>OY728119.1:2134840775-2136257045 GCA_963277665.1 Viscum album | reverse complement strand
GGGTGGATTGTCCTGGTGGTACGGGGGCTGTAGGGGGTGGGGGGATATAGGGGTGTGGGGGAGGGGGTGTGGGCTATCCAAGGATGGGTGTGGGATGTCCAGGGGGTCAGGTTGGGGTGTCCAGGTGGGGAGGGGTGTGGGATATCTAGGGGGTGGGTTGTCCAGGGGTGGGGTGGGTTGTCTAGGTGGGGGAGGGGGGTGTGAGCTGTCCAGGGAGGGGGGATGTCTAGGTGGTGGTGAGGGGGTGGCTATCTATGTGGGGGGGGGATTATCCAAGTGGGGGGGGGGGGTGTTGTCCAGGTGGGCATGGGGGCTTTCTTGGTGGGGGTGGTGGAGGTGGGCTATCGAGGTGGGGGTGAGGGGGTTGTCCGAGTGGGGGTGGGTGGCTTTCTGGGTGGGGGTGGGGCTATCCAGGTGGGGGTGGGGTGGGCTGTTTAGGTGGGGGTGGGGGTTGTCCAAGTGGGGGTGGGGGGCTATCCAGGTGGGTGTGGGGGGGGGACTGTCCAGGTGGGGGTGGGGTGGGTTGTCCAGCTGTGGGTGGGGGGCTATCCAGGTTGGGGTGGGGGTGGGCTGTCCAGGTGGGGGGTGGGATATCCTGATGGGGGTGGGGGATATCCAGGTGGGGTGGGGGGCTTTCTAGGTAAGGGGTGGGCTATCTATGGGGTTGTAGGAGGGGTAGGGGCTACAGGGGGTGGGTTATCCAATGAATAATAATAATATTAGAATAAATTGGGTATTAAGTAAAATGTTGAATGAAAATGATGAAGTGATGAGGAATAAATAAATAATTATCTAAAAATATTGGTTTTAGTATTTCATTTAAATACCTTTATGATACATTTTCCCAATTTTAAATGGATAGGATAATAAGTTTTTTTTCTTCTTATTTCTACTCAAAGGATATTCATGATCCTCTAAATGGATGTTAAATTATACTTACTCAATAATTTGATTTTAAAGGATGAGTACATAGATCAAACCAATTGATTTTTTGTTATATATGATGAAGGAAGAGATTTTAGGTTGATTAATTCACTATATCAGTTAAAACAAGCTCGTAGGGAATGGTATCTAAAGATTGAATCTTTAGGAATAAGATGCATACCTAGCTCAAAATTTGGAGGTGTGTTTACAATTAGGTATCAATAAGATAGACTATAAAGGCATCAATAATCCACACACCTAGCTAAAAATTTGGAGGTGTTTTTACAATTAGGTGTGTTTTTTAGAATTCATGTATGATATTTAGAGTAGAAGATAAAATCTGATCCATGTATGATACTTTGAGGTATGTTTAAAATTAGGTTTTTTTATTTATATGTATGATATTCATGGTTTACACCAACAGTCTTATGGGTCATCTATAATAGGCTTGAAGTCATGCTAAAATTGGATAGTGATTGGATTCTACGACCCATGTTTGGAGTTGGATACCCTCACACCCTTGGATAGCCCCCCCAACCCCCACACCCCCTAACCCCCTTGGACCACCAACCCCTGGACACCCCCCACCCCCAAGGACATCCCCATACCCCTAGTAATACCCCACCCCCTGGACACCCCCACCCAGCCCCTTGGATAGCCCCCTTGGACACCACCCCACCCCCTGGACACCCCCACCCCCATGGACACCTCCCACCCCCGCCAGACAACCCCCCCCCCCCCCTGGACACCACCCCACCCCATGGACACCCCCATCCCTCCTAGACAGCCCACAACCCCTAGACACCACCACCCTATTTGACAGCCCCACCCCATTGGACAACACCCCTCCTGGACAGCCCCACCCCCTTGGACATCACACCCCCCAGGACAGCCCCCCCACATCTGGACACCCCCCCCCCCCCCCCCCCCGTGGATAGACCCCCTAGACACCACCCCACCCCTGGACACCCCCCCCCCCAAACACCCCCACCCCCTGGATAGCCCCCCACCCCCTGAGACAACCCCCCACCCTCTGGAAACCCACCCCCGCCCCCCTGGACACCCCCACCCCCTGGGGAAGTGTATGTGATCACCCAAATAATCTACTAGAATATAAAATTTCTTCAATCTAAAATTTACTCAACTCATAAATAATTCTCCTCCACAAGTGTATATGATCTTGTACACTATTGTATAGTTCTTCAAAGATATTTTGTTTTAAATATAGTATTTTTTTCTCTTTTATATTATGATTCTCATATAGAGTAGTGTGTCAGTTATGGTTTCATATAAAGTGAAAAATTCTGATTTACTTAAATATATTTTTGATGAAAACTCAATATTATTGAATTTATTTTGATTAAATGACTTATAAAATTTTTTAGATAATGGATAGAAGTTGGATGTATGACACTAATCAGATCTCAAGAAATTTTAAAAACAATTTGGAGAGAATTTTAGATTTTTCATTTCACAATGCTTCAGATTGTGTTCACATACACTACCCATGTTACAATTGTGTTGGAAGACCTTGGTTGATCTGTGAAGAAGTAATCTACCACATAACAAAATATGGTTTTCAATAAAACTACTACGTGTGTTCTCACAACGGGGATAAAATGAAATCTGAAATTTATAATGATCCAAATGAGAAGAAAAGATTGGAGAATTTGTTATATGACCAGTTTCCATTTATTAATCATCATGAAAAAGAAAGGATTCTGACCCAGGAGACTTTGATATGAGCACACATGATGCGACTAATGAAAATGATGATGTTGTTAGGGTGAAAAAATTTAATGATGCTACCACGACCCCAGTATATCGACAATGCGGTAGAATGAAAAAGTTGTAATTTTTAATCTGGTTTTTTCATGGGAAAACTATGTATGGGATTTATAATACTACCATTGATTGAATTATTACCTTCTTGAAGGAATTACTTCTAGATGATGCAGATATTCCATCAAACCACTATATGGAATAGAATTTAGTTGAGGAGCTTGGATTTTTGAGAAACAAAATTCATTATTGCCCAAAAGATTGCAGTTTATTCTAGGAGGAAACTACTAAACAAAATGATTGTATAAAATGTGGCACATCCCACTGGAAGACAAAAGATGATGGAACACCATCCCGTGTGCCACATAAAGTAATCTAGCACTTTCCACTGATCCCCATACTCTAGAATCTTTTTATGTCTGATGAAATATCAATAAAAATTTAATGGCATGATATTGAGAGAAAGAAGACTAATGATGAGTTAGTCCACCCTACAGATGGATTTTCATGGAAGATATTTGATGCTCTATATCCTGATTTTTCAACTGATATGTGTAATGTGAGGATGAGTCTTTCATGTGACGGTTTTAATCGGTTTTGGAATATTCTTACTTCGTACAACACATGTCTGGTTTTTATACACATTTTAAACCTTCCCCCATGGTTGTGTATGAGAAAACCTTTCACTTTCACGAGTATACTCATATCTGGACCTTCTAACCTTGTAAATGATATATATTTACACATGAAACCTTTAATAAAAGAGTTTAAACTTCTTTGGGATGAGGGTGTTCACATATACAATTCATGTTTGAAAGACATATTTAGATGCATACTGCGTTTATGTGGATGATCAATGATTTTCTTAATTATGCAATGATGTCTAGATAGAGAACGAAGGGAAAAAAATCATGTCCTATTCGTATGAAGAATACATGATCGAGAAGATAGAAACATCATTTTAGTTTTAGTTTTATGGGACATCAATGATTCTTTCCAATGGACCATCCATATAGAAATAATCATCGAAGATTTGACAATAACATGGAGACCAATGATCCACCTCAGTGAATGTATGAACCTGATGTGCTTAATGAATTGAAAGATTTTAGTTTTTAATTTAGAAAGGGTCAAATGATGATTTACAGTCTCGGTGTGACTCAGTGGATAGTGGCATCAGACTAGAATTTCATCCTATGCGTATCAGTGAAAATAAATGGCAAGTTACATGTGCTTCTTATGTGATGACACCTATAGAAAAAAATCAATTTCTGGAAGTACTAGAGACTATTAAAGTTCTAGATGGCTATTCAAGAAACATATCTAGAGTTGGAACAAAGTTAGAGGCGGTCCCTAATGTGGATTATTATCTGATAGAATAGTATCGACAGATGATTACTCATTAGAAGACTATCCATCTTAAGTTATTAATCACATTAGAGGTATTTAAATGAAAAATTTCATATTTTGTGTTAATACTATCTTTTTTATTATTCAATTTTATTTAGGAATCATCTAGAATAAACACAAAAACATTTATGCTAAAAAATACCTCCATACATTGGGATGTACTATGATGTCAGATCATGAGAGGAAGCAAGCATGGCAGTTGTTTATAATTTTTCTTTACAACTTACACTTTCAATCATTTACTCCATAATTTATTCGATTTCTAAAGTTAATATATAATTTTAGTTGTGAAATTAATTATTGGTAAGCTATTTTTAATTATAGTTTCCTACATTCAATTTCATTGTAGAGGGAAAAAATGAATATTTAAGGACGTGTGCCTCAAGAAAAACTATTTTGCTCGAGTCGAAGTAAGAAATATGGAAGTGTAGTTAATCAACCAAATCAACAGAAGATTGTAAATTTTACGAGGTTGATTTAAAATTTTAATATCTATTTTTTAACTTAATAATCAATTTATATTTGTAAAAGGATACTTCAGAGGCCCTTGATGCCTAGGAACCTGAAAATTTTGGGTCAAACGATCACTTACATCATGTGTTAGGAGATGAGCACTCTGAAAGAGTACACTGCAGACATGGGAAGATTATAGTCCCAATGAGGTGTTGACCCTTATCAGGTATGAGAAATATTTCCACCGAGTTCCAGCAGGTTATGGCATAAGTAGAATAGGCTTAACAAAAGGCCATAGAGATGACAGTACAGTCTACCAGGGAAAACATTTCATTTATGAAGCTGATGGAAGTTTTACATCCAACACTTCCACCAGAGGCCAGCACAACTTGTGATGAATATATGTCATAAATGTGTTCTATATATGGTGCACCAGGTGGAATTTCTAGTGGTTTTCAAGATGATGGTAAGGAGGAGGGAAAGATGGAGGATGAAGAGGGCGAGGAGGAGGCCAAAGAGGAGAAGGAGGCCGAGGAGGAGGTCGAGGCGGAGGAGGAGGGAGAGGAGGAGGCCGGGACAGAGTACGAGGATGAGGAGGAGGGCATTGAGGAGGTCGGGGATGATTATGGGGATGACGATGAAGATGGGGGGAGAGGCTGATGATGACGGTTATGACAGTGATGGTGACGAGGGACAGATTGATCTGTTACATTTTTGAATGATATTATGGACATTTGATGTGTGTTGATTTTTTGTGACTGAATATATGTGTGATTAGGTAGGTCACATTATCTTTATTTATTTATCTACAAATAATGAAACTTGACTTGATGATTTGTTGTGACTGATTCACCACTCCCCTGGACACCCCCACCCCCCTGGACACCCCCACCCCTAGACACCTCACCCCCTTGTATAGCCCCTACACCCCCTTGACAGCCCCCCACCCCCTAGACATCCCCCACCCCTGGACACCCCTACCCCCTTGGATAGCCCCCAACCCCCTAGACAGACCCTCAACCCCCTAGATGCCCCCAACCCTCCTAGGACACCCCAAACCCCCTTGGACACCCCCAAACCCCTGGACGCCCCCACCCCACACCCCTACCCCCTTGGACACCCCCCAACCCCATGGACATCCCCCCCACACCCTGGACATCCCCCACCCCCTAGACACCCCCTACACCCTTCGACAGCCCCCAACACCCTTAGACAGCCCCCACCCCCTAGACAGCCCCCCATGGACACCACCCCCACCCCTGGACACCCCACCAACTTGACACCCCCACCCCTATGGACAACCCCCCCCCCCCCCAGACACCCCCGGGACACCCCCAACCCCCTTGGACACCCCCACCCCCCTAGACACCACCCCATCCCTTGTACACCCCCACACCCTGGACACCCACCCCCATAAATAGCCCACACCCCCCTGGACACCCCATACCCCCTTGCATACCCCCAACCCCTTAGATAGACCCAACACCCCCCCCCCCCAGGACACCATGCCACTCCCTCGACACCCCCAACCCACCCCTGGACACCCCCACCCCCACAGACAGTCCCCACCCCAATCAACATCCCCCCCAGACACCCCCCACCCTACCCCCTGAACAGCCCCCCCCCTGGACATCCCCCACCACCTGGACACCCCCACCGCCTTGGATAGACCCACCCCTGGACACCCCCACCCCCATGGACAACCCCCCCCCCCCCCCCCAGGACACCACCACCCCCATGGACACCCCCACCTCCATGGACACCCCTGCCCCCTTGGACAACCACCCCAACCCCTTGGATACCCCCACCCTCTGGACACCACCCCACCACCTAGACACCCCCACCCATTAGACACCCCCACCCCCTGGATACCCCTTCGACACTCCCCACCCTCATGGACATCCTTCCCACCCCCTGGACACCCCCACCCCATGGACACACCCACCCCCTGGACACCCCCACCCCAGGACACCCCCCAGACCCAACCCACCCCCTAGATAGCCCCCACCCCCTGGACACCCCCACCCCCTTAGATAGCCCCCACCCCTCAGGACACCCCCACCCCCTGGAAATCCCCCCCCCCACAGACACCACCCCACCCCCTGGACACTCCCACCCCCAATGGACACCCCCACACCCATGGACACCCCCACCCTTTCTTGGACCCCCCCCCCCCGGGACACCCCCACCCCCTTGTATATCCCCCCACCCCCTGGACACCACCCCACCCCCTAGACACCCCCACCCCCCTTGGACACCCCCACCCCCATGGACACCCCCCCCCCCACACACACACACACCCCCTGGACACCCCCACCCACCCTTGGACATCACCCACCCCCTGGATAGCCCCCCACCCCCTAGACACCCCCACCCCCTTGTACAGCCCCTACCACCCTGGACACCCCCACCCCCTTGGACATCCCCCCGGACACCCCCACCCCCTTGGACATACCCCCGGACACCCCCAACCCCTTGGACAACTGCCCATGAGTGTTTTTTTAAATTCTATACATTGTATCATGGGCATGAGTGTTTTTCTGAATTCAGTATTTTCAGGTGTTAGATAATTATTTCATATTGTCTGTTGTATCTTTAGGTGTTGAATTCCATATATCTGAGATGGGTGGCAAGAGGGGATATAGGTTGTTGTGTAATTTGGTAGAGGTTGTACAAGGTAGGCAAGAGGGAAGGCTTCTGTACAGTGTAGGCAAGAGTAATCAAGAGGACTGCTATGCAATCCTAGAGTAATATATACCAACGGTTTATAAACTATTGGTATAAAGTTTAATAAAACCTCTATACTAATATTTTATTTAAAACCATTGGTAAAACACTACAGCAATGGTTCAGAAACCATTGGTATATAGTTTCTATATATAATTTATACCAACAATTATAGGAAAACCATTGGTATATCAATATACCAATGGTTTAAAAACCATTGGTATATTTTATAGAGTTACATTTACCAACGATTACAAACTTTTGGTACTTTTATATTACAACGGTTGGCCAAAACTGTAGGGAAGTTGGATTTTTCACTGGTCTAACCCAACAGTTTCAAAAAAACCATTGGTATAAGGCTATCCCCACACCTTATCAACCAATGGTTTTCCAAACTGTTGGTATAACATATACAAATGGTTTAGAAGACTTTACCAATAGTGTTAAACCATTGGTAAATCCTTGGTTTCCAGTAGTGAATTTAGGAGTAATTTTATTTTCTTGGCTCATAAAATAATGATTTAAGAAAAAGGATCTTGGGATATTCTTTTGGAAATGGTATTTGGGTCCTATTTTAGAACGAGTGCCTTGAGATTTTGGAAAAATAATGTTTTGATGAAAAAAATAATTTTTTGTAATGGATTTCAAAAATGGTTGTGCTATAGTTATAAATGGGTGAATGTTTTAAAAATATAAAAGGATATGTTTTAGGGAATTTAGTGAGGTTATTAGAAAAAGGGTTATTATTTATATATAAATATTTGTAGGATGTGTAAAAAAGAGTCATATTTTGGAAATTTATTTGTATGAATTTATTGATATATTTTTAGAGTGTTTTATGATTTGAGTTTTTCTATGTTTCATAAAGTATGCCTCCCATAGAATCTTCAAAAAGAATATTTGGGATCTTGTACATTGGATTAATATCTATGGTATTTTTCCTTATTTCTCAAGAATGGTTATTGCTATCATCAACTTTACCTAGACTCAATATTAAGTATTGGATCTATATTCTTTCTTATCTATTTACTCTATCCAAGGATTATTCAATTAGAGTGGACTCAATCTGGTCCTTTTAGTAGTGATTTTTTCATTTGGATTTGGATTATTGAAGGGAGTCTTTAAAACCTTTTTTCAAGGATATTGATAGTGTGACATGGGTGTATCTACTTAGTCTGTATTAAGATTTATTATAATGTTGGTGTGATAGAATAGGATATATTAGGAATTATTTGGTTGTTTTTGTTTGATATTCAGAGTTACGGTATTTAATTTTTTGGGTGTTGAGGTTAGTTTATCCTTTGGGATTTTAAATGTTTGAATTGGTGTTTTTTGGAGGTTTTATCATGGATGATGATGGTATTATTACTTATCCACTTCACTTTTTCTATTGTGGTCTTATTATCTTGAGTATTCTTGGTTTTATTTTTGTGGGTTGAAGTGAGTTTTGGTTCTATGTATGCTTTGTGTATTTTAGTGTCTTCCTATTGTGTTTTATGAATACTAGTGGTTAGGCCTTGTCGAGGTTGAGTGTGTTTTTGGTTTCTTGAAGTGGTTGTGGTATGTGCTTGTGGAATAGTATGGTGAAGGATTGTATAGTTACCCAAGCTTCTCATAAATGGATATTAAATCATTTTAGATTAATATTTATCACATTATAAAATTACATGCTTGAGGACTGAAATATTTTAGTTTTTTTAAACTTACAATGCAATATTCTAAATTGGTGAAAGATATTCAATGTTCCCCACAAAGATCTTACCATTTAGTACTCCTACTAAGTACCTTTATTCATAACCTATGAAAAGGAAACATTCGAAAGATCCTCATTAAGGATAAAGAAAGAACATATATAAGCATAACATGAACAAATGGTCATGATAACATGAGAATAAAATTTTAATTTCATACCCTATATATCAAAGATCATACACATGAGTCATAGAATAATTATTGGAAGATCATAATACATGAATCATAAGGGAATCAAGAGTATAATACATGAGATAGTAACATAGAAATAAGACATAGATTATTTGCATACACATAAGAATATAAACTCATTTCCATATTAGTCATGAATCACTACCAAGAACATTGTAGCAGACAAAGTCCTTTACTAATCTGGATTCACATCCAATTCTAGCCCTATAATATTGGAATGATTTCACTTATAATTCAAGCCTGGTATTATGAAATTGAGTTCACTACCCATTCTGGTCTTGTCTATCTCATGAGATATAAATCTTTAACCAATGCATTGGAGTGCTATATGGGCACACCCATCATGTAAGATATAAGGAGCCCACAAAATGATATCTAGTCCACCCCATTATATAAGTATAATGGGATTACCTATAACAATTCGGGCCACCCAATCGTATAATCTATAATGGGATTACCTTACACAATCTGAGACACCCCATCGTATAAGCTATAATAGTCTTAACCAATGCAATCTAGGACACCCTATCATATAATCTATAATGGGATTACAGGGAGATATCTAGGCCACCCCATCATCTAAACTATAATTTTATTACCCAATTCTATCTAGTACACCCCATAGTATAAGATATAACAAGATTACTTGGTGTTATCTATGCCACCCCATCATATAATCTATAACAGGCTCACCCGATGATATCAGATACACCCCATCATATGAGAAATATCTATGAAACACAACATGAATAAAGTAAAAAGAGATTTAATATCATAATAAAAACTCATAAAACAATTATCCTTTAACAAATTGATTAATCGATGGAAGGAAATTATTTTTATATCAAACACTTTAAAACATAATTGACCTATGGAAAAGAAATGAGTTCCATAAACCTCATGCCATCAAAACATAAGCCATTTAGAGGAAGAATACGAATGGTATCCTTGGATCATATCCCTATTAAAACATATGGGAAACAATTTTTAAAGATTATTTAAAAAATTTCTTGAGTAAAATATCCTCTCCGATTTAAAAAAAATCTTTTTAAAGCATAAAACATTTTGAAAACCTTTTTCTTTAAAAATAATTTTGAAAACTTATAAATAAATGTTTTAAAACCATTTTAAAAACTTTTTAAAATGTAAAATATTTTAAAATTTATTTTCCTTCAAAATGAGATTAAAATATCACTTAAAAACATTTTAAAAATATTTTTAGAAAACATTTATTTTGAAAGAACATGGATTTATGACCAAAGAGAGAAATAAATTGGGATTTCCTTAAAAATATTTTCTTAATTATATTAAGTACCAAAGAGTGTAAAAATGCTACAATTATTTTAAGATATAATAAATAACTATAGGATAATAAAATTAAATAGTATTAATGAAATTGGATCATAATATTTTATCAATGTGAGAAAAATAATAGACAACCCCAATAAACGATTATATTGCATCAATAAACTCTTTCTACTTTAGGTAAATTTGAATCACAATCCCTATGAAATAATAAAATTACATAAATCTTAAAATATACTTAAAATAAGTATATTTATGAAATAACATGTCAAATGGTCAATATATAAACCTAGTAAAGTAATATTGGTGCATAACATAACATATATTACAATGAAGGCAAATTGACACAAAATTTCCTTCCCGATTTGGTAACTTTAAAACTGTAAACCCCATGAAAAATAGATCATAAATTGAATATGTAAAAAAATCAATTTTAGTATAATATTCATAAAATAAATTGATGGTAAATATATATACCACATATAATAAAGAGGTGGTTAATATAGCATGTGTCTCACAAAAGTAAAAAGTGAGACAAGAATCCCTTACTACTTGAGTAACTTTTGAATCATGAGCCCCATGAAAAGAATAACATAAATATAATAATTTAATATAATTAAATAAATTATATTATTGATATAACATGTAATGGGGTAATATATACACCACATAAAATAAATTATTGGTGAATATGGAATAAGTCCTGTAAAAATAAAAGTCAGACTAGAAATCCCCTTACCTTAAGTCTTTACATTCTCCATACACATTAAAACCTCTGGTATAATGAATATATGTTTATTATAAATATTCCACAAAACCATGTTCATATATATAATACCATATATGATTTGATTATGACATTATATTTTTTATTTATTAACAATTTCATGTTAAAGTTACGTTTTTTGTAATAACCACATGGTTTTTTATATATGATCTGAATTGTTATTTTTGGACCTTTTAATTTGATCATGATTCCACCATTTCCAAAATTTAAATCATGATTTCAGTACCCCTAGTTTCTCATATTTAACCATTACTTGGTTCTTTTTTTGATGGTTATAAAATGTAGGTGTGGAGGATGGGAGAATTTGGTAAACTTCCAAGAAGTTTTGGGGATAAAAGAAGATATGAAACGTCTGTGCATTGTTTTTCCAAACTGTACAGAGGTCCAAGGAGTAACCGTGCACACATTTAGTTTTGGGATAGTGGAAAATGCACAGTTAGCGCATGGTTTGCCTAACCGTGCGGAGTAACTATGCACAAGGAAAAAGTAAGATCCTATTTTTTAGATCTTACTCATTTTTTCTCATACTTGCTCATTTTTTCCTCCTAAAAGAACCTAATTCAAGATATATCTCTATTAAGAGTTGGGGAACCTCTCTTTGTAAATGATTCACATCCCTCCCTTGGCATTTTTAAGTCTCACTATCGTGGTAAGCAATTTTCTTCTTTATCATCATGTTTCTGTAGATCTATATAGATATAATTCTCAAATTCTCTTTATTTCTAAGATATATGACTTTTATGGGTAGATATAAGATTTTGGATTCTAAATATGATGATATTTTTTCTTTTTTGTTACAATAGAAGAGATCTATTGTCGTTTCTATGGAGAATCAACCTGGTTTCTAGATCATTATTCGTCTGTTGTCTGTTTTCATTAAAACATTCGATGTAGGTGGCTTCTCTATCAAATAATATTTCTAGAATTGATTGTATTAGTTTAAAAAAAATCTGGAAGGTATGTTTCCTTACTTAAATCTTTGTAATTTAATTTTGTACTTGTTAGTATTAATTTCTTGTTTTAGGAAAACCTCATCGGATTCACTTTCCTTAAATCTGATTTTTTTCTTAAGACCTCAAAATATTGGAACCTTTAAAATCCTTCTTTGGAATTGAAATAAACCATCAGATTAGATCACTTTAATCTCAACCATTGGATCTATTCGATAATTTGAATCGTCATCACAAAGCCTATTTAAAGGGACCCCATCTTCTCGACCCGTATTGGTTATTTTAGCTTTTTATGAAAAGGATATACTGGTCTTTAAGTCTTTTGTTTCAATTATTTAGTTTTCTTACACCCTGAGTGTCTCTTGAAGCTTATCCTAATACATTGATTCAGTCTAAATCCAGAAGTAACCAAAGGAATGGAAATTGTTCCAAGAAAGGTTAGTGGGTTATAATTTATTTATTAAGTATAATTTCTTGATTGTAAAGGTTTTCAAGTTAAAAAGATGGGAAAGTGTTTGTATTGATAAATAATATAATCAGGATCTGGTCTACCTTGACCTTACATTGGAATTCAAAAATTCAGTTAGTTTCTATGACCAAGGAGGAATAAATATGTTTAAGTTAAGATGTTTTGGAAAATCATACTCTCTATCCTTCAACAAGGCATCCAGCATCCTAGATATCCTCTGTGAAGGTGAATCTATTCTATGATCACATCAGTTACCTGACAAAGAAGTATCTTTAGTGAAGAGTAAATCATAGGAATTCATTGGGCTTAATATTTTCAAGAAACACAATATTTCTCATCTCTCAACAAACCATAGGCTGGTATCTTTGTGTATTCAAGGTTTCATTATCCCAAAGGGTGATAAGGATTCACTTAAGATATGTGATACAGTTCTCCTAGATTGCCTGGTGAACCTAAGGAAGTTAAATTTGGTGAAGTATATCCTTATGAAAATCTCTAAAAACAAGAATGGAAACATAAAGTCTAAAATTTTGATGTATCCAATGATTATTTCAAAGATCATTTTCTTATGTTTGAAATCTTTCAAGATCTCATGCATCTCAAAATCTAAGAATTTCAAGATTATGTTAATTAGGGACGATACACTAAGAAGGATTAAAATTTTATTCCATGTTGAATAAGAAGAGTTTTATGATCTTCCTGATAATAATGATCTTTCTGAATCTAAGAAAGTTTTAGTTTCTGAACCTTCCAAGAAAAGAAAAGAAAAAATAATGGGAACCTCAATGATCACCTCCTAAATCAAAGAAGAAAAATAAGTTTTCTAATAAAGTAGTTGCTAAGTGGAGGGAGAAGAATAAAAACAAAAAGGTAGGTGATCCTATTTTTGGGAATGACCCTATGGAAGCTAAGGATTTGAAAATTTTTGGAGCTGAAACTCCATATAAACAAGAAAATGAGAATAGGAAAAAATAAAAATAGTTGCAAGCTCAAGTTTCTCAATCATTGTTAAAAGATATTGATAAAGCTTCAGAATAGTTTCAAGTATTGAATGTCTTCTTGAAGGAAGCTTCACTTCTAGAACTGATTGTTGAAGAGGAAGAAATTTAGCAAGAAAAATAGGAGGAGGAAGAAAGTGAAGATGTGATTAAAATGGTGGAAGAGCATCATGAAGAGAATAGTCCTTCTGATAAACTCTCAATAAGAACTTCCCAAGGTTCATCCACCCAAATTTCTTTAGATAAGAAAAAGGAAAATCCTAAATAGGAGGATGTTAAAAAAAATTAATTCTATTGAAGAAAGAAAAGAAAATGATGAAATTGTTCGTGAATATGAATAGGAAGTTAATGTTCAAGAAACATATCAAGAGGTAGCCAGTGTTGTTGAAAAATCTGTTGCTAAAAGAAAGTAAGTTCTTTTTTATACACCTCAAAAAGTGATGTAGCTGAATCATCTAAGTCAAATTTTGTTGAATAAGTGAAAGATACTCCTCCATATAAAGGTTCTTCATATTTTGAATCTTTATCGTACATGGAAAATTACTTTTTGGTGCAATATATAAAGAATCTTGTTGATTTAATTATGTTCCTTCCAAACATTGAATCCTGATGTCATCTTCTTCAATAGTCAGTCAACATGAAAACCGATTCAAGAATTTTTATGATGGAAAATAAAATCAAGAAAGAAACAGATTTCAATAACTTTATAATCAACTATGAATCTCATATAATGTCTTTCAATAATATTACATATTGGTTGAAATTAGTAGTTGATGATATTAATCTTTTTGGTTATTATTTAGATTCATCCAAAGAGACTTTCAACAAGACAGATGAAAAGTTTAGTATTCTTTCTGAAAGGCAGAATTAAGAGAAATCCACTAGGATCAAAGAAGATAAAGATATATAGGGAAAACATAACTCTATTTATATTTCCCAAAATAGATAAATGAATACTGAGAATCAGTTAGTAAAGAAATTCAAGTTACAAGAAGAAGTTATCAAGTCACAATAAAAAAGGATTTAGTCTCTCGAGAAGAAAAACCAAGAATAAGAAGACTTACTCAATAAATACCAAGAAGATCATAAGGAGATAAAGAAAATGAAGTCCATCCTCAAAAATATTTCTCCAGAGAAGAATAATGATGATTGATGAACTTAAAAACTATGATCTTTTATTGTATTAAAATTTTAATTCAAAGTTAATGAAATCTCATTTTTATACTTTGTTTTGTATGTTTCATTTATAACCTTTAATGTACCAATTTTTTTCCCATCCATTCAATTTTAAAAATCAAAAAGGGGGGATTTAAAAAGAATATCACATTAAGGAAGAGTTTATTCAAAAGAATAAATTTCTTAAGAAAGGGGGAGCTTAATCTTAAATAAAGCTTTCTTAAGAAAAGGAAAGTTATTTTCAAGAAATTTCTTAGGACAAAGAATATGATCCTTGAGGTAACCAAACATAAGAGGGAGTTAGTCGTATTCACTAAGCCACAAATATAAGGGAGATAAGTTTTTATTTCAAAATTTCAAAACTTATTATTCTTTTTTAAGAAGTGGTTTGTGCTTTCCAAAAAGAGGGATATTGTTAATTCAATAAGCTATTTTATGACTTTTACATTCCTTTATGTTTTTAAAATCACAAACACTTTTTCATTAAAAATTATTTTATTTCTCTAAGTAAATTTATTTACTTTAACCTTAACATGATTTAATATATTATGCTTAATGTTCATTATTTAAGCTTAAAAATATTTTTTTAAGATTGGATAACCTTAATAATAATCAGATCCTTATATATATCGTGCAACCTTATAGGTTCTTAGAATTTGAGTCTCATAGTTTTCAGACTCTAAATTCTCTCAAAATTCAGAATCTGAATTCTTTATAATTCATACTCTGAATTCTTCAGAATTCAGAATCTGAATTCTCTAAAATTCAGACTCATAATTCTCTAAAATTCAGAGTTCAGATTCTTTGAAATTCAGACTTTGAATTATCTGAAATTCAGACTCCAAATTCTCTAAAATTCAGACTCCAAATTCCTCAGAATTTAGACTCTGAATTCCTCATAATTCTTACTCTAAATCCCTTAGAATTCATAATCTGAATATATATTACTTCATAATACAACTTTTCATATCTTTTGACTCTAATTCTCAATTTCTTAAGAATCTGATTAAATACTTTTCTTACATTTATCTCATTTTCTTAGGATATTTTTCAAACTTTATTGGATCCTACTTTACTTAAGTTTCTTAAACTTAATAATGTTTTCTTAAATGAAACTATGTCTTACAATATTTTTCTAACTAACTGTTGTTTAAATGACACATGTACAAGTCCCTCCGAGATTTAAGTACAAGTATGACCATTGGAGGAGGGAGCCGAATGTTGGAATTTCTGCCTATAAATACCTCTATCATTTGAAGAGTTAGACACACATGTACAACTTTGAGAAGTGTTGGATTTGATTATTTCTATAGAGAGAAAATCTCATGCTTTGTGTGATCTGTGAACATCTTGTTCAACCATGAACAACTTGTTCAGCTTAGTGTGAATCTTATTATTATTGAGAACAATCAAGGGCTTACAGGGATTGGAAGAAATTGGTACTAACTACCTTAAAGTTCAAGGACTTCCAGGGATATGAAGACAGAGGTACCGACCACCTTAAAGTTTGAGGACTTCTGGGTATAATAAGATAGAGGTGCTGACTACCTTAAAGTTCGATAACTTTTGGGGATAGAAAGACATATTTTGATATTCTTATCGAGGGATTAACCTATTATGGGTAAGATAGAATTTCATAAAAGTATAAATTAATGGACCTTTATCCATGGTTGTAGGATACCCATCCCTTTAGGTTAAAATATTTCTTATATTTGTTCTTGTTTTGTTACAAGTTTTTATTTTCACTACAATTTCTGTTAAAGAAAGAAAGTATAACTTTATTATACTTTCATATACTTACTTACTCTAATAAATAAGATTCTATATGATTTAATGTAGAATATTTCCTTAAGTAAAATTTTCTCAAGTTTCTTTTCCGGATCTATATTTCTGGATCTTAAGAAAGTTTTCTTCTTATTTAAGAACTAAAGAGGGTTTGTTAATCTATCTTGTTTAACATTTTTCAACATATATTTACTTTTAATAATAAAAAACAAAAGTTTTTAAACATAAAATTCACCCCCAACTTGTAATTGAGCATCTGCATATATATTTTTATCCTACAATATGAAGTTGTATAGAGATATAAAATAGTATTTTTGGTGTGAGAACATGAACAGATATATTACAGAGTATGTATCTTAGTACTAGGTATGAAATCAAGTTAAGCCTAACATATTGAATTTTAAGGGTATATTATAACCATTTACCAAACTGTAATGTAAATGGGAAAATGTCACCATGATTTTGTCATCAGACTCTACAAGACATAAAAAGGAAATAATTATATTGGGGTTTTAGTCAATATCATTAGGAAGTCAGCACACTTCATTGATATTTGAGAAGATTTCTCCCATGATAATCTTTCCAGAATAAAAATTAAATAAGTGATAAGGTTTAATGGAGTACCACATTCTATTATATATGATTGGGGTATAAACTTTACCTTGAAGTTCTAGTTAATTATTTTGCAAGATCTAGATATAGATTTTAATTTCAATACTACTTTTAATTCTTAGATATATGGTCTATCTGAGAAGAAAACTCATACTCTAGAATATATGTTGATATAATTCTCTATATATTTCAAAGTTTTTTTGGATAAACACCTTTAGTGGATTTTTTTACAACAATACCTTTCAATCAAGTATATAAATTTCTCTTTATGAATCCATCTATGGAAATAAGTGTATAAATACAATTTTTGGGGATAAATTTGATGAAATAAATCTATTGGGACTTAATCTAGCTGAGGAAATGGTAGATATTGTATAGTCCATTCAACATCACATCAAGTTAGCTTAGATTATATAGAAAAGTTATATTGACACTCATCGGTGAAATATTGAATTCATAGTTTGTGAAAAGGTATTTTTAAGAATTTCTCAAAGGAATAAAATTATAAGATTTAGAAATAAAGGAAATATAAGTCTTATTTACATTATCCAATTTTATATTCTTGATAATGTTGGGAAAATATCTTATTTCTTGACACATCCATCAAACCTCTCTCATGTTCATGATATGTTCCATGTATCTCTCTTGAATAAGTACATACATGATATTTCACATTTACTAAAATCATAGGTTCTACCACTATATAATGATCTTTCATATGAATAATAATTGATATAAATATTGTATCATAGAGATAAAGTGCTACATAATAAGAATACTAACCATGTTAAAGCACCCTAGAGGAATCAAAAATTAAAAAAGCTACTTAGGAAACTGAGGAAGAAATAAAACAAAGATATCCTATTTTTTTGTATTAGATTGATGTTATATCAAGGGAAAATTTCATTTTAATTATGGTATAATGAAACTGATATGTCTATTTCATGTATATATTTTAATGTGTTGATTTTTTATTTTATTAAATAAACCTTCTAGGTTTGGAAAAAATTTAGTTGCTTTATTATTTGTGGTATGAAATAACAGATGTGTGAAAAAGTGATGAAAAGAGATGGAAATATGAGCTGAATGACCCTTCGTTCCGTGAGCGAACCGAAGCGACGTGACACCGGATTTTTCAGATGAAGAGGAGTTGAAAAACTGAAGAAAAATTGACTACACATCGTGTACCACAAGTACACGTTGTGACCATTTTAAGTGAAACAGATATGTGCTGGACAAGTCATGATGAGCAAGCATAGTGTGAAATCCAAGTACACATCGTGTACTATCATTACACATCATGATAGAAGTCAGTGAGAAAAAGCAGCATCCACAGAATCAACGTGGTGGAGGAAAAATCAGATATGAATTACACATCGTGTACCCCAGGTACACATCGTTATAACATCAACACATATAGAAAAAAATAGGCGTTGTGGACCACAGGTTTGGATGAGAAACACCTATAAATAAGACCCCAAGCCTCCATTCTAAAGCACTCAGAGGCAGAGAAAGCCAAGTAGCACCAACATAAGGCCTCCATACGAAGGAGTGATGATCTGGGGTCCCGTGACACCACCATTCTTTTTTGGGTGCCCATGATGCTCGCTCTAACCATGAGTGAGTAGTCCCATTTGTGTCTTCGAATATGATCATAGGGGGATGTGTTCTTTGGGATTATTCTATACTTTTTATTCATGTTTGGATTTCTGCAACTCATTCTATCAATTCAAAATCTCTTTCTTTTACAATTGCATGATCATTTCTTGTGAATTAAGGAGTTTTATTTCTATTTCATCAATTGATTAATCTATTTTTTTGTATAATCATTGTAAAACATAGGATTATTATTTTTAAATACAGTTTTGGGTCACCTAGTATTTTGTTTTCACTAAGTGGATGACCATTCCAAAGGTCAAATCATAGGATTACGACAGGATACCAAGACCAAGGATCCTCGATGAGCCAATTCTGACACCAAAATTGAATTAATTAATTATCATTGAATCCCTAGTGCACAAACCTAAAAATCATTAAACCTAGAATGCCTCCCATCTGTTGATTCACAACTTAAAATTTTTTTCACTTTCCTTATTTTCAAACAAATCAAAACAATTACAATACTAATTTCAAAATTAATTTATAACATGCGCTCTTTCCCTATGGTATCGATACTCATACATACCGAGTACTAAATTTTGAGTTAGGATTTTCTAAGTTTTATAAAATTTGTTTTTTCATAGTACCATAGGGAAATAACGACTCCAAATGGTGCTATCAAATTGGCATTGTTTCCAGGGAAGGTTGTCGCTATGTTAAAACTAATTAGTAATTCGGATAGTTTTTTTTATTTTAATTCATTGTTTTACACTTGGTCATCTAATTTTTTTGTTTCAGGTAACAACCCATTTCATGAGTACTCCACTCAAGGGAAGGAATGAATTGAAAAACTTTCCTTTAACCCTGAGTTGGAGAAGAACCTACGCAAGAAGAAAAAGGAAGAAATCGAACAAGAAAAAGTCAACATGGCTGGAAGGGAACAATTCGAAGGATCTGACCATCAGATGGGATAGAGAGCTGGGCAACAAATTCAAGGAAGAAATCAAGGGGGCTAAGAGGTAATCAATTTTGGGAGACAGTCAAATGTTGGAGTCAACCCGATCATTTTGATACCCCCTACTGCGGCCCAACACTTTGAAATCAATCTGTTGGTCATTCAGATGATCACACATTCACTGCAATTCATCATATTATCACATGAAGACCCAAATGCACACATAGGAATTTTCTTCGAGATTTGTGACGTGTTCCATTTTCAGAATATCAATAATGATGTGGTGAGATTACGACTGTTCAGATTCTTGCTGAAGGAGAAATCATGGGAGTGGATCCAAAGTCTTCCCCCACATTTAATTACCACATGGGAGGATCTAGTAAGGAATGTTTTTATAAGGTTTTTCCCACCATCAAAATATATGGATTTGAGGGTAAGTATTTTAAATTTTGATCAATTAAATGAAGAATCATTATATAGTTCATGGGAAAATTTCAATGGTTTTATAAGATGATGCCCTCATTATAGAATCAAGATGTGGATTCTTATTAAAACGTTTTATAAAGGATTTTCATAGGTAAATCGTTCCATCATAGATGCTTCTACCCGAGGTTCTCTAATGAGAAATTCATTGGAGGAAAGTGATGAGCTACAAGATGATATTTCTAGTAACATTTTTCAATGACAACCTAAATAAGGAAGAGTAAAAGGAGTAAACACGGTGGAAAATATATGGATGGCTGATCAAATGGAGACTATGATACGTAAGATAGACGCAATGATGGCCCACCAAAAAACCTAAGGTATGTACTGTGAATATAAAAATTATCTTGACCATAATCATCAAAATTATTCATAGGGATGGAGGCCCCAACAACAACAACAAAATCAGAATCAAGGTCATGGATTTCATCCAAGGAAACAAGGTTATAAACCTAAAAAATAAGGTCCCACACTAACTAGTCAAGTCTATTCACTATAGGAGACCCTGGAAAATTTTATGACCACCATAGGTGATGCACTTAAAAAGTTGACAACATACTCAAGAGATCATGGTATTGTGATTGTAGAACTGAGAAATGACTCACGAAACCAACAATAATCATTAATGAACTTGGAAATACATGTCATCCATAATGTTGACACACATAGAGAAAGACATATTGGAGAGCTTCCAAGAAGACTAGAGCATCATCCCTGTGTAGATGTTAAAGACATACTGCTTAGAAGTAGAAATACAACACGAGGGGGTGGCATTGAATTTTGAGGAAAAAAAGAACCACCACTAGCTGAAGTAAGTCAAGGGAAGAACATATAATATGAGGATAATGATGATGAAGAAGAACAGAAAAAATAACAACCACCACAACTACATCCATATCGGGCAAATAAGGGGGAGATTATTGAGAAAAACCCAATGTTTTTCGAGATTTTCAAGAAGATACACATCAACATCTCATTTGCTGAGCCAATTGAAAACGTGCCTGTGTATGTAAAGTTCAGGAAGGAGTTGGTGATGAATAATAAGAATTTTGAAGATTTAGCTACCATTCTACTAGAAGGATAAAGTTTAGTAGTTGTTTCAAGAATTATACCGAAGTAGCAACGTGATCTAAGAAGTTTTTCCATTCTAATTACTATTGGAACTAATGAGTTTGGTAGATCTTTATGTGATTTAGGTTCTAATGTAAACATCATGTAATATAAAACATTTAAAAGATTGGGATTTAAGGATATGAAACCAACTTGAGTAATGCTTCAACTAGGTAATACAACTAGGAGACATCCTCAAGGATTACTTAAAGATGTCATCTTCGAAGTGGATGAGTTCTATTTTCTGGTAGATCTTCTGGTGATAGACATAGATGAAGAGAAGGTGCCAATAATTTTTGGAAGGCCATTCCTAGATATAGTAAGGGCACTAATTTATGTTAATAATGGAGATATGAGTTTGATAGTAGGAGGATCAGAGGTAAAATTCATCCTTCATAGAGAGATGCAGAATTCAGATAAACCATTTGATGATTTTTTATAAAATTTTATGAAAGAAGAGGATATTTTTGTCCATGGAGGGAGAGTTGAGTAGGTTCTATGGAAATAAAAGAGGAAAGTAAGAACAAGATGATGAAAAGAAAGAAAGTGTTGGAAGAAACTAAAAATAGCAGAGGAACATTCATTTAAGAGGATTTCAAAGAATGAGATTAGGTTAGGGAAGTTAGTGAAGTGCCATTTGGAAATGAAGGAAGGGGAAAGAACTGATAGATTGTCCCTATGGAAATTTAGAAGGTTTTCAATAATGGAAGGGTGAAATTAGTTTCAGAGAAAGGGAGAGGACCAATATAAACTGAGGAATCATGTCTATGACATTTTGTAGATCCAGATCATGTAACCACTTTCCTACCATCTCCCACCTGAGCTGAAGAGGTAAGGTCAATACAACAACATTAAACAAAAGAACTTTCAGGAGGAAACTAGAGTTTTTAGTGTTTATGTTTATTTATTTTTACTTTTGAATTTTTATTTTTACAGGACCATCAAGGTAGGAATAAGAAATACGCAAGAGAAGAAGGTGTAAAAGAGTTACATGATGTGAAGGGAACTTGCACATTGTGAAAGGTTTCAACCAGAACTTATACAACCTAAGTTACAATTTCCAATTGAAAGGGGATTAAGAGTTTCAATTTAGTAATTTTCCATTTTATTCTTAAATTTTTAATTGTTTTAAACTTTAATTTTCAATTTCATTCCATGCACTAGATTAATTATTTACTCAAAAGATCTAGGAGACACGAAACTATATAGGAAAATTACCATACCATGTATTTAGATTTCTTTCTCAATAAATTTTAATGAGAAAACTGGAGAAAATAATTAGTAGAGATAAGAATGTGGATTAGGATTTGATAAATAATAATTTATAGGAGCATGTTAATCATTGTAGATGAAATTTTTCTGAGATTTGGCTATGTTTTAATTTAAAAAAAATTTCATTAATTAGTATAATTGTTCATATACATTTACATGAGTAATTGACCCAAATATTCATCTCATTCTTAAGACATCCATTATGCCTAATGTTTTCCCATTCTTTAAATAGTATATTTTTTGAGAAACTCGGGCATGTTTTCTTCTATAACTTTATTTTCATATTAACGAAGCTATGACTGAACAGAATCACTTTTAAAATGATTAAGGAATTCTTTTTGTTGGACCTTATCCAGAGACCCACCATTCATTAATCATTTTAAGCCTATATAAGCCATGAATTTCCTTGTTAGGAAACCATCCATATTACAAGTATTTTATATCCATTCCAACCTTCCTCTAAATTTTTTCTATGATATTTAAAAGAATAAGTGTGGGGATGAACATTATTTGGTGTACCAAGATATTTGTTATTGAGGATATTTTTCAAGGGGGATTTTTCATTCTGATCTGGGGGAGGCCATGTATCTTTCATTGTATTTAAATTTTCACCTCTCTTTCTAAAAAAACATTTCTAAAAAATGAAAAAAAAGATGAAAAAAATTGGGTTGTGTCTTGGGAGGATTACAAATCACCATTTTTTAGACTGACAATTTTTTATCGTATTTGGTTAGGTGATAGATATGAGATATGTCCTAAGAATAACTTTTGAAAAAGAAAAAATGGAAAGAGAGATTGATTTATTCATTATGCTTACATGTATCATGGGACCACTTTGAGTTTTTGGGGTAAGAAATAAATGACATTTGTGAAGGATACATCCGTTGATCTAATTTTGAATATCATGCAAAGTACTTTAGAGTTTAAACTCCCTTTTGAGCCTTACATTTTATTTCATTTACCTACCTACCTTGAAGCCTCATAGTCATTTGAACCTAAACGGTGAATCCATAATGATTAATTTTTATTTTCTATTTATGAGGTGGAGATGGTAAATTCCTTGCAAGACTATGGTAAGTTAAATGTTTTTAAGGTATGCGAAGAATTGTATTTACAATTGTACCCTTATAATAAGCGGAAAAAATCAGGTGAGGTAGATTTCAAGTAGCATGAATATTAATAATGAATTAAAAAATGTGAAAGGATAAATTAAGGAACTTGGATATTTAAAAGGACAAAAGTAAAATACATGGGTAGCTTGTTTCATTGAAAAATGTGGCATTGATGAATTTTCCTATCTAATGTTCAAACATTTGTCTTTCCATTTGATCAATATATTTTATTGAAATTGAATTTAAATCATGGTAAGTTTAAATTCCATTGTAGCATGTTGAGATTTCATCCTTGAGGACAATGCTGAATTCAAAAGTGGGGGGATTTGATACGTTTATGTATATATTTTAATGTGTTGATTCTGTAATTTATTAAATAAACTTTCCATGTTTTGAAAAAATTGAGTTGTTTTATTATTTGGAGCAGGAAATAATAGATTTGTGAAAAAGTAACAAAAAGGGATGGAAATATGAGCCAAACGACCCTTTGTGCCATGACCAAAGAAAAGATCCACAACATTGGATTTTGTAGATGAAGAGGAGATGGAAAACTGAAGAAAATTGACTACGCATCATGTACCAAAAGTACACGTAGTGACCACTTTATGTGAAATAGATATGCGCTGGACAATTCATAAAGGGCATACACAGTGTGAAAGCCAAGTATATGTCATGTACTAGAATTACACATCATGAAAAAAGTCAAACAGTCAAAGAAGTGCCAGTAGAATCCACACGGTGGGGGAAAATTGGATATGAAGTACACTCTGTGTACCCCAAGTACACGTCGTGACGACGTCGACACGCAGAAAAAAAAAATAGGCGACGTGAGCCGCAGTTTTGGAGGAGACATGCCTATAAATAAGACCCCCAGCCTCTATTCCAAATCACTCATAGGAAGAGGAAGCCAAGAAGCACCAATGGGAGGCTTCTAGACAAATAAGTAATGATCTGGGTCCTGTGACGCCGCCTTTCTTCTTCGAGTTCCCATGACACTTGATCTAACCATGAGTGAGTAGTCCCATTTGTGTCAGGTGATGTGGTTATAGGGGGGGGGTGTTCTTAAGGATTATTCTATACTTTTTATTAATGTTTGGATTTCTTCAACTCATTCTATCAATTCAAAATATATTTCTTTTACAACCGGATGAACATTTCTTGTGAATTAAAGAGTTATATTTCTATTGTATCAATTTATTAATCTATTTTGCATATGATCATAATGAAATGTAGGTTGATTATGTTTAAATATAGTTTTGGGTCACCTAGTATTGTGTTCGCACTAATTATATGAACATTACAAAGGTGAAATCATAGGATTAGGGAAGGATACCAAGACCATGGATCCCTGATGACCCAATTCCGACACCAAAACAGAATTAATCAATTATCATTGAATCCCATACACACGAACATGAAAATAATTGAACCTGGAATGCCTCTCATCCATTGATTCACAACCCAAAATCTACTGCACTTTCCTTCTTTTCAAATGAATCCAAACAATTTCAACATTAATTTCCTAATTAATTTATAGCATACGGTCTGTCCCTATAGGATCGATACTCAAACTTACTGAGTACTACATTTTCTGTCTGGATTGTCTGAGTCTTATAAATTCTGTTTTTTCATAGCACCGTATGGAACTAACGACACCATGTGGTGCTATCAGCAACACCCTAATATTTTATGACATATTTCTATTAAAATATTATTTTAATAGCTTGCAATGCATTCAACATCTAGTCTAAATAAACCATAATATAGTATATAGTTATAATCAAGCTGTTAAATTGTAAGGTATGAGTATGAAAAACTAAATTATGAAACATTAATGGTATACACATGTATAAAGTAAATTAATTATCCATAAATTGATTTAAAATTAAAAAAATCATTTGAAAGTAAAAGTAATGTTTTTATAAATAAATTGTTTTTATGCATGCAAGATGTTGTTATCTTAATAAATCAAATTGATCACTATTAGTGAATGAGTTTTATAAAATTTATATATTATATATTCAATAAAAAAATTTAATATTCATCTAACATTATTTCTAGGCATCAGATGCAAATAAATCCAGTTTTATTATTAAAAATTCTTTTTTTATAAAAAAATAGATTTCATCACGTTTTGTGCGCCTATATTAAAATTAATTTCTAAAAATTATAGAAATTTAATATTGAAAAATGGATTCCATATTTTTAATTAATAGGTTCAATTTTTGTACAAAATTCCGTTTTAGGTTTTTTCATTTGGAATAGTAACCTTCGTAAATTTTTTTCACCTTGGTAAGGGTAAAACATAAAAAATATGGTTAAAACATTGGGATAAATATTTAAAAAAAAATTGAATTTTTGACTTTATCCTTTTGGATGAGTTTATTTTTTAATTTCCATCTAAGAGTAGAATATATTTCCACTTGGTCCAATTTTTCTTTGATTGTGACCTTTATATTAATTTAAGAAACTAATTAATGTAAAATGTCACTCTCTTGACTCTAATAACTCTAAATTATATCTAAAATGATTAAAATAGGATAAAGTTATATTCTAAATGTTTATTTGAGAAATAAAATAATTTTTTATCGTGGTAATTTATTTCAAATTTTTTGTGATTAAATAATAACTCTATATGTTTACACAATGTCGATATAATATTTATTAAATTAATAGAAAAATAAAATAAATGATTTTAAAAATATTAAAAGTAATAAAATTTGGAAAAATTATTATGTTCCAATAATATTTTATATAAAAACAACATATAAGGGAAGTATGTAATGTTTATATTCGAATTCTATATTTTCCTTGATTTTTTTAAAGTCAAATTAAATGACTTGTGTCAAAATTGAATTAATGATATTTATGAAAATAATATTTTATTAAATTACAAAAAAATATTTAAATATGATAATTATGGGGATATATGGTCAAATATTTCCTCACGTTTCCACTTATGAGACAATTTTTAACTTATAAGTAAAATTATAAAACTTAAAGATTGAAAAAGTCATAACCATTATTAAAGTTAAAAATAATTAACCAGGGGTTAAAAAACATAAGGATTAAAATGAAACAAAAAACTATCCAAACATAAATGGATGATTTTATTTTAATATTAGACTCTTTTTATTTGAATCTATATCCATTTGGAATCATTTTCCTTGAGATTGACTTAGTTATATATTAATATTTTTGTAATTACTAGTGTTTCCTTTCCCTCCATTATAAAATGACACCCCTTCCCATTCTTCTTTACACCAATTTTAGAAACCTATATCAACCATTACATAACCATTTATCTTATAAAACTACTTATCCAAGTTATATAGTTGTGGGTATTCCCAAAAGACCAACCCTAGGTTCCATGAGAAAGTACCTAAAGGAGGTCTCCTGAAGATGAGGTACTCATCCTACCCAACCTCTTTAAATTTATATCTTATTCTAACTCCAATAAATATATATTATTATAAACAAAATAATAAAATAAGTATTGAAAATATACTAAAATGTTATTATGATCATGAAACCACCATTATCCATGCTCTTTTCCATCAAATGTGAAGTGAAAGTACCACTCATGCGTACATATTGATCACCACCTCCACATAGCAATAAAATTAATTTTTCATCACCATATTTGTTGGATGAGTATTATGTTGGGTTTAATTTTTTAAAATTATATCTATGAAATTATTATAATTGTGAAATTTTAATATGATATTTACTTTTTACCTTCCAATCCATTGGAAAACGATAACGTGGATCATGTATATGTGGGGACTACCACCTCCACGAAGCAATGTGATGTGTTTTTATTATTATTTATATGTATGATAATATGGGTGTATTTAATGAATATATATGATATATATGATATAATAACAATTTGGGAAATGTTAATTATTATTTAAATTTCATTCTTTCTTTCCATTGAAAAATGAAAACAGCATTCATGCGTACACATGGCTTACCGTCTCCATGAACGGTGTAATTCATTTTTCTATCTCTATATTTCATGGTTGAATATAAGTAAATATATAATTAGTATATATGATATATATTTCATGATTAAAATTCTATAGATTATGGAACTCTTATCAAGTTTCATGTACTATAACTATTGTACCAAAACATACATGAAAAACATAGTTATCACCCATAATAATGATTTTCATAAATAATTTTTAATAAATGGGTGATAAAGTGATATAAATAAACAAAATATTAAATTATATATATTATTATGGTTTTATAATAGATTTATAATAAATCCATATTTATTATCTAGGAGTTTCAAACATATATTATGGAATTCATACTTGAGGTAGGGGTTTATTTCACAATCTCATCATTATTCAGGATTGTTTAGGTTTAATGATCTACTAGGAAGAAATATTTTATCTTTAAATATTAAAGATAATTTTTTTTATTCTACTATGATTATTCTATGAAACTAATTTTTTTTCAATTCATTTTCCTCTCTTTATGTACTCAAGATATTAAACAAATTTTTTTAAGGAAAATCAAATTTGTTTTTCTACTTGGTCAAGAATATTTTTTTACATATCCATATTATTCTAAAAAGTTTTAAAGAATATTTTTACTATTATCCAATGATTTATTAATGAAATTTATACCCATGTTTTAATATTTAAAAAATAAATTAAATGATATATTCTTCTTATTTTCTAAGTGAGGAACTTTTTTATTTTTTTACCAAGGTGTGAAAGGAATGTTTTTTAACTTATATGGAATGATGGGAATTTTATAATATTATGAACACTAAATGATTTTAATATTTCTTTAAAATTTAATGGGGAGCTTTTCAAAGAATTTTTTTCTTAAAATTTTGGGAAATATTTGGATTTTAAATAAATGATTTCAAAGTTAAAAGTGTATTTTTCTAAAGAAATTTTCCAATGATGTTTCTAAAGTATTTTCATCTATATCAACATAATGTTTTGAATATTATTCTTTATTGAGGACATATTAAAAATTTACCATCCAAAATATTATTATTTATGGTTTATAATCATTTTTACTAGGAAAAATATTGACATTCTATATTCTATTTCTTCCAATAATTTTTAGGGAATGTTGATTAAGTTATATTATTTTTTCATATGATGAATGAATTGAAATTATTATGTGATGTGTGGGGTATATAATTATATATCCCCTTGATGAATTGTTAATTATTATGATAAAAAATATATATTGGGTATTTGGCTGAGGCCTTACCCATTTATTTATATATATTCACACGAAGCCATGGTAGTATTTTTAAATATCTTGGAACACAGCCACAATGATAAGTTTATGATGTTTAATATTATGCATTACATCATTATGAAATTAGTAATAGATATTATTGTGACTATTTTTGTAACGACCCAGACCTGGACAGCTACCCGAACAGTGCCGAACGGGTCGGGTGTCACTACCTTAGGCGCACCTCCCCAGAACGCCAAAGGCTGAAGACTAGCAGAGAGGGTATTTTTGGTATAGTGGGGAGGATATACCCTCTAGGAGGATCATAATAAGGGTACTTGTCCAAGTATAACAGTAAAGATGCAGCGGAAAGAAAGACTCAGTAGACCCGAACCAGACCCGTAGAGAGGAAGCATAATCAATATAGATAAACAGAGGAAGCAATAAATATAAACAACAACAGCGTAAATAACACAATAGCATGCTGATAACATGTAACTACTACTGAACAGTAAAACATGCATCCAAAGCAGGTCATATTCAACTGAATATAAAAAAGGGCGCCAATGGCTAACCAACAGTAGCTACAACAAGTAAGCATGCCGATACAGAAAAGTAAACAAAACAAATTAAACCTCATCTAGGTATGACCTCAAGGTCCATACCATCTCCATGCAATAACTAACGCAACCCAGCTCCTGAAGCTGGTATCTTTCCTGCACGTAAATCCATAAAGTCTGCACGTGTCCCGAAGGGCCCGTGCAGGGTGTGAGACAAAACTCAGTAGGATACCGCCCAATGGTGCGTACCAAATATATGTGTTTAAGAAGACATGCATTTACAAGAAAATCAGTAAACAGTACAGTGCACAAGTAATCACAAACTCCTCTGGTGCTCAACAACCACCATGGAGTGTCACCTGCTTCGGTCAACACTAGAATCTCTGTTGTGTAACCCAGCACCACGTGCCACCTGACACATTGTGTCTCAAGTACCGACGTCCCGAAGGCACGCCCAAGAATAGTAACCCAGAACCATGTGCCTCCGGACACCTCGTGTCTCATGTACCGAAGTCCCGAAGGCATGCCCAAGAATAGTAACCCAGCACCATGTGCCTCCTGACACCTCATGTCTCAAGTACCAACATCTCAAAGGCACGCCCATCCCCTGAAGGCTCCTCACCTCCCACATGACTTCCTACGGCAAGCACCCCCAACCAGAATACCTAACCGCAACTACGGGGGCCTCTACCCACACGAGTGGTCAAAAGCACCTCATCACGGAGTATCTCTATGTGCACACTACTCAAAGTCCCGGGTGAGCGGTAATCACCAAATAGTACCTAATCCACCAACAAATCTGACACCTCGTGTCCCTGCGACCATGTCGCTCAAGTCTGATGGCCTCGCCATCCAAGTAACCCGGGTCATGCCCCAACCTGACAGTCGTACTACCTCAAGCCGACGTCCATGATGCCTAATCCCGTGGTCAAAACCACCCAAAGTAACCTGGGAAAAGCCCCAACCTATGATCAGAATCACTCAAGCATAACCGGCCAAGCCCAACACAACCCAAAAAGGGTCCAGAAGATGCAATTCAGAAATTGCATATATAAAATATTCAAACAGAAAACATAACCATGCAAAACAAACTAGAAATTTGAATTACACTATATAGGGTGTTGTCTCGTACCAACACTGAGGTCTTAAATGCATCTAGTAATTTATATCAAGCTTTAATAAATTAAACTAATAGTTTAACACATTAATATTACATTTAAAACCATTATGGCGTTCCCTAGCCAAAATGCCTTGATGAGCCACGACCCATCACCCAGCCCGCTCATGAAAACCAGTAATAGGGCATACCCAAAGGCACCCCATAGATCCCACAAGCAATGCAATATAAAATAGCAGATAAAATGGGACCCGCTCTAAATACCCAAAAATGCGCCAAAGGCCCTGTCATCCAAACAACCAAGAAAACACAAAATGAAGTATGCACCACCTACCTGAGACTCGTACAATGCTACTCCTCCAGTAACAACCGCCAATTCAGTCTAATACACGGTAAATCTACAAAAGATTAAATACTGTTCAAATGCCTATAACTCATTCTAGAACGAAAATCAGACAAAACGGCCAAAGGAGAATCGATACCTTACCGAGGGGGTTCCAATGCATCAATCAGAGTTCGAATCCGACTTCGGATGAAGAACTGGGGAGCGATTGAAGATCTGGATGCCTTAGGTGTGGAGGTTCTATCTAGAACATCAAAATGAGGCTACTGGACGTTTTAATGAGAAAAAAAAGAAATTACATGTCGTGTACTTCATGACTACATACCGTGTATATATCATTTAACTGTTCATTTGGTGGTTGGGATTCTGCCGACCTGCCGACATGAGTACACGACGTGTACCTATGGGTACATGGCATGTACTTGGTTCCTCTTCTCTCCCTCGCCGACTAACTCACACACTGTGTATATCCCTCATACATGGCTAGACTACACGGCGTGTCCAAGGGGAACACGACGTGTACCTGGTTCTACCCGGCTAACAGGTCCACACGCCATGTATGGCCACCACACGGTCGGGGTTACACGGCATGTTGAAAACTACACGCCGTGTAGTAAGAAATTTCTACACAGTCATCACATGGCATGTACTCGGTGAGCACACGGCTGACACTTTCTTAACATATACACAGAGTGTACTTAAAAGTACACGGCGTGTAGTCTGAAAATTTCCAGAACCTTCCTGCTTTCTCTAATTTCCTTAGAAACCAGTCAAAAATTCAAACAGGGTCGGGATTTTTACCCGTTTCCAAAAACCCAGGTTCTTACAAACTTCCCACCTTAATGTAGCTCATCCCCGAGCTACCGAACGAAACCCAGATATGGCACCGAACATGCCCATCTCGGTTAAACAACCTGGACTACCCCAATCCCAAGGTTCTGGATAAATTCCTCAAGGGGCTCCCCACCTTAGGAATTTCCTACTCGGTCTCAACCAACAAAGATCAAAGCAACCAAGGTTTACTAATCTATTTTCCAGACGCATAGTCCTTCCGTGACGCATCATCACCCTTGCACCTCATTGGTGCTCACATGTTTCTCCCGACACCCAACGTAGCCCACACTGCATCGGTGTCCGCCTCTACGAGGTCCTGGTGCCTAGCACCTCAAATAGCCTGCATCCACGATGCCCCGATGCCCACAACACCTCAAGTAACCGGAATCCTTGATGCCCCTATGCCCACGACACCTCATACATATATATATATTATATACCATGCACCCGATATAGTGCCAATACCACTGAATAGAATCTAATCAATCCACATAGATCATGTGCACCACGTGCACTCAAAACAGTCATGCCTCTATAGGTCATAGAAAAATGGAAACATATAGATCACGACCACACCGCGGTGTACCTCTAACCGTTGTCGGCTCACCAGCCTGGTTAGCCTCTGGCAGCTCCACGGTGTGCACCTGGCCTGAAACACAACTTCCTAACACCTGACCTCCCTGCGATGCTGCTCCAGTCACCAGCCACTAACCTCTCAGCTGGGTCCCACCGTCTCTGTCATGACCTCCGCACACAGCTGAACCTCGACTACCCTCTCTGTGTACCAAACCTGAACCAACTCCAGATACTAAAGTCTGTCCTGGTCCCTACCTGCTGGCTATCTGAGAAGGCTGCCTACTAAACCTCTCCAAATGCCCATCCTGTCTACATGCCCAGCACTCCTTCGGAGGCCTATCGCTCTACGCCTGAACCTGTCCTGGCTATCCACACTGGAAGCAAATCACCGAAGAACTACCACGAGGTGGTCTATCTGAATACCTATCCTGACTGCACTACTGGAACTCATCCCATCCTCACTTCATGCTGTCCGAACCATCACCTGAAGCTGTCGCCCTGCCCAAGAGAGACTTCTATCTCTCGTTTCCCTCAGCTATGAGCACCTGATTTACTGCCTCAGAGAAGGAACCCAGCCTGAAGATGTTCAGCTAGACCCGAATGGCATGTCGTAAGCCATCCTCAAAGCACCACACCCTTGTTGCGTCATCGATCACCATAAGAGGTTCAAAGCAAGACAACTCTATGAAAGTAGCTGCGTAGTCCATGACGGACATGTATCCCAGCTGAAGACTCAAGAACTCCTGAGCTCTCTCTGTCCTCAGTGTCTCTGGATAGAAGTTCTCAAAGAACATGTCCTCGAAGTACTTCTAAGACAGTACCTCGTGCCTATGAGCCTGAACATGTACGTCCCACCAATGCTTCGCCGGTCCTCTAAGCATGTACGTCTCCACCTTGACCCTCCTCCCTGGAGGCATCTCGAGCTGCTCGAAGATCATCTGCATACATTCTATCTAGTTCTCATCCACCTGCAGACCACCCTAACCTTGAAAAAGTGGTGGGTGTTGCGACTGAAACTCCCGCGTCAGATACGCCATAGAAGGCTTTGTACCCTATGCACCTCTGTCAATCCCCTGCAAGACACGAACCAGGCTAGATCAGAGCTGCTTGTCAATACATGGTCCGAACATTTCTAAAATCGGATGTTTTCCTACCTGCACTAGATCCTAAACCTGATCCTATCCCTGAGCTTGTACATGCGGCTCATGCTATGCTTGTACCGAATTTTTACCCTGATCCTGCGGCACTGTATCATCTCCTGCCTGATGCTACATCGAGTCATGAAGGAGTAACCTGTTGAATACCATAAATGGTCAGACAACCCATACATATATAACAATATATTCTATACAGACAAGGAAAGTAGTAAAAGGCATCACATAACAACTACCCTTACTCCCCCTCACCGCAACCCATTCCCCATGGCATCCCGGCCTCATGGCCTCCTTACCCGCCCTCAACAGAGCCAAGTATCAAAAGTACCTCGGGCCATGCCCATCCCGACAACTCATGTTGCCTCAAACCAATGACCGAGTCGCCCAATCCTGACAGTTACACTGCCTCATCCATAGTACCTGCCTGCTCTCATAAGAGTCAGACCCAAATATTCCGCCACATGCAATTTTAAAAAATATAAGGCATAGAATAAACATTGCACAACTAGAAATTCTATCAAGAATTTCACCAATTCACATTTCAAAGCATATAAAGCATGGAAATTGATTTTTTTCACATGGTATTATCACTTCACAAATCATACGTGCAATTATGAAATCGAAATACCCTAAAAATGTGCCTATCAAAAGCCAATCAACCAAGCCTTGCCATACCGGCCAAGGTCCACTTCTCCCTTACCATACCGGGTCAAGGGTCACATATCACAATCACGAAAATCACACATCAAGTGATCCACCGAGGTGGAAATTATATAAACTGTAGTCTGAGCAAAAACAAACAACAGTTCTCACCCACGACAACTAGGTCCATCCCTCATACCTGGGGCTGCAGGCACCCAAGCACAAGCTAGAAACCCAGTCCCTGTAACAAACTATCTCCAGTATACCATATCCCAAATAGTAAAACTAGCAGAAAGAAATGATAAGCCTCAAACTCATTAGTAGCCAGTAAAACGCTGCTACTAAATCCCTGTCAAGAACTCCCCTCTGATACTACATTGTAACGACCCGGACCCGGCCAGCCACCCGAATAGTGCCGAACGAGTCGGGTGTCACTACCTTAGGCGCACCTCCCCTAAACGCCAAAGTCTGTTGACTAGAAGCGAGGGTCTGTTAGGTATAGTGGGGAGGCTATACCCTCTCGGAGGATCATAATAAGGGTACTGGTCCAAGTATAAGAGTAAAGATGCAGCAGAAAGAAAGACTCAGCAGACTCGAACCAGACCCGTAGAGCAAAAGCATCATCAATATAAGTAAATAGAAGAAGCAATAAATATAAAAAACAGTAGCGGAAATAACACAACAGCATGCTGATAACATGTAACTACTAATGAACAGTAAAACATGCATCCAAAGCAGGTCATACTCAGCTTAATATAAAAAAGGGCGCCAATGGCTAACCAACAGTAGCTACAACAAGTAATCATGCCGATACAGAAAAGTAAACAAAACAAAGTACACCCCAGCTAGGTATGACCTCAAGGTCCAAACCATCTCCATGCAATAACTAACGCAGCCTAGCCCCTAAACCTGACCTCTTTCCTGCACGTAAATCCATAAAGTCTGCACGCGTCCTGAAGGGCCCATGTAGGGTGTGAGAAAAATCTCAGTAGGATACCACCCAACAGTGCATACCAAATATAAGTGTTTAAGCAGTCATGCATTTACAAGAAAATTAGTAAACAATACAGTGCACAAGTAAACACAAACTCCTCTGGTGCTCAACAACCACCATGGAGTGTCACCTGCTTCAGTCAACACCGGAATCTCTATCATGTAACCCGAAACGACGTGCCACCTGACACCTCATGTCTCAAGTACCGATGTCCCGAAGGCATGCCCAAGAATAGTAACCTGGCACCATGTGCCTCCTGACACCTCATGTCTCAAGTACCGACGTCCCGAAGGCACACCCAAGAATAGTAACCCGGCACCATGTGCCTCCTGACACCTTGTGTCTCAAGTACCGACGTCCTAAAGGCACGCCCATCCCCTGAAGGCTCCTCACCTCCCACGTGGATTCCTACGGCAAGTACCCCCAACCAGAATACCTAACCACAACTAAGAGGGACTCTACCCACACGAGTGGTCAAAACCACCTCATCACGAAGTATCTCTGTGTTCTCACTACTCAAAGTCCCGGGTGAGTGGTAATCACCAAATAGTACATAATACACCAACACATCTGACACCTAGTGTCCCTGCGACCATGTCGCTCAAGTCCGATGGCCTCGCCATCCGAGTAACCCGGGCCATGCCCCAACCTGACAGTCGTACTGCCTCAAGCCGACGTCCATGACACCCAATCCCGTGGTCAAAACCACCCAAAGTAACCTAGGAAAAGCCCCAACCTTTGATCAGCATCACTCAAGTGTAACCGGACAAGCCCAACACAACCCAAAAAGGGTACAGAAGATGAAATTCAGCAATTTCATATATAAAAAATTAAAATAGAAAACATAACCAGGAAAAACAAACTAAACATTTGAATTGCACTATGCAGGGTGTTGTCCCATACCAGCACTGAGGTCTTAAATGTCTCTAGCAATTTATATCAGGCTTTAATAAATTAAACTAACAGTTTAACACATTAATATTTCAATTAAAACCATTCTAGAATTCCCCAGCCAAAATTCCCCGATGAGCCATGACCCCTCACCCGGCCCGCTCATGAAAACTGGTAACAGGGCATACCCAAAGGCACTTCATTGGTCCCAGAGCAATGCAATATAAAATAGAAGATAAAACATGTCCCACTCAAAATACCCGAAAATGAACCAAAGGCCGCATCACCAAAACAACCACGAAAACACAAAATGAGGTACGCACCACCTACATGAGACTCGTACAACGCTACTCCTCCAGTAACAACCGCCAATTTGGTCTAAAACGCGGTAAATCTATAAAATATTCAATACCGTTAAAACACCTATAACTCATTCTAGAACAAAAATAAGACAAAACAGCCAAAGAGGAATCGAGGACTTACCGAGGGGGTTCCAACACATCAATCAGAGTTCGAATCTGACTTTGGACGATGAACTGGGGAGCGATTGAAGATCTAGACACCTTAGGTGCGGAGGTTCTGTCCAGAACCACAAAACAAGGCTACTTTCCATTTTAACGAAAAAAAGAAAGTGCACGGCATGTACTTCATGACTACACTCCCTGTATATATAATTTAACTATTCATTTAGCGGATGGGATTCCGCCGACCTTCCGACAAGAGTACACGACGTGTACCTATGGGTACACGGCGTGTACTTGGTTCCTCTTCTCTCCCTAGCTGACTTACCCACACGCCATGTATGTTCCTCGTACATGGCTAGACTACACGGAATGTCCAAGGGGAACACGGAGTGTACCTGGTTCTACCCGGCCAACAGGCCCACACACCATGTATGGCCACCACACGGTTGGGGTTACATGGCGTGTTGAAAACTACACGCCATGTAGTAAGAAATTTCTACACGGTCATCACACGACATGTACTCAGTGAGCACACGGTCGACACTTTCTTAACATATACACGGCGTGTACTTAAAAGTACATGGAATGTAGTCTGGAAATTTCCAGAAACTTCCCGCTTTCTCCAGTTTCCTCAGAAACCAGTTAAAAATTCAAACAGGGTCAGGATTTTGACCTTTTTCCAAAATCATGGGTTCTTACAATTTTAATACTTTTTTATGTTCATGGATAAGTTTCAAGATAATGGGGTTATTTATATGGAATTATTTTATCATAATTTATTACTTATATATTATTAATGCAATTTTCAGATTTAATTGTATACATTCCCTTACTGAGAATCTGAGATCACCCATTTATTATGTTTCCCTTCCCGCATATTCTAGGAATTATTTTTTGATTGATATACAGAGATATATTAGAGATTATAATGGTTTTCTCAAATAATATTCTATGTTTTATTTTATGTTTTCAAATGTAATGTAATATTCAATTATGTATCTAGTTTATGAAGACTAATAAACAATTTAGTCTTTTAGGATACAATCTCTTATATCTATAACCAATGTAAGAAAGTAACCACCAACTCTAGGATACTAGGGTTTTTCTATTTACAATTTAATCCTGTTAGGGCCCAAACATGGGTAAAAATAAGTGTTTGGTTTTCAATGAATACTCAAGGGAGAAAAAAATATGGGGTAATGTATTTAAAAGGATTTAAATTGTTTCCTAAATTATTTGGTTAAAATTTGATTTGAAATAAAATTTGTAAAGGTATAAATGGATGGTGTATTGAACTAGTTTTTTTGATACCATCTATAACTTTTAAATGGGGTTTTTAAAATATATTTTATAGACCCTCTCTTGTGCCTATTTTTATTGTGCGTGATGTGAATTATATCCAAATGGAATGTTTTATTTGTTTGATATTGACCTAAGTGGTGGCGTTATGATTTAAAGGTTCAGTGAATAGTTTCCTTGAGAGATGGCCTTATAAGTGATTGACATATTTGGCTTGGATTTTAATCTAGAAGTGAACCAATTAAAGGGATGTTTAGCTTGTGATGTGTCATGGGATGGTTTTTTTATACCTATATAGTGATTGAAACATAGTTATGGGATGTATATTCCTATTATAACCGTGGGTGAGATGCAATAAACCCCTTCAATGGTTGAACCAGTGTGGTGCAACTTTGGATCAAGCCCATGGGTTAGATAGTTTATTGTGAAATGTCACCTTAGACCGTTAAGGTGTGACTCTAGGTGAAAGAGTCAGACTAGTAGCAGTATTAGAATGATTGTGGCATTGAATAACCACTAGTTTTATACTATTTAGTGGAATGATCGAGTTTCACAAGCCTTGAGAGGCATGAAAATAATTTAATCTCCTTTCCTTGAGCGGAAAGTGAGCTGATGTACTCATACATATAATAGGTTGTGGGACCTTAAGTATTAATGTGTGATCAGTGTAATGATAGACATTTATCTTGTATGATGGTGCATTAGTAACGCATATCATGAACTCATATAGTGCTTCAGCCTCCTGGGGAATGTTTGAAGATGAGTTTGGGAATATTGTACAATGAACAGTTGAAGTGATACTTCATGTAGTGCTTTATGAAGTAAAACAAGTATTTGGTCCATGAAAGGAACCTTGGAAATTTTCTTAAGAAGGTTTATATTGTGGTTTTAGCTTAGAAACCAAATAGGGGTCTTAAAGTAGGAGGATACCATTGGTTTTTCCTTTGAATGAAAAAGACTAGCTAAGATATGGTGGTCTTGAGAATAAAAAAGATAGGATACTTAGGGAATCATGCTGGAATATATTTTCTGTTCATAGATGCATGGTTTTAGGATCCTTGTGTTTTCAAAAGTATTACTAGATAGTGTCATTAAGGTGAGTGGTTGATGTTGGTTTTAAATGATATTAGGTATTTTTTTAGAATATTAATTTTGGGTCTAGTGTCTACAATAGATAGTTCCTTCATAAAATACCTTGGGATTGGTCATGTGGTGAATATATGGAGATCTTATTGAAATGTTGTTCTTAGTAATGTAACAATATACTAACTAGTTTTATGTTAGGATCATGAATAATTTTGGAAAAGTTGTGGTGATCCCAAATAAATCTATAGTCAATTGTTTCATCTCAATTGAAGTTCATGAGTTATGTAGATTATTTCGAAGTGAAGTGGATTCTTCTTATGAATAATTTTTCTTGGTTGAATGGGTTAATGAGAATATCTAAACAGATGAAGTCCTAGATGATAATAAGGCATGTTGGTGCCTTTTTAAGTGTATTGTGGTTAAATATTATGATCCCCTAGAATGTGTGGGTAAAAAATTGGAGACCACTAGGGTGGATCAATTTATATTTATAGATATATTTGTTCCATATAGTTATTTGGTGAGGACATATGTGGAACATCGAGATCAAGTGTAGGAAAATAAGTCATTAGCATGGTAAAAATTGAAATTTATAACCTTTAGTTGAGGTTTGTGGGTTTATGGACAAGGTTATTGTTTGGTGGACCTGTGAAATGCTAATCCGAAGTGGAAGAGTTTTATAAAAGTAAATATGGGTATTTCTATGATATAAGGAAGTCTTATGGATAGTTTCCCTTGTAAAAATGATGGAAGATAATGATATTTTTAGTTGATTGATCTATGGTTGAATATGGTGATTAAAGGATGATGATATATTCCCCCTTAGTTATCATGTATGATTTGGTGGAATAGGTGAAATCCATACAGGATTCATATTCAAAATATTTTGTGATGTAGGAATGGTTGGTGGAGGATGACCCGATTCTAGGATGGTATCTAGTTGGAGACGACATGAATTCCCATCATAGGGTAGTTTTGGTTTATGCTTCCCTGAGGGAAGATATGATACATGACTCTCATAAATCTCAATGGGTAGTTCACCAAGTTTCAAATAAATATGTATTAGGATATCTGGTGTTACTATTGGTGTCTAGGTATGAAGAAATACATTTCAGGTTTTATCTCATGATGCCTTACCTATCAAAGGGTAAAGGTGGATCATCAACATCAAAAGGATTACTTCAGCCACTCCTTATGCATGTGTGGACTTAGGATGAGGTGATTATGTAATTTGTGATGGTTTTACTAGGACCATGAGAATTCTAGATATTTTAGGGGTGGTAGTTTATCAGTTGATGAAAGTGACGAATTTCTTGGTGATCTTAGAGATTCCTTCTATAAATGAGTTGTGGAAATATTTATATCCAAGATACTGTGTGAATGTGTGGAGTTCCTAGGGGGAATATTTTTGGACAGAGAACATAATTTTAATTCTTAGTTTTGTAAAGGGTTATAGAAGTATTTGGGGACTTAGTGAGAGATGAGTACGACATATCATCCAAAAACTGAATGATTTCCAAAGAGGAAAATCTAGATTTCAAAGGATATGCTTTGGGCACATGTCCTGGATTTTGGAGGAGTGTGGGATGATCACCTACTCTTGTTGGAGATATATTATGATAATAGTTTCAAGGATTTGATTTAGAAGGAACCATTTAAGTATCTTTATCGTCAGTCAATTTGCTCACTACTATATTGGCATGAGGTGGGAGAGGTAAAAATTGTTGGTTCAAGTATGGTATAAGAGAATGTCGAGAGGGTGCAGTTGATCGGGATGTAGTTGATTACCACTTAGAGTAAATAGTAATCATATTCCGATTAGAGGAGATGGACATTAGATTATACTATGGGTGATAGGTTTTTCTTATAGGTGACTCATTGGTTAGTGAATCATCATCTACAGGTGCAAGGTAAGCTATAATATGGTTTTGGGGCTATTTTTCATCACAAAAAAAATAAGAGAAATGGATCATTAGTTGGAAATTCCTCCATGATATTGAGGTACGCATGAAGTGTTCCATGTTTATCAGCTTTAGAGGTATGAGTCTGAACCTACGCATGTGACCAATTGTTATAAAATTGAGTTGGAACCAGATGTGTCACTCGTTGACTGCCCAGTGTGAGTTGTTGATCGGAGTTGAAGTGCCTAGGAGGAATTGCACCACTGAGAAGGGGGTAAATCAGTAATGATTTTTACAATTTCTTATTCCTTTGAAATTAACCTCAGATGACCTATGAGGATCTGATCCACTCTTATGATAACTCGACCTCTTTTGAATGTAGTAAAAATAAATGGGTTAGGAACACAATATTTTTACAAGGTTTGGTCTCAAAATTAGACTAATCCTTTAAATGATTGGTTAGACTCCCCAATCAAAAAATTTCCACTATAACCACAAGCAGTTACAATATACATCTATTCACTAGCATTGAGTCATGCTATACTTTCCAGAGTCCCACTGGAACAATAGTTTCACACTACCTTGTTACAAAAATTATTAAACAAAAAAATAATAAAGACCACCTCTGAATGTTGATTGGTTCTTCAAAAACTAATGAAGATCTTTCATTTGAGCCTTCAAGTTGAATAAAATATCATATGATCACAAAGTAAAGAACTCCACTGAAGTTGTTCTTCCTCAAATTATACCTCTTAAATACTCAAAAAATGTTTCTAAAAAAGTATTATCACATAGAAATTTGACATAGAAATTTAGCATAGAAAATGTTTTGTTCCACATACTTTCTACAAAATTATCTATTTTTTCATGAATAGATATTTTCACTCACACATAATACTACATACTTGAAACAAATGTTTTTCTTGATTCATGAACTTGATGTCAAAATTGGGAGTGAAAAATTATTCGCTCAAAAACTCTGCATTGTACTCTAATGCCCCTATAATAATATGAGAATCATTGCTTAATATATCGGAAAAAATAGGAGTTATCAACCAGTTAACATTTAATAATTCAAAAAATGTGGGAACCGATTATAAATTAGTTCAATTACCTCTAAAATGATTCTCCTATACATTAATACTCCATCCACAAAACAACTATTTATCATTTCCATTAAATTATTTATAAAAAATAATATTCACCCATAACGCATTCATCTGTGGGGAATACACGGATCTTAATCACATACTACGTGTATTATTTCTCAAATCACAAAGCATGGATAGTAGGTATCTCAAAATCCCACATAACTTCCATCACATATCATGTGGAATCATCTCTCTGAAAAGGATTTTCATCCATGAAGCATCAAAATCTCATTCACAAAGGAGATTCATCATGAAGCATCTCCACCCACAAAGCATGTGGTTTGCAATCGTTCACGAGATTATTTTGTATCTGAAAACTAGTTTCATCATGTAGTATTCTTCCTCTAAAAAGCATGTCAGCAAACTTCTCCTCATGAATCACTCATCCCGCTATTCATCATCATAATGAATTTTATTTATTTTAATAAATCAACACTTGGATTATTTTTTTGAACTCTAGAAGAGTCTAGGAAGTTCCCACACGACACCTGAGATTGTAGGTTCTTATTCTACACATTGTCATTAATGACGAGTTTATTGGCGAAGAGATCAAATGGGGGAGTAAGAAGATAACTCCTACACTATTCGAATGACTCATTTTCAAATGGTGAGATTAGATCAGATGACTGACAAAAAATATTTCTTTTTAATTGATGGGTGACAGTACCCACGTAGGGTTGCCCCACATTGAACTCGTCATACTACAAGGATGTGGTATAACAATGAAGGTTTTCTACTATGCGTCTTGAATTCTTGAACCCCCTTACACTGTGTTACCTTGCATGGTGGTGTTTCCTTTACTCTCTACTTCTGTGGACTTCTATCCCAAACCAACTTCTGTGGGATTTTGTCCCAAACCATGCATTCCTGGGAGCACCCACTCTACTGGCCCAATACACTCCCATGCCCACTTCTTCTGGGAACTCTTACACCCATGGTCTTGAGTAGGGTTTCTCCCTTGAGGTGTAGTTGACCTCTGGGTCTCACCTGATCCCTTAGTTGAGTGTCCTAGGCTACCATGTGGGTTGTACACTTTTTTAATTAATGCCTCATTTTTATTACTTAGAAACATTCCTAAGTATAAGATGACAATTGATATCCTTCTCAGTTTAAAATTCCAATCCACTCCAAACTCTTCCCAATTACCCTTGAAAAATGAAATGCATGTATCATGGAATTATTGAATCTTTCAAATAGTGTTGTAAACAATATTTCCTTTGTAATGCATGCCTTAGACAATGAAGATCAAAACAACAATTATCACAATATAAATACCATGAAGAATTGTCCAAGAAGGTCATCTAATTCCATATAAAGGAGACTTTTCCAAACATTAAACTCAATGCTATTTGATGAATCCATAATAATTCTCCAAGAATCACCACTTCATGCTTACTCACTAAACACATTTTGACACACTATGAAAACAAATGCAACAATCATGTTCAACAATCTCCCCTTTATATTTGTTTTCATTATCCCTTCACATATATCATGTCACAGAAAAGTCAATATGTGTTTATCATATTTAATCCACATTAATGAAAATAAAATGCAAAGGGTAATTGGAGTCTTTTTAACTAATCTGTTTTCTCAAAAACATCTTCTCTTATTTTCTTAAAAGATGGAATGACATCACATGATACTTGGAAAAGATATTTTAGTTAATTGCCTCTAAGTATATGTGGGCATACTCGATGTATAAAAAAATGGATAAAACCAATGGTATCTAAGATGTATTTTAAAAATCCCAGCATGTGAAGTCAAGCTTAGAATGTTTGAAAGTAAATACAATATCTTGAACACACTTTATCAAACACAACAGAAAGTTCAGGTGCATAAGAATAATTTCCCCTTTTGTCACCATTCATAAATCAAGAACTCCTCTTAAATAAATTTAAGTAAGAATGAGATAAGAGTGTGGCTGGATAACTCAAACCTTATGAAGGCTCACCCTTAATAAATGCATCCAATTTTATAATCATGAAATTAAATGAAATCCATGATGAACAACACTACTCCTTCAATTAACTAATCTGTTAGAAGGGTACCCATAAAAGGATAGTGAATAAGGAGGTACCTATCCATCCATCCAATATTATTTTTTTATTAAACACAAAATCACTTTTAAGGGGAAAGTGGTAACCATCATAGCTCAATAGGTTCAGAACCAAAGGACAAAACAGATTTGTTAAAAAAGAGAGTGAGTTCTTTGGAAACATTTTCCCTAAACAAAACCCAGGGAATAGAATTCACCTGAGTGTCGGGGGGATCTTTCAAGGTACCCCCGAATTGAAGTGCCATGTTGTCCCATGCTTTCTTGTATTCCTCTATGTTAATCTTCCCCATGTTGAGGCCTCTACGCATGATGCGTATAGCATCCCTCCATTTTATAACATAAACTTTCATTACATTACACACAACTGAGGATCTTTAAGGTTTAGTGTCTTGGAAACCAGGAACATAATACATGAAAACAACATAAAGAATTCTTCTTAAACACTTGAAAGGCTTCTCCTTAAGTTCATCCTAGGTTCATTACTGCATCTCATAACCTAGGGACATACATCAAAAGAAAGGGTGAGCAGAAGGCCCAGTAAGGGAAACAAGAGGAACATTTTACATGGGAACTTGATATACTTCAATAAGGACATGAAAAGAACTTTAAGGTATGAGAAAGAAAATCATGAGGCATTTAATAATAAAAACAACATTTTCCATAACTTGAAGATGTGGCTACATCATTTAACATAGAAAATAATGAACATATCACCAAGGTCCATCCCCAAGGTGTCATTTGAAAATTACCAAGGTTATTCACCAAGGTATCATGAAAATTGTAATATCTAGTGGTTACATCATTACCCAATGCATTGGAGCGCTATCAGGGCGCACCCTTAAATTTGACTTTATTATCATGTGAGCCACATATATCATCATCAAACATTTCATAAATAACCCATATAGCATAAAATAAATGGGTTTCATTTCATAATCATAACGTTTTAAAAACTGCTTTAAAGACATGATCTTTACGTCACTTTAAACCCACGGAAGAGAAAGTGGGTCTCATGTATGTAAATCCCAGAATTTAAAATAGAACATTTTGATATATATGCGAATACTCTTGTAGAAATAAGAGCTTTGAGTATTCAATTTATAACATAAAATAATTTTGAGAAAAGAGAGAGAGGCATTTTGAGACGAAAATTCTGCAGCATAACGGCTATGTTTCGGGTTTTTAGAAAACATTGAAAAGAGAGGGGACATGGGTCACCCACTAATAAATGATCCATAAAACAGTAAGGGGACAGAATAAGAAGGATATATGGACATGGTAATGAAATTTTAAGGACATACCATTTGAAATGAAAAAAACATGGAAGGAAGACAAAAATTAGATTTCTCTTATAAAAATTCGGCAGCCTAACGGCGTCACTTAAACTTCAATAAAAAGAATTGGAAAGATCAAATAGGGTCTCTCATAATATGATCATAAGAGATCAGTATGATAGATATAGAGATCATACCCCAACATAATAAAAAAGGAACTTGAAAGACTTTACATGAAAATCGAACTTGAAAAATGAGAAGGGTGAAAGAATCCCTTAAAAATTCGGCAGCCTAACGGCGTCACTTAAACATTCATAAAACGAAATGATGAGAGTAAGAGGGGATCTCTTATCATATAAACCTGAAAAGGGAAGTAAGAGGAATATAAAATAACATACTCTCACATAAGAACATGGAGCATAAAAGGAATGACATAAAAAGGATTACATGAAAAGAAAGAGAGGGGTCGGATCCCTTACCTTAAAACGTGACTCTTGAAACTCAAAGGATTGGACCTTGAGGGCTTGGGGGCACCTTGGGAGGACTCCTTGGAAGGTAAGAAGACCAGAACTTCGTTGGGGGAGAGTTGGGAGTGAAAACTAATGGAGGAAAGGGTGGGTATTTATAGGGAAAGTGAGGGGACAAAGCATTAATGGCCAAGGGACACCTCACTAGTGGTTTTGGCAAAACCATGGGCTTGCCCATAGTATTTGCCCATGGTATTGGCCACTTGGGACACCTCACACCTTATCTTACTATTCATAATTCGACCATATTGAATATATACTTAATACATCATTTAATGATGTCATTAAACACCCGTAACTTAAAAACTATACTTTCACTATTCACCGAAAATTCAACTTTCTCAGAATAATCCCAAAATTTCACCTTAACCAAATATCAATGCTATGATTTCAAAAATGAACTCCATTTTATAAAAATAATTTTCTAAATATTTTTAATTTTATTTTTAAATAAATACACTATTCATCGAAAATTCATTTTTTCAGAAAAATCCCCAAAAATTACCATAACATAATATCGATGCTCTGAGTTCAAAAATAAAGTCATTTTTATAAAAATAATTTTCTAATTATTTTTAATTAAATTTTTAATTAAAAAACACTATTCATCTGAAAAAAATAATACTTGAATAATAATTTATGAAACTGTTATTTACCCATTTTATTGAATCACATTACTTAATCGAGGTGCCTAGATTATTTTAAAACTTTCTTTAAGTGAGATTACTAATCCATTTGGTCACATTACTAATCCTAAGCATAAAATCACTATTCACTATTTACTATTCATCAAAAATTAAGTTGATCTTATTAGACTCCAAATTCCTTAATGAACACTTTTGTAGAAGACCATTTTTTGAAAATCATTACACATCATTAGTTATTTAGGGTTTACATAAATATTTCAAAATATCCCTTTTTCAAAATTCATCAATAAAATACATTCTAAAATTATCCGGACATTTGAAATTTCACAAACATCACTAAATGAAGAAATATCAATTTATTCACCCGAAAGGACTACACAAGGAAGCTAGGGTCTCTTCACATAGCCCCTTATAACACCGGCATAAGACCTGAGTGTAAGGTGTGCTATGGTGAGAGAATCTGAGGGAGGCTCAGATAACATTGCCCTAGTAGTAATCTCTACTAACTTGAACTTCTCCTGTAGGCGTTTCTGTTCAATCTTGACATGCTGGAGTTCGGCTTGGGCTTGGTCCAAAGCGAAGCCCACAGATGCTACCTCCTTCCCAAGCTCTGATAAGTGGGCTTCATAAGGGTCGAGTCTACTGGATGAAGCCATCGACTCCTCTTTCTGCATTAACCATTAACATCTTATTAAATCAATAAGAGTAAGTTAATATACTACTCAAAAATATTGGGTCGTTACATTCTTCCCCCCTTAAGAAATTTTGTCCCCGAAATTTATACTTGAGGCCTAGTCGAAAAGGTGAGGGTACTTTTGCTTCATCGTTTCCTCAGGCTCCCAAGTCGCTTCTTCATATTTATGATTCCTCCACAACACTTTCACAAGGTGGGTAGTCTTGTTTCATAGGACCTTGTCTCTACGGTCCAAGATCTCCACTGGCTGCTCCTCATAAGAGAGGTCATGTTCCAGTTGTACCACCTCTGGGTTCAGTACATGCGAAGGGTCGGATATGTACTTCCTCAAGAGAGATACATGGAAGACATTGTGAACTTGAGCTAGGTTCGGTGGAAGTGCTAGACGATAGGCCACTACTCCTATGCGATCAAGGATTTCATAGGGGCCAATGTACCTAGGGCTGAGCTTCCCTTTCTTCCCAAACCGCATGACTCTCTTCCATGGAGAAATTAGAAGGAAGACTTTGTCACCAACACCAAACTCCAAGTCCCTTCGACGATTGTCAGCATATCTCTTCTGCCGACTTTGAGCAGCCTTTATGTGTTGTTGGATGGCATGAACCTGTTCCGTCATCTCTTGCACGAGATCAGGCCCAAGAAGCTTCCTCTCACCAGTTTCATCCCAACAAGTAGGAGTTCTACACCGCTTTCCATACAGAGCTTCATAGGGTGCCATCTGAATACTCGAATGGAAGCTATTGTTATAGGAGAACTCCACTAATGGGAGGTGTTGATCCCATCCACCCTTAAATTCCATTGAGCATAATCTCAACATGTCTTCGAGTGTCTGAATTGTCCTTTCAGATTGGCCATCAGTTTGAGGATGATAGGCCGTACTAAAATTCAATTCAGTATTCAAAGCATGTTGAAGAATTCTCCAGAATTTTGATGTGAATCTTGGGTCACGATCAGATATGATGGATAGTGGTACCCCATGCAGCCTTACCACTTCCTTCACGTATATATTGGAAAGCTTATCCAGAGAGAAATCTTCCCGAATATGGATAAAATGGGCTGTCTTGGTGAGACGGTCCACAATAACCCATATCGCATTATTTCCTTTGGATGTTTTCGGGAGACCAGTTACAAAGTCCATAGTGATATTATCCCACTTCCATACTGGTATGGGTAGTGGTTGTAATAACCCCTTAGGAAGTTGTCGTTCTGCCTTTACTTGCTGAAACACCAGGCACCTTGTAGTGTAATCGGCAATCTCCTTCTTCATGTTATCCCACCAATAATGATCACGAAGGTCACTATACATCTTAGTGCTTCCCGGATGTATAGAGAAAGTAAAGCTATGAGCTTCATCCATCAGTTATTTCTTTATCTCCGGAATAGATGGAACACATAGTCTTGTACGAAATTTCAATACACCTTCTTGATCAATATTGAAATCAGGGAACTTCCCATTCTTTACAGCCTCGAACTTCTCCTGCAGCAAAGGATCTTCTTTTTGAGCCTTCTTGATCTTCTCTAGTAATGAAGGTTGAGAAATCATTTGGGATAGGGTTGATGATTTCCCTTTCCTTATAATTCCCATGTCCAGTTTTACTAGATCTTTAATCAAGGGATCTCCCAGGATCCTCATTGTTGCCAGAACAACAGGATCTTTCCTACTTAACGCATCTGCGACTTTGTTTGCTCTTCCAGGGTGATAATGAATTGAACAATCATAGTCTTTAATAATCTCCAACCATCTCCTTTGTCTCATGTTCAATTCTTTCTGAGTGAAAATATACTTTAGACTTTGGTGGTCAGTGTATATATCACATTTCTCCCCATAAAGATAGTGCCTCCATATCTTTAGAGAAAAAACAACTGCTGCCAGCTCTAGATCATGCGTAGGATAATTCTGCTCATGAATCTTGAACTGTCGAGATGCATAAGCAATTACTTTGTCATTTTGCATGAGGACGCACCCAATCCCTTTCAGAGATGCATCGCTAAAAATAACGAATCCTTCTCCGATAGAGGGTAGTGTTAACACAGGTGAAGTAACCAATCTCTTCTTCTGCTCTTGGAAACTTTCCTCGCATTCCTTTGTCCAGATGAACTTAACCCCTTTTCGAGTCAACTTGGTTAGTGGATTAGAAAGTCGTGAAAAGTTTTTCACAAACTTCCTATAATATCCCGCTAAACCAAGGAAACTACGAATCTCAGTTACTGTTGTGGGTTGAGGCCACTCCTCCACAACCATTGTCTTTGAAGGGTCAACCGAGATTCCTTCATTGGTTACGATGTGCCCCAAGAAAGAAACTTGTTTTAACCAAAACTCACACTTTCTGAACTTCCCAAAGAGCCTCTCCTTCCGTAGAGTTTTCAAAATAACCCTCAGATGATCTTCATGCTCCTCGTGACTTTTTGAATATATCAAAATATCATCAATAAAAACTACCACAAAGTTATCAAGGTAGTCCTTAAAGACTCTATTCATCAAATCCATGAAAATAGCAGGAGCATTAGTCAAGCCGAAGGGCATAACAGTAAACTCATAATGCCCATATCTTGATCGGAAGGCAGTCTTTGGAATATCTTCCTTCTTCACCCTCAGTTGATGATAACCAGATCGAAGGTCAATCTTAGAGAAGAATTGAGCCCCACGAAGTTGGTCAAATAAATCATCAATTCTTGGAAGAGGTTATCTATTCTTCACTATGATCCCGTTCAGTTCTCTATAATCAATGCATAGCCGCATTGATCCATCCTTCTTCTTCACAAAGAGAACTGGTGCTCCCCAATGAGACACACTCGGACGGATAAACCCCTTCTCCAACAAGTCTTGGAGTTGTTTCTTTAGCTCCTCTAGCTCCACATTTGCCATTCTATACGGAGTCTTTGATATCGGTTGAGACCCAGGTACGAGTTCAATGGAGAACTCTACCTCTCTTTCTGGGGGAGGTCCAGGTAACTCCTCAGGAAATACATCCATGTATTCCTAAACAATCGGAACATCTTCAATTTGTATGCTCCCTTTCCCTTCTTCCTCATCACCGATTAACTCCATAAAGAAAGCTATAGGAGGTGCTTCTAGATAGGGATCAGTTCGGGATATCTCTCCTTGGAAGATAACTGTTGGTTGTTCATTCAAGACTACTGAGATTTCCTTACTTCTGCATTTGATCTTAGCATTATACTTTGAGAGCCAGTCCATCCCTAGTATAATGTCGAATTCCATCATGGGAATGACTACTATATTTGCGATAAGATTGTGCTCACCAAAGTAAACACTAGAGTCTCTAAATACTGTTGATGCAAGGATAATCCCACTTGGAGTCTTGACTGACAACTCTACCTCTAGCAGTTCGGGGATTGATTCTATTTTCCTTGCAAACTTGGAGGAAATAAAGGAATGTGTAGAACCAGAATCAAATAAAGTACTTTCTAGCTTTGAGAGGACTATAAGAGTACCTGCTACCACATCGTTCGGGACTTCAACTTCAGCTGTTGTGATAGCGAAAGCACGACCTTGCTCCCTTGGCCTCTGCTGAGGTTGATGGTGATTCCCCCCCACCGCCCTCGGATTTGGACATTGATTAGAAAAGTGCCAAAGTTGTCCACACTTGAAGCATGTGACTTCGGGTAGGGCCAGAACCATCTTTCCTCTGTCGTTAGTGTTGGGAAGTTGAGGCTTCACATCACTACGAAAATTCCGAGAAATATGGCCTTCTTTTCCACACCTATAGCACTTACCACTTCCGATCAAGCAGTTCCCCGAATGCTTCTTCCCACATTTATTGCATGTGGGATGTTGCATATGCTTTCCACCTCTTTCCTGATCAAAACTTCTTCCCAGGATCGGTTCTAGAGTTCTCTTCTTATCATTAGATTTGTGAGACCACTGTGTCTCCCCAAACTCTAGTTCAACTTTCATGGCACTTTGAACTATTTCTTCATAGCTATCATAGTCCCTGTTGGCTAGATTCTTCCGCAGATGAGGTCGTAGTCCACCAAAGAATCAATCAACCTTCCCATTAGGGTCCATGACGAAGCTTGAGGTATAAAGGGAAAGCCTTGTGAAGTTAATCTCATAACTTCCGACAGATTCGTTCTCCTTCTGCTTCAGCTCGAGAAACTCTTTCTCCATTTTCGTTCTCATGGAACGATGGAAATACTTGTTAAAGAAAATCCCCCAAAATTCTTCCCACTCCATAGCTTCCATCTCTCCTCGTGGCTTCGTGTTTTTGATCAGTGACCACCACTGATCAGCTTCTCCCTCTAGACGGTAAACAGCAAGGGTGACTTTTTCTTGTTCCGAACAATGAAGTACATAAAAGATCTTTTCAATGGAGCTTATCCATTGTTCCGCAACCAATGGGTCAGTAGATCCACTGAATGTTGGCGGTCGTTGACGCATGAAGGACTCAACATAAAGTTGTTCCCTTCATGGTGAGATCGGCCTCTCAGCTTGATTCAAGTTATTACTCATAACTTGAGTCAGTTGGTTCATCATTCGCATGAATGTTTCCATTCCGGCTTCCATCGGAGGTCCATCAGCACATGGTGCATTGCGGTCACCATCGGCACGGTTCCTCCTATTTCCCGCCATCTTCTAAAAGAATAAAACCTTAGTGAGAAACTTATTTCATTTATGAATCTTTTAACTAAGACTTCATGCTTAAACAATTATACTTCTCTATAATTCCTTCATAATGATTCATAAAAAGCTTGCGATTAACCAAACATATCCCCCGGGAGTGTCATAACCAAGAGTGCAGCAAGGCCCGTTATCGTGCACCAGTTCCCGTTCGAGTCTAGCTCAAAGCGGTGTTTTCGGGTTTTACCCCTATGTACATATGTGCCAGAGCCGCCTCTACCTGCTCGTATCCAGGCAGGGATGTATTTGTTTGATAAACCACTTACTCAATACTTACCAAAATACCAGGAAGTTTTCCTATACTTAAACTTTTCTATAGGGTTCTTCCTAAAGTTTTTTTTATATCCTAATTTCCACAAATAACTAAACCATCCTTTGATACCAACTATAGCATCCCGCCATTTTATAACATAAACTTTCATTACATTACACACAACTGAGGATCTTTAAGGTTTAGTGTCTTGGAAACCAGGAACATAATACATGAAAACAACATAAAGCATTCTTCTTAAACACTTGAAAGGCTTCTCCTTAAGTTCATCCTAGGTTCATTACTGCATCTCATAACCTAGGGACATACATCAAAAGAAAGGGTGAGCAGAAGGCCCAGTAAGGGAAACAAGAGGAACATTTTACATGTGAACTTGATATACTTCAATAAGGACATGAAAAGAACTTTAAGGTATGAGAAAGAAAATCATGAGGCATTTCATAATAAAAACAACATTTTCCATAACTTGAAGATGTGGCTACATCATTTAACATAGACAATAATGAACATATCACCAAGGTCCATCCCCAAGGTGTCATTTGAAAATTACCAAGGTTATTCACCAAGGTATCATGAAAATTGTAATATCTAGTGGTTACATCATTACCCAATGCATTGGAGCGCTATCAGGGCGCACCCTTAAATTTGAATTTATTATCATGTGAGCCACATATATCATCATCAAACATTTCATAAATAACCCATATAGCATAAAATAAATGGGTTTCATTTCATAATCATAACGTTTTAAAAACTGCTTTAAAGACATGATCTTTACGTCACTTTAAACCCACGGAAGAGAAAGTGGGTCTCATGTATGTAAATCCCAGAATTTAAAATAGAACATTTTGATATATATGCGAATACTCTTGTAGAAATAAGAGCTTTGAGTATTCAATTTATAACATAAAATAATTTTGAGAAAAGAGAGAGAGGCATTTTGAGACGAAAATTCTGCAGCATAACGGCTATGTTTCGGGTTTTTAGAAAACATTGAAAAGAGAGGGGACATGGGTCACCCACTCATAAATGATCCATAAAACAGTAAGGGGATAGAATAAGAAGGATATATGGACATGGTAATGAAATTTTAAGGACATACCATTTGAAATGAAAAAAACATGGAAGGAAGACAAAAATTAGATTTCTCTTATGAAAATTCGGTAGCCTAACGGCGTCACTTAAACTTCAATAAAAAGAATTGGAAAGATCAAATAGGGTCTCTCATCATATGATCATAAGAGATCAGTATGATAGATATAGAGATCATACCCCAACATAATAAAAAAGAAACTTGAAAGACTTTACATGAAAATCGAACTTGAAAAATGAGAAGGGTGAAAGAATCCCTTAAAAATTCGGCAGCCTAACGGCGTCACTTAAACATTCATAAAACGAAATGATGAGAGTAAGAGGGGATCTCTTATCATATAAACATGAAAAGGGAAGTAAGAGGAATATAAAATAACATCCTCTCACATAATAACATGGAGCATAAAAGGAATGACATAAAAAGGATTACATGAAAAGAAAGAGAGGGGTCGGATCCCTTACCTTAAAACGTGACTCTTGAAACTCAAAGGATTGGACCTTGAGGGCTTGGGGGCACCTTGGGAGGACTCCTTGGAAGGTAAGAAGACCAGAACTTCGTTGGGGGAGAGTTGGGAGTGAAAACTAAAGGAGGAAAGGGTGGGTATTTATAGGGAAAGTGAGGGGACAAAGCATTAATGGCCAAGGGACACCTCACTAGTGGTTTTGGCAAAACCATGGGCTTGCCCATGGTATTTGCCCATGGTATTGGACACTTGGGACACCTCACACCTTATCTTACTATTCATAATTCAACCATATTGAATATATACTTAATACATCATTTAATGATGTCATTAAACACCCGTAACTTAAAAACTATACTTTCACTATTCACCGAAAATTCAACTTTCTCAGAATAATCCCAAAATTTCACCTTAACCAAATATCAATGCTATGATTTCAAAAATGAACTCCATTTTATAAAAATAATTTTCTAAATATTTTTAATTTTATTTTTAAATAAATACACTATTCATCGAAAATTCATTTTTTCAGAAAAATCCCCAAAAATTACCATAACATAATATCGATGCTCTGAGTTCAAAAATAAAGTCATTTTTATAAAAATAATTTTCTAATTTTTTTTAATTAAATTTTTAATTAAAAAACACTATTCATCCGAAAAAAACAAATACTTGAATAATAATTTATGAAACAGTTATTTACCCATTTTATTGAATCACATTACTTAATCGAGGTGCCTAGATTATTTTAAAACTTTCTTTAAGTGAGATTACTAATCCATTTGGTCACATTACTAATCCTAAGCATAAAATCACTATTCACTATTTACTATTCATCAAAAATTAAGTTGATCTTATTAGACTCCAAATTCCTTAATGAACACTTTGGTAGAAGACCATTTTTTGAAAATCATTACACATCATTAGTTATTTAGGGTTTACATAAATATTTCAAAATATCCCTTTTTCAAAATTCATCAATAAAATACATTCTAAAATTATCCGGACATTTGAAATTTCACAAACATCACTAAAGGAAGAAATCTCAATTTATTCACCCGAAAGGACTACACAAGGAAGCTAGGGTCTCGTCACATAGCCCCGTATAACACCGGCATAAGACCTGAGTGTAAGGTGTGCTATGGTGAGAGAATATGAGGGAGGCTCAGATAACATTGCCCTAGTAGTAATCTCTACTAACTTGAACTTCTCCCGTAGGCGTTTCCGTTCAAGCTTGACATGCTGGAGTTCGGCTTGGGCTTGGTCCAAAGCGAAGCCCACAGATGATACCTCCTTCCCAAGCTCTGATAAGTGGGCTTCATAAGGGTCGAGTCTACTGGATGAAGCCATCGACTCCTCTTTCTGCATTAACCATTAACATCTTATTAAATCAATAAGAGTAAGTTAATATACTACTCAAAAAGATTGGGTCGTTACAATGCGAGCCTGCTTATCGGCCCACTCGCCTTGCTCCTTTGTAGTGGCCACCTGGATCGGTCTCATCTTCTTCAGTTCCTTAATATCCAAAGTAACTTCAACCATTTCTTCATCTGAATGAAAGTGTAAATCCCTATGTTCCAGAACTAAGGCCATATGGCACTGAGAATCAGATTTAGACCCTTCTTCGTGTATCTTCCCCAGACCACCGAACTTCACACCACCTACAGGAGGAGTGGGAGAAGCATCCTCACATCCTGCCCTAACCTGGTCCTTGGTGATGGCATTCAACTCTTGTTGGATAGGGGATTTGGGATTGTTCCAGGTTGTAGAGCCAAACATTGTAGAATACTTTGGTGACAGCTTTCCCTTTCCCATAGATCTTGTGATGGGAGGACTAGGGAGGTTGGATTAATCCTTCCTTCTGCACACCCTTTGATTGTTTGAAATGAAGCTATCTGAATCCATGGTTTTGTTCTTTCCCTTCCGTATAGAGAATCTAAAATAGTCCTCCTCTAAGGCTAGTTCCTTGGACTCATCATGGTCTGAAGTCTCAACCATTTCCTCCTGAGGTGATTATGTTCCAACTAGATTGTCTTGTCCATGATCCCCTCCTATTGCTTCCTCATTGTTAATGCAATGTTCTTCATCAAGCACTACAAAACGATTCAGAGAGATCCCAATTGTCCCCCTTGCTTTGAGATTCTCAGTATAAAAGGATACCTACGAGACCTGATTTGGATTGACGGGAACTTCTATTTGCTCAAGACCAAGACCCATGAATTAAAGATGGTTAGGGATGTTTCTCGAATCCATTCGTTGTGCATCCTAACTGGTGACAAGACCTTTGATGTCATCCTTAAGAACAGATCCCTCGGTTATTGATGGAGTGACCTCCAGTAATGCTTCAGAAGTGTCCCGAGGGACCTCCCTAACAGCTTGACCCTCCCTTTGGCTGTCCTAATCAGCATCCGCGGGTGAGGGCCCCTCGTCATGTCGAACCCCACAAGCCTGCATGTCCTTGCCCGAACTACTTGGCAAGGAGCTGCCACCCAAGTCACAACGCAACCGGTCAAAAACCTCTGAAACAAGAGGCCCCCTGCTCATACCCACCTGGTCAGCCTCAACTGGGGAATACTGAGGAGGGGGAAGACCTGAAACAAGGACCTCCCTGCACCCCTGCTTGCACCCACCTGGATCAGTAGCGTGTCCAGGACAGGCTTCATCAATCACTGAAGGCCCTTCAGCCAGAACAAGAGTTCCAACCAAACCCTCCTTCTGAGACCTTTTTCGACACTCAGAATGACAGTGTCCCTGCCTAGAACAACAGGTACAGAAACTCATCCACGACTCATAAACAACGGGTTGCGCATACCTGTATTTGCCATCAATAACAATCCACACCACCTCTGGAGGGGGTTGGGCAAGGTCCATTTCGACACATATGTGCGCTACAATGGGGTGCGTCAAAGAATTGGTCAGCTGATCAGCCCACAGGAAGCGACCGATGGAATTTACAATAGACCGGAGGAGAGTCAGGTTCTGGAAAGGAAGCGGTGACCCAGGAAGCTGAAGCCAAATTGCTAAAGTAGATGGGTCTTGATTCATATGAAGATCAAACAACCAGCAAATGATATGGAAATGAAAACCTCGAATGGATATGCTAGATCTGGACCAGGCTCGAGCCAGATCATCCTCATCAGTGAAGCAAATGAGGATTTTACGCAGCCCTAGGATACAGATGACCGCACTTTGACTTAATCCCCATTCCTCATTCACATACCTGTCAAACATCTCCACAGGAAGCCGACGCTGAACGAATTTTGCGACCAAAGTCATAGATATCAGTGAGGAAGCTTCGGAGAATTCATGCGGAGAGATCGGGACCACTGGATGACCATTAAAAATTCCAGGGACCTTTGGAGAGACGTTGATGCTAGAGAAATGAGGGAAACCCCCATGTCGAAAAACCTGAGGAAAAACGCTGAGAGCCTGAGATTGAGGCCCCTACTCAGGAGGAGGAGGGGCCGTCGAGGCCGCCATTGAGATTAGGGCATCGCCCGGCCACCAGGGAGGAGAAAATACGCGCCTCGGCTAGATAGAAGGTACCTATTGATAGTCTTCAAGTGAGCGGAGAAGGATGAACGTGAAGTTTCACCCTTAACTCAACAAAATTATCTTTTGGAATTTCTTTGGTAAAAATATCACAACCTAATCTTTCTTAGTAATGTATTCTAGCATGATATATCCACCTTCCACCTTTTCATTGATAAAATGATACCTGATATCAATATTATTGGATCTCGAATGTTGTACTAAATTTTTAGATAATCCAATAGCACTTGTATTATCAGATGAAATTTTCAGTGGTCTCTCAATCTCAATTTTAAAATCTATCAACTATACTCTCATATAAATCATTTGTGTACATGCAGGTCTAGCTGCAGCATATTCAGCCTCATCCATGATCAGTGTTACTAAAATCTTCTTTTTTCTCAATGGACTATATAAGTCAGTATGAATAAGTTCAAGAGGTCTAAAAGATTTTATATCCACCCCTTTGGGTGACATTTGGGATAATTTCCCTTTTTCTCAGGTTTCACCTATTTCATAACTTTCTATTTTTATCTTGGGAAAATTTCTCACAATATAATGATTTAAGAATATCCTAATAATCCTCTGACCAGGATGGCTAATCCTTCTATTCCATAGGTTTTTTTCATCATTGGCACTAAAGTAATAAGAATTGATGGAATCACCAATTTGAAATAGATTACAATTGGTTATTTTTTCCTTAAGTCATATTTCTACAATTCATTGTGCTTTTGATGATACATGAATCCTTTTTGAATAATATATATTGTACATCATCACAAATTTAGGTGACACTAATAAAATTGTTTTTTATACCTTTAAAAAATGACACATTATTGGATTTAAGATTTTGGGATTCAATATTTTCTTTTACAACTCATATAATTTTTAGTAAATAGTCATTTAAAAAGTTCTCTACTCGCCCTTCATGATTCTCAATGTTTCCCAGAATTTTAGTATCACCAATCATGTGTGATGAACATCCACTATCAAGAATCCATTAATTTGTTTATCTATTGGATTTCAAAGAAATGTTAGAAAAACATAATTTTCTTCATTCCCTTTTTGAAGTCACTTTCCTTCCATAATATTTGATGTTTGTTTAGTGAGAATAGTCAATCACTTTTCAGCAATATGACCTTGCTGATCATATATTCCATTGATTTCTTCAAAAATGTAAAATTTATTCTGTGTTGGTAGATAGGATTAATTACTCATAAATACTTTCTTACATTTAAAATTTTATCTAATACTCTCAAAATAGCTCCCCCCTTGGTTCATGTATCATATATGGTAGGGAAATGTTATACAAACATAAATAAGCTTTATACCCAAACACATCACAACACCAGAAATGTTATCTGAATCTTGATCTTACCAATTGATAATATCCTTATATTGAATATTGTTGTTATTTTATTTCTATATACAGAACTTGTCTGTGTTTTGGAGGAGAGAATATTCTTAGAGAAATCATTTCTTCATTTGAACTAGACTTTATATTTCATAATTTTCCAGAATTTATTTGCATACCTAAATTTTTAGAGATAACAAATTTATTTTGTGATTTTAAGAGTGTTGAATAAACCTACTTCTTTAAACCCCTCTTTTCAAAAATTTGTGATGATTTTTCCTTGACCTCAATAACCTTTATGAAATATTCTCTGATATTTTTTACTCTATTCTATGCCTCAAGAAATTTATACTAAGTCTTTTACTATTCTTCTTCTTTGAGATAAATTTTTTTCAAGTTCATTTACCATATTTTCCATTTCATCCACTTTTATTTTGTGTCTTTTGATTTCTTTAATGTAAAGAATCTATTTGTTTGCACAATCTTCCAATTTCCTTAGTTATATTTTCATTTTCATTTAGTAACATTATATTTTCTTTCTTAAGATTTGTGTTTTTATCAAGAAAAGCACCTAATTAATTTTTCAACATTTTCTCAAGCTCTGTTTCTTCACCTTTATCATCTTCACATCCTGAAGTGTCAAACCCTTTTAAAATATAAGCAATGAAGTTAATTCTATCATTCTATTTTATACTTGTGTGGGAGTTATCTTTATATTACTTTCTCACTAATCTCTTTATTTTACTTTTGAATTATTTCTTTTTTTCTTCCATCAAATTTGGTTTTACCTTTAGAACTTTTACTCCCTCTCTTTTTCTTTGGGCTTTCATCATCTGTCTTGGGTTCCATAGACTTCTTCTTAGGAAAATTTATAAAAAATGTTGAATGATATTACAATTTTAAAACCTTGGTGATAATTTAATTTTACCCCTAAAATTTACATTATTTAATTTTTCAACATAAGATCAATAATTCTATTGAAATATTCATCTTCATTTTCATCATCATATTCACTTGATTCTGACATTTCATCATTCTGATTTTGAGCTATAATATAGCTTCAAAAACAATATCATTTTTTATCTTCTTCTTGAAAACTAATATCTTTCTAATGAGAATGTTGTGTAATACATAGATATTAATATCATCTTTTTCTTCCAAAGATGATAATTTAGGATCAAACATGTTCGGAAATTTTTTTATCAATTTTTTGACAATAGTTTCATCATCCATATTTTCCAAAAAAAACTAATACTAAAAATTTCATTGAATCTATCAAATTAGTCATAAATATTTTATAATTCACCCATCTTGATATATTCAAATATTCTTCTGTAAATTTGAAATTTGGCCTCCTTGACTTTCACATTTCCTTCATAAATGTTTTTCAATTTATTCCAAATTTTCTTTCCATTTTTGAGTCCTATAAACATTGTGTAAACTTTTTATGAAAGGGAAATCAAAATCAAATTTTGATATTTTCCATAAACTTCCATATTTATCTTGTCTGTAAAATTTGTAAGAGCTTCATCAGTAATTGGTGGGTATCCAATGGTAAATTCATCTTTAACTTTAAGGAAAAGATATAGAAGATAGGGAAAGATCATATTCTTCCAATTGTGATATTTCTTTCCATCGAAAGTAGGAACACCCCTAATATCAATAGGATTCATATGATCCATCTCCAATTCTTATTGGATCCTGACCAAGGGAACTCGGTGCTCTGATACCAGTTGAATTTACCTATATGAGTTATACTAGTGAGAAGGGGTATTTGAATTAGTGGTGATTTAAAAAAAAAATTCTTTTGAAATAAACCTTGGATGACCTACTTGGATCCAATCCACTCTTATGATAACTACACCTTTCCCCAATCTAGAAAAAATAAATGTCATAGGAACACCGTATTTTAAAAGGTTCAGTCTCAAAATGAGCCTACTCTTTTTTGTGCTTGGTTAGACTCCATAATCACAAATTCTCCACTATATTCACAAGTGATTAGAACATAAATTTCCTTACTATAATAGTGTCTCACTATGATTTCTAGAGTCTCTCTAGAATAATAGTTTCACACTACCTTATTAGAAAAAAAATTACACAACAACACAAGAAAGGTCACTTTTTAATGTCGATTCATTCTACAACAAATGATGAAGATCTTTATATTGAGCCTTCAAAATAAATAAATTATAATATTCTCACAAACTGAAGAACTCCACTAAATAGGTTATTCCTCCAATTATGCTTCGTGACTTCTCAACATATTATACTCATAAAATTATTACCGTATAGAAATTTGGAATAGAAAATTTTCATAAAAAAATGTTTCCTTTTATGCACTATCTGAAAAATTATATATTTTTTCACAAACTGATATATGCACTCACATATACTACTATATACTGATAGAAAATCATTTTCTTGATTTGAAAAATTGATCTCAACATTGGGAGCAACAAATTATTTTCTTAGAAAATCTTTGTTGTACTTCAGTTCCCATACAAAATAATATGAGAATAAAAGCTTAATATATAGGTAGAAAATATCAGTTATCAACCAGTTGACAATACATAATTTAGAAAATGTAGGAAGAAGTTACAAATCAGTTTCCACTGTAAATAATCTCCTCTTCACTGAAACTTCATTTGAAAAATAACTATTTATCATATATAGTAAATTATTTCTGCAAAATGGTATTCATCCTTAAAGCATTCGTCCACACAGCATGGACGGAGGTTCACCACATACTACATGTATTATTTATCACATCGCAAAGCATGGATAATAGTTATCTCAATAGTCCAAATAAATTACATCACATTGTATGTCGAATCATCTCTTTACGAAGGTGTTTTATCTATGAAGCATCAACATCTCTTCTGAAAAGAAATTTCACCATGAAGAATCTCTACACACAAAGAAAGTTCTTTATGGTCATTCATTGGAGTATTTTTTATCCACAAACCTGTTTCATCACATAGTATTATTCCTCTATAAATAATTTCCACAAACTTGTCATCATGAAGCACTCATACCCCAAGGAAAAACCAAAAATAATTTTATTTCTTTTTAGAAATCAACACTTAGCCAATTTTTTTGAACTCTAGAAGAGACTTGGAAGTTCTCATATGGCACCTGAGATTGTGGGTTCTTGGTCTATAAACCCACATTCATAAGGGTTTTATTCATGAATATATTGTATTTGAAGAGGAATAATCCAACTCCCACATAGATAGAATGAATCACGTTCAAATAGAGTGATCATATTAGACGGATGATGAAATTTTTGTATTTTTAATTGACCAGTGAATAGTAACTGCATAGGGTTGTCCCACATCAAACTTGGCATGCTTCAGGGTCATGGTTTAACAATAAATGTCATCTACTAAGTGGCTATAATTCCTTAACCCCCTAGTTATCATGCCTCCCCACATGATGTCACTACCTCTACTCTATTTTGTTGTGGGATTATGGAAGAACCCATGTGTGTCTATTGGGTGCATTCTCTCTAATCCCTATACATGGTCCCAACCACTTCTTATGGGAACTCTACCACCATTGGGCATGGATAGGGATTCTCCCTTAAGGTGTGGATGACCTAGAGGTCCCACATTTGCACTTGGTTGAGTGGCCTAGGATACCATGTGGGTTGGCTGCTGTTTTAAGTGAGGCTTCCTTTGTATTAGTTAGAAAAATTCCTATGTATATGATTAAAATTATAATCCTTCTCAATTTAAAAATACAAGACCCTCTCAACCCTTCTCAATTCCCCGTGAAAAATAAAATTCATGTAGCATGGATTTATTGAATCTTTAAATAAATTTTGTAAACAATGTGTCCTTTTAAACACATGCCTTAGACATTGAAGACCAACACAAAAATTGTCGCAATATAAATAACATTAAGAAATTTCCAAGAATCACATCTATTTCCATATAATGAATAATTTTACAAGAATTACATCCAATTCTATTAGATGAATCTACAACAATTATACAGTCATCACCACTTCATTCTTACTCACCAAACACATATTGACACACTAAGACAACAAATGCAACACTTAGGGTCAACTAGAGTGAAAATGTGTTGACGAGGAAGATGTTTTATGAGTTATATAGAATCATAGTGGCATCCAAGAATAAATTTGAGAGGGTGAATCATAAGATATGACCTAGTGTATTTATTTTTTTGAGTAGTAACTCTAGAGACTCTTCTCGAGGATGAAAAACCCTTAGAGGGTAATATTGTAATGACCTGAAATTTTTAGGTACTCTATACCATACATCCGGGACATATTTTAGTTTTGTTGAAATATGATTTTCTTTAGTTAATTCTCATGGTAGTTTTTGGATTTTTTTGGAGGGTTTTGGTGGCCTCTAAGGTGGTGTGTAGTTTTAACATGGTTAAGTAAAACTGTGCGGTCATTCCCAAGAATATGTGCAGCTTACTGGAGAGGTACATTTTGTGGTGCATGGATAGAGATTACTATGTGACTTTCCTAGGAAACTGTGTGAATGAGGAAAAATGTAAAAATATGGTTGGTTCATGTTTTACTAAACCATGCATCTAAACCATGCAGATGTCGAAAGGATACAGAGAGCCTCATACGGTCTGTGCATGGTTTAGTAAATCATGCATGAATTTGTAAATAATCCAAAAATTGAGTCTTAAACCTAAAACATGTATGAAATCCCCCATTATTCATTATATTACTAGGGATCTAGAACCTAGGGTCTCTATTGGTGATTCTTATCAATTACTCTCCCTCTAAAAATCAATTTCATTGGATTCTTAGACACCAATCCTTAGTATTTCATGTTATGTGATCATTTACCCTTTGTTATTTTTGTTCTATTAATATCCCCTATTTTAATCTTTTAATGAGTCATAGATCCAGGATTTTGTGGCTAGAACCATAGATTCTATGTCTAACTAATATAGGATTCTCATTTTGATGTTGGATTGGTGGATGGATCTGGAGAATTATCATCTGTACCTTGAAAAAATCTAGATCCATCATTGATGATGGATCTCCCTGGGTAACTTTATGTGGTTCTACCCTATTTCCATGTTTTTCATCTTGAATATCACTCTAGAACCCTTTTTATAATGGATTGGGATTTGTTTTAGGGAACCTTTGGTGTGAAGGATTGTTCTGTTGGTGTGTGAGTATAAAGTCGGTGGCAAACCAAGATTTCATAAGATGGTGTGCTTGAGGTGGGGATTCCTTACCATTTAGGGTGTATGTAAATAGATTTTTCAAGGTCATATGGTGTGCATGTTTGGTTTCATGATACCTATTCTTGATATGATTCACATGTGGTGTGCATGGGTAGCCTTGTGAGACCAATTCTTGGTATGATTCTCATATTTTGTGTTTGTGTATACCTATGAGACATATGCTTGGTATGATTAATATGTTGTGTGTGTGTGTGTATGTGTTTCCCTGTGAGGCATATGCTTTACTTTCTTCTCATTTAGTGTGTGTGTGTGTGGCCCTATTATACCTATTCTTGACAGGATTCACAAGTGGTGTGTGTTTATCCATGTGCGACCTATGCTGGATATTATTTGCATGTGGTGTGCATGTGTATCCCCATGAGACCTATGCTTAATGTGAATCATATGTTTTTCATGTGTATCCCCTTGATACCAATGCTTGATATTATTCACATGTAAATATTTTTTTTATATGACTCTTTACTGAAATGATATGAGTATGAAATACGTTATAATATCATGTGTGTTTCATGTATAGATTCTCTATCCACATAATTGAGTGACTTGGTTGAGCTATAAGGGATAGCCATTCCTTATAGGCAGTGTGTGAACAATGTGATGGATTTCCTTAAATCCATGAGATTGGGTCAACATGTGGTGTAATGGATTTCCCAAAAGTTGTGAGATTGGGTCAACATGTGGTATGTGGCTTATTGCAGAGTTTTGAATTGGGTTAATATGAGTATTTCCCTTAGAGGTTGGCATGAGTATCTATTCAAAGGGGATTTGTAATGATTATTAGATGGATGAGTATGTTAAGAAAACATGTGACATTCCCTCCAGCATGGTGCCAAAGTAGGTAGAGCTATCTTCAAGGACCCAACATATGTTTGAACTCGTATGTTTAATTGCAGTTTACTTGTGCACGGATTATTATCATGGTATACACATGTGTATATTGTAAACATATGTTAAGGAACCAATGGTGGTGATCTACTAGTTTTTACACTCACACTCTACATTAGAATCTCAATGGGTGTGCATAGATTTTTTGATCGGGGATCTAGTAAAGGGAAAAGACCCTTTGGTGGTTGGTTGAGAAGGAGATGTAGGATAACGAGAGATAACATCAGGATATACTCTATATCTTGGATGCTTTGCTACATGATACTTAGTTGTTCTTCACTATATTAGTACTTTAATCTTCCACATGTGGGGAACCTTTATTTATTTATTTTACTTGGATCATATGGTAAACAAGACATATGTTTATAGCATGGGTCTGATATTATTAGCCTTTATAAAATTTTCAAAAAATTTATTATTTTCCTTATTTGTATTGCTTCTATTATATTCTTTAATGGTTGCCTATTACTAAGGGTAAGGTACCCAAACAATGCCTCCCAAGCCCTCATCCCTATTCGACAACCTATTGCATATGTGGAGGCATGTATGAGGTCATGTGGCACTCTGTCCAAAAAATAATGATTCAAGTTGAGGTTTTTCAGTTATTATAAATAGATTTAAAGGGTGATTTCAAGAGAAATGGTTTAAGAAAAAATTTATAATTTATTTTTGAAATACTATAAATGACTCTACATCCCTAGTATAGTTTGGGAAGGCCCATTGGGAACTTTTAGATGGATTTTGAAATGTGAGGGTGTGTGAGACCCTCTTCCTGTTACAATGTATTCTTTTCCCACATGGGTGGTGTGTCACAAATCCATCCCTCCAAATATATAGCAATGAGGGGACAGAGATAATGACCCCCGAGTCTCTCCTCCAGTAGGCCCCGGGTTGGCGATAAGCACTAAGGTTATAAAAATATCATGTATGGGAGGCATTACACTTTATAATATAAATAGGATCAGGAGATAAGATGAATCATCCAAAATAAACTCCATGACATAATATAAGAAGAATCCCAAATCATCCCACAATGCAAGTATAAATGAAACAGATATAATATAAGTCGCCCAATTGAACATCCAAAATAAAATCTAAAGCAGCAGCATGAAATATATCCAAGGTTTGAACTATTAATGTCTATTACTGTCCATGTAATCCACCTATAAACCTAAAAATAGTTTTTATACATAGGGTGAGAATAAAATTATACTTAGTAGGAAAAACCAAAGTCTCTCGTGCACTTGTGAAAGAATCATACTAATTCACCTGTGAGAAAATAGAAGAACTAAATAGCCCCTATGCAGGAATACTAACCAAACCCAACCTCACCATGACATGCTCACCAAATAACTCAAGAAAAGTAATATAATATAAAAATAATAATGTTTATAAGGGTCCCCCACCAATTCCCCACTGGTATTCTTCTCTCACACCCCAATGTTGTACATCTTGGAGCTCCTATCCAATCTGTATAGACCCCCCCCCCCAATCACAGTCATAACACACCTCACCAGAAGACATCTGGGATCATTGCTCCACAGGAATGGCCACAAAAAATCTCATATGCAAGAACCTAGTCCATAAAACAACCACTGCCAAAACCATAGTGGTAGGGTATCATGAACATGTAGTACATCAACCTCATTCCCTCCACTAACCATGAACAACCCCCAACAGAAGTCATCCCACAAGCATGGTCATATCTCGACTGAAAACACCTTGTCCATAACAACCACCATCTAATGCATTAATAGAACACTAACCAAAATAGCCTATGAAATACCTACCTATCCTAGAAGGGAGAGTGGGAAAGAGCGGGTACCCATCCATTCGTCCTTCCCACCTAATATCGGAAAAAACACCCCCACGTAAATATGCGGTTGTCAGCATGTAATGCTCGATGTGGGTGGGCTGAATATAGAAATCACAATAATATAAAAGTATATATATATATATAATATGAAACACTCAATCTCAAAATATGGGTTCAAAAATAGACCAACCAACTTACTACATCCACACTTTTTCTGCCCCCTCTAAATGCATAAAAATAAAAAACAATACATGAGCCACATTCACATTTCTAACCAATTTAATTTAATCATATTATTCTTTTAATTATTTAGAATCAGCCACATTTAACCAGATAAACAACCATTTAATTAATCATTAACCATTTTCATCCCATTAACCAAACCAACCCATGTCATTTCAATCATTATTAATCATTTATTCCATCACTACTTGGGAATCTAGCATAAAGAAACCCCCACCTAATTTCCAAAAAATCACAGAAAAAAAAACCCCTTGACACCCTAAAATCATGTCCCACAAACCACCTATCTAACCTAAAATCACAACCCACAAACTAGCTCACCACCCCAAAATCAAGGACCAGAAACCAACATATCACCCCAAAATCACGACCCACAAACCATCAGCCTCACATTCCCAAACCACACATCATCATTCCAAAATCACGACCAAAAATCACAACACGTAAAAATAATTTTACAGATTTAAAAATGAGCTTTTATCACATTTCACTTTATTTTAGGGGTGTTATCACACAAGACATGATCCTGGGGAAACTATTTCATACCTAAATATAAGAGGTTAATCAATTTCCATTTTAGGGTGATATCACAACAATCACAATAGCCCCAACAATCACAACACATATCATCCAACATAAACAAAGCCCCCAATGACCACAATTTTCAATGGGGCTATAAGAATGTACCATCCACAATATCACAAATAATATCAAAGATGTAAATGCATATGAATCAAACCCCATTTACCCATTTAAATGTTAAATTAACCAATTATTTATCTTTTATTAAGCTAGGAAAACCATACCCCATAGATAAAAAAACCTATCCCATATGATACACAATAAAGATAAACAAGGGAGTCTATACCTCATATAATCTTTTTCAACTTGCTACGCATCGCATGGCGAAGAAGAAGCACCCACAACTACAACCGCACAACAAGAAACTGTGGATTAACCAACACCACACCCAAAGACCATAAAAATTCATCCCAAACACAAAACCCAAACCAAAACATACCACTATCTAGAAACACTAAAGAATTATGTGAGAAAACCATCCACAAAGAAGGAAGGTATTACCACAGATTTCCAATAAACAACCACTGAGACCAAAGAATCAAAGAGGGAGAAAGAGGGCTTGAAGAACTCCTCGAGGTGACTAGGGTTCACCCAAAACAATAGGAATAATAATCCATGAACTAATGAATGAATATTTGGCTTAAAATAACTTATAAAACTGAATTGTGTCATGGATTTACATGATGTGTAATCTCCTTTCACATCATGTAATCCTCGAGGCTTGGTTTCGCCAAAAAAAGTGTCAACTTTTTATTATTTAACCCTGAAAATCATCATATAGTGGATAGGCCCTGGACAAGCTATGAACCCAACTTTCATGTTGTTTAAAGTTTACACGATGTTTATTTTATACATCATCCCTGTTTCACATCCAACTTCCACTAAAAACTCCCAAAACCTCCCACAGACACCTCTAATGCTCAAAAATGAAAAAGTAACTACCCGGGAGAGCATAGACCATTACATCAGATACCTCTCAAATTATTATCGTCCTCAATAATCCATAACCAATCCTAGAAGGAAAGGATAACAAAAAACACCCTGTAATATACCTATCAAGGATCTCATCAAACCTCAAATGCTACCACCATCCAAACACGCTAACCCAAATGACCACAAAAACACTACACAACCACATCACCAAAACCACTATCCTCCTCCTCTAACACAGTTAAATTTCCACAAGACTATTTCACAACCATATCAACCTCCATGAATCCAAAACTAAAACCACTAAAACAAACTAACCTCACCATTCTGAACACAAAAATTAGGGAATTCCATCCTCCATGATAAGATATTATCCGCTCTGGGTGGTACTGACTCACTTGAACAGGTATAATTGCATTGTAGTTAATGAGTATTGATTAGGAATCTATTCCTCTCCTTTTTATATGTCATAACTTTATCACACATCACACAACACAAACCAAGGAAAATAGCTCATTAGATAAAACAACAAGATCTCAAACATCACATCACAAAGAAAGAAAAAACAAAGAAAAACTCAAAACAAATCAAATTATTGGACATGAATATACATATCTCACTCCCAATTACTATCCTCTAGTCCACCATGCCTCCACAACACAAAAACCAAATAATTGTTCCATCCATGCAGCACCTTCTCTTAAGGATATTGGATCTCTACTGGTCACTCCATGAACATCTCATCATCCTCGATATCTAACTCTCCCTAATCAATGGCATGGGATTCATTGTGAGGAAATTTTGGATCCTCTCCAACCATGGTGGAAATTCCAATTGATACTCCAACTCAACAACTTTCCCAAACACCTCAAAGGGCCCAAAAAACCTGGGAGAATGATTACTCCCTCTACTAAACCTCAGATGCCCACGTTGAGGGGAAACCTTCAAGAACATGTGGTCCCCAAACTCAAATGCCAAGGGCCTCCATATACGATCGAAATAATAATTATTTTGGTCATGTTCTAGTTTCATCCTCTCAAGAATAAACTAAACTTTCTCTGTTATTCTATGAACCACATCAAGACAAAGAATAGTTGTCTCCCCAAACTCCAACCAACACAATGGTGAATGACATGATCTCTTGTATAGATCCTAAAACGGAGTAATGATAATTGAAGTGTGATAGGTATTATTATAATCAAACTCTAACAAAGACAGTTTTCATACCCAAGATCCACCAAAGTCCAAGATGCACAACGAAAAAATATCCTCCAACATCTGGATAGTCTGTTCTGTATGCCCTTATTTCTAAGGGTGGAAAGTAATGTGGAGGCATAACTGAGTGAAAAAGGAATTATGCGATCCCCTGTAGACTAGTGAGGTAAAATGCATGTCTCGATCCAATAAAATGGACCCCATAACTCCATTCAACCACACCACATCATCCACATACCTCTTATCCAAATAATCCACTATGCCTAACTCATTGATCACTAATAAGTGGGGTTATTTTGTTAACTAATCCCTGATCAACCATATTGAATCACAACCTCCCTGATTTCTAGGTAACCCTGAGATGAAATCGATTAATATGTCATCTCATTTCCACTAGTAACATTCAAGGTTTTGAATCAAACCACCAAGAACATGACACACGACCTTTAACTGCTAGAAAACAAAGCATTTTCCACAAACTTTGACACTACCCATTTCATCCTAGGCCACCAAAACTACATCTTTATTCCATGGTAAATCTTAGAAATTATTGGGTGTATCACCATAGGTGAGTTATGAAAATTATAGAGGAACCCCCTCCCCCCCAGACATTGCCACTGGAATAAACAACCTCCCACAAAACAACATCTGGTTCAGACCATCCTCCAACCATACCTATGGAGCATCACCATGGAAAAAATGATCATGTGTCACCTTTTCCTCTGACTCTCCCCACTAAGACTCCTCCACCTACCTCAATAGGGAAGAATGTACCATAATTTGAAATAAACAACATCTTTTATCATCCAGCATTGCATCTAAGAATAAGGTTGTTAACTCCACCATTTCTCTCCAAGAATCCCCAGATACTCAAACAACACCCTTCAACAACTTCCTACTCAAAGATCTATCCACAAAATTCTATTTTACTAAGGTTTAGGGGATCTAAAAATCATAATCTTAAATAAAATCCATCAACCACCACTTCCGTAAGTTCAAATGACTCATGAAAAAGATATATCTCAATGTCTTTTGATCTGTGAAGACCAAAAATCACTCCATAATGGGGAAATTCTACCTCAAATTTAGCACAAACACAACCACTGGTAGATACGGTTCAAGGGTGGTGTAGTTACACTCTTGGTGATGTAACTTCCTGGACCCATAAGTGATCATCGCTCGCTAATGCATCAGAACGCATCCCAAGCCCAGATGGGAAGCAACACAAAACACCTCAAACATTACACCCTCATTAAGAAACTTAAGAACTGTAGAACTAACCAACATCCCCTTCAGGTAATGGAACGCTGCCTGGAACTGACCACTCCACATGAAATCTCAATCCTTCCTTTTAAAAGCTGTCAATGAGACCATGAATCGAGATAAATTGGGTACAAACCCCTGATAATAGCCTGTGAGACCAAGGAAACTATAAACCACCACCACATTCTTAGGTGATTCCCAAGAAAAAACTATTTCAACCTTCCATGGATATACTTCCATTCCCTACTGAGACACCACATGCCCGTGGAAATGCACCTCTTGTGTCCAGAACTTTCACTTGGACAACTTTCTATTGAGCTGGTGGCCTTAAAGAAACCTAAATATAGTTATGAGATGCTCAGGATTCACCTCCTACAAATTATATTAGATCAATATATCATCGATGAATATGATGGCGAAATGATATAGGAACTCACGAAACACAGATTTAATAAGCTTTGTGAACACAACTGATATGTTTGTAACACCAAATGATATGAATATAAACTCAAAGTGACCATACCTTCATTTTAAGGCTATCTTCAGGATATCTCCCTCCTTCACCATAAACTATTTGTATACTGACCACAAATCGATCTTAGAAAACCATCTCTCCTCTCTCAGCTGGTCAAAAATATTTTTTATCCTCAAAATAGTGTAATGGTTTTTGACGATCACCTAATTCAACATATGGTAGTCTATGAAAAAACTCAGACTACCATCCTCCTTATTTGAAAACAACATTGGAGCACCCCATAGTGATAAACTAGTCCAGATAAAACCATTATACATCAGTTCATCTATCTAAATCCTCAACTTTCAAAACTCATTAGGTTCCATTCGATAAGGATCCATCAAAATCAGAGAGGTACCAAGTTGAGAGTATATCCTAAACTCAACATCACTTCAAGGGGGTATCATCACAAACTCCTTAATAAAAACATAAAAGAACTCCTCAACAACCCTAGGAACCTCTACCATATTAGAGTCCACTAATTCCACTAACAACTCAGTCAACAAGGAATGAAGGTGCTCCACATGTCGACTGCCCACCCAATAACCACACTCACCTACGAATACCAAATGTTGTCCATACATATCTGGAAACATGATTCTAATCTGGAAGAATTTGATAACAACACCTATGGAATACAACTAGTCAATTTTGAGGATAAAATCATATGGATACATCTATATTAAGGAAATATCCCCATGGGATTGATGCATCCATGTAATTAGTCTATATCCCAAACACACATCAAATAAGATGGTCTAGCCTCCAAATTGTAAGGTTAACACTAGGGGTATGTAAATAATATCTATGTAAATTCCCATAGAATGATCTAGATCTAGTGAAACAAAGGATTTTGAAGATCCTAAATCAAACCAGGAACAAAAAAGGGTAATAAATAAACTGATCATGCCTCTGACGATCTCTGGACCCTCTAGAACTACTACCTCCACTACATGAAACTAACCACACCCAGATCCTCTACCTCTCTACTTATGACCACCTCCATGACCATGCTTGGGTCATGTTCCTAGAACATGAGGAACATCCTGAGTATGGACTCTACCTACTTCTTATCCTCTTAGTGGAGAAAAAAATTATGCCCCTGCTGCTAAAACTATCTCACTAGAAACTACTACTAAGGATGCCATTGAACCTATCCACCTCCACTAAACTAATCTCAGTGAACCACTGGGAACTAGTTCTGGAAATGTAGATGAACTCCAAAACCAAAACACACTGGCACAAATCTCCCAATAAAATCATGAAAAACCCTAGACCCAGAAGATCGTAAAGGAAGCTACTGAGGCCAGATCCCTATTAGTCAAAACCTCAAAGGTCCTGGTGCCTGAGACCTACAACTAAAAACTCTACTTCTTGATGAACCTTAATGGTTACCCTCTTGAATAAAACCTACATTTGATTGAATCCCCTCGATTACTCCTGCTCTTTCTGGACCTCTAGATACATTGGCAACAAAAAATGAATAATTGCATACTAGATATAAGGAAGGAGTGACTCCTCATGATTTCTCTCACAATACTCCTCATCTGGAAAAAGATATGGGGAAAACGAAGAAGGTAATTCAACATGGTTCCCATATCCTTTACTAACATGTTCCCCTACTGACGAGAAAGAAGATCCTACCTCTTTACTGCTTACAGGGTCGATGAAGGTAACTATGCATAAAACTCCATCTTGAAGTCGACTCATCAAACGTTAACCTCCTTATGCTCTTCTAGATATAGAATCCACCACTGACGTGTAGCTCCCCACATATGAATAACTTCCAAAGGGACCCATTACACCATAGGGTCTCAGATTAAACTAAAAGTGATCACAATATCCTCTGTCTTTCTCTCTTTCTCCACATTTGAAACAATTCCATCGTACTTCCCTAAATATTTTTCATGGAAATCAGGAAATTATCTCTACCAAGACTCATCCTCCTATCCCAGATCAACCCTATGGAGATCAACTAGATTATCCTGTTGAATCTCAACTTCCCGAGCCACACGTGGATGATGAACAGGAGACCTAGCTGTAAGGATAAAAAAGAACAACCTAATCTAGATAGTATGGAATTTTTATTTAGATTCATTTTAATTCACTCTATTCGTTTTAAACTTCCCAAAAAACCCAATTCAAACAAAAACACAAATCATTATGATGCATGTACCATACATAGGTCTCAACCCTACAAGTAGGTCTATCTCACTTGATCATTAAATAAGCTCAGATTCCATGCACTGGATCATGAGGGGGGCCTAAAATCTTGTGTCCTAGTTGGTCTTCCTAACATATGACATGCACCAAGGTCACCTAGAACTATATCCATACCAACCCCTAAAAACCTCACTATGCCTAACTCCAAACTTTATCCTATATCTCAACCACTCCTTTGATACCACTCTATCAGTTCCCCTACCTCCAAAGATACCACAATTAGAGGACTGAGATAATGACCCCCAGGTCTAGGATGCAGGTTTGTGACTAGCACTGAGGGTATAAAAATCTCATGAATGGGAGGTATTTCCCTCTATAATGTAAATATAATCAGATTATAAGATGAATCGTCCAAAATAAACTCCATTACATAATATAAAAATAATCCCTAACCATCCCACAGTGCATGTATAAATGAAATTGATATAATAAAAGTATCCAAAGTGAATACCCAAAATCAAATCTAGAGCAGCGACATGATATCTATCAAAGGTCTAAGATAGAAATGTATAGCATGGTCTATGTAATCCTCCTATAAACCTAAAAATATTTTATATACATAGGGTAAGCATACAAGTATAATCATTAGGAAAAAAACAAAGTCTCTCATGCACATCTTAAAAACGCATAATAATGTACCTGTGTGAAAACAGGAGAACTAAACAGCACCAATAAAGACATACTAACAAAACTCAACCTTTCCAAGGCATGCTCACCAAATAATTCTTGTGAATTAATTTAATATAAAATGAATCATGTCGATAAGGGTACCCCACACCACTTACCCACTTGTATTCCATTCTAACACCCCAACATCGTAGGTCATGGTTCTCCCATTCCTTCTATATAACACACCACCCCACAAAAATGGTTAAAACACACCATGCCTGAAGATAATTAGGCTCACCACCCCACAAGAATGACCACAACACACCTCACCCAAAAACACTAAGGCCACGATACAACTGATTTCAAAACTAGAGTAGTATGGTATCATGAACATGTAGTTCATTAACCTCGTTCCCTCTTCATATAATGCGTGACCCCCACCAGAAGTCTCCCCACAAGCATGATCATATCTAGACCAAAAACACCTGGGCCATCAGAACCACCATTTAATTCACTAACATACCATTAGAGATCACATCCTATGTAATACCTACCTCACTTGGAATAGAGATCAGGAAAGAGTGAGTACCTAGCCATCTGTCCTTCTCACCGGATATCAAAAAAACACCCCTTGCATGACCATGTGGGTGTGGGCATGTATTAATCAACCTGGGTGGTGTGCGTATAGAAATCACAAAAATATACAAGTATATATATATATATATATATAAAATATCAAACACTCAAAAAAAACTATGGGTTGACAAACAAACCAACAAACTCAAAACACCGTCACTTTTTCTTCCACCGCTAAATGCATACCACCACACAACAAGCCATGATCCACATTCACATTCCCAACCAATTTCATTTAATCTTCTTATTCTTTTTAATTATTTAGAATCAACCACATTTAACCATACAACCCACCATTTAATGATTCATTAACTGTTTTCATCCCAATAACCAAACCAACCCATGTCATTTCGATCATTATTAATCATTTATTCCAAAACTACTCAGGAATCTAGCACAACGAAACCAACAGATCACCACCCCAAAATCTTGGACAAAAAACCACCTGACCACCCTAAAAATGAACCACAGACCACCTCACTACCCCAAAATCATAGCCCACAAACAACCTCACCACCCCAAAATCATGGAACACAAACCATTAGCCCCATATGGCCCAACCACACATCATTTTACTAAAAGAACGACCAAACATCACAGCACATCAAGTTCATTTTACATATTTAAAAATGGTATTTTATCATATTTAACTTTATTTTAGGGGTTTCATCACACAAGCCATAATCCAGGGGAAACCATTTCATTATCCAAATTTATGTGGTTAAAAAATTTCCATTTTAGGGTGATATCATACAAGGTGAAACAATCACAACACATTTCATCCAATACAAAAAGATCCCCCAATGACCACAATTTTCTAAGGGTCCACAAGCCTATACAATCCATAAAATAACAGATATTATCTAAGCTATAAAAGCATGCGAATCAAAACACATTTACCCCTTTCAATTTAAATTTAACCAATTATTTATCTTTGATTAATCTAGTAAAACCAAAAACCATAGATAAAAAAAAGAAAACCCCTCCCACATGATACATAATAAAGATAAATGAGGGAGTCTCTAACTCAAAAAAAATTTTTTTGACTCACTACGCACCACATGGCTAATAAAAAGTTCCTGCAACCACAACTGCACCAAAAGAAACCACTGATCTACCTACACCGCACCCAAAACCATCAAAATTCATCCCAAACACACAATCCAAATAAAATGTCATCACATTAACGAAATGTTGAAGAACAACTAGATAAAACCATCCGAGAATAAGGAAGGGCTTACCATATATTTCTAATGAACATCCACTGGAACCAACATATCAAATAGGGAGGTATCGGGCTTGAAGAACTCCTTCAGCTACTTAGGTTTCACCCAAAATGAGAGGAAGAAGAATCCACAACCAAATTAATGAAATTTTAGATGGAAAAAACTTTTAAAACTACACAACATTGTAGATTTACATGACATGTAATCATCGAGGTTCAGTTTCATTGAAAAACGCATCGTCTTATTATCATTTAACCCTGAAAATCTACACATCATAAACCGGAACTGGACAAATTGAGAAACCAACTTTCATGTCATGTAAGGTTTAAATGATGTGTATTTCCTACAGTAGCCCTCCTACACCTCCATATTTCACCGAAAACTCCTAGAACCTCCCCCAAACACATCTAACACTCAAAAACAAAATATTTATAGACCAGGAGGGTACAAATATTACATTGTGTTTTATGCATGTGGATATTGGCTGATATATCTCAATGGATGTTTCATGTGAGGGAGTTTTATTTGTGGGTGAGTTGTTATTATACATTGAGAATCTTTTATTATTCAATGTTATTATTTTCTCACCTTCACGGTGTTTGGTCATATGAACCCAGGTAGCTAAGTCATAATTCTATACTTATAATGAAATAGATAATTTCATGCTACTATTGTCCCCTCTATTATGAAATAGGATTAGGTATGGAGTTCCCATGATGATGGTTGGGTGGCTTATGTTAGGATACAACATAAGTCGAAAAGTTGGTCAATGTTTGGTATAGTTTTGGACTATCTCACTTTAGGACATAAGTTAGATCCCATGACACATCTTCTTTGGTTGTTGGTTTTATTTAGGGGATTTATATTGATTCATTGGATATCCTCTGTTTTCTTGATGTGTGTGTGGTGCCTCAGTCGGTTCCTTTTATCTCTTATATTTGTTTCATAGATGATATGGTTTCTTTCTCTTTATCTTTAATTCGTGAAGTATGAGTAGGTTTTCAAAAAATGATTTAACAGTTTTGAATAAAATATTTAAAATAAATATAATTTTAATTTCATGGAGTGAGTTATTTATAAATAACAGTTTTAATTGATTTTTTTCATTTAAAATAAAATTGGGATAAACATTTGTAGAAAAGATATAATGTGTTTTTAATTTCTACTTATGTACAAAAATATGAAAACAATATTTTTCTATTTTGTTTCAAACTAGATCAAATTATATTTATTCAAAAAGGAATTTAAAAAAAAAATATTTGTTGAAATCCTATAAGGTATTGTTTTCTCACACCCTGTATACACCATTCGTTGTATACAGACCCACATGTTTTTCTTTTAGGATCCTAGGATTTGGTCTCTGGTTCCTTGGTCACGTCGTGTTACCCAGGAGTAATTCAAGATGTGGTGAGTGGTTATGAGTCACTTAGATGCTTTGGTAGTTATTCAAGTTTTTTTGGGTTATATTTGTATTGGTTCCTTCCTTGGATGTTTTTTTAAGATTCCATTTAATTTATATTCAATTGATTTTGTAGCTTAGTTGTGTTGTTTGTTTACTTATACTAATATATCCTCATTATATGTTTTTTTTCTATGATTATTAGGTAAAACTATTCCCAATAGTTTTCTTTGATGCCTAGGAAATACTTTACAGCCTTTACGGTCAGGAATGCCCTTCGAGCCATGTGGCAAGTTAGGTTGGGTGCTAGTTTTGGTGGAAACCTGATTCAGTTCATTATAAGAATTTTTTTTAATACAACATCCATAAATCAATTCAAAATACATGTCCACCTAAGATAATGAAACTTTTATTATGTATATATCATTTCAATTATTTATTTTCTAATAATTTGAACATTTAGGTGAACTAATCAGTGATATCAACTCAATTATGAGGCAACACGACTTAAGGAATCAATAAAATGGATCTCCTCTGCCTCAAATTTTTAGGATAGTGCAAGATTTCCGGTTCTTGAGAGTCATCCATGCTAGGTATGAATATCAAACAAAATTATCTTTATGGGAATACTTAACGCAAAGACATAATTTCAACACCATCTATGTACTTAGTACAGATAGTTTTTTCACCCAATGGAGGATAAGGTATATAAATACACAAGTACTTTGGTTCGATCAGTCTAGGGTCCATAATTATTTAGATGGATTTACAGTAATCTAGTAACATACCTAAATGATCTTAAATTCATGTTATGTAATTATGGAAGAGGGAATAAGTAATGGGATCTATTGATGAGTTGTTAATAAAAATGGACTACATGTATATCTTGTAGGGACCAAGGGAACCCCATACATTTTTGTTTAATTGAATTAGATAATATATTAACAAGATATATATATATGGAAACTAATCCTGAGTTTAGAGATTATGGGCATGAGATAAAGGTTATTGGATCTCATGAGGGAGGATATTAGGTTATTTTATACATATAAGGATCTTAACCATTATTTCCTATATGTAGTAATCACTCACTTTGAGGATAATGGGGATGAAATAACAAATGGAGAAGAATATAGATATTAGGGAGTTTGGAAATAAAAGATTATCCAACCCTTAGAGGTAGACCTTTCCCTAGGGACTATAATAGTGATGATTTATTACTCTTATTCTCACTTTTATTATTTTATTATGATTATGAGTGGCTACATTCTTAGTGGAGTTCAAGTGAAGTGGGGTTGTAGAATATTTTTGAACTTGAATGAATTGATATCTTTATATATATATATATATATATATCTTCTGTTCTTAATAACTCATTATCCTGATCACATAGTGTATGATCCTTGGGTTTGGATGAAGTAATGAGAGTTCAAGCCTAACCTATATACTAGAGAGAGAACTTAGTTCTCTAAATAAAGATAGTCTCCTATGAGGATAGGGAACAATTGAATCAGAAACTGAAAAACTTAACTCTATTTATATAGATAGAATAAGAAATCATATGGGGACCTATTATTATGCTAAGGAGAAATAGATTATATCAAGAGAGTACATGAAATTTGGATTGGTTGTTCTAGTAAATATTCAGTAAGACAAATTGTAAAACATAATACATAAAAAAATAATAAAAACACGCCTATTGTCTCCTTACTAAACACTTACTTTTTATTCATTACTCTTGTGCCTCTTTTCACTCTTAATTCTCAGTATACACTAATTTTATATATCTATATTACCACCTCACATACTTTTTTGTGACTATTTTTTTATTAATTATCTTATATATTATGTAATAAAATTAACACACCAATCTTATTTTAAAATTATAATATAAGGGAATTGAAATTAGGAAAGTCACTAAGTCAATCCCTTAGGAAATGACCTAGGGTACTTCGAGTTAATTTTCTACATAAACTTTTCCACTTATAGGAGGTTGTGAGGCTATCACTATACAGATAGTTTTCAACATTTTGAGAGGAATTTTTATGGACAATGGTTTGATTTCACACTTTCCATTATTAATTCTTATAAAAAACAACAAAAATTAAGCATACTATGAATATAAATTTTAAAAATTTCATAGAATTCTCATTAAAATACATTTTTAAAAATAATGACTTGTCTTATAAGTGAATTTTACCAATAATATCATCAATTGGAAACCTCTATTCACTAATAGTAAAGATTGAAATACATTTCCAATGAATTCAAGATAAAATAACTAAACATATGAAGGAATATCATTCATATAAACTTCAACATTATAGTGAAGCATAATAGATACAATATATGCTTTTATAGAATGAACATGATTTCACAAAGGCTTAGGGTATTACAAGTTTAATGGTCTTTGGTAAACCCTCTTTTATCAAAATGACTTTAAATGACTAAAATTATGAATTGAAACACCACCATATTCAATATTTTCTTATCTTTGATATGAGGAAATCATAGTATGATTTATAAATTATCAAGGACTTCCTCACCACTATTTAGTATGGACCACTAAATATAAAGTTAGAGGATGAGTTAAGACTTAGATATTTCCAATTCTATATGAAGGAATAATTAAGGAACCGATTACTTTAATAGTAAGAGAATTCATTTAGGATATGGGAAGACAAATAAAATGCATTTATTAGGAGATTATATCATATATATAAAACAATTAATTTAAGGACTATAATTTCCACATTTTTGAGAAAATCAAGAATGATTTCATATGGAATGAGATAGATTCAAATATTATTATCAATAGTTACCCTATCATCAATTCCCACACTCATTGTTAATTAAATTATTCTATGAAGGAATTAATTCTATAGTATAAACATTAGTTGATTCAATGGCTAGAGTCCCTTATGAAGATAAAACAAGAGAGGATATCAAAAATATATACAACTTGATTTACAAAAAAAATTAAAAGAAATCTATTATAGGGAGAATGGTTTTATTAATTATTTTTTAATGAAATATGTTGTGAACACTCAACTTATATAATTTCAAGATTAATTTCAAGTACTTGTATCAAAAACACAATGGAACAAGGAGAAATGTAAATACTATGAAATATATGATCATAGTGAAATTATATTCATTAATATTGATATACCAATATAAAATTCAACACCTAATGAAATTGAATAAGTCAATTACTAAAGAAATTTAAATATTAAACATTGTATGTCATGTATTTCACCCAATAGTGAAATCAAAACAACTGTAATAAGAGGAATCCAAAAATAGAAATTATCATCCCTACTTATTTGGATTTTCTCTATATATGGGTTAGATACTCTAAGGAAAAGTCTCATTACCAAATTCTGACATGTCGTAGTCTCCTTTCTACCATCCCAAAATAATAGGACAAAGAAAAGAAACCTCTAACACCAATTTGTGACATCCCTTCCCAGCTCACTTAGTAATAATACCCAAACCGGTGTCCGCATGGCCTCAAGAGAACCTCCCTGTATTCCACAGGCTACTGAATAGAAGTAAGGGTCTATGAATATACAGTAGGGAGACCACATCTTCATAAACATAGTGGAACAATAGGGAGATAACGAATAAATAGTAGAAGAATAATAATGACAATTAGAACAGTGGAAGTAAACATTCATATAGTAATAATAATACATAAAGCCAAAGATGGAACCATAAACAAAATGATGATTATGTCATGACACTACTAAAGTAACATACATACATGGAAAGAGGTATCCAATATAGTATATGTAAAAAAATGAAAAAGATAAAAAAAAAATATCCAATGGCATCATGATCCAAGGATCTATCCTACACTCCTAATATCCCATGCTATAATTATTCAAGCAACCAAGAATGGACACTTTCCCTTGTCCTTATAGGTATCCATGAAGTCTGTCCAGGTACCATAAACAATGCAAATAAGGTGTGAGATATACTCAATAGGACACCACCAATGGTGTCTAGAATTATCTATCCAGTTATTAAAATATGAAAAGTGTGTAGATCTAGTAATGAATAAGTATATATGTAAACTATAAAGTTTCAACTCTAGTTCTTGAAGGACACTAGGCTGACACTATCTTCTTTGGCCCATATTGGAAAACCTCTGAAAAGATGTCACCATGAAAATAAACATATATATATATATATATATGAATGTGTGTGTATATATGAACTATACACATAATGATGTTTATATTAAAATATATAGATACATGGTGTTATACAGGACATGAGGAATAACTCAATAACCCATGTCTAGTTACTAGAGTCTTATAAAGTAGTAGGGGATTCCATGCCCGAGTATCACATATATTTGGGATGCCATGCCTGAGTATCATATCAGTAGGGACACCATGCCTGAGTATTATAGTTATATGGGAAACCATTCCTCACTATCATATTAGTAGGGACACCATGCCCAAGTATCACAGGTATATGGGACATCATGCTCAAGTATTATATTAGTAAGGATCTCATTTAGAGTATCACGGGTATATGGGACACCATTCTCAAGTGTCATAAGAAATAAGTAGTCAATAGGATTCAGTATGAACCAATAAATGGTTTATAATTCATTATTGTTCCACTTAAACAATTTTTTAACCAATTTGTATGTAAAATCACCTGATTTGACTATACCACTCAATATCCATTAACTTTATTATAGTCATTTCATCTATATTTCTAGCTGAAACCACTTAGGAGGTGGTTTGGTCACTTAGTAATTCATAATATTAAGGGGTAATTCCATAATCATACCTTATGATTTGGAAATATTTGATATGGACCTATTCCAACAATAATGAGTAAAAAAAGTAATTTCTATCAAGGATAACAAACTATTTAAGGTAAAAGTGTATTTTTATGGAAACACATGGAAAATATGGTGTACAACATCACGACACATAATAAAAAACATTAATACTTAAGGTGTAATTACTGGAAAACCTACATTATGGTTGTAGAAGATTACTCATCTAGTATCAACTTCTAATTCAGCCAAGAAATAAAGAAATTTCCAAACCTAAAAAATCCTCTAAAAATAGGGAATATTATCTAACACCAAAATAACTCTGAAGAGGGTGATATTAACCAAGAAAGGAAGGAAGTGGATTGAATCTCTAACTGACGCACTTCTAATATGATGAATGGTACTTGATTCTGGGGTTGGATGAGAAATATTAATCAAAAGCTATGAAATATGGAGGAGGAACTCCCCCAATGTGAGAGGATGATGGAGCTAGAATAAATAAAATGGGGTTTTCAGTTTATAAGGATAAAGGGAGAAAAAGTAAATTCATAAAACTTAAGAGGTTGCATGGTTGTCCAAACCATGCAACAACCATGTAGAAAATACTATCCCAAGGCTCCCCTCGAACAATCTAGGTGAACAGTTAGACTAATCATTCCCAAACCATGTAAAACACCTATGAAATGAGGTATCCATCACTTTCATAGCAGTGGAGCTTGGTCTTCATGATTTGAACAAACAATTTGGCCCTCTTCTATTTATTGGAACACCCTAAATGGTTTAAAAAATGTATGTACTAGGTGGAAAGGCTTAAAATAATAGTGTAAACCACTTTTTTCCCTCTAAAACTCATGGCTCTAGGCACTGAACAAGCCCTTAACACACTCATAAACTTAGTAACCTCGTTAGGAATCACCTGAAGGATAAAATGAAATGATTAATCTGAAATTAAAAGGTTCCTTACCTTATAGAAAATATGGTATCTTATAATTTTAAATGGGTAGGATAAGGAGTATGGTGTAGTGTGTTTTTCTTATGGAAATAAAGTCCATTAGAATAAGAAATATACCTCAATGAAGAAGCAAGGGGGAAGATTCAGGTGAATTCATTATCAAATTTAATAAGTTTATTTTTATAAATTTTATTTAGATAAAACTTAAAGTGCTTAGATTTGTATCAAAATATAGAAACCAAGTAGATTCTAGAAGGTTAATAGAGTTTGGGTTCATATTCGAGATACCAACAGAGGAAAACTAGTTACATTTCCTTTTAGATACTACCATATCAATTTTATAAAATGATAAATTCTAATTTTAAAGTATTTTTATTATGTCCCCAATGTATCCAAGAAAAAAATATCCATGTATATTTTAGAAATGGATGGATTTATTTTTAAGTTTAGGAATAAGAGTTACGTGTTTTATAAATACAACATATATTATTGGATGGAACACTTAAACAAAGTTATTTACATACTAAAATATTAAAATCAACCGTTGAAAATTGATAATGAATCAAGTTCACTTGACTCATATAACACCCAATTTTGGAATCATCAACTTTTCCATGTAAATGAGAAGCGCTTGAAAATGTAATATCAATAAGGATGTTCATAATTTTTTGATCTAAAACCCTAGGATATATGTCACTTTTGTTTATAATACAAAATTACAAAAGCACTATTTAGTGGAAATGGTGAAAGAGGTATGAAAATTAGTTCATACAGACATGTGTGTACCTTATTTAGTTGAATCTTGATGTGGATACTCATATTTCATAACTTTTTTTCAATGACTTTAGGGGATATGTATATACATTCTTAATGAGGTATAATGATAATTCCTTTGATAAATTTAAGGAATAAAAGAATATATTAGAGAATTATGTTTGTAAGAAGATAAATAAATTATACTTAGAACATGGTGAATATTATATTAACCAAGAATTCATATATTATATATGGGAGTCTAGAATACTATCACAACTCACTCCTCCTTATACACTATAGTTTCATGGTGTCAATGATATAAGGAACTGCATCTTATTATAACTTGTGAGGTCAATGAGGATTATTTTTAGTATTCCATTATGATTTTGGGGATACACATTATACACTATATAAATACACAAAACCAAGTTCCAACTAAAGTGGAAGATAGAATTCTATATGAGTTAGGGTGTGGAAAGATATTTGTGTTGTCAAATTTACATGTGTGTGGATGTGTAGTGTTTTTTAAGGATATCTACAAAAAAACATTCAACCTTAGGAACTCATAGTATATTTATGGAATATTTAAAGGAAATAAGGGGATATTATCTATAAGGTCCATTAGATAATGAGGTAATAGTGTCCAGACATTCTATATTCCTTAAGAGGGAGAACATCTCTAAAAGGGATAATGGGAGTGAAATATACTTTGATTAATTCAAGCATCAAGATACATAAGATTTTAAACATTAAAAATTTCCAAAAATAACTAAAAACAATTATTCAAGAGACACAAGTACAAAATAGGAGAATCAGTGAGGTTAGAGAACTAGATAGATATGGTTTTCTAGTCATCAAGGAAGGCGACTATTTATTAGTTGATAATAATGAACCTTTATCCTATTAGGAAGTAGTAAAAATATTAAAAGTTTCAAAGTTTTAAGAAGACATAAAACCTATAATAGATTCCATATAATATAACCAAATTTGGGTTTTTATAGATCCTCTAGTTAGTGTAAATATTTTGGGGTGAAAATGGGTATTTAAAAAGAAGCTAGACATGGATGGTAAAGTTAGTACCTATAAGGAATGAATGGTTTCAAAAGGGTTTTAGAAACATAAATTTATAGACCATGATCAAATATTTTCACTAATAATTATGATAAAATCCATTTGAATTATAATTTATATAGCTCCTTACCATGATTATCAAATTTATAAAATGATTGTAAAATTAGCATTCCTTAAGGGTAACCATGTGAAAGATATCTATATGAAATAATTATAAGGTTTTGTGAGTCCAAAGGATTCAAGAAGTTGTGAAAGATATAGAGATACATTTATATGCTAAAGAAAGCATCTATATCATGGAACATTTATTTTTATGAATCCATAATAGAATTTTATTTTTCATTAAGAATGAAACTAATTCCTTTTTCTAAAAGTGGTTTTGTGGGAGTGAATTTATTTTCCTATTAGTATATGTTCATGTATTATTTATGGGAAATTAGATACCATTATTTTAGTCAATCAAGATGTTTCTAAAAAATGTGTCCCCATGAAATTATTAGGTGATGTATCCTACATTATAGGTATCAATATCATTCATTATATATCTAAGATGATATTTAGACTAAGTCATGGAATATACATTGACAAGGAATCAAATATATTTTTTATGGAATATTTTAAGAGGGGATTATTTCTAATGTCACATGTTATACATATTTCCATGAAAATATATATTTATACATATGAGGAAATATAGATAATTATTAAGATTACTTACACATTTGGGATAGGATATTTAAAGAATTTCATGTTATATAGAAGGTTTAATGTTTCCTATCACTTGAGAATATTATTTAGATATCAATAATTCCCAAGAGAACTTCATTGGAATGAATGTAAAGATTATATTAAAGTATCTAAGGCATACTAAATATATATTATTGGTTTCTGGAGGAGATGAGGAACTATTTATCAGGGTATACATATATGCTAGTTTTCAAATAGAAAAAAATGATCTAAATTAAAATTCAAGATACATGTTTTTCCTTAATGGGGGGGGGGTTGTGAGCTAAAATATCACAAAGCACCCAATGGTCATCGAATCTATAATAGAGTTTGAGTATATAATGGCTTTATATTTAGCTAAATAAGTAGTTTAGATATAATAATTTATTCAATATCTTTATGTGGTTCTAATAAGTAAATATGTTATCAAACTTTATTATGGTAATACTGTATTGGTGGACCTAGCAAAATAGCCAAGGTCGTATCAACAGATGAAGAATATACTTTAGAAGTAACAAATTTTGATGAATTTTTCTCATGATTTTTCTTCAACATAACATTAATGTGATAGTGTCATAGGAGTATTTATTGCGTTGAAAGATTATAGAAGTTCCCCACTATAATGAGAACCTTTATTTTTGATAAAAGTATTCTTAATAATATGTCTTATGGTCTATATGACATCAATATAAAAAGGCATAGATGATGTTTTGACTATCTGGTTTTGGATTCTCACAAATAGATGAGGCTACTTCTCATGAAGTTTCTCAGTTAGTAATATCTATGATGTGAGGTTATATGTACAGAATTGACAATAGGAACTCTATATGTTATATGTGTAATTATATATTCCCATATATGGACATGTTTATGGTTTATTAGAATTGATATAATAATTAATATATGCCTAGAATTTTGTACTTTGATGTTTTGATGAAAATTGTGAGGACATATTCTCACACTAAATTAGGATATGTTGGGTTCAGTATAAGTGATATGATATTGATTCAATAATTCAAAAAATGATTTATCCCTTACGAGTATATAGAAGTATATATCTTAAGCCTTTTAAAATAGAGTTGTCTGATTGGTTCCATGACTATTCAAGTTTATCAATGAGTTTATTTCAGGTAGTCAAAGAAAGATGTATCAAGCATATTTTTTTAAAGGTTGGGGCCGAAGCCTCAATTTATTATTTAAAGCAAAAACCTCTTTAGACTGGGTAGAGGGAGACCCATTACATATCCCGAAGGCCCAAGGCCAAGTGGCCTGAATACAAGGCTTGAAAGCCCATTTTTTTCCCAAAGGACCCCTCGGTGAACAGTACTGCTACAGTACTCGCGCTGCTACAGTCCCTACTACAGTACATCCGCTGCTACAGTACCTGCTAGAACCCTCTGCTGCTACAGTGCCGTCACTGCTACAGTTCCTTCAGTGCTACAGTACTCCTACAGTGCCTTGCTACAGCACTGCTCTAGTGCCCCTGCTACAGTACCCAGAAATTTGCCCCTGCCCGGATTTGATTCGGGGTCTTTTTTGGATGCCAAACAGAAGCCTGTACCACTAGGGTACATACTCGTTGGCATGTATCAAGCATATTGGTTGATGAAAATATTATGAAACCATCTTCATGAGTATTGAGACAAAGGGATTATATTACAAGGTAATAATTCAAATTTCATTGTGACATTAAATTCTTTTTTCTATGGGTGCCTTAATGTCTTTAAAGATCTAAGTCTTAGAATTTAGGAAATCCTGCCCAATCCCACTAAGAAAGAGACCTAGAGGATCACACACAAAGTGTATCTAGAATCTATATTAAATTTTATTTGAATTTAATATTATGAATAAATATTATTCATCAGTTTTGGAATAATAATTATTTGGGTTTAATTGGTCACATAAATTCAAACACCAGTTATTGTAGTTTAGAATATATGTGACCAGAATATTAAATTAATATTTATTCACTAATTAGGGTATATAATATTTATTTATTTTTTAAGTGAATTATATATATATATATATATATATATATATATATTAATCATGCTTCAATAATTTTTAAGGATGTTTGAAAAGATGAGTTAAGGGCCCATGGAAATCATATAGATTATTTAATATCATTGAAATAAATATTAATTTATTTATTTAATAAATGATATTTAAATATTCATGATTTAATGAATGTAATTTAAAATAATAGTATTATTATTATTATCATTTTACATGGGGAATATATTAGAGAGAATATTTTATGAAGGGCCTCGGAGTAATTATCAAATATTTAACCCTAATTATATATTCCATTTTATATCATTTTTCAAAGTTAATGTGAATTATCGGGCACAAAATTTCCTCTCAATAGAATTCTCTCAATCCTAATAGAAACATAGAATAATTCTCTCAATAATAAGATACAATTATCTTTATCCTTTTAAGGACCAAGAGACAAAGAGAGAGAATTATTTAAAGTCTGAGATAATTCTTATTACAATTAATGAAAAATGACACAAGATATTTTATTCCTCCATGTTAGCACCTAAAATACCAACAAAAATGTTCTAAGATTCATGGATCATGTTTAGATAAGACGGGATGAATTTAACCTTGGATTATTCACCAAAATGATGATATGGAAAGAAAATAAACTGATTTATTCAATGAAAAAATATCAAGATAATGTAATTATTATTATAATTTTTTTATAAATCATATGAGAAAAGACCATATCGATGAATATTTTGGGGTTGAGTTCATCTACGTTTGAGTATTTCATCCAAAAAAACCAATGAAAAACATTATTGGTCATGGGAATGGCCACTTTCTTCAGGCCCCATCCCCTTCAATTAGAATATGTTACATATCCTAATAGATATCTTGAGTATCTTATATATTACTATGGCTCTAGTCATTTTCCAAAAATTATTATAAAAATATCATAGCTAATAAGAAAATATATTAAATATTAATTATAATATCCTATATATGATCTAAAAGACCATAAGTAGTGACTATAATATCTTCTGTATCATTGTGAGCTCTGGACCATTTTCAATTTCACTCTACAATATATTACATATCATGGTTATGATTTTTACTTTGTATTAGAGTAGTATTATCCGCAATAAATATCTTTAATATGAGTTATAATATTTTACATATCATGAGGAAAAACCATATATACCATTTACTAAGTGTTACATACTACAGTGCAACTCCCAAATTTTTTATGTATCTTCCATAAAATCCTATACATCATCTAGATAATGTTATGTATCTCTGATAACCTTCACCATCAATTTTATAATTATATATCTTAAATATAATATGTATGCCTTTTTTGAAACCCAAACTCCACCTTAAAAATACAAAATTATTTTAACTTAGCTTAGAAGTTCTTCATCCCTTCCTAGAAAATCTCTACTAGCTTCAGCTCAACTAATATGAAACAAATCCTCATCCATGTTTATTGAAAATAAATATAACATCATCCTTAAATGGGTTCAATAACCTCTTCTAATTCTCTTTCATTCTATAATGAAATCACTTTTCTTCTCTAGATATTGTTTTATTATTTTCTATCACATAAGAAGAATTATTATGATTTTTTAGTCTTATTATTTATATATTTTTCCTTCAATTCTCTTCCTTCCTCGCAAATATAGATTTAGTGTGCGATCTTCATATATTACCTTCAGAAGTTAATAATAAGTTAATATTCAAAGAGAAAGACTTTATAGTATTGTTCATGTTGCAATTAATAATGAACTGACTAAATGATCTTTGTAACAATTTTAGGATCATGTATATAGAAAAAAAATTGATGTGGAAAACTGAGCCTCTCAAAATTTTCATTATACCCAATCGTCTTAATACATGAGTTAACACATGTATACAGTCACTTTTTATATAGTAAACATAAGTCTAATACTCCCTAAGATGGGAGAGAATTAATATTTACAAGTTTAAATTTTCTCTATAGGATCTCATCATCATGTTAGTACTAACAAATTCAATCAATTATTTATCACTCATACACTCAACAGTCTAATATAGAAAAGTAAATATGGTGACACATTATTTTATTTGGTTCATCATTAAGGGTCAGTTCAATGAGTATACATCAATGGTTTTTCCATATACCAAGAATTAATATTATCCACTATAGTTATTACATGATTTTTTAAAGGATGTACTATCAATCCTAGGAGGATTTACTCGTCCTAAAAACTTTCACACTACTTTGGGTCAAGGGTTACATAGAAAATATGCAACACATAGATTGTTTATCATATTTTTAAGTCCAAAATATTGACACCAAAATAACATGGAAGTGAAAATTATCCTCCCTCCTTATTATACTCAAAATCTTCTACAATGATCCATTTATATCTTATTTTCAATCTACATTTCCTCTTCTTCAAAATGGATATTTGAAACAGATGGAGTGATGAAATCCTCTCTTCTCTTCTCATTCTTATTTTATTTTCTAAATATTTTTCCTGAAAATATTTTCCTGTTTTTTAATATAGAACACCCATGAAAACTGTGGAAATATTATATTTATTTTATTTCACATTCACCATATGATAATTTTCATATTTTGATTATGGAAATTCTAGGAAGTCATATTATTCCTTTTAAAGTTATATAATCTTCTCAATATTCCTCGTAAATCATGATATTTATTCATTCAAAAAATACACACCTTCCATTTTCAAATTTTCCCAAGTTATCAATCAAATATTATGATTGATATTTATCATTGAAATCTATGTGTCCTAATCTAGTTTTCTTACATGCATATATACACTCATAAAACTTCCATCTTACTCATGGTGAGAATTTAACTCTATAAAATATATACATGGAATTTATTTAAATCACTAGATCAATTTCAACACAAGACATCATTATAATAGGTTTTATTTTATCAATTCTCTCATGAAAATTTCAATCAATGTCTAAAAATATATAAGTATATCTCTCTATTAATGTTGGTTTATGTAATTTCCATTTTCCACATAATTATCCTTACAGAATACCTAAAATGACTCTTACATACTGATAATGACTCTTAAAACTCTATAAATGAGATCTATGGAATAATAATGACTCTCAATGCAATAAACTAAAAAATTAGTTTGAATTAACAATAATCTCAATAGGTTCCTTAACACACAACACTGAGTTTTAAGTGAATTATGATATACTAAAGAAATATTATTATTTAAATGTGACTATTATAAACTAGATGTTGAATTGGGTGATATGAATATGAGTAATTGTATTTTGAAATATATGTATAATGGTCATAATCAATAAAAATTTATTGATTAATGCTTAGGAAATAATCACTCTATAACACCCTAATATTTTAAAAGAATAAAATTGGGTTTGATAGTGTATATTTCATGGAACACCAAGCTTAGATGAGAATGTAACACCCAAAGACTTTATGATATATTTCTTTTTAAAAAAATTGATCTCTTCAATAGCTTACAAAACATGAAACCTTGAGTCTAAATGAACAATAATATAGTATATCGTTATAACCTAGCTATTAAATTTTGGGGTATAAATAGTACTAAAAAAATTATGAAAATTATGGTTACCTATTGATTATAAATAAAATAATGATCATTTAAAATAATAAGAAATGTTTTATGAAAAGTTGTGTTTTTCTAAAATTTGATTTAATTATTCTCTTCAAACATAATTTGAAATTAATTTTTACCACTTTCATAAAATGTATTTGATAAAATAAAATTAATTTTTGAAATCAGCATATCTATAGATGTTGAAATACCTATTTCATGGGAGGGGTTGAGGAAGGCACAAACGATTTGAAAATAATGTTGGCCAAAAAAGCCACAAAAAAATATTCCTAAGGGATTAATTTGTGAAGGCCAAAATATTCATGAATGTTTTTAGTTTTCAAAAGTCCCCAATCATGAAAAGATGAGGTGGTGACCTTCAAGTAGTATAACTCTAGTTTGTGGAAGTCCTTGGCCAGACAGAGTTGAGGTGGTAACCATCACACAATGTAACTTTGATTTACTAAACCCCGTTACTTTTTGAAACACATAACCTTTCATGAAATCCTCTATATTTTGAGAAAATGATGCATTTTCCTCTTATGGGACTATAAATACCTCCCCATGTCTATCTTTTAAGGTAAAGTGATGTTTTAGATTTCAAAAAAAATCTTTGAATTCATGAAACTCTGAAGCTTTGTGAGCAAGTGAGGAGATGGATTTCTAATGGTATCAATATTTCAAAAAACAAACCCCATGGGTTTTTTAGAACATAAACCAATTCTATAGAATCCTTTCATGAATTTCTATGGACTTTGTATAAGAAGAAATATTTTTGTGGCTATTATGGTTTCATAAGATAATTATCCTTCATGAAACCACCCCCATGGGAACCAAGACTTCAGTCTGACATAGGGCCACCCTATTTCGCAACAAATATTCTACCATGACACCCCTGGACTTCAAGAAAACCCCAAATTTTGTGAAATCCAAACTTTCATGAAATTTCAACTTTCTTGAAACCCCTACCCAACCCTCTCTATGGTGCCTCCTTCCATCTAATACCCTTTCAAAAAAATTCAAGTGCTAAGATCCCATATACCCATACAAAACTATTTCAACCACACCCCAAATCATCATGTGGCTAGTACCACCAACCCTTGTGTCTTACCACTTCGATTCAAGTGTATCCCAGGACATTAATGTGCCTTTTCTCTTAATAATAGGCACCCTAATGCCATGTTATCCTAAGAGTAGGTACCCTAACATTGGGACCGATGATTTCCACTACTCTATGATATCTTTTATGTCATACCCCCACCCAGAATTGTATGGGTGGAAAAATGTAAGAAAAAAGGTGGAATCACTGGGGGAAATGACTTACCTATCTTGGTTGGGAGTTATTTTTCTAGATCTTCCTTTCACCTTGACACAGTCTCCCTAGACGTATAGCACCAACTATGTCTGAGTTGTGTGATTTAAAACTAGATATCCCTATTTCTTAATTGTAAAGTGTTAAATAGTAAGACAACATCCTCAACACATGACATAGAACTATATCCTTAACTCATGTGATGATCATGGGATGCTTCATATATGATCATCATGGGATTCTACTCCTATCCTTCCATTGGATTTCACCCTTCTTCCAACACCCTTGGTAAGAATTCATGTGAAGTCTCCACACAAACCCCCATTGACTATCCTTCAGTGGCATAAGAATCCTTACCGCATGATGCTAAACTGCATGGACTAGTATTATTACATGACCGTAAACTGAAGCATCAATCAATCTGGGTTTTGATGCTTATCTCTTCAACAGGGTACATAGGAAACCTCCCTATGGTTCAATCCTAACACCTGAACATCACCACTGCACCCCCAAATGTGGAATCTTCCCCCTTGGGGACACACTTAACTGAACCCTCAATTGTGATCATCTCCCCCCCTAGGGACACATATAACTACCCCTCTGTCCCCAAAAGAAGTTAAACTTGTGACCCATATATCCCCACAAGATGTTAAACCTGCAACCCATTTTTCCCACAAGACATTATACCTGGGACCAAAGCTATCCCCACAATATTTTAACCCAAAAACCAACCTATCCCTATAATATGTTAAAACTATGAACAACTTGTCCCTAAAAGATATTAAACCTATAACCAACCTTTCCCTAAAAGATGTTAAACATGCGATCTATCTGTTCCCACAAGAGGTTAAACCTGAAACCCATCCATCTCCAAAATATGTTAAATTTGTGACCTAAACCATAATCCCTAACCCATAAAATAAACACGGGATGTATGTGGTGAAAATCATCAGAAGACTTACTCCTTGTGCATCAACTACCACATGACCAATGTGATATTACTTAGGTTTAACACCAAAAATGACTCATATTAGATGCCTCTAACTTAAAAAGGGTATTATTTTACCAATTTCCAACATTCCCAACATCCAGAGATGCCCAAAAATACCCTACATTACTACCTCCTCTGACTGAAGGTTGCTGCCCTTTTAAGAAAGAATTAACATAATTATCTAGAAACCACCTTAATATGGAATCGTGAATGAGTCTTACGAACATGAATTAAATATATGTGGAATACTTGGACTAAGAGATGAGCTCCAAGGATGAATCCATGTAAGGAGGAACCGAAATGCCATCATCTCTTTTTGATTAAGGATATGACATCTCCAATAAAATTGATCGAAGTCACCCACCTTTGGAAAGCGGTAATGTAGGGAAAAGAGAAAGCATGTCACTTCTAAGCGGAAGGATGGTGCATGGACTTAGTGTAAGGCATTGAAAAAAATGGTTAACATAGCGTGAAACTCTTCTCCTTCAACTATGGGGACTAGTATCATTGGGGAATCATTATATTTTTATATCACCAGATCTAGATTTTCGGTGCCAAGTCCAACCTAGAAAGTGTTGGTCCCAACATGAAACTCTAATGTAACTTGGTGAAGATAAGGTTGGGCATCCTCAGTCTGTGACATCATCATCGAGGAACCCTCCTCAGTTTTAGGAAGAATTGATGAAGTTGGGGTATTGGGTGTTGCTTTCACTATATTTGTACTAATGGCTAAATCCACATGCCTTACATCACTCAATCTATATGAAGCTGGTGACCTATTGTCAACAAAAAAGGGCAGGGGAAATGTTATCATAGTAATCTATCATGACTATATTCCAACCGTGATAGCTATCACACCTTCATCAATGGGTGACCATGAACTATATCACCCTCTCAGCTCGTCCAGATGAGAGTGATTGACTCCCTTATTCATAGATATAATAAATAAGGGGTCATTTACACCAGGGATATAGCCTATCAAGTTCTCAAGGCATCGGTGCCTTACCGACACTGCCGATCCCAAGGGTCACATAGGGGGAACTACCCTCATTCCAATGGTGAATCACCTCAAGAACATCTCTTTTAAGTGCTATGATTTCTCACCCCCTATTCCAAGGAGGTAGGCGATGTTAGAGTTGTACCCATTGTGACCACTCCAAGGGAGAAACCTAAGAGGGATCCCACAAAGCTATATTAGTGACAACATCGACTGGTCCCATAGGTCAATGAGTGGGTCGAATTCAGCCCTAATCTGTCAGAAAAGTTCTAGAACACCTGACACTAAAACTGGGGGAATACCCAAAACATTTCCTGATAGGAGGAATATTCTACCACTCCAGTGGACCCTACCACTACTAGTGTATCCCATCACATCCCCAAGATAGAAGAATGAGAATCTATCTTAATCCACCTAGGATAGAGGCCCCATCTACCTTTTAGGTGGTCTAGGTTGACTCAGTCAGTACCTAGAACCACTAAAAGTTTTTACAAATCATCTCGTGATGAGGAATTCAAGTTTGGAGTTCCTCCCCAAACAAACACTAACAAGTATGATAGTCCTCCCCAATCCACCACCAAACAGTGTAGAGTTCATCCCTACTCCACCACCATCCAATGCATAGGACATCCCTGCACCACTACCAACTAGGGTGGAGGTCCTCCCTACACTGAAAATATTCCATGTCTTGAAGAACTATCCTAGGGTAGAAGGGAGAACACTTTTCATGGGGGTTGTGACCATGGCGCAGGCCGTAATGAACATGGATGAATCCCAAGTGAATCTTAGAAACTCACACTTGTAGAAGTCCCACACTATCAAATGTGTGACTCTGGGAAGTTTCGTGTCACCATTGACCCCTCGAACTCTGAGGAAACAGATGGATCAATGGGGGAACCTTCAACCTAGCTTCCAGAGCCTAGGCTAGAAGCCTATAAACTGAGGATTACAAACCCAGAAGCCAAGTTCCATATGATCCCTATATCCCTATGAAAATACCTATAGGTGGAGGTTGTTATGTAATCCTTTCAAGGACTCGCAATGAAACTATCTCCATCACCAATAATTTCCTCCTCTTTACCTCTACATAAGAAGTTGGAGAAATGTCTAGGTCTGGTTTGACACCATCATATGGGGGTGAGCACTCTGCTAAGCCTCAAATGGAATATTTATACCTCATGCATCAGAAGGTGGTAAACACCCCATACAACATTGAAATGATCTTGAAGATGGATCAACCTCTAAGATACATTCCAGCCTGTAGTGAACAATAGGATGTGTGGGAACCCCTGAAAACTGGACAGCTATCATCTCATGTTTTCAATAATTTTTTTGACTATTCTTCAATGATTTTTAAAGTCAATTTTACCCATGTTTTAATTTTTACAAAACGTTCAAAAATAATCTTCTTTTATTTTTCTAAACAATGTAATTTTTACTGAATATGTGATGATAATATTTGTTTTAATGGTTACTATATGAATGGAATTTCCCACTTTCATGACCATTCAATGACTTGAAGAATAATTTACAAGTTTCAATGGTTATTTTCCAAGAAAATGTTTCCCTTTATATTTTTAAAATATTTGGATTTTAAACAAGCGATTTCAAAATGAAAAGGATATTTTCCTCAAAAAATATTCCAATGGTCTTTAATATGAAATTTTTCATCTATGATAACATCCTTTGATGTTAATTATGCTTTACTGGAGATATAATCCAGTGTTATTATCCTTATTCTTTCTCTAGATGTTTTATGATTATGATTATGATGATCATATATTTATGAAACCTATTTATTTTCCATGGGTTATGATATGATGAAATGATGAAATATTTATGAAACTCGTTTCCTTTCCCTGAGTTATGAAATGATGATATGATGAATGTTTTTTGATCTTATGGAATAGATATATGTGGTTTTAATTATGTAATGGTTGGTCCTGGAATTATATAGTCATCCAATGCATTGGGTAAATATGGATATCTAATGAGATAATAAGAACCAGAATGGGGATTGAACCCATTTTAGTAATGTACTTTTTCTACTATGATATCCTTGGGAGTGAACCTTGACTAAGGATATGGTAGAATAGGGAGTGAACACAACACACTATGATAGTATTTTCAGTGACCCTTGACAAAGGAAATGATTTTTTATGCTTATGTATATTCCAAAAACTTATGCCTTATTATTATGATATGTTCTCAAATCTTGTGATTGAATATTTATGATTCTTTACACTTATAACTTATGTATTTTATTTTGATAAAAACTTATTTTATGATCTGTGATTAATTAACATTGATTGATTTGGTATAATTATTATAAGTTTTTCTCACGTTCTCATACCATTATACTTATCATATGATAACTTATGATCATTTATTAATAAATATTATGTTTAACCTTATTGTGTATCAGATCTCACCATTTCTTATATTTCCTTTTACAAGGTGATGAAGAAAGGTTTTTTAAGGGTATGTCAAGGAATTGTAATATACGAGAAGAACATTATGGGGGATTATAAAGATATTTTATAAAATAAGATGGTTATATATCTAGTATCCAAAATACACTAAACCTTTATGATTTTTGCATGGATCATAATGTTCTATAATGAATATTAATATAATAATATTTAATATTTATGTATATTATTCATAGGTCACCATACTTATATAGTGTTGAAAATTCTTGTGGAATCTCATTTACCTTGGAATGAATCATATGGAGTACTGATTATTCTTATAGAACTAGATTTATTGTGGAATAACTCTTATTGTTTCTACAAATGATCCTTATGATATATAATCTACCATGAAATAACTCTTATGAAACATCCCTATGACTATTATAGAGTGATGATGATTCTTATGAAATTAGATAAGTTCTTTATATAACTTTAGGTGACTCTAAAGTAACTCCATACTTCACCATTTTTCTAAAACTTAATAGAAATAAATCTTATAAAATGTTATACAATACTTATAGAATGAGTCTGATGGCTCTTAACAAATCCTTCCATTACCATTTTTAAAACTTATATCAGAAATATAATGACTCTTGTGGAATTGAGACTTATTAAATTTCACAAAAAATTGTACACAATAGGTTTTTATAAAATTATTTAGAATAATTCTACAATTACTCAATGTACACTCAAGACTAGTTGATAATAAATATAAATAGAAATAATATCCAATAATATAATATTTGGTTATAATATTCTCCCACTTTGTATTTTTTTGTCAATACCATTATATTATCATGATTACATTTTTTCTCCCCTAAAAAATGTACTTTCCCCCTAATGCCAAAGTCTCACTTTGAAAATAATATTCAAGGGGGTCTTTTATTTTCATATCTTGTCATTATCAATCCTTCAACTGGGTTCTTGAATCAACAATCCATTAACCACGTCTCTAAGCCTACATGAGTCAATTCTTAGAGTAGGAAACAATATATAGTGGTTAATTAATTTAATGTTTTCCAAATAACTTACTTAAAATATTCAATATTCCTCTAGAATTACCCAGGGATAGTAACTCCCACTTTATTCTCAAATTCATAAAATATAATAACCTCCACTAAAAACTTAAAAAAAATAACTAAATAAATCATTAAATTAAATAGGTAGAGGGGACACATCTAATCTTCCTTAGGTTGAAGGAATTTATTGACCACCAACTTTCAACCTATGTCTCTAAAATGCTAATGTTACAAAGGTATTAGTCATGATATTTTCTAATTGTTGATTTTTCCTAACAACCCCCATCTTTATAACTCCTTACTCCAATTTATCCCATATAAAATGATACCGTATTTCAATGTTTTTTCTTTAGGAGTGTTGAAATGGATTCTTTGTGATATCAATGGTTCTTTTTTATCATAAAATATTACCATTGGTGGTTTCACTATTTCTCTAAGATAATCTATTTTTTGTTTTATTTACTAAATTTTTGTGAAAGACTTGATAACAGTAATGTTCTTAGCCTCATCCTTACTAAGGGATGTGATTTATTACTTCTTACTTAATCATCCTACACACTTAGTTCCAATATAAAATGTGTCTCCAATTATGGATTTTCTATCCACTATATTTCTAGCTCAATCAGTATTTGAGAGGGCCGAAATTTTATTTCCCTTTTATTCATTAAAAACAAACCTTGAGTAAGAGTTCATTAGATATACCTCATAATTAATTTAACTATAGTGAGGTTCTCCTACTTGGGATTGATTTGAAATCGATATGCTGAGATATTAGTTAAAGCAATGTCTAACTGAGTTTCTGTTAAGTACTATAAACTACTAGGGATCCTTAAATATATGTCAGCACTCACTGACTTCCCATTTTCATGCTTCCCCGGTTTGGTTATAACTAAAATGGGGGTTGATATTAGTTTTTGAATCATTCATGTGGAACTTATTAAGTAGATAATTTTCATATTTTATCTATGAGAAAAGGTGTATATATCCTTTTGAATCACTTGTAATTTAAGAAAATAAGTGATCTCACCATTCATTGACATTTAAAATTTCAAACTCATCTAGTAATAGAATTTTTCCATGGATTTATTCTTACTATCACTAAAAATTATACCATCCAAATGTACTAGAACTATAAAATTCTCTTTTTAATATGTATTCACATAATGTTTTTGATCAAAACCACCTCTTTTAAATTTTAATTTCTTCAAATATGAGTGCGGTCTAGCATAAAATATATGCGGATCCTAATTTATGCTATACAAGGACTTATTCAATCTACACATCTTATTTTCATCATTTACAGTTAGGAATACTATTGGATACTCAATATAGACTTACTAATTTAGCACACCATTCAATAATTTTGTTTCCACATATATCAAAAAATTAAACCCACTTTGAATCACCACATCCAAGAAGATTTTGATCAACTCAGGTCAGGCCCCCGATGAAAAGGTCTCTTTTACATACACACCATTTATTTTAGCATACCCTTTGTATACTAGTCAAATATATTTTCAAACAATACTACCTTATTAATCAATTGTTTTGGAAGACCCACTTTTTATAATAATGTTATAGTGTTATGTTCTCTTTAAAAGTTCACATATTTTAATTTTATCAATCTAGAATAACTCAAAATTAATGGATCTTAGCTACCTTTCATCTTTCATAGCTTCTTCAAGTTATTTTGTATCCAATGTTAATAGTATAACAGCATGTTCTACTATCCTTATTCTTTTCATCTAAGTTGTTGCTTATTTATTGTTGATTATATTGGATGCATTAACATCCATCCTTTTATTTCTTTTTAGAGGTGTAGGCTGATTATCTTTAGGATCCATTTCCTCCACCAACTCAACCTTATAATATTAAACTCTTCAAGGACTGTGTAGAGTCATATAATTCCCACCATCTTTGTAATATTCATCAAAGACTTCATCTAGGTTATAATTCCGAGAACTATTTCCTTTTATCTCCTTGACAATCTTAACCTCATTTACTACTACGGTCTTTCTTACAATTTTATTGAAACATTTTTAGGCCTTAATTTTTATTGACTAGCCTAAAAACACCCACTTATCTTCAATATCACTATAATTTCCTATATTACCTTGTTTTCTTTAAATATAACATATATTTCTAAAAACTCACAAGGGATCCACTGATTTCATTATTTCATGCCACATTTCATAGGGTGTTTTCACATATTTAGGGATTATAAAAGATTATTTTTGAGTGTATAATAAAACCCGAATCCACTCATTCTAGTAATTGTGTGAGACAACACTTTCAATAAACAGAATTTTATCCACATTTTTCACTATTCGATTACACTTTTCAACTACCCCATTCTATTATGGAGTATGTGAAGATTATAACTCATGTTTTATTCCATGTTTTTAAGGTATTTATCTACTTTAATAGATATTCACTCCATTCAATTATTTGATCATAGTGTCTGGATGGTGTACTCGATTTAATTTTACACTCTTTTATGGTACCTCTTTATAAACTCCATAACCCCTCTCTTTCTCTACTTGAATGGTACACAATCCATTATAATGTAATTATCAAAAAATTAGAATAAATTAACTTTATCCATGTGTGAATAATAGATTAATTGGGACAAAAATATCAAAATATACCAAATTTAGTAAATTATATTCTCTCTTATTATTTTTCTAATAGGGTTTATGAACCATATTACCCTACATGCATGCACGCATGCATTACCAATCCTTTCTCAGTCATGTTTCAAGTTGTGAATTTCCATTTTTTTCTTTTATTTTGTAAATATTCTCTATAATTTTCCAGTGAAAATTTCCCAGCCTTTGATTCCATAAACTATTCAATTCTTATTCTATAATAAAGCATGTGTTCTCCATATTTTCCACCAAGTAAAGGTTAATAGTTTTCCTTTATACCTTCATGATTGATTTTCCAAATTTACTTTTGATCCAGAATCTTATCTGATTAAATAAATATTTAATCCCAAAGTCTCAAATTTGACTCATGCTCAAAATATTATATCACAATTCATCTATATAGAGTACTTTAATGCTTTTTATTTCATCACCTTCCCCACAATTTTTTCTGTTTCCATTGCTCTTAAGATCCATTCCATTGAAAAAATGAATAGTTACATAAAATTTATCATTTAAATTTTTCAAAAGGTTTATATTTCTATTCATATGGGATAAACACCCACTATCAAGAATCTAATGACTATTATTATTGGTTTCCTTGAGTAAACCTTCAGCTATGTTTTACTTCTCTCTTATCCTCTTTTTTCAAGAGAGAGACATGTGTGTGGAGATAGCATATAACACATATGATCTCTTTGTAGCTTGGGTAATATAATCATTTCCACCTCATTTTTTAGTGGATAGAATATATTTCGAAAATTAATATCATTGGCTATCCTAGTATTCATCAATATCTAATTCCCATGGTAATCATTTGAACTTATTTTTTTCTAAAAGTTTGTAGATTTATGACTAGAATTAGAATAATTAAAATGGTATCTATAAAAATATTTTCTTTTTTTTGATGAGGTATATGGTCTAATACTATTTTAGTGACTCTCTAATTATTCTCCCTTAAATTAGATTTCTGCCTCTGAACAGTATGCCATTGTGTGACTAAGGAAACCATAAAACTGACACTTCATAAGGGGAAATATCTTCCCACCTTCACCTCTCTATATGTTAAAAATTCTTGATAAAATTAATGATTTTTTATTGTTCCTAAAATTTTGTGAACTATATTCCATATTTTTTTCCATTTATTTTGATCTACTATTGTCCTATTTTTTAATATCCTAGTATCATAGACAACTCCACTCATTTGTTTTATAGTGACTTTGATCATTTAGAATTTTCTCAACACCTTCAGTGACTCATTTATAACTTTTTAATAGTTATGTATCTAATAAATTTCCAAATCACAACTTATTTAATGGATCTCATAACTTTATTTTAGTTTCATGTTTACTTCTAAAAGTAACCAATTCTTCTTCAAGATCTTTTACTACAATATATTTTCCTTTCGAACAATCACTATGATCTTCCATCATCTTAAATTATTCTTTGATTTTCATTTTTAACTACAATATGTCTTACTACCACTTATGAATTGTTGATTTATTATCCATATCCTTTTATAGTCAATTTATCTCAACCTCAATTTTATCCACACAATCTAACTATTATTTCAATAAAGTGCTATTTTTTAAATTTTTCATTACTTGAATATCAACTCATCAAGATCTCCCTCAAGTTCCACTTTGAATCTAAAACTCCATCAATTTTATTATCATTTTAACTTTTGTATTTTCTTTTTAAAATTATGTCCATCATGGAATATTTGGTATCATATTTAAACTAAATTTCTTCCTTTCTTAAGTGGTTTTAAATATCTTTGTCTTCCTTCATTATGAGAATCTTTTCTCTAGAGTTTTTTATAGATGAACCGCCTAGTTTGAAGTCCTTTTGGGGGGAATTTTATTAATGTATTCTTATGGCCTCCACCACACTTTCATCATCATTTAATTTCTTAGTAAACCTTAATAAAATGTTTACTAACTTTCAACATTTGAATAAAGTTAAGGGTAGTTTTCCTTCAAATCTTCCCATACCTATTTTGAACTTCCTCAGTGATAAAGAAAAAAACTCATCATTTAAATATTCCTCCTGAAATTTAAATTTAGTGATATTGATATTTTCTAGGGATTTGAATTCAATTTCATTATTAGTATTATTCATTTTTCCTTGTAGCTTTACTCTCATCTCATATGCTACAAAATTACTATGAAATTCAACTAGAGACAGCTCAACCAGGTTTGTTTATTTAATAAAAAACACCTTTGGGTTATAAAGGGGAGAAAAATCCACAAGTTATTCTTCACAACATTCAAATCCTTTATTTATTAATAAAGTAATTAGATTGATCCAATCACCTCAATAATTATGTTCAATAACCCGTCAATATTTTCATCTAGATACATATTCAGATCATCAATCTTGTTGTGTAAAACAAGAAACTTTTCTTTCATAACCATGATGTCACCGTAATAGATATTATATAATTTATCAAAAAAGGACTTTATATAAGTGAAACTCATCACATCCATATATATATATATATATGATTTGATAGTGTACCATAAAAATCATTATGGGATTTTTCATCATTATCAAACAACTTTCTATCCACTTTGTTCATAGATAATTCAAATGCAACACTAACATGTATTCCATGGATGATAACAGTGAATAAAAAAATTACAAGAAAATATATATGAGATATCATTAAATTATTCATGATTTGAAAATTTAGTCTCAAAAATTAAGGAACTCTCTTTTTATTTACTCTATTCACTATAAAAAATCCAAAGAAGATAAATTCAGCACCTAAAACCTACTATTATAATATTACGTTTTGTTACTATAATCTTAAAATTTACTATGAGGGTGAATTAGGGTGTCTATTTTTTATTTTTATTCATAGGATTGTTTCATTATTCTATCAAGAACAACCTAAATCTATTAGTTATCCCTCATGCACACCATGGTTGAATGAAGAAAAGTAAAGGGAGGGACATATTGTTTTACTTGGTTAACCACTAATGGCTAGTCCAATGAGAATAAGTCGATGATGTGTTAGCATACCAAGAGGTAATATTATCCACTATAGGTATTAAAAGAGTTTAAAAATCATGCACTTACAATTCTATGATCACTTTCTCTTTATGAAAACATAAACATTACTTTGGGACAAGGGTTACATGGAAAAGATACAATACACAAGTTGTTAACAATATTTTTTAGTCCAAAAAATGAACACCAAACTATAAAGGGTATTATCATTATTATCTTCCCTTATTATTCTACTTCATATAATTAATGGTTATCCCTTTCTATCTTATTTTCAATCTCTGCTTCTTATTCTAAAAAATATATTTTTTCAATAGATACAGTGATGACCACATTTATCTTCTTCTCCTTCTACTTTTATTCTACAAATATTTTCCTACAAACATTTTTATATTTTTAAATATTGAAATACCATTGAAAATAATAGAGATATTCTATTAATTTTATTTCACATTCACTGTATGATAATTTATATATTTTGATTACGAAAATTACATAAATTCATCACTAGGTAATTACTTCCTTTTAAAGATCCTTAATATTCATGATCTTCCTCATAAATAATGGTCTTCATTCATCCAAAAAATCCATAGATTCCATTTTAAAATTTGATCGAGTTATTAATCATATATTACAATTTATATTTCTCAATGAAATTTATCTGGCATGACCTCATTTTATTTCATAAATCCAAACACTTTCATTATTTCTATATTACTCACTGTGTGAAATCAAATCCATAAAATCTATATATGGCATGTATTTAAATATCTATATCAATAATATCACATACCTACTTTATAACTATTATGATCTTCTCCATTATCCTATTAATATTTAAATTATGATTAGAAAATATCCAAGTTAATCATTGTCTTTGATCTAGATCACTACCAAAAATCATAATGGAAATGACTCTTATGATATGTGAAATAACCCTCACAGTATGCTTGAAATATACCTTATTAAATTCCACTTTATCACATGATCCTTACAGAATACCTTAATTGAATACTATGAAGTGATGAAGAATATTATGTATAATTTAAATGGTCACTACATAATGATAATGACTTTTAATAAGTGGTTATTATTCTTATAAAACTTATTTTGTAGTAAAATAACTCTTATAGAGTGTTAATGATTCTTTTAGAATTTTCTTTCTCAAGGAATGAATTATAAAGAACCGAAAAATGATACTTATTATATTTTTGTAGTCAGGAAATTAATCTTATAGAATTGACCAGTGAGTCCTATGGAGTACTAATGAAACATTTTGAATTCAATACAATTTGTATTAAACTCTAGATGACTCTTATGGAACTCCATCCTTTTCTATTTTTCCAACTCCTAATAGAAATGAATCTTAAGGAATGTTATATGATCCTTGAGTAATGAGTCCAATGTCTCTTATATAATCATTAATTTGATATTTATTAAACTCTTGTCCAAAATATAATGATTTATATTGATCTAAGTCATATCTAATTTCAAAAAAAACCACAACACTATAAATTCTTAAAAAATATTAAGAATAATTCCATAACTCCTCTATTCACTCTCAAAAATAGTTGAATAAAAAATACCAATTGAAAATATAAAACAATATAAGAACTCTTTACAACATATTCTAAACTTAAATGGTTCCTTAAATATTTTATAATTGTAAAGACTGCAACTATAGTAGCCTAGAATCAGAACATACTTTATTACATTGACATGAGACTCAAACAACCACATCTCAAAAGAAATAATAGTTTATTTTTATTGGAATACTATATACATACTTTAATTACACGTTAAATTTGAAAATAAAAAATACAACATAGTAATTTCTTTGAGAACACCATTATTCCCTTTAGCATATCACTACATATCAATCATAATACACTTCTTTGTATCCTAGGGAAGGGAAACATAAGAAAAGGGTAATCCCAGATGCTCAGTATGGGTATGTACACAATGAAAGAAATCATGAATAAATAAGGAATAATCAATATGAAAAGGTAAATAAATAAAAACATGTGTCGTTTAATCAATAACATTATCATGAAGAATAATATAGAAATAATAGATTATGATCAAATAATTCCATATAAATAACCACATGATCTTGAAACTTATCCATGGATATCATAACTAATAAAATAATCACATAGACATCAATGACTAATCTCATAATGAGGGAATGCATAATTTTTGACATCATAAACATACCCTAAAGGACTTTTTCCAAGACATATTACATAAATGGTAAGGCCTCAGCCAAATATCCAAGCTAGTTTGTCTCATGAGGCCTACCGATGCATCCAGGTGCTATAACGGGCCCCACAAATCACTTAATAAGTCTAATTCATTCCCCCTATTATAGGGGTGAAAAATAATCAGTGTAAAAATTTCTAAGTGAAAAACTATAATACAAAATGTTAATACATTACCCAATCAATAGAAATAATCATAAACTATCCAGAGTAATATGGTGAATGGTATCAAAATAGTGAATCCCGAGTCAAACTGATCATAAACCATCTGGAGAATAATAATTATCATATAAATAAAATATATATCCATTATATCATAATTAAAATAATGTTTTTATTCATTTATTAATATAAATTTCATGAATATTTCATTAAATCGTTCTTGAGGAAAATACACTTTTTACTTTGAAAACACTTTTAAAAACTAAAAATTTCATAAATATTAGGAAAAAAATTATTTGAAAGAATCATGGAAATTTTAAAAGTAATATTAAAATAAATAAGTGGTAATGATGGTGGTTAATTACATACATGTCGTATAAGTCAAAAAAACATTTATTTCACAGTGAAATAAAGAGAATTAAATGGTGACATAGTGAAATATACCCTTACCACTTTGGTAACTTATGAATCATAAACCCAATGAAATAAAGATAATTAAATGGATATTAATATCCCATAATTTTCATTATAATAATTATAAAAGGAATTCATGGTTATTATATGTACCACACAAATTAAATAAGTGTAGAATATGACATGTGTCTCACAAAAGTAAAAGTGAAACGAGAAACCCTTACCTCAGGTCTCATTTCCATCATATGTATTTGAAACTCTTATATAATAAATATATATTCATTATAAATATAATATTTAAACATAATCATATATAAAATTACATATATTATTTACTTATAACTTTTTATCACACGTTTATTAATAGTTAATTATTAAAAATACTATTTTGGGTGATAATTGCTTTGCTTTTCATGTTTGTTTTGGTTTGGTAGTTTCGATCCTTATACTTTTATCACAGTTCCATAATTTACATAATTTAAAAAATGATATAAATAGAATATATATTAAATATATAAGTATTCATAATATTCCATAAAATTTATAGATAGAAAAATGAGTTACACTGTTTATGGAGACAGTAGGTCATACGTACGCATGGATACTTTTTTCATTTTTTGACAAATGGAATGAAAGAAAGGTAAATAAAATTCAATAATATAAAATCATTATTATATCATATAAAACATATATGTTCCTAAAATCCATTATTATTATCATCCAAGTCAAAATAAAATGAAAAATGAATCACATCGTTTCGTGGAGGCGGTTGTCCACACATACGTGAGAGTGACGTTATCATTTTCCAATAGATTAGAAGGTATGAAGGTAGATGTGATATTATAATTTGAAGATTATAATTATTTAAAAAATATAATATATATATATATACAATAAATATATCACTATATTTATCCATGAGAGGTGGTAATAGAAAATGAATTACAACGGTTCGCAAGACGGTAGTCCTCCATACACACAATCAACGGTTTTAATTCTCATTTGATGGAAGTGGTGATAAATATAAGTTATCGAATTAAAATAATAACATATCAGTATATTTTAGATAATTTTTTAATTATTTTATCATATTTGATTAAAAATTTTAGTATTTATAATAAGAAGTAAAATGAAAATTCATAGTTATAAACTATACCTCTTCTTCGGAAAACCACTATAGGTTTATGCATAAATCCTTCCAAAAATGGTTTTATGATGAAAAAGGGGAATCTAGGTAAGTTTTATGGAATTAATTAATGATTTTTTTTAGTTATTGGCTGAAACAAATGGATATTTAAGTGTGGATAGAAGAGGATAGGGGTTTTCCTTTTATAAGAGGGGGAGAGGACACACTTGAAATTTTCAAAAAGAATAAAATGTACCCACATTTTACCACTAAAAAAGGATCCAAAATAGATTATTATCTAATATTAGGTGATATAAGGTCAAAATATTGTTATAACATAAGTATTTTACATGTCTTTTGGTCATTTTAACCCTTTTATTTCTAGTTTAACCCCTGGTAAACTCGTTTTAACCATAACCGTGGTAATTAATTTTTATTGATTTTATTATTTATTTGACCAATATTTAAGATTAAATTATTACATAATATTAATTAATATTATTAAAATATTTAAACCATTTTAAAAAATTCAATTCACATAATTGGTGGAATTTAATTTAAAATCAAACTTGTACACACGTCGATAAAATGGTTTTCAAAGAAATGTTTTCTTAAGTATAAAATGTTTTTATATAAAAGTTGACCTTGAAATTGATTATAATGACATAAATTGGATTAATAATAATATAATTGAAATAATTTTACTTTTAATCTATTTTAAGACAAAATGGAACTTTGTAAATTTTTTAAATGAAAAGACAATTTTAAATAAAAATTGGTATTATTCACTATTCATAAAAAAAATTAATATTTTGAGAAAATTATCAAAAATAAATCTAAAATAATTTTTACATTTTGATTTAAAAAATGGAGTTCATTTTTTAAAAAAAAATCAAAAAAAATTAAAATTTTAATTTTAAAATAAGTGTGCAAAATGTGATGAAACCGCTTTTTAGAAAAATATAGTTTTTAAGAATAAAACTTGGTTTATTATTATCTAATGCCTATAAAAATATTAGATAGATGATAAAAATTTTATTGAATGTAAAATATATAAATTTAATTAAAATCATTCACCAATAGTGATTTATCCAATTTATTAGGATAAAAACACATTGTGTGCATAAAAAATAGTTATTCAGAAGAACATTTATTTTACTTTCAAATGATTTTTATTTTTATTTCTAACCAATTTATAACCAGTGAATTTATTTTATACATGTTTAAAGAATATTCTTTTCATAATTTATTTATTCCTATTCATACCTTCAAATTTAAAGTATAGGTTATAAATTTATATAATATTATGGTTCATTTAGACTCAGGGTTTCATGTATCACAAGCTATTGAAGAGATTAAATTTATTTAAAATAAAATATTTTATAAAATATCAAGGTGTTATATTCTACCCCCTTAAATAAATTTCTCTTTCACAATTATATTTTGGTCATCAAGGATCCTACCTTTATTTAAAACCCCCATCATAAAAAGGATTAATAAAATGTCATCTTAATAAGAGGAAAAGTTAAGTGTAAAGTTGATATAGAATAACACACAACTAGGTTTCCAATTAGGACAAAATTAGTGGGAAGTTAAAATATGAACATGTAGGGGAAAACTAATGCCCATGGAAAAATAAAGAGTAACCAAAAACATGGTAAGGATAAAGTTAAAAACCACAAGACCATAAATCTTTGATGGGTGAAGAGGCCATTGATTCATTATAAATGAAGGTAAAAGGTGAAATTTTTATTTTAAGACCATTTTCTTAAAGTTAAGGTATTATTTTAATATCAAGTTAAATAACATGATAGAATATACTTACTTGATATATTTTTATTCCATAAGAATAATTTTATCCTTTTTTATGCCTTGATCAACTTCTACTTCATTTCTTACTCTAATAAATGAATATCTAAGATGAATTTTTTATGCTTGAAACACTAAAATTAACTTTTAATAGATAATATAATAAAAAAAAAGAATAATAATATATTTCTTCTATCCATACTAAAACCAGAATGGGTATCATTATGTAATATAATACCCAAAATGAATAAATCATTACATTTATTTCCAAAATTCCACAATAAAATAAAAGTTTTTACATAAATAATTCAATAAATAAATAACCTTATATACCAAATAACACCAATAAACTCAACATTAAATATTGTTTCAACCTAAAAGTTTATCTCAGACCCTTCATTGTACACCTCTTAAAATATAATAGCATTCTGTCCAAATAATTATTTAAGTTGATGTAAAGGTTATTTATATATTTACCTCAACCCAATAATATGTCTTCTAAAATATCATTAATTGCCTAAAAGTCATAAAGATTATAAAATATTTGATCCATCCTTCGGCCATATTATAGTATGGTCTGATTGGTTGTACTCAGCTAACCTATTCCTTCAGCAGTGGTTCCTTACGATGGACATATCAAGTGTGGAATAAAGGTAAAGAGTGGTTATATTCACCGCGGGATATTGGATTCTATGGTCCTTAAGGAAAGAAGTGTGGAACATGAACCTGGTGCCATTCTATACAGGTATGTTATTCAAAAGTCGTAATCTCATCCCAGATTTTTGTAAGCTATATAAAGGCATGGAGATTTCCACATCCATTACTTCTCTTTTCCCCCAGCATTCTTCCCCCAGTTCAGATCCCCCAGTCTAGGTCACATGGGTTAGATGGAAGTATCCATATATGGGGCTCAAGGTGAATTCAGATGGTTCGTGTTGCATGGGAACTATGCGCAGAGGTGGAGTTATCATAGATAGAAATGGATCAATATTTGCTACCTTTTTAGTCTTATTGGGTCCTAGAGATTCTCGCTTAGAGAAGTCCCTTACCATGATTTTCAGGCTTTTGTTTTGTAATCACAGGAGTATCGTTATCCAGGAGATTGAGACTCACTCTCTTTCTCTCTATAATGAAATTACAGGTAAGGGTCTGATCCCCTGGTCCATTACCTACTCTATCAGGCGCTGCAGGGGTATTTTGAATTCTCGTATGTATGTTCTTCATACCTAGAGAGAGGGTAATGTTGTGGTGGACTTTTTTGATTTTATAGCATCTCAGAATGATCAGTATCTTATTTTTTCTAGTCACAGATCTTTTCCCCTAGAGGGAATTCCTTTTGTCTGAGCAGATGATATGGGGCTTCATTACTTCAGACCCCCTTAACTATTTTCTTGTTAGATTTGTATCCCTTTCTTATTTAATAAAAATAAAAATATTTGGTGGATAAAATATTAGATCCTATAATATGTTTCCCAAATTGAACATAGTATGTATTTATAAAATTGTTTAAGTAAAAATAATTGCATACTAATCAGGACATCATGTAGTACAGTTGTAGGCTTTGCACCATTATCGCCCACTAGTTGTAGGTTCAAGACCTTCGGTCTTTCTAGATGTGACAGGTTTTCACCCAGCATATAGTTCATCCTTTCTTTAAGACAATATAAATATAATTCTGATAAAGATCCAAAAAATATGATGAACATCCTCAAAAATAACATTAATCCTCAAATCACTTTTCAATCCCATAGTTATATATATGATAAAATATATGTTGATATATTTTAATAACCCACAATTACCTCATCATCAAAAATCATATAAACGCTAAAGGTTATAAATACCTTTAAACCTATGTCTACAAAAAATTAAAGTTAGTATTCCTAAAAGAACTCTTTCAATAAAACCCATACTAATCCCAAGGGCCATATTACCATAAATGTCTCCCAAAATTTCATTCATCGCATCCAAAACCCATCACTTAAAACCTCAAAAGGGGTTTCTAAGATAATGAAATTATATTCAAGATTAAAATAATAAACCAATGATGGTATCCATACTAATTTATTTAATCTAAGATGAAGAGATATTTTCTTCCAAAAAGTAACACAATACTTAGATGTTTCATGATTCTTATAACCAAAATACCATTGATAAAAAAATCTATAACATAAATATTTAATCCCAATACATAAATTATTCAATACTATCACTTTAATGATTGTTATAATATATTCCCTTACTTATTTTAAGATTTAGACTTCAATATAGTTCATTAACTTGGATAATTCCTAGGTTCACGACATTTAATACAACAAACTATAAATAAACCTCTTGGGTAAAATTTATTTTTCTCTATTGTAAATTCCACTTTTCCATGGTAATTTATTTCATTATTCACTTATTTTACACACATAAAACATTTTAATTTTACTTTGATACATTCTCCTAGATGTCACCTTCCACATTTCATATATGAAGGAAATTGAGCCTTCTTTCCTTCAGATCGATAATTGATTTTTTTTATTAAAAATATGGGAACCACCCCCATCAAACCCTAAAAGCTATGGAGGTCTAAAATGGTGAAGTCCAAGGGAATCCCCTTGAACAACGTTCCTATACTCCACGGGCAGGGATCCAAGACTGGAATAAACAATCATGGGATCTTGATAATTACACCCTGTTGAGAGGGCATCCGCAGCTTGATTTGCCTCTCTTTTGACATGTCACACCAAACAACCCTGGATAATCTCCACAGAGCATCTAAGAATCAAATAAGTCAGCTACCAATGAGGAGTCTCATTTCCATGAATCACCCAAACCAAAGTTTTGCAGTCCGATTCAACCTCTGAGACAGCCACAGCACCACTCTTATAAAGCGTAAGCCCGGAAAGTAAAGTTCTCACTTTTGTTCCTAAAGAGTTCCTTGTACCATACTAGCAGCTGAAAGCAATCATTACATATCCAAAAGTATCGCGAATCAGACCCCCCCCCCCATGTATATGACCATTCAAATAGGAGACATCCACATTGAGTTTGAGGCTGCTCCTTGGTGGAAGCTATCTGATCCAGCGACCTTGAGTTCTGGCGACCTCAGGTGGTCTGTTGATGAGACTACACATAATCGGGGATCGGGTTCTGACTTTCACAAGTGAGAATATTTAATAAATCAGAACCTTCAATCTCATGTGAATAACGGAAAGCGTGGGTCTATTATCGAACCGATATTTATTCCTCACTTCCCACAGAGTCCAAAGAATAGCTGTGACGATGAGGGATCGTACCTTGATAGCCATCTCTTGGCTTCCTGGGATCGAGATCCAACTAACAACAAAGACCTTCATGGAATCACATGCGGGGTCATATTGTCCCCATATGTTCATTTCCCACCAGAGGGAGACTGCCCACTCGCTCGTGATAAAAAGGTGCAAGGCTGATTCTTCTTTTGGTTGCGAACAACAGAAGCACCACGAGGCCAGAGAGATCCCTTTTTTCTGAATATTATCCTCCATTGAGATTGCCTTGTTAATCACTATCTAAACCAGGAAATTCATTTTCATGGCTACCTCTTTGCACCACAGATGAAAGGCTCATTCAATGTGCGCGCCTTTAGGAATGATAAGACCCCAATAATCCTGACCTCTGAAGTTCCCAGTCCTCGATCTCATGAAACAACACCTATCATCCTGTTCTGAAAAAACAATTCCAGAAATTGTTTCCTTCTATTCTTCGTTCAGAATGCACTCAATAAGGCTAGGGAATTGCCTTGCCTCTTTGATAGACATATTTGGCACTGGAAAATATGGGAAAAAAATTTCTCTCCAAACCAGTTGTTGTTCCAAAGATTAATTTATCCTCTTCCAACAACCCAACAAGTATCACCCTGGAGGATATCCAGATGAGAGCATGTGGTTTTGGCCAACCTGGAAAGTTTGCGATCATCCCACTCCTCCCAACGTGGCCCGTATTTGACACTAAGTGTCTTGGGCCAAAGTGAATCTCCAGTAAGAAAGTCCCAAGCCAGCCTCCCTGCATGGTTTTCATGGTGATTGTTAAATCCCTGAGGCCCACTCCACCATCCTCAACTGGTTTCACCAGACGATTCCAAGTATCCCATCTACACCAACCTGAATCGTTTGCATCCCAGAGGAACTTGTTCAACATTTTCTCCATCATAAGAATGGTCCCTTTGGGGGGATTAATGATGGAGAAGATGTGCATTGGAATTGATACCATCACAATGTTTATCATATACACCCGCCCACCGAAGGATAAGAATTTGTTTTTCCAGCTGAGAATCCCCCCAAGCATCTTGCTAATGAGGTCATCAAAGAAGTTCTTGTTGTCATGCACTAGGTGATGATAGATCCAAATCCCAAAGCACCCTTTTCAGAGTCATTACCTCTATGTACAAATGTTTCAGAGCCACATCCACTTATAGTATCCATATAGGGATGTATTTCTAGGAAAACCACATAATCTCAACCTTTACCGAACGTTAGGATGTTATATAATAATTAGAGATATCCTCAAAGTCATTTAGAGGGAAATATTCTCTAATCTATGTTTTACTAAATCTAGTTCCCAATGGTTCTACTAAACTTTAACTAAAACCAACTATAAAGACCATAACTCTAGTACCCCAAAATCAATGTTTACTTTATTGCATTTCCATAAGATATAAGAAACCACATCCCAAAAGACGGAATAGTTTTATAGTATTATAAAACTATATATATTATTTAATTACACATTAAATTTTAAAACTAAAAAAACATAGTATTTTATTTGATAACATCGTTATTACCTTTAGTATATCCCTTCATATCAATCAATATACACTTCCTCGCATCTTGGGGAAAGGAAACATAAGAAATAAGTAAGACCAGATGTTTAGAAATGGTATGTACACAGTGAAAGATATCATGAATACATAACACATAATCAATATAGAAATACAAATAACTAAAAACACATGTTATTTAATAAATAACTTGATCACAAAGAATAATATGGAAAGAATAAATGACAATCAAATAATACTACATAAATAATCACATGATCTTGAAAATTATCCATAGATATTATAACTAATCAAATAATTACATGTACATAAATAAATAATCTCATAATTAGGGAATGCATAATTTTGAACATCATAAACATGTTGTTGGGGCCTTTTCCAAGACATCATACATATATGGGTAAGGCCTTGTCCAAATACCCAATCTAGTTTGTCTTACGAGACCTAACGATGCATTGTGGAGCTATAAGGGGACTTCATATAACTTACTAAGTCCAATTAACTCCACATATGAAATGGGTGAAACATAATCAATGTAAACATTTATGTTGAAAAACTATCATATGAAAGGTTAATACTTTCACTACTAGAAAATAACCTATACCCACAGTTCAAAACCATGGGTATAGCCTATACCCATGGTTTTGGGAACCGTGGGAAACCAAGGCATCGGTATAGCCCCACATCCTATACACATGGTTTTCCAAACTATGGGTAAAACTTTTTCACCATGTAATATGACTTATATAGTCGTGCAAATGTGTCAAAGCCTTATACCCATAGTTTGAAAACCATGGGTATTAATATTAGAAAAACATGGACACCATATTTCAAACCTGTGACCTGCCCCTACCCAACGAGGTGTCTCACCACTCCATTTATTATGATTATATACATATATAAGTATATTTAGATAAATATATTAATTTAACTGTCTTTATTAGAAAAAACTGTAGTGAGTTTCAATCCAGTGTCCATAGGTTACACTATACAGCGCCTCACCAACTCAGCAATGGAAATTATGAGTATTTATATATATTTGTTAACATATAGTAATATTTATCGTGTATTAGTAAAAATGATCAGCAGGATTTGATCCCACAACCGCCGGTAATAACTAACAATGATTCACCAAAAAACCTACATAGATTATATGTTTATATATTTATATCTACCTATATATATTAATCAAAACTGTGGGTATAGGAGGGAAAACTGTGGGTATAGGTTTTCTCACAAAATATTTTTTGTGTCCCGTGGAATTTTTTCCCCACCATAACATGAGGAAGCTATGCCCACAGTTTTACAAAATTGTGGGTATATGTCTTCAAAAAAACACTTATACCCACGGTTTTGCCCAAAATCATGGGTATAGGTTCCCATACTATCCCTATACCCATGGTTTCTCAAAACCATGGGTATAGGTGTGCTCTATACCCATGGTTTTTTCCAAAACTGTGGGTATATGGATATTTTCTAGTAATGTTTCCCCAATCCATAAACATAACCGTAAACCATCCAGAGTAATATAGAGAATGACATCAAAATAGTACATCCCTACTCTAACTAATCATAAACTATCGAGATAATAATAAGGATGGTATAATTACAACATATCCCCATTGAAACATAGGTAAAAATGGGTTTTATCATTGAGGAATAGAAATTAAAAAAATCATTAAAATATTCTTGGGTAAAATACCCTTTTCACATTGAAAATAAATTTTAAAAAAATATTAGGAAAAACATTTTCTTTGAAAATAATCACGTAAAATTATAAATTAATCATAAAATATTATTGGTCATGATGGTGGATAATTCCATTAATTCTTTAAAAGTTCAAAAAACATTCCATTCCAAATGTTCTAAAACGTTCAAAAAGCACCTCATTCAGAAAAGAACAATAAGATACTTCTCAAAACATTTTGTTAAAATTAAAAAATGGTTAATGTTTTCTTAATAAATAATTTGGTGAATTTTCAAAACATTCCTGATAATATTTTTAGAAAACATGGATGTGGAAGAAAAAGAATTTTCAACTAAATAGATAAATAAGTTAGTTTTTCTTAAAAAAATATATATCATTTTAAATACCAAAGAGATTAAAATGGTACTATTACATAAAAATTTCATGAATTACCATAGTATAATAAAAATTATTGGATTTAATATATAAATACCAAATAATTCCTCCAAGGGAGACTTAAACACAAATAATCCAGAATAATGATGAGATTGGGAAATAAACACTTACCACTTTGGTAACGTTTGAATCGTAATACCCATAAAATAAATACGCTTATATGGATATATATATATCAAATAATTTTTATGATAATAATCATAAAATACATTAATGGTCAATATATACATCACAAAAAAGAAATAAATGGTGAATATGATATATTCCTCATGGAAAAAAGTGAGACGAGACACTCTTACCTTATGTATGAATTCCCTCATACGTGTTCAAATAGAATGTATAATAAATATGTATTTACTATAAATATATAATATAACCATTCTAAAATATATCATACCAGATATTTTTTACTTATAAATTTTCATCTCATATTCATTAACAATTCTTTATTAAAAACACTACTCATGGTGATAACTGCTTCATTGTTAATGTAGGTTTTGGTTTATTAGTTTTGTTCCTTGTAATTTGGTCATGGTTACATCATATCCATAATGTTAACCATGATATAAATATAAAATATTTTCGTTGTATAAGTATTTATAATAGTACAAAAAAATTATATACAAAAAAATGAGTTACACCATTCATGGAGACGGTTGGTTGTATAAACACATGAATGTTTTTTTCATTTTTTGACGGATGGAAAAAAAGAAAGATAAAAAATAATTAACCTTTAATAAGTCATTATTATATCATATACACCATATATTTCCATAAAATGCATAATTTTTATTATCCATGTCAAAATTAAATGAAAAATGAATCACATCGCTTCGGGGAGGTGGTAGTCCACACGTACGCACGAGCGATGTTATAATTTTCCAATGGATTGGAAGATATGATGGTATATGTGATAATTTAATATTAGAAGTATAATTGTATAATAAATATAATATATATACAACAAATCCATCATTATATCTTGTCATTATAGGTGGTGGTGGAAAACAAATTAGAAATATAATTGTGTCATAAATATAATATAATATATAATTGTGTCATAAATATAATATATATACATTAAAGATATGGTTCGTCATACTTGGTATCTGATAAAGGTATATTTATTTTGGGGGATTAGGATTAAAAGACTATAGTGAAATCATTAGAGATAAGACTAAACATAAGAAATAATCCATAAATTATGGTAAATTATAGAGTAAGTTGTTTCCAAGGAAAAAATCCCTATCTATATACTACAAGTGGTTGTGGATCTCGCATAGTTGTACCTAGGGGTAAGAACCCAGAAAAGAGAGAATTGGGAATTGACTCAATCATCACCTAGTGAGTGATAAAGAGTTATTCCTACACACCTAGTTTAAAAATATCGATGGATATGATTTGGTTAATTCATAATCTCGTTATGAACCATTATGAATGGAAAAATACCCATAAAACTTTATGTTAGGAAAAAGACTATGAATAACTTAGATTGAAACCTATAAATTCATAGGTTAAGGAATGAATTTCATTTATGTGTTATCCCTTAAATTTTAATAGTTTCCATTTTATGTGTTGAATAATTTAATGACTCTCATCCCAAATTATCCTTTTATTTTAGTTATTTTCTAGAAATAGGAGGAACCAAGTCAGTAACCAAAGTGATGGGAAATTCCCAAATGACATACCCAACCCAATGGGAGAAGGAGTCAAGAACTTCATGAAAATACTTACTCAATTAAATCAAGTTTTTAATAGAAACTTCAATTAGGGGAAAAATACACATCCTCCGAAGAAAGTAAAAGTTTCAATTGAGACCTTTATACAATAATAGCCTCCGACTTTCAATGGATCTTCTAATCCTTTAATCATGGAATAATGGATCAAATCTACTGAAAATATCTTCTTATTCCTTAAATGCTTTGAGTAAGATGAGGTCATGATGGATGTTTATCGTATAGAGGGAGAAGCTGATCAATGGTAAACATTGATAAAAAATACAAATCCCAGGTAAGTGATCAAAGTGACTGAGTAGAAATAATTTCATAAAATGCATTTGAAAAATATTTTACTCATATTCTCATAATTAAAATAGAGAGGTATTTCCTTAGATTCAAGAAAAAAGATGATGAATACATTGGGGCGTATGAGGAAAACTTGAGAAGACTTGCATGATATGCCTCTCTGCCTTTGTCATTGACCTCAAAAGTAATGTTGACCACTTATTTGATGGGCTAAAGCTAAGACTATAAAAAAAGATTTGGCAATTAGTGAATTTGAAAACTATGAGGAAATTTTTTGATGTTCCCTCAAAGTTGAAATGGAGATTGGTGAATCACATGGGTCTCTTGGGTCAGGGGATAAAAAGCGGAGAATTGATTTTAATTCTAGTAGTGAGACAGAGAAATATCAAGGGGGGATTCCAACATCCCATACTATGCTAAAATAGGTGTTTAGAGGCATTTTTAAACTATCACTAAATTGTTCTGCGACTGTTTTGAAAAACCGCTGCTAAATCGTGCATCGAAATTTATTTAGCAGTGGTTTTTCAAATCCCTCATAGAATGATTTAGAATCGGTTTTTTAAAATTAGGGGAACAATTTAGCATCAGTTTTTTTACCACTTTAGCAAGCTCTTCACGTGATGAATAAATAGAATTTAGTATACTAATATATATATTGATGTATAAACAATAAACAAATAATAAATGAATAAATAAATATAAACAAATAAATAAGAAATAAATATAAAAAAATAATGAAAAATAAATAAATAATAAATAATAATTTCATAAAAAATAATAAAAAATAATAGTAAATTAATACAAAAAATAAATAATTAATAATTAACGTATACACAATAACTAAATAATAAATAAATAAATAATAAATAATAAATAAATGAATGAATGAAAATATTATATCAATAATAAAATAATTAATAATTAATAATTAATTAATAATTAATAACAAATTAATAATTTATGAATTAATTAATAATTAATAATTAATAAATGAGTGATAAATAAATAATGAATAAATCATAAATATTAAATATTTATTTAACAGTATTTTAATTATAAAAATAAATCAATAATAAATAAATATTATAATAATAAAAATAATAATAAATTATAATTGGTGTGGTTGGCTAGGGTTTGCGGGGTTATTTTGTTTTGAACTGTGTATTTCTATACTTTTTTCTCTTGAACCTATAGTTGTTTTCCTCTGGCCTTCGGGATGTAATGGGTTACCCTGTCCCAGTAAAAAAGGGATTTTTTCTTTTCTTTTAATAAATAGGGCTTTGCCCACAGCTTTTCGTTATAAATAAAATACTATAAAATAATAAATGGATATAAATATAAATATATATATATATATAATTACATAAATATATATAAATAGATATTTATGTTACATAAATATATATACACACTCAGATATAGAATTGTACATGAATATAAATATATGTATAAACACAAGTAGATATAAATATATATATATATACACACACATATATGATAGAAAAATATATAAACCTAAATATCTATAAATATTTACAAATGTATATAAATATACATAAATATTCATAAATTCATATAAACATATGTATATAATTTTGGATTTGATTTTGGGTGATTGAGGATGGAATTTGAGGTATTTTTTGGGGATGGTTTGAGGCTTTGTAGGAGGTTCGGAAACTTGGAGTGGGGTTTGGGTGTGTTTGGGAGAATAAAACCCATGAAGGGGTAGCCGAAAAAGGCCATCGGAGGTCTTGTGGGTTCCACCATAAGGCTAGTGTATCCTCTAGTATCTTACCATACTGCCATTGGGGTTTTGGTTGATCCCACCAAAGTTCTTGTGGGTCCCATATAGCTTTTTTTAAGGGATTAAAATGGTCTTTTTGACCTAAAATCACTCAACACCCCTCAAAGAGGACCCCCAACCCTCATTTATCCCTCTACACTCATGTGCCCAGGGAAGCCCTTAGTGACCATCTCCAACTCCTTCCTTTTTTCCATGGATCAAGGGTTATTCAAGGGAAGTTCGTCCACCAGTTTTAGGTATAGTCTCTACATCTCTTCTCTTCCCTTTTCCGCTTTCTCATGTCACTATTCATTTACACTATATGTGTATGTCTTGGGATTTCAGTAAGATCGTAGTGAAATTCATTTGATTTCCTGGTATTATTTTTATGTGGGTTAAGGGAGACCTAGGTGCACCGCCACCATTTCCTGATTGTTTCCTAAAAACTAGATACTAAAAATAAATTTATTTTTTATTTGAAAAAAAATCAAAAAATTAAAAAAAATTAAAAAAAAAAATTAGTGGGGGTTCTAAAAACCACCACTGGTAGTAAATTTTTTCTAGACAAAAAATATCGGTGGTCTTCAAAACCGCTACTAAATCAGTTTTTTCCTGTAGTAACACTTGTTAAAAGTGTGGGAAGAAGATTCCTAGAAATTACCTAAAGTGGATAAGGAAATTCTTTGGGTATGCAAAAGAAGAGAACATATCTAGGGAATGCTGACATGAGAAACCCACCATTGTGAAGGAATAAAAAAATTCTCGAGTCAACCCTTAACCTATTGTCCCATATTTCAACAACAAGGAATGTGGTTACTATGTTAATCAATGTTATGCAACAAGGGTTTTCAATGATAACAATCTCTAATAACCTTAGAGGCCAATAGAGATAGGTAAATCTTATGCCATTACAACTGCTGAGGTGGATCCTAACAATTATGTGGTCATAGGTACATAGGCTATTCATTCAATAATAGAAAATGTACTATTTGATTCTAGTTCATCACATTATTTCATATCATGTAAGTCTAGTATAACTATTTAAAGTCCACCTCAAAACATATAAGTGGAGTTATTTATGAAAATAAAAAATGAAGAAATTATTGAATCTCAATTATATAACTCCTCCCATGTCCATATTTGTGGGATGAACTTCCCAGTGAACCTTTTCATACTCTCTTTAGTGGAATTTGATGAAAATATGGGTATAAATTAGATTGCCTTATATATAGGCAACACAAATTTTTGAGAGAAGGAAATAATCCCCTATATCGAAAATCACCCTCTGATTCAATAAATGTGTAAGTAGAATGATGAATATCCTTTGGAATCAACATATCAAGCATGGATATTATTGGATTATTAGCAAGTTCATCTAGCTCAAATGATTATGAATAAAGAAAATATCATCCTTAGTAACTTTCCCATTGTAAGAGAATTTATCGACATATTTCCTAAATAATTTTCTATTCTTCCTCCATGCTGTGCGGTTGAGTTTCAATCAATCTTATACCTGAATATTTTTTAATATCCAAGACTCTATATAGAATGGAAACTATTGAACTTGAAGAGCTAAATAAGAAACTTCAAGAGAATCTGGATAAAGGGTTTATGTGCCCAGATGCTTCGTTATGGGGTGCATCATTCCTCTTCATTAAGAAGAAGGATGGGTGAATTCACCTCTTCATTGATTATCTTCAGCTTGATAAGATAATAATAATGAATAAGTATTCTCTTCCATGGATTGATAACTTTTCTGATCAGATATGTGGATCATATTACTTCTCTAAGGTATATCTTTAGTTTGGATATTATCAAGTGAAGGTGAAAAATGTGGATATCCCCAAGGATTATTTTTGTTCAATGTAAGGGAACTAAAATTTCATAGTGATTCTATTTGGACTCACTGATTATCCATTTATCTTCATGGACTTAATTAATAGAGTATTTAGGGGTTACATCGATAAATATTTGGTAATAGTTATAGGAAAATTCAAATCTACTCCAAAATAAATGAGAAACATGACAATCATTTGAACTTTGTACTGAATACCTTGTGAAAGGAAAGTTATATGATAAGTATAGTAAATGTGAGTTTTTTATAAAGCAAGTAACATTCTTGGGGCATGTTATCCCCAAAAAAGGTATATCTATATATCCTTTATAAACATAGGTAATTGAAAGATGGCCCAGACCAATGTCAATTATAGATATCCATAGTTTCCTTTTATTATCTAGGTATTATCGTTGATTTATGAGAAACTTATCATTATTTTCAACAGCACTAACCAAGATAACTCAGAAGGGGTGATTTTTTTTTCAATTATGAATGTGAATAGATATTTAATGATTTAAATAATATGTTAATCATTTAACATGTGCTCACATTACCCACCAGTGGTGAATTATTTGTGATCTATAATGATGCATCCAAAAAGTTATTGGGTTGTGTACTCATTCAAGATGAAAAAGTAAAAGAATATGCCTCCCTCAAATTAAACATCCATGGGTAGAACTACCCAATGCATGATCTAGAATTGGCTGCAGTGATCTTCATATAATATATTTGGTGACATTATCTCTACAGGGAGAAGTGTGAGATATATATGGGTCATAAAAGCCTCAAGTATACATTCACACAAAAGGAGCTCAATATGTTCTAAAAAGGTCGTTAAAACTTATTAAGGATTATGATTGTTCAATCCATTACCATCCTATTAAGGAAAAACAAAGTGGTTGGTGATCTAAGTAGAATGGATCTTGAAACTCTATTCATGATGAGTATTGAAGGGGATCCAATCTTCTTGGACAAAAAATGTATGGACATGGGGCCAATAAAAGGGTCTCTATCCTACCATTCCTAAATTAAATTCAAACATATATACTTTATAGTATCAAAGATTCCCAAAAATATGATATGTATCTATAGAAAAAGGTAGCGAATATTTTGAAGTTCAATTGTTCTAAAAATGAAGTTATAATGTTTGGAACCTAGAAATGTGTCCCATAAAAACTTGAACTAAAGAGGTAACTTCTAGATGATGTGCATATCTCACCTTTATTTTTTCATCAAGGAGGAACTAAGATATATGGAGATATGAAGAAAAAATTCTAATGGGATAACAGGAAGAGAAAAATTGAATAATTTGTGTCTCGATGCTTGGTATTCTAATAAGTGAAGGCTAAACGATAGAATTCTAAGGGTATGATGAAACAATTTCCCATACCTGTATGGAAATGGGAAAATATCACCATAGATTTTGTCATAGGACTACCCATGATATCTAAAGGCAATAATTCCATATGGTTGGTAGTAGATCACCTTACAAAGTTAGTTTATTTCATTACTATCAAGGAATATTTCTCCCTTTTCTAATTCACCAATATATACATAAGGGAAGTGGTAAGAATACATGGAGTACCACTCTCCTTTTGTATCTAATCAATATCCAGGGTTTAATTCAATGTTTTGTAGATTCCTTTATCAAGAACTAGAAATAGAGATGGGTTTCAGTATAGCTTATCACCCTCAAATGTAAGATCATTTTGAGATAACAATCCAAACTTCCAAGGATATATTGAGATCTTGTTCAATGGATTTCCAAGAATGTTGGGATTATCACCATTATCTAGTAGACTTATCATATAACAGTAGTTTACATTCTATAATTCAAATGGAATATTATGAGGCTCTTTATGGTAAGTGGTTTCAGACTCCAACATGTTGGGGTGAAGTTAGAGAGTGTAATCATATGGGACCATATCTTACATACGAGATGATAGAGAAGGTTTAAACCATTCAACATACTATGAAATCCAAACAAAGTCAACAAAAAATATATGTAGTTAATTAATGGTGAGACCTGAAGTTTGAGGTTAGATATAAGGAATTACTTTATATATCTCCATAGAATAAAGTCATGAAGTTTGGGAAGAAGGGAAATCTTATTCGAAGATACATCGACCCCTATGAGATCACTGATTGCATCATAGTTGTGGCATATCAACTAGCACTCCCACCTAATCTTTCTCAGGTACTTAATTTTTTTTCATGTATCCCTCTTATGGAGTACTTAACAAACCCCTAATATGTGATAAATCTAGATTTGGTACCCTCAGAGAATAATATTTCATACAAGGAGCATCTAATGAAAATCTTAGATCATAGAGAAAAGGTTTTTTGAAATAATATAACTGATCTGGTCAAAGTGTTGTGTAATAACCACAAGATTGAAGAAACAACATGGGAACCATAAGAGACGATGAAATAGGAGTACCCTCATCTGTTCTAGTGTACAAAATGAAATATAGAGGGTGAAATTATTGAATGGAGAAGAATATAATGGCTTGAACTTTTATAAATTAAATTCATTTTTTATTGAGTAAACGACTTATAGTTATGAAAAACACATGCACTATTTTTGTTATTTTGGATTGATATATCCAGTTGGATTTAAAAGACTATTAACCATATTAAACATTCATAATATAGAAGTTTTACATTAACTATTAAGATAATTATATTTTAAGGGTTATTATAATGTCTAATTGATACATACGGAAGAAGTGATGACCTCAATAAGTAGGATTGAACCCTATGAAGACCATCTATCGAAGCTTTCTAGGGAAATAGAATCACTGATATTTTACCTTAACCAATCCTAAGTCAAGATTCAACAAATAAATCTCAAGTGAAACTATTTACAAGATAATTTCAAGATTATCAAGATGATGACCCAAACTATGTTCATTGAACCACCCTAAGAAAGCACCATTGTCAGACACCTTACCCTTAGGGTGTATTATTGTGTAATAAGTTGTTATATATCTAGACCCTGGTAGTATGAATTTTAATATTTCGTTATTAATGAAATAGTGATTATATTTATCCCTTTTTATTATTACTTTATCAATGATTATATAATGTGTTTGATAAAATTTATATTTTTACCCAAATAAACCAAAATTGTATTTTTTGGAAAATATATAGTTTTAATTAATAAAATCTTTTGATAAATTCAAGAGTTTTTAAAATATATAATATTATAATAAAATATTATTATTAGATAACAATTATTTTAATATAAATGATAAGCTCTTTAAGAATTGGAAAGGTTTTAAATGGTCCTCTCTTGGTTATAGCCCGGTCTCACACAACTTTCATGACATCCATATGGGTCATCTTTGGGTTTTAAAGAATAATAGTATACTGATTTCTGAAGCTCGTGTTAAAAAACAGTGTATTTCAATCTCTCTTGATGAGTAGGGTGTTAATCTAATGATTACATTTGTTTATTCTTCTACTTCTTACATTCGACAGAGGGATTTATGGGAAGAACTTTGTGATATTTCAGGTAATATTAGACATAAATGGATTATTATGGGTGATTTTAATGCTATTTTACAGCCTGAGGAGAAAACTAGATTAAATTTCAACCATGTTGCATCTGCTGAATTTTCTCCATGCATTGATCAGTGCAGTCTTGTTGAAGTACCAATTGCAGGTTCTGAATTCACATGGTGCAGATACACTTTAAGTGGAAGACATTCTAGTAAGCTTGACATATGTTTTATTTACATGGATGATATGAATGAGGTTACTGGAATCTCTGGTCACATACTTCCAAAATATCATTCAGATCATAACCCATTACTTGTGGAGGTATCTACCTCCACTACAAGGTTAACCCCATTACCCCTTTGCTTTAACAATGGGTGGATCAATACACTGGGATGTAAGGAAATTATTGATATGGCCTGGAAAATGATCTTTGTTGGAAGCCCAATGTTTATTCTTGCTGAGAAACTACGGAATGTTAAGGTACTCTTGAAGTCTTAGAGCAAGAACTCCTTTTCCAATCTTGATTGTGAGATTAAACTTGCTGAAGAACGGCTTGTTGAATGCTAATCCAGCAACCAGTCTAATGACAGCCCCTCCAGGGAGGTTATACAGGCTCTTGCAAAGCTTGATGATCTGCTGATTGTTAAGGAGAGGCTTGACCGCTCTATATTTAATGTCATATGGTTAAAGGAGGGTAATGAGAACTCAAAGTTCTACATAGACTACATCAGGAAAAGAAAGTTCAGTCAAGTATGAAGGATGTTCGTGTCAATGGGTGTATGTATTCCCTGGAAAGTGAAATCTCTAGTGAAGTGGTTTTATATTTTGAGTCCCTTTATTCTAATGATGGGGTTGACAAGACCGATAAAATGGTTGATAGTATTGTATGTTTCATTGAAGAACAACAAAATTGTCTTCTTACAAGGGTTCCTTTGATGGGGGAAATTAAAGAGGCATTGTTCTCTCTGAACATGGTTTGTGCTGCTGGACCGAATGGGTTCCCCAATAAATTCTTCATGTTCTACTAGGTTATCCTGAAGGACAACATGGTCAAGTCGATTTGGGAATTTTTTTCCATGCCTCCATCCCTCACAGATGTAACTCGAACTTCATTTTCCTCATACCCAAAAAAGAAAATTCAGTTGATATTAGGGATTTCAGGCCAGTTGTACTTGGAAACACCATTCCAAAAGTCATTAGAAATATCATGATGACTCATTTGTGTGGGATTATCAAAAAATTTATTTCCCCAAATCAATTTGGATTTGTTCTGGGTAGAAGTATCCAGAATTATCTATACCCTACTTCTAAGGGTATTAATGCTATGAAGAAAAAATCACGGAAGGGGAGAGTTTTTCTCAAGATTGATATATCTAAGGCTTTTGATACTATCAAATAGAGTTTTCCTTTTGAAGTTCTCAGAAGGTATAGATTTTCTAGTGATTTCATCAAATTGATTTCCACCATTCTCAATTCTGTGAGGTTGTCTATTCTGATCAACAAATCATCTAGGGGATATTTCACTTGTACCAGGGGTGTTCATTAGGGAGATCCCCTATCAGGGCTTCTATTTTCTCTTGTAGAGGACTACATGAGTAGGTGCATTGTTGAACTCACTCCTCTTGGAATTTATAAACAATTGCAGGTTGGACGGAACAATCTCATTCCCTCTCACCTTCTTTATGCTGATGGTATTATTTTGTTTGGGCACCCTTTGAAGTATACCATTATTGCCATTAAATCCCTGTTTAGTCATTATGAAGATGTTGCTAGTCATAAAATTAGCAGGAATAAATCCTTCATCATCTTTGGAAATGGGATCACTATCGGAAGAAGAAATAGAATTGCTAGGATACTTGGTGTGAGAAAATTATCTCTTCCTTTCACATACCTTGGGGTTCCTTTACTCTAGGGAAGAGTTAAATGACAATTCCTTGAGTACATTTCATCTGGAATTATAAATTAGCTTTCTGGTTGGAAGGGAAATACCTTGTCACAAGCCAGAAGGGTTTGCCTTATCAACTCGGGGATTACCTCTAAGTTTGTGTATTCCTTTTCTCTCTACCATTTTCCAAAGAGTATGTTGAATGAATTGTAGAGAATGATTATAAATTTCTTGTGGACAGGCTTGGTTCATGAAAGGAAACTTATTATAGTGTCTTGGAGGGAGTGTATTAATCCCATTGAGATGGTAGGTCTTGGGCTCAAGGATCTCAAAGTTTTTTTGATAGCTTGATTAATAAATTCACATGGAATATTTTGGTCTCCAATGACCCATCAGTTGATTTTTTGTCTACAAGGTTCAAGAAAAGGCTCCTAAGTGGGTACCCCCACTATCTTATGTCCTCTATATGGACATATCTTAGGAACTAGTTTAAGGACATCATGATGAACTCAAAATGGATTGTTAGCTCTGAATCCAACCTCAATTGTTGGCGGACTAATTGCCTTGACAACCCCATTGATAACAACTTACTCCCTCCATATGTGTCCCGGATGGCTATTGCTGATGCAATGCAACACACTGATGATCTGGTTGGGATTATCTCACAATAAGAAGTGCTGGAAATCTAGAGATATGTGTGTATAGACAAGGACACCCTGGTCTGGAAACCCAATTCTAATGGGCTCTTCACCACAAAAGGAGTATTATTTTTTTAAATGGGACGGATCTTGCAGGGCACCCAGATAATTGGTTCAATTTAAAGTTTCTCATGTTCAACCATATAGATTTAATCTTCTTTGGAGGCTCTGGTGGAACCGCCTCCCGACGTATGATCAGTTGCAAAAAGCAGGATATAGTCTTGCTTCTGTTATCCCTTTATGTATGTGGGTTATACACTCCGCAACACACCTTTTCATAGACTGCTCTTATGCAAGGAAAATATGGAATTATATTGGTTCTTTTTTCTGCTTTGATTTTTCAAATTTTAGGTCTATTGAGGATCTCCTGCTTTGGTAATGTGATAGTGGGAAAAGCATGCAAGTGCACAATCTACTTGTTGCTACTATATCATCGGTTGTCTTCTTCATATGGTCTGCACGGAACTAGGTGCTTTTCTGTGAAAAATCTGCTTGCTTTCCGGCGGACTGCATTGCAATTCACAAATACATTCATATTGCCGCTGTTTTCCAGCAAGGTGCGATGCAAAATACTTGCGATGATCTTTTTATTCTCTAGGTGATTGGGGTGGCTGGGAGACCGAAGTAGACTCTCTTTCTTCAATTTGTTAGATGGATCCCACTGATCCCATTCTGCATCAAAGTTAATATTGATGGAGCTACCTCTGGATCGCCTGGACCAGCGGGATGTGGGGGAATGTTCTAGACCTATCGTGGCTTTGTTAAATGTTGCCTTCACCACTTCATCAGACAAGTTAATTGTAACGACCCGAAATTTTGAATAAATCTTATTTCCTAATTTTATGTGTTATTTTATTTTATTTTTATACTCAACAAAAATGTTTCATTTCATAACATGAGTATAATTAAAATTAGACTGTTGGGTTTTGACTATTATTTGACCATTGGTCAATATGATCGCTGGAAACTAAATGTTTTTATTACTGTCTCTAAATACAAGCAATCTTGGTTAATTAATATAGAAAGAAGATTCGATGGCCTCACCCAGTAGTCTTGGACCGATCGAATCCCATCTAACAGAACTTGGGAAGGAGGTAGCACCACTGGGCTTTGCTCTCGACCAAACCCAAGCTGAACTTCATCGTGTGAAGCTAGAATGGGATCGCCTTGGCGAGAAGTTCAAACTGATAGAAATTATGACTCGTGCGATGTTGGCCGAGCCTCCCTCGGATTCTCTCACCTTAGCAAACCTTACACTTAGGTCCTATGCTGGTGTGATAAGGGGATATGTAAGGAGACCGTAATTGCCTTGTGTAATCCTTTGTTTTAAATAAAAATTTGGATTTCTTCTTATGATGGAGTTTATGAATTTTCAAATGTCCAGATAAATATAGTATGCATATTTTTGATGAATTTTAGAGAAAGGATATTTTAAAAATGTTTATGTAAACCTTAAATAAATAAAAATGTGTAATGATTTTTAAAAAATGTTCTTCTACAATTATGTTCACTACAAAATTTCGAGTCTAATAAGATCAACTTGATTTTTGATGAATAGTAAATTATGAATAGTGATTTTGTGCTTAGGATTAGTAATGTGACCAAATGGATTAGTAATCTCACTTAAATAAAGTATTAATATAATTTAGGCACCTTGATTAAGTAATGTGATTCAATAAAATGGTTAAATAACGGTTTCATAAATTATTATTCAAGTATTAGTTTTTCGGGTGAATAGTGTTTTTTAATTAAAAATTTAATTAAAAATATTTAGAAAATTATTTTTATAAAACGGATTTCATTTTTGAACACAGAGCACCGATATTATGCTATGGTAATTTTTGGGGTTTTTTCTGAAAAAATGAATTTTTGGTGAATAGTGTTTTTATTTAAAAATTAAATTAAAAATATTTAGAAATTTTTTTTATAAAATGGAGTTCATAATTTTAATCAGAGCGTTGATATTTGGTTAAGGTGAAATTTTGGGATTATTCTGAGAAAGTTGAATTTTCGATGAATAGTGAAAATACAGTTTTTAAGTTACGGGTGTCTATTGACATCATTAAATGATGTATTAAGTATGTAATCAATATGATTGACTTATGAATATTAAGATAAGTTATGAGGTGTCCCAAGTGGCCAATACCATGGGCAAATACCATGGGCAAGCCCATGGTTTTGCCAAAACCACTAATGAGGTGTTCGTTGGCCATTAATGCCTTGTCCCCTCACTTTCCCTATAAATACCAAGCCATCCTCTCATCCATTCAACTCCCCACTCTCCCCCAACGAAGTTCTGGTCTCATTACCTCCCATGGAGTCCTCCCATGGTGCCCCCAAGCCCTCAAGGTCCCAACATTTGAGTTTTAAGAGTTATGTTTTAAGGTAAGGGATCCGACCTCTCTCTTTCATTTCAAGTAATCTCTTTTATGTCATTCCTTTTATGCTACATGTTCTTATGTTGGAGGATGTTCTTTTATACTCCTCTTACTGCCCTTTTTATGTTCATATAATGAGATATCCCCTCTTACTCTCATTATTTCGTTTTATGAAGTTTTAAGTGGCGCCGTTAGGCTGCCGAAAGTTTTGTAACAGACTCTTTCTCCCTTCTCATTTTTCAAGATCTATTTTCATGTAAAGTATTTCAAGTTCCTTTTTATTATGTTGGGGTATGATCTCTAAATTTATCATACTGATCTTTTATGATCATATGATTAGAGACCCCATTTTATCTCTTAAATTCAGTATTTTGAAGTTTTAAGTGGTGCCGTTAGGCTGCCGAATTTTTAAGTGGTTCTTCACCCTTCTCGTTTTGAAGTTCTACTTTCATGTCAATTCTTTCAATTTCCTTTTTGTTATGTTGGGGTATGATCTCTATATCTATCATACTGGACTCTTATGTTCATATGATGAGAGACCCCATTTGACCTCTTCAATTCAGTATTTTGAAGTTTTAAGTGGCGTCGTTAGGCTGCCGAATATTTAGGGGATTCTTTCACCCTTCTCATTCTTTTCAAAGTTCTACTTTCATGTCAAGTCTTTCAAGTTCCTTTTTAATTATTTTGGGGAATTATCTCTATATCTATCATACTGAACTCTTATTTTCACATGATGATAGACCCTATTTGATCTTTTCAAATCATTGTGTTTGAAGTTTAAGTAACGTCGTTAGGCTGCCGAACTTTTATAAGAGAAATCTAATTTTTGTCTTTCTTCCATGTTTTTCATTTCAAATGGTATGTCCTTGAAATTTAATTACCATGATCATGTATCCTTCATATTATGTCCATATACTGTTTTATGGGTCATTTATGAATGTTTGACCCATTTTCCCTCTCTTTTTAATGTCTTCTAAAACCTCGTAACATAGCCGTTATGCTGCAGAATTTCCATCTCAAAATGTCTCTCTCTTTTTCTAAAGTTCTTTTATATTATTAAGTGAATAATCAAAGCTCTTTCTTCTAAAGGGGTATTCACATATATACCAAAATGTTCTATTTTAAATTATGGTATTTACATACATGAGACCCACCTTCCTTTTCTGTGGGTTTTAAAGTGATGTAAAGATCATGTCTTTAAAGCAGTTTTTAAAACGTTATGATTATGAAATGAAACCCACTTATTTTATGCTATATGGGTTATTTATGAAATGTTTGATGATGATATATGTGGATCACATGATAATAAAGGAAAATTTAAGGGTGCGCCCTGATAGCACTGCAATTCATTGGGTAAAGACTTAATCTCTAGAGATGATCATTTTAACGACGCCTTGGTGAATAACCTTGATAATTTTTTAACGACACCTTGGGGATGGACCTTGGTGAAATGAAACGATTGTCAATATTAAATGTTGCAGCCAAATCTTCAAGTTATGAAAAATGTTATTTTTATTATGATGTATCTCATGATTCATTTCTCATGCCTTAAACTTCTTTTCATGTCCTTATTGAAGTATCTCAAGTTCACATGTAAAATGTTCATCTTGTTTCCTTTACTGGGCCTTTTGCTCACCCTTTCTTTTGATGTACGTCCCCAGGTTATGAGATGCAGTAATGAACCTAGGATGAACATAAGGAGAAGCCTTTCAAGTGTTTAAGAAGAATGTTTTATGTTGTTTTCATGTATTATATTCCTAGTTTCCAAGACACTAAACCTTAAAGATCCTCAGTTTTGTGTAATGTAATGAAAGTTTACGTTATAAAAAGGCAGGATGCTATAGTTGGTATCAAAGGATGGTTTAGTTATTTGTGGAAATTAGGATATGAAAACTCTAGGAAGAACCCTATAGAAAAGTTAAAAAAAATAGGAAATCTTCCTGGTATTTTGGTGAGTATTGAGTAAGGGGTTGCCAAGCAAATACATCCCTGTCTGGATACGAGCAGGTAGAGGTGGCTCTGGCACAGATGTATATAGGGGTAAAACCCGAAAACACCGCTTTGAGCTAGACTCGAACGGGAACTGGTACACGACAACGGGCCTTGTTGCACTCTTGGTTACGACACTCCCGGGGGATATGCTTTGGTAAATTCATAAGCTTAGTATGAACCATAGTTAAAGGAACAAAGATAAAATAAAATAAAGATTCACATAAGAATATATAATCATGGATAACCTAGATGGGAACCTAGGGGATCACAAGTTAGGTTATACTTTTCTTCTACAAGTTATCCTTATATGTTTTCAGTTCCTTTTCATGATTATTGGCTAAGTACTTAAGCCCCTAATTATGCTTTCTCTTCATAGTTAATGGTGGGAAATGGAAGAACATGTCCAAATAACCAATGTGATAGGAAATGCGACGATTGTCGTATTAATATGACAAGGATGATTAGGGGATTAAAATATGATTATTATTTTGGAAGATGTTCACTATTTTGGGGACCCTATATGATTGAGGTAAATAGATTACTACGGTATTTTCATTGAATAGTAGGTTTGACTTATATTTTGAAGAATCGATGAATTTAAGGTGGAATTATAGTAATTTAGGTTACTTATGGAAATTATTAACCTATATTGGGGTAAATATGTTTAGGTTAGTTACTTTTTTTATAAGATGTTAGGAGTGGTTGATATTGTTTGGAGATGAATGATAAATTTTACCTTGGAAGACTATGTTATCAAATCCTTCTTGTATTTGGGTTTAAATCTTAGTTTGGTTTATTTTGAGGATTTTTAAGGACAGTTATTTATGGAATGGACTATGATGAACTTTGGGTAGTACCATGGAACTTTGAAGATTTAAAAGTAGTTTCCATTCCTATGGGATTATTTCTTTTTGAAGAGTTGTTTTACCTTACCCTTTCTGTTTTTGGGATAATGTTTAAAGATAGAAGAAATAGATAGTTAATCTTTTGTGGATTATGAAGATGATTCTTGTGTTTTGATGAGACCAAGTAGTTTTGAATGCTCATAATTTGGAGAAAAGATTATTTTTGGGTAGAAACTTATTAAAGGATGAAACTCTACATGAAGATAGGTATATTTTCTTATGTTTTTGTTTTATGTTGTAAATGAATTCCTAAAAATTATGAAAAGGAACGTGAAACAAAAATTTTGTTGGTTTACGTTTCCTACTTGGTAATCAAAGACCGTTTACACACATCATAAGTTTGGGATTTTCTTATGGTTAACGTTCTTCTAATCATGTTCTCTATCACTCTCCCCCAGAAATTGACCCTTTTTTTTCTTCCATGTCCATGTTTTCCTCCATGGAATCCTAGTATGGGTTAACTCGGGTGACCTTTCTTTCTTTTAAAGTAATAGTTTTACTGACTCCTTTTCCGATGTGGGACTTTCAATGAAATTTCAAAACCCAATTTTAAAAATTGCGAGGACGCAATTTCTTAAGGGGGGAAGATTGTAACAACCTGAAATTTTGAATAAATCTTATTTCCTAATTTTATGTGTTATTTTATTTTATTTTTATACTCAACAAAAATGTTTCATTTGATAACATGAGTATAATTAAAATGAGACTGTTGGGTTTTGACTATTATTTGACCATTGGACAATATGACCGCTGGAAACTAAATGTTTTGATTACTGTCTCTAAATACAAGAAATATTGGTTAATTAATATAGAAAGAAGATTCGATGGCCTCACCCAATAGTCCTGGACCGATCGAATCCCATCTAACAGAACTTGGGAAGGAGGTAGCACCACTGGGCTTTGCTCTAGACCAAACCCAAGCTGAACTTCATCGTGTGAAGCTAGAACGGGATCGCCTTCGCGAGAAGTTCAAACTGATAGAAATTACGACTCGTGCGATGTTGGTCGAGCCTCCTTCGGATTCTCTCACCTTAGCACACCTTACACTTAGGTCCTATGCTGGTGTGATAAGGGGCTATGTAAGGAGACCGTAATTGCCTTGTGTAATCCTTTGTTTTAAATAAAAATTTGGATTTCTTCTTATGATGAAGTTTATAAATTTTCAAATGTCCAGATAAATATAGTATGCATATTTTTGATGAATTTTAGAGAAAGGATATTTTAAAAATGTTTATGTAAACCTTAAATAAATAAAAATGTGTAATGATTTTCAAAAAATGGTCTTCTACAATTATGTTCACTACGAAATTTCGAGTCTAATAAGATCAACTAGATTTTTGATGAATAGTAAATTATGAATAGTGATTTTACGCTTAGGATTAGTAATGTGACCAAATGGATTAGTAATCTCACTTAAAGAAAGTATTAATATAATCTAGGCACCTTGATTAAGTAATGTGATTCAATAAAATGGTTAAATAACGGTTTCATAAATTATTATTCAAGTATTAGTTTTTCGGGTGAATAGTGTTTTTTAATTAAAAATTTAATTAAAAATATTTAGAAAATTATTTTTATAAAACGGATTTCATTTTTGAACTCAGAGCACCGATATTATGCTATGGTAATTTTTGGGGTTTTTTCTGAAAAAATGAATTTTCGGTGAATAGTGTTTTTATTTAAAAATTAAATTAAAAATATTTAGAAAATTATTTTTATAAAATGGATTTCATAATTTTAATCAGAGCGTTGATATTTGGTTAAGGTGAAATTTTGGGATTATTCTGAGAAAGTTGAATTTTCGATGAATAGTGAAAATACAGTTTTTAAGTTACGGGTGTCTAATGACATCATTAAATGATGTATTAAGTATGTAATCAATATGGTCGACTTATGAATAGTAAGATAAGGTATGAGGTGTCCCAAGTGGCCAATACCATGGGAAAATACCATGGGCAAGCCCATGGTTTTTCCAAAACCACTAATGAGGTGTCCCTTAGCCATTAATGCCTTGTCCCCTCACTTTTCCTATAAATACCAAGCCATCCTCTCATCCATTCAACTCCCCACTCTCCCCCAACGAAGTTCTGGTCTCATTACCTCCCAAGGAGTCCTCCCATGGTTCCCCCAAGCCCTCAAGGTCCCAACCTTTGAGTTTTAAGAGTTATGTTTTAAGGTAAGGGATCCGACCTCTCTCTTTCATTTCAAGTAATCTCTTTTATGTCATTCCTTTTAGGCTACATGTTCTTATGTTGGAGGATGTTCTTTTATACTCATCTTACTGCCCTTTTTATGTTAATATAATGAGATATCCCCTCTTACTCTCATTATTTCATTTTATGAAGTTTTAAGTGGCGTCGTTAGGCTGCCGAAATGTTTGTAACAGACTCTTTCTCCCTTCTCATTTTTCAAGATCTATTTTCATGTAAAGTATTTCAAGTTCCTTTTTATTATGTTGGGGTATGATCTATAAATTTATCATACTGATATTTTATGATAATATGATGAGAGACCCCATTTTATCTCTTCAATTCAGTATTTTGAAGTTTTAAGTGGCGCCGTTAGGCTGCCGAATTTTTAAGTGGTTCTTCACCCTTCTCGTTTTGAAGTTCTACTTTCATGTCAATTCTTTCATGTTCCTTTTTGTTATGCTGGGGTATGATCTCTATATCTATCATACTATACTATTATGTTCATATGATGAGAGACCCCATTTGACCTCTTCAATTCAGTATTTTGAAGTTTTAAGTGGCGCTGTTAGGATGCCGAATTTTTAGGGGATTCTTTCACCCTTCTCATTCTTTTCAAAGTTCTACTTTCATTTAAAGTCTTTCAAATTCCTTTTTAATTATGTTGGGGCATTATCTCTATATCTATCATACTGAACTCTTATGTTCACATGATTATAGACCCTATTTGATCTTTTCAAATCATTGTGTTTGAATTTTAAGTAACATCGTTAGGCTGCCGAACTTTCATAAGAGAAATCTAATTTTTGTCTTTCTTCCATGTTTTTCATTTCAAATGGTATTTCCTTGAAATTTCATTACCATTATCATGTATCCTTCTTATTATGTCCATCTACTGTTTTATGGGTCATTTATGAATGTTTGACCCATTTTCCCTCTCTTTTTAATGTCTTCTAAAACCTCGTAACATAGCCGTTATACTACAGAATTTCCATCTCAAAATGTCTCTCTCTTTTTCTAAAGTTCTTTTATATTATTAAGTGAATAATCAAAGCTCTTTCTTCTAAAGGGGTATTCACATATATACCAAAATGTTCTATTTTAAATTATGGGATTTACATACATGAGACCCACCTTCCTTTTCTGTGGGTTTTAAAGTGATGTAAAGATCATGTCTTTAAAGCAGTTTTTAAAACGTTATGACTATGAAATGAAACCCATTTATTTTATGCTATATGGGTTATTTATGAAATGTTTGATGATGATATATGTGGCTCACATGATAATAAAGGCAAATTTAAGGGTGCGCCCTGATAGCGCTCCAATGCATTGGGTAAAGACTTAATCTCTAGAGATGACCATTTTAAAGACGCCTTGGTGAATAACCTTGGTAATTTTTTAACGACGCCTTGGGGATGGACCTTGGTGAAACGAAATTATTGTCAATATTAAATGTTGCAGCCACATCTTCAAGTTTTGAAAAATGTTATTTTTATTATGATGTATCTCATGATTCCTTTCTCATTCCTTAAAGTTCTTTTCATGTCCTTATTGAAGTATCTCAAGTTCACATGTAAAATGTTCATCTTGTTTCCCTTACTGGGCCTTTTGCTCACCCTTTCTTTTGATGTATGTCCCCAGGTTATGAGATGCAGTAATGAACCTAGGATGAACATAAGGAGAAGCCTTTCAAGTGTTTAAGAAGAATGTTTTATGTTGTTTTCATGTATTATGTTCCTAGTTTCCAAGACACTAAACCTTAAAGATCCTCAGTTTTGTGTAATGTAATGAAAGTTTATGTTATAAAAAGGCGGGATGCTATAGTATATTCTCTCACCATAGCACACCTTACACTTAGGTCTTATTCCGGTGTTATAAGGGGCTATGTGACGAGACCCTAGCTTCCTTGTGTAATCCTTTCAGGTGAATAAATTGAGACTTCTTCCTTTAGTGATGTTTGTGAAATTTCAAATGTCTAGATAATTTTAGAATGTATTTTATTGATGAATTTTGAAAAAGGGATATTTTAAAATATTTATGTAAACCCTAAATAACTAATGATGTGTAATGATTTTCAAAAAATGGTCTTCTACAAAAGTGTTCAGTAGGGAATTTGGAGTCTAATAAGATCAACATAATTTTTGATGAATAGTAAATTATGAATAGTGATTTTATGCTTAGGATTAGTAATGGGACCAAATGGATTAGTAATTTCACTTAAAGAAAGTTTTAATATAATTTAGACACCTAGATTAAGTAATGTGATTCAATAAAATGGGTAAATAACAGTTTCATAAATTATTAGTCAAGTATTAGTTTTTCAGATGAATAGTGTTTTTTAATTAAAAATTTAATTAAAAATAATTAGAAAGTTATTTTTATAAAAAGTAATTTATTTTTGAACTCAGAGCATCGATATTATGTTAAGGTAATTTTTGGGGATTTTTCTGAAAAAAAATGAATTTTCGGTGAATAGTGTTTTTAATTAAAAATTTAATTAAAAATATTGAGAAAATTATTTTTATAAAATGGATTTCATTTTTGAAATCAAAGCATTGATATTTGGTTAAGGTGAAATTTTGGGATTGTTCTGAGAGTTGAATTTTTGATGAATAGTGAAAATATAGTTTTTTAAGTTACGGGTGTTTAATGACATCATTAAATGTTGTATTAAGTATATACTCAATATGGTCGAATTGTGAATAGTAAGATAAGGTATGAGGTGTCCCAAGTGGCCAATACCATGGGCAAATACCATGGGCAAGCCCATGGTTTTGCCAAAACCACTAATGAGGTGTCCCTTGGCCATTAATGCCTTGTCCCCTCACTTTCCCTATAAATACCCAACCATTCCTCCTTTGGTTTTCACTGCCAACTCTCCCCCAACGAAGTTCTGGTCTCCTTACCTCCCATGGAGTCCTCCCAAGGTGCCCCCAATCCCTCAAGGTCCAAAACTTTGAGTTTCAAGAGTCACATTTTAAGGTAAGGGATCTGACCTCTCTCTTTTTTTCATTTAATCTCTTTTATGTCATTCCTTTTATGCTCCATGTTCTTACGTGAGAGGATGTTCTTTTATATTCCTCTTACTTCACCTTTCATGTTTATATGATGAGAGATCCCCTTTTACTCTCATCATTTCGTTTTATGAAAGTTTAAGTGACGTCGTTAGGCTGCCGAATTTTTAAGTGATTCTTTCACCCTTCTCATTTTTCAAGTTCGATTTTCATGTCAAATCTTTCAAGTTACTTTTTATTATGTTGGGGTATGATCTCTATATCTATCATACTGATATATTATAATAATATGATGAGAGACCCTATTTGATCTGTTCAATTCATTTTTTTTATGTTTAAGTGACGTCGTTAGGCTACCAAATTTTCATAAGGGAAATCAAATTTTTGTCTTCCTTCCATGTTTTTCATTTCGAATGGTATGTACTTGAAATTGCATCACCATGTCCATATATACTTCTTATTCTATCCCTCTACTGTTTTATGGGTCAATTATTATTGTTTGACCCATGTTCCCTCCCTTTTCAACGTTTTCCAAAACCTTGTAACATAGCCGTTATGCTGCAGAATTTTCGTCTCAAAAGAGAGGGAACATGGGTCGAACAATCATAATTGACCCATAAAATAGTAGAGGGACAGAATAAGAAGGATATATAGACATGGTGATTCAATTTTAAGGACATACCATTTGAAATGAAAAACATGGAAGGAAGACAAAAATTTGATTTCTCTTATGAAAATTCGGCAGCCTAACGGCGTCACTTAAACTTCAACAAAAATGAATTGAACATATCAAATAGGGTCTCTCATAATATGATCATAAGAGATCAGTATGATAGATATAGAGATCATACCCCAACATAATAAAAAGGAACTTGAAAGATTTGACACGAAAATCGAACTTGAAAAATGAGAAGGGTGAAAGAATCACTTAAACATTCGGCAGCCTAACGGCGTCACTTAAACTTTCATAAAATGAAATGATGAGAGTAAGAGGGGATCTCTCATCATATAAACATGAAAGGGGCAGTAATAGGAATATAAAAGAACATCCTCTCACATAATAACATGGAGCATAAAAGGAATGACATAAAAGAGATTACATGAAAAGAAAGAGAGGGGTCAGATCCCTTACCTTAAAACGTGACTCTTGAAACTCAAAGTTTTGGACCTTGAGGGCTTGGGGGCACCTTGGGAGGACTCCTTGGGAGGTAAGGAGACCAGAACTTCGTTGGGGGAGAGTTGGGAGTGGAAACTAAAGGAGGAAAGGGTGGGTATTTATAGGGAAAGTTAGGGGACAAGGCATTAATGGCCAAGGGACACCTCACTAGTGGTTTTGGCAAAACCATGGGCTTGCCCATGGTATTTGCCCATGGTATTGCCCACTTGGGACACCTCACACCTTATATTACTATTAATAATTCGACTATATTGAATATATACTTAATACATCATTTAATGATGTCATTAAACACCCGTAACTTAAAAACTATATTTTCACTATTCATCGAAAATTCAACTTTCTCAGAATAATCCCAAAATTTCACCTTAACCAAATATCGATGCTCTAAATACATTTATGAACTCCATTTTATAAAAATAATTTTCTAAATAATTTTAATTTAATTTTTAAATAAAAACACTATTCATTGAAAATTCGTTTTTTTTCAGAAAAATTCCCAAAAATTACCATAACATAATATCGATGCTCTGAGTTCAAAAATAAAGTCATTTTTATAAAAATAATTTTCTAATTATTTTTAATTAAATTTTTAATTAAAAACACTATTCATCCGAAAAAACTAATACTTGACTAATAATTTATGAAACCGTTATTTACCCATTTTATTGAATCACATTACTTAATCAGGGTGTCTGAATTATATTAAAACTTTCTTTGAGTGAAATTACTAATCCATTTGGTCACATTACTAATCCTAAGCGTAAAATCACTATTCATAATTTACTATTCATCAAAAATTAATTTGATCTTATTAGACTCCAAATTCCTTACTGAACACTTTTGTAGAAGACCATTTTTTGAAAATCATTACACATCATTAGTTATTTAGGGTTTACATAAATATTTTAAAATATCCATTTTTCAAAATTCATCAATAAAATACATTCTAAAATTATCTAGACATTTGAAATTTCACAAACATCACTAAAGGAAGAAGTCTCAATTTATTCACCTGAAAGGATTACACAAGGAAGCTAGGGTCTCGTCACATAGCCCCTTATAACACCGGCATAAGACCTAAGTGTAAGGTGTGCTATGGTGAGAGAATCTGAGGGAGGCTCAGATAACATTGCCCTAGTAGTAATCTCTACTAACTTGAACTTCTCCTGTAGGCATTTCCGTTCAAGCTTGACACGCTGGAGTTCGGCTTGGTCTTGGTCCAAAGTGAAGCCCACAGATGCTACCTCCTTCCCAAGCTCTGATAAGTGGGCTTCATAAGGGTCGAGTCTACTGGATGAAGCCATCGACTCCTCTTTCTGCATTAACCATTAATATCTTATTAAATCATTAAGAGTAAGTTAATATACTACTCAAAAAGATTGGGTTGCTACATTCTTCCCCCCTTAAGAAATTTCATCCCTGAAATTTATACTTGAGGCCTAGTTGAAAAGGTGAGGGTATTTTTGCTTCATTGTTTCCTCTGGATCCCAAGTCGCTTCTTCATATTTATGATTCCTCCACAACACTTTCACAAGGTGGGTAGTCTTGTTTCGTAGGACCTTATCTCTACGGTCCAAGATCTCCACTGTATGCTCCTCGTAAGAGAGGTCATGTTTCAGTTGTACCACCTCTGGGTTAAGTACATGCGAAGGGTCGGGTATGTACTTCCTCAAGAGAGATACATGGAAGACATCATGAACTTGAGCTAGGTTCGGTGGAAGTGCTAGACGAGAGGCCACTGCTCCTATGCGATCAAGGATTTCATAGGGGTCAATGTACCTAGGGCTGAGCTTCCCTTTCTTCCCAAACCGCATGACTCTCTTCCATGGAGACATTCGAAGGAAGACATTGTCACCAACACCAAACTCCAAGTCCCTTCGACGATTGTCAGCATAGCTCTTCTGCCGACTCTGAGCAGCCTTTATGTGTTGTTGGATGGCATGAACCTGTTCCGTCATCACTTGCATGAGATCAGGCCCAAGAATCTTCCTCTCACCAGGGTCATCCCAACAAGTAGAAGTTCTACACCACTTTCCATATAGAGCTTCATAGGGTTCCATCTGAATACTCGAATGGAAGCTGTTGTTATAGGAGAATTCAACTAATGGGAGGTGTTGATCCCATCCACCTTTAAATTCCATTGAGCATAATCCCAACATGTCTTCGAGTGTCTGAATAGTCCTTTCAGATTGGCCAACAGTTTGAGGATGATAAGTCGTACTAAAATTCAATTCAGTATTCAGAGCATGTTGAAGACTTATCCAAAATTTTGATGTGAATCTTGGGTCACGATCAGATACGATGGATAGTGGTACCCCATGCAGCCTTACCACTTCCTTCACGTATATCTTGGAAAGCTGATCCAGAGAGAAATATTCCCGAATAGAGATAAAATGGGTTGTCTTGGTGAGACGGTCCACAATGACCCATATCGCAATGTTTCCTTTGGATGTTTTCGGGAGACCAGTTACAAAGTCCATAGTGATATTATCCCACTTCCATACTGGTATGGCTAGCAGTTGTAATACCCCTTTAGGAAGTTGTCGTTCTGCCTTTACTTGCTGACACACCAGGCACCTTGTAGTGTAATCAGCAATCTCCCTCTTCATGTTATCCCACCAATAATGATCACGAAGGTCTCTATACATCTTAGTGATTCCCGAGTGTATAGAGAATGTAGAGCTATGAGCTTCATCCATCAGTTCTTTCTTTATCTCCGGAATAGATGGAACACATAGTCTTGTAAGAAATTTCAATACACCTTCTTGATCAATACTGAAATCAGGGAACTTCCCATCCTTTATAGCCTCAAACTTCTCCTGCAGCAAAGGATCTTATTCTTGAGCCTTCTTGATCCTCTCTAGTAATGAAGGTTGAGAAATCATTTGGAATAGGGTTGATGATGTCCCTTTCCTTATAATTCCCATGTCCAGTTTTACTAGATCTTTAATCAGGGGATCTCCTACGATCCTCATTGTTGCCAGAACAACAGGATCTTTCCTGCTTAACACATTCGCGACTTTGTTTACTCTTCCAAGGTGATAATGAATTGAACAATCATAGTCTTTAATAAGCTCCAACCATCTCCTTTGTCTCATGTTCAATTCTTATTGTGTGAAAATATACTTTAGACTTTGGTGGTCAGTGTATATATCACATTTCTCCCCATAAAGATAGTGCCTCCATATCTTTAGAGCAAAAACAACTGCCGCCAGCTCTAGATCATGCGTAGGATAATTCTGCTCATGAATCTTCAACTTTCGAGATGCATAAGCAATTACTTTGTCATTTTGCATGAGGACGTACCCAAGCCATTTCAGAGATGCATCGCTAAAAATAATGAATCCTTCTCCGATAGAGGGTAGTGTTAACACAGGTGCAGTAACAAATCTCTTCTTCATCTCTTGGAAACTTTCCTCGCATTCCTTTGTCCAGATGAACTTAACCCCTTTTCGAGTCAACTTGGTTAGTGGATTAGAAAGCCGTGAAAAGTTTTTCACAAACCTCCTATAATATCCTTCTAAACCAAGTAAACTACGAATCTCAGTTACTGTTGTTGGTTGAGGCCACTCCTCCACAACCATTGTTTTTGCAGGGTCAACCGAGATTCCTTCATTGGTTACGATGTGCCCCAAGAAAGCCACCCGTTGTAACCAAAACTCACACTTGCTGAACTTCCCAAAGAGCCTCTCCTTCCGCAGAGTTTTCAATATAACCCTTAGATGATCTTCATGCTCCTCACAAATTTTTAAATATATAAAAATATCATCAATAAAAACTACCACAAAGTTATCAAGGTAGTCCTTAAAGACTATATTCATCAAATCCATGAAAATAGCAGGAGCATTAGTCAATCCGAAGGGCATAACAGTAAACTCATAATGCCCATATCTTGATCGGAAGGCAGTCTTTGGAATATCTTCCTTCTCCACCCTCAATTGATGATAACCAGATCGAAGGTCAATCTTAGAGAATAATTGAGCCCCACGAAGCTGGTCAAATAAATCATCAATTCTTGGAAGAGGATATCTATTCTTCACCGTGATCCCGTTCAGTTCTCTATAATCGACGCATAGACGCATTGATCTATCCTTCTTCTTCACAAAGAGAACTGGTGCTCCCCAAGGATACACACTCGGTCGGATAAACCCCTTCTCCAACAAGTCTTGGAGTTGTTTCTTTAACTCTTCTAGCTCCACATTTTCCATTCTATACGGAGTCTTTGATATCGGTTGAGACCCAGGTACGAGTTTAATGGAGAACTCTACCTTTCTTTCTGGGGTAGGTCCAGGTAACTCCTCATGAAATACATCCATGTATTCCTGAACAATCGGAACATCTTCTATTTGTATGCTCCCTTTTCCTTCTTCATCATCACTGATTAACTCCATAAAGAATGCTATAGGAGGTGCTTCTAGATAGGGATCAGTTCGGGATATATCTCCTTGGAAGATAACTATAGGTCGTTCATTCAAGACTATTGAGATTTCCTTACTTCTGCATTTGATCTTAGCTTTATACTTTGAGAGCCAGTCCATCCCTAGTATAATGTCGAATTCCATCATGGGAATGACTACTAGATTTGCGATAAGATTGTGCCCACCAAAGTAAACACTAGAGTCTCTAAATACTGTTGATGCAAGGATAATCCCACTTGGAGTCTTGACAGACAACTCTACCTCTAGCAGTTCGGGGATTGATTCTATATTCCTTGCAAACTTGGAGGAAATAAAGAAATGCGTAGAACTAGAATCAAATAAAGTACTTGCTAGTTTTGAGAGGATGACAAGAGTACCTGCTACCACATCGTTCGGGACTTCAACCTCAGCTGTTGTGATAGCGAAAGTGCGACCTTGCTCTCTTGGCCTCTGCTGAGTTTGATGGTGATTCCCCTCCACCGCCCTTGGATTTGGACATTGGTTAGCAAAGTGCCCAAGCTGTCCACACTTGAAGCATGTGACTTCCGGTAGGGCCAGAACCATCTTTCCTCTGTCGTTAGTGTTGGGAAGATGAGGCTTCACCTCACTATGACAATTCCGAGCAATATGGCCTCCTCTTCCACACTTTTATCACTTGCCACTTCCGTTCAAGTAGTTCCCCAGATGATTCTTCCCACATTTATTGCATGTGGTAAGTTGAATTTGCTTTCCACCTCTCCCCTGATCAAAAGACTTCCCTAAACTGGGCTTCAACGATCTCTTCTTTTCATTTGGTTTATGAGACCACTGTGTCTCACCAAACTCCAGCTCGACTTTCATAGCACTTCGAACTATTTATTCATTGCTATCATAGTCCCTGTTGGCTAGATTCTTCCGCAGATGAGGTCATAGTCCACCAAAGAATCCATCAACCTTCCCATTAGGGTCCATGACAAAGCTTGAGGTATAACGGGAAAGCCTTGTGAAGTTCATCTCATAGCTTCCGATAGATTCATTCTCCTTCTGCTTCAGCTCGAGAAACTCTTTCTCCATTCTCGTTCTCATGGAACGAGGGAAATACTTGTTAAGGAAAATTCCCTGAAATTCTTCCCACTCCATAGCTTCTATCTCTCCTCGTGGCTTCGTGTTTTTGATCAGTGACCACCACTGATCAGCTTCTCCCTCTAGGCGGTAAACAGCAAGGGTGACTTTTTCTTGTTCTGAACAATGAAGTATAGAAAGGATCTTTTCAATGGAGCTTATCCATTGTTCCGCAACCAATGGGTCAGTAGATCCACTGAATGTTGGCGGTCGTTGACACATGAAGGACTCAACAGAGTGTTGTTCCCTTCGTGGTGAGGTCGGCCTCTCAGCTTGATTCAAGTTATTACTCATAACTTGAGTCAGTTGGTTCATCATTCTCATGAATGTTTCCATTCCGGCTTCCATCGGAGGGCCGTCAGCACATGGTGCATTGCGGTCACCATCGGCACAGTTCCTCCTATTGCCCACCATTTTCTAAAAGAATAAAACCTTAGTAAGAAACATATTTCATTTATGAATCTTTTAACTAAGACTTCATGCTTAGACAATTACACTTTTCTATAATTCCTTCATAATGATTCATAAAAATCTTGTGATTAACCAAACATATCCCCCGGGAGTGTCGTAACCAAGAGTGCAGCAAGGCCCGTTATCATGCACCAGTTCCCGTTCGAGTCTAGCTCAAAGCGGTGTTTTCGGGTTTTACCCCTATGTACATCTGTGCCAGAGCCGCCTCTACCTGCTCGTATCCAGACAGGGATGTATTTGTTTGATAAACCACTTACTCAATACTTACCAAAATACCAGGAAGTTTTCCTATATTTAAACTTTTATATAGGGTTCTTCCTAAAGTTTTTATATCCTAATTTCCACAAATAACTAAACCATCCTTTGATATCAACTATGACATCCCGTCTTTTTATAACATAACTTTCATTTCAAAATACAGAACTGAGGATCGTTAAGGTTTAGTGTCTTGGAAACAAGGATCATAATACATAAAAAAAACATAAAACATTCTTCTTAAACACTTTAAAGGCTTCTCCTTTAGTTCATCCTATGTTAATTATGCATCTCATAACCTGGGGACATATATCAAAAGAAAGGGTGAGCAGAAGGCCCAGTAAGGGAAACAAGAGAAACATTTTACAAGTGAACTTGAGATACTTCAATAAGGACATGAAAAGAACTTTAAGGCATGAGAAAGAAATCATTAGATACATCATAATAAAAATAACATTTTTCATAACTTGAATATGTGGCTGCAACATTTAATATTGAAAATCGTTTCGTTTCACCAAGGTCCATCCCCAAGGTGTCGTTAAAAATTACCAAGGTTATTCACCAAGGCGTCGTTAAAATGGTCATCTCTAGAGATTAAGTCTTTACCCAATGCATTGGAGCGCTATCAGGGTGCACCCTTAAATTTGCCTTTATTATCATGTGAGCCACATATATCATCATCAAACATTTCAAAAATAACCCATATAGCATAAAATAAATGGGTTTCATTTCATAATCATAACGTTTTAAAAACTGCTTTAAAGACATGATCTTTACGTTACTTTAAACCCACAGAAAGAGAAAGTGGGTATCATGTTTGTAAATCCCATAATTTAAAATAGAACATTTTTATATATATGTGAATACACCTGTAGAAATAGGAGCTTTGAGTATTCACTTTATAACATAAAATAATTTTGAGAAAAGAGAGGCATTTTGAGACGAAAATTTTGCAGCATAACGGCTATGTTACAAGGTTTTAGAAAACTTTGAAAAGAGAGGGAACATGGGTCGAACAATCATAATTGACCCATAAAACAGTAGAGGGACAAAATAAGAAGGATATATGGACTTGGTGATGCAATTTTAAGGACATACCTTTTGAAATGAAAAACATGGAAGGAAGACAAAAATTTGATTTCTCTTATGAAAATTCGGCAGCCTAACGGCGTCACTTAAACTTCAACAAAAATGAATTGAACAGATCAAATAGGGTCTCTCATAATATGATCATAAGATATCAGTATGATAGATATAGATATCATACCCCAACATAATAAAAAGTAACTTGAAATATTTGACATGAAAATCGAACTTGAAAAATGAGAAGGGTGAAAGAATCACTTAAACATTCGGCAGCCTAACGACGTCACTTAAACTTTCATAAAAGGAAATGATGAGAGTAAGAGGGGATCTCTCAACATATAAACATTAAAGGTGCAGTAAGAGGAATATAAAAGAACATCCTCTCACATAATAACATGGAGCATAAAAGGAATGACATAAAAGAGATTACATGAAAAGAAAGAGAGGGGTCGGATCCCTTACCTTAAAACGTGACACTTGAAACTAAAGTTTTGGATCTTGAGGGCTTGGGGGCACCTTGGGAGGACTCCTTGGGAGTTAAGGAGACCAGAACTTCGTTGGGGGAGAGTTGAGAGTGGAAACTAAAGGAGTAAAGGGTGGGTATTTATAGGGAAAGTTAGGGGACAAGGCATTAATGGCCAAGGGACACCTCACTAGTGGTTTTGGCAAAACCATGGGCTTGACCATGGTATTTGCCCATGGTATTGGCCACTTGGTACACCTCACACCTTATATTACTATTCATAATTCGACCATATTGAATATATACTTAATACATCATTTAATGATTTCATTAAACACCCATAAATTAAAAACTATATTTTCACTATTCATCAAAAATTCAACTTTCTCAAAATAATCCCAAAATTTCATCTTAACCAAATATCGATGCTCTAAATACATTTATGAACTCCATTTTATAAAAATAATTTTCTAAATAATTTTAATTTAATTTTTAAATAAAAACACTATTCATAGAAAATTCGTTTTTTTCAAAAAAATCCCCAAAAATTACCATAACATAATAACGATGCTCTGAGTTCAAAAATAAAGTCATTTTTATAAAAATAAATTTCTAATTATTTTTAATTAAATTTTTAATTAAAAAACCCTATTCATCCGAAAAAACTAATACTTGACTAATAATTTATGAAACCGTTATTTACCCATTTTATTGAATCACATTACTTAATCTAGGTGTCTGAATTATATTAAAACTTTCTTTGAGTGAAATTACTAATCCATTTAGTCACATTACTAATCCTAAGCATAAAATCACTATTCATAATTTACTATTCATCGGAAATTAAGTTGATCTTATTAGACTCCAAATTCCTTACTGAACACTTTTGTAGAAGACCATTTTTTGAAAATCATTACACATCATTAGTTATTTAGGGTTTACATAAATATTTTAAAATATCCCTTTTTCAAAATTCATCAATAAAATACATTCTAAAATTATCTAGACATTTGAAATTTCGCAAACATCACTAAAGGAAGAAGTCTCAATTTATTCACCTGAAAGGATTACACAAGGAAGCTAGGGTCTCGTCACATATCCCCTTATAACACCGACATAAGACCTATGTGTAAGGTGTGCTATGGTGAGAGAATCTGAGGGAGGCTCAGATAACATTTCCCTAGTAGTAATCTCTACTAACTTGAACTTCTCCCGTAGGCGTTTCCGTTCAAGCTTGACACGCTGGAGTTCGGCTTGGGCTTGGTCCAAAGCGAAGCCCACAGATGCTACCTCCTTCCCAAGCTCTGATAAGTGGGCTTCATAAGGGTCAAGTCTACTGGATGAAGCCATCGACTCCTCTTTCTGCATTAACCATTAACATCTTATTAAATCATTAAGAGTAAGTTAATATACTACTCAAAAAGATTGGGTCGTTAATATACTACTCAAATGGTATGTCCTTAAAATTGCATCACCATGTCCATATATCCTTCTTATTCTGTCCCTCTACTGTTTTATGGGTCAATTATGATTGTTCGACCCATGTTCCCTCTCTTTTCAAAGTTTTCTAAAACCTTGTAACATAGCCGTTATGCTGCAGAATTTTCGTCTCAAAATGCCTCTCTTTTCTCAAAATTATTTTATGTTATAAAGTGAATACTCAAAGCTCCTATTTCTATAGGGGTATTCACATATATATAAAAATGTTCTATTTTAAATTCTGGGATTTACATACATGATGCCCGCTTTCCCTTTCCATGGGTTTAAAGTAACGTAAAGATCATGTCTTTAAAGCAGTTTTTAAAACATTATGATTATGAAATGAAACCCATTTATTTTATGCTATATGGGTTATTTTTGAAATGTTTGATGATGATATATGTGGATCACATGATAATAAAGTCAAATTTAAGGGTGCGCCCTGATAGCGCTCCAATGCATTGGGTAAAGACTTAATCTCTAGAGATGACCATTTTAACAACGCCTTGGTGAATAACCTTGGTAATTTTTAACGACACCTTGGGGATGGACCTTGGTGAAACGAAATGATTGTCAATATTAAATGTTGTAGCCACATCTTCAAGTTATGAAAAATGTTATTTTTATTATGATGTATCTCATGATTTCTTTCTCATGCCTTAAAGTTCTTTTCATGTCCTTATTGAAGTATCTCAAGTTCACTTGTAAAATGTTTCTCTTGTTTCCCTTACTGGGCCTTCTGCTCACCCTTTCTTTTGATGTATGTCCCCAGGTTATGAGATGCATAATGAACATAGGATGAACTAAAGGAGAAGCCTTTCAAGTGTTTAAGAAGAATGTTTTATGTTTTTTTTATGTATTATGATCCTTGTTTCCAAGACACTAAACCTTAATGATCCTCAGTTCCGTGTAATGAAATGAAAGTTATGTTATAAAAAGACGGGATGTCATAAAACAACATAGGATCCTCAGTTTATGTTATAACATAAACTTTCATTACATTACACAAAACTGGGGATCTTTAAGGTTTAGTGTCTTGGAAACTAGGAACATAATACATGAAAACAACATAAAACATTCTTCTTAAACACTTGAAAGGATTCTCCTTATGTTTATCCTAGGTTCATTACTTCATCTCATAACTTGGGGACATACATCAAAAGAAAGGGTGAGCAAAAGGCCGAGTAAGGGAAACAAGATGAACATTTTACATGTGAACTTGAGATACTTCAATAAGGACATGAAAAGAACTTTAAGGCATGAGAAAGGAATCATGAGATACATCATAATAAAAATAACATTTTTCATAACTTTAAAATGTGGTTGTAACATTTAATATTGACAATCGTTTCGTTTCACCAAGGTCCATCCCCAAGGTGTCGTTAAAAAATTACCAAGGTTATTCACCAAGGCGTCGTTAAAATGGTCATCTCTAGAGATTAAGTCTTTACCCAATGCATTGGAGCGCTATCAGGGCGCACCCTTAAATTTGCCTTTATTATCATGTGAGCCACATATATCATCATCAAAAATTTCATAAATAACCCATATAGCATAAAATAAATGGGTTTCATTTCATAATCATAACGTTTTAAAAACTGCTTTAAAGACATGATCTTTACATCACTTTAAAACCCACAGAAAAGGAAGGTGGGTCTCATGTATGTAAATCCCATAATTTAAAATAGAACATTTTGGTATATATGTGAATACCCATTTAGAAGAAAGATCTATGATTATTCACTTAATAATATAAAAGAACTTTAGAAAAAGAGAGAGACATTTTGAGATGGAAATTCTGCAGCATAACGGCTATGTTACGAGGTTTTAGAAGACATTAAAAAGAGAGGGAAAATGGGTCAAACATTCATAAATTACCCATAAAATAGTATATGGACAGAATAAGAAGGATACATGATCATGGTAATGAAATTTCAAGGACATACCATTTGAAATGAAAAACATGGAAGAAAGACAAAAATTAGATTTCTCTTATGAAAGTTCGGCAGCCTAACGACGTTACTTAAACTTCAAACACAATGATTTGAAAAGATCAAATAGGGTCTCTCATCATGTGAACATAAGAGTTCAGTATGATAGATATAGAGATAATGCCCCAACATAATTAAAAGGGAACTTGAAAGACTTGACATGATAGTAGAACTTTGAAAAGAATGAGAAGGGTGAAAAAATCCCCTAAAAATTCGGCAGCCTAACGGAGCCACTTAAAACTTCAAAATACTGAATTGAAGAGGTCAAATGGGGTCTCTCATCATATGAACATAAGAGTCCAGTATGATAGATATAGAGATCATACCCCAACATAACAAAAAGGAACTTGAAATAATTGACATGAAAGTAGAACTTCAAAACGAGAAGGGTGAAGAACCACTTAAAAATTCGGCAGCCTAACGGCGCCACTTAAAACTTAAAAATACTGAATTGAAGAGATAAAATGGGGTCTATCATAATATGATCATAAAATATCAGTATGATAAATTTAGATATCATACCCCAACATAATAAAAAGGAACTTGAAATACTTTACATGAAAATAGATCTTGAAAAATGAGAAGGGAGAAAGAGTCTGTTACAAAAATTTCGGCAGCCTAACGGCGCCACTTAAAACTTCATAAAACAAAATAATGAGAGTAATAGGGGATCTCTCATTATATTAACATAAAAAAGGTAAGTAAGAGGAGTATAAAATAACATCCTCCAACATAAGAACATGTAGCATAAAAGGAATGTCATAAAAGAGATTACTTGAAATGAAAGAGAGAGGTCGGATCCCTTACCTTAAAACATAACTCTTAAAACTCAAAGGTTGGGACCTTGAGGGCTTGGGGGCACCATGGGAGGACTCCTTGGGAGGTGATGAGACCAGAACTTCGTTGGGGGAGAGTGGGGAGTTGAATGGATGAGAGGATGGCTTGGTATTTATAGGGAAAGTGAGGGGACAAGTCATTAATGGCCAAGGGACACCTCATTAGTGGTTTTGGCAAAACCATGGGCTTTCCCATGGTATTTTCCCATGGTATTGACCACTTGGGACACCTCATACCTTATATTACTATTCATAGGTCGACCATATTGATTACATACTTAATACATCATTTAATGATGTCATTAGACACCCGTAACTTAAAAACTGTATTTTCACTATTCATCGAAAATTCAACTTTCTCAGAATAATCCCAAAATTTCACCTTAACCAAATATCAATTCTCTGATTAAAATTATGAACTCCATTTTATAAAAATAATTTTCTAAATAATTTTAATTTAATTTTTAAATAAAAACACTATTCACCGAAAATTCATTTTTTCAGAAAAAACCCCAAAAATTACCATAGCATAATATCGGTGCTCTGAGTTCAAAAATGAAATCCGTTTTATGAAAATAATTTTCTAAATATTTTTAATTAAATTTTTAATTAAAAAACACTATTCACCCGAAAAACTAATACTTGAATAATAATTTATGAAACCGTTATTTAACCATTTTATTGAATCACATTACTTAATCAAGGTGCCTAGATTATATTAATACTTTCTTTAAGTGAGATTACTAATCCATTTAGTCACATTACTAATCCTAATTGTAAAATCACTATTCATAATTTACTATTCATCAAAAAATCAAGTTGATCTTATTAGACTCGAAATTTCGTAGTGAACATAATTGTAGAAGACCATTTTTTGAAAATCATTACACATTTTTATTTATTTAAGGTTTACATAAACATTTTTAAAATATCCTTTCTCTAAAATTCATCAAAAATATGCATACTATATTTATCTGGACATTTGAAAATTCATAAACTTCATCATAAGAAGAAATGCAAATTTTTATTTAAAACAAAGGATTACACAAGACAATTACGGTCTCCTTACATAGCCCCTTATCACACCAGCATAGGACCAAAGTGTAAGGTGTGCTAAGGTGAGAGAATCCGAGGGAGGCTCGGCCAACATCGCACGAGTCATAATTTCTATCAGTTTGAACTTCTCGCGAAGGCGATCCCGTTCTAGCTTCACATGATGAAGTTCAGCTTGGGTTTGGTCAAGAGCAAAGCCCAGCGGGGCTACCTCCTTCCCAAGTTCTGTTAGATGGGCTTCGATCGGTCCAAGACTACTGGGTGAGGCCATCGAATCTTCCTTCTATATTAATTAACCAAGATTGCTTGTATTTAGAGACAGTAATCAAAACATTTAGTTTCCAGCGGTCATATTGACCAATGGTTAAATAATAGTCAAAACCCAACAGTCTCATTTTAATTATACTCATGTTATCAAATGAAAAAATTTTGTTGAGTATAAAAAAAAATAAAATAACACATAAAATTAGGAAATAAGATTTATTCAAAATTTCGGGTCGTTACATTAATGCATATGAAGCTGAGATCTGGGATTTTATTTATGTAGTCAAGTATTCCATTCAATTCGATTAGTATCCATTATGGATTGAATCATATTCACAATTTGTGGTGAACTCTTTCAAATCATGATCCAGAAATGTGTCGTGGAGAATTATCCAATATTGGTTCGCATGTATAAACCAGACACGCTATCTCCAAATCTCTGGATCTCATGTCTACAGGGAAGCAAACCAGGTTGCTGACGCCCACTCAAAGTGGGCGCTTGTAGAGTCAATCACCATGTGGTCTTTCAGGCTGCCTGACTTCTGTTTTCGTATGGTTGATAATGATATGCGAGGTTTAGTGTATTCACGATCTTGCAATACCCCTCGTAATGCATGATTGTCTGTAATTTTTTCATCTTTAATAATTTTAGGGCCAACCTGCTTGGACCCTGGATTTTACTGTCAAATATAAATGATAAAATAATTAAATTAAGTCCAATGTAATTTTTATAAGAGTTAGAAAATGGTTAATATTATAAAAAGAATTATTTTTCAGTTAATATGGATTTTTATTTAAAAGTGAAAATTCTCATATTTTAAAAAAATATTTTTATAAAATAAATATTATTTTTTAAATCTTCACATTAAAATTATACAATGGTAAATGTTTCATAATTTTATGAGAATCAAATTTTGCGGTAAAAATTAAATACAATATAAATATACACTCTATATTATGATGTCATAATAGGAAAAAAGTGATGTAATAAATTGAATAAAAGTAATAATATATATATATATGTCCTTAAAACTAATTTATTTTTTAACTTATTTTATTAATTTTATAAACCCTTAGTGAATCATCAAAAACCTATGTTATATTTTAAGGTTTTAAAATCAATTCTTTATGAACATGGTTCAGTTTCACGTCACCAATGGTATTATTTTAAGGAATACAATTCTTCGCCTAATAAAATATTAAAGACCACAAATCATTGAAAGAAAACGTAGGAAAAACCATGTTATGTTTATTGGTATTGATTATTTTATCATATATAGTCCAAAACTGAAGTTTTGAAATTAATAAAGAATTTCCCCTCTCTTTTGATATCAATACCATCACATCCTCCCAATCCTCTTAAATCAAAACCCATTGAGAATGAATTTACTCACAATATACCTATATAAATCCATCCCAAGGTGTTCTCAATCTCTTAAGAATCTCCTCCCAATCTTTTAGAAGTTCCCTCTCAAAGTAAGGGATCATGTCATCTTCTTTTATATTTTAAGTACTTTTTTTGTAACAAGCCTTTTTATTTCCAATTTTTCATGTTGTAATGTTTCTTTACACATCCATTTACTATCCTTATGATTCCCAAGTAATGAGAGACCAACTTTCACTCTCACTAAACCCTCCCTTAAACCTTTTTGCGCACCCGTCATACTGTCAAAATTATCTTGTGATTTTTCCATGAAAAACATTTGTAAAGTGAATACCCATTTACATTTCCACTCAAGGGTATTCACAAAGAAATAAATTTCCATCATTGATTGGATAATTCCATGTATGTGACCCACAATCCTTAATCATGGGATTATAAGTGATTAAAGGTATTCCTATGATGTTTGATCTTTGTGGTGCACTTATTCATGTATAGGGTATGAATGTGGTGGGTCAACCCAGAATTATATATCCCTCCAATACATTGGGTAATGATTTTATATGATGTGATACCATGTTTGGTTCATTGGAGGTTATTCTAATTACACTATGTTTTGATTTCTTGGTGGTTATCCTTGACTTGTACTTATGATTTCAGTTTTATGGTGTTTCCACATTCCTATGTTGCCGTGATTTTATCATCTTATATCATTCTTTGATGTTCATGTTTTTTATTCTCACTTGTTTATGTCACTTTTATATACCTCTTGATTGATATTCATTGATTTGATCATTTTATGAATTTAATATTCCCTTACTTGGATTTATCGATAACCCATTTTCTTATGTATATCCCTAGGTTATCTCATGCAGTTTTAGAAGATACATGGAATTTAAGGGAATATTTTATAGTTTTTAAATAATTATTTTATACCCATGTTTCATTTTATTGTGTTATGTATCTAATTACCCAAAGACACTAGGACTTTTGATATTTTGGGGTTGTATTATGTGTGTCTTTATGTAATAAATCATGAATTAATTTGTATTCAGGATATTCTATTTTAAGGAAAGGGAACTAGTAAAGTGTTATGTGAGGCACTCAAAATCTCCACCTCTAAGATGTAAATGAAAATACTTCATGGGAAGCTAAAAAATGACACCTTCAGAAAAAAAATGACATCATTATGTGGGAGTATTTCTTTGTAAACTATCAAGGTAATTTGAGAATGGATTGAAATTCTTTGTGAATATAGTCATGTTATTTTTGAATGGAGTGAAGTGATCCTCAATAATTTTCCCTTTGAGAATTTTCATTCATGTTGAAACAAATCTTGAATTAATATGACCATAAATTTTTATTCATAAGTCTATTTTAGCTCCATGAATAGTCTAATCAAATCCTGCCAATGGTAATTATTCCACTAAATATGGGGTTCCCTAGTAGCCAGTGTTTTCCATAGGAAAAAGGTGACCATAAAACCATTAACGGTGGTTTTTAAGGCTTTAACCCCCTTTTCAGCAATGTGTGAAATCCATGGCCTACTCCCACTGGGATGTTCACACCACAACATCATTGGATGAGGTGATGTTTTTCAAGGGTCACCACCCTGTAGTTTATGACCAGTCATACAAAACATATAAATCTAATTCTCTTATTCTTTAGGCATGTAAATACCTTTTCAAATCAAACTAGACTTGTGTTGTCTAAGGTAGTACCATATTATGAGTTATGTGGTAAAGTGCATGGCATGAATTTTTCAATTCTAATAATGGAATTCATTTATAATTATATATATAACCAAAAACATTTAATATATATATATATATAGCACAGATATATAAATAAATATTATTTTTTTAAATACTAATATAATTTTTTAAAATATATTATTTAAATTTAATTAATTTTTTAACCAAAATAAATCCTAAAAAATATCCAAAACAATTGAATTATTAATTACATCATTAAAAAACTTAATTTTGTGACTCATTTTAAATTTTTACATTATTAACATAAATTATGATTCTAATTTGTAAATATAATATACCTAATGAGAGGTTTGGAATGATTCTATCACCCATGTTTATATTATATCACGTTCCTATTATTTATAACATAAAGTATGAGCATTGGACATGGATTATGTCAATATCTTATAACTCAAAATTAATATACCACTCATCATAATGAATAAAAAAACATATTAATACATCCAATGTATAAATCATGGGTATGAAATTTATCATTAAAACTCAAATTAAGGATCAAGGTTTCAAACCTGTCCCATGGGTAGATAATTCCTGATACGATCTTTTAAGTGATGTAATATCCATGATCAGAAACATACCCATCAACTATTCCTTCATCCTAAATTCTAAAATGGTAATGGATAAAATATTAAGTATGAAATTTATAATGGAAATTGTATCATGAACCCATAAGTCAAAGGAGACATGAATAACATCGTAAAATACCTCACAAGATTTGGTGCAAGCACACTTGAGAAGGTGGTGAATCAGGTGTAGAATGTTTTTCCAATTTCCAATTATCCATTGAATCTTTAACCACATTTGATTTTAAACCTCTATTATTGGTTAAGTCATACAGATATATTTTAGTTTTACCATGAAATAAACAACCACATACAATGCAAGTAAATTAAATAAAATTTCACATGTTATTTTTACAAGATTTATCCCCTTCATAGAAAACCTACTCCTTTTCATTGATGGTCATTATCCCTAATCAGGTATTCTCTTATCCATTATACACTTAAGTTAATAAAATTATTATTATCAACCCCCACATTTCTTCACACACTAACATTTCTTATCATGATTATTATAATATTTTCATCTTCCCACTAGTATTATAGAGTCACATTGTTCTATCCTTAAATTTATATAATCACACCAATTCCTCAACTTCCCACCATATATATATAAGTGTTTATTTTCAATACCTTTTTGAAGTAGATAAAAAATTTGTATAGGATTTCACAAAAATCACCAAGATCTAATATCCATCCAAACTATATATTTTCAATTAAATTTTTATGATCTATTAGACCTCCAACAACTTATTCACTACTCTTTGACTGGTATTAATATCATTAACATAATTAATTTACTATATTTTCACAACTCATTGAGCTCATGTGATCATCTAGAATCTATAAAATCCTCAATATCCTTATTCTCTGAAACTAGGTCGATATTACTCTAAAAAGTTTATCATCTCACTTCATCTTCTTCCCCTTTAATAGTTCTCTAATTTTTCTAGGTTGGCAGCTCTTAGATCAGTCCTGGTTCCTTCACACATGAGATCTATCTATTTATTTTTTTGTTATACATAAGTGAACTGAATTTTATTTTCTATATTTTGATATAGAAAATTCATCAAAACTTGTGTGGTTGATCCTCTTATTATGTACTTATTTTCATGATCCTGATAATCTTGTTACCTTCTAAATGATAGACTTCTATAACTTTATAGGAATACCCAAAATTTTCATTTCTTATCATTTTCTCTCTTGCTTGAATCATTCTTTATTTTAATTCATAGTAGCCTCAAGATATATTCCTTAAAATTACCCAAAATATATTCCCCAATTTATAAATACCCATTACTGTTATAAATTCATAGAGTATTCCCAATTGTGGCCTAGAGTGGTTCTTCACAACATGATAGATTTAGTAATAATAAACCTATAGAGATATATAAGAAATATATACCTATAAATATCATCTATTCTCTATTATTATTCTTATAATCTATAGTTTAAATAACATTCATTTATGACATTCATAACATTTAAGTCTATCTCTTTCGTCTTCTTATTTAAATTCCATATTTAATCAATTTGAAATTCTAGTATCATTCTTAATAAATTTATTATAAATTCATATTTCACTTGATATTCCTCTTATCAGACAAGCTGATTAAATCAAAAATGATTTTTTGATATTTTAGACATTGAAATCCAAATTCAACATCATTGTATTAATCATAATTTTGAATAAAAAATTATATAAACTCTATTTTCATACTTGAAGATTCCCTCAAACTCCCACTTTATTTGATCTTCTAAACTATAAATTAAAGATCAAATTCTTAAGAATTCATATCTTTTATCACATTTAATTTGTGATATTTTTATCCATAAAAATCAATCCAAGAAACATGTTAATACATTTCCTTCAGAATATTTTGATTATAGATATAACATTTTTTATCTAACAAAATTCATGAATTCCCACTAAGCCATGACTCATATGAATTTGGAAATCACTCATCTGAAGAATAATAATTCACTCATCCAAATTATAATATAAATCATCTAAATATGGAAATAAATCATTCTAAATCCCCTTTTACTCATATGAAGTTCGATTTTATTCTTTCAAACTCTACTCTGACTCATCTAAAGTGATGGATAACTCCTCTATACTTGGTGTTTAATCTTCTGAAGCCTTATTTAACTCATCTGAAGTGTGACTTTACCTATCCAAAGTCCTCAAGGACTGATATGAACTTTTCCTTATCCATCTTTCTATATCTATAAAAAAAATATTTTTAATCAAATCACTTCAAAATTATTTCAAATTGAAACTTGGATTATCAAGCACTTCCAATCACTTCAGAATAGATCCAATAAATTTTAGTAATTACTAAAATAATTCCAAGACTTTTTAGTAATCTTCCAAGATACTTAACAGCAATTAAATACTCAAATATATTATTTTCAAAAACATTTATTTCACCTAAAAATCTATTTTACTTGGTCTTTATAAACCGTCATCTAAGTGATATGTAACACTAAAATCAGAAGTATTCACAATAAGTTACATTATTATAGTTTCTCCAATATCTTAGGAATTAAAACTTCCAAATCATAAATATTTTAACTCCATTAATAATACCACTTAAATTTGTTTAAAATATCCATATCCTCTACTTCTATAAATTTTTATAGACAAGTTCTCTCTATTCTATCAGTACTATCCACTTACTTATATTTGTATAAACTCTATAAATCATCTAAATTTAATGTAATACTCACCAAAATAGTTATCTCATTCACCCTTTATCCAATCAAGCATAGTAAACTTAAATCACTTCCTCAGGTGGATAATTATTCCATCAACCAATCTCCAACACACTTAAAACACCATTTCATGATATTTTTTAACAAAAAATACTAACATTAGCTTAGAAATACATTTGGTCACTTCAAACTCCCTCTTTGTATTTCTTATCAATACACAATTTTCTCTATGTTCAATGTAACTCTTCACCCCCTAATTCAAAATAAATGCAAAATGGGATAGTTTTAATCTCCTTAAATTTAAAGGAATGATATCTCCCCCTTTTAACTTCCTTAAACTAAAAAACATATTTTCCCCTTGATTTTCACTCCTTGCTAGAGAGAAGGATGAAACCACAAGATTATTAAAAATAAACATTAAGTAAGAAACTCTAAGTCTATATGTGATAACTTGGTCTAGGAAATAAAACTAATTTTACCAAATAATTAGAGCTTTCCACATATATTCCTAAATGTGGTACTAACTAGGTAATTTCCTTCTTAGGTGTTATATAAACATATTTTCATGATATTTTGTAAAATTACACTCTTTTTCATAAAACACATCGAAAAAATTCAAGTAAGAGTGTATTTTATTCCCCATTTAGTTATAAAATCACCCCCTTGATAAAATGATTAAAAATGATCAAAATAATGATTTAGAGAGTGAGTGTCAAACTTAAAATTTTATATTTTATAGGTTTATAAATAATTATAGATTTGATAAGAAATGATAACTAGTAGTAGGTTTCACTTATTTGTGAGCTCCCCTCAAGGGATACTCTCCACACTTCACCATGGTTAATTTTCTCTTCAAAAATAGTCACAAAGAATTTATGATACTAGTTGAAATATATCGGGTATGCGTTTAAATGATACAAATTGATACTAATTTTAATTCAACATTATAGATTATTTTTCAAGGTTATATTAGAATTATAACCTTTATTCAGTCCACTTTACATCTTCACCATTAATTACATTTTTTAGATACACAATATCCAAAAATTTGGGAATAATTTGGCTTTCCATAGACTCTTCGATGGGATAAATAGGGCTGAGAACTATTTCCCAACCGATAATATATCTTCTTTGATGCTCTAAGATGTATTTTATTGCTCATGATTTATTTATTATTATTTTAAAATGTGTTCCTAATTGTTCTGCATGTTATTATCTTTATTTTCATCTTTATTATTAGTTATAATGAGCATACTAACTTGAGAAAAGAAATTGTTTTAAATCTTTTTAAGTTTTTTCAACTTTTTGGCCTCTTCCAACTGATTTTTACATATAATCAAACACTATTTTGATAAATACTTGGACTTATTTTATATACAAACACCTTCTTTGTAATAGATGATTTGGCCTCAGGAGACACTGGTACTTTTCCTATGTTCTCTAATAATTTCTTTTGATGAATTATCCATGTCTTACATGAGATGACCCAAACCCTCACTCTCAGATCTAGTGCTAGAAAAAAAAATATTACATGTATTATTTAATACAAATCACTACTGAAAAAATGATTTTTCCCAATGCTTCTATACCAACGGTTTGTCAAACCGTTGGTATAGGTACCATTTCCCAACGGTTTGGCCAAACCGTTGGGAAAGCCCATATTTTGGCCACCTTTCCCAACGGTTTTGGAAAACCGTTGGGAAAGGGTAGCCTATCCTAATGGTTTTCCCAAACCATTGGAAAAGGGCCTCCAAAATTCAACCTTCGGCCAAACTTTCCAAAAAAACACTAGACTTTTCCCAACGGTTCTCAAAACCGTTGGGAAAGGCCTTTCCCAACGGTTTTGAGAACCGTTGGGAAAACTCTAGTGTTTTTTTTGGAATCATCCTATGGAGAACATTATATATATCAAAATTTAAAATAATTAGAACAATACATATATATTTTTATGGAATTATGTAAACAAAAGTCATGTTAGGTTAGTGGTTAAGTCTTTGAGTTATAAACTAGAGGTCCTGGGATCAAATCCCACCGGGTGTTTTGTTTTTGGAATTTATATACCAACGGTTCCATTACCGTTGATATAGAATTCATATTACCTATACCAACGGTTTCCAAAACCGTTGGTATAGACCTTTCCCAACGGCTTACTTGGCTACGGTTCTCCAAACCGTTGGTATAAGCTATACCAACAGTTTGGAGGCCTATACCAACGATTACAAACCGTTGGTAAAGGTTAGTTTTCCAGTAGTGAATTGAGGAAAACCAAGTTTAACATACATATATTTTACATAATTTTCATAATTTTAAAATTAAATATCATAAGTAATCTTACAATACTAAAACCCAATGGTTTAATGTCTCTAGATACTATATAAAAAACACCTTAATACACATTATTGCTTCAATATTTCCCACAAACATCTCTACATAATACTTACTTATAAACATAATCCTACATTTCAATCCCCTAGATATGGGAAAAAAATAAAGGGGTGACATAAAATTCTTAGTAATGGAAACTTATAAATGATTTATAAAGTGTTATATCATAAATATGAACACATGAGAAATATTTGATTAAAATAATCATAGAATCATAAGAGATAATCATAAAAAATGATATAATATTAAAGATTATGACATGAGATCATGAGGTAATAAAAGGGATGTCTTTAAAGCATAAAATATATACCAGAGATTAAAACATGTGAAAATAATCATAAACTATAGAAACATAACATTAGAATATAATATGGAAATATGAAACTAATATACACATAATAAATTATAAAATTGTAATAAAATCCAATCATACCCACACATTATGTTGTGAGAAATCTTAATTGAGTTATTTTTAGCATTATATACATAAATATTACATCATTTTATATGAATATTCAATATATATCACAATAATAAAGACCCCAAAACCATAAAGGTGTAGTGTCTGTAGAGACTAGATACATAATAAACTTATTTATTGAAAGATCTTCAACATATCCTAGAAATTTCTTCTCATATAGTACCTATCTTAGGAATACCCTACTTAATACCTTTCTTCATAACCTAGGGAAAAACATAAGAAAGGATAAGCTCATATGATCAATAAGGATAAACATAGTATATATTAATTTATGATCATAAGTGAGTATAATATAAGCATAAGGTTATGATAACAGGATTATAACTTATAAAAACATACCCAACAAATCATGTACTGTAAATAATTATTCATAGAATAAGGATTTTTCATTACAAAATACATGAGTTATATGGGTGTGTAATCATAAGTAATCAATCATGATCCCTGAGAGAATATTATAATCATTGGAAATAAGTTTGTGGAATTAATATAATAATATAAAGTCGTTTCCTTAGTCAATTATCTCTACCAATACTATCATAGTGGACAGAGTCCCATTGTGGATTGGTTCTACTCTCCATTCACATAAACATAGTGGATAGAGTCTCATAGTGGATTGGGTTTACTCCCCGGTCTCTTTTATATTATCCCATGATATATAAGGATTTAAAAAATTTAGTTTAAGGTTATATAATTCTAGTATAACTCATTACATAATGAAAACCATATATATTTGTGCCATAATATCTTAAAAAAAATCATTGTATCATCATATCTTAATTAACCCATGGGAAAGAAATAGGTTTCATGAAAACATCCTTAAAAATCATCATTATAAGACATATAGGGAAATAAAGTGGATGGTATCATAATATAATTACCCTAGTTAAGAATTATTATAAAGTATGTTGTCATAGATGAAAAAATCACTTTTATGAAAGAATTAAAAATATTCTTTGAAAAATAAATGAAAATATAATTTTCTTTTGGTAACTTTTAAAAACTAAAAATTCCTAGAAAAATGGGAATAGGATTTTATTTGTGAAACCATGGAAAATTATAAAGTAATATTTATAATTAATACCTTTTATTATAGCTATAAAATGTGGTTGAGTCGTAAATGTTCAAAAAACAATCTTTTCTTACTTTTGTATAAAGTAAAAAGTGAGTCGTGTGGAAAACAAATTAAAAGATCACTTTTATTAATTTTTAAGGAAATTAAAGGTTATTATAAAATAATTTTAACAAAAATTTAATTGTAGATACAAAATTTCATTAAACATTTTGAATAACATGGCTATGAAGGAAAAAGATTCACGACCTAGAGGAAGAAATATGGTTGTATTTTCTTCTAAATATACTTCCAGTATTTTTGAGTACTAAAGAGGGAGTAAATGAAAAAGAATACATGAAAACCTCATAAATAAACATATTATAAGAAAACAAATTAGGTTTATGAAATAAATAACATAACATTTCCCACAAATTAAATTAAATGATAAATAGTCCTGATAAAAATGAAATTGTCTCATAAATAATAACCTAAAGTCACAATGTGGTTTATAAATATCCATAACTCCTATATAATATATTTCTATTTATTTTAAATATAAAATTGATCCATATTTATAATTATTTTACCATATATCAATCCGTTATAATTTTCAATTTCCCATTTATTAGAAATTCTTCATTCACATCAAGATTCATGGGGTTAAATATTTCATGTCTTATACATGTTTTGGTTCAATGGTTCTGGTACTTTCACTTTCTTCATGATTAAATAATATTAACAACATTATAAATATAATATTTATTGATTATACACACTTATATAACCATCCATGTAAGGTGGTGGTGTAAAATTAAATACATCACTTCTTTAAGATGGTAGTTTGTACATACACATGAGCGATGTTTTCATTTAAAAAAAAGAAATAAATAAATTTAAAAAATAATTTATATTTGAATAATTATAATTATATCATAAATATAATATATATTAATTAAATAAATCTATATAATCATCTAATATAAAAACATTTTATTATTGTAAATATATTTATCTATTTATTTTAATATGGTTATAAAATATTTTTAGGTGGTTAAGGAATAAATAAACTTGAAATAGATCAGTAAAAACAATTACCTCTTCTTTGAGATATTCTCCTTTAGACTGAGTTTAAGGCCTTTTTAGGGGAAGTTTTTGGTAAGACCAATGGATTTGAGACATGATATTGAAATTTTATAGGTTAATTTTTTTATATTTTTGAGATAAAATTGAACTCTCATATATTTTTGAAAGGTTTAGATTAAGTCTCTTTTATAGGAAACTTTTAACAGTGTTTTCACAAATACTTAGTCTTTATGGGTCAAGAATGCCATTCTAAAAAGAAAAGTGGATCATAAGTGGAAAATGATTTATTTTATCAAACATTATCCATTACATTTTCCTATGGTAAGTTTTTTATGATTTTTTAATCAATTAACTAAATATTGTTTAACATAAAATACCCTTTAAAGTCATTTTCAGTACTACTCACATAATCTAACTTTAAATGCATCAAGATAATAATGGGGTTAAAATATAAATACTTAAATCATGAATTATATTTCATAAGTATCTATAAAATTCATGTATCTCTATAATTCATACAAACCTTGTCACTTTTAATATTTTTAAAACTATTTACTTGACTTTTCTACTTCTTGCACCAGAATTGTGTCGACACTGCATGAGAATTTTTAAACAATCATAATATTATTTAAAATCAAAAATAAATTATTATTAGAAAAATAATTAATTATTCATTAATTTTATCATCCAAACTCATTTATATACTATTTTTATCTATATCTTTATCATGAAATAAAAATCAGTGATAAAGAGAGACATATTGAAAATACTCTTAACATAAAATAACATATACTTATTTTCAAGTTAAAGTTGAAAAAATAGCCAATTTTTTGAGTATAAGATAATTTAAGGTATAAATCCACTCAGAAAATAATATTTAGCCAAATTATAAATTTAATTTAATCCCCCATATTTTAATTTAACCCCCAAATTAACCCTTTTAACCCTTACCGTGGTGATAAGTTTTTTACCATTGTTACTATTCATTATGCCTAGAATTTAGTTAACCTTATTGGATAATATTAATTATGATGATTCTGAATATTTAACCAATTTTAAAATATTATATTCCTAGATGTGGAAAAATATTAATTCTAATATCCATCCATGAAAAGTGTAAAAACCATTTTTAGAAAAACAAAATTATTTTTAAGGAAAAATGTTTTTATTCCCACTTTTTCATAATAAAAACTATTAATTGAATTTTAATTTATTTTATTGGATATATTGTCTAAAAAATTCATTAAAATCATATATAAAGGGTTATTAATTTAATTTATTAATATAAAATTACATTGCACACATAAAAATAGTTTTCTAAAAAATAACTCCTTTTACCTTCAAATAATTGTATCTTTATTTAAAATAATTTGAAAAAAAATGTATGAATGATTATTAAATTTTTATATAGGTATAAAAAATAATTTTTCATAATTTTAGTACTCTAAATAATAGAAATTTACTTTTAAATAAAAAATATATAACAATACATTGTTTATAAAACTCACTTCTCTATTTAACCAAGAATAATTAAAGTAGTGCATATTATAATTACTTAATTTATTTTACTAATTATTTTTCATTTAATTTTCTTCTAATAAATTTTATTTTTTATTATAATAAATCATTATTCACTAAAGTTCATTGTTACATGAATCGTAATCTATTGATTGTAGCTAATTTATTAAAAATAAATATATTCTAAAATCTAAGGGTATTATATATTTCACCCTTAAAATTACATTACTCTAAAGAAAAAAACCATCATACTTCTGCATCATTAAATTCTCAATTTCCCATGTAACTTCCAAAAATTTATGGTTTCTACTCAAAAAAATTACTAGTTTAGTGGTCTTATTCTGCAATGTTTTATCATTTCAATTCATAATATCCATCGGTTATTCCTCCTCAGAAAGATCATGATCTTGTGGTACAACGTCTGATTCCTATACTCGATAAATATTAGGTATACACTTCTTTAAAATAAATATGTGGAACATGTTGTGAACTTTGTAAAGGTTTGGTGGAAGCTCTAAATGATAAGTTACTACCTCAGTATGATCAAGAATCCTATAAGGACCAACATATATGGGGCTCAACTTCCCCTTCTTTCTAATTATCATAACCTTCTTCTAAGGATATATTCAAAGGAATATATTATCACCAACATTGAATTATAGATCTCACAAAAAATCGTAACATAACTTTTGTTTTGAATCTGAGGTACCCTCGTGTGTTGCGGAATGGGTCTAAACATCTCTAACATTTCCTTATCTATCTTAGGTCCAAATAGATTTTATTCTACAACTTCATCCCAATATGTTGTAGTTCTATACTTTTTTTCAAAGAGGTAGTTATAAGGATCTATTTGAATGCTCAAGAGAAGTCTATTTTTATATTAAAATTCAACCAAAGAAAGGTATTGGTCCTAATCAACTTTGAAATCTATAGAGAAACCACTCGTCATTTCTTCTAGGGTCTGAATGGACCTCTCAAACTAACCATCTGTCTGAGGATGATATGCAATGATAAATCTCATTTATTTATTCAACAATTATTGAAGAATTCTCTTAAACTTCAAGGTAAACCTCAGATCTTGATCATATAAAATGGAGATTAGTACTCCATGAAACCATACGACATCCTTAATTTATATTCTGGTGTTTCTATCAAGTAATAAATATTCTATGATAGAAATGAAATGTGATGAATTCATAAGGAAATATATTAAAACTCAAATGCTATTATAGATTTAGATGTTTTAGGTAGCCTTTGAAAAAATACACAATTATTCTTTCCCATTATTATACATGTATGGGTAATGGTTGCATTGTCCCCTTAGACTTATGATTTTCATCCTTAACTTATTAGCATACCAGGAAATGAGAAACAAACTCTGAAATATCACACTTTATATTTTCCCAATATAAATACTCTCTTATATCTCTATAAATATTTTTACTTCTGGGATTGATAGAGAATAATGAGCTATGTGCTTCATCCAATACATCCTACTTAAATTCTAGTATTTAAGGTACACATATCCAATTTTTGAATTCTATTATCCCCTCATGGTCGTGATTGAACTCTAGAACAATCCTTACCTTCTTTTGAACCTCTATATCCTCCTTCTTCACCTATTTAATATTCATATGAATGGATGGTTAAACATTCATCTGATAAATATAGGATCATTCCCATTTACTTGTGATTTAAATTTCCATATTATATAAATCCCTAAGTATTGGATCTCTTTTAATCCTCATTATGGAAAAACTAATATAGTCTCTCCGACTCAGATCATAAGTCACCTTGTTTATCTTCGTAGGGTGGTAATGTATTGAGTATTCACATTCCTTAATCAACTCAAACCATCTCCTTTGGTATATATTTAACTCTTTCTTTGTGAATATATACTTTAATATTTTATGATCAATATATATATATATATCACAAATTTCACCATAAAGATAATGCATACATATTTTCAAATAAAAAAAATCCATTGCCAACTCCAAATCATGAGTCAGGAAATTTTTCTCATTTGCCTTAAATTGGCATGAGTTATATGCTACTACCATGTAATTCTAGATAAGAACCCATATTAGTACCTTATTTGATGCCTCACTAAATATAAAAAACACTTCTCTTCTACAATGTGGTGTAAGAATAGGTTCATAATCCAACCTTCTCTTTGGTTCCTTGAAATATTATTCACATTCATCGATCTAAATGAACTTGGATCACTTCCACACAAACATGGTTCGTGGATTTTATAGTCTTGAGAAATTTCTCACAAAGTGTTAGTAGTATCTAGCCAATTCCAGAAAACTATGGATCTCGATTTGTAAAATCCTTGTTTTTTCCATGTAAATCTTTGAAATATATCTAGTAATATTTTCGGAGCTATATGCTTAGATGGCATGAGATTCTCTAGAAAAATGATCCTAGAGTTAATATTTTTTTTAAAAATAGATATATTAACATCACACATGTGGATATTTTCTGAAAAAGTTGAATAACTCTATGATGGAGGATCAGATTGGAAATTTGATATTGTTGTTGAGTTCAAAACATGGATTTTACCCTAGGCATGACATAAACAACTAGTGCATCAGGTGTTCGTCTTGGGCGCCATCATGGGAGGATAAATAATTAATAAATAAATAATTTATTTAATTATTTAATTGAAGATAAAAATCTAGAATCCTCTATAAATACATTGTGATGGAAAATTCGTAGAGTTATCTACATAATCCTAAGAATTGAGGGAGAGATTTGGAGGATATTGTTGGTGAATGACAGCGGATCAGAGGATCAAATCGATAATATAAGGATTGTCTATGCCAATGAAGTTTAGGGATCTTGCCAATAACTATGACATGGGATCTTTCTTCATTATTGATTGATCATAACACTGCTACAAAATAGGCCTTTAATAAATCTAGTCTTTATCAGCACTAAAAAACATTGGTAAATTGTACCTTTTATTTGTGTTTTTTAGCACTGATAAATGATACCCTTTATCAATGCTTTTTTAGTGATGATAAAGGGTACCCTTTATCCGGGCTAAAAATAAAGTGTCACTAAAGCGTACCCTTTTTCAGTGCTTTATTTTTAGCACTCATAAAGGGATCATTTATCAATGATTTATCAGCACTAATATAGGTCCAAATAAAATGAAATAATTAAATAAAAAATGAGTTTATTGAAAACAATATTAATAATTTTATGAACATGAGCCTCAAACTAGTTGGTGAGGACTCGACAAGTGCATCCAAGAGACCCGAGTTCAAAACCGGGTGGATAAATAATTTTTGGGGGATTGTAGAAGTACTACAGCAGGAACTATAGTAATATTGTACTGGTACTGTAGCAGGTACTGTTCGGTGTTATAGCAGTCGGAACTATTCATTTGTTTGGGCTTTCGGGCCACTTGTTTGGGCATCAGGTCCTTTAAGGCCTTCAGGCAGTAAGGTTTTCGGGCCACCTCAAGGCCTTCGGGCCACCTCAAGGCCTTCGGGACAGCTCAAGGCCTTCATGCCACCTAAAATTATGCTTAATGACTAGACAGGCTCTACAAGGAGAAGACTCCAAATGAGGATTCAGAGCATGCGCAATCACCAGAGCAAAATCTAAGTGGATTTTTCAGAAATAGAGGGTATGTAATTGATATTAGGACTAGCCTGTTCATTCATGGGAAGCCTAACTGAACAATCCATGCAAAGGTGGAGAGATAACATCGCGATGAAGAAGCTAGGGAGGAGCAGTTCCATGTAGTTATAGTCTAAATATTTCCCTAAGACCTAAAGTTCATGTAATATCTAAGCCTAAGGGCCTTGTAAGGGTTCCCCTCATCCCTTGAAAGGGGGGTGATCAAAAAATCAATAAAAAGGCCTTCAGGCCATTTGGGATATTAAAAATTTTATTAATTAAATAATTGTTGATAAAAATGAATAAATTGATTATAATATATATAAATTATAAATACTAATAAATAGTATATTTTAAATATATAGATATATGAAAAATTAAAACTATGCAAATAAAAATTAAAAATAAGGAAATGTAGAAAAATATTATACATTTTATTAATTAGATAATTATTGATAATGTTAACAAATACTATATATTAAATTTATATATATTTATATGAATGTATATAAATATAATTTATATAATACAAAATATTTGTGTTTTACATTAAATAGTCATATATTTAGTGAATAATGGTTTATAATTGAAAATTAATATGAATTAAAAATACTTACTAATTGTATAGAGTAATGGACATAATTGAATGTCGTTTGATTTTTCAATTTAAAATAAATCAAACTTGTGTTATATTGATTTCACATATACTAAATTAATGAATTTTTATATAAAATTAACACACACAAAACTTATCCATTTTTTCAATATTGTTAGTGTACTTATTTTTAATTTATTTAATTTCACTCATTTTTAGCATGTATGAACTTAAGATTAAATATTCATTAATAATGTTAAAAATATAATTGTAAAAAAATATTTATAAATAAATATATTTATAAATGTACATTTACTATATTTATACATTTATATATTTATAATTATAAATAAATAAATATTATTTTTTAAAAAGGTATTTATAAAATTATAAATAAATAATTATATATATTTAAGTAATTATAAAATTTACAATAAATTTATTTGAATAATGAAAATGTTTACTATGTTTATATTTATATTTATTTATTAAATATATATATATAATGATATAAATATTGTTTTTTAAAAATATTTATATAATTATAAATAAATAATTATATATTTAAATAATGAATATATTTTCTACATTTATATTTATATATAGTTATTATATATATATATATAATTATATAATTATAAATAATTATATAAATATATATGATGATATAAATATTATTTTTAAAAAATATTTATATAATTATAAATAAATAATAACATATTTAAATAATTATTAAATTATAATAAATATATTTAAATAAATAATTAATTTACTATATTTATATTTATATTTATTATATATATATATATTTACAAATTTCTTATTTATAATTGTAATTATAAATCCTTTATTAGTGCTTTTTTTTGAAGAGTTGATAAAATTGTCCCGATCTATTTAAAAAACCCTAACTAGTCACGAACCCTTTGTGATATCAAAATCTTTACATGGATCCACTCACTGATGGCACTCCTCCTTGATGAATCGAATCTCTAATCAAGGACCAAACAAATCTAAGGATCAAATTCAAGCCTCAAATTATTTAAGGGTCGAAAGAATCCAAGGCTCGAACGTAAGGCTTTCTCTACTTTCTCTCAAACAAAAGTCTTTCTCTACTTTATCTTAGGGAACTCAGGGTGTAAAACAAAAATGGTTTTGACCATGGTGGAGGATTTTTTGTAACTATGAGTGTGGTGAGTTATCCATTTTGAATATTTGGCTGTGGAGATCATCCATTTTGATGCTTGGAATTTTTAGTGTGAAACACCAATATTGTGAGTCTTCCTAACTTCACTCTCAGGCCATACAAGCATCTCTTTCCATCCTAATTATAGCTGTGAATTAATGTAGGGGATTTGTGATCTATTATTTTATTTATGTTAATGTGTGGATGAATCATGCTTTATTTTCATAGGATAAATAGTGGAATTAACCATATGGTAGAAGTCTTGTCCCATTTTACATTGTCTATATAATTTTGTATATATCAATTTCAATTATAGTGGTTAGGTAGCATATGATACTTCTTCCTAGCGTATTAAACTAACTATTTATTTCCATATTTGTGTAGTATAGACTTTAGATGATGAGTGATGTAATATAGATCTATTAATTATGTGATTCCACTTAGATTTCTAAGTGATGTAAGTGTATTCCACTTAGAAAATGAGACCTCATGGGAGTTTTTTCATCTCGGTAGAGGGTAGTTTTTATGGGATATATGTTACAAGGTTTGGTGTTTTTTTCTCCCTTTTTTATGATATATCTTGTTGATGTGTATTATTTTTTATGCCAAATTTTTTATGGACCTACCTAGAATCTCAAGGATGGGTCAATGTGTATTAGATGGCCTCCCAAGAATCCTTCATATGGATAGATCTGATATTATTACCTCTCTAGAATCCTTGGTATGGGTCGGTGTGGTGATATTAATTCCCAAGATTCTTGATATGTTTTAAAATATTTGATATACCATTAATATTAAATGTAATAATTCCTTAGTTTGTTACATCACTTGTTCCAAAAAAAAGAATGGAGGTTATCAAATTCTATATATTAGAAATTATTTTTAGGTATTCATTATTTTAGGTCTAAATGTATTTGTTCGACCCCTAAGAATATTTGATCACCATTCATGTATATGAAATAACTATTTATTTATTAAAAATTTTTATCAATACTTTTTTATATCTACTAGTTGATTGAATGAGAGTTTATTATTCTTGTTTATCGTATTTGGTATTATTATTACTTCTTAATTGTCTATATTATATTTTTATTTGTTTATGTGATTTATGAAAGACTTGATGTGCATCAAAAAAATGTTATTATTGAAATGTGTCGCTTGATACTCATTCCCCATCACTTTTATAGACAATTCACATTCTCATTAGTTTCATCACCTGGATAGTTATTTCATTTTGTTTCTTGAGACTCACCCCCCGTATATTTTATGTTTCTTATACTACTTTGAGTAGTAGTCATCCCATAGATGAACACCTCTTAGAGTATTTCAAGAAACATAGGTTCTTGTTCATAAGAGATGGAGGATTGTGTCAAAATAAAAATGCAATGATAAATGTTTGAGATATGAGATGATGAGGATGATAGTTGTCTATAACTTTCACCTTTGAATGAATTTAGATTATAACACTTACCATAGTGGATTAATTATTTTCTTAAATTCGATTAAACATTTTCTTCAAATCATACTAAAATTCATTGAAATAATCAAATGTTGGGTTTCTCTTATTATAATTGTATATAACTTTCACCTTTGAAAATGAATATATTATGTGTATTTATTTATTTATTATAAATAATTAATATTTTATGAACCCAATAGGATGGATATGAATTGAAAATGGATTCATGATAATTTTTGGAAAAAAGAGTATGAATTTGGAGTTAAATATTTCATCAAGTTTGCAAGAGAGTATGCATATGACCCTTCTAAAATACTTTGTCTATGTTTATGTTGTTTTTATTCAAGAGAAATTAGTCAAGAATAGTTGGGTGAACATTTTATTTTTCAAAAAATAGATTAGAGCTATAAATTTTGGACTAAAATGGGGAAAAACTAAATGTGCACACCGATTGGGATGATACTATAGTTTATGGATCATTTGATATGAATACCAGTGAAAATGATGATAGAGATCGCATGGAAGAAATGATCATGGAAATTGAATATGACCTTCTTGATTGTATAAAGATGTTTGAGAAGTTAAATAGTTGTGAAAAGATACCATTTTATACTGATTGTACCAAATACAAAATATTTTTAGTTGTATTGAAGTTATATAATTTGAAAACTAGCATCGGATGGAGTGACAAAAACTTTACATAACTACTCAGTCTCTTGAATTATATGCTAACAGAATAAAATGAACTACCTTGTCTAACATATTATGCTAAAATAATTTTACATTCAATTTAAATGATCTATAATACATGAATGTCAAAATGATTTCATATTGTCTCCCAAGGACCATGAATCACTCATAAAATTCCCTAAGTGTGGTGCAAATCGATACAAGAATAATGAATCAAGTCCTTTGAAATATGTATGGTAATTTACAATCATTATATAGTTTAGAATATTATATGGATGTCAGGAAACCACAATATAATTGACATGTAATTTAGATACAAGAATTAAATATGGGAACCTACGTCATCCAGCGGATTCACCTTAGTAGAAGAAAATTGATTACAAGTTTCCAAAATTTGGAAATGAGCCAAGAAATGTTTTTCTTGCGTTATCTATATATGGAATAAATCCTTTTGGTGTATAGAGTTGTACTCACAATAAATGGTCTATCATGTTGGTAAATTATAACTTTCTTCCATGGTTATGAATAAAATGCGAATACATTATGTTGTCTCTACATATATTGAAACCAAAGCAACCTGGTAATGATATTGATATCTATTTGGATCCATTGATCGAAGATCTAAAATTGATGTGGGATACATGTGTTACAATGTATGATTCTCCTAGAAGTTAAGTATTCACATTGAGGGCCATGTTGTATGAGATGATAAATGACTTCCCCACTTATATAAATTTATCATGATGTAGCATAAAAGGAATGTTGGGGTGTCCCATTTGTGAAAAACACACATACTCGATTGGGTTAAAACATTTTTTGAAGATTTTATTTTTAGTAAATAGTAAATTTTTACCTCGATGACATAAATACCGATCCTCAATGACATCATTTGATGGGAATATAAAAAAAGGTTAAAAATTGTCTCTAATAAAGTGAAATCAATTATACAATAAAGAAAAATAAATTGACACTATTTTCAGTAAACCATTTTTGAAAAACCTTACAAAATTAGGTTAGAAGAAGAGATCAATTTTCTTTTAATTACTGTATTGGAATTTTTTGTATGTTAGAAATTTTCTTGATGTCATGCATGTAGAAATAAATGTATTTGATAGTGTTATTAGAACATTACAAAATTATCCTTGAAAAATGAAATATGGTATCAAGGCTAGGTTGGACTTGGTTAAAATGGGGATAAGGGAAGATTTGGCACTGGTGAAGGGTAAAAGACAAAATTTTCTTCCCCCAACATCTAATGCTCTATCCAGACATGAAAAATTATAGTTTTCCCTTTTCCTTAATAGGGTAAAAGTTCCACAGGGGTATTCATAAAATATCAATAATATCATGTTAGTGACTAATTTTTATTCACACGACTATCATGTTTTGATGTAAGATTTTATGATTTTTTCTTTTCATTGTAATCAACCTAAAAATTTATAGCATACATTAACTATAATTTTCTTCTTTTTCAAAGCCATATGTAGTAAAGTTATAGACCTGATTAAGTTTTCAACCATGAAGAAGAAGGTTTCAGTCATATTATGTGAATTAGAGGTGTTTTTTCCACTATCATTCTTTGATATAATAGTCCACATAATGGTTCAATTTGTTTGAGAGGTTCAACTATGTGGTCCTATCCATTACAGATGGATGTACCCTATTAAATGGTATATAAATATATTTAAAGGGTATGTTAATAATCGATGGTATCCAGAAGGTTTATTCTATAATGATATATTATTGAAGAAGCTATTGAATGTTGTACCGATTACCTATCATGTATTGACAACATCAGTCTCCCAAAGTCTCATCATAGAAAACTCCTTATGGTTAAATAGATTTTCAGAAGATATTTTTTTTATAATTACCTTGATAGATCATGAGAAATTGAACCTTTACATTTTACATAATATTGAATATGTTGATCCATAAATTTAATCCTACAATGAAATTATTATAGATTTGAATCCATCAAGGGATGAAGGATGGATATCAAGTAAACATATTTAATAGTTTATTGGATGGTTACAATTTTAGATTTATAAGGATTTATCTAAAAATAATAATTCAATTGTTGAAAAAATTCAATGTCTAGTCATGGGATCGAATAAAAAATTTATATCATACACTGGTTTTCTAATCAATGGTTATATTTTCTATAAAAAAGAACAAGATGACTGTAGTATAGTTCAAAATAGTAGTGTTATTCTTGTGGCTGAAGCGATGCACATATTTGGTTTCAAGGATAGAAATACAATTTATACAAATATTTCATATTTTGGAATTATTTAAAAGATATACAGGTTGTATTATAAAAAATTTCAAGTGATGATTTTTCGTTGCAAATGGTTTGACAATATTAGTGCAGTGAAAGTTGATGAAATGGACTTCGTGAAGGTGAATTTTAGAGTGGAAGGGGAAAAGGACAATCCTTTCATAAGGTTATCACAAGTAGTATAATTATTTTATGTCTCAGACACAATAAACAAGAATTGGTCGATTTTCCCACTGGTGACTAAAACAAATGTTGGGTCATATGAAAATTCAATTGAGTATGACCCTTTCATTATGAGATCACAATCAGTTCATGTCAGTAGCAATATAAAAATCTCTCATACATTAGATTAGACCATAAATAGGGGATTTTGATTCTCAATAGAGGAATCAAATCCCAAAAATCTTTAAAAAAGGAAAGAAATATCAATGAGAAGGTAAAAGTGTTTTTTAATATACTATGTTTTTTCTCATAATATTATATGTTCTCTACTAAATTAATATAATCTAAATTAAATAATTGACTACTCATGCTGACAATGTATTATGCACATGATGATGTTACCAATCCCTTATAATAAAAAACTATAATGAAGTAAACCCTTTGGAAATATGTAATGGTAATGTTACGATATACTTTCTCTATTTTACCAAAAAATATATAATGGACTGTGGATTTAATTTTCATTATTCCTTGCAAAGTTTGTTTATTTTAGAAGTTTTATCCCCATATTTCATGCCTTTATAGGAACAGAAATGATATTGTCTCTACTCAATCAGAGAGGTAATATTTATTTTTGGACAGTAAAATTAGTTTTCGTAGAATTAAAGTTTTGTTTCATATTAATGTTTAATTTTTTTTATTACTTATGTAATAATTGTTTTCTTATATAGGTGGATTATTTTTTTCGAGTTGGGGTGGTCTGTCTATATTCTATGCCTTTATACACTAAAACTTCTATATAATTCTTCTCCCTTAAAACCTTTTCACCCCTACATTGTTTCATTTATCACCTTCCATCAAGTTCCCTCCACTGCCTTTGTAAGAAGAGAAATGACACTACCTATTCTCAATCACAAAGGTAATCTTGATGTTTTCACAATAAAATAATTTTCCATATAATTTATGTATAGTTTCATATATATGTTTTATTTATTTATTTTATTATTAATCATATAATAATTTTATCCTTATACAGGTGGATTCTTTTGTTCAAGTTGGGATGGTTTTTTCGACATTGTTTATGTGCGCGAGAGATTGGACTTCGAGCCTACAACTGAGATAATAACAACAAGTAAATGTGTCAAGAATGCATAAAACCATCATAAAAAGGTTAATACCAACAAATTTAAATAATTTTTTTATCATTTTAACTACTATTTTCAAGTTAATTTTCTTATCATTTTCATCTAATACGTATTTAGTTTTTTTCAAATCTCTCTTGGGAATTCATATTGACTTGATGTTCTTATCCAAAAAACCTTTCTTATGGAAATACATAAGAGTAAAAGAAGCTCATGTGGTCATTGTGCTAACTTTTCATGATATATTGGGCACATGAGCTTCCTCCACTCTTTTGGATTTCAATAACAATATAGGTTTTTTGGCTAAGAACATCGAGTCAATATACATTGTTGTTAGTTTGAAAAAATAAAGGTAATAAAAATTTTTGTAAATTTTAAAGTTAGTATTGTTTTGAGACTTTAGTACATTTAAGAATTAGCTGCATCTCAATCTGACACACAATGGGATAAATATGACTCCAATTACTTCTTTTAATTTAAAATTGACATTAATTTTAGTAAAAAAAGAAAACTAACATACTCAAAACTGAGCAAACATATTCATATTGTTTTGATACTTTAGGAAAAATTATCCATAAGTCATTTGTGATGACTAGGAATCATACACACCTCAATATATTACACGAGGTTCTTGTTATGACTCAAAGTGTGTATTATCAGTTTAAAATCTATATTATAGATCAAATGGTGTTACTCAATAAAAACCAATCAAATTCAATAAAAAATTTGAAAATTTAGTAAAATGATTCATAATTAATTTTTGATATATAGGAATCAGTCTCACATCAAACCAATACATGATGTGATTGACATGAGTCAAAGTGTGTATTCCCAGTTTAAAATTAGATTTTAGTAAAAAAGACAAGTGACATACTCAAAATGAAGAAAATGTATTTAGATTTTTTTTATACTTTAGAAAAATGATCCATAAGTAATTTTTTATGTATAAAAATCAATCTCATCTCAATCTGACAAACAGTGTTACCATTATGACTCCAAGTGCATCTTTTTATTTAAAATTGACTGCAATTTTAGTAAAATGGACAACTAAATTACTAAAAACCAATAAATCACATTAGTTTTGTTTTTATACTTTATTTAAATGGTCCATAAGTAATTAGATATGTATAGAAATCAGTTGCACCTAAATTTGATGCATAGTGTGACTAGTATGACTCCAAGTGCATCTTTTTATTTAAAATTGACATCAATTTTTTTAAAATGGACAACTGACCAACTCAAAACTGAAAAAAAAAATCTTATTTTTTGATAATTTTCAAAAGCAATCCACAATTCATTTTTGATGTGTAGTAATCAATCGTACCTCAATTTGACACAAGATGTGTCTGGTATTACTCAAAGTGTATGTTATCATCTTAAAATCGACATCTTAGTTCAAAAAGATTCACTCACTGAAAATTGATCAACCACACTTGGATTTTCTTGATAATTTAGTAAAATGATTTATAATTCATTTTAGATGTGTAGAAATTAGTCTTATGTCAAAATGATACACGATGTGATTGGTATGAGTTAAAGTGTTTGTTTCCGGTTTAAAATGAACTTTTTGTAAAAAATACAGCTGACATACTCAAAACCAAGAAATGCATATAGATTATTTTGATAATTTATAAAAACAATCCATAAGTCATTTAATAATTTTAGGAATTGGTTTCACCTCAATCAGATTCTTGGTGTAACCGGCATGACTTCAAGTGTGTCTTTTTATTTTAAATTGACATCAATTTTAGTGAAATGGATAAATGACCTACTCAAAATTGATAAATCACATTCATATTGTTTTGATACTTTATAGAAATGATCCATAAGTCATTTGAGATGTGTAGGAACCAGTATCACCTCATCTGACGCATGATGTATCCGATATGACTCAATGTGTCTGTTATCATTTTAAAATTGTCATTTTAGTTCAAAAAGTGTCACTCACTTATAAACAATAAAAAATTATCATATTTTCTTGATAATTTATTAAAATTATTAATAATTTATTTTTAACATATAGTAATTGGTCTCACATCAAATAGATAAATGATATGATCGGTATGAGTCAAAGTGCATGTTTCAAGTTTAGAATGACATTTTAGTAAAAAAGATAAGTGATAAACTCAAAACTGAGAAAACACATTAAGATTATTTTGATACTTTAGAAAAATAATCCATAATTTATTTAATATGTGTATGAATTTTCCTCACCTCAATCCTACTTAGGGTGTGATTGGTATGACTCCAAGTGCATATTTTTATTTAAAATTGTCAACAATTTTAGTAAAATGGACAATTAGCCTACTCAAAACCAATAAAATGCATTAATATTGTTTTTATAATTAATGAAAATTATCCTTAATTCATTTTTTATGTTTAGGAATTAGATGAACCTCAATTTTATACATGATGTTCCCAATATGACTCAAAGTGTTTGTTATTGGTTTAAAATAGACATTTTAGTTCAAAAAGTGTCACTCACTAAAAACTGATCAAATGCACTCAAATTTTCTTGATAATTTAGGAAAATTATTAGTAAGTCATTTTTGATGTGTAGAATCAGTATCACATCAAACTGATATACGATGTGTTCAGTAGGAGTCAAAGTGTGTGTTTCTAGTTTAAAATGACATTTTAGTAAAAAAAGACAAGTGACATACTCAAAACTGAGAAAATGCATTTTTATTGTTTTGATACTTTAGTAAAATGATCCATAAGTAATTTCAGACTTGTTTTAATCATCCTCACATCGATCTGATACAGGTTGTGACCGTTATGACTCCAAGTGTGTCTTTTTAATTAAAATTGACACCAAATTTATTAAAATGGACAACTGACATACTCATAAATGAGCAAACACATTCAAATTGTTCTAATACATTAGGTAAATGATTCATAAGTCATTTGAGATAGTTATTAATTGGATGAAACTCAATCTAATGCATCGTGTGATAGGTATGACTCCAAGTGCATCTTTTTATTTAAAATTTACATCAATTTTAATAAAATAGACAACTAACCTACTCAAAACCAAGAAAACACATTCGGATTGTTTTGATAATTTATGAAAATGATACATAATTCATTTTTGATGTTTAAGAATCTTCTACATCACAATATGACACACTATGTTTCAAGTATGACTCAAAATGTCTGTTATCATTTTAAAATTGACATTTTAATACAAAAAGTGTCACCCACGCAACAACTAGTTTATGCCTGTGGGACTTTTTCTTATACTTGTTTAATTAATTTTCATATATACAATGCTTGAATATGAAAAATAAATGGTGTGATGTGTAATAATCAACAACAACTGAATCTGACACACAATTTTCTTGGTATGACTGAAATTTTAGTTTAAAATTAACACTTTCTATTTATTTATTTATATATATTATTAAAAAAATATTAATTTTTTTCTTATACAGGTGCGCTATTTTTCTCGAGCAGGGGTGGTTTGTTCAGTAATGTCATGAGTTGGGGTTAGGATCAAAAGACAAAGGAACATTGATGTTTTTGAATGTATGTAATAATTTGTACTTATTTTATTATATAAACCAATATTTTGAATGTCTGTGTTTTTTCTTATATTTGTGTTGTAAATTTCATTTCATTTAAATTATTCATTGGTACTTTATTTTTTTGATATCTTGTGGTGTTTTTTTGTGGAGTGTTGTTACAGAACATTTCATTGATGCTACAGTGTGCTGTTATAGAACACTAAAATATTCCCCTTTATCAATGCTTTTGAAACTACTGATAAATGGGACCTTTATCAATGCAAAATAAAATCACATATAAAGTGGTCATTTATCAGTGATAAAAAAAGTTCTTATAAAGGGATCCTTTATCAGTGCTTTTTTCGCAATGATAAAAGACAAGGGATTCTAATCTCTCTCAAATAGTAAGCACATATCTAAAGTTCCTAAAGGCAATTTTTATCACTATAAAAGTCCTATATTGTAATTTTGAAACTTGAGTTAGGATATTTGATTTATGTGGATTCATCCCATTTTTTTATTTTATGTTGAACACAGATCAATTCCACAAACAAGAATTGATTTGTACATCAACAATTGATTTATTTTATGGTTGATTTATTTGTTCTTTATTACTTATTTATATTCATTCATCTACTATATAAAAATATATCAAGGCTGAAACAAACAAAGCTCAAGGCTCATTCCTTATGTGTATAGTTTTATGGTTTTCTACCCATTTCTTCCCATGTTCATCATGATAAATTTATTGGTCTGAACTTCGATGAATACCAAGTATTAGATCATTTATTGATCATTATTCAGTACAATAGATTGATATCACAAGTGTGGTTTAAAATAGAGTAAACGATCAAGATGAAATAATGGTGGAATATCTGAAGTGGACTGGATCATACCTGTGATTTTTTTTCTCGATTTGGCATGCGGTGATGGTGTGAGGTGATGTGAAAGATACCCGAGTAGTAGTTGTGGATAGAATCTAGAGAGAAGGAAATAGTAGGACTCAATCAATCCAAATCCATGATTAGTGTCCGGATTTATAGCTGGATTAGAGGCCAAAGACATAGGTGAAGATATGAAGAAAGAACCACAAGTTTCTCTAAATCTTATGGTACATGGCATATAATCAAGAGATACACACCAAGTGGGAGCCCTTGGCTGTGGTGATAGGGTTTCCAAATAAATTTAAGGATTAAATTCCATGTGGTCCCCACCACATTCCATGTGATCCATGTTGGTGAGTCATCTTATATCTTAGAGGATACATAGGCACGGACATGGCCAGGCACAAAGGTAGGCTTGGTGTATAGGCGGATAGTCATGTACTCAAACACAACCAAGTACACAGGAATGGCCACAAGTACATAGGAATAGAATGAAGTAAATGGGTAAGGTAAAATGTCCTAGGTGGGGTACCAGCTAACCTCTATACACCGTGTACCCCTAAGGGACACGCCTTATATGTGGAGGTTTACATGCCACGTGAGATGGCAATGCATAGGCAGACTAGAGGTTTGAAAGACGGATCATGTATCCCGAGTACATGTCGTGACTCCTTATGGGGGTGTTTAGAACCCTTTGTTTCCTCAATTTAGACTAGGATCAGTTGAGTGTGATTCCCCAGTCCCTTCCTAAAAGGGTATAGTGTGGTATTATGTCCTTGGCATAGGATTGTGATCTCCTCTACAGGTTCAATTTCATATAGAGTTTGGTACATCCACCTATGGAAAAGATATGGATTTCATAAATATCATTTCATCATAAACATAATCAAACAATAGAAATAATTGGAATAGTGTACATGAAACATATCCTTATTAAATAATACCAACTTATATGGAAAATAATTTTGATATAACACATGAAATTAATTCCTGAGGAAAATATCCTTTTTTCTTCAAAAATGTTTTTTTCTTAAAATACAATACAATTTTAAAATAAAAGAATTTATTGGAAAATAAACTTGAAATCTTGTAATGTAAGATTCATGGAAATAAGGAATTGTGAATGTGTAAAAATCCATTCATGTTGTATAAGCTAAAAACATTTTTCTCCAACTTTTTCTGAAAAATTTTAAAAAAAATACCTCATATGGAAAACGAAAGAAAGATTTCTTTAAAACCATGTAGTAAAAATTTAAAAATGGGTAAAAATGACTTTAAAAATCCATAGGATAATATTAAAACATATTATGAAATCATTTTTATAAAAAATGGACATGGATGATAAATAAACCCCATTAAATACTTACATATAAACAATCTCGGATAATAATGAGATTGCCTAATTATCCCATACCTTAGGACTAGTTTCCTTTATATGTATCAGAACCTCATTTAAAATATATTAAATAGTGTTATAAACTTTATCCAAAACCATATTTATATTTATGTTATAATATGTGATGATATTATCACTTGTTAAATAATATTTCATTATTACTCTTCTTTTGGGCATTATTTGCTGAATGTTTTTCATATAAATCCTAGCAATTACTCATGGGTTCCAATTATATCACTTCTAGAATGATAATAATGTAATATATATCATATTTATTCATTATATACATGTATATAATCATTATTTAAATGAGATCATGGAGAATTTATCGCATCGCGTCGTGGAGATGGTAGGTCATACGTATGCACGAGCGATGATATCATTCATTTAACTATGAAATGGTATGGAAGTGGATTGTATATATATTCTGCCCAAATAAATATCTTGTTATAATAATAATATAAAGTTATTATTTCCATTATTATACCCACCCAGGTAAATTGGTGGTGAGAAACATATTACACCATGGTGTGGAGACGGTAAGTCGTACGTACACACACGTGGTGATTTTGTTTTTCACAGGATGTATAAAAGGTGGAATATGGTTGTTCCATAATCATAATAAAATATAATAATAAATTTTATTCTAGATTTATTATTTTATAATGAAAAATCTCAGGAATAGGAGTTAGAAGAATAAATATGTTTGAAATAATCAATAGATGAGAGATTACCACTTCTTCGATGAGCTACCTCTAGATCTCCTCTTAAAGGAATTGGAGTTGGTCTTTTGAGAAGACCGGACCATCTAGAATGTATCTAGAGAAATAGATAAGGTAAATTGATAGGGGATAGCTAATCCTGAAGGTCCAATGATCTATGAATAAATGAGGGACGAGGATCCCTTTTATAATTGAGGTGAGGGGCACTTTTGGAATCTACAAAAATATTAATTTATAATAAAATAAAACCACATCAAAAAAACCTCCAAATTGTCATATTTTTTAATATTAGATGAGATAAGGTTGTAATATCATCATCAAATAAATTTTATGCAATTTTTTCTTTCAATTTAAACCTTATCATTTTAATTAACCCTTTTTTATTTTATTTTAATTTTAACTATGGTAACAAATTATTCAATATTAAAAATAGTGTAATTTTTAAATATTTGATTTCAATTAAACTATAAGTTAACAATTTAGAACATTTTAGAACATATAATATTTATTTTATATTTTTAAAAATTAATTATTATTTTTAAATGATTTAATAAAACATTATTTTGACAAAATATCAATAGTGTCAATTTTTACACAATTCGTTTCTTGGATTTTTCAAAATATCAAGATAAGATGTTATCCACATACCAAATATTTTATTATATCCCAAAGGGGTCAAGGTCTTATAGTAATTTTTTTGGATATATTAATTACCCAAAGTTATATTTATTTAAATATTTTTAATTAATTTGATATTTCCATTAATAAAATAATTAGTACATTAGTTTTGTGTAATTATTTAATATAATTAATTGTTAGGAAAATTTTAAAAATAAAATTCCTTGAATAAGACAGATATTCTAGAATTTATATAAATTTTTATACTCGAATATATCTTCTAGAAAAAACCTATATTAAATATGTAATATTTATTAAAACATGAATGTGAGAACTTTAACATCACTTTAAATAAAATATTATAAGTCACATAATCTTTTCCATGTGGATCCAAATGGTAAATAATTTGAACCATGTATGATTATGTTCAATATATAATAGAACAACAAGTTTTGGTCAAGTGTTTTGGTCTTTTATGGTTATTATCATTTTAATTAAATTTATTTTATGGGTTTTTATCAATTAAATAATTTCTACATCATCATTGTATAAGGCTTTAATGTAATTATTTGTATCCTAAAAATTACAAATAAATTACCATGATAGAGAGAAAAAATTATATTTAAAATGAGTATTTATTGTATAATTTATATTATAAATAACCATATATTAAAAATAATATATTTATTAAAATTTGAGTAAGACATTTTTAACTTTTCTTTAAATAAAATATATTAAATGTCATAATCTCGTCCAAGTGGCTTTAAAAGGATACCATTTCGACCCAAGGATGATTTAATTCAAAACATGCTCATCAAATGTTATTTTTACAAGTGTTAGGAAAATTTTATAATATTATTTTTACCCTTAATTTCTCAATTTATCTTTTTATTATATTAATAAAAATTGCTGAAGTTACAATTCATAATGCCCAAAAATAAAAGAACCCATATTTACATAATTTAGACCCACTGATTCCAATTATGGAAACCATTTTCCAAAATTCAAAACACATAAGTTATAGTAACTAATTTAAAATTAATCCCACTATCAGAATGAGAAAAGGAGTTTTAAAATTTAAAACATGCAAAAGATTGAAATGTTTTTACATCCAAATTCAATGTAAAATTAATACCAATAACCTAAATTATATTAAATAATAAAAATATAATATTTTTATACATTAAAACCATTCAAATATATAATTTAACACTATAAATAAATTTTAAAAAAAGTAGTTTTCAATTAACATGCATATTTTTTTATTATTCATCAAAACGTAAAACTTATTAGAAAAATACAAAAAATAAACAAAAGTGAATTTTTATATCCCAAATCCAAATAATAAGTTTATTTTATCAAATATAATACAAAAAGGTGTTAAAATATAAATTTTAAATGTTTTCTCTATCAAAAGGTGGCAAAACTGCATTTTTTGAAAAATATTTCTTTTATCTGAAAAATTAAATTTGTTCTAATATCATGTCTAGAAAAAATATAATATGAATTTTAAACATTTGATTTAATATATTAAATATATATTTAATTGATAAAATCCATAAAGAGTAAAATTATTTTATAAACTCGCTTATTTTCATTTAAATAGTTTTTCAGAAAAACATTTCCTTTTATTTAAAAAACGGGTTTGATTTTCATTTATAATTAATTTATCACCAAATAATAAATTATATATACTTTTGAAAAACATAATTTTCATAATTCAGTTAATATTTTTCATACTCTCCATTATAATATCTAGGTTATAAGGTAACATAATAATATTTATTTGTTCGCTTAAACTTGGTCTTAGATGAAATGAAATCTATCAAAAGAACTTGAAATTGTGTGTAATACAAGACAAGAATAGTTTTGCATATACCTCGAGATAAGTCCTCATTTAGTGTAATTAAAACTTATCTTGGTGTATCATACAACATAAGATATCAAATAAATTAAAAAAAATCTATCTCATAAAAATCTCAGGTGTTACATTCTACCCCCCTTAAAATTAATTTCTCCCTCAAAATTAGTCTTGGTTATCAAAGGTTTAATACTTAAAATTTTCTTTTATATAAACCCACATCATAAAAAAATACTAAAACGTCCTTCTAAAAATAAATATCTGTAAAATAACAGTTACCGAATGTAAATAATAACTCGGTCTCTACGTAGGAGAACATTGGTGAGGATTTGGTCAAGGAGGGAAAGCATAAATAATCATAGAGATTGATAAAGATCACTTATCACAAAAAAAGTGGGTGATCTAGAGAAATTTAACAATCACAAAACCATAAACTAAAGAATCATGAAATACTTTATTGATATCATAAAAAATGATGATAGTAAAACACCATTTTATATCACAATTCCTTTTCCTAATGTTGATTAATTAGAAAATATACTTACTTGATTTTCAGTACAATCTAACCATTGGTCATGCCTTGAACAATTTCCATTTCAACTCTTATTTCAAGAAATGAAGTTAAATTTTTCATTCCTTAATCATTAGTAGATCATGATATCCATAAATAGAATGACAGTTCATTTTATGTCTTTATAACAAAAAAAAGTTAGCACAAGTTATCAAATATGCATAAGTCCACCTAGAGTGAGAGAATACTCTAATCTAACAAACTTCGTATGAAGTTTAACTTATACTTTCCATAAATGGATAAACTTACACTCCTTCATAAAATTGAAACTCCAAAACATTAGAAAGAGGTGAACTAAATCATTGTAACATTTATCTCTCATAAATCATAATGTATCCCTTGGTAGTCACATTCCAAACATGTGAATACCTTCAACATATATTCTCTTGAAATGTATAAATAACTTAAATTAACATTCATCCTTATTGAAAACATGCATGTTTTCCTATTCTTAAGTCTAAAAAGCTGTAAACTTAATATCTGATATTATAAGCCACTTTGAAACAAATCCTTAATCAGTTCTAAGGAAATCATTATCATCCAATTTACTTATTCATATCTAACATATCTTTATCCAAGAGAGACATAACTTTCTCCACATATTGAACATATTAAGGGTCACCTTCCCTTAATCAAAATATTACCTTTCCCTTAAAATCACTTTTCTAAGTCTTCATCATCATTAAACATATCCTTTTAAATCCATAATTAAAAACTTATACTAAAAATACTTACATAATCCTTGAATTCCAAAACATATACACTTAAATCGTCTAACTTTATTCTTAATCTATTACTTAGGATTCATTATTTTATTCATTCTGAGAATATGAAATTTTTATCATGTATTACGGTTCCTCAACTTTAATCTAATCATGATTCTTAAATTTAAGGCAAAAAAATATGGTTAGATCATCCCATACCTTTCACATGTCATTTTTGATCTCTTTATCCCCAGTTGTATAACCAGTAATCGTACCAGCTTCCTGATTCTATTCATGATATTTCCAATTTGGAAATATAATTCTTAATCTTTCCACATATGAAAAATTCAATGTTAACTATGTTCTATATAGTTTTGGATATTGACAAAGATCGTAAATAAAAGTGTGTGAAATACGTATCATAGATGAAAAACACATAATTAAGGGAAATTAATTATAATATTTCAATCTATGATATATTAGGTTTAATCCTAGGTTATTCATGATTGTAACAAAAATTCTAGTATTTAAACATACTGTTAGACTTATCCTAAGGGATATACCTATACATATCCTTAGAAATATCTCTAGGGATCTCACTAAATTCTTTTCATCCTAGCTTCCAAATGTTGATTAAACCTTTGCTCTGATACCAAATATAACAATACAAGCATGATGTATGTGGATATTATATTACTTTTTCATAATACTAAATACATTACACAAAAATATGACCAAAGAACATATTATTTTAGTGTCATTGTAAATTGGGAAACATAAACAACTGGTTCTTAAAACATCTACACCATCTCCTACTTTTTTTCTTCATAACTATTACCCCTTTTTTACACATATTACTTAATACCCTTCTTCATATCATGGGGAAAAGAATTATAAAAAGGGGTAATCTCAAATGCTCAGTAAGGGTAAACAGGTTATATATTAGTCATATGATAATAATAATACATAAGAACATAACAAAATAAAATTGTATCCTTCATATCAAAGATCTTGATATCATGTCATGGAATAAATCATAATAGTTCATAAAGAATCAATGAACATATTCCCAAAGGGAATAAGATATTACATGGAATTTTTGGCATGCACATAAACATAGAAAATCATTTCATATTAGTAAATGATCATTTACATGACCATCATAGTAGACAAATTTCATTACTGATCTGAGTTCACTCCTTGTTTCATTCTTATATTACTGAAGGGGGTTTACTTTCTGTTCCAACCCTATATTATTGAAATGAGATCATTTCCCATTCCAGCCATATCTATCTCATGATATATAAATCTTTACCCAATACATTAGAGGGAGATTTATGTCCCACCCATCACATAATGAAAACCATATATATGTATTCCATAAGAACACAATTCATATCATAACCCATGGAATAAAATGGGTTTCATAAACACCATATGTTCATAATATAACCCATAAAAAGAAATGGGTCCCACAAATAACATTCCATTATAACATAATCCAGGAAAAAGATATGGATTTCATAAATTCATTTCATCATAAACAAAATCAAACAATATTAATAATAGGGATAGTATACATGAAACATATACTTATTAAATAATATCATCTTAGATAGAAAATAATTTTGATAGAACACTAGAAATTAATTCTTGAGGAAAATATCCTTTCTTCTTTGAAAATGTTTTCTTTTTTTAAAATACCTTGAAATTTTAAAGGAAAATAATTTATCAGAAAATAAACTTGAAATATTATAAGGGGATATTCTTTGAAATAAGGCATTTTGAAATCATAAAAATAAATTCATGCCATATAAGTTAAAAAACATTCTTCTCATACTTTTTTCGGAAAAGTCAAAAAATACATCGTATGGAAAACAAAAGAAAGATTCCTTTCAAACCATATAGTAAAAAGTCAAAAAAAATGGGTAAAAATGTATTTAAATATCAATCGGATAATAGTAAAGTATTTTATGAAATCATTTTTAGAAAAATTGGACATGGATGACAAATAAACCCCAGTAAATACTTACAAATAAATAATCTTGAATAATAATGAGATTTTAAAATTATCCCTTACCTTAGGTTTGGGTTCCTTTATATGTATCATAAACTCTAGTATAATGGATTATAGAGTGTTATAAACTTTATACAAACCCATATTTATATTTATGATATCATATGTGATCATATTATCACCAATTTAATAATATTTCATTATTAGTCTTCTTTTGGGTGTTATTTGTTGCATGTTTTGTTGTATAAATCCCAGTAATTATTCATAGGGACCATTTATATCATTTATATAATGATAATAATTTAATATATATCATATTTATGCATTTTATACATTTATATAATCATTTTTTAAATGAGATCATGGAGAATGAATCACATCGCATCGTGGAGACGGTAGGTCGTACATATGCACGAGTGATGATATCATTCCTTTAATTATGAAATGGTATAGAATTGGATGGTATATATATTGCTATAGAATAAATTAATTTTTATAATAATCATATATATCTATTATTTCCATCATTATACCCACCCAAGTAAAGTGGTGGTGAAAAACATATTACACCACGGCGTGGAGACGGTAAGACGTACGTACGCACGTGTGGTGATTCCGTCTTTCATAGGATGGATAAAAGGTATAATACGGTTGTTACATAACCATAATAACATCTAAGAATATATTTTATACTTTATTTATTACTTTATAAGGGAAACAACTCAGTAATTGGAAGTAGAATATGAAATAAGTTTCAAAGAATCGGTAGAGGAGATTGTCTCTTCTTCGATGAGCTCCCTATAGATCTCCTCTTAAAGGCACTAGAGTTGGTCTTTTGAGAATACTAGAACCTCTAAAACGTAACTAGGGATGTTGAGAAGGAAAATGGGTAGGGTATAGACGATATTCAAGGATCAATGAGTTGTTAAATAATGAGGGAGGAGGACCCTTCTATAATTTAGGCAAGGGGAACTTTAAGAATCTCCAAAAATATAAATTTATAATAAAATTAACCACATCCAAAAACCACAAAAATTTTATATTTTAAAATATGAGATGAGATAAGGTTTTAATTTCATAATAAAATAAATTTTAGACAAGTTTTTCTATGAATTTAAAACTTATCATTTTAATTAACCCTTAGTTATTCTATTTTCATATTAACTATGGTAAAAAAATATTCAATATTAAAAATAGTGTAATTTTTACTTATTTTAGGTAAATTAGACCATAAATGAACAATTTTGAACATTTTAGACCATAACATAGTTATTTTTTATTTTTAAAAAATTATTATGATTTTTTAATAATTTAATAAAACATTATTTTGACAAAATATCAATAGTGTAGATTTTGACACTATTCGTTTCTTGGATTTTTAAAAATATCAAGATAATATGTTATCCTCAAACAAAATATTTTATAATATCTATAAGGGGTCAATTTCATCTAGGTAATTAATTATATATATTAATTACCCCAACTTATATGTATTTTAATATTTTTAATTAATTTGATATTTCCATTAATAAAATGATTACTACATTAGTTTTGTGTAATTATTTAATATGATTATTTGTTAGATAAAATGTAAAAATAAAATTCCATGATTAATATAACTCTTCTATATTTCATAGAAATTTTTATAGTCAAATATATCTTCTGGAAAAGCCTATATTAGAAAAGTAAAATTTATTAAAACATGAATGTGACAACTTTGACATCACTTTAAATAAAATATTATAAGTTTCATAATATTTTCCATGTGGATCTAAATGTTCAATAATTTTACCCTTGGATGATTATGGTTGATATATACTTGACCAACAAGTTTTCTTCAAGTATTTTGGTCTTTTAATGGTTATTATCATTTTAATTAAAATTATTTTATTGATTTTTCATCAATTAAATAATCTCTCCATCATCATTGTAAAAGCCTTTCTTGTAATTGTTTATATCCTAAAAATTAAAAATAAATTACTATGATAATTAAAAAAATATATTTAAAATGATTATTTATAGTATAACTTATCTTATATATAACCTTATATTAAAAATATATATTTATTAAAATTTGAGTAAGTCATTTTTAACTTTTCTTTAAATAAAATATATTAAATGTCCTAATCTCATCCAAGTGGCTTTTAAAGGATAAAATTTAGAACCAAGGATGATATAGGATGAAAAAAATCATCCAATATTATTAGTACAAGTTTTAGGGAAAATTTATAAAATTATTTTTATTCTTTAATTGCCTGATTTACCTTTTTACCGTATTAATAAAAATTATTGAAGTTGCTATTCATAATTCCTAAAAATAAAATAAACCAATTTACATAATTTATAACCACTTATTACAATTATTTAATCCATTTTCCAAAATTCAAAACACATAAGTTGCGGTGATTAATTTAAAATTAATCTCATTGTCGAAATGAGAAAACGAGTTTTAAAAGTTAAAACATGCAAAAGATTGAAATATTTTTAAATCCAAATTCAATGTAAAATTAATGAAAATGACCTAAATTATGTTAAATAATAAAAATATATTCTATTTACAATTTAAAACCATTCAAATATATAATTTAACGCTATAAATAAATTTGACTAAAATGTAATTTTTAATTAAAATGCAATATTTTTTACTATTTATCAAAACGTGAAACTTATCAGAAAAATACAAAAAAAATCAAGCAAAGTAAATTTTTATATCCATATTCAAAATAATAAGTTTATTTTTTTCAAATAAAATATAAAAATGTGTTAAAAACTAGATTTAAAATGGATATTCCATCAAAAGGTGGAAAACTGCATTTTTTGAAAAATACTTCTTTTATCCAAAAAATTGAATTTGTTCAAATATCATGTCTAGAAAATATAGAATATTAATTTCAAACATTATATTGTAATATATTACATATATAATTCATTAATAAAATCCATCAAGAGTGATTTTATTACTTTATAAACTCACTTATTTTCATTTAAATAGTTTTTAAGAAAAACATTTAATTTTATTTCAAAAAATGTTTATTTTTATTTATAATTAATTTCTAACCAACTAATTGATTATATATACATGTTTAAAACATAATTTCATAATTCAGTTAATATTTTTCATACTTTAAATTATAAAAACTATTTTGTAAGGTAATATAATAATATTTAGTTGTTTGCTTAAACTCAATCTTGCATGAAATGAAATCTATCAAAAGAACTTGAAATTGTGCGTAACATAACCCAAGAATAGTGTTTCATATACTGAAATCTAATCTGGTGTTTTGTGTAGCTCAATCTTATCTTGGTTAAACATACAACATAATACATCAAATAAATTTAAAAAAATATATCTCATAAAAATATCAGGGTGTTACACTATGAGTCTCGGAAGTTGAGATTGCACAAGCCGTACTACACGACCCACTGTCTTGAGTTGGAAGTGGTAGTACTCACCCTAAAAATGTGGTGACACTTCCTTATATGTGATTAGTTTATCATCTACTTTTACCATAAAAGTCTTAGGTATATCTTCTTTCAATAGGATCTTAATTTTAGATAGAGGAGGTGGCTAGAGTTCCTCCAGGATTATGAGTTAGAGATATTCTATACTCCAACTAAGGGAAATGTGGTAGCATATTCCCTCATTGGGAGATCTTGTTCTCAGTTATGTACTAACTCTATAGTTCATTTAGCCTCATTCTAGTTTTCCTTATTGGAAAATCATGGTGCTTCTTATCTACAGTCGTTGGTTATTACCTCACTAATCGTACAGTTTGTTAGGGAGGCTCGGTGTGGAGATACCAATTTTAGGCCTTAAGTACTCAGATATCCATTATAAATTCTTGTGATGGACTTTATAAACTTATGGATCACATCATCCTTTTAATAGGATTTAATATGGTACCAATTAAATTGAGGGACAAGGTTATGAGGGAGTTTTATACATCCTCTTTGGTGGTATATCCAGGTGTGGTAAAGATATACCAATACCTCTGATGTCAGTTTTCGTGGCCATGTATGAAGAAAGGTGTAGCGGAGTTTGTCTCTCGATGCCTCAATTTTCCATAAGTAAAGGTTGATCACCAGGTTCTAGAAGGATTAGATCAACACCTTAAGGTTATATAGTGTAAGTTTCATGAGATATCTATAGACTTCATGTTAGGGTCGCCACAAATTTTTACAGGACACGATGCCATTTAGGCGATCGTAGAATCACTCACCAAGTCATCCAACTTCCCAGATATTCGAGATCATAGTTCAGTAGATAGCTTCAGATGCCTTTACATGTAGGGGATAGTCTGGAACCACTGAGTTCCCTCGACAATCATTTCACATTTGGATGATTGCTTCATATCACGGTTATGGAGAGTATTATAGGAGGACTTTGGGATTCAGATGCATTTGAGCACAATGTTTCACCTCTAAACTAATGGCTAGACTGAGTAGACTAATTGGGTTCTTGAGGATGTGCTTTAAGCTTTAATGTTTTACTTTTTCCATACTTGGGAGGATCGCCTACCCTTGATGGAGTTTGCGTACAATAACAGCTACCATTACACAATTGGTATGATAGCATTAGAGGCCTTCTATGGGTGAACCTGTAGCTCACCACTATGTTGGAATGATCTAGGTGAGTTATTAATCATGGTCCAAGAGTTTGTGAAATCCATGATAAATAAGGTGAATATTATTCAGGAGTAGATGGGACTGCATAGAGCCATCATAATTCCTATGTGGATTGATTATGAATTCCTTTGGAGTTCGATACGGGAGAACATGTGTCATTTAAGGTCTCACCTTGATGTGGATTATGGATATTTGGATGGGGTAGTAAGTTATCACTAAGATTCATCATCCCTTTCCAAATACTTTATAGAGTTGGTGAGGTAGTGTACTGGTTAGAACTACTAATGCAGTTAGACCGGGTACATGACGTATTCCATGTGTCATAGTTTAGGAGGTATGTTCTTGACCCATCACATGTTATCTACTGGGGAAAACTAGACATCAAGGATGGAACTATCTTTGTAAAGTACATGATGGAGATCATGGATTGATAGGAGAAGATCCTCTGTGAGTGAGCAATTCTATTATTATGTGTTCGGTGGAAGCATAAGAGTCTTCAAGAGAGAACTTGGGAGCGAGAGGCCTAGATTCAAGCTCAGTACCCACATCTTTTTGAGTAGTATTGTTCACTTTTCAAGATGAAAATTCCTAATGTGGGGAGAATATAATATCTCTATTTTTTACATGTAAAGATTTTAAATATATCTAGTAATATTTTTAAATCCATGCATTGAGATGGTGTGAGATTCCAAGGTCCGATGACACTGGAATTAATATTTTAAAAATATTATATATATTAATATCACACGCATGAAGTTTTTATGAAAAAGTGGAATAACTCCATGATGGAGGCTTAGATAGGAAATTTGAGGCCTTTTTGAGTTCAAAATGTGGGTTGTACCCTAGGCATGACATAAACCATATATATGTCGGGTGGTCATCTTGGGAACCATCTTGGTTGGATAAATAAATAAATAAATAAATAATTTATTTAATTATTTAATTAAAGATAAAAAACTCAACTCCTAGATAAATATGTTTTTATGGCCAATTTTCGAGGTTATCTACATAACCCTGAGAATTGAGATAAATCATTGAGGGAGATCATTGGTGGACGAAAACATATCAGAGGATCAGATCGAAACAACTGGGATCGTCTATGATAATAAAGTTTTTGGATCTCTCCATCGACTAAGACATGGGATCGTTCTTCATCAGCGATCAATCCAAACTCAAGGTAGGCCATTTTATTTATGTGGATTCATCCTGTTTGTTTATCCCATGTAAAACAAAGATCAATTCCACAAACAAGAATTTATTCTCACATCAATGATTGATTTATTTGTTTTTTGTTGCTTATTCCTCTTAATTTTTCTATTATACCACAACGGATACAATCAAAAATAAATAAATAAATCCAATTTCATTCCTCGTGTTTATATTTTTTTTGGTTTTCTTCCATGTTTCTCCATATGTTCAGCATTGGAAAATTTCTTGGCCCACGGTTCGATGAATACCCATTATTCGATCATTGCATAATATTTCTTCAATGCAATAGATCAATATTGTGGGTGCGGTTCACAATCGAGGATGTGATAGAGGTTCCATGATGGTAGACAATCAAAGGTGGACTATATCAAAATAGTGATTTATATTTTCTCGATTTGGCATGTGACGACGGTGCTAAGAAATGTGGATGATCCCTGAGGAACAGTTATTGTTGGAATCTAGAGAACATCCAATAACAGGACTCGGTCAGTCCAGATCCACAATCACTGGCATGATTTATTACAAGATCAGAGGACATAGGTGCAGGTGAAGATACGGAGAAGGAACAGTGGGTTTCTATAAATCCTAAGGTACACAGTGTGTAATCCGAAGATACATGTCATACGGGACCCCCTAGCTACGGGGATAAGTTTTAAATGGAATGTTAAGGATCAAATGTCATGTGGTCCCCACAACACACCATGTGACCCATGCTAGAGTTTCATCATGTATCATGGAGGATTCATGGGAATAAGCACGTCCATGCACATGGGTACACCAGGTGTACATGGGAATATTCGTTTACTTCAACATGGCCAAGTACATAGGAACAACTACATGTACATAGAAATAGACTAAAGTACACGGGCATGGGAAATGGCATGTGTAGGGTATCGTCCGACCTCTACATGACATGTACCCATAAAGGACACATCGTGTGTGTAGAGTTTCACATGTCGTGTGTGATGGAAATACACGGGCATACTAGAGGTTAGATAGACACATCGTGTACCCCTAGTACATGCTCTGTACTCCCTAAGAGGGTGTTTGGTACCCTTAATTTCCTTATTTTATACCAGGATCAGTAGAGTTTGATTCCTTGGTCCCTTCCCACAAGGGTATAGTTTGGTATTACGTCCTCATCATAGGATTGTGATCCCCTCTACGAGTTCATTTTCGAATAGATTTCAGTGCATCCCCTTATGGGATTTTGGTGGGGTCCTCTATCATTCTTAGGTGGGGTTTTTGGTATTAGTGTGACCACCATGAAGAGTGTGTTAATATCTTATTTATCATTCTAATTCAGTAGGGTTCATGGTGTAACCTAGCATCCCTGGGTGTGACCCCCTAGTTGGATGATGAGATCCTCAGAGATCCAATGAGTACTTCTTTAGTGGGGTCCAATGATCATGACCTCTTATATGAGCATCACCAGTGATAGCATAGCTCATGGAGTGATCACTCCTGAAGTAGGCACTACCTAGAATCCTCAAGTGGAATCATGTGTATGGAAGTGTTGGTTGAGACCTTCTTGAGACTTGTTTCCTGTTAGGAGTATATATGGGTTTGTCTATTGTATTTCTATTATGAGTCAAATACTCTTGATTATTTATTATTAATGATTTTGGGGTGTCCTACTAGGTATTTTAATACTCCCCCCAACATGGGATTTTATAGAATGTGACATGTCTTATCTAGACAAGAAACCTTTTGACAGAGTCATATGAGGATTATGAGTAGGCGGAGCTTAGATTGGGCTAAACAGAATGAGGTGTTTACTAGGTGTTTCATTTGATGGTGTCCCCCTCCTTCTAAGCAGGTTGGATCCCTTTTCATTTTTGGTTGGTAATGTGTTTTTCCTCTATATAACTTTCATTACTTCTTTTGTACTCTGATTATTGGCTAGATGTATGCATGCATTGGTATAAGTTTCTTTCTATTTGATAATTGTATGGGCATGGAGATGTGTGCATGTGTACAAGTACATATCTTAATGTGTCCCATGTGTGGGAGATTCCTACTCAGCGTTGGCCTCTATCCCCTAGCCTATAGGAGGATAGATTAGGGTATTCACACTCTCCTTATCTCCGGTCAACCGAGCCCTAGTGGGTCAAGATGTGACATGATTATTGTGGTTGGTCCGAGCCATTTCTCAATAACTTCCATCTTTAAAGATCCATTGATATACCCTCGCTTATAATTATGTGACCCAATAATGGTAATTTATATATCATGAATTCACATTTGCTGAATATAGCATACATTTTTACCTTTCTCAAGGTTTTCAACACAATCCTCAAATGATCTTTGCAGCGTCGCGCCCTGGAAACCACTAAGCAGTTCCCCAAGACGGTTGGACACAAGACCTCAAGAGTGTCTCCCCATACACTATAGGCTTCTGACTAGCAGTGAGGGCCTAGGGTGTGCCCATAGGGAGACTATTCCCTCATGAGTTAGAGTGTAGCACATTGGTAAATAATAATGGTAAACAATGAAAACAGAAATAGATCAGTAGTATCAGAATAAGAATAATAAATCATGAAATATAAATAGGCAGATGTTGAATCAATACCCCATACAAATTGATGATGATCATGACATGTAGTTATACAAAAATGTGATACACAGGATAGAGGGGAAACAATCATATACCACATGTTATACAAAAGTAAAATAAAAAAGACTAAAAGATGCATCTACTAGCATCATGAGCACAGGTTGGGTCCTCTACTCCCATACTCTATCATAGTATTGGAAATCAAACATTGGAAGTTGATGCTTCCCTTTATCTACACGTACAGTTATGAAATCTGCTCGAGTACCAAAGGCGGCCCAATCAGGGTGTGAGATATACTCCACCAATGGTGTCTAGAACAATCAAATCTGTGCACATAAAATGAGATGTGTTCCAATAATAATAAATTCAAGGCAATAAATAAAAAGATAAATACTTCGGACCAGATTCCTCATGGATACCCGACCGGCACTACCAGCTTCAACATAAGTCGTATATCTCTGATCAGAAGTCAACTTGTAAAAATATAATATGATTATAATAATGATTCATCATAAATGAGGTGTTATGATTTGGATCCAGCCCAATCATGTGATTTGGCTTGGTGGATGCATCATTCAATTTAATAAATTAGCAATCTTGGAAATTATATAGAAGGAATCTATACGATTTAAATGAGCAACGTCCTAGGCCCATCCAAGGAGAACCATATCGAGGAACCTAAATATCACACTAGGAGAACAATAAAATACTCAACGTCGTAAGATTCCATCCAAGGTGATCCATAAATGGAATCCAAAGTATCACTCCCACTAAGAGAAAAATTGATATTTACGACGGGTTATTTACGACGGGGAAGGGTCCGGTTGCAAATAAGTAGTTATTTGCAACGAGGAGATGGTCCTTGTCGCAATAGGTTTGGCATGAGTTGCTTTCCAAATCGCGGGAAGGGTATTTGCGATGGGTATAAAAGCCTGTCGCAAATAATCGACGACCTTTTTTACTATTAGCAACGGGATTTATCTCCCATCGCAAATAGCATGTCGGCAGGTTGGTATTTGCGACAGGTCTCATCGCAAATACCTTTCTAACCACAGCCCATAATTAATACGGGGGGTTATTATTTGCAATGGGTCTCGTCGCAAATAGTATCATTGCAAATAATCTAACTTATATATACTCTCATCCATTTTTTCCTCATTCAACTCCTTTCTCTACCCCTCTCTCCCTCTCTACTTTCATTTTTTCTCTGAAAATTTTTCAAAGTTTAAAATTCTAAATCGGAGCAATATTCGCGGATTATATCCTCCAAAACATTCAGTTTTAAGGTATTTATCTATTTCTTTTATTTTTTAGTTAATTCATTTTATTTTATAATTATTGTTAATTAGCGGTGATGAAATTAAATTAGAATTAGATAGTTTTATTTATCATTATTTATTCTTACAAATAATTACGTGTCATTAGTATTAATTAGTATTAATTAATAGTTATTATATAAATTATTATTAATAAGTAGTAATTAGTATTAATTAGAAAAATTATTAATAAGTAGTTATAGTTAGCGATATTAATAAATTGGAATAAATATTTATAAATAGTAATAATTAACAATAATTAGTTATCATTAGTGATAATTAGAAATAATTAGTGGTAACTAGTAAAAATTAGTAATAATTAGCGGGAATACATAATAATTAGCGGTAACTAGTAATAAATTAAAAAAATTAGTGTCAAATTTTAATAATTAGTAATAATTATTAATAAGTAGTAATAAATTTTGATAAATAGTAATAAATTGAAATAAATTTTAATAATTAGTAATAAATTGGAATAAAATTTAATAATTAGTATTAATTAGTAATAATTAGTAATAATTAGTAACAATTAATGAAAAATCGTAATTATTAGTAATAATTAGTAATAATTAGTAATAAATTGTAATAATTAGTAACAAATTGTAATAATTTGTAAGAATTAGTAATAAATTGTAATAATTATTAAATATCTCTTAAAAATTGTAATAATTAGTAATAAATTGTATTAATTTGTAATAAATTGTAATAAATTTAAATAATTAGTAATAAATTGTAATAATTAGTAATAAAATGTAATAATTAGTAATAGATTGTAATAATTAGTAATAAATTGTAAAAATTTGTAACAATTAGTAATAATTAGCGGAAATAAGTAATAATTAGCGTGAATAAGTAATAATTAGTGGCAACTAGTAACAAATTGTAATAATTAGTAGTAAATTTTAATAATTAGTAATAATTAGTAATAAGTTGTAATAAATTTTAATAATTAGTAATAATTAGTAATAATTAGTAATAATTAGTAACAATTAGTAATAATTAGTAATAATTTTTAATAGTTAGTAATAATTAATAATAAATTATAATAATTAGAAATAATTAGTAATAAATAGTAATAATTAGTAATAATTAGTAATAATTAGTAAGAATTAGTAATAATTAGTAACAATTAGTAATAATTAGTAAGAATTAGTAATAATTAGTAACAATTAGTAATAATTAGTAACAATTAGTGATAATTAGTAATAAATTGTTATAATTAGTAATAATTAGTAATAAATTGTAATAAATTGTACTAATTAGTAATAAATTGTAAAAATTAGTACTAAATTGTAATATTTACTAATAATTAGTAATAATTAGTAATAATTAGTAATAAATTGTAATAATTTGTAATAAATTGTAATAATTAGTGATAATTTGCAATAATTAGTAATAATTCATAATTAATAATAATTAGTAATAATTAGTAATAAATTGAACTAATTAATAATAATTAGAAATAATTGGTAATAAATTGTAATAATTAGTAATAATTAGTAATAAATTTTAATAATTAGTAATAATTAGTAATAAATTTTAATAAATTTTAATAATTAGTAATAATTGGTAATAATTAATAAAAATTAGTAATAATTGGTAATAATTAGAAATGAGTAGTAATAATAAGTAAAAAAATTGTAATGATTAGTATTAATTAGTAATAATTAGTAATAAATTGTAATATTTAGTAATAAATTGTAATAAATTGTAATAAATTGTAATAATTAGTAATAATTAGTAATAAATAGTATTAATTTGTAATAAATTGTAATAATTAGTAATAAAATGTAATATTTAGAAATAAATATAAATAATTACTAATAAATTGTATTAATTAGTAATAAATAGTAATAATTAGTAATAATTAGTAATAATTAGTAATTTTTAGTAATAATTATTAATAATTAGTAATATATTGTAATAATTAGCAATAAATTATAATAATTAGTAATAGTTAACAGGAATAAATAATAATTAGGAGTAATTAGTAATAAATTGTAAAAATTAGTAATAAATCGTAATAATTAGTAATAAACTGTAATAGTTTGTAAGAATTTGTAATAATTAATAATAAATTGTAATAAATAGTAATAAATTGTAACAATTAGTAATAAATTGTAATAATTATTAATAAATTTTAATAAATTTTAATAATTAGTAATAAAGTTTAATAATTAGTAATAAATTGAAATAATTAGCAATAAATTATAATAATTAGTAATAATTTGTAATAATTTGTAATAATTTGTAATAAATTTTTTGTGTATTGTGAAGAAATGACTCCATTTGTACGGTGAGTGCTCCTATCACTTATTTTATAATCTTAGTTATAGTAAATTAATATTATTTTATTTATAGGTTATATGATAATTATATCAAAAAAACTTCTACAAATTACAATAGCTACTCTTGAAGAACGTCGGAAAAATAATTTTTTCTACCGGTTTCAAAAACTGGTAATATAAATTATTTATGGTTTAAAATTGAAATTAATTTATAACTTTTTATATTGATAGTTTTTTAAGAAAAATCTGGTATCTCAACATGCTGATAAAATTTATAATCGATTGTGTGTATTAAGTAACTCACCATCCAAAATGGTTAAATCTTATAATGCACATGTCACACTCAGGTGTTATTTCTGCCTTAGTTTTGTCTCGGGTTGGGGTTTGTGGGAGACCATGGTTAAATTTTTGAATTTTTATTTAAAGACGTATGATTTAGTCTTAGTTGTACCAGGCGCATGGGCAGGGCACGGTTCTGAGATCGTGCGACCTACCCAGTTTTTAAAAATAAATTAAAATTTTAAAAGAATTAAACGAAGTTAAAATGTGTGTTAAAAATAAAGAAAAAAAATGTGTGTTTTAAGCATAATAATAAAATTATTATTGTTGTAGATAATAGAATTATTTTTGTTATGAAATTTGTTTAGTTATTAGTTTTATTACTGTTATTAAAATTGTTTTTAAAATTATTAATATTAATAATGGAATGATGTTTATTATTATTAAAGGCTTCATTAATATTATCATAACTTTTAAAAATGTTATTAATATTATTATTATTAAGAATGAAGCAAACGTAAATAAATAATTTTAATATTATATTATTATTATTAAAGAATTGTTGTTGTTAAGATTATTATTTTTATCATTTTTATAATTTTTTTATTATTATTATGTGTATTTTTATTATAATTGTCAATAAAATTATTCTTATTATAGATTAAAATTTTATTTTTTTTATTTGTTTTTGTTTTATTTTCCTTTTTTCTATTTCTTTTTCTCCTAAATCTGGTGGAACCTCTCCCCTCTCCTCTCCCTCTCCCGCACGTCGCCTCTATTTCCTACCCACTCTCCTCTCCCTCTCCTCACATGCCACCTCCCCCTCCCACTGTGTGCCCTCTAGTCACTCCCCCACCGGTCGTGCGTCGTCCCACCACGTTCCCTCCCACTGTGGGCCCTCTGACTGGTCGCGCGCCATCCCCCCCTACCGGAAAATTCTCTAGCATCCTGCAGAACCTCACCGACCTTCCAAGGCACGATGACCAGCTCTATTGGCTCTTGTTCCACCTTCATTCGCATGACCAGCCATGCGCCTTGTTCTCAATTGGGCACGCAATGAACACCCACCGACAAAGGTGAGCGGTTTGGGTTTGTTCTATTTTGCATGCACCAGGTCCGAGGTGGGTTTTGCGCAATATATTCATTTGGATTTTTTTACATCAATGTTTCTATGTTTTTAGTTGTTTTTTGATTATTGCAGCGTGTTGACAAGGAAATTCGTGAAACCATGGTCAGTAGGTTGCGCGTACTTGTGCGCAAGTGTGAGACGTGTAACGTGGTCCTGATTGAGTTGCGAGTCGAGGTAGGTCCCCCACTTCACTTGCCTTTGAATTTATAATTTATTAATTACTTGTTATTTCACTAATTTTCTTTAAATGTGAAATAATATTAAATAATTATTTTAAGAATAATGATTTGCTATAAATGAAAATGTTTATTTTTAAGCATAACATTAGAATTTGTTTCTTGATGAATTGTTGCACAATGGTGAAAAATTTCCATTTGGCCTTTGAACTTCATGAATTTTTAAGTGAGGTTCTCATTTGATGAGAAATTATTTCTTCTAACACGTGAACAAATGTTTTGGTTTCTCTTGAAAAAATAGTGTTTCTTTTAAAAGTTACTCACGGACTATTTGGGATCTTGATGAAAGTGGGGTGTATTTAGAAATTTGAAAATGGTTTTACTTTTGATGCAAATGTGTTGGTTTATTTTTGAAAGGGTGTGGTTTCTTGAAGGATTTTTAAGGCATGTTTAGTACTTTAAAAATAAATGGTCGTGTGGAAAACTCTTCATGGATAATGCTCTTACCTTGGTTAGATTGAATGTGGTGGGAGGCCCATGCTAAGTGGCTCCCTTGTGTTTGAATGGTTAAAAAGGCAAGCAGTTGTTCAATGTGGTGACTCGAGTGATGCCTATTATCTGAATTATTATTATATATGTGCATATGATTTGATGCTTGGTTGGCATCGGTTGGCTCGCCCTTTTTGTTACACGTGTTGACAGGGGAACCTAGCATAGTAAGTAAATTTTTTATGAATGATTACTACACTATTTTAGATTAAGAAAAGGATAGTGGCACAAAGCAGGGGAATGTTTTGTTATTATTGCCATGGGATTGGACCCCTCGACCAGGCCAGGTTGGGAAATAGTCGGGTGTTGGGGTGTTATGACGTCATTGAGTAGGGAATTCCTTCAGGATAATTCAAATGTGTAAATACCCAAAATTTCCATGTAATTTTTTTAAAATAAATGGGAATTTTATGAGTTCACGAAAATTTATGGCGTGTGATTCTGAGGCCCGGAGTGCCCAAAATGAATTTCTGAACTTTTGTTCGGGTACGTTCAGTAAATGTGCGAGCGGATTTTTCTAACTTTTTAACTGGTACTCAGAATTTAAATCTGAGGGCACCTTTGAACTCACAGCACCGGTTTTTTCTTAAGGATACTTTCACCTCGACAGCAGATGGTCGAGGGTGAAAGTTAGTTTTTGGGTTTTTCATGTAAGAATAAAATAAAAATAAAAGTGCATGACATTTTATTTTTATTTTCCACACCCATGTGGGTGTTGGGAGGTGGGGTCCACAGGAACTAAACCTCCATGTGGAAGTTGAGAAGTGTGGACCACAAGACCTTAACCTCCCATGAGAGGTTATGGTGGTGGGGACCACCTGAACCTAACCTCCTATGAAAGGTTATGGTGGTGGGGACCACCCAAGGCCTAAACCTCTTGAACTCCCCTCATTACGGAGAAAAAACCTCTCAACCCCCCTCATTAATGTGGAGGAGCCTCTTGACTTCCTTCACATTAATTGTTCCAACGCACATACCTTTAATATACCAACCTAGTTAATTGATTAGGCTAATTTTGAATTTGTGTCAATGAACTAAATAGAGAACTTAATCTATTATCCTTGGCATCTTTGGTGGAATTGGGAGGAAGGAACTCTTTGGAGAAAGCTCTTCAACGAAGAATGTGTTCTTCCACGAAGAATGCTCCACTAACGAAAAACGCTCTACCAACGAAGAACGTTGACCCCCTTCGACCTTCTTCCTCGGGACTTCTTCCAATGTGGGATGTCCTCATCTATGTTAAATCGAGGACCGTACTAACTTCTTGCGCCAACATCATCAAGAGAACGATTTAGGGATTTATTTCTATTTTATTATCACTTCCCATGTTCTCCCCATCTAATTCTTTTGCGGGTTTGGAAATAGAGATTGACGATGATTGTGGGAAATGATGTTTTAAATTAACTTCCTTACACGTTCATGCTTCGTTCTCTGTGAACCTCTTTCTAAAACTCTAAATGCGAAGGTTGTGGGATAAAAAAACATGGCCCAACCCCTCCATCATTCTTCTTTGATATCTTCTTCGAAAGGGAGGAAGGTGACAAAGGTGCCAAAGGCAACGGCGCTGCCACCCGCGGCCTCCGCGACCCGTGCCGCCCCTCGGCCCCTCTCCCTCCCAGTCGAACTGGCCCCGCGCCCGGTTGAGCCACCCACAGCCGGACAGAACCATTGCACCTCCCCAAGCTGAACCCCCTCGTTGTGCCGCCGTCGTGTCGAGCCGCCGCGCCACCGCCATGCCAGGCCGCCGTGCTGCCACCGTCCGCCGTGCGGAGTTGTCGTGCCGAGCTGTCGTGCCACCGTCGTCCGTCATGCCGAGCTACCATGATGAGTCGTCGTGACGCCGTCCGCCGATCTACGCCGCTGTCCAGGCTAAGCCGAGCCATCGCGGCCCTCCAATCCACCCTCGCCATGGCCTAGCGAGCTTCCCCGAGCCGAGCCAGCCCGTAGCCTAGCGGTTCCACGGCCAAGCCACCCTCGTGACACCCTCCGAGGCTGAGCCGCCTCCGTGGCCCCTCGCGGTTGTCGGGCCGAATCCCACGGGTCGGGCCGCCCACTGGGTCGGGCCGAACCCAATGGGTCGGGCCACCTAATGGGTCGAGCCGGACCCAGCGAGTCAGGTCGGGCCGACCCGAACGGGGTCGGCCCAGGCCGGTTCGGGGCAAGTCGGTACGACCGGGTGGGACCGGACCCGGGCCCACTATGACCCTTTTTCTTTCTTTTGGCCATAACTTTGGCACTGGACGTGTGTTAGATGAACTGTCAGTGGTGTTGGGAACCATGGAGTGAGTTAGTCCCTTTGAGTGATACCCCAAGGTGTTTTGGATTAAGTTGGGGAACGGTCAGGTTGGATCGAGCACGAAGCCAACTGGGCCCCTGGGACTAAAAGTCTAATAACTCACAGACTGGGTGTCTGATTGACATGTCGTCTGTTACGTTGAGACCCCTATGATGTGGAAGACCTTTGTGATACTTCTTCGTGGTAGTTGGAGAATCAAACTGTAGCTTATGGAGAGGACCCTCTCGGAGACGAGCGAGCGTTGAGCAGGAACCCGGTTGCTGGATGAGACTTGACAACTGCTGACCATTTCGACATAGAGTGACTCGACAGGCTCAGTGGGTAGCACCTTGGTGACGCGGAAGACCCACGGTGGGGATATCCTTGGTGATGCAGTAGAACCACGGTACTCGACAGGAGGAGTACCTCAGCAATCCATGAGGGGGAGTGCCTCTGTGTGACGCGGCAGACCCACGGTGGGGAGCGCCTTTGTGTGACGCGAAAGACCCACGATACTCGATAGGAGGAGTAACTCAACAGTCCAAGGTTAGTGGGAAGCACCTCTGTGTGACGTGACAGACCAACTGTACTCAATAGAGGAGGAGTTATCCAGTATCCAAGGTGATCGACGTTGTGACTAGAAATGTCACTTAACACTACCCCTAGAATAAATCCTGGTCTGAGCTGAGTCAGAACCTCTGTGTTTTTCTCGTGATTGATTTAGATTACTTGATAACTTAGGTATATGTATGGGCATATACCTAAGTAATTTTATCAGTTGATTTCATACTTTTTGTTTTATCTTTGTTGGATTTTGTGAGACCTAGAGGGTCTCGAGGTTCCTACTGAGTATCGTTATACTCACCCCTGCACGGGCTATGCCCGCACCTTGTTGTGTTGGACGCAGACGATGGACAACACTGACTGAGGTTGAGAGTACCAGGACTGGACGGTACCTAGAGGTGGACCATACAACATGTCAGTATACAGAGGATATGGGTGGACGTGGAGTGCTGAGGAGACAATCTGTACATACCCTTCAGGTAGGAATCTCAGAGGACAATCTAGTAGTTGTCTCTTCTTTTTCTTCAGTTGTATTGTATCACAGTTATACTTGTAATTTCCAGTTGGGCTTGTATTCTAGCACCTTTTACTTACTGCACTCACTCTATTTACAGTTCAATTTACTTGTATTCCTACATTGTTGTATGCTTGGTTACCTGTGCTTACAGGTCATAAAGGCAATGTCTTCCCAGTTTTAGGGAATACGCCTTTGGTGCTAGTCTCCATCCTCTGGCCTATAGAAGGCGGGCATGGGGTTAGTCACGGCACGGGCCCTGGGGGACGGGTCAGGACAACATGTATAGTACGTTCTAGATTTTTCATGAGCTCCTAGATTCGACCAATGTTTATCGGATTTCTGTTACTTTCTGTAATGAATATGATGCTTGTATGTATATCTACATTGCCCTTGCTCTTTGATTACTATTATGCCTTCTTGAATTTTTATTTTATTGGAAATTGGTGGGATGGTTTTGATTAGTTTTTTGAAAATGGTTATAAAATAAAAGTGTTTTATTTCCTTTGTACAAATATAAAAATGTAAACATCACTTTCCTTTTGATAATGCTATTGGTACTAATGAAAAGAATCTAGTTTTGAAAATGAATAAGGGTAATGGTTCATACTTTGATTTTAAGAAAAATATTTAAAAAAACATAAATTTATAAATTTTAGTTCAAACCTATAATTAGTAAATTATTTATTTAATGGTAGTGTGTTGGGAATAGATTGTTGGGAACACCTATTGAGTTTTAATACTCATGCCTATAATGTTTTCTTGTTTTTAGTTTCTCCTACAGTTTCCAACTCTAGTTTGAATCGCCTTGGGAGAAGTTAGGTTTGGGTATTGGAGAGTGACCCATGGGATTCACATGGAGTTTTGTTCATGGTCAGGTTATTGTGTTTTTGTTAGTCGTCCTTTCTTTTTTGTGTCGTGTATTTATTTTTCATTGTACTACTTTTTCTGATGATTTTTTTCTTTCTTTGGTATAAATTGTTCTCATTGTTCTCTATTGATGCCCTGACACTTTTCACCATCCTGGGAGAATCTAAAACGCCTCTCAGGACTTACTGAAGATCATCTTGGGAGACCGATTTAGGGTCAACTTGGGTTGGTTTATGACAAAATGGTATCAGAGCAGGTCAGCTCTTAAGTGGACCTTGCTTTTTAGAGTGCTCATTGTTATTTGGGGTTATCATGGTATAAGGATTAGGATTGTCTGGGATCGGGATGTAGGAGAGAGAATTACATAATGAACCCTCGCTCGTTCTGAACCTCAGGTTACCATGGGATGATCGGGCTTGTTTTTTTCCTTTTATTCTTGTGATTTGTTTTATATTGGGAAATTAAAAAGGAGTTGGGTAGTGGTCTTTTTGAGCTCTCAGGTCCTAGAAGGACATGTGGAGCTGGGGAAATTACCCTAGAATGCTCTCTATGATGGTGGTGTGACTGGATAATGGTTTCTAACCATATGTCTAAGTCACCCACCAGTACTATTTTTTCCTTGTGTGTCATTGGGGTTTTCCTTAATTCTAAAAGTTGTTTTATAAAGTTTTGTTTTGAAAATTGTGAAAAGTTGAATTTAAAATGAAAATGACCTTGTTTTGACCCAGCTCTTTGTTTCTTTTTTCCTTATTGTTCACCCCCATGAAGGTTTGATGGATGTCCAAGGTGTAGTTTCAGGTGGTACAACCTTATAAAATCCTATAATTGATCATCCCATAGACTACGTCTTCAAGTTTCTGAAGTTAAACCTCCCCTCTTTTATGGTCAAGAAAATTATTTTTAGGCGGAGGAGTGGTTGTGGAATATTGAGATGAATTTCTACTTTCTCACACCACCTGAGTCATTGAAGGTGAATTTTTATACCTTTATGCTTGAAGGTCCAACCTGGAAATGGTGGAAATATGTGTCTCGAAGAAATTCTTGAGAAGTTCTTACCTAGGAGTTCTTCAATTCTTAATTCATCTAACAATACTTCTCTGAGTTGAAAAACATAAGGAATAGGATGGAGTTGTGTTGTCTTTAGAAGGATGTTGGATCGGTATTGGAATTCTATCGATTCTTCTTAGATCAAGTTTCATATGACAAATGGTTTGTTTCAAATGATCCTGAGAAGGATCGATAATTTTAGTTTGGGATCCGACCAGAACTACAGTCGAAAGTGGTAGAGCTCAACCTAACCACCATCTCGGATGTTCTGAGAAAATACTTTCATGCTAAAGCTGAGTTGGTAGGAGTACTTGAGATGGAGAATCCTCCTTCGGTATTTTGAAGTGGTGGAGAGGATATCGATAAGAAGAATTGGAAGCGGCCTGACGCTGGTGGTGCTGGTAGGGTAACTAAGAGGCCTTTAGACCTACAATCAACACCTTTGGAGTGAAATGTTGTGATCTTTCATTAGTGTGACAATTATGGTCAAAAAAAGCCAGAATGCCTGAGTGTTCCAAGTACCCACCACACCAGTAGATGCTTGGGTCACCTGTGGCAGTTTTGTTGGGGTATTTCAAAGAGGCACCATGAAGCCAGACCCAACTCTTCAAATGCCACCTCATCTCATCCGTAGGAGTAGGGCGATGCTTGGGATCTTTTGGGGTTTTATTTTTGTAATGTTTCTTGGATTCAATAGTCGTTTATGGTGACATTTGTGATGTTTCTTTTTTTTGGTCATAATATTGATCACTATCAATAACTCTTTGAAACTTTTATTTTAATGGGAGTGTGTTTGTGAAGTTTTGATTTATGTTTTTTGTACGGGGGTTTCTAAATCCTGACTATGAGGTAGGAGATTCTTCAATCATCATAGCTCCAACCATAGGTCCCTAAGTGAAGCTGGCTCATAGTCAGGAGAAACACGGTGATGTAAAAAGACCTTGGTTTAATATCTATCATTAGTGTGGCATGGTTTGTGTTCTTATGAGGGTGTGAAGTTTTTTTATAGCGATGGTGGTAGTTTTGATGATCTATCAGTTGGGTCCTTCCCTTCTCCCCCCTCATAGTGGGGGGTTTTTGGTCCATGTGTAAAGTCTTCAGTTTCGTTTAATCTCGCCAGTTCTTATGGTGGGGAGACCCACAGTGGGTCTCATAGAGTTACCCATGAAGTAATAAAGTGTTAACCGAATCCTTATGGTAGTGAGTCCATTCAGGCCTCCCCATGTTTGTATCAAAGTTTCATTCTTAGAAACAGTTTGGTGGTGGTTTGTCTTGTACGAAGCCACTTAATTTTAAGTATTCTTGCTGAGTTAGTGTGGGGATGAGTGTGTTCCTAGTGGTTTTGTCAGAGTAAGGTTATAAAGGTTTTCTCCATATGTGATTTGTTTTCTCTTGGATGTTTTGGGTAAATGGTTGAGTTCCATTTGATATTTTCTAAGGTAAACGTATATTAAGGCTAGTTTGGGAATTGTGAAGGTTCCATGTCTTTTGGACCAATCAATTGGGGGTGTTTAAGATTTTGGGGATGGGTGGCACTTAGCGGGAGTCTATCTCGGTCGCTTGAGTTATTTTTTTCAACCTTTCTCTCATTGGTGGTGTTTTGTGATCCATTCATTGTCATTCTTTGGGAATCTCCTTGAACTGTAAAGGAGCATTGGTTTTTGTTTGGGATTATGTCTTGTTATGGATTTCTAGGGGTAGAAAGCATTATGGTGGGGAGAATTGTCACACCCAGGTGTTATTTCTGCCTTAGTTCTGGCTCGGGTCGGGGTTTGGGGGAGAGCTTGGTTAAATTTTTTAATTTTTATTTAAAGATATATGGTTTGGGCTTACGGTACCAGGTGCATGGGCAAGGCACGGTTCTAAAACCGTGCGACCTAGACGGTTTTCAAAAATAAATTAAAATTTTAAAAGAATATTTAAACGAAGTTAAAATGCGTGTTAAAAATAAATTAGAACGAATGTGAATTTTAAGCATAATAATAAAATTATTATTGTTGTGGATAATAGTATTACTTATTTTATTAAATTTGTTTAGTTATTATTTTTTATTACTGTTATTAAAATTATTACTATTAATAATGGAATGATTATTATTATTATTATTAAAAGTTTCATTAATATTATCATAATTATTAAAAAAATTATTATTATTATTATTATTATTATTATTATTAAGAATAAAGAAAACCTCAATAAATAATTTTAATATTATATTATTATTATTAAAGAATTTTTATTGTTAAGATTATTATTTTTATCATTTTTATATATTTTTTATTATTATTATGTGTATTATTATTATAATTTTCAATATTATTATTATTATTATAGATTAAAGTTTTATTATTTGTATTTGTTTTTTTTATTTTCCTTTTTTCTTTTTTTTCTTTTTCTTTATTTTTCTCCTAAACCTAGCAGACCCTCTCCCCTCCCATCTCCCACCCCCCATGCGTCGCCACTCCTCCCTCCCCACTCTCCTCTCCCTCTCCTCACCTACCATCTCCCCCCACACCGGCCATGCGCCCTCCCATCGTGCACCCTCACGTCGTGCGCCCTCTCTTCGCTCACCCTCCGATCACGCCCCCACAGGCCGCGCACCCTCCAACTGGTCACACGCCCTTCCCGGCCACGCGCCCCCCTACCATCAACTTCTCAGGCAACCTACAGCACCTCTCCGGCCTTTTGGGGGACGACAACCAGTTCTGTCAGCTCTCATGACACCTTCGTTCATGAGACCATCCACGTGCCTTGTTCTCAATTGGACGCGCAACGAACACCCATCACCAAAGGTGACCGGTTTGGGTTCGTTCAGTTTCCCCTGCAACATATCGGAGGTGGGTTTTGCATTGTATATTCATTTGAATTATTTTAAGTCAGTGTTTCTATGTTTTTAGTTGGTTTTTTATTTCTACCGCATGTTGGAAAGGAAATCCAAAAAACCATGATCAGTAGGTTGCGCGTACTTGTGCGCAAGTATGAGACATTTCACGTGGTCATGATCGAGCTGCGAGTCAAGGTAGGTCTCCCACTTCACTTGCCATTGAATTTAGAATTTATTAATTACTTTTTATTTAATTTATTTTCTTTAAATGTGAAGTAATATTAAATAATTATTTTTAGAATAATGATTTTCCATAAATGAATTTGCTTATTATTAAGCATTTCACTAAAATATTTTCTTGATGAATTGTTGCACAATGGTGAAAAATTAGTGTTTGGCCTTTGAACTTACTTCATATATTTGTGGTTATAGTTTGATCATAAATGATTTCTTCGGATGTGCGAAAAAAAAATTGGTTTATCTTGATAAATAGTGTTTCTTTTAGAAGTTACTCAAGGCCTGTTTGGGATCTTGATGAAAGTGGGGTGTATTTGGATATTTGAAAATGGATTTACTTGTGATGAAAATGTGTTGGTTTCTTTTTGAAAAGGGGTGGTTTCTCGGAGGGTGTTTAAGGCCCATTTGGAACTTTAAAAATAAATAGTTGTGTGCAAAACTCTTCATGGATAATTCTCTTTCCTTGGTTACATTGAACGTGGTTGGAGGCCCATGCTAAGTGGCTCCCTTGTGTTTGAATGGTTAAAAAGGAAAGAATTTGTTCCATGTGGTGACTCGGGTAATGCATGTTGTCTGAATTAGTATTATATCTGGTCATGTGATTTGATGTTTAGTTGGCATCGGTTGGCTCACACTTTTTGTTACACGTGTTGACATGGGAAACTAGCATAGTAAGTGAATTTTATGTGAATGATTACTACACTATTTTAGATTACACACTGGCTAGTGGCCCATAGTAGGGAAATGTTTTGTTATTATTGTTATGGGATTGGGCCCCTCAACCAGGCCAGGCAAGGTGACAGATAGAAGTTAAGGCATTATGATGTCATTGAGTAGGGAAAGCCTTTAGGATGAGTCACATGTATAGTATGTTATATATTGTTCATGAGATCCTAGATTCAACCAATGTCTATTGACTTTCTGTTGCCTGCAGTGATGAATATGATTCTTCTATGTTTATCTACATTTCCCTTATTGTGTGATTACTATCACTACTAAAAATTTGGCCTATAGCGATCGCCATTGGCGGTCACTGAAGCTGGCCAAAATGCCGGCCTACAGCGACCGCCATTGGTGGTATCTGAAGCTAGATGAAATTCCGGCCTATAGCAACCGCCACTGGCGATCTCTATTTGTCTGAAGTGACCGCCAATGGTGGTCGGTGTTGAGGTTAGCAGGCAACCTAGAGCGACCGCCTGCGGCGGTTGCTAAACTAGAATTTTTTTTAAAAACATTCATGGTACAGAATCAAAAAACAACAACATATAAATCATAAAAAATGGAAAACAAATCCAAACACCATAAACATCAAGATCATTATAAATAATAAATGATAGATGTGCTTCAACGATCCACAACCATCTGCTTTAGAAACCTACAATAAGATACAAAGAAAACACCTAAACGAAAAAAACGTAAATTTGAAATATTTATTCAGTTATTATATACATATAATACAATGAAATATGACATCTCATGGGTGATATAATAATTTAAAACCCCCAATTTAATAAATGTTATCATTTTAGGATTTTTTTTTCTTGTTTTGGAGTCTTTTCTTTAGTTTCTGAAAGTGTTTTGTTGTCTAAAAAGGAATGTTTTCCATGTTCACCGCATGTCCAATGGATGTTTCGTCTCCTCCTACATGTAATGAATAATATTACTATTATTTTTGTGTGTTTTCAGGTCATTCGGAGCTCATTTACTCTGAATTTGACCGTGATACGCTGTTTTGGTCTTTTATGACTTCGGAAATGCGTTTCCGGTCACCGTGGTCAAACGCACCTCCGATTGACATTCCTTCTACCTGACCATTTTAAAATTCACACCACGGTTATTTTTGTATGATTTCATGGAATTCCGAGGTCGTTCTGGGGGTTTTGACCACCCAACGCGTCCTTTTAGAGTGCGCCGAACTGTTAAAAATGACACATTCAGTCGTACCGCGAGCACCACACGTCCGATGGACGTTTTGTCTCCTCCTACATGTCATGACTAATCTTCATATATTTTTCATATGGTTTCAGGTCATTAAGAGCACGTTTGCTCTGAATTCGACCATGACACGCCGTTTTGGTCTTTTATGACTCTGGAAATGTGTTTCTGGTCACCGCGGTCAAAAGACACCTCATATTGACATGTTTTCCACCTGAACATTTCAAAATTCACACCACGGTTGTTTTTTTATGATTTCATGGCATTCTGAGGTCGTTCGGGTGATTTTGACCACCCAACACACCCTTTTAGAGCGCATCGAACTGCTGAAAACGACACATTCGGTTGTACCGCGTGCACCGCATGTCCGATGGATGTGTCGTCTCCTCCTATATATCATGAATAATATTCCTATTTTTTTCATGTGGTTTTAGTTCATTCAGAGCATGTTTTCTCTGAATTCAACTATGACATGCCGTTTTGGTCTTTTATGACTCTAGAAACGCGTTTCCGGTCACCGCGGTCAAACGAAACCTCTGATTGATTTTCCGCCTACCTAAAAATTTCAAAATTAACACCACGGTTGTTATCGTATGATTTCATGGCATTCTGAGGTCATTCGGGTGGTTTTGACCACCCAACGTGCCCTTTTAGAGCGCGTCGAACTGCTGAAAATGACACATTCGGTCGTACTGCATGTACCACACGTCCGATGGACGTGTCGTATCCTCCTACATGTCAAAAATAATATTTATATTGTTTTCGTGTGGTTTCAAGTCATTCGGAGCACGTTTTCTCTGAATTCGACCGTGACATGCCGTTTTGGTCTTTTATGACTCCAGAAACGCCTTTCTGGTCACCGCGGTCAAACAACACCTCTAATTGACGTTTCTCCTTCCAAACCATTTCACAATTCACACCATGGTTGTTTTCGTATTATTTCATGGAATTCCGAGGTCATTCAGGTGGTTTTAACCACCCAACGCGCCCTTTTAGAGAGCGTCGAACTGCCGAAAACGACACATTTGGTCGTACCGCGCGCACCGCACATCCGATGGATGTGCTGTCTCATCCTAATTGTCAAGAATAATATTTCTATTGTTTTTTTGTGGTTTCAGGTCATTCGGAGAATGATTTCTCTGAATTCAACCGCGACACGCCGTTTTGGTCTTTTATGACTCGGGAAATGCGTTTCCAGTCACCGTGGTCAAACGACACCTCCGATCGATGTTCCGTCTACCTGACCATTTCAAAATTCACACCACGGTTGTTTTCATATGATTTCATGGAATTCAGAGGTCGTTCGTGTGGTTTTGACCACCCAACGTGCCCTTTTAGAGCACGCCAAACTGTTGAAAATGACACATTCGGTCGTTCCATGTGCACCGCACGTTTCATGGACGTTATGTCTCCTCCTAAATGTCACGAATAATATTCCTATTGTTTTCGTGTGGTTTCAGGTCATTCGGAGCATGTTTTCTCTGAATTCGACCATGGCACGTCGTTTTGGTCTTTTATGACTCCGGAAACAGGTTTCCAGTCACCACGATCAAACGGCACCTCCGATTGACGTGCCGTCTGCCCAAAAATTTCAGAATTCACACCATAGTTGTTTTCATATGATTTTATGGCATTACAAGGTCATTCCTGTGGTTTTGACCACCCAACGCGCCCCTTTAGAGCACGTCAAACTGCTGAACATTCAGTTATATCGCGTGCACCGCATGTCCGATTGATGTTTCGTCTCCTCCTACATGTCACAAATAATATTCCAATTGTTTTTGTGTGGTTTCAATTCATTTGGAGCACGTTTGCTCTGAATCTGACCGTGATATGCTGTTTTGGTCTTTTATGACTCCGGAAACGCGTTTCTGGTTACCGTAGTCAAACAAAACCTCCGATTGACATGTCGTCTACCCAACTATTTCACAATTCACACCACGGTTGTTGTCGTATGATTTCATGGAATTTCTAGGCCGTTCGGGTGGTTTTGACCACCCAACGCGCCCTTTTAGAGCACGTCGAACCCCTGAAAAGGACACATTCGGTCGTACCGCGTGCACTATACTTCCGATGGACATGGAATCTCCTCATACATGTCACAAATAATATTCCTACTGTTTTTGTGTGGTTTCAGGTCATTCGTAGCACGTTTTCTTTGAATTGGACTGTGACATGCCGTTTTGGTCTTTTATGACTCCGGAAACACGTTTCCGGTCAACGCGGTCAAAATACACCTCTAATTGATGTTCTGCCTACCCTAAATTTTTAAAATTCACACCACGGTTGTTTTCATATGATTTCATGGCATTCTGAGGTCATTTGAATGGTTTTGACCACCCAACGCGCCCTTTTATAGCGCGCCAAACTGCTGAAAACGGATCATTCGGTCGTACCGCAAGCACCGCATGTTCGATGGATGTACCGTCTCCTCCTACATGTCAGGAATAATATTCCTATTGTTTTTGTGTTTTTTGAGGTCATTCAGAGCACGTTTGCTCTGAATTCGACCGTGACACGCCGTTTTGGTCTTTTATGACTCTGGAAACGAGTTTCTGGTCACCATGGTCAAACGACACCTTCGATTGATGTGACGTCTGCCTGAACATTTCACAATTCACACCACATTTATTGTCGCATGATTTCATGGAATTCTGAGGTCGTTCGGGCACGCCTTTTAGAGCGCACTGAACTACTGAAAACGACACATTCGGTCGTACTGCATGCACCACAGGTCTGATGGAAATTCCGTCTCCTCCTACATGTCACGAATAATATTACTACTGTTTTTGTGTGGTTTCATGTCATTCAGAGCACGTTTTCTCTGAATTCAACCGTGACATGCCGTTTTGATCTTTTATGACTCTCGAAACGCGTTTTCGGTCACCGCGGTCAAACGACACCTCCGATTGACATTCCTTCTAGCTGACCATTTTACAATTCACACCATGGTTGTTGTCATATTATTTCATGCCATTATGAGGCCGTTCATGTGGTTTGGACCACCCAACGCGCACTTTTAGAGCGCGTCGAACTGCTGAAAACGACACATTCGGCCGTACCGTGTGCACCGCACGTCCGATGGATGTGACGTCTCCTCCTACTTGTCACAAATAATATTCCTATTGTTTTTGTGTGGTTTTAGGTCATTCAGAGCACATTTTCTTTGAATTCGACTGTGACACGCCGTTTTTGTTTTTTGTGACTCTCGAAACGCGTTTCTGGTCACCGCAGTAAAATGACACCTCTAATTGATGTTTCGTATGCTTAAACATTTCACAATTCACACCACGTTTGTTGTCGTATGATTTGATGGAATTATGAGGTTGTTCAGGTGGTTTTGACCACCCAACGTGCCCTTTTAGAGCACGTCGAACTGCTGAAAACAACACATTCGGTCGTACTGCGCACACTGCATGCCTGATGGATGTTTCGTCTCCTCCTACATGTCACGAATAATATTTCTATTGTTTTCATGTGGTTTCAGGTCATTCGGAGCACATTTTCTCTGAATTCAATTGTGACACGCTTTTTTTATCTTTTTTGACTCTGGAAAAGCATTTCCAGTCACCACAGTCGAACGACACCTCAGGTTGATGTGTCGTCTGCCCGACCATTTCACAATTCACACCACAGTTGTTTTCGTATGATTTGATGGCATTCTGAGGTCGTTCGAGTGGTTTTGACCACCCAACACGCCCTTTTAGAGTGCGCCGAACTACTGAAGATGACACATTCGATCGTATCGTGCGCACCGCACCTCCAATGGATGTTTCATCTCCTCTAACACATCACGAATAATATTACTATTTTTTTCGTGTGGTTTCAGGTCATTCAGAGCATGTTTTCTATGAATTCGATCGTGACACGCCGTTTTGGTCTTTTATGACTCTAGAAATGCGTTTCCGGTCACCGTGGTCAAAAGACACCTCTGATTGACATTCCATATACCCGAACATTTCTCAATTCACACCACGGTTGTTGTCACATGATTTAATGGAATTCTGAGGTCGTTCGGGTGGTTTTGACCACCCAACGTGCCCTTTTAGAGCGCGTTGAACTGCTAAAAATGACACATTCGGTCGTACCGCATGCACCACATGTCCGATGGATGTTCCCTCTCCTCCTACATGTAAAGAATAATATTCCTATTTTTTTCATGTGGTTTCAGGTCATTCGGAGAACATTTTCTCTGAATTCGACCGTGACACGCCGTTTTGATCTTTTATGACTCCGGAAACGCATTTTCAGTCACTGTTTTCAAATGACACCTCTAATTGATGTGTCGTCTACCATTACATTTCACAATTCACACCACAGTTGTTGTCATATGATTTCATGGCAGTTCTAGGTCGTTTGGGTGGTTTTAACCACCCAATGCGCCCTTTTAGAGCGCGTCAAACTGCTGAAAATGACACATTCGGTCGTACCGCGTGCACCGCATGTATGATGGACGTTTCTTCTCCTCCTGAATTTCATGAATAACATTCCAATTGTTTTTGTGTGTTTTCAGGTCATTTAGAGAACGTTTTCTCTGAATTCGACTATGACAGGTCGTTTTGGTCTTTTATGACTTCGGAAAATTGTTTCTGGTCACCGTGGTCAAACAACACCTCTGATTGACGTTAAGTCTGTCTGACCATTTCAAAATTTACACCACGGTTATTTTTGGATGATTTAATGGAATTCTGAGGTCGTTTGGGTGGTTTTGACCACCCAACACGCCCTTTTAGAGCACGTCGAACTGCTGAAAACGACACACTCAGTCATACCATGCATACTGCATGTCCGATGGATGTGTCGTCTCCTTCTACATGTCATGAATAAAATTCTTATTGTTTTCGTTTGGTTTCAGGTCATTTGGAGCACGTTTGCTCTGAATTCGACCGTGACATGCCGTTTTGGTCTTTTATGACTCCGAAAACACATTTTCAGTCACCGTGGTCAAACGACACCTCCGATTGACTTTTCGTCTACCCGAACATTTCAAAATTCACAACATGGTTTTTATCGTATGATTTAATGGAATTCCGAGGTCGTTCAGGTGGTTTTGACCACCCAACGCGCCCTTTTAGAGTGCATCGAACTACTGAAAATGACACATTCGGTCGTACCACGTGTACCGCATGTCTAATGGAAGTTTCGTCTCCTCCTACATGTCACAAATAATATTCCTATTGTTATCGTGTGGTTTCAAGTCATTCGGAGCACGTTTTCTCTGAATTCGACCGTGACATGTTGTTTTGGTATTTTATGACTCTGGAAATGCGTTTCTGGTCACTGCAGTCAAACGACACCTCTGATTGACGTTTCTTCTACTTGAATATTTTACAACTCACACCAAGGTTATTGTTGTATGATTTCATGGCATTCCGAGGTTGTTCGGGTGGTTTTGACCACCCCACGCGGCCTTTTAGAGTGCACCGAACTGCGGAAAACGACACATTCGATCGTACCGCGCACACCGCATGTTTGATGGACATGTTGTCTCCTACTACATGTCACGGAAAATATTCCTATTGCTTTCATGTGGTTTCAGGTCATTCAGAGCACATTTTCTTTGAATTCGACCGTGACACGCCGTTTTGGTCTTTTTTGACTCCAGAAATGCGTTTCCGGTCACCGCAATCAAACGACACCTCCGATTGACATTTCGTCTACCTGAATATTTCACAATTCACACCAATGTTTTTTTCATATGATTTCATGGAATTTTGAGGTCGTTCGGGTGGTTTTGACCACCCAACGCGCCCTTTTAGAGTGTGTCAAACTACTAAAAACGACAAATTCGGTCGTACCACACACACCGCACATCCTATGTATGTGTTGTATCCTCCTACATGTCACGAATAATATTCCAATTTTTTCTTGTGGTTTTAGGTCATTCAGAGCACGTTTTCTCTGAATTCGACCGTGACACGCCGTTTTGGTCTTTTTGTGACTCTAGAAACACGTTTCCGGTCACCGCGGCCAAAAGACACCTCCGATTGATGTGAGGTCTTCCCGAACATTTCACAATTCACACCATGGTTGTTGTTGTCTGATTTCATGACATTCCGAGGTCATTTGGGTGGTTTTGACCAACCAATGTGTCCTTTTAGAGCACGTCGAACTGCTAAAAACGACACATTCGGTCGTATCGTGCACACCGCACATCCGATGGATGTGTCATCTCCTCGAAAATTTCACGAATAATATTCCTATAGTTTTCATGTGGTTTTAGGTCATTCGAAGCACGTTTTCTCGGAATTCGACTGTGGCATGCCTTTTTGGTCTTTTATGACTCTGGAAACGCGTTTCCGGTCACCACGGTCAAACGACACCTCCAATTGACGTGTCGTCTGCCCAACCATTTCAAAATTAACACCACGGTTTTTTTTGTATGATTTCATGGTATTATGAGGTCATTCAGGTGGTCTTAACCTCCCAACGCACCATTTTAGTGCGCGTCGAACTGCTAAAAATGACACATTCGGTCGTACCACGGGCACCGCACGCCCAATGGATGTGTCGTATCCTCGTACATGTCATGAATAATATTCCTATTGTTTTTGTGTGGTTTCAGGTCATTAGGAGCACGTTTTCTCTGAATTCGACCGTGACACGCCGTTTTGGTCTTTTATGACTTCGGAAATGCATTTCCGGTCACCGCTGTCAAACGACACCTCTGATTGAAATTCTCTCTACCCGACCATTTCACAATTCACACCACGGTTGCTGTTGTATGATTTCATGTCACGACCCGTCCTCGGGGCCCGTGCCGTGACTACCCCAAGTCCACCTTCCATAGGCCAGGGGCTGGCGACTAGCACCAAGGCATAAATCCCAACAAAAAGGGAAGTCATTGCCTTTGAAAAGTAAATAAGCACCACAGAGTAAGCAAGAGGAAAAGTAAACACTAAGAAAAAACTGTAACAAGTTGTGCTGAAAGTAAAAGGGGCCGGAAATACAAGCCCAACTGTAAAATACAACTAAAAGGGAAAAACAACAACTGAAAAGAAAATCCACAGCGTCGAGCCGTCCTCTGGAATTCCCACCTGAAGGGTGGGTACAGATAGCCACCACAGCACCTCGGGTCCACCAGACCGCTCCGAGTATGTCCCGCCCAGTGGTCCACCTCCAGGTACCATCCTGCTCCGCACGCCTCCACCACGATCAGCGCTGTCCGTCGTCTGCAACCAACACAACGTAGTGCGGGCATAGCCCGTGCAGGGGTGAGTACAAGCTACTCAGTAGGGACCCCGAGACCCCCGTAGGTCTCCCAAAATCCACAAAGGATAAACCAAAAAGGAAAGATGCAATCACGAAGTAACATCTGACATGGCTTAGGTATATGCCCATACATATACCTAAGTCATCAATTCTCGTTCGGCTCTAACGTCTGAGCCCAAGAACAATCCAGTCCACACAGGAAAGCAAACGTATACCCACACAGGATAGCACAACACAATCCACAAAGGAGAGTAAACAGTAAATCCCCACAGGAAAGCTCAACACAATCCACAAAGGAGAGTAAACAGTAAATCCACACAGGAAAGCTCAACACAATCCACAAAGGAGAGTAACTCAAGATTCAGCTCACACAGGTATACTTCTTCAGATGACGATAAAGATGATCACTGGTCCATCTAAGTCGTCAGACCCACAAAGGATCGATTGGTAACTAACCCCCGCAATGACCCACACAGGATCGGTCCCACACAGGACCTGTAGGCGCTGGCTCACACAGAACCGCTGAGCGCTGACCCACACAGGATCGGACCCACACAGGATCGGGCCCACACAGGACCGGTAGCACTGATCCACGTAGGATCACTGAGTGCAGTAGTCGTCGCAGTCCACTGAGGATCTCTGCACAGTCGTCGTCGCAGTCCACTGAGGATCTCTGTACAGTTGTCGTCGCAGTCCACTGAGGATCTCTGCACAGTGGTCGCTGTCGAAGTAGTAGTCGCAGCCAGCTCTAGGGTTCCCGCACACAGCAAGCTCGTTCGGGAGGGTCCGCTCCACGAGCCGAGAGGTTGATACATCAACTACCACAAAGTCTGAAGTTGATGTATCCAAAAGTTCTGTATTGTCAACAGGAACTCAACGTCGCAGACGGCGCGTCAATCGGACGCCCGGTCTGAGAGTTATTGGCTTTTTCGTCCCAGGGGCCCGGTTGGTTTTTAAGGCAAAACCAACACGACCGTACTCCACCTGCATCCAAACCTTGGGCGGAGTGAGCCAAAATATCCGTCTCACTTAGAGGAATTCAACAAAGCTGACGGCACGTCAATCGGACGTTCGTAGCTCAAGATATGAGCGTTTCCGCTCCGAGGGCCTGGTTGGTTTCGTGTACGAACCGACCCGGCCGAACACAAAGTATTCCGAAACCTTGAGTACGATATAATGAAACGACCGTCTCGATCCAAGGATCGTGTTTCCGCTGACGGCGATTCGTTTGGAGGCTCGTAGCTCAAGTTACGGGCATTTGACCGAAAATGGTCCGTAGACGGGGGGTCCGGGCCCGGGCCGACCCGGCCCGACCCCCCTGGGTCGGCCGAACCGGGTTGACCCGACTCGTCCAACCCAGCCGGTCGGACCGGCCTGGCTCGGCTCGGCCGAGCGGCCGAGCACCTAGGCGCCGCGGGGTGCTGCCCCCGCGGTCTGGAGATGCCGCGGCCCCGCGTGGGCCGCGCTGGAGAACCGCGGACACGGCTTCTGCCGCGTCCCGTGCGGGCGAACCGGACCCGCACGGTCGTTGGTCCGTTGGCCGCCGCCGCCTCCAGCTGCCGGCGCCGCCGCGCCGGCGACCCGCGCCGCCGGAATCTTTCGCGGGCCACTGGAGTTTCTCCGGTGGTCCGTTTTCCTTCCTGTCTGCGCCGGTGCTCCTCCCGAGTTCCGTTCTTCACTGCGGAATCAACAAACTGCCCTTGCGTCACGATTTTTCCATCACCCGCCAAATCCGCACAACCATGAAGAACGGCGGAGGGTTGTCGGTCCGTGTTCGTTTGGCCCGCACCCTCCACGTTAGATAAAACAACGGGAGAAAAATAATTCAACACATGAAACAACAATTTTAATAAATTTAAATTGTTCATTTGCAACCGGTTCCTTAATTTTAAAGAAACGTTCATGGAAAAAGGGCATTCCAAAACATAATCCCTACCTCGTCGAGTCGCACGCGCGGGTTCTTCACGGATTGATTTTCGCGGAATGAGGGGATCGTCGCGTCGTCGCGGAAGGGTGTCGCGTCGACGAACTCCGAGGTTCAAGAACAAAAGATTTAATTAAAAAAATAATTAAATCATTCTTGAGTTAAAACCATGATTAGTCACTGAAAGTGGCTAATATTCATTGTTAAGATCTTAATATTAATGTGTTTAAAAGTTCATAAACATCAATTTTAGTCCAATTCAGAAATTGAACTTCATTTCCCATCATTGTGCAATTCATGCTTAAAATGTCAATTTGGGCCCACTCAATAATTTGCTTGTGAAAATTACAATATTAATCATTTTAATTTGAACTTTTGGTATATTATTAATCACTTTGTTTGGAACATTTTATCTTTTAGGTCCGATGGATGAATCCCAAAGGAAGATGGAGAATTTTGCGCCTGAAGGCAGAAACTTGCTAGAAAAAGCATCATGGGCCTAAGGCCCATCAAACAAATGTGGGGCCTAGAAACCAAGCCCAATGTAGCTCAACTTTATACAGTAGAAAGATAAAAATATGAAGATCATTTTATTCAACTGTGGCCGGAGCTAATTCTGATGTTTTCATGATGATAAAGGGATATGAAGTTAAGCTTTAAATGGTGGACTCGTCATTAATGCACAGAAATCCGTCCCACCATTTCGACCATAACTTCCAAACGGATGAGCCAAATTTCCTGATATTTTGAGAGCATCTATAAGACACATGGACGAAGATAATTTATATTTATGACACCTTCGGATTCTGCCATATGAAGTGTCAAACGCACACGTCACAATGGAGGACGAATCTCGACAGTTTTCTGGGTCAACTTCGAAACGTTAATTTCCTTTTGATTCTTCACTCTCCTTTTGACTCTATTAATTGTTGGGGGGTGAATTTAATGTTGGGGGTGGACCTAAGGCTCCTAATATGCCTATATAATGAGATGGTGGTGAATGAAATTATCATCTAACATTTTCCTTTGAATCCATGTTTTTCTTTCAATTGTAATTTCCCGCTTTCGTTTTGTAATGGCATTGTCAATTTCTCTAATGTATGTTTTTCATTCACGTTTAGTATTTTAATAAAATTTATTCTTCTTCACTTTTATTTTTTCCTTTTTTTTACACGTTGATACCGTTGAATCGTAGTGTGAATTTATTCACACCCGCACTTGTGAATTCATCACACAACGGTGGAGTGTTCATTTTGATTAATGTTTTTTTTTCTTCTTCAATCCCGCTTCATTAAGTCAATTACCCGCTTCCATTGATAGAATAACATCAATGGAGGGCTAACCTTTTATGGGTTGATCCTAGGGAGTTGAATAAGTTGGATTGAATGTTATTTGATGTTCTTAAATTCATAAATTTGTTCTTTATTTTAAGAGTTCCTTTCTTTGATTTATCTTCTTCTTTGTCTTCACCGAATTTAACGACGACACATTTTGAGTGCTAGTACGATCCAATTCCTTGCAGTGCTCATTTAATTGATCCTCTAAGTGAATTGGTGATTAGCCTTGAAATTGTGTATGGATTAAATCGGAGAATGATATTGAGGAATTATTTCATTTAATGGATACCTCTTGAACCGATGAACAGAAAATCAAATGAAAAACAAATACATCCAATAAATCCCAAGAGACAACCTAGGATCGGCTCACCTTAATTAGTTGTTTTAATTCAAGTAATTTTATTTGTTTTGTTATTTAAATTAAATAAATATTTCTTCAAATCAATTCAATCCAATGTTGGCCACTGCATAGCCAATCCCGCATCTAATCAAAGTGTCTCAAGGTTTCTTCTTCGGTCCCTGTGGATTCGATCCCTACTTGTACTTCAACGATCGCTTTTACCGGTAGGGTAAATTTGGGCGCAACCAAATTTTGGCGCCGTTGCCAGGGACCCAAGTAAGTACCTTAGACCCAAATCTTCTTTTCTCATCCCAAATTCTCTATTCTCACCCTAATTTCTCTTCTCTTTTCCCCTTTCTATTTCTGTGTGTCCAAAAAAACCCCAAAACTAATTTTCAATCAATTCCAATGGATTATCCTCTAAAATACCCCTTCATAAATCAATGTTGTAATCAAGTCAGAAATCAATATTGGGAAACACCTCACATAGGGAATTTCATTGACCAATCCTTAATTGAATACACCACACCAGATGAGATGTACAATCAATGGGATGCTGAATGTTTACAAGATCAATTTCCATACCTGTCAAGAATGATTGAAAAGATAAATAATGAGGAAGTCCATGATGTACAAACATATATCAACCCTAATCCTGAAAAAATTATTGAACAATTGTGTGAACAAATGGATAAAATGAATTCAGAAGTTTCATCTTTCAGATTAGAACTACAAAGCTTTAAGACTTTTGAGGAACCCGTTCCCACTCAAGATGTTTTTTCCTCATCATTGATAGATGAATATTTTATCCCAAAAACCTCCCATGAATTGAAAAAATAACTAACCTTTGGATATGGGATAACTGAACAAGATCAAAGAAATGATGAAGGGTATTTAAATCAGGATGAAATTAATTCACAAGGGGAAAATTTGTCTTCATGGATTGAGTGTTCGGAATATTGCTCCAATAACAATTTTTTAGAATCACCGATCATTGAACCATTGGGAGATATAACGAATATTTTGTCTATACCCACTCATGAAATTCAAATGGAAAATTTTGGGGATGAATCATCTTTTCAAAAGGAACCAATTCTTTCAAATGTTTTTAAAGAAGACACCATTTTTTATTCAAATTATCATTCTTCTTTAGGAAAATTCAATGAAACTGAACTCAACATTATAATCCTTCATTCCCCACTCAAGAATCCCTCTATTTATGAAAACCTAGACCATTCAATTATCATCCATTTTCATCAAGAATCTCCCAAAGTAGGAATGAACCTTGAAATCTTAGGAAATACTCAAAATGAAACTCAATCAACCATTACCGAAATTCCTTGGACTTTCACACTCATTGTTAATCATGGGATTTCACATGAAAAAAATTCTAAAAAAAGGCCTAATCTGAATCTTGTTGAGTTGGATAAAAATGGGGTCCTAAAAATGTTGAAAGTTGGAATTGGATAAGTTGGGGGGTTTAAGTCGAGCTAACGACGTTAAACAAAAGCTCTGCATGGGAGGCAACCCATGGTTTTCAAGTTTTATAATCATTTTGAATCATTTTCTTTTTCATATAACAAATTACCATAGACTGTTGACCTGTTCTTCTTTTATGAGTAAGTATGGGTATGAAAAGGGAGCACCGTATTCATCCGTGTCACGCGGTGTGATCCCTGAGTAATACCTTACCCAGAAATTTAAAGAAGACAATGTATCATCAGTTTATTTTATTTATGTTTTTGTAGGTTAAAAAAATTAGACTCTTGACATGTTCTTCTTTTATGAGTATGGATGGGAATGAAAGGGGAGCACCGTATTCATCCGTGTCACGCGGTGTGATCCCTAAGTAATACCTTACCCAGAAATTTAAAGAATACAATGTATCATTAGTTTGATTTAAAAAAACATGAAAATGATGGTACTTGGAATTAAATAAATCATTGTGTTGTTTGTTTTGTCTTCTTTGTCCTTCTTTTTATGGTTCAGGAACTATTTTGGGTGATACATGTTCAATCAAGGAGGTGCCTACATCCCCAAAGAGATCAAAGGAGTAATTTGGAGCATCATGAACCTCAACTTTAAAAACCAGGTGAATTTGTTCCATGTTTATCATTCTCAATTTCATCTTTGAACTCCTATCCTACCCCCTTCTAACTTTTCTTTTCTTTAAACACTGGGGACAGTGTCATTCTAAGTTGGGGGGAGATAAAAAATGATTTTTTTTGAATAAAAACATACATGAAATGAAAAATTCCATTAACCTTAAACATGATAAACACACATTGCAAACTCTAAAATTGGATATCAAATAAATTTTTCATTCCTTGATTCTGATTTTAAAGCAAGTTTAAGTTCATGAGCATAGTTTTTGGAAAGTGCGGTTGTCCGATGTGATTTTTCAATGTTTACATTTTCATCCTCTTAATAAAAATGCCACAATGCACGTCTGCTGGATCGTGGGTGTAAATTTGAGTTCTTGGGTCCCTTTCATTATAGCATAGGGTTCTGGGGTCACTTTTAGTTTAATTTGAGTATCCAAAAAAAACACAAAAAAAAAAACAAAACAAAAAAAAAACAAAAAAAAACAAAAAAATGACCACATAGAGCAATGTTTTGTCCAAATGCGTGGCATCCGACACTTGGGGACCGTGACTCCATAGTTGTCTTTCCCATAGTTAGGCTTTATATCTCTATTGTAGAGCATGAAATTGACAATATGTGTGGCGTCCGGCACTTGGGGATCGTGACACCATAGTTGTCTTGCCCAGAGTTAGTCTTTTCATATCTATTGTGGATAAAAAAAAACAAAAAAAATGGATACTCATATTAAGGTTTAATGTGATTCCCACCTAGCGCTTCCATTTTTCCCCTTGAACAATAAAATGGGCCCCATATCTTTTATGATGCACAACACTTTATCATGCTTAATTGGAATTGGATGAAATGTGGCAATGAATTTGAACAAAGGAATGGGCTTGGGCTTGGGATATGCTTATGGACCTATCTTTTTTTAAATGATTTTGATGGGTTCCATAATTTTTTTGATATGAGGTCTTTTGAGTGAGCAATGTGTATTTAAATGTTTTTGGAAAAGGGGATTTGGATTTCATATTTTTAATTTATTTTGCCCGGGACTAGCAAAACTCAAGTTGGGGGGTGTGATTAGTCACTGAAAGTGGCTAATATTCATTGTTAAGATCTTAATATTAATGTGTTTAAAAGTTCATAAACATCAATTTTAGTCCAATTCAGAAATTGAACTTCATTTCCCATCATTGTGCAATTCATGCTTAAAATGTCAATTTGGGCCCACTCAATAATTTGCTTGTGTAAATTACAATATTAATCATTTGAATTTGAAATTTTGGGATATGATTGATCACTTTGTTTGTAACATTTTATCTTTTAGGTCCGATGGATGAATCCCAAAGGAAGATGGAGAATTTTGCGCCTGAAGGCAGAAACTTTCTAGAAAAAGCATAATGGGCCTAAGGCCCATCAAACAAATGTGGGGCCCAGAAACCAAGCCCAATAAAGCTAAAATTTATACAGTAGAAAGATAAAAATATGAATATCATTTTATTCAACTGTGGCTGGAGATAATTCTGATTTTTGCATGATGATAAAGGGATATGAAGTTAAGATTTAAATGGTGGACTCGTCATTAATGCACAGAAATCCGTCCCACCATTTCGACCATAACATCCAAACGGATGAGCCAAATTTCCTGATATTTTGAGATCTTCTAGAAGAAACATGGACTAAGATAATTTATATTTATGACACCTTCGGATTCTGCCATATGAAGTGTCAAACACACACGTCAAAATGGAGGACGAATCTGGACAGTTTTCTGGGTCAACTTCGAAACGTCAATTTCATTTTGATTCTTCACCCTCCTTTTGACTCTATTAATTATTGGGGGGTGAATTTAATGTTGGGGTGGACCTAAGGCTCCTAATATGCCTATATAATGAGATGGTGGTGAATGAAATTATCATCTAACATTTTCCTTTGAATCCAAGTTTTTCTTTCAATTGTAATTTCCCGCTTTCGTTTTGTAATGGCATTGTCAATTTCTCTAATGTATGTTTTTCATTCACGTTTAGTATTTTAATAAAATTTATTCTTATTAACTTTTATTTTTTCCTTTTTTTTACACGTTGATACCGTTGAATCGTAGTGTGAATTTATTCACACCCGCACTTGTGAATTCATCACACAACGGTGGAGTGTTCATTTTGATTAATGTTTTTTTTTCTTCTTCAATCCCGCTTCATTAAGTCAATTACCCGCTTCCATTGATAGAATAACATCAATGGAGGGCTAACCTTTTATGGGTTGATCCTAGGTAGTTGAATAAGTTGGATTGAATGTTATTTGATGTTCTTAAATTCAAAAATTTGTTCTTTATTTTAAGAGTTCCTTTCTTTGATTTATCTTCTTCTTTGTCTTCACCGAATTTAACGATGACACATTTTGAGTGCTAGTACGATCCAATTCCTTGCAGTGCTCATTTAATTGATCCTCTAAGTGAATTGGTGATTAGCCTTGAAATTGTGTATGGATTAAATCGGAGAATGATATTGAGGAATTATTTCATTTAATGGATACCTCTTGAACCGATGAACAGAAAATCAAATGAAAAACAAATACATCCAATAAAGCCCAAGAGACAACCTAGGATCGGCTCACCTTAATTAGTTGTTTTAATTCAAGTAATTTTATTTGTTTTGTTATTTAAATTAAATCAATATTTCTTCAAATCAATTCAATCCAATGTTGGCCACTGCATAGCCAATCCCGCATCTAATCAAAGTGTCTCAAGGTTTCTTCTTCGGTCCCTGTGGATTCGATCCCTACTTGTACTTCAACGACCGCTTTTACCGGTAGGGTAAATTTGGGCGCAACCAAACCACAAAGGAAAAAAATACGAAACCCTCACCTCAACGGATGATCGAAGGTTTTTGTTGCGGATTAAAGAGCGTCGCCGAAGAACGTTGCGGGAGAGGAGACGTCAGTGTCGCGGCACATGGTGTCGCGTCGTCGATTTCCATGGGTCCGGCGTTCTTCATCGGAGGCCGGCGTTCTTCGCGTTCTTCACATTCTTCGCGAAGAAGGTGAAGGCACAAGAACTTCTATCAAAACCTCCCAAGGTGTAATCCTTCAAAAGCTGTGTTGGTCTTATTTTATTATTATGCCAACAAACGAAAAGGTAAGTAACGACCCACTAATTCGCAGAATTAATTCAACGAAAGAAACTGCCCATTTAATTCATGAATAAAACCGCCCAATTAAATGGTGTGTTAAGAATTTAAGAAAACGCGTCAGTTGACTTTCATAATGACGGATTTTCGCAGGTGCGTTACTTAGTGGAAAGAAACGGCGGGGCTCGTGCGGGCCCCACCTCACAAATATCCTACTAAGAGGGTAGGATATTTCTGGATAGTACCCTATCCATTTCAACTCAGTTTAAGCCGCTTTTAAGTGGCTTCAAGTGGCTTCAAGTGGCTTCCAAGTGGCTTAAGTGAAATAAAATAAAGTTGTCGTAAAATTATTTTATTTCTTAACCTTAAGCCCGAAAATTAAAAACCACACCTGTGCAAACGCAACTCCGGAAGAGGCATTTATAAGCAAATATCGGCGCTGCGATTTCATCGGTGCCCTCAGAATTCGATTCCGGACACCGGTTCAAAAGTTAGAAAAACCCGCTCGTCCGTTCACTGAACGTACCCGAGACAAACATCGGAAAATGATTCCGAGCACACCGGGCCTCAGAATCAGGTGCCGTCAGAAACTGCGCTCTTGTAAAATTCCAAAGAAAATTAAGAAAAAAAAATTCCCTTGAAATTTATGGGTCTTTCCATTTCATGGCATTCTAAGGTCGTTTGGGTGATTTTGACCGCCCAACGTGCCCTTTTAGAGCACGCCGAACTGCTGAAAACGAAACATTCGGTCATACCACGCGCACCGCACACCCAATGAACATTCCATATCCACCTACATGTCACAAATAATATTCATATTTTTTCTGTGGTTTCAGGTCATTTGAAGAACGTTTTCTCTGAATTCGACCGTGACAAGCCGTTTTGGTCTTTTATGACTCCAGAAACACCTTTCCAGTCACCACGATCAAACGACACCTCTGATTGATGTTCCATCTACCCGAACATTTCAAAATTCACACCACGGTTGTTGTCGTATGATTTTATGGAATTCTGTGGTCATTCGGGTGGTTTTGACCACCCAACGCGCCCTTTTAGAGTGTGTCAAACTGCTGAAAATGACACATTCGGTCGCACCGCATGCACTGCACGTCCAATGGACATGTTGTCTCCTCCTACATATCACGAATAATATTCCTATTGTTTTTGTGTGGTTTTAGGTCATTAGATCACGTTTTCTCTGAATTCGACAGTGACACGCCGTTTTGGTCTTTTAGGACTCCGGAAATGTGTTTCCGGTGACCGCAGTCAAACGACACCTCTTATTGATGTGTCGTCTACCCAACCATTTCAGAATTCACACCACGATTGTTTTCTTATGATTTCATGGCATTTTGAGGTCGTTCGGGTGGTTTTGACCACCCAATGCGCCCTTTTAGAGCGCGCTGAACTGCTAAAAATGAAACATTTGGTCGTACCATGCGTACCGCACATCTGATGGACGTTTCGTCTCCTCTTACATGTCACGAATAATATTCCTATTATTTTCGTGTGGTTTCAGTTCATTCGGAGCACTTTTTCTCTGAATTCGACCGTGACACGCCGTTTTGGTCTTTTATGACTCTGGAAACTCGTTTCTGGTCACCACGGTCAAACGAAACCTCCAATTGATAGGTCTTCTACCCGACCATTTCAAAATTCACACCACGGTTGTTGTCGTGTGATTTTATGGCATTCTGAGGTCATTCGTGTGGTTTTGACCACCCAACACGCCCTTTTAGATCACGCCGAACTGCTGAAAACAAAACATTCGGTCGTACCGCGTGCACCGCATGTCTGATGGACGTGTCGTCTCCTCCTACATGTCACAAATAATATTTCTATTACTTTCGTGTGGTTACAGGTCATTCGGATCATGTTTTCTCTAAATTTGACCATGACACGCCGTTTTGGTCTTTTGTGACTCCGGAAACGCGTCACCGGTCACTGCGGTCAAACGGCACCTCCGATTGACATGTCGTATGCCCGATAACTTTAAAATTCACACCACGATTGTTTTAGTATTATATCATGGCATTCCAAGGTCGTTCGGGTGGTTTTGACCACCCAACGCGCCCTTTTAGAGCGGGTCAAACTGCTGAAAATGACACATTCGGTTGTACCGCGCGCACCGCATTTCTGATGGATGTCTCATCTCCTCCTACATGTCACAAATAATATTCCTATTATTTTGGTCTATTTTCAGGTCATTAGGAGCACATTTGCTCTGAATTCGACCGGGACACGCCGTTTTGGTCTTTTATGACTCCGGAAACGCGTTTCCGGACACTGCGGTCAAACGACACCTCCGATTGACATGTCATCTGTCTGACCACTTCAAAATTCACACCACAGTTCTTGTCATATGATTTAATGGCATTCCTAGGTTGTTTGGGTGGTTTTGACCTCCCAACACGCCCTTTTAGAGCTCATCGAACTGCTGAAAACGACACATTCGGTCGTATTTTGCGCACCACACTTCTGATGGAAATTCCGTCTCCTTCTACATGTCAAGAATAAAATTCTTACTACTTTTGTGTGGTTTAAGATCATTTGGAGGATGTTTTCTTTGAATTTGACTGTGACACGCCGTTTTGGTCTTTTATGACTATAGAAATTCGTTTCCAGTCACTACGGTCAAACGAAACCTCTGATTTACGTGTTGTCTTCCCAAAAATTTCATAATTCATACCACGGTTGTTTTGGTATAATTTCATGGCATTTCGAGGTTGTTCGGGTGGTTTTGACCACCCAACGCGCCCTTTTAGAGCGCGCTGAACTGCTGAAAACGACACATTCGGTTGTACCGCGTGCACCGCACGTCCGATGGATGTGTCATCTCCTCCTACATGTCACGAATAATATTCTTATTGTTTTCCTGTGGTTTTAGGTCATTCGGAGCACGTTTGCTATGAATTTGACCGTGACACACCGTTTTGGTCTTTTATGACTCCAGATACGCGTTTCCAGTAACCGCGGTAAAATAAAACCTACGATTGATGTTCCCTCTGCCCGAACATTTAACAATTCACACCACGGTTGTTATCGCATGATTTCATGGAATTATGAGGTCGTTTGGGTGGTTTTGACCACCCAATGCGCCCTTTTAGAGCGCACCGAACTGCTGAAAATGACACATTTGGTCGTACCGTGCACACCGCATGTCCGATGAATGTGTTGTCCTCTCCCACATGTCACGAATAATATTCCTATTTTTTTGTGTCGTTTCAGGTCATTCGGAGCATGTTTTCTCTGAATTCGACCGTGACACGCCGTTTTGGTCTTTTATGACTCCAGAAACGCGTTTCTGGTCACTACGGTCAAACAAAACCTCCGATTGATGTTCCGTCTAGCCGACCATTTTACAATTCACACCGCAGTTGTTTTCATATGATTTCATGGAATTACAAGATCGTTCAGGTGGTTTGGACCACCCAACGTGCCCTTTTAGAGTGCGTCGAACTGCTGAAAACGACACATTCCGTCGTATCGCGCGAATCGCACATACGATGGATGTTATGTCTCCTCCTACATGTCAAAAATAATATTCCTATTGTTTTCGTGTGTTTTTAGGTCATTCGGAGCATGTTTTTTTTTGAATTCGACCGTGACACGCCGTTTTGGTCTTTTGTGACTCCGGAAATGTGTTTCCAGTCACTACGGTCAAACGAAAACTCCGATTGACGTGCCATCTGCCCAACTATTTCACAATTTACACCACGGTTGTTTTCTTATGATTTCATGGCATTCTAAGGCCGTTTGGGTGGTTTTGACCACCCAACGCGCCCATTTAGAGCGCGCTGAACTGCTTTAAACGACACATTCGGTCATACCTCATGCACCGTACGTCCGATGGATGTTCTGTCTCCTCCTACATGTCACGAATAATATTCCTATTGTTTTCATGTGGTTTCAGATCATTTGGGGCATGTTTGCTCTGAATTCGACCGTGACATGACATTTTGATCTTTTATGACTTCAGAAACACGTTTCCGGTCACCGTGGTTAAACAACACCTCTGATTGACATGTCGTCTACCCGGCCATTTTACAATTCACAACACAGTTGGTGTCGTATGATTTTAGGGAATTCTGAGTTCATTCGGGTGGTTTTGACCACCCAACGTGCCCTTTTAGAGTACGTTGAACTGCTGAAAATGACACATTCGGTCGTACCGCACATACCACACGTCTGATGGATGTGTCATCTCCTCCTAAATGTGAAGAATAATATTCATATTGTTTTCGTGTGGTTTCAGGTCATTTGGAGCATTTTTTCTCTGAATTCAATCGTGACACGCGGTTTTGGTTTTTTATGACTCCGGAGACGCGTTTCCGGTCACTGCGGTCAAATGACACCTCCGATTGATGTGTCTTCAACCCGACCATTTCACAATTCACACCACGGTTGTTTTCGTATGATTTCATGGCATTCCTAGGTTGTTTGGGTGGTTTTGACCACCCAACGCGCCCTTTTAGAGCGTGTCGAACTGCTGAAAATGACACATTCGGTCATACCGCATGCACCGCACGTCCGATGGATGTGTTGTATCCTCCTACATGTCACGAAGAATATTTGAATTGTTTTTTTGTGGTTTCCGGTCATTCGGAGCACGTTTTCTTTGAATTCGACCGTGACACGCCGTTTTTGTCTTTTATGACTCCGAAAACGCGTTTCCGGTCACCGCGGTCAAAAGAAACCTCCAATTGACATGACGTCTGCCCAAAAATTTTACAATTTACACCATGGTTGTTTTTGTATGATTTCATGGCATTCTAAGGTTGTTTGGGTGGTTTTGACCACCCAACGCGCCCTTTTAGAGCGCGCCGAACTGCTGAAAACAACACATTCATTAGTACCACATGCACTGCACATCCGATGGTTGTTCCATATCCTTTTACATGTCATGAATAATATTCCTATTGTTTTCATGTGGTTTCAAGTCATTCGGAGCACGTTTGCTCTGAATTCGACCGTGACACACCGTTTTGGTCTTTTATGACTCCGGAAACGCGTTTCAGGTCATCGTGGTCAAACGACACCTCTTATTGACATTTCTTCTACCCTAAAATCTCCCAATTCACACTGCCGTTGTCTTCGTATGATTTAATGGCATTCTGAGGTCGTTCGGGTGGTTTTTACCACCCTACGCGCCCTTTTAGAGCACGCTGAACTGCTAAAAATGACATATTCGGTCGCACCGTGCGCACCACACATCTGATGGACATGTCATCTCCTCCTACATGCCTCGAATAATATTCCTATTGTTTTCGTGTGGTTTCGAGTCATTCGGAGCATGTTTTATCTGAATCCGACCATGACACGCCGTTTTGGTCTTTTATGACTCCGGAAACGCGTTTCCGGTCACCGCGGTCAAAAGACACCTCTGATTGATGTATCTTCTACCTGAGAATTTCATAATCCACACCACAGTTGTTTTTTGTATGAGTTCATGGAATTTTGAGGTCGTTCGGGTGGTTTTTACCACCCCACGCACCGTTTTAGAGTGCGTCGAACTGCTGAAAACGACACATTCAGTCGCACCGTGCGCACCGCATATCCGATGGATGTGTCGTCTCCTCCTACATGTCACGAATAATATTTCTATTGTTTTTGTGTGGTTTTAGGTCATTCGGAGCACATTTTATTTGAATTCGACCGTGACACGCCGTTTTGGTCTTTTATGACTCTGGAAACGCGTTTCTGATCACTATGGTCAAACGACACCTCCGATTGATGTTTCGTCTACCAGATCATTTCAAAATTCAAACCATGGTTGTTGTTGTATGATTTCATGGAATTTCGAGGTCTTTCGGGTGGTTTTGACCACCCAACACGCCCTTTTAGAGCGCGCTGAAAAGCTGAAAATGACACATTCGGTCGTACCGCACGCACCGCATGTCCGATGGACGTGTCGTCTCCTCCTTTATGTCATGGATAATATTCCTATTTTTTTCATGTGGTTTCAGGTCATTCATAACACATTTGCTCTGAAGGGGCTAATGGCATAACAACTAATTGGCCTAACTGCCAATTGGCCTATTGTATAGTTGTATAATTGGAATAATGGCATAATGACCTAATGGCCATTTGTTCTAACATCCAATTGAACAATTAGACAACTGGACAATTTCCCTAATGTCCTAACCGCCTAACGACCAATTGGTATATTGTATAGTTGCACAATTGTGTGGGGGGTGTCCGGGGGTGCGGGGGGGGGGATTTTTAGGGGTGGGGGTGCTGTCCGGGGGGGGGTTGTCCGGGAGTGGGGCAGGCTATCCGGGGGGGACTGTTCGGGGGTGCGAGGTGGTTGTCCGGGGTGGGGGGGCTGTCCGGGGTGGGGGTGCTGTCTGGGGGTGGGGGTGCTGTCCGGGGGTGGGGGGCTGTTCGGGGTGGGGGGCTGTCTGGGGTGGGGGTTGTCTGGGGGTGGGGCAGGTTGTCCGGGGTGTGTGTGTGTTGGGGGGGGGGGCTGTCCGGAGGGATGGGGGCCTTTCCGGGGGTGTGGGGGGGCTGTCCGGGGTGGGGGTGCTGTCCGGGGGTGGGGGGATGTCCGGGGGTGGGGCGGGCTGTCCGGGGTGTAGGGGCGGGGGGCTGTCCGGGGGGCGGGGGGCTGTCCGGGGACTACAAATAGTGAACCTAAGCTCAGTCGTACGATACATATCTTCTTCTTATCTCATTAATGTTTTTCCTTCAAATGATAATGCGATGTTTAAATGATCAACTTATGCAAACAAAACATGAAAAAGTTAAACAATAAAATTGATAAGATACTTACTGTATTAATGATGCAACTAATGGAGTATTGAACAAGATATATCGATGTGCTTGTATCCACTCGATGTTGTCCATATCAATTGTGGTTCCTTCTCCAACTGGACCATCATGAATCCGCGAGGGCATATCTAATTTTGTTTCAACATCCATAAGATATTTTGCACAAAAAGTAGTACACTCATCCATCAAATAACCATTGGCTATTGATGCCTCCAGATGAGCTCTTTTGCGTACAAATCGTTTCAATGTACTCAAATACCGCTCAATAGGATACCTCCACCTGAATTGCACTGGACCAGCAGCCATTACTTCATCATTTAGGTGCACTGTCAAGTGGACCATAACATCAAAAAATGAGGGGGGAAATAGTTTCTCAATGTGAAAAAGTGTAAGTGCAATTCAATCCTGCAAACTTTTTAAATCACCCATTCGTTGATTTCTTAAACAAAGCTGTCTAAAAAAATTACTCATCTCAATCAATGGTTGAACAATATTGGGGGATAAACAATCCCAAATTGCAATTGGAATCAACTGCTGAAGTAGTATGTGATTTTCATGACTTTTCAACCCTTGCAATGTCTTGCTCATCAGATTCACACACTTTTAAATATTAGAAGAGTAACCATCAGGTACCTTGAGCATCTTCAAAATGAAAAGAAATGTCTCTTTCTCCTTTGTAGTCATCGTATACTGTGCAGCAAGAATATATGCCTTGTTTCCCTCAGCTAACTGTAAATTCAACTATTTCCTTAAACCCATTTTTTTCAAATCACGACGTGCATTAACATGGTCCTATGATTTTCCACTGACACATAAAATGGTCCACAATATGTTATCACAAACATTTCTTTCAATGTGCATGACATCCATATTATGCCTCAGCATGTTAGTTTTTCAATACGGAAGACTATAAAAAATACTTTTCTTTTTCCAATTGTGACTGCGCTACCTACCCGCAACACAAATATTACGTACTGTAGGAGCCACAAAATCCTGAATTTCATATACCGTGCGGATGTTTTCTTCCTTAATCTGCGATAACATTTTGACTCCTGTCATGATCTTTGGTGCTGGGCTGAACTCTCTAGAACCATCAAATTCCACTCTGTTCTTTTTGAACCTGTGCTGAGGGGGGAGAAAACGTCTGTGACCCATGTATGCCCATTTTTTGGAATGTTTAATCCATACAGATTTTTTAATTTTATTGCAATAAGGGAAAGCAAAATCCTCTTTCATACTCCAGCCTGATAAATTTGTATAAGTTGGGAAGTCATTGATTGTCTAAAATAAATCAGCCTGTAGTTTGAACATTTCATTTGTTTCACAGTCATAATTCATCACACCATCGGCCCAAAATTCATTCAACTCATCAATCAATGGCTGAAGGTAAACATCAATCTTATCCCCTGGACTTTTAGGTCCATCAATAAGAGTGAAAAGTAATATAAATTGTTGCTTCATACAAAGCCACAGAGGAAGATTATACGAAACCAACACCATAGGACATGTGCTATGAGTTTCACCAACCATAGACTTGAATGGATTGAAACCATCTGCTGCCAATCCCAATCGGACATTACGAACATCTCACTACCACAAAACTGGGAAAGGCCAGCGCCACCCCTTTATCAGCGCTAACGAAAAAGCGCTGATAAAGGGAGGTACCTTTATCAGTTCTAAAAAAAGCACTGATAAACGTACCACTTTATCAGCACTTTTTTTAGTAGCACTGATAAAGGGGGGGGCCTTTATCAATGCTTTTTTTAAAAGCGCGGATAAAGGGCTTGACTTCAAAAAATAATAATTAAAAATAATATATTAATATAGAAATATATCAATATAGTAATATTGATATAAATATAATATATCATTTTTAAATATATTTTAGATAATTATAAATATACATTTACACTTAATATACTAAATATATAAGATATTTAGTGGAAATGGCTTATAAAAAAATTTAAAAAATATTTTTAATTAATAATTTTCTAATTTTTATGGAGTAAAAGTCATTTAATAACAAATTGAAGACTAAAAATTAAAAAAAATTAAAAAAAAGATTCAAAATATGTTGAAAACGCAACTCAAACTTCAAACGGCCATAACTTTTGATCCGGGTGTCTGTTTCAGCTCTACCACATATCAAATAGAAGCCTGCGATGTAGGGGTGATTTAGAGGGTCTAGCGCTGATAAAGGGGTGATTTAGAGGGGATAGCGCTGATAAAGGGTGTAGGCGGTGCATGTGGGCACTGGAGGAGAGGCAAAGTGCTGATAAAGGGGGGGCTCAAGCGCTGTAAAAAGCCCCCCCACCCCCCTCGATATCGGCAGTATTTTTTTAATTTTTTTAATTTTTTTTAGTTTTATCAGTGCTAAAAAAAAGTGCTGATAAAAGGTGTCTTTTATGAGTGATAAAAAGAAAGCGCTGATAAAAGAACCTTTTATCAGCGCTTCATTTTAGCGCTGATAAAAGACCCCTTTTATCAGTACTTCGTTTTAGCGCTGATAAAAGACCCCTTTTATCAGAACTTTTTTTAGCGCTGATTAAAGGGGTCTTTATCAGCGCTTTTTGGAGCGCTGATAAAGGGGACCCCCCTATCTTCGCAGGTATTAACAGCACTTTTCTAGCACTGTTAAAGGTCATTTTTAGTGCTAATAAAAGCCGTATTTGTAGTAGTGTCTTTATAAAAGTTGGGATGTCTCACTACAACAAAACCATCGTTTAGCGGCGGTTTATAATAAACCGCCGCAAAACATTTTTTTAACGGCCCCAACCCTTCCCCCACCCTGACCCTCATTCTCACCCCACTCTCCCCCGGCCCCCCACTTTCCCTGTGACCCCAGTCCCCCGCGACACCGGCGACGCCGGCGACCCCGCAACCCGGTGACCCTGCTTCCCCGGCGACCCCGCGACCTCGGCGACCCCGGCCCCCCGTGACCCTGGTGACCCAGCTTCCCCGGCGACCTATACAAACCCTAGGGTTTGATTTCTAATTATTTACTTGTTTTGATATCAGTTTTTTTTATTGTTTCTTGGATAACTGGTACTCTTTGCTTGTGTGAGGAGTTGATTTATTTATGAGACTAGTCACTGTATCTATAGCGGCAAATTAAACATTGAAACAACAAATTAAACTCACCAAAGGACCTGTGGCATTACTCAGACCAGGTAAAAAAATTCCAATTATGTGTTAGGGTGGTCAAATGGGTTGTGATTCTTGGGATGTTTTCCACACACTTGATATAGTACCCCACTAAGACAAGAAAACTCTTTAACTATGACACATCCTTGGATGGATCCCACGAATAAACTTATTTGATATCTTCTAGATTAATGGGTAAAACTCGTTATAAAATGACATTCCCTAGAGAGTGAACATCACTTATCCAGAACATTCACTTCGAGAGATTTATGTAAATCTAGTTGTCTCGAAGAAAATAATTAACCGTCCTCTAGTTCTCTAGATGATCTTACAATAATGTAGAGTATAAAAGTATGTCGTCGATAAAGAAATCATGGAAGTGGTCCATGTATGGATACAGAAACTAGTTTATCAAATACATAAACATATAGTGGTAATTCATCACAGAAAATGGAATCATTGGAACTCAAAGTGTTTGAAGTGACATCAAAATTCAAACTTTGGAATATCAGACATGCAAACCCTCTACTAGTGATAGATGTTACTGAAATTAGTATTCTAGAACCATATCACGCTTCAAAACTGGTGAAAAAATTTATCATTCCTTGAAAAGGGGTAATTCATGTTTATCATTTTCGGGTTCTGGAAACGACAATACACACAAAGCCATATGATCTCTTCAAACATTTTCTTGAACATGAATGGAGTTGACTAGGGGAAATACTCGGTCTGATGAAACAATTCCCACAAAGGTCTTCAAAATGCAACCATTGATCATGAAGCGTAGTAGGTACCATCTGATATGCCACAAAAAATATTAGGGAAATACCATGATCCAATAAATTTAAAATCTCCATCTCCCATCTTGGAGGTATTACTGAAATAACATCAGAAAAAAATTTCAAATAATCAACCAGAATTGAAGGAACCCAGATGCCTAAATTTCTTATGGATCCAAGGGATGCCCCTTCCAACTAATGGGTGATAGGTTGAAACCTCTTATTCATAACATCCACCAAAACTTCCTTGATATATCTATCGCATAAAAGGAGAACCTCATCCAATTAGTTTATAGGAATCTAAATAGTCTATAGTGAAAGTCGATCTATTCCTGGACCATGAAAAGCCAATATGTTCCCATGATGACATCATAGGGATCCATTGTGATGACTAAATGATCTCACATTAACCATTATGGGATAACTTATACCTCTCACTACAAGTAAATGAAATTTCAAATGAAGTGTTCCCGGTAGGAACCTCAAGACGACATTATTTTGATAATGTCTCAACTTGGATCTCTAACTATCACACAAGGAGTCGAGGGATAAAATAATGGGTAGAACCTATATTTCATAATACTAAGGAAAGATCATAATAAACACAAATAATAACTCAAATCATCTTGTGTGCCATTGGATCGTAGACATCCAAAGCATGAAGTTGTCCATTACCCTAGCCCCCATCTCTTTATGCCTGACGTGGACCTCCTAGGGGTTGTGGTTAAAGGACCTCATAGTACCATCCACTAACTGAAACTCCTCCTACTACTCTACGATCTCTACCACTTTTGGATTTTCAAAAAAAACATAATTATTTTTGTAGGGCTTACTTAATTGATTTCCATTGAGGAAGTGTCGAAATCATAATTTCCATCATAAGTACATTCAAAGACTTCAACCATTATTAAAGATGACATCAAAAAATTATTCTAGTTTACTATTGTTGGAAACAGATCCTTATTATCACCAAAATTAAATACAACTACTTTATAGAAATCTCATACATCTATATGGTAATTATTCTATTGATTGACAATTAGACAATGTTCAAGCCACGATTCGACCTCCTTAATGTCATCATCCAACATGGAGAAGGATCATCTGCTTCATTCCCTCTTCTGGGCATTAATTCACTTGAGCATAGACGTGACAGTGAAAAAGGGACCGCCATGAATAACACTATTACATCCACTAATGACAATTTTCCTACATCCATGAATGGTAGTCCATGCATTATTACACTTGAATGGTAAGGGGTACAACCTTTTGGGGCCTTCCAGAATCTTTATGACAAGAGGATTGTGATTCGAGTGGAACTTTTCAAGTGTATGTTTGGAAATTTCAGCGATAGCGTAATGATCATTAATCCAGAAGAAGCACCTATAAATCCTACTTTCTTGTCTTCTGTTTACTGTAATCCTTCCCCATGTGAATTTATCCCCTGTAATATGGACCTCTGTTAGGTTTCACTTATCTAAGAAGCTTTCAAATTCCTCTGCAGAATTATGAGAAAAATGAGGACCCAACCTTTCATGTGACCTTAGGACAGTATTAAAATCCCCCACAATATCCCAATTACTTTTTGTTTGGTCATTAATTTGTTTTAGATCCCTCCAAAGCTCTCTTTTCCTGGTGTAGGCATAGGATGCATATACAAATGAAAATGTGGTGACAACACCGCCTAGAACAGTAGAGATAGTGATAACTTGGGAACAAATCTCATAAAAAGTAATCTGAATATCATAATTCTTGAGAACCCATAGGGTTTCAGAGCCCTTGAGATCTCCATTGTGTGCAAACAGTTAGTATTTAAGAGAATCCCAACTAAACCCTTTCCATTTCCCAAAGTTCATTTTGGGTTCAACAACTGTAACTAGCATCGGCGTATTATGTGAATGAAAATTATTGAGGGAAGAGGCAGTAGGAGAGTTCCCAAGCCCTCGATGGTTTTAAAAGAGGGTCTTTATTGATTAGTCTTCTTCTCTTTACCTTTCCCACCCTTCTTCTTGGGTGTTTGGACAATTGATATTTTATCAGGATTCGATTTTCTTGTAACATCATCATCCACCTTCTCATGATTGTCATCACCATCATCTGCCTAGTATTTACTTTATAGGGGTGAGAACTTTTTTAGAACACATGTATCAACCTTTTGGGACATTCCATCAGGATTCCTTTTCACACACTTCCTATCCTTCGGGGAGGTGAACTTAGTTAAAAGGTATACCAGTGTGCCAGACTCCCCAGATGAGTGATTTGAGGTCCCCTCCAAGGGGGAGCCCACTATGACATCCTGAGGTCTCTGAACTGAATTGGAGGGACTCCCAAAATTTGTGTTGGTGTATTTTGAATAGAAAATTAAATTCAATAAGTATACTACAACATTGGGAAAGGATTTTTATTGGCACAAGAGGTGATAAGAGATACATCAGTCTGTTTATTAACAGAAGGTTGATTGCTGACCACCTGCATGCCCTTCTATGCCAAGTGTGTAGTGGTGTTCGAAAACCCTACATCATGCAGGGTGGAAGCATGTTCTGGAGCCGCAACAGCCTATTATAAATCCCCCTCCTACTTCCTATCAATACCCTATCCACCTCCAAAGAAGGCAAGCACCGAGTCCGCTGTAGGTGCAACCTGAGAATGTTCCTGGAGGGCTGGTGCCTTCGGTGACTTGGGTGAGCCAAGGATCATTGTAATGCTTCCATAGAAATGAGGAATTCTAGCCCTTCACCAACCAGTACATTAACAGTTGTAATAGGAACAGGTAAGAGGAATTTTGTGCCACCAGCATCTGATGTTGATCCATCCCTATAGCCTCCAAGATATTGGACTGGCCTTGACTAGGACCAACAATTAAGTCAAGATTTTTTCCCCCTGAGGTAGAGCCTAAAGTACAAGTAGGCCTTGACTCATGACCTGAGTGATCATCCTGGGGGGATGTGGTGGCCACCTCATTATGAGTTTTCATAGCAGGGGAAAGTATCAGCTCAGTGATGAGTGACTTGACAGAGGGATGCTTCTCAGAGGGTGGATCAAATTCTCTTTTCCCTTCCCCCTCATCTTCTAGCAGTCTCCATCATGATGGCCTTATTGATTACACCTGTCATAGGTTGTTAATATTCTACATTCATAAATCGAATGATCAATAATGTTACAATTCCCACCGAACCTGGTCCTTCTCTCATACATAATTTCTAGATTCAACGTATCATCAAAGGTGGTGAGGACCACCACCTCAACCAGAGTTCTTGCTAGGTCAATCTTGAAGAGGACTCTTGCATAGTTCCCATACCTTGGGTTATCAGTTTCTCTGTCAATTCAAATAGGGGAACCCACTGCATAAGCAATATCCCACTATATTCTAGGATTCCAGTAAATCCAATTCAGCTTTAAAATGCGAATCCACACCTTTGTAAAAGTGTTTCTCACAATTATTGGGGTTATTCCAAATTAACAATTTGTTTTGGTTTTAATGGTAAAGTAGCTACCACGTTGTTAGCACACTGTTTCTATTTACCAAAGAAACTTCCCCTATCCCAAACACTAAGGGTTCATATCTAACTCAGGGGATCATCTTTATTATATTATGTATCTATAATCTTATACTATCGTATATATGAATCTCATTCTCTATTTAGTAGTAACTATGTGTTTTAATTTTTTTATTATTGTGTAGGCACATTGTGATATACATGGATAAAAGTTGGAACACATTACCAAGGAACACACCTCAGTATGTTAAGGGTTTGAATGAGTTTTTAGATTTTCCAATTTCTAATCGATCCGTTCAAGGGAGAATAAAATGTTCATGTCCTAAACATAAATTTAGAACATTGTTGAAGAGAGATGAGGTTTATGAACATTTAATACTGAAGCAATTCCCTGATCAATATTTGTGTTGGATTTGGCATGGAGAATCGAACGTTACAGAAAGATTGAGCACTGATGTTAATACGTATAATGAGGTCCCAAGTTCGTCGACAATGGAAAATGAAATGAAAAACCTAATAAATGATGCATTCGGCACTGCAAGGCACCACTATCAGCATCAAAACATATCAGAACAACCAGAAGAGGGTGCTACAAATTGCAACGTGACAAGTGATGTTTTTGAGACTGTAACACAGGCAGATCAAGATTGTCACATATCATTGGATCCTCCTCTTGATTCTGTGGATCCAAATGTAAGAGAAAACTTCACTAAGGAAAATGGGTTTCATGATTTAGTTGACGATGGAAATCAAGAGTTGTATTGTGGGTGTTTGAAATATTCAAAACTTTCATTTCTGATGAAGTTGTATCACATCAAATGTCTTTGTGAAATTATAAATAAGGCAATGTCCATGATATTGGAATTGATACGTGATGCATTTCCTGAAGAAAAAATCCCAGAATCTTTTTATGATATGAAAAAAGTTGTTAACAAGCTTGGTCTGAATTATACAAAAATACATGCGTGTCCCAATGATTGTATGTTTTATTGGGGAGAGGATTCAAGTAGACAGAATTGTAAGAAATGTTCTTCTTCTAGATGGAAGTAAAAGAGTAATGTTGGAAGTCTAAATGAACATAATTTCATGGAGAAGAAGAAGAAAAGGAGCACACCTGTAAAGGTTGTGCGTTACTTTCCTTTGAATCCTCGATTGCAAAGATTATTCATGTCATCGAAAACCGCCGAACACATGAAGTGGCATTCTGTAGATAATAACAATGATGGTTTAATGAGACATCCACAAGATTCTCAATTGTGGAAGATATTTGATTAATTACATCTTGATTTCTCAGCTGATCCTAGGAATGTTCGATTGGGATTGGTTGTCGATGGATTCAACACATTTGGGACTTTGAGTACCAATTATAGCATTTGGCCAGTTGTTTTGATCCCTTATAATTTTCCTCCATGGATGTGTATGCAACAAACATCTTTTATCCTTTCAATGATTATTCCTGGAAAAAAAATTCCTGGAAATGATATTGATGTATACTTGCAGCCTTTGATTGACGAATTGCAGGAGTTATGGAGCAACAGTGTTTAGACATTTGATGCTTCTTCTAAAAAAATGTTCACAATGCATGCTGATTTAATGTGGACCATTAGTGACTTCCCTGGGCTTAGGAATTTATCTAGTTGGAATACTTAAAATGGTTTGGCATGTCCCATTTGTAACTTTGATTTTGAGCCCAAATGGCTACCTCACAGTAGAAAATGGTGCTTCTTGTGTCATCGTAGATTTCTCGATGCATCTCATAGATTTCAGCTGAACAGATCAAAATTTAATGGTTCCATTGATCGTAGACCACCTCCAAAGTTTTTAAATGGTTTTGAAATATTGAAATAGCTTGAAAATGTTGAAATATAATTTGGGAAGGTTCATCATTTGAATGATAGCGGAAAACGGGTCCGAAGTGCATCGTCAAGCGAAACCGGAACGCAACAATGGAAGAAAAAAAGTATATTCTTCAAACTTCCGTATTGGGAATTTAATTTGTTGCGGAATAATCTTGATGTGATGCACATTGAGAAGAATTTCTGTGAAAATTTGATTTTCACATTGCTTAATGAGCATGGAAAGTCGAAGGATCATCTCAATGCTCTCAAAGACTTACAAGCAATGAACATAAAACGCAATCTCTGGCCAGATGAGAATGAAAAGTATCCTCCGGAAATTTTTTCAATGAAAAATAGGGATAAAGATACATTCCTTCGAATGTTAAAGAATGTTAAGGTATCTTATGGGTATTCAAGTAACATCTCGAGGTGTGTTGACTTGAAGAATCGTAAGTTACATGGATTGAAAAGTCACGATTCACATATTTTGTTACAACAGTTACTACCATTGGAATTGCGTACATTATTACCTGAAAAAATTAATGCTATTGTACTACAGTTCTGCACATTTTTCAGACAACTATGTGAGAAATGTATACATCCATTTCAGCTTGAGAACCTCCAGAAGAGGTTTTTTTGAACCTTTGCGCAATGGAGATGATCTTTCTTCCGTCCTTTTTTACTGTAATGATGCATTTAACTGTGCATTTGGTTGACGAAGCTAAATTAAGAGGCCCCGTTCATTATCGATGGATGTATCCAATTGAGAGGTACTTTATTTATATGTTTTCCAGTTAAGTAAACAATTTTTGGTACTTAATTAAATTCATTATTATGTTTATTTTATTTCATAGATATCTTGGACATTTGAAATCATACGTGAGAAATAAAGCTCAACCAGAAGGCTCAATTGTTGAATGTTATTTGGCTGAGGAGTGTCTTACCTTTTGTTCTCGATACTTGGATGATATTGAGACAAGATTTAATCTAGTTGGACGTGTTGACGACACATCGACTCAATCTCAAATACATCAGAAATCGAAGATATTTCCTGCTATTGGACGATCAATTAGGAGGACCTCAAATGCGACACTGACTGAATTGGAATTATTAAAGGCACATAGATATGTGTTGCTGAATAGTGACATTGCAGATCCATTTATTGAAGATTTGAGGATACAAACAAAGAGACGAATGAGGGGCCAAACACGAAATGAGAAAGATATAACGAAAGCTATTAATAAAGAGCTTGTAGAATGGTTTGCATGACGTGTAAGTTCATAAATATTATAATAAATACAAATATTAGTTTGACACATACATTTTGTGAATATAATAAAGTATATTTCTTTTTTCAGATCATGAATACTGATACTCGAGTAGAGGTGTCAGAAGATTTGAAGTTTCTTGCTAGAGGTCCTCTAAAAGAAGTTATAAAGTTCGACGCTTATAATGTGAATGGCTTTAGATTTCATACAGTCGATTGAGAAGTGGGTTTGAAAACACAGAACAGTGGTATATTTACATTTTCTAAAGTGGAATACTATGGAAATTTGTATGATATTATTGAATTAAACTACCACGGACATTTTTCGGTTGTTTTATTCAAATGAAAATGGGTCGATATTATCAGAGGTGTTAAAAAAGATTCCTTGCAATTTACTTCTGTGAACTTCTCTCACTTGATGGATGTTGGGGATCATGAACTGCATGATCCATATATCTTAGCATCACAAGAAAAAATGGTATATTATGTGAATGATGTTTCTGATGAAGGTTGGAGTGTAGTAGCTCATGTAATACAAAGAGATTTGTATGATATGGGTGATGAAGTGGAAAATTTGACCTCTGAAATTGAATTTAATCAGCAACAGGAAGCAGAATTAGTTATTGATCATGATATTGAAAATATTAGTATATCAAGGATGAATGAAGTGGATGAAGCAATGGAGTAGGAAACCGACATGATTTAAAGAGACAATGATTGTATGTACAATTATTTATTTATTCAGCAACCACTTGTTTCATTTCTACAGTCATTCATTATCATTGGTATATATATTTTGTTTGTTAGTACTGGGAATCTATTATCATTTTTAATTTTTTTTTCTGCATAATTTTTTTGAAATATATATTCTAAACTTAATTTTATTTGATTAAATGAAAAGAATGCCACGGAAGAAGTGGTATATTGTTTCATCTAGTTTTGCAACAGATGGTGATCCATTTGTCTCCCTTCCCACAACATCTGAGACACGAAGTGCCGACACCCCTGCACCATCCCCCCCTGCACCATCTCTCACACATTCCGTGGATATCCCAGTAGAGGGTGAATCGTCGACTCCCCTTTTAGGAGGCTCAGTATTGGGGCAGCGTCGTGCCCCTTTCAGTTCATCCCGAACACACTGGAGTGTCACTATCATAGGTACAAATTTTAATTAAATAAATTTATTGCATTTTGTTTATACTAATTTTTTTCTCATTGAAGATGAAAAAAATGAAACCGTGAAGAAAAATATAAAAATTTCAGATGTTTGGAATCTGAATGGTGAGAATATTGTTGTGCCATTTGATTCTTACGGGGTCCCTATGGATGATGTTGCAGGGTTACTTGGCCAGATTCTAGGTCAGCTGGCAGCAGAGCCCATTTCCCTTCCCATTTCATATGACGATTGGAGACATAAGCCTTAAAGCTAGAAAAATGAAGTGTTTGATTCTCAAATAAAGGTAAATTTATTACATTATGGTTTAATTGAATTTCATGTTACTAATATGTTCAAAATGAATTTCTGTATACAGATGTTCTTCCACTTTACCGTTGCTGATGTGATAGCACGGAAGTGGACGTTGAAAAATCTAGGTAAGAAGTGGAAAGATTTCAAATGGATATTATGGTGTGATTTCAACGATACTTCGTTGACCACGCAGCAAATGTATGAGAAGCTACCCAGTGGGGTACCGAAAGAGCAGTGGAAAGTGTTTGTTGACAGACATCGTGGTCAGAAGCGGATGGATTTGAAATATATATTATTATATTATCCTAATTTTACATTTATACATGTATATGAAAAGGATATGACATTAAATACATTAGTATTAAATTGGATTTTATTTATTTTAGGATCTTTCAAGACAAAATGCATCAAACCGGGCAAAGCAAGTCATCCCGCACACTACGGGCTCAAAAAGTTTTTCTAGAAGCCGAATGACATTGGTAATATTTTAATTAGTTTAAATATTTATAAGACAATATTATCTGTTTAATATATTGAATTGTTGATTTATCTTTGTTTAATGCAGTCACAGATTTTAGGTTATGAAGCATCTAGGATTGAACTGTGGTTGGATGTTCATAAGAAATCAGATGGAAGTTTTGTTAATGAGCCTGCTAAAGAAGTTGGGGTATGAAGTCAATTTTTCATCATAAAAACTTATTATCAGTTTTTACTGTGTTAATATATTTTGATATTTGATTTATAGGTAAAAATTAAAGAGCTATGGGATGCCAATCCTGCGCAGTCCTACTTAGTCTCCCAGGATGACCCGGTTGCTAAGGTTCTTGGGAAGGAGCATGCTGGGAGAGTGGGCGGGATGGGTTTGGGACCCGTACCATCTGAGATTTTTAGCAGGCCATCGGGGATAGCAGCTGCATCTACTCCTGACTTTAGTCAGCCCATACCCGGAGATGATAAGAGAGAGATTGTTTCTTTACAAAACATAGTTCACCAGTAGGGGGATCAGATATCTGCATTGTAGAAAGAGTTGATTGAAATACATCAGCAGATGAGCAGATATGCCCCTGGTGGTAGTGCACTGACTGGTGGTATGCAGGTAAATTACAAAAAATCAAAATCATTTAGTTTTCTAACTTTCATTGGTTTAAAGTTTTAATATAAATATGCAATCGTATTTAATTTTCAATATAATGTTCTTACAGGTGACAACACAAAGTGGAGATGAATGTGGAGAGGGTGATGATGCATCATCAGACCCTGAGTAGTCGTATTGTTGATTTGTAATATGAAAACAGTTGGTTTGTATATGTAACATTTGTGGCACATAGTTTCCACCACACATTTTCATGTCCTAAAATTTCCCTGATTTCTCATTTTCCTTTTATGCATTTTATTGATTTCTGATGCTTCTTTTTATGTCTTTATTTCTTGAGTGTGATATACATCATTTAGGAATAAATTGTTTGATTAAGCCTACTAAGAACTTTTCCAAGGGTTCTATATTATTATTTTCATGTGTTTGGTTATGAATACTTTATTAATCATGGTTATGAGGAATGAGAACATGGGGGAACACTCTTTAAAGAAGAACAAACTAAATAAAGATAGCAGAGTGCTTTATACACATGTTGTGCATGACAGCGGAGTGCTATATGGTTTGGATGGTAAATGCTTGTTGTCCGGTTCCAGTTTAGGAGCATGGGAAGACTCCGCGCCAATCTTCAATCACTAGGTAAATCTTATTATGAGCATTTTTATGAATTGTATGTGACTTGAAGATTTATTTTCTTCTTTCTATGATTTGGTTATGGTGTAAACTGAAATTGAGCTTTTAGATTATTCTCTATGAAGTGGAAACATTTTTGTGATTATGCTTGGGAAATCATATTGCTTTGTCTGAATAATATTATATTGAATGAGGCATTGAAATACATGTAGATTTTATCTAACTATGTTTATAAGAGTTTGATAATATTATATTTCATGAGGCTGAATAATATTATATTGCATGAGGCTGAATAATATTATATTGCTCTGGATTTACAGCATGCACCAGACTGTTTTTTTATTTTCATGAGACAATGATTTTTTGGTTGGGGGGTGGGGGGATGGTGCAGGGGGGTCTGATGCAAGGGGGTTTGGGGGGGGGTACAGGGGATATATGTTTTCATATTTACATGTCTTCTATTTTTTTATTTTCATGAGACAATGATTTTTTTTCTAGTTTTATATTTGAATGTTTTCATTTTTTCAAGTTTTCTGGTTGTGAGTTTATAGGTTGGAAGGCCTGTAAACTAGCAGGTTTGGATGTTATAAGTTGATAGGGGGGCTGGAGCAGGGGGTAGGGGGTGTTGGTGCTGGGGGGAGGTGAGGGGGGATGGTTTAGGGGATAAATGTTTCATGTTTTAATATTTACAGGTCTTGTGTTTTTTTACTTTCATAAGATAATGATTTTTTTTCTAGTTTCATATTTGAATGTTTTCATTTTTTCAAGTTTTCTGGTTGTGCGCTTATAGGTTAGAAGGTTTGAAGAATTGTATTCTATCCAGTTTGGATGTTATAAGTTGATAGTTTGTGCATTACACGTTTACATGCTACTAATTTTATGTTTTTTCGTTGTAGGATTGTGGGTTTTAGTTGCTTCTAGGTTTACATGATGAAGTTTTTTATGGGTTTTTAGGTATGCATGATGGAGATTTAAAGGTTTCCATGTTTGTAGATTTCAGTGTTTTTAGTTTATAAGATTACAGGTTTACAAATTGATTGTAAACCTGCAAAGGTATGAAGATTTATTGATTACAAATTTCCATGCAGGTTGGAAGGTATGCATATTCAAAGGTTTTCTGGTTTTTTAGTTGGAAGGTATATAAATTATTTGATTAAAGGTATGCAGGTTTTTTTGGTACGCATGATTATTTTTTTATGTATGATTATTTCAAAGGTTTTTTTAGTTATTTTGGTTTTTTTGGTATGCAGGTTTCTAGGCTTCTAGGTTACAGGTTTATAGATTGAATGTTGTGGGAGAATCTGGGTTCACCATGCCATGTTTATTGGGATTTGTTTGAAACTGTATGCATACAGTATTAGATAATGATGTTCTGATTTAGGTTCATCGAAATCCAAACCTGGGTTTATGAATTGTTTTTGGTTTGGTCAAAAAATCAAAACATGGGTTTCTTTTTAATCTAGTAGCCTTTGTTTCCTAGAACATAGTTTTATTCTCAAGTCATTTTTTAAGAAATCAATCTTAGTCTTAATTAACATAATATTAATAAAAATAAGAGATTCCATCAAGAAAATGGGATCAAAATTAAATAAAAGAGATAAAGATTTACGAATGTCAAGGAATAAAATCTCCTCAGTAGACTCTGAAGCATTCAATAAACATTTTTAACTCCTGACCCAACACAAAGGTTAACGAGAGTGTCATCATCCACATTACCTTCCCTAAAAACATGAGATGCAACAAAATAAATTTGTGCAGAATAGAGCATGCAGTCCTCCCACATCACCTAATGTCTCCATGAAGGAGAAGTTTTCCTGAGATGGTATGGCATATACCAGGAATAGTATAGTTTGAACAAAATATTTTTTGAACCATTGTGATGGGCTATTTTAATCTCCATGATAACTCCCTCCATATCCGCTTCATAATCCATCACCACCCCACAGTCCTTGGTTAAGCAAGAGATAAATCCATGACATGAATTTTTAAATATACCTATGTAGCTTGAGGGACCCATATTCCCTTTCTAAGTTCCATCTGTGTATATTTTAATCCAACCTATTAAAGGGAATTTACAAACAATAGAAATAAATTCATTATAATTCATGTAGTTTCCAATGATACCCAACCTATCAAAGACCATGAACTCCCTAATATAATATCCAGTAAGACTAGATTTTATAGAAGCAACCAATATGACTACTAAGAGAAGGTTCTTCATGAAGACATCCAGAAAATTGGTAGGTGCATCATTAGGGAAGTACTCCAATTCATACAAGTTGTTAAAAATTCCCTAATCATACCTTACAAATGAGTAGTGAAAAAATACATGAGATGTAGTGCCTTTTTAGCCATAAAAATGTTGCAAATTGAGTAAATCATGATCCTAGATTTCATAAGAATATCATATGTGTTTTATGGGCAGGAATAAGCTGACCAGCAGCTTACGGACGTATTCAGGATTGAATACTACTACTATTTTCTATGTAAACAAACATTCAGGTCTATGTTTCTTCATTATTTTCAATGTTTTAGATGTCTTACATATTAATATTTAAAGTGTATGTGAGACATTCCCATTTAACACATATAAGATTTACCTACTATTAATGTCACACAAGTCATGTGCACATAGGATAGTTATACATAGAGAAGAAGGATGTACATAAAGCTGATTACCAATTTGATCTGGATTGAAGCTGTCATCCTATTCTATATCTGCCTGGATTATGGTCAGTTGAGTTTTTAGTTGGCATGTTTATTGTATGAACATATCTGACTGTTTTGGGTTTCCTCTATTTGGATGGTTTTGCGGCCTCATTTCCCATTGAATCTGTTATATTCATGGTTGTCCGGGTTTGCTGAGGATCCTGAGTGCTTCAAGGATGGATCAAATCCATCTCACTTGATACTTTCGGACTGCTACCTATTTGGCTTTGATTGATGCATGGCTCTAGATTTACAGCATGCACCGGACTACTCTGTTTTACAATTGAAGTTTAGGACTCTCTTATCCAGAAGTGAGCCTATTTGAAGTATGTTTGATCTTTGCATTAAGGTGTTCATTGTTCTTTTCTTTCTTTCTTGTATACTGATGTTGTAAATTTGATATGTAGCAAGATTAATCAGAGACCACAAGTCAATGCATAATATGATGTCCCCTTTGGCAAGGATGATGTCAACGTATGAACAACATTCAGGTTATACATGTATTCATATTAAATAATCAATTCAATTAGGGTATTAATCACATTTCATGTATTTTAATGTTGTTCATATTTTATCCACTTATATTCCCTTTTTATGCATCAATATTTTGTTTTAATATGATTTCAGGTTGTTGTAACATGGTTGCATGGAGAAACCAGATGATAGAAGATCGAATTTTTATGGAAATAGGAGTACACAGATGCAAACGGTAAGCCTCCCAGCATATTTCTATCCCTATATTCAGGAATCTATATTTTCAAATTCCTTAGAAATTTATTTCATGATAGATTGATATGTCTTGATGTTTATGAATAGTTGCAACATTTAAAAATTGTGTTGTCATTTCCCAAAAAATACATCACTGTATAGAAGTGTTTCCACGAATGCCTGATACACGATGAAAAAGAACTGGCACCGTTCAACAAGTGTAAAACACACAATTCGGGTCCATGCATAAAAGGTTTGATTTACACCTTCTGTAGGCAAGACAACATTGCATATGGTGTTCATTAAAGGAAGATGAACATACTATACTGTTTATGTTTGCAGGGGTACATCAGTTGAAAAAAACAGAATAAGAAGTTCTCATTCTTGATGGGGTACATCAATCCGGAAATGGTAATTTAATGCATCAAACATGCATGATTATGGAACGATTTATGCTCTTAACTATGACCTATACATTTTTTTCATTCAACATTATGAGTTTCAGGCTAAGTTTTGTATTTTCAATATGATCTGCTCATTTTTGTGTCCTGATAGTCAGTTTTGTTATCATTTTTTAATTATAATGACTACTATGATTTCAACAGCTTTTTCCAATCCTTGATAAGGTATTCTTCCATTGCATTCTCATACAGTATGTGGTTAGTATCCACACCCTAAACACAGTTCAACTGGTGCTTAACGGAATTTATGATCTTTATATTTTACATATTAAAAACATGTCATCAACATATAATAAAAGGTAAAAAGACTCATGTTTAACAGTTTTAAAATACACACATGCATCAAATCTACTTATAGAAAACTGATTCTCAATCATAAAGGAATCAAACCTTTCATACCATTGTCTTGAAGACTATTTAATCCCATGAAAGGACTTATGTAAAATAAAAACATGGTTTGGTTTGAACAATTTTGAAAATTGTTCTAGAGAATTCATATAAATACATTCATCAAGACTACCATGTAAAAAAAGTGGTTTTTGCATCGAGTTTTTGAACATGCAAATCAAGTTTGGAAGAAAATGCAAGCATAATTCTAATGGATGAATGCTTAAAAAAGGATAGAATATTTCACTATAATCAATGACTTCACATTTTAGAAAACCTTTAGACACCATGCATGCTTTAAATTTGATTTTAGACTCTCCTACATTGCTTTATTTCTTCTTATAAATCCATATTGAACCTATAACTTTCTGGTTATTGGGTTTCGGAACAACAAACCAGATGTTGTTCTTAAGAAGGGAATTCATTTCTTTTTGTATTGATCTCAGCCAATTACTATATTCTTTGGACTTAAAATCTTACTTAAAAGTTTTAGGCTCATCATTAAACAATTCTTAATCTACATTTAAAGCATAGGCAGCAATGTATGACTAGTTGAAGTGGGCTGGAGGTTTAATAACTCTCCTTTCTTTATCTTAAGTAAGCCGATTATTGATCAGGCCAACAGGTTCTTGGTCCTCAGGTTCGGATTCCAAATTGGGATCTGATTTAGGCTGGGCTTGGGTAACCAAAGGAGCAGGACCAACACTGAACTGAGGTTGGCCACCTGATCTTAAAGTAACATCAACACCTAAAGGTGTTGGGACCTCTAAGGGTCCTGCAGCTTCATCAGGAGCTACAATAGGTTCAGGTACTTTTTCGCTGGTCACACTAGATTCATGAAAGACCACATCGTGACTAAAGATGCATTTCTAGTAACCTGGTTTATCTACCCATAAATAATACCCTTTAACACACTCTAGATATCCCACAAATATTCATTTAATAGCCCTATCATCTAGCTTATCATTACATGAATGCACTTAAGCTATGGATCCAAATATCCTAAGGTGAGCTAGATTTGGGTGTGTGACCTTTTAAATTTATTCAGGTGTCATAAAGGAGTTAGCAGAATATGGACAACAGTTAATGAGGTGCACTGCTGTTGAATCATCCTCAGCCTAGAAGGACCTAGAGAGTTTTGAGTGGGATAACATACACCTTACCCTCTCAAGAATAGTCCTATTCATTCTCTCTGATAACCCATTCTGTTATGGAGTTTCCAAAATAGTCTGATATATCTTAATTCCTTCAGATTCAAAATATTCAATTAATTCATTGGATATATATTCTAAACCATTATCAGTTCTTAAGGCCTTAAGTTTCTTATTAGTCTCACTCTCTACCGCAACTTTCCATTTCATAAAAGTCTAAAAGGCATCTAACTTGTGATTAATAATATAAATCCACACTCTCCTAGAGAAATCATCAATAATGGTTACAAAGTATAAACCACCACCATGGGAGGTAACCCTAGAAGGACCCCACAAGTTCGAATGTACACATTCAAGAGGTTCCTTAGCCTTAAACATGGATCTACTGAAGCTGATTCTCCTAGAATTCTCATATACACAGTCTTCACAAAAAGTTAAATTGTTAGGAGTGATATTACTTAGAAGGCACTGTTTCTTAAGCTCACTAAGACCCATGGAACTAACATGCCCTAGTATCCTATGCCATAAGGTGGTGGAATCACATTATGAACCAGAATAACTATTCAACTGATTTCTATACACTTTTCCATCTAACACAAACAGACCATTGAAAAGGGTTCCCTTTATTACAGTGAGGGATCCTTGGGAAACTCTAAAGGCTTCCAGATCCAGAATTGAAGTCGTGCCCTTTCTGTTCAAGGGTTCCTAGGGATATTAGGTTTATTTTTAATTCAGGTACCCACCTAAATTATTCAAGAGTTTTAACAGACCCATCATGAAGCTCTAGTAAAATTGAGCCTATGCCCATGATGTAACCGCTCATATTATTCCCTAGAAATACCTCACCATTATTCAATTCCCTTAATTCAGTAAAGAATTCCTTATTTGGGCACATGTGGAATGAGCATCATGAATCCTGGTTCTATTCAAATAAGATGGATATATCAGTGACATTTAACACATTAGTAGTGTCAAAGTCTTGTTCAACTAATAGGGAATGGTCATTATTACTATCTTTAAAGTCACCCTTGTCCAGGTTGTTTACATTTAAAACATTTGATTACCTTGTTTCTAGATTAAATTCTATATTTCTTGAACTGCCCCCTATCTTTTCTCCTACCCATTGACTCACTTAAACCTCTAGATTAACCTCTTTCCCTAACATTGTTTTCATGTATTATACTTGTTCTCTCTGTTATATAATTCTGTTTTTTTATCATCAATTGCTTCATAAAACCTCCTCAAATCACGATCTGCACTAGAGAGAAGATTTATCTCACCGGTCTCAATATTCTGGATGTCAATGCCTTCAGGATCCAACCCACGTACCATTTCTGTAAGCATTTCATGCATTGGATCATTCATCCTTGCATCAACATCCATCTGAACTGCATCCGTATTTTGACAACGAACATATTTTTATCCATGACAAGTCCAACTCTTATAATTTTTCAGAAATCCATTAAAAAATAGGTGCTCCCTCATAGTATCTCGTGTGAATTGATATCTATTAGCACATTTTATACATGGACAACTAATATAGTCACTTTCAAATACTTTGGTGAAGTCAATAAACTGCATAATTCCATTGAAATATTCTCTAGATGTTCGATTTGGAAGATCAATCCAACTCTTATCCATAATAATATCTGTATAACAAGAATTTACACAATACTTATTACATTTTCATTTTTCAAATCAATTATATTTAAAATAAATACTAATAAATTGTTTGTGAACCATTGATAAAATAATAATGTAAGTGAAAGCCCATATCAAACCTGATTGCGCTACAAACCTGGAAGGGAGGGGAGCCGAAGGTGGTGATGCGAGGGAGGAGAGGCAGTGAAGGGGATCCCGATCCAAAGGTGGTGCGGCGAGGGAGGGGATGGGTGGTGGTGGCGGAAGGGAGACGGAGGAGAGGAGGCAGTGAGGTGGCGATGATGTAGCGAGGGTGGGATGACGAGGGAGGGGACCAAGGACAGCGGGGAGCTGAAGTGGATGGGTGGCAGCGGCGAGGGGATGAGTAGCGACCGTGCAGGTAGGGAGGGTACCGGGCGGCAGTGGTGCGGCAAGGGAGGGGACAGTGAGGGAGGGGATGGGCGGTGGTGTGGTGAGGGAGGGGTATGGAGAGGTAGGGGACGGGGGTTGGCGGGGAGTCGGAGCGGAGGGCGGTGAGGGGATGGGGGACGGGCAGTGAGGGAGGGGGGGTTTTCAGGGTGGGGGGCTGTTCGGGGTGCGGGGGTGTTTTCCAGGGTGCGGGGGGCGTCCGGGGTGGGGGGATGTTCGGAGTGGGTGGGGGTTGTCCGGGGTGCGGGGGTGCTGTTTGGGGGGGAGGTGTTGTCTGGGGGGAGGGCCGAGGGGGGGAGGGCCGAGGGGGGGGGGGGCGAGGGCGGAGGGCATAGGGGTCGAAGACCAGAGGGGGCGGAGGCTGGAGGTCGGGGCAGAGGCCAGAGTGTAGAGGGACACCAGAGGGGATGGAGGGCAGGGCGGAGGATGGCCGAAGGGCGGAGGGCAGCCGGAGGGCGGGAGGAGCCGGAGGGCAGAGGGCGGAGGATGGGTGGAGGGTGGAGGACGGTGAGGGTGGCGAGCGGTGGAGGGAGGAGAGGGTGCGCGACGATGGGGGAGGGCACGCAGTGGAGGGCGGAGGGCAGTGACGGGGGAGGGTGCGCGGCGAGGTTGAGGGCGAGGGAGGAGGGATCGGGAGGGGTGGGGGCGGGGGGGGGGGGGTGAAGCCCCATTTTTTTGGGCAAAGACCAGCAACCGCCAGAGGCAGTCTCCCATGTCAGGGGGATTCAAAGCCCAATATTGTAGTAGTGTATTGTTCCTTCTTGTATTTTATTTTTCTTGGAAAGTGGTGGGATGGTTTTGATTAGTTTTCTCAAAAATGGTTTTCAAATGAAACTGTTTTATTCCCTTTGTAAAAATATAAAAATGTAAACATCACATTCCTTTTGTGAATGCTATTAGAACTAATGAAAAGAATCTAGTTTTGAAAATGAATAAGGTTAATGGTTCGTACTTTTATTTTAAGAAAAATATTTAAGAAAAATCACTTTTATAAATTGTAGTTCAAACTCAGAATTAGTAAATTATTTATTTAATGGTAGTGCATTGGGAATAGATTTTTGGGCATACCTACGGAGTTTTAATACTCATGCCTATAGTTTTTTCTTGTTTTCAGTTTCTCCTACAGATTATATCTCTAGTTTGGATCGCCTTGGTCGACATTTGGTTTGAGTATCGTAGAGTGGCCCACAAGGGGGCACGTGGAGTTTTGGTTGTGGTTAGGTTAGTTTGTTGTTGTTGGTCTTTCTTCCTTTTTCGTGTTGTTTATATATTTTTCATTGTACTAATTTTTCCAATGCTTTATTTTCTTTCTTTGGAAAAAATCACTCCCATTTTTCAATGTTGATGCCCTGGCACTTGTCGCCAGCCCGGGAGGATTTGGAACGCCTCTTGGGCCTTACCGAAGATCAGCTCGGGTGACCAGTTTAGGGTTGACCTGGGTTGGTTCATGATAACATATGTGGTGAATGGTTTTTGATTTCATATACATGCATATGGGGAATCAAAAAAACCAATGAATAGTGGTGTTCTCTTGAGAGGATATCATCATAGAGAAACTGAAGTTGACTTTTACGGCATGTTGGAAGTAATTATTGAACTATTTTATCTGGGACAGAATTACATAATGATGTTTAAATGTCAGGGGTTGGATACTGGGAGAGGATTTCATGTTCATCCGACCCATAGAATCATTAATATTAAATATAAAAGTATTCTTATAGTAAATAAACCATTTTTATTGGCTCAGCAGGCACATAAAATCTATTATGCAAATTATTGTGCTATATCAAGAGAGTTGGGTGATTGGTGGAGCATAATAAAAATTAAATCTCAGAAAAATCAGTTTACTCAAACTGAATGTGGTTCCATTGAAGTGCAAGGAATTGAAATTTTTCAAGAGACTGATCCAAATCCATCTTTTTAATGAAGAGACACAAATATTGATGATGAAACCCCATAGTTAAGGGTCGATGGTGATGATGGTTTTAATGATGTTAAAAATGAATTTGAAATGATAAGAGATGATAAACTGAAACTCATATGGAAATTGATGAGGCTGAGGAGGAATATAAAGACATTGACATCATTAGATATGAAGATGAGGATGAAGATGAACATTAACACAGTTAAATGCTGGTTATAATCATATATAATATATATCTATATATAATAATGGTTTTCAAATATTTGCTAACAAAAGTCATTTGGTGTTTCAGATGGATGCGGATCTGTTTCGTTAGTTGTAAGAGGTTGATCTACCTTTGGATGAGGAAAATGATGGATCATCTGACCCCCATACTATTAGCGGTTCAGGGAGTAGTCAGAGGGGGTGTGGTCTTACGTGATTGATGATTCCTGACCCTATCCCCAATTGATGTCCACATATTGGATTCGATCCACACATGTAGAGGTATGTTTACCTATATATTTTAGTTAGCTTTCATTAATTTATTTATATACTAATTATTTGATTATTTTTTCTTTTTTCACATATTTTCGCATATAGTTGTTGGATAGGGGAGCGATATATTGCGCAATTATTTTTATGAAGTATGGGTCACATAAGATCAGATTCCTGTTGTTGTTCAGCACAATATGTTTGATCATTGGATTGTACGTAAATAAATAATATTTATTTTGAAATTTATTTAATTAATAACTTGATATTATAAATTATTTATAGGGTTTATGGTATCTCATTGTTGAGATCATGCATGATGTTATCTAAAAGTCATAGGGGGTTTATGAATGAGCATTTCTGTCAGTTTTTTCACAATTTGAGTAGGAAGGCAATGATGAAAGCATGGGTGATGGAGTTTGATGAGTCTTGTCACACCCACCAACCTGATTACGTTTCATCTAAGGTTTGGTATGGATTATGTTCACACTAGTTGGGTGGTCATTTTTAGAATAAATCATTAATAGGTCAACAAAACTAGGGGAGACAGGAGGTGACACATTGAGCCAGTAGTTGTACATTCAGTATGCAAAGGGAACATATGGTAAGTACTTTTAATTAAATAATTTATATAACTTTAAATGTAAATAGTTTATTTTATATTCATATAGGCAGTCGAATAGCCTGATATTATGGAGTTTGATGTTGATAGGTGGATGTACAGTGATCTAGTCACTGGAGAGATTTGAGGCTATCACCAGCGTCGGATTGTGGTCAGTATAATTTCTTTTTGAGTTTTAAAATTAACTACAAATAATATTTTAACTATTTTAATTTTAAATTGAAATTGAAGGAGTCATATGAATTTGTGACATCTCATACACAGACTAAGAGTCAGGCCGAGACTGATGATCATACCAGTACCCACCTATTTGATGAGGTATCATGGATGCAGGCGACCCAGTATGCCTTCAAGAAAGGCCGAGTTATTGGTATTGGCTCCCGATTAAAATTTTTGAGTTATTATGGTACTACTGTGATGCCGACGTCCAGCTCGAGAGGAGCTTGTGGAGATTCATCATCCTCTTCTGCATAGTATTAAAAGAAGATGCGAGCTCAGGGTGAGATTTATAGAGTATGTGTAGGGAGTAGCAAGAGATGTGTCAATTGAAGTAGGAGGAGGAAGAGCTCCAATGACAGTAGTAGTAGCAGTAGGAGGAGATGTGTCGATGGAATCAATAACACCATGAGTAAATGGAGTACATGCAATGCCTGACTCATGGTTCAGGGATGGAGTTCCCTCCACCATCTCCTCTAGCACCTTCAGAAGACTCTCCCCTACAGTGATGTATTTATTTTTATGATAAAACATTTGAATGTAAAGTTTTTTTAATATTAACTATTTATATTTCTATATGTTGTGTTTTTTATATTATTGCGAATATTTAGTTTTTTGTTATTTATTTATGTTTTTATTTTTTATTACTTTATTTAATTTTTTTATTATTTTTATTATTTTATTATTATTTTTTATTTTTATTTTTTTATTTTTTTATATTTTTGTGAATATTGAGCTTTTTGTTATTTTATAATTTTTTATTATTTTACTAATATTAATATTATTATTTCATTAATATTAGTAAAATTATTATTTCATTAATATTAATATTATTTTTTTATTATTATTGTTATATTTATATTATTTATATTTTTAATATTAATACCATTATTATTTTATAATATTATTTTATTATTATTATTATTATTTTATTCAGTTTTTTTAAGCTATTTATGTGGGCTCCTCATCACAAATAGTATTTGCAACGTGCTGTCGTAATAGGGTTTTTAAAAAACCTTGGGAAAACTATTTGTGACGAGACGTGGACCCATCACAAATAGTTTTTTTTTTGTGACAGGTCCATGGCCCATCACAAATAGTTTTTGTGATAGTCCTTCACAATAGGGTTTTTAAAAACCCCCGGGAAAACTATTTATGACTGTTCATCATAAAAAAATCTATTTGTGATGCCCTTTTCTGCAATGGGTCATTTGGGATGGGACCCCATCGCAAATATACTAATTTCCAGTAGTGTCCTAACATCGTGTTAATACAATAACCTTTGATACCATACCTAGTATCTAACATAGGGGTTTGAGTATCACTCATGGAATAGTATAACCATCTTTCCATAGATCCCATCCACGGGGTTGCCCCTAGGGAATTGGTATCAACCAACATGTTGATTTGCCGCTTTCTAGGAACATTAATCATGGAAGGATATTAATTTAATTTATTTGACATTTTGGATGTGACACGTGAGGAGTCCAGTTCACGAAATAATGGAACACAATATAAATTCATTGAGACTTTATGGAAAGTATATAGAGCACCTACCTTAGTCTCTTATCACTCTCCTCATCTAGTTTCATCCCATGAATTGAGCTAGAATGGGAAAAATCGAAAAAATGGTCCAATGACTTGAAAATAGGGCATATGATCTCGCACAAAAAATAGTAAAGTATCTAAGAATATAAATGTATAATGGAAACAATGGGATTATAGAGATTGCTATTATGGATCCAATGCACCAAATAGTGATGAAAATGAAGGTCAGATGGAGGAGCAAAGGAAAATACAAGCTTGGCTTAAGGGGGATAGCTCATGTCAGGGGAAGGACTATCTGCTAGAGAATAAAATAGGGAGGAAGAAGAAATAACAGTTTAAAGAGTTTCAAGGGAAAAGGTTAATTTACCAATTTAATTAGGTTTCAAATGGTTTAGGTGCAAGGTTGGCCAAAATTTGTGCCAACTGTGTGCCCAACACTACCTAAGGAACCCCCACGCACGAGCTAGGCACATAGTTTGACAAACCATGCGTATCCCTTGAAAAATGGCTTCATCAAAAATTTGGAAGCACACATACGGTCGTTCATCTTGGCATGCATATTTCATCCAAACCATGTGGCCTCCTTCTGTGCACTGAGTTCCCCACATGGTTGAGTCACATGGTTCACACAAACCATGTGATAACCATGCAACTCAGTCTGTCTCCTCATATTCTAAATATCTTACTTCTGAATAAGCCTTGGACACTCCCAAACCACTCCTTATCCTTTAAAGAACATTATCACCATAAAACGAGAGGTTTTAATAGTAACATAAGAGTCTATACCTATCTTAAAAGTTGGTATATTACAAAATCCCCTATTAAAAATAAATCATCCCTAAGTTTCCCTTATAATGGTGGAAAACCATTTCCTGAGAAAATTTCTAGCCACTAAACACATACATTGGCCTCTTGATCCCAGGTTACATCCTATACATAGTCATGCTTCCATAGAAACCATACTAGTGGAACTAACCTACCTCAGAGATCCTTTGTTCTTCGATTAATATTACGTATCAGATTCTCCTCAAAAAAAATTTATCTCTATGTCAATATCCTCAGGATCAAAGGAATGAGATGGGTTTGAATGATAATGGAGAAGATGCAATATGTGGAAGACATAAAACATGTCATGGTACCTTTGAGGTAACTGCAACCAATAGGCTACTGACCTGACTCTCTCTACAATCTCAAAATTCCCAATGTAATGAGGTGGTGGATTACCCTATCTTTGTATCCATCTATAACCCAATCAAGGAGAAACTCTCAAAAAGAGCCGATGTCCCACCTCAAGCTATAGAGGTCTGTGGAGATGATCGATATAGGAATTATTCCTATACTGAGATATAGTCATGCATTTTTAGATCATCTATAAATTCTATAAATTATCTTTAATGAGATGAGGACCCATTAGTGCTGCCTCATCTTCCTCTAACTAGCACAACTATGAACTCCATAGTCTACCATAAAGGGCCTTGTATAGATCCATATGAATTTTTTCCACAAAGTTGTTATTGTAGGAAAACTAGAAAATAAGTATGTGTTTTTTCTAAGAACCACCAAAATCAAGGGTTCATTCCCAGAACATGTCCTCTAGAAACCTTATCATCTACTCAGAAAACCCTACAGTCTTAGGGTGATATGTCGTACTTAGTAGCACTTGTGAGCCCAATTTCTTCTACAACCCTTTATAGAACTGTGATGTAAACCGGTCATCTCAGTTTGACATGATAAAATAGGGAACATTTTGGAGGATCACAATCTCTAAAATGTAAATCCTCCCTATATCATCAACTGATAAGGTCTCTCGAATAGGCGTGAAGTGTGCGACCTTGGTCAACCTATCAACGACACCCATACTGAATCAATACCTTGAGGGGATCTCGAAAATACCATTATAAAATCCATTGTGACATTATTCCATTTACACTCAGGAATGGATAAGGTCTATATAAGTCTAGTAGGTTATTGGAGCTCAACCTTTACCTGTTGATAAGTGGAGCACTGAGGGTTGAAACCTGTAATTTTCCTTTACATACCCATCCACCAATATTGGGGACATATGTTTCGGTAAATCTTAGTAATCCTAGGGTGTACTTCCCAAAAAGAGGAATGAGATTCTCACATCAACTATTCCCATGTATCTAAAGTAACCCAGACACATCAATGGAAGATAATAACCTCATTCTCATTAAAAACCCAACTAGGAGGTGGGTTCCAACTTGTGACACTCTCCATTAGGACTAATCCTTCAGAATCAGATAGTTGACTCATCCTTACTCATTTCAAAAGAGAGGAAGTCACTGCTTAAGCTTCCAAAATAGATTTACCATGATATTCCTGAACCTCTAAGTGCATATCAGAAAATATATCTATCAACTAAAACTCACTACTGGCCTTCTAGAAGTCCTATGTCTGAGTCTTCTAGCTCAAAGCATCATCTACTATATTTCCATTACTGAGTGTATAAGAAATATCAAATTCAAAGTACAAATGGTATTCTACCCACCTATAATGCCTGATATTTGACTCGACCTATGTGGATATATATAGGATTCCTTTTTGATTCATGTAAACAATGAACCACACACCAAATAGATAATGCCTCTAATAGTGTAAATCATGAACCATAGCTACTAGCTCGAGGTCCTGTGTAGGGTAATTCTACTCATGAGGTCTCAAATGATGGGACCCATATGCTACAACCCGATCCCACAGTATTAGAGATACTCCAAGAATAATTCCTAATTTATCACAATAGACTGTATAGATTCTACTTGACTAGGGAATAATTAGGATCGACACTGAAGTAAGTCTCTCTTTCATCTATTGAAATTCCATTTCACATGCTTTGGACCAGAAGAACTTCTTACCCTTTTTATTCAATCTTGTAAGAGACGCTGCTAGGTGTAATAAGTATTGAATGAAACACTTATAATAGCCATCCATCCCCAAGAAAATAAATACATCAAATATATTTTGGGATTATTCTAGGAAACTATAATGCACACCTTATTTGGGACAAGAGATATGCCTGCCTCTGAAATGATAAGACCCAAGAAGTGAATCTTATGGATTCAAAAGTGGGTTTTTTGAGCTTCATATATAGTTGTTTATCTCTTAGTGTATTTATCATGATCTCAATATATTATTCATGGTCGTGTCGGGTATATTAATACACCAGGATTCATCCACAAAGATACCACAAATGAACCAAGACACTAGTGGAATACTCGATTCATCAAATCCATGAAAACAGTGGGCGCATTTGTAAGGCTGAATAGCATAACCAGATACTCGTACAATTCATATATACTTATAAAATTTGTACATGTTATATCCAATGGTCTAACATGCACTGGATAGTATCCCAAACTCAAATCAATATTAGAGAAAACCATCTCTCCTCAAATATGGTCGAATATGTCATCTATACGAGTCAGTGGATACTGGTTATTTATTTTAAGAAAGTTTAATAGGTGGTAATCCACGAACCTAAGGTTATCATCCACCTTCTTGGTGAAAAGGACTATTGAACCACATTGTGAAGTACTGAGTCATATAAAACCCTTTTACCACTAATTCTTCCAAAAACATATTGAGTTCATGGTGCTCTGTAGGTTTCATCCTATAGGGAGGGAGTGAAACTAGTGTTTCACCTGAAACTAGATCAATAGTGAACTCCACCTCTCCCACATGAGGTAATCCATAGAAATAATTAGGGAATACATCTATAAAATTATCCACCATTGGAGGAAATTACATAAGTCTCATTCCCTAATCACTCATAAAGATACTATCCATCTAGACCATCACTCCACCCATCCCACGATGCTTAATTCCACATATAATCACTTGGAAATACCATTCACCATAATGAATTTAGGTACTAACCTAGAGTGATATAAATGACATGCTCTAATGATAGTAATCAACCTGGGCATGATATGGCACTTGCTAGTCTATTCCAGGTATAACATAAAAATCTGGTCATCTTGAGTAAAAATAAGTTACATAGGAACCAGTACCCACCTATCCCAAGGGAGGACTCTATGTACTAGTGCACATTATCTGATCAAACCCCTAACGGTGTTTTGAGATCCATCATTCCACATAAGTACACCATCTCAAGGCCCAAACTTTCCATAATTTCTAGTGATATAAAAGAGTGCAATTCACCTGTATCAAATAAAACATAAGATAAAGTAGAGGCTACTAGGATAGTACCTCTTATTATAGAATTCTGTGGACTCTGATGATCAGGTGTAGGATACAATGCATAGATATGGCCTGAACAACAACCCTAAGATACAACCCGGCTACCCTAGGCAGGTCCGCTCTGCAGGTGTTGAACTTATGAAGTCTAACTACCTTAGCCATGACCACCTCCTCAGCTTTATTAGTCAGTAGTTGACCAAATCCTAGCCTGACATAGAGATATTGATCTTGTTCATGAATGTAGATTCGATATAGATCCCTTCTCACTAGGCACTAGAGACAAATTTTGGTAGAAATTTTAGAGGTGACCCATCCTACCACAAACTTGGTAGTCAATCGGGTTCCTCATACACTAGGGATTTTTATTTCCAACCCTATCACACTAGTGACATACCACATGGCTATAATTTTGTGTCATCTGGCTGGAATTTCCCTCATTTCACCCTCAAAACTACATTTTCTATCTCTAGATAGATCTTCTCCCTCTCTAAAAGTTGAACAATCCTTGATCAGATTGCAAGCTTCCCTTGAGTTTCACTCTATGATGAGGGAATGGTTCATTTTCTCTAAAATTATAATCAACTAGAAATAATTCACCAACAATTAGATTAATTATTAAATCCCACCCTCAAAACGTCTCATGATTTTTAACTCATCATCGGTCAGTATTAGTGAAAAACCCTAAATCTTGGTAAAATAACATGAATACTTCATCACAAACATATATCCCTATTGTAGGTGCATAAACTCTCCTGCGTGGTTTTCTCTCAATGTATAAGGAAAAAAGTAATCAAAAAGATGTTTGGAATCCCGCCCATACCATACCCTGATGATGAATGGCCTGGGTAATGACATCCCACAAATGTTTAGAAATATCACAAAGCATGTAAGTTTCAATATTGACCCTCTACTCTGGAGGAATCTCCAAATTATTAATGATCGAAAACATGGCTTCTATCTAGGACTCATCACCCTTAGGACCACCATCCCATAAAAAGGTGGGAGGATGATACTATTAAAATTCTCATGTTAACTCTACCATAGTAGGGGTAGGTCACGGATCTCCCTGTATAGACTGCATAAACTGGAAGAAACTATCTCAAAACTAATCATTAGTTCCTAGTGGAAGATCAATATGAGGTTCCTCATGTGGCAATATAGGAGGTAATAATGGTGGTTTAGGTCCCACCACCTCCAGAGCTTGGTCTTCATTACCATACTAGTGTACAACTCAAGTATTTAATGTTGGTATAACTCTACAATTTTCAAACACACCCCTCATATATGATTTAACAATAGATATAAATTGTGATAATAGGAAATGATAGGTACAAATACTTCCTACAAATGGGTCACCCCTCTCTTCATACTCATAAATCTAGGTCTAGGGGATGATATATATCAAAAAGAACTATAGGATACATTGTCTACTGCCTACTAATAAGGTTGATTTAGGATCAAGGTATCATATAACCCATTAGAGGTTCCGATATATATAGAGTCAATTGCAAGGTATAGAGGAAAAAACCCTTTAATTTTCAAGGAATCCCTGTTTAATAGTAACATTTTTATTTTAAAATTTATATTTATTATATTTTTTCTTACTTATATGCTTATATATATAGTATTCTAGTGATATTCACCTCCATTATCAATTTAGAAAGTTTTATACTTTATAAATTGTACTTGGTGTGTCAAGTAATTATGACCTAACCTTTATGTTCAGTATCAGGATGTAATAATTCATATATAATGATTTTATTGAATTAACTACCATTCCTAATTTATAGTAGTATATGCTTTATAAATCAAGATTGGAATTCAACAATAAAATCATCTAATGTTTCCGTCCAAATAACCAGTGGTTCATGGATCAAACTTGGAATAATTGGTCAATTAAGGTGTCATCACAATATATGTGGGAAAAATTGTTTATATTGATTTATGCACTTTAATTAATCCAACTATGTTATCCCTACAAGAAATGTTAGCAAAATTATACATATAATAATCCAAGCACAAATTATATATAGCGAGCAATGCATGCAGAAACTGAACATGCCAAGGAAAAATTCAGGGCATATAAATCCTAAAGTGCCTATGATTATGCATGAAATGATACTTCCTCATCATACTAGTATAATGAAAAATTCCATAATAATAATAATATAAATAATAATAATGTCACAAAACATGTTTGTCACCCAACAGTGAAATCAGAACAATTGTAATAGGTGAAAACCAATAACAACAATAACCCATCCCAAATAATTTGGGTTTCCCCAATACATGGGATGGCTACTACTAATAATAGGCTCATTTCCAAATTCCAATACATCCTACTCTCCTATATAATACCCAAATAGTAAGACAAAAATAAAAGAGGCATTGATACCACTTTGTAGTGTCCCACCCTGAAAACCACTAAGAGGTTCCCAGAGATGGATGATCACATGATCTCAAGTGAAACTACTTATATGATAAAAGATTCTGACTGGTAGTGAGGGCCTAGGGTGCATCCATGGGGAGACTATGACCTCATGAGTTGGAGTGTGGCATAGTAGTAAATAATAATAGTAAACAACAGAAACAAAAATAGATCAGTTTCAATGGAATAAGAATAATAAATCATGCAATATAAACAGGAAAAATATGAATCAATACCATATAAAAAATGATGATTTTTATGACATGTAGTTATAAAAAATGAGATACATAGGATACAAGGGAAACAAGCATATACCACATGCTATAAAAAAATAAAAAAAAAGATAAAAGATGCCTCTACTAGCATCATGATCATTGGCTGGGTCCTCTACTCCTACACTCCATAAGATTACTAGAAATTAAACATCTAAAGCTGGACACTTCCCTTTATCTACACCTGTGGTAATGAATTATTCTTAGGTACTAAGGGCAGCCTACACAAGGCGTGAGATATACTCATTAGGACACTACCAACAATGTCTAGAACAATCCATTTTGCACACATAAAATGAGTAGTTCTCCAATAATAATAAATTCAAGCAAATAAATAGATAGATAAATACTTCGGACCGGTTTCCTTGTGGATAATCAACCAACACTACCTACTTCATCCTAATCCAAATATATATGATCATAATTCAGCTTGTATAGATGTAATATGAGTATAACAATAATTCATCATAAATAAGATATCAAGATTTGGACTGAGCCCAAGAATATGATTTGTCTTAGAAGATGCATCCTTCAATTTAATAAATTGCATTCTTGGAATTTATATAGAAGGCATGTCTATAATTTAAATGAGTGGTGTCCTCGACCCATCCAAGGAAAACCATATTGAGGAACCTAAGTATCACACCAGGAGTGAAATAAAATACCCAACACCATAATAGTTTGTCCAAAGTGATATATAAATGGAATCCTAAGTATCGCTCCCTACATGGTGTGAAGACAATAACCTCTAAGCCTATCCTCGGTATCTCGCATAGAGGTCTGAGTATCACTCAAGTCATGGTAAAACAATATTTCCACCAAGACCATCCTTTTGGTCTCCCCTAGGGAACTGGTATCACTCATAAGGAGGTATAGAATCTGCACTATGAGCCCATCCAAGGCATACCAAGTATCGATCCCATTGTATTTACCATTCATCATCAAATTCTAATTATAAGGTATGATGATCCCATACAATTCATCCTTAAGTCGAGACCCCTGTATCTCCCTCGATATAATAATAAGGTAAGTTTAGATATCAATAGCCTGTACCATTTGACAAGGCATCAATACCATAATACTTTATCCAAATTAGCCAATTCCTTTAGTTCAATCAAGAAAATCTATGGCATAAGCATAGGATCCTAACACATGGCCAATAATAACCTTAGATCATTTTACATCCCAAACTATTTATTACAATGCAAACACACCCCTCAATATGGTTTAAAAATTTTAAGGAAAAGGGAATTTAGTTCTTTAAGGATGGGTACACCCATAGGGGAAGCTCACATCAAGGTGATCAACCAATGGGTTCATTTTTCATTTTCTAAGACCACATTAAGAAAGGAAATGCTTTAATTTAATTTATGAGACATTATGGTGGTGACATCAAAGGATTATGGTGTGTGTCACAATTATGCACAATATAAATGAAATAAGACTTTAGGTAAAAGAGCTAGACCACCTACAATAGTCCCATAACACTCTCCTCATCTAATTTCATCACTTGAATCGATCTAGAATGAGATAAATTGAAAGAAAGAACCAATTCCCTAAAAATCAGGAATATGATCTCACACAAAGAGATGAGAAGATAAAATAATAATGGAAACAAGAGGATTAGAGGGCTTACCATTATGGATATAATTCACCTAAAGATGATGAAAATAGATATCGTGCAAAGGAGCAGAGGAAAATTATAGCTTGGCTTGAGGAGGAGAAATCACGTGAGGGAATGGTCCATTTTCTGGAGAAGAAAATAGGGAGTAATATTAAATGAGGGTTAAAAAAATTTCCAATGAAAAGGTTACTCTATACCTTTAATTAGGGTTCTCACAGTTCAGTTGCATGGTTGGCCAATTCGTGTTCTCAACACTTTCCAAGGAACCCCCTGGCATGGGCTAGGAACACACATTGGATAACTATGTGCAAGCCATGTGAAATAGATCTATAAAAAATCCTGAAACATCCATATGTGTGTGAGGATTATCTCACATGGTTCATCCAAACCATGTAGAATCCTATTGCGCATTGTGTTCCCCACACGGTTGAGTCACACAGTTATCCCTAACCATGCGCTAACCAAATGGCTCGGTCTGCCTCCCCAAATTCTGATGCTCCAGGATCTAAAAGAGCCATAGACTCTCCTTAACCACTCATTATCCTTTAAATAACATTATCAATATAAAACAATAGGTTTCGAACAGCAACATAAGATCACATACCTCTCAAAAAAATTGAGACATTACATTATTCAAGATCTTCCTTATTCTTAGAATATACAAGAATATCATCTGTAAATACTACCAAAAATTGATCAAGGTAATATCTAAAGATTATATTCATTAGATCCATGAATATAGTGAGTTAATTGGCAAGTCTAAGTAGAATCACTAAAAAATCATAGTGTCCATACCTCATATAAAAAAATGTCATGGGTATATCCTCATTTTTAACCCTTAACTAATTATATTAAGATCAAAGATATATCTTGTAAAAGTATTTATCTCTGGATAATTGATCATAGAAGCCATAAATATATGGTAGAGGATACATGTTCTTGATATTGATCTTGTTAAGTACTTAATAATCAATTAAAATTCTAATTGACCCATTTTTATTTATAAAAAAGAATAATTTTACCCCATGGAGGTGCAATAGAAAATATGAATCCCTTTTCTATATTCATCTAGAGTTGCTTCTTCAATTCTTATAACTCAATTGGGGTAATTCTATGAGGATTATTTAAAATTAGTATATAAATAGATATGAGTTCTATCAAAAACTCAACTTCAAAATTCAGGGGAATACTATGAAACTCTTCAGTAAATACATCAGTATATTCTCAAAAAATAGTCATATCTTCAATGATTGGTTTTTTCACAACCATTTGAGATAAATACCCTTTATAAATAGGTAGTAAAACCCATATAATGGGAGTAATTTCCACTGTGAGTTTATATTCATATTTAAAGCCATAGATGGTCATAGGTTGATTTAGAATATAAAATTTGATTTCTATTACTCTTCAATTGATATGGTCACTATGTAAAGAGATTCAATCCATTAGCAAAATCACATCAAATTCAAATATATGGAGAATAATAAGATTTATAGGAAGAAAATTCCCAAAAGATTTATATTGAAGAGGAAATATATACTTTAGATTCAATCATCATACCATTAGTATTTTTCACCAATAGTTTAATATATAATCATTGATGTGGTGTTTTGATACTCCTAGTAAATTATTCAGATATAAAATAATTGATAAGACTTGAATTAAATAAGACATTCACAGTTATATGGTAGATGATAAGTGTACTTTTCACCAATTTTTTCACATGCCCCACTTCAGTAGTTGTGATTGCATAAGCCTTCCCATTATCCTTTAGATTAGGAGGTTTATAATGCTGATTTTTAGTATTAACCCTTGGATTTGTGCATTGATTGGAATAATGTACATACTCCTTTCAATTATTTCATTAGAGTGTGGGTGGTGCATTTGGTTTATCTTTATTCTCATCATTGACCAACCTATTCATGTCTTATCAAAATTAGTTTTCTAGAATGGCCTTTTTTCAAACTTTAATAACTTATATGTTAACTTAAGGAAATTTCCCCATGATTTTTTCATATTTTTTCCATATAGGAAGATTAATTATATTTTATCTATGGGTTTTATTATTATAATTCCCCCAAAATTCCATCTTTATTTTCCTATCCCTAAAAACATGAGAACAATTAGAGTATCTACTCTATATTTCTACCTTGTGAGTACATTGATTGATATATTTATATCTATCAAAGTACATTATATCCAATTACTATTAGAGACTTGGTTTTAAGCCACTAAATAATCAATTAGTTTTACTTTCAAGGTTGATTATAAACCCAAGATCATACCTTGAAAGTATAGTGAAATTTACCTCATAGGTACTAATGGATACATCATCCTTCTAATTTAGCTTAAGAAATTCTCTTTTCATTCTCATGTGAAGAGTTCTAGGAAAATACTTACTGAAAAGACTTTTTAAAATCTTCCCATTTCAAAGTGTCATTTTATTCCTATTTAATCATATTCTTAAAAAGATTTCATATTGGTCATCTTCACCTTCCAAAACATGCATAACCAAAATAACCTTCCCATGGTCTAAGTATTGGTGAATGGAAAACATCATCTCTATAGTATTAATCCATTTCTCAGTAAAACGTGGACTGAAATACCCACTGAAGGAAGGTGGGTGATGTGGCATAAAATAATCAACGTTAAGTTATTCCTTCATTTGGACATTTGAATGTTCAGTATGATCCATGTTACCACTCATAGACTATGATATTTGGGTGAGCATAACTATAATATTTATCAATATAGCTCCCATTTAATTTGGTTTATCATGAGTATGTTCATTGTATTTTATGTTACATTTTTCTTCACATAATTCCTCTTGTTTCCATCGATTGAATAAAACTAAAAAACATAGTGTTTTCAAGCATTAATAATTAGAGTAAGAAATCATATGATAATTAAAATCATTATTGAGGTGTCTTTAATAATGAAATCTCCTTATCAACCAAGGAAATTATATGTTTCAATATAAAATATATTCAAATCCCCCATAATTCTTCATAAATATAATGTGAATTAACCAAAGAATATCCCCTAGGAGTTTTAAAACAAATTTGTAGTTAGGCCTATTTTTTGCACTAGGTAAAGATAGAGTTAATAACCAACCATCCTTTTAAGGTTATTACCTATAGATAAAACTGTTCTAGAGCCTGTATATACATATTATTATCTAGACATGGATTTCATTAATATGGAATCAAACACTCTATACTTTACTAAAACTTTACGATATTGCCTATATTTTGACTTATACATAGGGTTCTCACTAAAGTTTTATAATAAAAATATTAAAAAATAACTAAACCCTATTATGATACCAAATAATAAGACTTGATAATTAAATAAAAAATATTACATCATATTAGATAAATATTCAATATGTACCATAACAATACACACTTTATAACCATAAAGATTTAGTGTATTTATAGAATAGATACATAACCAACTTATTTCATGAAATATATTCAACATATCCTAGAAATTTATTCTCACATATTACCACTGTTAGACATACCCTAATTAATACATTTCTTCATAAACTCAAGAAAATGAAACATAAGAAAGGGTGACCTCATAGACTCAGTAAGGGTAAACATGATATATATCAACTGATGATCATAAATGAACATAATATAATAATAATGGTATGATAACATGATCATAAATTACAAAAACATACACAATAAGTCATAGACTACAAATCATGAGTTATGGAATAAGGATTTGTCATAAAAAAAGACACGAGTCGTAAGAGTGTAGAGTCATCAATAAAAAATCATGATTCACAAGAGTATATCATAAGCATGATACATAAGTTTTTGGAATACATACAAGAATAGAAAATTATTTCCTTAGTAAAGGATCATTTCCAAGACTATTATAGTGGAAAAAATCCCATATTATATTGGGTTCACTCCCTATTCTCATAAACATAGTGGAAAGAGTCTCATAGTGGATTGAGTTCACTCATCATTCCCATTAATATTTTTTCATTAGATATCAATCTTTATAGAAGTAAATATGGGTCTATATAATTTTTTACCCACCTATCACATAATTAGAATCATATATATGTACTTCAAAAGATCATTAAATCATTCATCATAACATCATAGCTTAATTAACCCATAGGAAAGAAAATGGTTTCATGAAAACATCCTTAAAACATCATAATAATAAGATATATAGATAAATAAAGTGGATGGAATCATAATATCATAACCCCAATGAATAATAACCATTATTAAAACATTTTTACATAGATGGGAAATAACTTTTATAAAAATATTAAAAATATGCTTTTAAAAATAATATAAAATATAATTTTATTTTGGTGACTTTTAAAAAATAAAAAATCATATACTAATAATAATATAAATTTATTCATAAAACCATTAAAACATATAAAGTAATATTAATAATGAAAAACAATCATGACAGCATAAAAATACTTTTGAGCCATAAATGTTAAAAACATTCTTTTCTTACTTTTTTTTAAAGCTGAAAGTGAGTCATATAAAAAAAATTTGAAAATGTTGATTATAATAATTTTTTAAAAAATTAAAAGGTAATATAAAATAACTTTAACAAAAATTTAATTTTATATATAAGTTTCCTTAAAAAAAATTAATAACATGGATATCGAAAAAAATATTCCTAACATAAAGGAAGAAATAAGGTCAGTTTTTCTTAAAAAAATCATATGAGTCATTTTAAACACCAAAGAGGGGGGAAATTAAAATTAATACTTGAAAACCTAAAAAATAATTATAAGAAAATAAAATATATTATTTTTAATGAAATAATAACATACAATTTATCATAATTGAAATTTAAACATAAACAATCTAGATAAAATGAATTGTAACCTAAACTCTTACCTAAATTCTTTACTTTCTTTATACATGTTAAAACCTCATATATAATAAATTTATGTTAATTATATAGATAATATATAACCATATTCATATTTATCTTATAATATATCATTCCTGTATAATTTATAATTACCTATTTATTAGTAATTCTTCATTAAAATAAACATTTGGTCTGTAAACTATTTTGTTTCCAGTGAATGTTTACGTTCAATGATTTTGGCCCTTGAACTTTGTTAATTTTTCCAGAATCTAAATAATTTCATAAATAAAATATTTATTTATTATACATAATTATAGAACCATGCATGTAAGTTGGTGATGTTAAATGAAATACATTGCTTCGTCGAGATAGTAGTATGTACGTACGCATGGGCGATGTTTTCATTTTCTAATGAATGAAAAGAAACAAACATAAATAATACTTTATATATTCATAATTATATCATAAATATCATATATATTTATTAAATCCATCTATATAACTACCCATTATATTCTATGATGAATAATAAAATACATCGCTTCTTGGAGGTGGTAGTTCGTATGTACACTTGAGTGACATTTTTATTTTCTATTAGATGGAAAGGAGGTATAAAATGGTAGTATCATTAACATAAAAATATTTCAATATATTAAATATAATGATTTCATTATGTTAATATTTTTATATTATATTTTTATTAGGTTAAAGAAGAAACAAACTTAAAATAGATCGATAAAGACAATTACCTCTTCTTTTAGATATTCTCTGATGGATTGATATTAAGGCCTTTGTAGGGGTTGTTTATGCTCACACTAAGTGATTAGAGCCATTATTGTGGAAGTTTATAGATTAATTTTGTTATATTTTTTATATAAAGCTAAACTCATATGTTTCTTTGAAATATTTATATTATGTCTCCTATTATAGGAAAAAATCAATGGTGTTTTCACAAATTCTTAGTCTTTAAGGGTCAAGAATATAATTTTTAAAGGGAAAGTGGATCATAAGTGGATAATAGTTGATATGATAGACCATTTCCTATTAATTTTTCTAAATATAATATTTTTACATTTTTAATCAATTAAATTAATTTTTTTTAACATAAAATACTCTTTAAAGTCATTTCCAGTACTATTCACATAAGTTGACTTTAAAAACATCAAGATAATAATGGGGTCTGAATATAAATACTTAAATAATCACTAATACTTCATAAGTATCTAAAAAATTCTTTTATCATTGTAATTAATATAAACCATATCACTTTTAATATTTTTAAATCTATTTACTTGACTTTTCTAATGCTTGAAAAAGCATTGTGTCAACACCACGTAAGCATTTTAAATAATTATAATATTATTTAAAATTAAAAATAAATTAATATCATAAATATAATTTATTATTAATATTTTATAATCTATATTATTTTATATATTATTTTTATCTGTATCTTTATCATGAAAAAATAATAAGTGAGAGAGAGTGACCTTTTGTAAATACTCTTCACTTAAAACAATAAAAAGTCATTTTCAAGGTCAAGTGAAACAAAATGGAAAAGTTTTAAATGATAGGATAATTTAAGGTCTAAATACACTCAACCAATAATATTTATACAATTCAAATGATAATCCAACCATTATATAATAGTTTAACCCCCTTGTTAACCCTTTTAACCCTTACCATGGTGATAAGATTTTAACAAAGGAAATAATTCATTATGCTTAAAATCAAGTTGAATTTATTACCAAATAATAATTATATTGATTCAAAGTATAAAAACAATTTTAAAAGATCAAATTATTATTAGTTCTATAAATTAATTCTAATATCCATGAAAAAAATACGTAAAATCCATTTTTGAAAAAAAAAGAATTTTTTAAGCATAAAAGTGATTTTATTCTCATTCCTTACAAAGTAACAACCATTAGATTGATGTTAATTTATTTAATTTAATATAAAATCTAAAAATTTCATTAAAATAATTTATAAATAATAATTAATTTATTTTATAAAGGTAAAAATACATTCCGCGCATAAAAACAGTTTTCTAAAGAAAACAAATTACCTTCACATGATTTTATCGTTATTTCTGATCATTTGATAATCAATGTATGAATAATTATTCATTTTATAAACATGTATAAAAAATAATTTTTTATAATTTTAATACTCTAAATAAGATAAAATTACTTTTAAATAAAACACACACATATATATAATAAAATAATTTTTATAAATAAAAAAATTAACCAATAATAATTAAAGTGTTACTTCTTATAATTACTTTATTTATTTATTTTATTATGTTTCATTTAATTGTCTTTTAATATATTTTATTTTTGTATTTTAATAAAATCATTGTTCATTTAAGTTCGTTTTTGTGTGCATTAAAATATATCGATCAAATTAAATTTATTATAAAATAAATATATTTAAAAATCTTAATATGTTACACCAATCATTCCCATTCATTTACTTGTGAGAAAAAACAATAATTCTCATGAATTTCATTATGAACAAACTCAACTATATCCATCATTAAAATCATTATATCATGAGATATAAACCTTTAACAAATGAATTGGAAAACTATATAGAACCCCACCTATCACATAATTATATACCATGCATATATATACCACATGGAATAAATCATTCATCATATCATGAAAAAACCCATTTAAATAAAATGGGTTTCAGAACATTTTCAAATGGTATCACATATGATGATGTTAAGAATTAGATTAATTGATACCAAAAATTCAATCCCACAAAATAATTATATATTAATAGCATTTAACAAGTTCTCAAGAAAATTACCCATAAGAGATAGGTATTTTGTGGATATAGGTGAAAATTTAAGAGAAATCATAAAAAAGATATTTCATAAAACATTTTTAAAATTATTGTAAAAAGATAAAGTTATGAGTCACTTTCAAAATATATTTTTTAGAAGCTGATTGAAAAAAAATTGAAATAATTATTTATAAATAAATCAAAATAATGAAACCTTGATAATAAATAAAGGATAAATCAACAAATGTGGAGTGGAAGATAAAACATATGAATGTGAAATGAAATGCCTTTTCAATATTTGAAAATTTATTTATTGAAAATAACATAGTTAAAAGAGTAGTAAATCTTATTTTTCAAAAGTTTTAAAGAGAATTATTTATATCATATGATAATATACATATTTGGGTTTCAAATTAAGAAAGGATAACATTTTGGAATTAAATAATGTGTACATGGAAGAGAAATAATCATTATAAATGATGGGAATTATTCTCAATAACGTCATATTTTTTAAGAAACAATTACATAAAAGAATAATTATTTGTTGTAAAAATATAAATTTACCTAAAAATGGATAAGTAATAATAAAATAAAATCATAGTTTATGTGAATCCAAACTTAAAATAACATATTCCAAGAGGAAATATTATCACTCAAAGAAAGGATTTTGAGTTGAAAAAAACCACTATGGATTTTATAACATTTGAATCAATTTATTTAAAATAGATAAATTTAAATTTAAATTTTAATAACATGAATAAATATATAATCCTAATATAATATTTAAAATACGAATTATATACGCCATATAACTGAATATGGGTGCATAATTTAAAACATGTCTCAATGAGGGAAACTTGAGACGATAAATCCTTACTACTTTGGTAACATTTAAATTAGAAGTAATTGAAGGAAATAACAAGATATATACTTGTAAATAACATTAATTACATGTTTTATATGGTAAAATATATTCATGTGGAAATATATACATCACATAATGAAATAATTTAGTAAATATATAACATATCTCAATGAATGAAAATTGGAATAAGAAACCCCTTACCTTGTATCCAAGCTTAGACAGATGAACTCTAACCTCCTATATAATAAAATTAATTTTATTAAATAATTTATTACTATCATTTTTCATGTATATTTTATTTTTTATGGTCTATTTATTATCATATGTCATTCATTTGTTTCGTACTTTTTTCTCTTATTGACCACTTTGGGTTATTCAGTCAATTTCTCCAAAACTAATTTGATATGTTAACCATGGTCACAGGGGTTATAAAATAGTTTCATTATATCATAATTGTAGATATATATTTTATTTATCATTCTAGTAGCATGAAATTTATACAGTTCAATAGGTTTTCAAAAATAGATTCAAATTAAGAAAAGTGTCTATGAATGATCGTTTTGAGGCAGTTAAATTTACAATGAACATTTATTTTCAATATTATAAATAGAACACGTATTTTATTTTTCTAGAATATTAATAATGTAATTAATATAATATTTTATTTCTATAACCATCCATGTAAGGATATGATAAAAAATTAAACACATTATCCATGGAGGCAATAGTCTACACGTAACATGAGCAACATTTTCATTTTTTTAATGAATGAATGGAGGATAAATGATGTTTATTACAAAAAACATAATAAGGTTTAATTATATTAATCATACTTATAAAATTATATTAGGTTGGTATAATAATGTTTTATGTGGAAGAAGAAGACTTAAATGAATAGAAATAAAAATGTGTGATTGGGAATTCTTACCTTAATCCTTGGGAAAACTCAATTGAAAATTGGATCAAGCCTTTAAAAGGAGGTGTTTTGATAAGAAAGTAACCTATACGAAATGAATAGTAGTTTTCATAAGTTATTATAGTAAATTTTGTTTGAACTTATAGGCTTAATGTGTAAGGAGAAGTGGGGTAGTGAAGGGTCATTTTATAGGTGAGATGAGTGACATTTTTTCAATAGATATTACTTAATATAAAAAGAGATGAATTATTCAAGGAAAGTTAATAAAAATTTTATAATTTGATAGGAAAATATATGTTACTTTTTATAAATTCATCATCCACCCATTTAAATATAGGGTTTTTTTATATTTTTTGTTTTTATTACTTAGTTTTAACACTTTTACCATGTTTTACCTTTACATGATAATTCATCTTTTGTACCCCAATAACTTATTATTATGACTAAAAATGAAATTTTCATATTTAATAAAATTAGATGCACTAATTAAAAAAAATACATTCATTTTATAAAAATAATTTTCTACATATTAAAAATTAAACTTTTAAATCAAAAACTAATTTATATTAAAAACAGTTTTTATAGAAAAGTGACCTTTAAAAACATTAAGTTTATTAATAATATTTCATATCAAATACTGATAATTAAATGAGTGATAATCTTTTTTTTATTCTCATATACATTATGCTCCAATAAAATAATTCTTAGACAATGATATATTTAATTTGTTAAAACAAAAATTCATAAAAACATTTTTTGAATAAAATGTATTTTTAAGCATAAAAATGAATTTATTATTATTTTATGCAAACTAATAAACATTAGATAAATGTTTGATTTTATATATCATCAATACATATTATTAAAATAATTCATTATTAGTGATCAATTTAATTTATTAAGATAAAAATAAATTAAACATAAAAACAATTTTTTGAAAAATATATCTCTTCAATATTAAATAATTTTATCTTCATTTCAAACTAATTGATAATAAATTTATAAAAAAATTATTAATTTTTTTATATTTATAAAAAATAAATTTTTTTAAATTTAATACTAAAAATATGAGAAATTTATTTTTTAAATAAAAACATATATAATAAAATAATGTTTTTAATATAAAACATATTTCATTGAATATGAATTATTAAATTATTATTCATTATAATAATTTTTTATTTCTTGGATGTTATTTACTTATTTTACTAATCATTTGTATAGTTTAATTAATCCATTTTACTAAAATTACTCTTTAATAATAAAAAATAATAATAACAATATGTAATTCATAAAAAAAATATTTTTATAATAAAATATTCTACTTAAATTCTATATTTTTGTTTAATTACTTATGATTTGTGAATTTTATTATTTTTTATGTTTTACTAACAATTACACATCATCAATATACCAATTAGATACATTTATACCAAATTATTATATATCAAATGACAATGTTTATAATATCTATATATCTAATGGATATATATATATAATGGTTATATCTCATTCCTATATATATCCTTAAAAACATTACTTGAACCATCATACTATTTATTTCCCTCTCAACATATCCATTATATTTTTTAATCCTTTTCCATCTTTCTATATTTAAAATTAGGGTGGTGATCTTCATTGAAAACCATAAGGATAAATATTATATGTTCATTGTCCTTTTATTTACTTGGGGATTTATTCCTCATGTAATTTTCTTAATTTTGTTTCAAATTGAATTTTAAAAATGTATTAATGTTTATCTAGAATTGTAATATTTTATGTCAATAAAATGTATCACGGTTCATTTTAGTTTGGTGTTTCATGTAAAAAATAGTATTTATTTAAAGGAAAATATATACTTAAACCTTAGAGTGCTATATTCTACCCACTTAAATATATTACATCCACACAATTTTAATTATCACTCGCTAAGGAAATATCTAAGGAATCTATAAGAAAGACATGAATCAAGATATAATTTCTAATGAGGTTTTAACCTCACTCTCTTAGATACTAGAAAACTCAACTTTTCCTACATAATATTCTTGTATTAATATTTTACTTTATCTCAACCATTTGTATCAAATATGCTTCCTTCATTGGTTATAGGAGTTTCTCAGGACATACCTTTCCTTGCTTCATTTCCATTATCCTATTCTCAACCGAACACCAAAACCAAAATAGGTATGATAACTAATAAAATGACATAAAACTAATCATATGGTTCCATATCCAATGACACATTTGGACTATATTCAAGTTTTAGTTCAACAACAACGATCTTGAGTTGAGTATCCCTCGTTATTGGGTATCAAGACAATTATTAAGGAAGTTTATTCTAAAGGAATTCCATAATAAACATTTCATTGATATTTGATAATATAATGATTTGGGATATGAAGTTTTCCTTTTCCATAAAATTGATAAGATATCAATGTAGAGAGATACAATCCATGCCCAATATCATACTGAATTCTATAAAGGAAAAATCAAATAGATCTTTAAGAAGTATCTTCTCAAACATATCGAGTAGGGAAGAGTTTTATAACTTAGATTCAATCATATCACCACCTGGTATTTTCATTGATAATTCAATATTCAAATTTTGAGGTGGTGAATCAATATTATTTATAAACTTTCATGATATGAACAAATGTGATGTAGCATAATCAAATAAGAAATATATAGATCTAGATTAGAGAATAATTGTATTTTAACCACTTAATTATCATGGTCTACTTTAGCTATAGTGATTGCATAGCCCCTTCCTTTTTCCCTTGGTATAGAAGATTATTGATTCCTATTATCCTCATTATCGCTTGGATTTGGGAATTTATTTGTGCAATTCTCAAAATCCTTGCATTTGAAGCATTGAATTTCTAGTGGTACCTTAGTAAGAACTTTATTTCACTCCATCATATAAATGGAACTCTTTATTATCCCTCAGTGGTTTCTTATTATATCCCCTCATTTTCCACAATTAAAATATCTTCTTGTTACTTTGAGATATTTCCCTAGGTACTTCTTCCCACATTACTAACACATATGATGTTGAATACCCTTTACTTAATGGTCTTTATAATATTAAATTTCATGAAACTCTATTTTTCTCTTATTTTGTGTGTTTGTAGATTCAACTAGACTCAATTTATTAATCATAACTCAAGATAGCTAGTTAAGAATAACTGTAATATTTTTCAACCCAACAGCTATCCAATTTGGTTTTTCATTGGGATAATCATCGCATTGTCCATTTTAACAATTTTTAACTTGGTTCCTTCTATTTATAACCATTTACTAAAATTGAGAAATGCTAAGGATGGGAATACTTAATTAAATAAGAATATAAAAATGGAAAGATATTAAATTAAAAGAATAAATCATAAATTACATATATACCCAAACTTGTGGATTTTTTATGTTTCAATCTAGGCTATCAATTTTCTATTTCCTATTAGGTGATCTCACCATATCATAAAAATGTACTTTAATCCTTAAAATGGTTCATAAAAAGAATATAAATAAACCAAATCATATCCCTAAGGAATGTAAAAATATGTGTGTAATTAGTCCTATTTGTTTTTCACTAAATGAATATCGATTTAATATCCAACCAACCTTTCTGATCTAAATTTTGCATCCAATTGTTTGTATCCAAAAAATTATTTTACTTCTAGGAAACCACACACTCTAAATTTTACCTAAATTTTATGATGTATTCTTATATTTAGGCTTATCCCTAGGGTTTCTACAAATTATTTCTAGTCTCAATCCCCAAAAAATAATTAAACCCCGCTTTAATACCAACTGAGACACCCCAGACCCGAACACCTAGATCCAATTATAGAAATAAAAACTTCAAATGTATCCTTTGAAACCAACTGACATGAAAATATTTTATAACATTTTAATAATTTAAACATTACATATCAAAAGTAATATCTCAATCCTAGAACCCAAAGGTTTAGTGTATTTGGAGACTAGGTACATAAACATCTTAATACACATTATTAATTTAATATTTCTCATGTGAATCTCTACATAAGGCTTACTTATACATATAATCCGATATGTAATTCCTTGAGAAATGAAAAACAGAAGAAATGAGTGATATCAAATGCCTGGTAATGGAAACTTATCAATGATTCATAAAGGTTTATATCATAATCATGAACACGGTATAAATATAAGATTAAAATCACTATTCAATCAAAAGATATAATAATAATCAAAGATATAACATAAAATACATAATTTCTCGACCTGAGTACCACATGTTGGTGCCCTGATCCAGTTCACAATGTGCCTAGGGTGCCAAAGTGGATATTTCATGCCATATATGTGACAAGTGTATAAATAAAACCCAAAAATAAAGACACACTGACAAGTACCCAAGTAGGTCCCGACATCATGTCTGGTTCCCTCACCCATGATCCATCCCTACTCAACTATCTAACATAGGGATCTTGCCCATATCCTGTCTTACAAAGATGAATTTTATTTGGGTACCGATTAGGTATCATCAGTAGGGTGTGAGTACAACTCAATAGGTCACCACCAATGATATATAAAACCATATCTAGTCTATAACAGTGTATGAAATTTTAAAAATAATAAAGTATAATAATTAAAATAGTTATCACATTTCATTATTCTTTAAATAACCACATAAATTACATGGGTTCACGATGACACTCGAACCATCAATACCTGCTTCAGACCATCCTAGATTCTGAACCATATCACATAAGGAACCAAAATTCATTATAACATGGGAATCCATTATCCATTTAATTTCAATTCATAACACAGCTACTTGAAACCATATTACAATGCCAATATTTTGGGCCAACGTCATGTCTAGAACCCTGTGGGGTTTTGAAGCATCAGTCCCCATCCCACACCTCATTTTAATCACATATGGGATATTGAAACATCATTCTATTTCCCACACTCATTATTATCACATATGGCCTTTTGAAGCATCGGTACTTATCCCCCACACATTTATCACTTATATCACAATATCACATATAACACATATTTCAAATACATCCAGATTACACATTATTAACCTTCTTATCAAACATTATCATCAAAGTGTCACATTTTAATCATCAATTTAATCATGGTTCTTCACTTAATCACATGGAATAATATGAAAAATTCACCATCAAACCATTTATCAACATTAAATCGTAATACCCATCTATCAATAAATTCAACATCCCATTATTCACCAATTTCATAATCACAATTTCAAACTATTTCATAATCACCTCATTCCATCAATTCCATTATTCCATTAATTAATTAACCATTTAATTAATCTAATTCAATAATCTATTTTCAAACATGGAAATTCCAATTTCACAATTACATGCACGTAATTTAAATAAAGACTATGGGAATTGACAATTATATCACCTACCCCCAGATTTTTGATGGATGTTTACCAAATAAGAAATACCCAAATTAAAACAAAAATAATAAATTTCACAAAGAAGAATGAGATCTAGAACTAAAACATAGATCAAGATAAAATAGATTAAGATCTACTAGTGTGTAACTATCAAACACACTGTGTACCTCATAAATATTCATGGTCGATGTACACGCTCAATCCCTGAGTATGTTTCATGGATAGATGGTTAAGAAACATACATGAAATGTAACTAGCTTGTACACACCATGTATCTGACCTGTTTACAAAAAATAAAAAATAATTTATTATTCCATTTAAACATAATCATGAAATGCATGTGTGTCATTTATTAATAATACACACCATGTGATAGGTTATATATATATATATATATATATATATATCAAATAAATAATTAAATTTTTTTATATTATGTAGAACTACATATTGTGCATTATGGTAATACACTAACTACTCTGTGCGCATTAAAAAGAATTACACATTACATAAATTACATGTGTTTGTGTTTCATTTACTGATATTACACACTATTTAATTACATGATAATAATTTTATGATATATTTCATATGAATAGATAGTATATTACTACAATGAATTCCAGGTATTTAAAATGGATACTCACTATGTTCCCTCTAAGTACATGATTTTTACTTAGTTAATTCTAAAAAAATATTTTATTTTTTAAAATTATAGTGTATGGGAATATTAAGGGATTTATAGATATAAATTAAGGTACATTAATTTATTAATTAATAAATACAATTAATTTATTTGAGTGTGTTTTATCTTAATTAATAATGGTTGAATTGAATTTTAGTTTATTAAATGTGTATTCGTTGCATGGGGATGATCATGAGCATAGACCGGCCAATGTGTATTAATGGTTTATTTTAATTAATTATTATTTAATTTTTTAAATAATTTATTAAATTAAATTTATGACCTATGTTTAATCCCCCCTATCATTATATAAGGGTCTATGGCCCTATAGTTTCTTTTATATAATCCCCATTTAACTAAAATTTTGGTCCACCTTACCATCATTCGAGTAAAGAATATGTAATGGGTAGTTCTCCTATGAGAGTGGAGGTGGTTCAAGTTTGGATCTATGGTGAAACCAATCCAAGAGATACATAGGTGTATAAGTGTAATGTTTCAGCACAAACCAAGTTACGGTTCAAGGTTTTATTCCCTTAGGGTTAAGGGTTAGTTTATCATCTATTAGATAAAATAACCATTACAAAGGATCATGATCATATGAATTTTATTATTTTCTTTCTTTCAAGTTTCATGGTTAATTTCTTTATGGATGTTTTATCATGATCACATAAATTAATGAACTAATAATAATACAATATGGAATTATAATAAATTGTATTATGCATAAATTTTATCAAGACATAGTTAATCACTTAAGTAAATACACTTAATATTAACAAACATATAATAAGAAAAAATGGTAAATTTCCACATAAAGATAAAAAATACCTCAAATAAAATATTAAGTTAGAAAATCCTTCCATTTCATGGGTTGAAATTGAACAATAGTTAAAAGTGCTTGATCAACCACTATTTGGGTGCTTTCAATTATCAGGGAATTTCTATATTGAGCTTTGTATTGACTTAACCTAGTTTGAATTAAGGGTTGATCACCTCTATGTGACTTAGTGAAACTAGTAGGAAAATTTTGACGAAATCCAAGTCCATAACTTTAGGTTTGGGGAGTCAACTCAATGGATGAAGGAGAAGTAATTTAATGAAATTGGAAAGTTACACCAACCAAAATACCTTTGAATAGATTTTCAGAGCCCCATATGGGTTATAAGAAGGGGCATATGGATCCTTGTTGCTATAATATCCAGGTGATAGGATATTATAAAACCAATTGTGAGGGGTATTAGGTTACAATAAAATTGTGGGAGACTAATAAATAAAAATTATTACATCATATCTATTTATAATTGAGATAAAAATACTAAAATCCAATTTAAATTAATATAAAGTATGGAAAGAAAAATCATCATAACACTATGATCATTCAAGACGTAGGCCATTTCCTCAGGTGTACTTATTTAAAAGGGTGTTACATTTTTTTATACACTATACTATTGTAAAATTTATATGTACCGTAATTCCCTTTGTCTATTCAACCACCTCATATAACAAGTGAAGGTGAGAAGTGTAACACCCCAGGTAAATAAAGAGTATGTCATTTTCACATTTATCCATATTTGTGAATAAAATATTAATATTACTCTAAATGGAATGTTGTGCTCGATGGCGTACCCAATATGCAACAACAAGTTTCTTTGAAATCTTACGTTGCACTCTAATAATAAAATAATATTATTTTAAATGGTAGTTAACGCCTAGCCGTTGTAATGGCGGGAATGAACAGCACTAACTACAAAATGATTATACATGTTTGAAAAATATTTTTACTTTTTTTAAATAAATGTTAGAGGATTAAAAATGCAAATGAATCCAGTTTTTAAGCGTAAACATTTTAATATTCTTTAAAAGGTTGATTAACCGCCTTTTGATGGCGAAACCCTTTTAAATACACTTTTTGACAATTTTGTAAGCTCTATTTTTCAAAATAAACATATTATTTATGATTGGGACATTGAAATTTACCTTGGGTTAATTTTTGGTATTTTTCTGACAATGTTCATTTTTCAATGAATAGTGAAAAATACTGCATTTTACATCAAAACTGCTTTTTCATATAATTTAATTATATGGTTATATTATCTTTTTAATTTGTTTTAAAGTTTAATTAGAATATATTTTTAACATTTAATTCAATGATGGTCATTGGGATTAATTTCACTTTGGAATTAGGCATAAACAAGTGCCAAACTTTTCATAAATATTGTTTCTAAAAACCCCGCTATTTGTTTTGACAACGGGAAGTTTTTTTAAATTAATTATTGCAATTTATGTGTTTGTAATTTGGTAAAATTAATTACATATTTGGAATTAGAAGGTCCAAATTATATAATTAAGACTCTTTTGTTTTTAGACATTAAGAACAGTAACGACGGTAATTATCTTTAATTATCTTGATTAATGAGTAATCGGGTAGTTAAAGATAATAAGATAATATCATAATAATAAAAAATGACCACAAAATGTGTCCTAAGGCTACTGGTTGTCTCATGGCCGAACATGGTATGCCTTGTGCCAAACTTGGGGCCCCATGGAATCACTTTTGTGAGAAAGTGACTTTTTATCTTTTTATTTTTAAAGAATGTTAAATGTAACAAAGAATGTATCACCTAGGTAAAATATTTTTAATTTTGTCTACATAAATTATATTTTGGACTATAAATATTCATTATAAATATAAAAAGATTTCCTACATCATGATATTTTTTAATTTTTAGAAATTAAATATATTAAATTATTTATGACATCATGATGATGCAGCGATTACCTCATTAATAATGGATTTAAATAAAATGAAAAGATAATGTAAAATCTATGACCTACACATTTCCAAAACCTATTTTATGGGTATATTTCGAACCCTTATCACCTTATCATCTAATTATATCAATTTGGGACCTCTTAAATCTGGATATCATTTTAAAATAAAGTGACTTTTCTTTACTTTCCAAGAGTGCCCCTCCTCTCCTCTTATAAAAGGCCCCCACCTCTACCTCCTTACCCACACTTCAAAAGCCTTTGGCTTGGACAACCCATGCCCATTTCATATCTCCAAATCCCTCTCTAACTCCTTGAATCCTCACTTTGGGCAGAATCCTTTCCAAGGAAGCCTTTGAGCTCAAATCAAAGGAAGTTACCCGATTTAAAGGTAATGTCTTCACGTTTTGTTTTATTTTTCTTCTCCAACCCCATAAACTCTTTTTATTCATTTATTTTGTAACAAATACAGTATCTTAAATATACTATGATGTTGTTATAAGAAGTATTCGAGCTACACTTACACACACCTACATCTAATGGTTAAAGAACATACTGTTTCCGTGGATGGAAAATTTCTGCCTCCTGAAACGATGATTGTTCAACATTCTTTTAACACCTTAAAAGGTGGCCATTAAGATGTAACTATATTTATATATGATATATATTAAGTTTATGTTTTACTTAAGCTTCTGTATTTTTCATTTGTGGCATACCTTTATGGTTTCCATTGCGGGTAAACACGATAATTTCATTTTAGGAAGTGCGGACTACCGCCCCCTCAAAGTGATTTGATTCGTTAATGTCATATGTGGGACGTATAAAGGATGGATTTAAAGTTATTATATATGATCTTATACTGGAATTATAATATACCTTTATATAATTATTATTTTCTTTCCATTAAAGTATGAGATACAAATGAAAGTAGCGTTCAAGCGTACGTACGGCTTACCGTCTCCATGAACGGTGCATTTCATTTATTATCCCAAAATGTAATGTACTATTATAATTACATATATATAATGGATATATATGATGTATGTTACATATAAATGATTAATATAATTCTGGAATTAAAATATACTTATCCCTCATTTAGTTTTAATTCCATTAATATGACATAGAAATGAAAGTAGCGTTCATGCGTACGTACGGCTTACCGTCTCCATGAACGGTGCATTTAATTTCTTACCCATAAATGATTATGTAATATTCTAAATACGTGTATATTCTGAATATATATTATATATATTATATCTAAATCATGAATATAATTCTGGATATAATGAACCTTTTACCACACGAACAACATGTAATTGTAAGAAGTCCACTTTCGACTTAAGAACCAAATGTCGACAAAACAAACATTATTAACTTAAATGATTAAATAATGTTTATAACATGGTAATAAGTGATATAAAAGTAATAATTAACTTGAAAAATGTTCTTAATCAAGTAGAAATTAACTCAAGTTTATTATTCAGAACGTTAAAGAACGATCGAGTCAAGTCGGACCCGAGGTAAGGGATCCAACCTCTCTCTTTCTTTTTAAGTACTCTCTTTTATGTCATTTCTTTTAAGCCCATATTTCTTATGTTTGGGGATGTTATTTTATATTACTCATACTTTAATTTTTATGTTCATATTATGAGAGACCCTATTTTATCTCATAAATCCATTTTTGGAAGTTTTAAGTGGAGCCGTTAGGCTGCCGAGTTTTCGTAAGGGATTTTTCATCTCACTTTTTATTCCCGTGACATTTATGATATGCTTGCCACTATTTCCTTTGAGTGGTTTATGTACTACCCATTATTATACACTTTTTGTAGTATAATTTAATTTACGGGTATTTAAATCTTCATTGTATGACCCTTCTTCCATGGGGTGTACTATTCGAAAGTTACCCAACTCGGTAAGGGGACCTTTCACCCTCCTCTTTTTAAAAAAGACTTCTTTTGTTATTTACATCTTCTTATATTGGGATATGTTATTCTATATCCTTATTCATGTAAAATTTATGTCCAAGTGATGAAATACCCTTTTATCTATCATCAACTCATTTTCGGAATTTTGAAGTGACGCCGTTAGGCTATCGAATTTTTGCAAGGGAACTTCTTTACACAATTTTGATTCTTTGGGATAAACTTATACTCTTTGAATATGTCATTCTATGAATATGTGTGAATAACATATGATTGTTTTACACTTAATATCCACTTATATTTGGTGTATTCGTTTGTCACACATAATTATGTAATTGATTTATCCTTAATCCAAGGATACCGTCTTTGTAAGGGACTTCGTCTCAATCTCCTTTCATTGAGGCATATTTCATTTTATACACAAATTTCTTTTATACGGTGTATAAACCCCTTTTACTTTTACTTTTATACAAAAGGAATCTTTTTCTACGAAGCGTTTTACAAAACGACAAAAAGGAATGTTTCTTTTAACGTACGCAGTGACAATGACCTTTTCCGCCACCGTGAGCATTATTTGGTCTTTGGCTTCCTGAACAAGCTGTAATGTTTTTTTAAAATGAAATAAATACCATATAATCTTTTATGTATTTTGATATTGAAAATGGTTTTTATAATGGATTTGTTATGTCAATATATTTAAGTGATATATTGTGATCAAAGTGTGGAAATGTTTTCTTTCCATTATATTTGTTTTATGTCTTATGATTTTTTATAATGGTACTTGGACATTTGACGGGTGGTTACGTGATAAACCATATGACGGGTGGTGCCGTGAATACCAGGACGGGTGGTTACGTTATAACCTCCAATGCATTGGGTATGAAAGTCGGCCGTATGGCTATTCCATTAAGTATGTATGTAAGTTGGCCGAATGGCTATTCCATTAAGTGATATGTGGGGAAGTCGACCTTATGGTTATTCCACTTAAGTATGTTTATATCCCAAGTTACCTTTATATGTTATGTGATCTTTATATGGGTTTTATGGTAATCTTTTGGTTACAGAAGGGTAAGTAATGAAATTTTATTCAGTGAAGATTTTTTACTACTTTGAAAAGGTGAAAAGTATTACTTTGATAAAGTATACATGGTTTACTTGTTGTTTTGAAAAACTAATAGTTTTCCTTCTTTGTGTATCCTTTACTGGGATTTTTATGCTCATCCCAAGTTTTTGAAATGTTTTTCACAGGTCAAGGGAAGGGTACATGATATGATGATAGTGTCAAGGAAGTGTCAAGAAAGAATACATGTTTTATTTTAAATATGTTTTCGTTGATGGGAAAAATGAATACTATATTTTATGTAACCACTTTGTTTAAATGTGGAATGTAATGCAAGTTTTATGATCTAATTCTTTAAAACTCTAAACCTGAAAAGATCCTCAATGTGTAATCTTGTAATAACTCAAGATTAAGTAAGGTTTAAGGCTGGGGCCTTATAAGAAGGGTGCCTACAGGAGGTACATGGGGATGCTCCAACTTCCCATTGTGTCAGGATATTAGTTATGTCTAGATGAACTGATAATTAAATAAAAATATATGGATGCCTATACTAGGGCATCACGTATCTTATCTCTTCAAGAGGAAAAAAGAGAGGCTTTAGATAAATGATATTGTCACTACACTATACTAGTGTAAACTAGAAGAGGGTACTTAGATATTGATCTTGTCTTCAATATACTAAAGTAAATTGATTAGTTAGAGAATTTTGGGCTTCCATAAGGATAATAAATTATCCATTAATCTGATATTATCATATTTACTTTCCAGGTTATCCTTATTTATCTAGTATTATGAGATGAATAGTATGAGTGAACAAATCAAGAATCTCTTGATGAAGCTTCACCATGTATATAAGAATTATTAGGAACTCTATAAGGACTCATACCTTATTCAGCAAATAATTATGAGTATAATAGAAAGTGTTTCACATTATTACATTCCCATGATCTTTTGGAATTATGGTTTTAGAGAATTAGGAAAACCAATACATTACATAGGGAACAATGACTTACATTGTCTATTTTTTTCACAAAAATAGGATTCTTAAGTTTATAATTCAGTTCCAATCATGATATACTTGTTTCATTCAAGTCCAATTTCCTTTATTACAGTCTAAACATCATAATATTTCATACTCTTCCTTAATAGGTGTGAAAAATATTTGAAAACATTGGATGATCAAAAATATATTAGTAAGGTATATAAAAAATAAAGGAACCCCATTATTCCATTTAAAATTCATGAAAACTCATAAAGAAGTTTTCCTTTTTGACATAATAAAAATTTTTAGATAAAAATAATCATTTAACTACTCATAAAATAAAATTAAATGCACAAAGTTTTCATAAAACGTTTTTTAAGAAATCATAAAGTAAAAAATCATAATTCTGAAAAGCTTTACCATGAAATCAAACTTTTCGCATTTATAAGATCACAAAATTTCCATTAAATCATAAAATTGTTTTTACCTTTTGAAATAAAATTATTTCCATGAAAACCAATTTAAAAGTATAAAGTAAACCTGTATGAAACTTGGGGAATCATACTTTCATAATGGGATCACCTAAAATGATAATTCCATTATTCTATTATGAGTAACTTATATTAATTTACTCTATCACTTCATAGGAGAAATGTATTTCAAGTAAAGTCCAACCATATTCACTTATGAGTAACCTAAATAATTTAACTCTATAAATTAATATGAGTAATTAAATCTATCCACATTCTCTTAGGAGTAACAAGCCTCAGATAACTCTGTCACTTTACCCAATGCATTGGAGGGATTTAATGGGACCACTGATCACATAATGGACACAATCTAAAAAGATTTTGGGTTTAATCATCATTCTCAAATTCATAAATAATGCCCAAGTTCCATATTTTAAAATCAAAACATTTAATATCTTGTAATTTTCATCATTAAATCATAAAATTGTAATTTTATCCCTTAAAAACAATTTTCAGTGATCTAAAAAAAATGAGAAGAAATATCATTTTCTTGTGAAAACATTTAAAAAATAACATAAAAAAATGAGAAGTATATTATTTGAAAAAACACGGAAAATTGTATTTGAATATTTAAAATTAATAAAGTACATGATAGTAGGATAACCCATTAATATTGTATATTTTAAAAAACATTCTTTTCACACTTTGGTAAAAAGAGTAAAAATGAATTGTACGAAAAATGTTTAAAAAATCCTTCTTAAAACTTGTAAATAAGGTAAATATTATTTGAGATTGGTATTTAATAATATTTTAAAAATAAATAATAATATTCTCCAAACAATTAAAAAAACATGTATATAGGGGGAAAAATCAAAGGAATACTTTAAAACGAGGTTTTAAATAAAAATCCATTACGACTTTGGAAAATTTTAAATCAAAAGATAATTGAAGGATAAATATTGAAAAGGATTAATAAAACAATTTAATTTCATTAAATTAATGATAAAATTCATCCATATTTTAGTATATACACCACACAAAATAAAACATGGGGTAAATGTGACATGAGTCTCAACAAAATAAAATTGAGACAAGAAATCCACTACCTCATGTCTGACTCACCACGTACATTATTTAAATCATATAAAATAAAATTATATTAATTATTTAATTGTTTAAGAACATTTTTTAGGTTTATTAATTTATCTTAATAACTTCTATGTATTACCATTTCCCATACAGTTACTAAATTGATTAAGTTCATGCCAAATGTTTTGAGGATGTTCAGTTCATAATCCCAAAACAACTTTGACTGGTTGAACATGATCAAAGGGAAAATTATTATGAAATATACAAAATATTAATCATGAAATAATTTTAATTTTTATTCATTGAATAAAATTTTATAACCATCCATTTAATGTGGTTATAAAAAAGGCATTGCATCATTTCATTAAGACGATAGTCCGTACGTATGAATGAACGATGTTTTTATTTTTCTACTGGGTAGAAAAGAAATAAAGTAGATAATATTTTAATTTTCTAGAATAATAAATTCTTTATTTATATAATATTTATTTATTATTTATATCCTTATGACCATCCATTTTAGGATATAATGAAAAGTGAATCACAACACTTCATGGAGGTGGTAGTCCACAAGTACGCACGAGCGATGTTATCATTTCCGAACAAATGGGAGGGTAAGAAGGGAAGTAATATTTTATATTTAAATAATAATTATTATGTTATATATATCATAAAAAAATATTAAATTTATAATAATAACTATACATTAAAGATGGTGATGGAAAATGAGATACATCACTTCGTGGAGATGGTAGTTCAAACGTACGCATGAGTGATGCTTTCATTTCTCATTGGAATGAAAAGGATATGCATAAGGGCTGATCTATAAACATAATAAAATTTAATTATATTTAAGATACTAGTGTTATTATATCATCATATTTGTATAATATTTGAATGATGTGTAAGAATTAATAAAATTAAAGAACTCAGTTAAGAGTTATACCTCTTCTTTGAGAAACCTCTTTTGGATTGCACCTTAAGCCTTCTAGGAATGGTCATTTGGTGAGACTGAGACAAATGATACATGGATAAGAAGTTTTCGAATTTATTTGAGTAGATATTTACCAAGATAATTTTCTTAATAGGTTTGATGAAGAGAATATAGGAGATACCCTTTTATAAGGGAGGTGGGTTGAAAACTTGTAATTACTTAAAATACTAATATATAATATGTGTCTAACTCATGTAAAATAGATCCAAACTATCTTATATTTGAATATAATTATAATAAGGTATAAATATAATAAAAAATTAAATTTTATATAGTTTTAGGCATCATTTTAAACCATATATTTTGATTTAACCTCCTTGTTATCCCTATTTAACCTTAACTATTACAACAAAGTTTTTAATCTTTAAGGGTCATGAAATTAATTTTAAACATTACAAGTGGTATATAAATGAACCATTCATTATATTATCAAAAATTTCACATAATATTGAGTTAATATAGTATTTTTTTTAATTTCATAATGATTTAAAAGAGTTTTTGAACATTAAATAGCATTTAAGGTCATTTTCAAGATAACTCACATATCTTAACTTTAAAGGACTCAAATAAAAATGGAATATAAATATAAAATATTTAAAAATATATTATAATTATATAATAAATTCTTAGTAAACACTAATTCATCAAAAATATATTACTTTTAATGTTTTTAAAATCATTTATTTAATTTTTCTACTGCTTGCACAAGAACCGTGTTGGCATTGCGTAAGAATTCAATGAAATTATACTATCTATAAAAATTAAAAATAAATGTATATCATAAAAATTATTTATTTATCTTATAAATAAAAATTTATAATAATTAATATTTTTTTATCCCTCTGACAACATATTAGAGATATTAAAAGAGATAGGGGAATATATTTTTTAATTTTACTTAACATGAAATAATATAAAGGTCATAATCAAGTTCAATTGGCACAAAACACCATATATTAAAATGTGTGATTGTTATTTCAAACTTTAACCAATAAAATGAAATAATTTCAAGTGTTTAATTTATTTTGAGACCATATACCATAGTTTTAATCTTAATTTACACGTTTTACCCATTACTTTGGAAATAAACTTTTACCGTGATTACTATTCATTATGACTAAAAATGAAATTGAACTTGTAACACCCAAATATTTTAAAATAATAACATTGTTTTTTATAGAATTTATGACACAAAAAACAAGATTAGAAGAAAATATAACACTTATGACTTTATGAAAAAAAATTAATCTCTTTGATAGCCTACGGAGCACACAACCCCGAGTCAAAATGAACCATAATATAGTATACCATTATAAACTAGCCATTAAGTTGTAAAGTATGAATATTAATAACTAAATTATGAATATTATGGTTATATATTGATTATAAATAAAATATTAATCATTTAAATGAAAAATAAATGTTTTTTGGAAAAAACTATATTTTTCTAAAGATAGTTTAGTCACGCTTTGCACACATAATTTAAAATTACCTTTTATCAATTTTAGAAAATATATTTGAAAAAAAAAAATTCAATTTTTAAATTATAATAAAAAAATATCTTAGGGTAATTTTTTGGTATTTTTATAGAAATGTTTCATTTTTTGATGAATAGTGAAAAATACTGAATTTTAATTGAAAACTGCCTTTTTGTTTAAATTTTTTATAAAGTTAAATTATATTTTAAATTGTTTCTAACGAAAAATTGGTTCAATTATATATATTAATATTATTTAGTTCATTTGAATAATTTTTATATTGAATATTTATATAAAAACTTTGTAAACTTTTGAACATTTTCTCCTTAAAAACCCACTTTCTCGTTGCGTCTATAGGATTAATTTTAAATTAAAATTTTCCCATGTGTGTGAATTTAATTTTAAAAAATGTATTAAATATTTTTAATAAGTATAATTTATATTATATAATAAACTCAACTTAATTTTTTTCCAAAATTAATAGTGAAATAACAAAAAATATTTACCGTAGTTAAGGTAAAAAAGAATTTATCGGGGGTTAAACTAAAAAGATAAGGGTTAAAATGGCCTAAAAACTTTTCTATAATATATTTTATGGAAATATTTATACCTTATTATGTATAAATATTTATAATACACCATTTTTTACCCTTTGTTCATGTGAAAAATGTGGGTGCACCTTTTTCTTTTCAAAAATTACAAGTGTGCCACTCACCTCACTTATAAAAGGTCACCCCTCTCATCTCTTATTCAAACCTTCACATACTTTTGTTTCAGAATATACCTATCCAAATAAATTCTCAAATTACCTAATCCCATACTATAATCCTTATTTTTGGAATAAATCCAACCTAGGTAGGCTTTTGGTGAAAACGTGAGGAGGTTACCCAAAGAAGAGGCAACGTTCTTCAACGAGCGTTTTTATTTTATCTCTTCCTCAACCTCCTTAAATTTTTATTAAAACATAATTATATAATTACATAATTATATCTCATATATGGATATGTTTTTATTTTAAGTTCATTACCTAAAACTATCCCCACTTCCTTCAAATGGATTATGAAATTATCATTCATGTATACACTGGACTACCGCCTCGCAAACCGATGTCATTTTTTCCATTTCCACCTATCAAGGTTGGGTATGATGATGGATATAAATTATATATATATATATATATATATATTATAACATAATTATACCTCTTTATATATTATATCATATATAAATTTTTTCTTTTCATTCCATAGCGAAAACGATAACATCGCTCGTATGTACAACAGACAACCGCCACGCGAAGCGATGTGATTCGTCTTTCACTATCGCTTTACATGGAAGGTGATCAGGATAAAGTTAATGAATATATATGATATACATGAAATTATTATGATATTAATTATATATTTATCACTCTAAAAAAATATATCATTTTCTTTCTTACACTGAAAAATGATGACATCATTCATGTACGTGTGGAATACCACCTTCATGAAACAATTTAACTCTCTTTTCATCACCATGACACATGGATGATATATATAATAATATTTAAAGAAATAATATGGTATATATGATATTATAATAATTATTTAAAGATAAAAAACTACTTAAATCTTTTCCATAATGATCATTGTAAAATGGAAACATTACCCATGTGTACGTATGACCTACCATCTCCATGATCGTAACATGCTTAATTTTTCAAAACCATATTTCATGATTGGTCTTAAAATTATAATTTATGTAAAAAATATTATAATTATTTTATTATTATTATTATTTATATGATGTAACTATATAATATGCACAAGAACCATAACTTTCATTACCAAACACAAATAAAAAAACAAGGCAATTAACACCCAAAATAATGAAAATAATGAATGATTATTAACAAATGGTTGATAATATGTTATAAAAGGATAATATATGATATTATAAATATTAATATATTTCTTTTATAAGTTAATAAAATTTTAAAACTGTTATACATGAGGTTTAATCACGTTCAACCTAAAGTAAATGTGAGGTAAGGGAATTCATCTCAATTTCCCTTTATTGATACATATTGTAATGTTATGCACCTAATTTATTTTATATGGTTCCCATAACACCCCTTTGAAATATAATATCATGATTAATTAATAATTAATAGTGTTTTAAGTTTCAATTTTAATTATTTCATCTAAGGGTTTTTTACTTAAAAGTTACCAAGTGGTAAGTAATTTCTTAACTCAATTTCATTTCATTAGGTTATATTACTTCTTCGTTATCTTTTATATTATAAGATTATGTCTCTAATTAATTTTGAATGTACTATATTTTATTTACACTTATATTGTGTCTATTTACACTTTATACACAAAATCTATTCATTGGTTAGTTCTCACTTCAACATTATGATCATTGTAAGGGTTTATTTTACAAACTCATTTTAATCGAGATTGTTTATTATTAAATTTTAGTTGAAATAAATTATTTTAAAATTTCTTAATAAACCCATTTAATTTTATTATCTTATGGTTAGTCATGATATTTTAAATTAATAGTACCATTGTTACAATTTTTGGAACTTAATGTTTGAGAATTTTTTTTAAGAAAATTTGACTTTATTTCTCTCTTCAATCATAAATTTGTTTTCTTCCAAAAATATGTTTTCAAAAAATGATTTTAACCTTTCCAAAATTATTTTTAAAAGAAATTTTTACCCATTTTTACTTTTTTTTAAAAATAATTAAAGGAATATTCATGTCATTTTGAAAACAATTCCCATTTTTCTTTTATTAAAAATGTGAAAGGAATTTTTTTTAATGTACTCATCATGTATGTAATTTTATACCATCATGACCACTCAATATTTTAAAGATTACTTTATAATTATCAACTATTATTTTCAAATAAAACTATTTTTAAAATTTTTCTTTACTGTTTAGTTTTAAAAATTGATTTCAAAAATGAAAAGGATATTTTCCTCAAAAATGTTTTAAAATATATTTTATGGAATTTCTATTCATCAATGAAAACAACCCTATATTTTTAGTCTAATGGGTTTATGATGTATTGATACTATACTTATTATTTATATGTATGGTTTATAATCATTTTACTAGGTAAATTATTGACATTTACTTTCTTTTTCATTTTTCTAATCATTAACTTTTCCTTGAAATGTTTACTTTATCGTGATCACTAGACATTAAATTTACCCTAAATATCCATATTATTTATCATGGATATAATTATGTATTAAACCGTATCTCATTTATATATATGGTGTTTTAATTATAAAGTTATTTTATTTATTGCGGAAATATTGATAATCCATATTATTTTTTTCAATATTAATATTTGATGATAAGGAACATTATCTTAAATTAAATCGATTATTTGATATATGAGGAATGATATGAGCATGAATATATGGGTGGGGCCCAGTTTTAGATAGCCCCTCAATTCATCGATAGGTCTCATGAGATGAACCAGTTGGCCAACCTTAGTTAAATGGGTTTCTACCCATCAATTTTAAGTTTTATTGAGGATAGATCATGATGATAGAGGTATAATGTGCTAGAGACATGACATCCAATAATTAAAAATTTCCTTCATTAAGAATTAAATTATTATTATCCATAATATTTTTAAAATAATATTATCTTTGGATTCATTTCATTCTCGTTTTTTTGATTAAATAAAAAAAGCAATTATTTACCTTTCCATATTGATTATTCCTTATCTAGTTATGATAGTTATGTGATTGACTAAATGGAATTTGTTTTCAATTATTTACCTTTCCATTGATTATTCTAGTCAATTATTTAAATAGAAAGTGTGTTCAAATATTTACCTTTCCATATAATTCATTCCTTATTGATTATAATCCATTTATTCATGATATCTTCCACTGTACTTAACCCTTACTGAGCATTTGAGATCACCCTTATTTTGTTTCTTTTTCCTAGGATTCCATGAAGTGTACTATGATTGATATGTAAGGATGTTATATAAATAATAATGTTATTCTTGGAATAAAAATTAGGTTATAATTTGTGTTTTCAAATGTAATTCAAGACTAAAGTGTGTATCTAGTTTACCAAGACTACTAAACTATTCATAACTTTGGGGTACGATTCCTTGTATCTTATTATAATGTAATAAAGAAAACACCGTCTTTAGGCTATTGGGGTTGGGGTCGCTATAGTTGGAATTAGAGTAAGTTTAGTAGAAATATTGGGAATTAGATTTAGGAAAACATATATTATGGAACATAACCCTATTATGGAATTTGAGGATAAGTATAAAATAACATCTTTAATATTTGGTAAGAGATAGATTATGTGGTTTTTACTAGAAATTTAATCCCAATATGGATACTAAATATGGATGTCATTCTATAATAGATGTACCTAGGGGTAATGAATCTAAAAAGAATTCATTGGGATTAATTTGATTTTCACCTGGTGTATTAAAAAGGGCCTTACTATGCACCTAGTTTGACACACCTCAGGGGTATTCTTAGGATAAATCAAATTTTATTTATAAACCATTATGAAGAGGTTGAAAATAAATATATCCCCAAAGAAATTATATTTATGATTATGATATTATCTATGCATAAATTTTCCAATGTATGTTAATTATTTCACTAGTTTTTGGATTATGCATTATGTTTCATAATGATATGATATAATCTACTGTATTCCATCATTTAGAAATGGTTCCGAGCATAAGTAATGGGAACCACATCAATCCATGTAATCCAAATAGTAAAAATGGTTATTCCTTTGATGGGATTAAACCAATATTTCGAAGGGAACTAGTTTCTCAAACATTCTCATCATATGAGTGCATAGTATAATGTTCTAAAAAGATAGAGAAATAATTCCCTAATTTTTATGGCTTTAAAGGGAAGAAATAGAAGAAGAGGGAGGCAGAAAAAAAGGTAGATAAAGGGAAGAATGTAAAGAAGGATTTTCCCATATATGATAATTGTGGAAAGAAACAATCTTTTTACTTTCTTAAAAATGAATGGGAGTTTTCTACAAGTGTGGATATAAAGGCCATCATTCTTGTGGTCATAAGGGTAATAAAAAAAGTTTCCAATGTAAAATGCTTCAATTCTAAGAAGATTGGGTAGTACACAAATCAATGTCTCAAGAATCAAAGAAATATACCTCAAAGGAAGATAACATATCATGATCAATCTTATGTTATTACCAAAAATGAAGTGGAATGATTAATTTTATTGTTTTTACATTCAATAATTATGTCATTTGAGTATTTTATCAATGATATCCTGGTTATAAGAATTATTGAATGTATAAATATTTTACTATAGTAATTTTTCATTAAGGATTTGAAAGCGTGTGTTGAACAGTACTGATGAATAAGAAAAATGAATCTATGGAAAGTTGGAATTCTTGGAAAAACATGATTGAGGAAAATATAAAACTTAATGTGTTCCTAGTTTTGGGATAAAGAGACGAATGATATGGATAAAGTAAATTGGATAGTACTAACTACCTTGGGACTGATGAGTGATTTGTTGAAAAAGTGGTTTATAATATCATTGATAGAATATACAACATCTTTGTATTTAAGTAATATATCCAATAATATATTTTTTACTTAAGGAATAATGAATAATTAATGTTTTAAATAAGATTTTATGGAAATTTAGATTATTACCATGTTTCAAGAAAATACATGATGAAGGTATTCACATGTTTGTCATGTGAAGATTAATATCTAATTCATGTTGTTTGGGGTATTAATGATAAGTTCATTTTGAAAATTTAGTGACATTATTTATAAAATTATGGATCTTAATATTTTTGAAGGAATTTAAGGTTAACCATTTATGAAATAGTTTAAGTAAAACTTTGGATGAGGTTTTAAAGATTAATGTATTACTTCGCCATATGGAGATTCATGCATATTGGATAACCTATGTGATTTTTTTTCATAATAATAACTAGATATCAAAAGAATGAAATATAATTGTATTATAGATATTATGATCTATTAAAAGTGAACTTTAGTGATTTAGTGTGACACCTTGAAATTCTAGAGTATGAATATTATGCTTGATAGCGTGTATAACACGTGACACCAAGCACGTAAGGGAATATAATACCATGATATTTTAAAATATATTTACAATTTTAAATTTATTAGATATATTATTTATCTTTAAATTCCTGCAACACTGAGTTAGCATAAGTTACACGCAAGAGAACCCACTTTAATGGCTTACATTACATGCAAGACTGAGTTTTACCAAACAATAATATATTATTAAAATATTTTTATTTAATATAATATGATATAATATAGATTTTATGATAGTGGTTATGAATAGTATTAACTATATTATAAAAATTTATGTTTTATATAAATATAAAATGAATTCATGGGTTACTAATTAATGAGAAACAAAAATAAGAACCAATTGGATATAAAAAGAAATATTATTATGCTTCTAAAGGAGTTTTCTCTTAATGAACATAATTAATTAAAATTAGTTCATTATTTTAATGAAATATATATTCAATAAAATATTTTGATATTCATCCAATTAATTTTGTAATCATATGATTATAACAAACCCAATATTTCACATAAAAACCTATATTTTTATTAAGACATTTTTAACACCTTTAAATGGAAAACCTATTTTAAATATTAATTTTAATAAACTTATAAATTTATTTTTTTAAAATAAAATTAATTTTTTAATTCAGGATATCTAAATTAGATTATGGTCAATTTTGAGATTTTTCTAAGAAACTTCATTTTTTGATGAATAGTAAAAAATATTGTATTTTAGTTAAAAACTACTTTTTCCTTTAAATAATTATTGATGTTAAATTATATATTAAATTTGTTTTAAGGTAAAATTAGATAAATTATACATATATTAATACATTTTGTTTATTTTAATCAATTTCACATTCAATTTGAATATAAAAACATAACAATCTTTTGAACATTTTTCTACTAAAACTAGTTAATTCGTCTGTCTGCGAAATTAGAATTAATATTAGTTTTGATTCTTCTATGAATTTACTTTAGAAAAACCAACATAAACCATTTTAATAAAGATTATATTTATAGTCTAATAATATAAAATTATTTTTTCTCCAAAATGATTAGTGAAAGTGATTAAAATTAATTACAGTGATTAAGGTGTAATTAGGCTAAAAAAGGGACTAAACCCAAAATTTAAGGGCCCAAATGACCTAGAAACTTCTTAAAAACCTATTATATGTATATATATAGGACATAAAACTTACAATATTTTCTTTTTTGGTTTTTTATGAATTGTTTTAGGTAATAACATGTGTACACCAAACTTGTTTCCAAAAATTCCAAGTGATTCATTTTCCTTCCCTATAAAAGGCCACTAACTCTCCCACTTCTTCACACCTATCAAACCTCTTAGGTTCAAAAAATATCTTCCCAAATATTCTGCCAAAATTACTCCCATATACCTAAAATCCTCCCTTTTGAAATAAATCTTTCCAAGTAATCCTTTTGGTATAAACCAAAAGAAGTTACCCGATTAAGAGGTAATGTCTTATCTCTAGATTTTTAGTTTCATTCCCATTATCCAAAACCTAAAATCTCCTTATTATATTATTATATAACAAAAAATTATCCTAAATATACTAGTATTTTTTTATATAAATTGTTCAACCTACACATACACACACCTCCATCTAATGGGTAATGAACATATTATTTCTGTGTACAACAAACTATTATCACCTAAAACGATGATTGTTGAATTTTCCTTTACCACATATCATGGTGACCATTATGATGGAAACTATATTTATATATGATATATATTATATTTATAATGTCTTTATTCTTATTTAATTTTTATTTATAACACACCTTTACGCTTTCCATCTTATGTAAAAATGATAATTTTGTTTGAGGAACTTTAGACTACAACCCCCTTAAAGCGATATGAATTGTTCATGCCATACATAGAATTTATAAAGGATGGATTTAATAAAACTATGTAAAATATATAAAATATATATGATACTATAATGATACTATACATATTTATAATTTAGTTTTCATTATTTTAATATGACAAAGGAATGAAAGTAGCGTTTATGCGTACGTACGGCCTACCGTCTCCATGAACAGTGCACTTCATTTCTAATCTCTAGATATTATGGACTACTATAAACACATATATACTGAATATATATGATAATTAAGTAATTTTTTACATTATGGATATGATGAAACCATGATCTAATCAATAATAACAACAAACTACAAGTCAAAACATACTTGAGAAAACTAGGTAATTAACACCTAAAATAGTCAAAATAATGAAAGATTATTAACAAAAGGGTAATGAAATATTGTAAGAAGTTAATATATGATATTATAAACATTATTGTAGTTATATTATAAGTTAGTAACAAATTTTAAACCACTATACATGAGGATAAATACCACACAACAAAATGAAAGTTATGGTAAGGTAATTTCGTCTCAATTTACATTTCATTGATACTTAATTGTTATTATGTGTAAATTCACTTTTATTTGGTGTATATACTACCTTTTTCATGTTATATCTTGAATCACATTATTATAATGATATTATAAGTTTAATTTAATTTCATAACTTTTTGTGTATTATGATTTAAATGTTTCAAAGTAGTATGGGACACTTCAGAATGTTTAAAGATTATTCTCCTCAAGAATGTTCTTAATGATTATCTTTAAAATCTCACTTAATTTTGTGATTGTTAAATTTGTTTTGAAAGAATCACTTTATTTTAATAATTATTCATGGGAAATTTACTTGAATATCCATATTCTCATACAATGGATATTAGTATTTCCTAAATTATATGCCATTTTTCATACAGTGTTTACATTGACAATTATTTGATTAATTGGGGAATTATTGATAAAATACATATTTATCATTCAATATGGTTATTTGATAAGCCATATTAGTTATTTTGATTATTAAATATAAAGAATATTTTGTACTAGAAATTATGGGTGGAGCCTATACTTTATATAGCTCTTCGATGCATCGACAGGTTCTCATGAGACAAATTAGTTGTCCAAATTAAACGGGTTTCTATCCGTAGTTTTAAACTGTCTTATAAAAGGTATTGATAGTAAAAGGTTTTCATGTGCCTCAGACATGACATCCATAAATAAATAATTTCCCTCATTTATATTCAGTTACTATTCATTTATGAGATTTTGTGTCGGCGTATCTATGGATACATTTCATTCTCAGTTTATTTATTTAGATGGCATGAGTTTTAGTTTCTTACCTTGCCATATTAATATTTCCTTATCTATTTATTGAATGGAATGTGTTTTCAGTTAATCACTTTACCATGTTAATTTATTCTCACTGATTCATTATTTCTTTCGCTTTACTTACCCTTACTAAGCATTTGAGCTCACCTTTATTATGTTTCTTTCCTTAGGTTATGAAGAAACAACATTTGAATAAGCATTCATGGACATAGTTTATTTTATTTTAATATTAATCATGTTTGTATTTCCTATTTCATAAATTATTATGGGAATAATATATGTAATTTTTATTTCTAATACTTCTAAAGTAAATATTCCTTCAGGATTCGATTCCTTGTAATAATTATAATGTATTAAAATAATGCACTGACTTCAGGCTTTTGGGTTTGGGGTATTACAGTTGGTATAAAATGAAGTTTAGTAATAACTTTGGAAATTATATTTAGAAAAAAATATATTATGGAATATAACCCTAATATAGACTTTAAGGATGAGTATAGAAGAACATCCTAGAATTATGATAAGGTAGATATTATGTGGGTATTCCTAGCAATGCATCTTTGTCTGGAAACTACAAGTGTACGTGGTTCTCGCACAAATATACCTAGGATTAATAACTCTGAAAAGGTGTTTTGGCCCTAACTTAGGGTAACCTAGTATATGAAAACATGCCTTACTATGCACTTGGTTTGACACTCATGGGGGGTATTCTTAGCATAGGTAACATTTTATTTACCTACCATTATAAAGGATTTAAAAATAAATCTTTTTCCCCAAAGTAATTAATGTTTATGATTCTAAGATTTACGATGCATAAATTTATGTTATGGATTATAAAATATTTTGAATTGTATATATTGAGCTAATCCAATATATTACATTATTTATAAATGGATACTAGAAGAAATAATGGTATCAATACTCATGTCCAATGTAGAGGTTTCCCAATTAAGGAAGTTAATGTAGTTGGTATTAGAACTGAGAAAGTTATGGATGTATTATAGAAACTTAGTCAGGTCATGAAAAATAACCTTGACTGAATGGAGAAACCTATTCCACCGAGATAAAATCTTATGTTGGATCTCTTTATGCGATAAAGGCCTCCATCATTTAGTGGGACTACTGACCCAATGGTAGTTGAGTAATGGATTAAGTCTTTGGAGAATATATTTACAGCCTTAGAATGAAGTGAAAAGGAAAAGGTTATACTTGAGGTCTATTGTCTCCAAGGTGATTCTAATTATGGGTGGTATCTTATCCATAATACAAGAGAGGAAGAAGAAATTGAAATCATGGAATGGTGGACTTCTAAGGAGACGTTTTTTGATAAATACTACCCTCATGATCAAAAACCTGAGATGACTAGAAAGTTCTTCAGTTTAAAGAAAAATAAAGAAGAGAGTGTTGTGGATTATGAATCTACCTTTACAAGGTTAGTCAGGTATGCTACAGATTATATACATAGCACAAAATTAAATATTGGACATTTCTTTTAAGGACTTAATCTAATTATCTGAAGGGAAATGGTGTCTCAAAACTTTTCTTCATACAATGAAATAGTTTTATGTGTTATCAAGATAGAGAAATAATTATTCAATTCCTATGGACTCAAGGGAAACCAAGAGAAGAATACGTCTTATAAACACCATGAAAAAGGTAATGAGTCAAATAAAATGAAAGGAGAGAAGGATTTTCCAACTTGTGATAACAGTGGAAAGAATCTCCTAGGTAAATCCTTGAAAGGATTGGGAGTTTATTATAAGTGTGTAGAAAAGGGTCACCAGGAAAAAGAATACAAGGGGAAGAATCCAATCAATGTTGTTCAGTGATACAACTACAAGGATATGAGACATTATTAAAATGAATGTACCAATTTTTAAGGTAATATAACTTGAAAGAAGTTAAGGGATCAAGGTCAAGCGTATGTTATTGGTGCAACCGAAGTGAAATGATTAATGTAATTTTATTTGTGAATCTAAGAAATATTTTTTAAAATTATTTTATTTATGATGTTCTCATCATGTTATTTATGAAATATTTTCGGATTGTACTACAATACTTTTTCATTAAGTATTTTATATCATAAGTTTAATGGTAAAAAGAAAATTTATCCAATGGATAGTTAAATTTTTTGGAAAAATGTGATTGAGGGAAAGGCATCCCTTAACATGTTCCCAATGTTAAGTTAATGATGAAGAAATGATTGATTTGGATAAGTGATGATTACCTTATAACTAATTAACAACTTGTCAAAAATTGTTCTATACTATAATTGATAGAGTTTACAACACTTTTGGATTTAAGGAAAATATCTAATAACATGTGTCTTATCTAAGGAATAAGGAATCATGCATGTTTCCAATGAGGTTGCATGGTGATTAGAGTTATTAGCATATTTTAGGAGAACATATAATGAATTTAACATGTGTGGAATGTGAAAATTTAGATCTATTTCATAATGATTGATGGCTAATGATAAGTTCATTTTGGAATTTCAGTGACCTTCCTTCCAATGTTTGGGATCATAATCTTTTGGAAAAGTTAACCGCTTAGAAAATAGTTGATCATTGGATGAAATTTTAGAGGTAAATATATTACTTCACCATATGACACATCATGTGCTAAGAGATGAATTAGAAATGGTTCAAGTAATAATAAAAGGAAAATATTATGTTTATTGAAATGTATATTTACTTATATTATTATAGTGTGAAAGAATTCCTTAACTATAGAAAAATGGATTTCGAAACAAAAATATTGTCCTATTATCATCATTTTTTATGATATCAAAGGCCTTTATTCACACATTTGGATTGTGGTTTTGTGGTCTAAAACTTTTAGCTGAACATTTTCTCTATCACTCTCCATCATAACTTTATTGTTATATTTTTCCTCTATATCCATGTTTCCATTTTCAACCTACTTTCTCCTATTACGGATCCTAGTTATGTGACTGCTTTAATTTCCTTTATCTATTATTAAGAAGATGTGATATTAAATATTTTTACATTTTGGGTCTTTCAATAATAGTTTATTTTCAATCCCTATATTACTTAGATCAAGTTTAAATTGGGAGGACATAATTTAATTAAGGTGGGGAGAATGTAAACCCCAAAAATTCTAAAGTATGAATATTGTGTTTGATAGCGTGTATAACACGTGACACCAAGCACATAAGGGAATATAATACCATGATATTTTAAAATATATTTAATATTTTGAATTTATTATATATATTCTTTATCTTGAAATGCGTGCAATACTGAGTTAGCATTCGTTACACATAATAGTAACCTTGTTTGATGGTCTGCATTGCACGCAAGACTGAGTTTTACTGAACAATAATATATAATTAAAATATTATTATTTAATATGATATGATATAATCTAGTTGTTATGTTAGAGGATATGAATATTATTAACTATATTATGAAACTTCATGGTTTATATAAATTTAAAATGAATTCACAGGTTACCAATTAATGAGAAATGAAAATAAGAACCAGTTGGATATAAAAAAGAAATACTATTATGCTTCCAAAGGACTTTTGTCTTAATAAAAATAATTAATTAAAATTATTTAATGATTTTAAAGAAATATATATTCAATCAAATATTTTTTACATTCACCCAATTCGTTTTATAAGTATATGATAAGAACAAACCCAATATTTCACATAAAAACCTATATTTTTATTAAGGCATTTTTACCACCTTTTAATGGAGAACCTATGTTAAATATTAATTTTGACACTATTATAAATTTAATTTTATAAAATAAACTTCATTTTTGAATTCATAATATTTAAATTATCTTAGGTTGAATTTTTTGTATTTTTCTGAGAAACTGCATTTTTTATGAATAGTGAAAAATACTGCATTTTAGTTAAAAACTTCCTTTTCATTTAAATAATTATTAATGTTAAATTATATATTAAACTTGTTTTAAGGTCACATTAGATCAATTATACATCTATTAATAAAATCTATTTTATTGTAATCAATTTCACTTTCAAATTGAATATAAAAACATAACAATATTTTGTACATTTTTCTACTAAAACCAGTTAATTCTTTCGTCTATGAGATTAGCATTAATCATAATTTTTCCACTTCTATGAATTAATTTTAAAAAAATAGACATAAACTATTTTAATCAAGATTATATTTATATTCTAATAAGATAAACTTAAATTTTTACTAAAATGATCAGTGAAACTGGTTAAAATTAATTACAATGATTAGGGTGTAATAAGGATAAAAAAATGGACTAAACCCTAAATATAACGGCCCAAATGACCTATACACTTGTCCAAAATCTATTTTATGGAAATATATAGTCCACAAACCTTCCATTATTGGGTTTTTTTTATGAATTTTGTTAGGTAATAACATGTGTACACCTAACTTGTTTCCAAAACTTCCAAGTGAGTATTTTTCCTTCACTATAAAAGGCCACCACCTCTCTCACTTCTTCACACCTCTCAAACCTCCTAGTTTAGGAAAAGATATAACCAAAAAGTCTCAAAAAATCTCTCCTATATACCAATAATCATCCCTTTTGGTAGAAATCTTTCCAATTAAGCCTTTTGGTATAAACCAAAAGAAGTTGCCTGATTAAGAGGTAACGTCTTCTCTCTAACTTTTTAGTTTCATTCCCATTCTCCAACCCCTAAAATATCATTATTATATGATTATATAACAACACCAGTATCCTAAATATACTAGTATGTTGTTATGTAAATGTTTCAACCTACACATACACACACCTCCATATAATGGGTAACAAACATATTGTGTCTGTGTACGGCAAACTACTACCTCACGAAACGATGATTGTTCAGTTTTCCTTTACCACCTCTCTTGGTGGGAATTATGATGGACACTCTATTTATATATGTTATATATTATATATATAAATTATTTATTATTATTTAATTTTTATTTATAACATACCCTTATTATTTCCATCTTTTTTAAATACGATAATTTCGTTTGAGCAAGTGTGGACTACCACCCCCTCAAAGAGATATGACTCGTTCATTCCATACATGGAACGTATAAAGGATGGATTTAATAAAAAAATGTAACATATTTAACATATATATGATAATTTAATTATACTATACATATGTATCATTTCATTTTTATTCTTTTAATATGAAAAAGTAAGGAGAGTAGTGTTCATGCGTACGTACGGCCTACCGTCTCCATGAATAGTGCACTTCATTTCTAATATCTAGATATTATGGACTACTATAAACACATATATACTGAATATATATTATAATTAAGTCATGGTTTACATTATTTATATGATTAAACCATTATATAATCAATAAGTACAAAAAACTATAAGTCAAGACATACTTGAGAAAACTAGGCAATTGACACCCAAAATAATCAAAATAATGAAAGATTGTTTACAAAAGGATAATAAAATATTGTAAGAAGTTAATATATGATATTATAAAAATGATTATAGTTATTTTATAAGTTAGTAACATATTATAAACCACTATAAAATATGATAAATACCACTAAACAAAAGTAAGGTTAAGGTAAGGGAATTTCATCTCAGTTTACATTTCATTGAGACTTAATTGTTATTATGGGCCAATTCACTATTAAATAGTGTATATAATGACTTTTTAATGTTATATAATGAATCCCATTATTATCATGATATTATAAGTTTAATTTAATGTCATTAATTTCTTGTTTATATGATTTAAATGTTTCAAAGTGGTGTGGGACACTTTGAAATGTTTAAAGATTATTCTCCTCAAGAATGTTCTTAATGGTTATCTTTACAATCTCACTTAATTTTATGATTGTTAAATTTGTTTTGAAAAAATTGATTTATTTTAATCATTATTCATTGTAAATTTACTTGAATATCCATATTATCATACAATGTATATTAGTATTTCCTAAACCGTATACCATTTTTTATAGAGTGTTTACATTGATAGTTATTTGATTAATTGGGGAATTATTGATAAAATACATATTTCTCATTAAATATGGTTATTTTATAAGTCATATTAGTTATTTTTATTATTAAATATTATAAAAGTTTTTACTAGAAATTATTTTTGGAGAATATACTATATAGAGATCCTCAATACATCGATAGGTTCTCATGAGAAAATTAGTTGACCAAATTAAATTGGTTTATATCTATAGTTTTGAACCGTTTGGTGAAAGGTCTTAATGATAATAGTTTTTCATGTTCCTCATGTATGTAATCTATAAAGAAATAATTTCCCTCATTTATATTCAATTATTATTCATCCATGATATTTTTCATCAACATATCTAGGGATACATTTCATTCTCATTTTATTGATTTAGATGGAACAAGTTTCAGTTTCTTACCTTTCCATATTGATATTACCTTATATATTTATTTAATGGCATGAGTTTTCATTTAATCACATTTCCATGTTAATTTATCCTCCTTGATTCATTATTTATTCTGATTTACTTACCCTTACTGGCATTTGCTTTCACCCTTATTATGTTTCTTTCCCCAGTTTATGAAGAAACAATATTTGAATAATCATTCAAGGATGTTGTTTATTTCATTTTAATATGTATAATATTTTTATTTCTTATTTCCCAATGTATTATGGGAATCATGTATGTAATCTATATTTACAAGACTACTAAACTGAATGGTCTTTTGGGATTTGATTCCTTGTAATAATTCCAATGTATTAAAACAATACACTGACTCCAGGCATCTAGGGTCAAGGCGTTACATTCAGGCATAGAAAATTAATTTTTAAATATTCATTTATTGAAGTAAGTGATCAATTAGAAATAGATTGAACCACAACTAAAGGATAAAATTGTTCTTATAAAATAGAAATATATCGAGTAAGTATATTTAATTATAATATTTGATAGTAAAATAATTCATCAACTTTCATAAAATGAACTTGAATAAAAAAATTTATCTTATTACCTTCATATATGATGAATCATGTAGTCTTTTAAATCATCACATATTTATGGTTTTTAGTTCCTTTACTTTCCATTTATCATTCACATTCTTGTGATAAATGACCTCTATCACTCTCTATAATTATTTACAATTTTCTTTCATTTCCGTGTTTTTATTTCCCACTTATGTTATCCTACTTTGAAAACTAGTAATATAACTTCATACATACTTTTCTCTCTTATTAAGAGGATGTTTTATTAACCCTTTTATGATTTGTCTTTTTAATAACATAATATTTAAATTTCAAACCCTTAATTACAGAGATAAAGTTTAAATTGTGAGGATGTAATTTATTTACGGTGGGGAGAATGTAACACCCCAATATTTTAAAATAAGAACATTGTTTTTATAGAATGTATGACACAAAACAACAAGATTATAAGAAAATATAACACTCTATGCTTTATGACATATTTCTTTTAAAATAAATTTAATCTCTTCAATAACTTTCAGAACAGACAACCCTTAGTGGAAATGAACCATAATATAGTATACCATTATAACATAGACATTAATTTTATGGTTATGAATAGTATTATATAAATTATAAAAATTGTGTTTATCTATTGATTATAAATAAAATAATAATCATTTAAAAGAAAAATAAATTTTTTCTAGAAAACTGTATTTTTTCTAAAAGACGGTTTAGTTGTGCTTTATGCACATTATTAAAAATTAATTTCTACTACTCTTATAAAATTATTTTGACAAAATAAAATTAATTTTTGAAATCATAATATAAAAATTATCATAGGGTAAATTTTTGAAATTTTTCTAAAATGTTTTATTTTTTATTAATAGTGAAAAAATATTGAATTTTAATTGAAGGTTTCTTTTTCATTTAAATTATTTATAAATTTAAATTATATTTTTTATTAATTTTAAAATAAAATTAGTTCAATTATATATATATTTATCCAATTTATTTCATTGGAATAATTTTCATATAGAATTTTGATATTAAAACTTTGTAAACTTTTGAACATTTTCTATATGAAAATATGCTTTCTCTTCATGATTATAGGATTAATTTTAAATGAATTTTTTTTAATTATGTGAAAGGAATTTTAAAAAATGGATAAAATATTTAGAATCAGAATAATTTATGTTTTCTAATAAGGTCAACTTAATTTTTGACCAAAATTAATAGTGAAAATAATAAAAATTATTTGTTGTGGTTAAGGTAAAAAAGGATTTACCATGGATTAAACTAAAATGTTAATGGTTAAAATGACCTAAAAAATTGTTTAAAATATATTGGATGTACATATTTTAATTTTATAATTTCCAATTCTCTATAATACTCCATTTTTAACCCTTGTGGCATGTGAAAAACGTGGGTGCACCTTTTTCTTTTCAAAATTTACAAGTGTATCACTCACCTCACTTATAAAAGTCTACCCTCTCTACTTTAATCTTTACACATTAAAACCCTTTTTTAGGACAATATCTTCCCAAATAACTTCCCAACTTACATACTCTCATCCTTAAATCCTTATTTTTTGAAAAAATACAACCTAGGAAGGATTTTGGTGCAAACCAAAGGAGGTCACCCGAAGAAGAGGTAATGTTCTTCAACAAGAATTTTTATTTTAATTACTCCTCCACCTCCTTTAATTCTTATTAAAACATGATTATATAATATCATAATTATATTTAATATTCTAATATATTTTTATGATAAGTTAATTACCTAAAATCATCCCCAATTCCATCAAATGGGTTACGAAATCATCATTTGTGTGTGTGGAGGACTACCGCCTCGCAAACTGATGCCTTTCATTTTTCCATTAACACCTCTCACAATTGTTTATGATGAGGGATATAAAGTATAAATATCATATTTATAAAATAATTATACCTATTTAGTCATTATATCATATATACATTTTTTATTTTTCATTCCAGAGGGGATACATTGGCGTTGCTTATGTGTACGGGGGACTACCACCTCATGAAGCGATATAATTCATATTTCAATAATGCTTTAAATGGAAGGAGATAAGGATAAATTTAATGAATATATTTTTTATACATGAAATAATTATGATATTAATGACATATTTATCATTATGAAAGGATAATATATTATTTTCTTTCTTACACTGAAAAAGGATAACATCATTCTTATACGTGTGGACTACTGCCTTCACGAAGCGACGTGACTCACTTTTCATCACCACAACACATGGATAATATATATTATATTGACCATAATTTTCTTACATGACTATTACATAAATTTAAGGATAAAAAAAATAAAATCATTACAAAACCAAGATCTAAATTTTTAGTATCTTGGGAAAATTAGGACCATATATAACTTTTACATAATAAAACATAAAAATTATTTTAATTCCTTATTCTCTAGCTTCTTATTGGACCTTATTTTCTCCTTATTATAAGTAGTCACATGAGGATATACATCAAATAAAGGGGAGAGCTAAAAGCCCGGTAAGAGGATAAAAAAGAACATGAATTAATAAAATATGGGTGTGCATAATCATCATAATCATAACATAAGTATGATATCATCATCATAATTATGAGAGGAAGAATTAGATAAAGGTATGTGATTTATAAATTCATAAAAAAGAAACATCAGGTCTTATTGGTCAAATACCACACATAGTTTTTAACAAAGCTAGCATCCAGTTCATACATAACATGTGTGCATAATCATAACATTATCATTGTGAACAAATATATTATCATGTTTATTAATATTTCACATTATCTCATGAGATATATCACATTATCCAATTCATTGTAGTGTTATATAATTTTGGGTTCAACCGTCGCATCATAACATTTACATAATCTTGCATGCCACATAGAAAGTCTATCAATCTTAGACATAAAATAACCCATGGAAAGGAATGGGTTTAATTTCATAAATCATACATCCATGAAAAAACTTTGGGGATATAAAAAGGTAATAACATACTAGTATAGGAATAATCAATCTTTATTGAAGAAGAAACAATCTCAAGAGAAATAAAATATCTATTTTTAGAAAGAAGAGTTCTTTTAGAAAATCAATGTATTTTTCATAAAACCATATCAGAAACATGTATATCTCAAAAGATAAAAGTTAATAACAATTAAATTATATTTTATAATTATTAAATTAACATCTATAGTAAAAATTTTCATGAAATAGGAATAACCCAAAGAATAGAAATTTGGTTTGATAATCCTCTTGCCTTATGTCTGAATGATTTATTCACTTTAATAACCCAGATAATCAAATTGTATTAATTAATTAATAAAAAAATAACTTATTATACATTTATTTTATTTATTATAATTTTATTAATTTCATTTATGTCCATTATGATGAGTTATAAAGTTCAATTTTGTCATTATGAGAGTGTTTATTTATTGGTTTTCAGGATCGATTCGCTTGTATACAAGTATAAAAGTTTGTCTAAGATGAGAATAATTATCCAAAATTGAAATTATATGTTATTATTGAACTTACATAAGTTTAATTGGTATTATATATAATTTTTTTCCAAATATTATGATGATTCATTAGATAACATGTTAATAATAATCTTTTAGATTATTTTTTGTGGTTTTCAATCACAACAAACTCATTTTGTATTATTATTTAATATTATGTAAATATTTTAATTTAAGAATATAGAAATGGTTATAAAATAAATTTTAAAATATCTTTAAACCATTATAATGGTTTTATAACTATAATTGAAGGTTTTAAAGGAAAATGAAAACTTTTCATCCTCAGAGGCTATAAATTAACACCTCAGAGACGATGTTTTCATTTTTAGAATAAAAGAGAGAGGATAAGAGGTTTAATGAACAATTATTACACTAAAATAAAAACATTCTGGTATATATAATATACTAGAGTTATTATTAAACTTTTATGAGGGTATTTTAGTAGAGAATAATAAAAAAATGAAATTGAATTAAAAGAGAATGAAAGAGGATTTTGCCTCTTGAATTCTTCTCTTTGAGAACCTCCTTAGAGAAATTTCATTTTGGTCTTTTGTTGAGACCAAGGTATACTGTATGTGGGGGAGGGTCTTGGGAAGAGTATTGGGTAGAAATTAGACAAACTTAAATTCTTGTAAGGTGTGAGGATAAGAAATGGTTAGGGTGGAATTTTTAGGGGAGGGGAGAGGTGTTTTTTCATTATTTTATTCATTATTTTATTATTTTCTCTCACGAATATGAATAGTTTTTATTCCCATGACCAAATAAAAGAAAGGGAGGATATTTCAATATTATGGGATTACATCATCCATACATTATCTATGAATCAATAATTCATGTATTTTCTAAATACTGTAAATTATTGTATTTCACTATTCATCAAAAAATTCAACTATTTTAGAGAAATACCAAAAGTTTAACCAAACCATTTTTTGATGTGTAGAATTAAAAAATAGACTCCATTTTATGAAAATAATTTTCTAAATATGTAAATTTTAATTTTTAATTAAAATCATCATTTATTCGAAAAATACCAATTTTAAAATTATAACTGATTTTATAACACTTTGAAAAATTAATTAAGGTATCATGAAATTATCTTATAATCATAAGAAAAAAAATATTAATTTATGAATATATTTTATAAATTTTATTTTAAATCTTTATATTAATTATAAAATTTTAAATAAACATTTATGTTTCACAAAAATATCAACGCTTAATTTATCATTTTTAAAACATTTATTTACTTATTCTATGATATAAATATATCATATTTTAATTTATAAGATGCATAAATTTTATTTAGAATTTTATAGGTGAGGTTACTATTCTATTGGATGGGTTAATATTCTTAATTTTCACATTACTATTCCAAAGGTCATGTTACTATTCTATTAGTTTAGGTTCTTTAATTTCTAAAAATATTTCTTATTTCATTCTTTATTTTTGAGAATAAAGTTTTTTTGGGGATATATATGATATTTATATATATTATACCATATAACATAATTATAAGAAGGTAAACAATTCCATTGATAAAAATTTGGGTCGTTACATTCTTTCCACATTTTGAAATTTCACCCTCAAAATTTCATTTTACATAAATAGGTGAGCGTACATCTCCTTCATCACTTCCTCTAATTCCCATGTTACCTCTTCATACTTATGGTTCTTCCATAGTACTTTGGACAGGTGAGTAGTATTTTTTCTTAGAACTTTATCTCTACGGTCCAAGATCTTAATTGCCTGCTCCTCAAAAGAAAGATCATTTTACAACTGTACCGCCTCTGAATTCAATACATGTGAGAGATCTTGTATGAACTTTATCAAGAGGGATAAAAGGAATACATCGGGTACTTAATACAGAATAGCTAGAAGTTCTTATTTGATAGGTCAAACCTCCGATATGATCCCGAATCTCGAAAAGGCCGATATACCTTGGAATCAACTTTCCTTTCCTCCCAAATCCCATGATCCTATTCCATTGAGATATTAGGAGGAATACCATGTATCCAACCTCAAAATCTAGGTCCCATGGATGATTGTATGTATAGATCTTTTGTCTACTTTGGGATTCCATTTTGTTCTGCTAATTTTTTTTCACCTTTTCTACCATTTATTCGACCATTTAAGGTCCTAGCAACTTATGTTCATGGACTTCATCCCATCATGTTAGTTTTTTGCATATTTTCTCATAAAGGATTCATATGGATTAATTTGGATACTCAAGTGGAAAATATTTTGGTAAAATAAATCATCTAAAGGAATATGTTGGTCCCATCCTCATTTTGAGTCTATAGAACATTATCTCAACATGTCTTCTAGTTTTGAATAGTTTTCTCTAATTGTACTTAATTTTGGGGATGATAAGTTGTATTGAATTTCAACTTGATGTTTAGAGAATGTTGGAGAATTTTCCTAACTTGGATATAATTATTGGATCTCAGTCAGATACAATTGATAATGGTAATCCATATTTCCTTACCAATTCTCTAATATATATCTATGAAAGTTTATCCAGTGATAATTCCTCTCAAATTGTGATAAATTGAACTGTCTTTTCATGATTATCCACAACAACCCATATATAATTGTTTCCTCTTGATGTATTCGTAAGTCTGATGAAAAAGTCCATAGTGATTTTTTCCCATTTCCATGTTGGTGTGGGTAATGGTTGCATCATCCCCTTAGACTTTTTCTTTTTATCATTCACTTGCTAACATACCAGGAACTTTTATGTATATTCAGAAATTTCCTTCTTCTTATTATCCCACCAATAGTTATCTCAGAGATCTCAATACATATTTATGCTCCTAGATGAATAGATAAGGTTGTATTATGTGAATCGCTCAAAATATCTTTCTTTGTCTCTCGGTTGGATGTTACACATAATCATGGACCGAATCTTACAACTCCTTCCTCATCAATTTTGAAATCTGAGGATTTATCCTTTCAGACAAATTCCCACCTTCTTCTGAATTTCTACATCATTTATTTGAGAATTATTTATTTTCTCCATGAAGGATGGTTGAGAAATAATTTGAGAAAGGATTGATGATGTTCCTTAATTAATTATTCCCATATCCATCTTTTAAAAATCTAAGAAGATCAGATCCTTCTCAATTCTCATCATTGATAAAGTTGCAGGAGCCTTTCTACTTAGATCATCCACCACTTTATTCACTTTTCTAGGATGGTAGTGCATTGATCAGTCATAATCCTTGATTATATCTAACCATATTCATTGATGAATATTAATCTTCTTATGTGTAAATATATAATTGAGGTTCTTATAATAATTATATATTTCAGACTTCTCCCCATAGAGATAATGCTGCCATATTTTCAATGTGAAGATCACATCTTCCTACTCCAGATTAGGTGTGGGATAGTTTTTCTCATGAATTTTTAACTACCTTGAGACATGGGCTATCACTTTATCATTTTTCATTAGTATTTATCCTAATACCTTCTTTGAATCATTTTTTACACCATAAAGAGTTCCCCATTTTTCATTAGTGTGAGCTCAGGTACAATGATAAGCCACTTTTTCAACTCTTTGAAGTAGTCTTCACTTTCACTAGTCCATACAAACTTCACTAACTTCTGAGTCATCTTAGTTATTGGGTTTAACAATCATGATAAATTCTTCACAAACCATTGGTAATGTCCAGCTAGACCAAGGAGACTAAAAATCTCTTTTACAGATGTTGTCTTGGGTCATTCTTCGATTACCTTTGTCTTGTAAGGGTCCAAAAACATTCTTTTTTTAGTGATAATATACCTAATAATGATACCTCCTCCATCCAGAACTCACATTTATTGTACCTTAAATTTTTCTTCTCCCTTCAAAATGTCTTTAGCATAGTATTCAAATGCTCCTTATGCTCCCCTTTCTCTTATAGTGTATCATAATATTATTAATAAAGACTACCAAAAAAAATTCAACGCAATCTCTAAAGACTCTATTCATTAAATCCATGAATATTGTTAAATAATTAGTGAGTCCAAAAGGAATCACTATAAACTCATAGAGTCTATACCTCATTCTAAATTCATTCTTGGGAATATCTTGTTTCCTCACCTTTAATTAGTGATATCCCGACTGAAGGTTCACCTTAGAGAAATACTCTAGCCCACATAGTTAAACGAACAATTCATCTATATGTGGAAGGGGATACTTGTTATTTATCATGTTTTTTTGATCTCATGATAATTAATATAGAGGCACGTCGATCCATCCTCCTTCTTGATTAAGAGGACTGGTGCACCCCATCTTGAAGCACTCAGGCGTATAAATACCTTGTCCATATTCTCTTGTAACTACTTCTTTAGTTCCTCAAACTTAATGGTGGACATTGTATAAGGTGTCTTTGATATAGGTAAATATCCAAGAATAAGTTCAATTGATAACTAAACCTCTCGATTACGAGGAATACTAGGAAATTCTTTAGGGAACACATCAGTGTATCCCCTTATAATGGGCATGTATTAGATCATGATTCTCTCCTTTGCCTCGATCATTTGAGCTAGATATACTTACTCATAAGGAAATAATATCCACAATTGAGACAATTATTCTAAAAGAGATTCATAATTATCCATACACTTGTATAGAATTGGAGGATGCCTCTAAATGTGAAGAGTGATCTCCCTTCACTGATAACTGATGTTGGATTTGTATAAAGATAGCCAATCCTTGCCCAATATAGCATCAAACTCTACCAAAAGAAGTAAGACAATATTTTTTGGGAGGTTTAGTCCAAAAACATTAATTGAGGTAGAGTTATATACTTTAGATGAAATAATTGATTCATTTTCTATTCTCACAGATAACTCAACCTCCAAATTTTGATGTGGTGTTTGAATAGTTTTACTAAACTTGCAAGATATGAAAGAATGCATAGAATCTGAATCAAATGGTATATTTGATATTCTTGAATGAATAACCAACGTACCTGTCACTACATCATTCACGAGTTCCACCTTATTAGTAGTGATTTCATAATCATTCCCTTTATCTTTTGGATTTGTTGGATGTTTATGATGATTATCCTTAAAGACACGAGGTTTAGTGCACTGGCTTGCATAGATCCCTTACTCCCTATATTTGAAGCATTGAACCATGGGTGGTGCTCTCCTTTCCTCTACAACATTATCCTGCTTCCTCGTTTCTCTTCAACATTCATGAGCTTGGTGGCCTTCTCTCCCACACTTGAAGAATTTCTCTATCCCTTTGAGGTAATTCCAATGATGCTTCTTCCCTCATTTTTGACATGTGAGTGGTTGAGTTTTCTTTCAACCTTTTTCATTATATCCACCAACTTCAAACTCTATCTTTTGTTTCTTATCACCATAGCCATGGGACTACACTCCAAACTCCATATTCACTTTGATATCACATCGAAAAACTTATTCATAACTCTCAAAGTCTCTAATTTCTAGATCCTTTTGAAGGTGTGGTTTTAAATCACTAAAGAATCTATCTATTTTTCTATCATTGTTGATAATAAAACCCAAGGCATACCTTGAAATCCTTGTGAAATTTTATTCATAATCCATGATATATTTACCTTCCTTTTTCTTAATCTCTATAAATTCTCTCTCTATATTCATATAAAGAGTTCGAGGTAAATACATTTTAATAAATATTTTCATTAAGTCCCCCTACTATATATTTTTAATTTAATCCTTCATATTGGTGTTCTTAATCAGCACCCACCATTGATCAGCCTCTCCATCTAAATGATAAACAATCATAATCACCATCTCCATCTCAGAATAATGATTCACAAAAAAGATCTTCTCCATTGAATTTACCCACTATTCCATGACTGGTGGATCGGAAGATCTACTAAATGTAGGTGGTCATTTCCACGTAAAATACTCTATATCCAGTTGCTCCCTCTTAGGGGAAGGAGGAAATTCCACATTATTTAGGTTACTGTTCATATCTTAAGATAGTTGAATAATAATCACTAGGAAATTTTAAACTCCACCTCCCAAGGCATTAGAGATATCATTTGGTCAATCACTCCATTGTCCCTAGCATGGGTTTTGGGCTTGGTTTCCCCTGGTTCCCACCATTTTATAAAATAGAAAAGGTTTGAACAAAACATAAGTCAACAATTTAGGAATAAATAATTTATTCCATTGTGAAATTAACTCTAAATTCATATTTTGTGGGAACCCTATGTTTAGAATTTTTCTAAAAAAAATATTATTGGGTGATTACATATACTTAGCCTCATAATTAAGGGTTTTCACTAATGTTCCCTAATCCTAATTCACAAATTAACTAAACCATTCTATGATACCAACTATAGTGACCCTATTTTTATTACATGGCTATTACATAAATTTAAAGATAAATAACGTAAAAGTGTTACAAAACCAGGATCTAAAGGTTTAGTGTCTTGAGAAAATTAGGACCATACACAACTTTTACATAATAAAACATAAATATTATTTTAATTACTTATTCTCTAGCTTCTTATTGAACCTTTTTTTCTCCTTAGTATAAGTAGTCACCAGAGGATATACATCAAAGAAAGGTGTGAACTAAAATACCAGTAAGAGGATAGATAAGAACATGAATCAATATAATATGAAGGATAATAATAATAATGATAATAACATAAGTATGTTATAATCATCATAATCGTGATAGGAAGTGTTATATAAAGGCATGAAACATGGCAATGAATAAAAATGAAACATCGTGTCTTAGTAGTCAAATACCACACATAGTTTTCAACAAAGATAGAATCATGTTCATGTAAAAAATATGTGCATAATTATAAAATCATAATTGTGAAGAAATATATCATCAATTTCATGAATATTTTACATTATCTCATTAAATACATCACATTACCCAATTCATTGGAGCGCTATATAATTCTGGCTGCATCTGTCACATTATTACATTTACATAATCATGCATGCCACATAAAACGTATATCAATATTAGAAATAAAATAACCCATGGAAAGGAATGGGTTTAATTTCATAAAACATAAAATCATGAACAAAATTTGGGGTTCCAAAAATGGAATAACATACTGGTATAAGAATCATAAATCTTGAGTGAAGAAGAAACAATCTCAAGAGAAGTAAAATATGTATTTTTAGAAAGAATATATATTTTGTAAAATCTTTTTATTTTTCATAAAAACATATCAGAAAAATGTATTTCCTAGAAGATTAATAGTAATAATAGTGAAATTATATTTTATGAGTATTAAATGAACATCCACACTAAAATTTGGCACAGAGGAGGAATAACTGAGAGAACAAAAATTGGGTTTTAGAATCCTCATACCTTATGTATGAAATATTTATTCACTTTAATATACTATATAATTATATTATATTATTTAATTAATAAATAAATAATATCTTATACATGTATTTGAATTATTATAATTTTATTAAGTTCATTTATAGACAACATGATGAGTTTTGGAATTCAATTCCACCATTTTGAGAGTGTTTGTTTCTTTTTTTTCATGATCGATTCGCTTGTATACAAGTACAGAAGTTCATGTAAGATGAGAATAATCCTCAAGAATTGAAATTATATGTCATTAGTGAACTTACAAAAGTTTAATTTGTACTATATATTATTTTTTTCTAGATATTAGAATGATTCATTAGATAACATGATAATGATAATCGTTTAGATTATTTTTTTTAGTTTTCAATCACAATGAATATTATGTATATATGTTAGTTAAAAAAACATAAAAAAGGTTAGAACATAAATTTTAAAATATTTTTCAACCATTATAATGGTTTTATGACCATCCTTGAAGGCGGTAATGTAAATTGAAAATTTTCACCCTTGAAGGTAATAAATTAACACCTCACAGATTACGTTTTCATTTTTTGATTAAAAGGGAGAGGACAAGAGGTTTGATGATGTATTATTCCATTAACGTAATAACATTATAGTATATATAATATACTTAAGTTATAATTACACTAAGATTATGGTAGGTGAGGATATAATAAGAAAATAAATGAAATTGAATTAAAAGAGAATGAAAGATGATTTTACCTCTTGAATTCTTCTCCTTGAGAACCTCCTTAGGAAAAATTGGAGTTGGTATTTTTTGAGACCAAAGGATACTGGATGTGGGGGAGGGGATTGGGAAGAGTATTGGGAGGAAATTGGACAAGCTTAAAGGATTTTAAGGTGTGAGGAGAATAGGTGGTGAGGGGTGGAATTTATAGGGGAGGAGGGGGGTGTTTTTTGATTATTTTATTCATTAGTTTATTATTTTTGATCAAGACTATGAATAGTTTTTATTCCCATGAATAAATTAAGTAAGAGGAGAGGATAGTTATATATTATGGGTTTAAATCATCCATACAACATCTATAACTCAATAATTCATTTATTTTCTAAATACTGTAATTTATTGTATTTTACTATTCACTAAAAATTCAACTATTTTTGAAAAATTCCAAAAATTTACCCTAACCATTTTTTGATGTCTATAATTAAAAAATATACTCTATTTTATGAAAATAATTTTCTAAATATGATAATTTTAATTTTTAATTGAAATCATCATTTATTTGAAAAATACCAATTTTAAAAGTATAATTGATTTTGTAACACTTTGAAAAATTAATTAAGGTATCATAAAATTATATTATAATTTTAATACAACAAAATATTAATTTATGAATATATTTTATAAATTTTCTTTTAAATCATTATATTAATTATAAAAATTTAAATAAACATTTTTGTTTCAAAAAAATATCAATACTTAATTTATCATTTTTTTTAAAATATTTACTTATTCCATGATATAAATATATCATATTTTAATTTATAAGATGCCTAAATTTTATTTATACTTTCATAGGAATGGTTACTATTCTATTGGTTGGGTTACTATTCTTAATGGTCACATTACTATTCCAAAGGTTATGTTACTATTCCTTTGGTTTAGGTTCCTTAATTTATATAAATATCAATTATTTCATTCTTCATTTATGAGAATAATTTTTTTATGGGGATCTCTAAGATATGTATGTGTTTTATACCATATAACATAATTATAAGAAAGGAAACAATTTCATTAACAAAATTTTAGGTCATTACATATATAAGTATATTTAAAGAAATAATATGTTATATATGATATTATTATCATTCTATAAAGACAAAATACTATTTACCTCATTTCCGTAATAATCATTGAAAAATGGAAATTTACCCATGTGTGTGTACAACTTACCATCTCCATGATCATAACATACTTCATTTTTCAAAACCATCTTTTGTGATTGGTCTTAAAAGTATATTTGATGTATAAATATGATAATTATTCCATGGTTATTATTATTTAGATTATGGAACTATATAATATGCACATGAACCATAAATTTCATGACCAAGCATGAATAAGCAAACAAGGAAATTAACACCCGAAATAATGAAAATAATGAGTGATTATTAACGAACAGGTGATAAGATTTTATAAAATGCTCATATATGTTATTATAAAAATTAATATGGTTTTTTATAAGTTAATAAAAAGTTTAAAACTACTATACAGGAGGTTAAATCATTTTCAACCAAAATAAATCATGAGGTAAGGGACTCTGCCTCAATTTCCCTTCATTGAGGAATATTGTAATGTTATGTACTTAATTTCTTTTATATGGTGCACTAACTACCCCTTTGACATATAATATCATGATTCATTAATAATTCATGGTATTTTTAAGTTTAGTTTTAAATTATTTCATCCATGGGGTTTTGACTTAAAATTTACAAAGTGGAAAATAATTTCATAACACAATTTCATTTTATTGGGTTATATTAATTATTTGTTCTCTTTATTATTCTAATATTATGTGTGTGATGAATTTTGATTATATTATGATTCATTTTTAATTATTTTATGTGGATGTACATTTAATACACTTAATCTATTCATTGTTTAATTTTCACTTTAACATTGTGATCATTGTAAGGGTTTATTTTACAATATCATTCTAATCGAGATTATTTATTCTAGAATTTAAATTGAAGGAAATTATTTGACCATTTCCAAATAAACCCATTTCATTTTCTTATCCTATAGTTATTCATGATATTTTAAATTAATAGTTCCATTTTCCACTATTTGGTACTTAAAATGTTTGAGAATTTTTTTTAGAAAATCTAAATTCATTTCTCTCTTCGGTCAGAAATCTATTTTCTTCCAAAACCATGTTTTCAAAAAATGTTTTCAAAAATGTTTTTAGCCTTTCAAAATGATTTATTAAAGAAATTTTTGCACTTTTTTACTTTTTAAAAAATATTTTGAAAGGAATCTTCATGTCATTTTCTAAACAATTCTGGTTTGGCTTTTACTGAAAATGTAAAAGGGGTATTTGTTTTAACGTACTCGACATGTACAAAATTTACTGTTATCATGACCACTATGTGTTTTAAATATTACTTTAAAAGTTTAAAATATTATTTTCAAAGAAAATTATTTTTAAAATGTTTTGTGAACTTTTAGGTTTATTAAGTTGTTTTCAAAATGAAAATGTTTTTTCCTCAATAATTTTTTTAATAATTTTTTATGGTGTTTCCATTAATCAATGAAATCAACCCTTTATTCTTAATAAAATGGGTATATGATGTATTTATACGATACATATTATTTTATATAGATGGTTTATTCCATGACCCATCCCAGAGGGGCCCTTTTCGTCACTACCCCAAGCCAACCTTCAATAGGACAGGGGTTGGTGACTAGCACCGAGTAGGCATATCCCATAAATGGGAGGTATTGGCCTAAATTTCATGTATGTATGCACACATATCCAAGCCAAAAATGATGAAATGTAAAAACACTAAGTAAAAAATGCATGAAAACCACAATATCCCATAAACATAGTACAATAGTAAAAGTACTGGAAAGTGAACAGGACCAAAAACAAGCCCACCAAAAGAAAAGAGTCTCTAAACACAAGTTTGTCCTATAAGAAAATTGGTACAGGGACTGTCGTATGAAAGATTCCAAAACACACCTCAGTATTTCCGATATCACAAAGCATTTCCTGGTCCTGGCCTGCCTGGAACTCCGTCGAAAGGTCGATCGTCTGCACAAGACACGACATGTGTGGGTAAAGCTTGTGCAGGGATGAGTAAAACAATACTCAATAGGACACCCTAGAACCACAAAGTAAATAACACAAGAAAATATCACAAATGAAATACCATAAAGGAATGTATAGTTATCTCCACATGGGTATATGTCTATAGATCATATAACAAGAACATCCAAATATACTCAATCCAATACACACAATCTAGAGGTAAGTCATAACCAATTACCAGCCATAGGATTATTCTCAAAGAATGCTCGTTCTAGGAGAACTCACTCCTCGAGCCATGATATAATCAGAGACACTGACTGAGAGGTATAGCTCATTTGGGCCTTACCCAAATAGATCACATTGGTCAAGGAAGATTGTGGTACACAGATAGGGGATCCTACCCAAAGAATACCACTAAGACAATCCGGATCAAACCGCAATGTAGGGGATCCTTCCTAGAGAATACCATTAACCCTGATGATGTGGCTTATAATATAGGGGATCCTACCAAAATAATACCACTAACCCTACTAATGCATCCTGCTAGATGGAGGACCAACACTCTTCTCTCGGAGTTTATGTCAATTCCACAAAACTCCACTATGGGTGATATAGGATCGCTCTAGTCCCAAGGAGGGATACCATTACTCTATATGTGACTAATCCTCTAGAGGAAACTATAATCCAATAATGTGGATGTAATTCCATACTAAACCCTTGAAAAAGTGACTAAGGGAATGCTATCAACCTATAATGTTACAAGTTAAAATCTCACCAAATTATCTCAAATTGATTGTCTCGTCGTTAGAGTCCAAACTCCATAGACGGATCGTCAAACATACGTACCATTTGAAAGTTATGGTCATTTAAAAATTTAAGAGGGGTCACTTGGCCTATGGAATAATCGCATGGTTATTCCACTGACTATGGAGGATGAACACCATAGTCAACCACCTGTTCTAGCCACCCCACGGCTATCACGGTCAACCGTACTACCGCGCGACAGCTCCGTGATCGATCGCGCCACGGCAACTCAAGCTGTCACGGAGGTCAATCATGCCCCCAGTTGGAGTGTCCATGGATCATGTTTGACCGCCACAGTCAACGAAGGTCTAGCCCTGCTCCAATCACCTAGGGTCTAACCTTTCCAGGCCCACTGGCGTGCAGACTGCCCAGCCCACTAGCATGCGAGCTGCACAGCCTGGCCTGTTCGCTCCATCCAGTCGCTTGCAGTGACTGACGCCACCCTGTCACATCACACGTCAGACCAACCACATCCCACACGGATGCCCTGCTGCATCCCACGCGACGCCACCACCAGTGCCAATCTCTGATGGATCTGCTTCTGTGAGCCACTGTTCTTTCTATGATGACCAAAATTCAAAATGGTTGCAGATCTGGGTTAAACAGGTCCCGATCTACATAGATTTGGTATCTATTTTCTCTTTGACTCTAATTCAGGTGGATAGTTATGTTTAGATCCTTTCATAAAGTTGAGCCATGGCCATGAGGTCTAGTGGAAAAGAAAATGAAGAACGAAGGGAGAAAATACATAGGAATGAATTTTTATCATCGTTGGGTAAGAGTTCTTGGCCAACGATCAAGGGAGGGGAATTTGGGAAAGATAAATCCTGATAACCCAAAAAAATAGTCCCATCCCACAAGAAGATAAAACTACGGATCAATCTATTCATTTATTGATTTATATTCATCGTGGAAAATCAAGAACAAGGAAAAATCACAAAGAAACAACCACCCTACCTCGATTCAGATCAGTCACTAATGAAGGATGATCGATGTGTTGTTGTCAGCGGTGAGGTTCCTTCGAATCAGCTACATGTTGATCATCGATCCATGATCTATCACCATTTTGTGGAGAGAGATATTTATCCATATCTTATAGTAATTATAGATTTATGGTGATAACTCAAAATTCCTGAAAATTTCTTGATAAAAATATAGTGTCGTTGCGTTAAATAAAATAATTTTTATTAAATTATTTTATCCCTATTACATCCCGCGACAACTTTTTCACCATTGACCTGTACCAACCAGAGTTAAGTCGCACCTAGGGTAAAATCACTATTTTGATTTCAATTGTGCCCTTATATTTTTTATTTGGATACCCAATTAAGATTTATTCCACTTTTTTAGGAAAACTATGCATGCATGCTATTAAAAAGTTTAATATTTTTCAAACAATTTTTCTAGGCACACCAGGCCTCAGAATTTCCTATCGTATTAGTGATTGGTCCCAAAATAAATCCATATAATATCTAAAAATAATACATATAAAATTCAAAAAGCTACATTCTCCCAAACTTAGGCCTTTATGTCCCCAAAAGCCAAAATAAAGGGAAAATCAAACAGATGAGGGAACTGAACATGAATCTAAGACTTCGACTCCCATGTGCTCTCCTGGAGATTCTTGTGCTACCACAAAATGCACACCAGAGGGATTGACCACCCACAAAGGATCTTATCCTATTGATCCTGTACCTCCACTGGGTACTCCACAAAATTTTCCCCGTCATCGAGTTTATCCCACCCCAGCCAATGACGTGAAATGGGTCATGCACATACCTCCTCAGTTGTGACGTGTGGAAGACATAGTATATCCGCTCTAATTGTGGAGGTAGATTTAAGTGATATGTCACCTCTCAAACTCTATGTGGTGTCAGGAAAGGTTTGATTAACCTCAAAGATACCTTATCATCCCGACCAAATCTCCATAATCCACATCGAGGTGAGACCTGAAGGAACATGTGGTCTCCTTCCTCAAACTCCAAGGGCCTCTGTCGCTTATCATAATAAGAATTGTGATGGATCTGTGCAGTCTTCATCAAATCCTAGATGACATTCACCTTATCTATAGTAAATTACACCAACTCTGGCCACATGAGTGTTGACTCTCCTGGGACCGTCCAGCAATGTGGTGACCAGTAGGGTCACCCGTACAAGGCCTCAAATGGTGCCACACCAATGGTGGAATGATGCTATTGTTTTATAAAAACTCCACCAGAGGTAGGTGATCCTCCCAAATAAAGACAAATTCTAACATTAAAGCCCGAAACATGTCCTCTAGGACCTGAATGGTCCCCTCAATCTGGCCATTTTCCTGTGGGTGAAACCTTGTGCTCGAGCGTTACGGAGTCCCAAACGCCTCCTTCAATCATTTCCACAACCGAGATGTAAAGAGATCATAATTATATGAAACTATCATTGATGTAACTCCATGGAGTTGAACTATATCTTGTACATAGAGGCGTCATAATCTCTCTACTAGACTCTGATCCCATATAAATAGGAAGTGGGATGACTTGGTGAGTCAATCAATAATCACCTATATAGTATTATTCCCCCTAGATGTATGTGGTAAACCTGTCACAAAGTCCATAGATATCTCATCTCACTTCAAATCTTGGAACCTCATGGGGTTGTGTCAAACCCACTAAAACCTAGTACTCATCCTTCACTTTCTAATAAGTAAGGCATTGATAAATGAACTCTGTAACTCCCTTATTCATTATTGGCCACCAAAACTGACATTGGAGGTCTTGGTACATCTTTTACACACCTTTATGTACCACCAATGGGTATGTATGGAACTCCCTCAAAACCCACTCCCGCAATTCCACTGGTACTACTGTGTTCCCTCTAAAAAGAACAATGTGGTCCCCACATTTTGAATAAATATCAGGGGCATAACCTATAGACATCTGAGCACATAAAGTCTCGTAGTCAGTATCCCCAAGTTGTGCCTCCCTGACTCGTTGTAAGAGAGGAGGGTTTACAACCATTGAATAGAGGTAAGATTCCCCATATCCATCTACAAAGGATAACTACACTGAGACTAACTGCTCTGACGCCTCATTCAGCAACTGAGAATTGGATCTTCTACTGAGAGAATATACCACCATGTTCCTCTTCCCAGGAGTAAAGACAATATCAATGTAATAGTCTTAGAGGAACTCTATCTATCGCCTTTGTCTCAAGTTTAGATCATTCTGAGAGAAGATATACTTGAGACTCTTTCGGTCAGAGTAGACGATAAATTGTTCTCCCATCAAGTAGTGTCTCCACATATTCAATGAAAAGACTACCAATACTAACTCAAGATCACGGGTCACATAGTTATACTCATGTGGTCTCAATTGGCATGAATCATAGGCAATCACAACTATCCTATACATCATGAAACAACCAATCCTGGTTCCTGATGCATTGCAGAACACTATGTACTCAGCACCCTCCTCTAGAAATCTCATGATGGGAGCGTTCGTCAATCTCTGTCTCAATTGCTAAAAACTCTCCTGGAACATTATTTTCCATGAAAAATTATGTCTCTTTCATTTCAAATCTATCAAGGGTAATTCCATGTTATAGAGTTCGGGTACAAACCTCTGATAGTACCATACCAAACCAAGGAAACTTCACACCCCAGTAACACTCTTAGGTGAATCCCAATAAATATTCGCTAGATGCACTCCAACTCAAGCCTACAAAATGATGTGTCCTAGAAAATGGACCTCTCGAATCCAAAATTGACACTTAGAGAGATTCCTGTAAAGTTTGTGCTCTCAGAGTGTGTCTAGGACCATTCTCAAGTGTCTCATGTGCTCCTCCTCAGACATCGACTACACTAAGATGTCTTCAATGAAGACCACCATGAACTAGTCTAAGTAAGACTAAATGATCATATTCATGAGTCCCATGAATGTTTTTGAGGAGTTATTCACACTAAATAGCATCAAAAATTACTCATAGTGGATGCAACGACATCTGAAGGATGTCCTCAGTATATCCTCATCTCATACTCATAGCTGGTAATAGCCATATCTGAGATCAATCTTTGGGAACCATTGCTCCCCTTTCAACTAATCTAAGGGGTCATTAATCCTCGATAGTGGATACTTATTATTCATGGTCACCTAGTTCAGGCACTGGAATTCCACACATAACCTCAAGCTCTTGTCTTCCTTCTTGTAAAACAAAATTGGGGCTGATGAGGGTGAAACATTGGGTCTCGTGAATCCCTACCTCTACAAGTCCTCCAATTGTACCCTCATCTCACAAAGCTCTACAGGAGACATCCAATATGAAGTTGTAAATACCGATGTCATCCTAGGTTATATATCAATTCAAAAATCTACCTCTCTATAGGGAGGTAAATCTAGAATATCCTTAGAAAATATGTCCTCATACTCCACCACCACTATAGGAAACTGAGGACTCATATCATACACAACACCGAGGGTGAGGCTAGCCAACTGATTTTTAATTGGATGAACCCTCCTATGTGTGAGTTTTTCCTACACTTATTGCATTTCATTTTCACCAACAAAGGAAAACCCGGTCCCATCACTACAGACACACCAAACTTGGTGCCTAAAACAGTCAATCTGAGCATGAACTTTGGATAGCCAGTCCATACCAAGAATGATATTATAAGGGCTTGATGCCACTGCCAAGAGATCCCAACTGAAACTCTCACCTATAAGAGTCAGTTCACACTATCAACACTAATGTGTGATCATCGAGTCTCCTTCCATAGTATTTTCTAAGCATAAGGGTCAAATCAAATGTTCCAACGTAATCTCTGGGTATCAAACTAGATTTGTGAAAATAAAGGAATGATTAGAACCTTTGTCTATCAAAACTATAGAAAAGGTGGAAAAGACACATATCATATATTGTATCATCCCTATATCCTTAGGTTCATAATCATTCATTGACTTTAGTTGCCCTCATCCCTACCCACCAGCTCCCTGAGAATGGCATGGACCACTTGGGGGTGGTGGAAGTAACATGTTGAACCTTTATCCACCTCTTACTACCATGAATACTCCTATACCACATTGTTTTCCCTATTTACCACCTTTTTCATGTCTCTACCTCTGCCTCAGAGGTCCCTCAACTATCCCTCTATTATCTATATGATGGGTCAGGTAATCTCGTGCCATATGTCACTGACCATTGTATGTGTAACATCACCTATCCTTGGGATGATTAGATCTTCCCTAGGATTCCTGCACTACTTACCTTGATTCATGTGGTCGTCTTCTTAAGAGATTGACCCTCCTGGGTCCTTTTGACTATCATTGGCTAACTGTTGTTGAGATATTAGCTACCCAATTCCCACTTCTTACTCCCACTTTCAGTGTCTGCTCCACTAGAAATCTCTCTACTAGCAGAGATCACTCAAGTACCCCGTCATAAGTAAGAATGATAAGGGATACCATTGATTCCCTAATGTCCTGGAAAAATCCCTACTCAAAGGTCTAGTCCCTAAAGAACTAGTCTCACACCATGTCCAAGGAGTAGCGTGAAATATTAGTAAAATTCACTGAATACTTCACCACAATCCTACTTCCCTATTGCAGATGCAGAAGATCATGTATGCAACTGATTGCAACATGGCTGGAAAGAACTCTTATCTTAAGAGATGCTCGAAGTCTGTCCATGAGAGATTCGTCTTGTTGTGTTTCTGAGTCACTAAGCTCCACCATCACCCCATAGATCCCTGAAAAAGACTCATGGAAAGGAATTACATCTGGTCAGTATATGTCCTCACAAGTCAGAAAACCCAGGTGACTTCCTCTTTCCAATCCTCAGCCACTTGGGGGTCTGGATCACCCTGAAACCTGGGAGATCACTACCTCTGAAACTCTTGCAATGCGATCAGTCTGCATGCATCCTCAGCTAACAGTGTTGGTAGTATTTTTTGCTCGATGGGTGGTGGTATAGCTAGTAAACCACTCTAAGGTTCTATCTCTGATACATGCCCATGTACTGATGCCTCATCACTAGGAGGATCATCCTAATGATCACACAATGGAATACTAGATGGTTGTCTATGTGGATGCATCCTATGATAAAACAATGTGTACCATGGTCAATTGAGTATATCTAGAGAGATTACTAAAGAAGGACATGGAAAACACAACCATTCTTATATGATGCATGTACCATTTTTTCCTTATAACCATTTTTTCTTGTACCGAGTTGAAAATGTAGGTGTCAAGAGTCCTGATGTATAGATACGTCGACTGCCACACTAACACTAGAGTCGCTGACCTGAAATTCAAACTCAAAACACTTAACACTATTTCCCCAAACCAATCTCATAGACTCACAGTCTTAAAGTAGAACAGACCCGCTCTAATACCACTCTGTCACAACCCTTCCCAGAGGGGCTAATTCCATGACTACCCCAAGCTCGCCTCTAATAGGCTAGGGGGTGGTGACTAGAACTGAGTAGGCATATCCCACAAATGGGTGGCATTATCCCAAATTACATGTATGCACGCACACATCTCCAAGCCAAAAATGATGAAATATAAAAAAACTAAGTAAAAATGCATGAAAACCACTATATCCCACAATCAAAGTACAATAATGAAAGTAATGGAAAGTAAACAGGGCCAAAAACAATTCCACCAAAAGAAAAGATATTGTAACTACAAGTCTAGCCTGTTAGAAAATAGGTACTAGGACTATCATTTGAAAGCTTTAAGAACACACCTTGGTCTATCTGATCTCACAAATCACCACCTAGTCCTGGCCTTCTTCGAACTCTATCGAAAGGTCGATCATCTAAACAATACATGACACATTTATAAAAATCCCATGTAAGGGTGAGTAAAACAATACTCATTAGGACACCCCAAAACCACAAAATAAATACCACACTAAAATAACATAAAGGAAATACCACAAAGGAAGGTACAGTCAGCTCCACATAGGTATCTGTATACAACACATATAACAATAACATCTAGATATACTCAATCCAAGAATAAAATATAGAGGTAAGTCACAACCAATTACCATCCACAATATTCTTCTCGAAGCATGATCATTCTGGGAGAAATCACTTCTTGATCCATGATATAATTGGGGACACTCACTAAGAGGTCTAGCTCATTTGGGCCCCACCTAAAGAGAATTAATTGGTCAAGGAAGACTATGATACACAGAGAGGGGATCCTGCCTAAAGAATACCACTAACTCAATATGGATCAACCCAAAACATAAGGGATCCTACCTAGTGAATACCACTAAACCTACATTGTAGCTCATAACATAGAGGATCCTGCCTAGAGAATACCACTAACCCTACTAATGCAGACCGCTAGATGAAGGAACAACACCCTACTCATGGAGGTTATGTCAATTCCACAAAACTACACTAGGGGTGATAGAGGATTTCTCCAGTTCCAAGGAGGGATACCATAACTCTATCTGGGACTCAGCCTCCAAAGGGGACAACAATCTAGTAATGTGGATGTAATTTTGTACTGAACCCTCAAGGAAAAGACCAAGGGAATGATCTCAACCTATACTTTTCCAAGCTAAAAATTCACCACATTATCTCAAAAGTACTGCCTCATCGTCAAGGTCTCAATGCCATAGAAGGCTCATCAAATGAACATACCGTTTGAAAGTTATACTTGTTTGAAAATTTCAGAGGGGTCACTAGGCCTGTGGACCAACCATAGAAGACGACCACCTGGTCTGGCCACCCCACGGCCGTCATGGTCAACCATGTGGTAGCTCGTGAGACCGTGGCTAATAGTCAACCACTACGGTCAACCATGTCCTAGTCCTGCTCTGGTCACCCCGTGTCCTACCTTGATCCAATCCGGGTCTGACCCGACCAACTCAGTCAAACCCAACCCGCTAGGCCTGACTTGTCGCACTGAACTCGTCTCATCTGCTCCATGCGGTCACTCACAGTGACCACCGTCACTCCAAATAGTCGCCCCACCATGTCACGCGGTGTCGATCTCCACTGCCTCTGCTTCCACGAGCCGTTGTTCTTCCTCAGATGCCTAAAATTCAAAACGGTTGAAGATATGGGTTCCTCGGGTCCTAATCTATATAGATCTGGTCTCTATTGTCTTTTTTCCTCTAATATGGGAGTTTTTTCTCATTTGGATTCTTCTGTAAAGTAGATTCATGACCACGGGGGGTCCAACTATGAAGAATGCGAAGAATGGAGGGAGAAAATTCACAATAATGAAGGCTCATCATCATTTTCTAAGCATTCTTAGATAATGATCAAGGGCAGGGAATTTAGGTTAGATAAATCCCAATAACATAAAAAAAATAGCCTCATACCTTAATATGATCAAATAAAGAATCAATATGTTCATTGATTGATTCACGTTCATCATAGAAAATCAAGAATGGGGAAAATCAAAAAGAAACAACCACCCTACCTTGATTTGGAATAGTTGTTTATAATGGGTGATCGATGTGTCATCATCATTGGTAAGGTTCCTTTGAATCGGTTGTGCGTTGATCATCGATCCAGGATCCATCATCATTTGTTGAAAATAGATATTTCTCCATGACTCAAAGTAATTCTAGGGTTATGGTGATAACCCTGAATTCTTGACAAGAGCTTAATAAAAAGAAAGTGTCGTTGTGTTGAATAAAATAATTTTTATTAAATTATTTTATCCCTATTACATCCCACAACAATCTTTTCACATTCAACCCACGCCGACCAAAGTTAAGTCGCACCAGGGTAAAAACGCTACTATGAGTTCAATATTTCCCTCATATTTTTGATTTGGGCACTCATTTAATAGTTAATCCAATTTTTTAGTAAAACCACGCATGTGTGCTATTAAAAGGTTTAATATTTTTCAAAAAAAAATCCAGGCACACCAGGCCTCAGAATCGCACACCTTCTCAGCGCCTGGTCTCAAAATCAATCCATATAATATATAAAAAATGATATGGAAAATATGATACGTTACAGTTTATAATCATTTGACCAAGTAAATTATTTACATTCACTTTCTTGATTCATTTTTTGTATTCATTAACTTTCCATTTAAATGTTCACTTTCCTGTAATCATTATACATGTAATTTCCCCAAAATATAAATATTATTTATCATTGATATTCTTATTTGTTAAACCATATATAATTTCTATATAAGTTGTTTTACTTTGAAACTTATTTGATTGACTAAGAAATTATTGATAATTCATATTCTTTCTTCAATATGGATATTTAATGATAAGGCACATTATCATGAATTAAATTGATTATTCGATATATAAGTAATGCTTTCTATATACAGGCATGGGTGGGTCTAGTTACGGATAGACCCTTGATGCATCGATTGGTCTCATGAGACGAATCAGTTATTATTATCCATGGTATTTTCCTAATGATATTGTTTCTAGATGAATTTCATTCTTGGTTTATTTATTAAATAGAATGTGTTTTTCGTTATTTATATTTCCATATTGATTATGTCTTATAAAGTTATGATAATCATTTTATTGATTAAATAGAATGTGTTTTTAGTTATTTACCTTGCCATTTATTATTCAAGTAAATTATTTAAATGGAATGTGTGTTATGATATTTACCTTTACACATTTTTCATTCCTTATTGATTATGATCCATTTATTCATGATAGCTTCCATTATACTTAACCCTTACTGAGAATTTTAGATCACCATTATTTTTTTTGTTTTCCCATGATTCCATGAAGTGTACTATGATTTATATGCAAGGATATGCTAGAGGGAATAATTTTATTCTAAAAGAAATGTGTTGTAATTTTTGTTTTCAAATTTAATTCAAGACTCAAGTATGTATCTAGTTTATCAAGACTTCTAAAATATTTAGTCCTTCAGGATACAATTCCTTATATCATATGACAATGTAATAAATTAGATACAGGCTTCAAACTACTAGGGTCAGAGTCGTTATAAACCTATTTAACAAATTTTAACCTCCTAATTATAAATATGAAATAAATTTTTTCAATATTAAATTTTCTATAAATGGAATAAATTAGTTTTAATATAAGTGTGAAAAAATAAATGAAAAATAGTTTTTATAAAAATGTGTTTTTAGGCATATAAATTATTTTATACCAAATCAAGTATAATTGTAATATCCCAGGTATTTATAGAATAATACATTTTCATATCTATTAATATTTTTGAGTTTAATATTAATTTTAGTTTGAAGGGGACACTATGTATGATAGCATACTCAACACGCGACAACGGGTTTCTCTAAAATCTTACACTGTATATAACACTGAGTTATACCGAAAAAATAATACAACAATAATATTTTTATTTTAAATGGTAGTTAACGTCTAGTAATTATATTGGAGGGAATGAACAGAATTAACTATATTATGATTTTACATATTTTTTAAATGTTTTTAAATTTATCCAACTATTTTTAGAGGCTTAAAATGAGAATGAATCCAATTTTAAGCATAAAATACTCCAATATTTTTAAAAGGTCATTTTACAGCCTTTTGATGGAGAATTTTTTTAAATATAGTTTTTTTCACTTTTATATGTTCTATTTGATAAAATAAAATTCTTATTTAGAATCAGGACATCAAAATTTACTTCGGTTTAAATTTTGGTATTTTTCTGATAAAATCCATATTTTTATGAATAATGAAAAATAATGCAGTTTAATTCAAAACTACTTTTTCATATAATTTATTTATATAATTAGATTTAAATTTTAATTGGTTTTAAATTGTATTTAGATTAAGTTTTTATTATTTAATCCAATTATGTTCATTGAAAGTAATTTCACATTTAAATTGGACATAAACACATGTCAATCTTTTAATAGTTTTTACTTCTTAAAAACTCACTTTCTGGTTTTGACAGCAGGAATTAATTTTAAATTAATTACTGAAAATTATATGTTTTGAATTTGGAAAAATGGATTCCATATTTGGAATAATAAGGTACAAATTTTTTAAATAGGTAACTTTTATTTTTGGACATTGTGGATAGTAACTTCAGAAATTATTTTTATTTACCATGGTTAAAGGGTAAATCAGATAAATAAGGCCACAAAATAATATTATAATAACTTAAAACTATCCAAACACATGTAGTAATATTATTTTATGAGATATCTCCAACCATGGTCTTCCTTGGGTATATTTCCGGACCCCATGGAGCCACTTGGGTATGATAATGACCTTTTATAATATTTATTTTAATGGAAAGGGAAATATAACATAAACATGTATCTCCTAACTAAAAAAAATTAATTTGGTTTATATAAATTATATATTCAACTATAAATATTCATTATAAATATAAAAATATTTACTACATCATGGTATTTTATTTATAATTTTTATACATTAAATAAATAAATTTATTTAAGACACAATGATGATGCAGTGATTACCATATTAATGAAAGATTCAGATAAATGATATTATAAATATTAAAAAAATGTAATTTGAACATTTGTATGCAATACACAAATTTTTTTGAATATATTTACATGTTATGGATGGGATAATGAATTTTTTTATAAGTAATATATTTTTTATGAATTTAAAAAAATCAATTACTAAATAGTGTCAAAATTGACATAAATCAGTTTTTTAAAAAAATACTATTTTATTAAATGATATAATAGTCCTAAAAATATAATATTCGTCCAAATGAATTATATAATGTTAAAAATGTCACTAATGATCCAATTTTGGTTCTATTGGCATTTTATAGTAACTATAGTAACCATATATTATGAAAATACAAGAAGACGTTATAAGAGTTCATGTTTTTAACTAAGGGTTAAAGCTGAAAGATAAGGTTAATTTTGTGACCTAAACTTGTCTAAAACCTATTGTTTTAGAGGATTTATACCCATACTCATATTATCCTGGACATTTATCACTTTTTAACTATTATAATTCTAAAATAAATTTATAATAAAATAATATTTCAAAAATTTCTTAAAGTGCCCTTCCTCCTTCTTATAAAAGGACACCACATCTACCCACTTAGTCACACCTATAAATCCCTTTGTATCATCAAAATTATGATCCAATAAGCTCTAAACTTACCTCCATTACTCCTATAATCCTTAACTTGGGAAAAATACAACTCAAATAATCCTTTTAGATCAAATCAAAAGGATTTATCCGATTTAGAGGTAACGTCTTCTCTCAAGATCCTTTCCTTTATTTTCCTTCTCCAACCCCATAAATTATCTTTATTATATTATTTTATAAAAAAACCAGTATAATAAATATACTAGTATGTTTTTATACTAATATTTCTACCAAAACTTACACACACCTCCATCTAATGGATTTAGAACATACTGTTTCTGTGTACGGTGAACCACTACCTCACGAAATGATGATTGTTCAATTTTCTCCTATCACCTCTCATGGTGGACATTATGATGGAAATATATTTATTTATGATATATATGATATTTATATTATCTCAATGATTTTTTAATTTTCATTTAGAACATAACTTTATGCTTTTCATGTTGTATAAATATGATAATTTCATTTGAAGAAGTGTGGACTACTGCCCCCTCAAAGTGATATGACTCGTTCATGATATACATGAAATGTATAAAGGATGGTTTTAATGAAACTATGTAAAATATATATTATATATATTTTATTGTAATTTTAATATACATATGTATCAATTAGGTTTCTTTCTTTTAATAGGATAATGAAGTTAAAGTAGTGTTCATGCGTACGTACGACATATCGTCTCTATGAACGATGCATTTCATTTATTATTTCCAAATATTATGGATTATTATAAATATATATATATATATATATGATATTTATATTTTATTTAAATTATTAATATCATTTTGGATATGATAGAATTATGACCTTATGGAAAATTTGTAATCATAACAAGTTTATTTTTGACTCAAGTACCGAATATCAACTAAACATCCAATATAAACTTAAATCATTAAGTAATTTTTATAACATGGTAATAAGTGATATAAAATATATAAAAAACATGAAAAAGTTTCTAAAAAAATTATAAATTAACTTAATTTTATTATTCAGGATGATAAAAAATGAACGAGACAAGTCAGACTCAAGGTAAGGGAATTCGTCTCAATCTCCTTTCTTTGGGACATATCTTGATGTTATGCACCTTTATTTTCCTATAAGGTGTATATACAAAGTTTTGAATCATTATATAATAAATTATTATATTCTGATGATATTTAAAGTTTTGTATTATGTAATTCCTTAATGATATGTATTCAAGTGTTTCTTATGTGGTAGGGAATTCTCTACTTCTCTTTTCCTTTCAAGTTCTCTTTTATGTGATATGTCTTTCAAATTTCCATACCATGTTCTTATTTACATTTTATTCTTTAACTATACTAAATTATGAGTCTTTTATGAATGGTTTAACCATGTCTCCTCTCTATTTAATGTTTTCTAAAACCATGTTGCATAGTCGTTATGCTGAAGAATTTTCGTCTCAAAATCTCTCTCTTTTTATCAATAAATTTTCTTATTTTATTTATGTGAATACAAAAACATATTTAATTTCTTAGGGTATTAATAAATACATAAAAATGATATATTTTATTTTGTAATTGACATACATAAAACCCCCATTCCCTTTTTGTGGGTTATAAATGACACAATGATCATGTTTTTAATCACTTTTTAAAACATCACGATTTTGATATGAAACCCATTTCTTTTATTCTCTTTGTATTATTTATGAAAATTTTGATTATAATCTATATATATCACATGAAAATAAATACATATTAAGGGAGTTACCTGATAGTGATCCAATTCATTGGGTAAATAAATTAATCTCTATAGATGACAAGTTTTACGATACCTTGGTGAAAAAACTTGGTAAATTTTATGACACCTTGGGGATGGACCTTGGTTATATGATTATGAATGTCTAAATTAAATGTTGTAGACTAATTTTCATGATATAATCCAAGTTATTATTATTATTATATTCCTATTTCTCATGCCTTTATAAAAGTTCTCATGTTCTTATTTATATCTCTCAAGATCAAATGTAAATTGTTTCCCTTGTTTTCCCTTACAGAGATTTTTGTGCCCATCCCAAGTTTTTAAATGTTTTTAATAGGTATTAATATTGTTAATGATGAATAAGATTCTATGATGAAAGTATTTGAAGATTTTTCTTGAAAATAAACCATGTTTTATTTTAATAGTTTTTGTTTTATGAAAAAAATGGATGGCATGTAGACTTAAATACTCTGTAATATTGAAAGTATATGTAATATTTTTTCCTAATTATATAAAACTCTAGACCTAAAAGATATTTTGGAATGAATTAAAATTAATTATAGTCAAAATTCATTAGAATAAGTTATTTTTAAGGTTGGGTCCTTATAGTTGGTATCAGAGTGGGGTTTAGAAAACTTTCGAGATTAGGATGTCTTCTTATGGGTTTATAATTTTATGGTTGATTCTAATTTTATTTTATTAGAAACCATTTTGAGACTTATGTTATAAAATTTCAAGGTTATTAACAATATTTTTGGAGACATTTATTTTTTTCAGGTAGTTCTAAGTTATTACTTTTTGAATGTCAAATGAAAGGTATGAGATAAAAATTGTGGTTAAAACATCGTATGGTTATTTTTTAGGATGTTATCATATTTTGGTAATGCTATAATAATTATATAGTTTTATAAAAAGGTACAACATATAGGCCACATAACAACCCATCGCGTCGGACAAGGATGTAGGAATCAAACCCACAACCGAAGTGTGATAGGCCTTTATTGACTACTACTGACCTACGTGATGTCCATGGTTAGTATGACTTAATTATTTTTAGTTAAACAAGTTTATGAAATAAAAATAAGTTGATTTTTTAGATATATTTTTTATTTAATAGATAACCATGGGATTGGAAAATGATTTTTGGATTAAGTGATAAATGTTATTTTGGAAGATGTTCACTATTTTGGGAACTTTATATGATTAAGGTAAATAGAATACTATGGAGTTTTATTTGAGGATTAAAGGTTCAATTATTTAATTGTGGACTTATGGGAATTAGGAAATGATTATAAAATCTTAGAGAACATGTGATTAGGTTAATTACTTTTTTGGTATGATACATTAAGAGTGGTTGATGTTATTTTGAGATTAATGTTAAAATTTATCTTGGAAGATTATGTGACAAAATCCTCCTAAATTTTGGGTTTCAATCTTAGTTTGGATTATTTTGAATAATTTTAAGGAAAATTGTATATTGAATGATCTTTTTTGAACTTTTTTTATTGTTTGTTGAATTTTGGAGAATAAGAGTATTATTTTTTTTATAAAGGATTATTATTTTTGGGGATTATGTGATCTTGTACTAACCATTTTGGTTTTTGTTAATGTCTAAAGATAGGGGAAATATATAGTTCATCTTTTGTGAATTATGTGATTCTCTAGAAGTTGATTCTAGCACTTTAGGTGTGACTAAGTCATATTTAATACTCATCTTTTGAAGAAAAGATGATTTTATGGTAGATATTTATTAAAGGATGAAACTCTATTTGACAAGTAAGTATGTTTCCTTATGTTACTAGTCAAGCTCATAAATAAATTCCTCAAATTTATGAAAAAGAAGTTAAAACAAAATCTTTGTCCCTTTAATTTTCCTACTATGAAATAAAAGACCATCTAACCCATCACAAGTTTGTGGTTTTCTGGTTACTAAGTTTCTCCTATTCATGTTTTCTATCACTCTCCATCCGAACAAGATGGTTAGTTTTTAATCTATATACATGTTTTCCTACATGGAATCCCAGTATGTTTTATCTCAGGTGATCTTTGTACTTATCTTTATTTCTTTTAAAGTGATATTTTTATTGACATTTTTTTTATGTGAGATTTTCAATGAAGTTTCCAAGCCTAATTTTAAAATTGTGAGGATGCAATTTCCAAAAGGGGGGAATGATGTAACATCCCAGGTATTTATAGGATAATACATTTTCATATATATTAATATTATTGAATTTAATATAAATTTCAATTTAAAGGTGACACTATGTACGATAGCATACCCAACACAAAAAAATGGGTTTCTTTAAAATCTTATGTTGCACACAACACTGAGTTATATCGAAAAAATAATACAATAATATTATTATTATTTTAAATGGTAGTTAACGTCTAGCCATTGTATTGGTTGGAATGAAAAAAATTAATTATATTATGATTTTGAATATTTTTTAAATGTTTTTATATTTATCTAATGAATTTTGGAGGCTTAAAATGATAATGAATCCAATTTTAAGCATAAAATACAGTAATATTTTTAAAAGGTGATTTTACCACCTTTTAATGGAGAACTTTATTTAAAAATATTTTTTCTCACTTTTATATGTTCTATTTGAAAAAAAATAAATGTCTTCTTTAGAATCAGAACATCACATTTTACTTCAGTAGAAATTTAGGTATTTTTCTGATATAATCCATATTTTTATGAATAGTGAAAAATACTGAATTTTAATTCAAAACTGCCTTTTCATATAATTTATTTATATAGTTAGATTGTCATTTTAATTAGTTTTAAAGTGTAATTGGATTAAGTTTTTATCATATAATACAATAATGGAAATTTGAAATAATTTCACATTTAAATTGGACATAAATACATGTCAATATTTTGATAGTTTTTAATTCCTAAAAATCAGCTTTCTGGTTTTGACAACGGAAATTAATTTTAAATTAATTCACTACCACAAAACTGGGCAAGGAATGCACCTACCTTTATCAACGCTAACGGAAAAGCGCTGATAAAGGTCCCCTTTATCATCACTTTTTTAACACTAATAAAGGGCTCATTTATCAGTACTTTAAATATCCATTTATCATCGCTTTTATTAGCGCTGATAACTGTAACATTTATCAGTGCTTTTCTTAGCGCTGATAATATTTATTGTATACATTAAATAAAAAACACATGTTATAACTAAATATATATATATATATATATATATTAAATAATTATAAGATTAATACTAAATATATTTATTAGATTTATTAATTCATTATATATTTATTAGATTTATTAATTAATTATATATTTATTAGATTTATTATAATTCATTATATTTAATATATATATTTATTATATTTATTTGTATTTAATGTATTTTTTTTATTTATAAATATATAATGTGTTCTAATATATATGTATAATTGAAATTATTGAATATATATGTGTTTTCCAATGAATTGGGATCAATCAATATCATGCATGCGTGCATCTATATATATGTGTTTTCCAATGAATTGGGGTCAATGAATATATCATACATGCATATATATATGTGCATATTGAATAATGTTCATTTATAGATTATAATTCATTATGTTACCCATATAATATATATATATATATATTAAATGTACACTTAAAATTAAATTATATTTAAAAAATAAATTTATATTTTATTATATTTTCAATGATATATATTTAAATATACCTTTCAAATAATTTTATAAGTATAAATAGAGATATAAATATTTAGAGTTAAATAAATATATAATAATATAAAGAAATTCTTAAATTTATACATTTTTCAGCGCTTTTATTAGCGTTGATAAACTACATATTTATATATATAATTAGATAATTATATATATATATATATAATTAAATAATTATAAGATTAATAATAAATATATTTATTAGATTTATTAATTCATTATATATTTATTAGATTTATTAATTCATTATATATTAATTTATTAGATTTATTAATTCATTATATATTAATTTATTAGATTTATTAATTCATTATATTTATTAGATTTATCAATTCATTATATTTATTATATATTTATTATATTTATTTATATTTAATGTATTTGTTTTATTTATAAATATATAATGTGTTCTAATATATATGTACTATAATTGAAATTATTGAATATATATATGTGTTTTCCAATGAATTGGGGTCAATGAATATCATACATGCATGTATATATATGTGTTTTCCAATGAATATATCATACATGCGTATACATATGTTCATATTGAATAATGTTCATTTATATATAAATGAATATATCATACATGCGATTTCCAATGTTCATTTATAATCTTTATAGATTATAATTCATTATGTTACCCATATAATATATATGTTATAAAAAATGTATACTTATAATTAAAATTAAATTATATTTAAAAAATAAATATATATTTTATTATATTTTCAATGATATATATATAAATATACCTTTCAAATAATTTTATAAGTATAAATAGAGATATATATATTTAGAGTTAAATAAATATATAATAATATAAAGAAACTCTTAAATTGATACATTTATCAGTGCTTTTATTAGCGCTGATAAACTACGTATTTATCAGCGCTACAAAAGTGCTGATAAAGTCCTGCCTTTATCAGCGCTAAAAAAGCACTGATAAAGGTGGTATTTATCAGCGCTTTTCATTTTAGTGCGGATAAATACGCCCTTTATCAGCTATTTTTACTAGCGCTGATAAAGGTCCACGTGGGATTTATAAAATCCACCAGGTCCTCTTCCTCTCCCCGCACCCTGTCAAGCTTTCGTGGAAGCCCTCCTCTGCGCCGCTGCCGCCGCCTCCTTCTCCTCCTCCTCCACTGCGGCCGCCACCTCCTTCTCCTTCTCCTCCTCCTCCGGCTACCGCCTCCTCCTCCTCCGGCCACCGACTCCTCCTCCTCCTCTGCACCTGCTCCTCCTCCTCCTCCTCCACCACTACGGCCTCGTCCTCCTCCTCCTCCATCGGCGCCTCCTCCTCCTCCTCCTCCTCCGCCTACTCCGCTGCCTCCTCTCCATCGCGGATCCTCCACCACGGCCTCTTCCTCCTCCTCCTCCTCCTCCTCCTCCTCCTCCTCCGCTGCCTCCAAGTTACTTCCGCTGCCTCCGAGCTACTTCCGCTGCCTCTGCTGCCTCTGCCCTGCCTCCGCACTGCTTCTGCGCTGCCTCCGCACTGCCTCCGCACTGCCTCCGCGCTGCCTCTGCTGCCTCCGGTGCCTCCGCTATCGACGCCTCCTTCTCCTCCGCCACCGGGTCCTCCTCCTTAAGGTGAGTAAAATTGAATTTGCATGAATTAATTATGTTTTCATTTATTGTCAATATTGAGATTAATTATGATTTGGCGTGATTCTTATGTGTGATACTTGTGTATGTGACACATGTATATGTGGTTGGTTACTTGTTTGATCTTGATTATCTCTCCCCACTTACGGTTGGTTTACTTGTGAATTGATCTTTTTGAGTGGGTTTTGGTGCCTTTTATGTTTTGGTTCATTGTGTGAACCCTTGTGGTTAATTATAATTCCCCTTGTGTTTATTTAATTAGAATTTTTTGTATTATTTTGTCCTCCATAAGTGAACTATTGGATGTAGGCATATTCATATGTGCATAAGGTTCAAATATGGACTGATACACAAATGATAATGGCTTTATAAAATGATGATCACTTTAAACCCTGGATTTCGAAACAATTTCCCTCCTTTCCTCCTTATTTTCTTGATCCCTCCTCCTTTCAAATGGTTCTTATAAAACCCAAATGTTTCAAAAATGGATCCTTGGTTCCCAAATTTCAAATTTAGTTTCAAATGTGTTCCCTAAATCTAGGTATGTTTGGCTTCTTGAGGTGTGGTTTGGTTTCTAAATGGCATAAAGGCCCGTTTGGAATCTTCAGAGCTTACATGGTGTTTTCCCCTCGGTTTTGAAAATGGAATTTGATTTTTAAATTTTAAAGATCTATTGGTATTTTATGGTGTTTTGGAAATTGGTTTTGAAACTCATGTGATGTATAGGCCCGGTTGGAACTTGTGTGTTATTGGTTTATACCGTGCATGTGATATCCTCTTCATTATCTGGTATACTACTATAATGGAGCATCAATGTTGGTTGTTTAATTTGGAGGTACACCATATGTCGGCAGGTGAGTTTGAACCTAGTAAGTCTAGGGATTTATTCTAGGTATGTTTAGGTAATTCTAATGATTATCTATCTATATGTTCTTCTTTATTTTTATGCAATTTGGTTATATAGTTTTCCAGTATTTTTCTACTTTTATTGTTTCAATTAATTTCATCATGGCTCTGTGATCACCTTGTTTGGATTCTTATATTGAATTTTGAATTCATTTTTTAAACTAGATATCTCTTTTAAAAAGGGAAGTCGTGATTTGTTTTGAAAATGGATTTTCTAAAAAATATGTGTTGGTTATTTAAATGATAAAAACCTATTTTATAAATGTATTTCAAAATAGTGTTTTTTTATTATTTCAGGAAAGGTAATGTATGGATTCTGTGGTGCTTACCTACTAAGTTGTTTTATGCTAACACCCTACTTGTGACACTCGGCATCAGTAGACCCAAGTTATTTCTAGGTTTGGGTTTCTTGTTTAGGTTTCCTTTAAAGCAGGTTGGTCTTATAGTTAGTGGTAACCCAAAGGTCACGAGGATATCTGGTCAGGTTCTGATTTATTCTATCTCTATTTTTAGTTTCTTTTTTTTTCAGTTGACACTGTATATGGATCATGTTTATGTATTCTTTATGTTCTATGCTTATGGATCCTCATGGTTTTGTTGTGTTCTCTATTTGGTTTATATATATCCCCATTTCTATATCTCACATCATATAATCACACCATAACTCTTATATATCCTTAAGAGGGTGTTCCTCATCATATGTGATATATAAAACTATATGATCCATCTTCTTTAGGCCTAATACTCTAATCAAATATCATTAGAAAACCTAACTAGGCTATACAAAACTCATACCAAACCTGCTCCTTTCATAAACACAACTACTCCATGGAGAAATAATCTCTGGATGATCACAAAATCACAAATATTCAATAGAACCCTCACTCTATCTCTTGGTGGATCAAAAACACACTATTTATTTACCTTGGGTTCTCTTGATTTCTATCCCTTTCACTGGAACACATATACTCATGAATGAATGCACAATCATGCATAAATTGGAACATGGTTTTGTATTATAGGGTCCACCTACCTCAAAAAATGGAGTAACCCCCTCACCAAGATCAACACATCCTCAATCAAGACTATAAATGCCTTATCTAATCTTGTACCAATGATTGAGACCCAATCTCAAGGAACAATTCCCAAATAATTAATTATAGAAACTTATAATTAATTATTCACCTTAATATCATTAGGAATAATATTTTAAAAACTCACTGGGAAACACAACACCACCTAAACCACACAAAACACGGTGCGTTCATCATACAAGGATAACCTCTAGCCAATACAATCAAAATCTACATCATCTGAATTGATTTTAAGATGATATAGTGAAATCATCACACAAATCCTAGTTAAAATCATCCCAAATCATAGTAAAATAAAGGATAATAGTAATGGAGGAAGTATGATGGGAAAACTCACTAACACACTATAAAAAACTCCCAAGAACCACCCCTCATCAGGGGGGATCGAAGAGAGGAAGAGATTGGATGAATCCCAAGAACCAACCAAGATTTGCTATTAATGAGCACGCCCCCTACCATTTTTGATGTATCTAGTTTTTCATCTAAATTATACTCATATTCCTTCTCCCCTAACCTATATACTCATCCTATGGATTTCAAATAGGATGAATATAAATAAAGAATGGATGGATGCCAATCGGTTGACAAAAGAGTATAAAGAAGGCGTGAAAGAGTTTATCAAGTTTGCAAAAGATCAGGCATGTGACGCTTCTCAAATCTTTTTTCCGTGTTTACGCTGTTTTTATTCAAAACAAATTAGTCTAGAGGAGTTGGAAGAACACTTGATCTATCACGGAATAGATCAGAGTTATACATGTTGGAATAAACACGGGGAAACAACGAATGTAGGTAGTGACTGTGATGACACTGCGTTTTATGGATTATCTGATATGATTACAAACATGAACAATAAAGATGGCCATATGGAAGATGTGATTACAGATGTGAATGATGATGAAGATCATATTTAGGAAATGACAAGGACCATCGAAGATGAACTTCGTGATTGCCCAAAATTGTTTGAGAAGTTAAAAAGTTGTGCAAAGACGCCATTTTATGCTGGTTTCACTAAATATACAGCATTCGCAGCCATACTGAAGCTGTATAATTTGAAAGCAGACAATGGGGGGAGTGACGCCAGTTTTATGAAACTACTTTCTCTCATGAATGACATGCTCCCATAAGACAATGACCTCCCGATCTGAACATACGATGCCAAACGAATGCTACGCTCGATGGGTATGATCTCTAAAAGAATACACGCCTGCCCGAATGACTGTATACTATTTCTCAAGGACCACAAATCACTTAAAGAATTCCCAAAGTGTGGTGCTTCTCGATACAAGAAAGATGAATCCAGTCCTACTAAAGTTGTATGGTACTTTCTAATCATTCCAAGGTTTAGACGCCTATATGGAAGTGAGGAGACTGCAGAATAATTAACATGGCATGCAGATACAAGAATTAAAGATGGGATACTATGTCACCCGGTAGACTCTCCTAATTGGAAGAGAATCGATCATGAATATCCTGAATTTGGAAACGAGTCAAGAAACCTTCGTCTTGCATTATCTACAGATGGAGTGAATCCTTTTGGTTTTCAAAGAAACAGTCATAGTACATGGCCAGTTATATTGTTAAATTATAACTTACCACCATGGTTATGCATGAAATGAAAATACATCATGTTATCTATGCTTATATGAGGACCAAAACAACCGAGTAATGATATTGATGTTTATTTAGCTCCATTTATCAAAGATTTGAAATTATTGTGGGATTCAAGTGTTACATTGTATGATGCTTACAGAAAGGAAGATTTCACTTTGAGAGTCATGTTGTATGGGATGATAAATGACTTCCCTGCTTATGGAAATTTTTCAGGATATAGCATTAAAGGAACTCAAGGATGTCCCGTTTACGAAGAAGGTACACAATCAATTAGGTTGAAACATTCATTGAAAACCGTGGTTCTAGGACATCACAGATTTCTACCGCGATGACATAAGTACCATTCTTGGACGACATCGTTGGATGAAAGTTCAGAAGAACGTACAGCACCGTATCCACTAACAGGCGATCAATTGTTCGAGAAAGTTAAAAATGTGGACACTACTTTTGGTAAAATGTCTTCGAAAAACCTTATGAAAATCGATTGGAAAAAGAGATCAGTTTTTTTTTTGAATTACAATACTCAAATTGTCTGTCTGTAAGACATTTTCTTGATGTTATGCATGTAGAAAAAAATGTATTTGATAGTGTCATTGGCACGTTGCTAAATACATCTAGAAAAACAAAAGATGGAATTAAGGCTAGGTTGGACATGGTTGTGATGGGAATACGAGAAGAGTTGGCACCAGTGAAGGGTGAAAAACAAACATTTCTTCCTCCTACTGCTTATACTCTTTCCAGGTAGGAGAGATATCAGTTTTTCAACTTCTTTAATGATGTAAAGGTTCCAGATGGGTTTTCGTCAAATATCAGTAACCTCGTATCAATGAGTGACTTGAAGTTAAAAGGTCTGAAATCACATGACTGTCATGTTTTGATGCAAGATCTCATTCCAATGGATTTACATTGCATTTTTCCCAAGAATATCCGCCATACATTAACAAAACTATGTTTCTTCTTCAAAGCTATATGCCGAAAAGTTATAGACTCGGTGAAATTGCCATCTATGGAAAAAGAAATTTCCGTCATATTATGTGAATTAAAAATGTTCTTCCCGCCTTAATTTTTTGATATGATGGTTCATTTGATGGTCCACTTGGTGAGAGAGATTCTACTATGTGGTCCTGTATATTATAGATGGATGTACCCCATTGAACAGTATATGAAGATTTTGAAAGGGTATGTCAAAAATCGAAGTCGTCCATAGGGTTGTATTGCAGAGTGATATATTGTTGAGGAATATATTGAATTCTGTACCGAATACTTGTCTGGTGTGGAAAGCATTGGCCTACCGAAATCTCATCACATTAGGTGGCTTGAGGGTGAAGGAATTTATAGAAGATAGGTTGTCACAATCAATATTACAGATCGGGAGTAGGCTCACCTTTATGTTTTGCATAACAGTATTGACGTTGACCCATATGTTGAAATCCACAAAGAAATTATTAGGCATTTGAATCCATCTAGGGATGAAAAAAGGATATCAGATACACATAATTGACAGTTTATAGGATGGTTTTGAGATCATATTTTTAAGAAGTCAGATGAAAATCCAGAGTCAATTTCGGAACGACTTCGATGGCTAGCCGGGGGACCAAGTGTGTAAGCATTATCTTACAATGCTTATGTAGTTAATGGTTATACATTTTATAATAATGAACATGATGAAGACAGTACCATGCAGAATAGTGGGGTTACACTTGTGGCTGAAGCGATTCATGTTTCCGGTGCTAAGGACAGAAATCCAATTTATGCGAATATGTCATACTTTGGCATCATCAAACAAATATGGGAGTTGGATTATATGGAATTTCAAGTTCCGATATTTCAATATAAGTGGGATGATAACAGGAGTGCTGTTAAAATAGATGATTTGGGATTCTTGAAAGTTGATTTTAGTAAGGAATGGGAGAAAGACGAACCGTTTATAATGGCATCACAGGCAGTGCAAGTATTTTATGTTTCAGATCCCGCAAACTGAAACTGGTCAATCGTTCTGTTATCGACCAAAATAGTTGAAGGGTCAGATGAAAATTCAATGGAAGATGACCCTTTCATTGGGACTTCACAATCATTTCATAGTGGTCCCAATGTAGACGACGTATTGTATGTCATAGGAGACTACAATGAAGGGATATGGATATTTGATAGAGGGGTCAAATCCCTTCAGCCTTTAAAAAAAAGAGGGTTCAATGATCAGGTTATTTTTTTTATTTTAATATAGATTGTGTTACATTATGTTATTATCTGTTCGCTGCTGCTTTTATGTGATCTAAATTAAATGTTAAACCAGTTCTGCAGATAATGACTTCTTCACCTACTAATACACCCAATCCCGAGACACAACAGGTCTCTCAACCTATTGCAGCTTGTCCCACTGTGGAGAGACAACAGGTCTCTCAACCTGTTGCAGTTGGTCCCACTATTGAGGTACAACAGGTCTCTCAACCTGTTGCAGCTGGTCCCAGTGCTGATGCTAGCGCTTCGGAGAAACATAATGATGATGCAGAAATCGAGGAAATGCTAGGCGATGAAACCCCGGTGACACAAAAAAATAGGTGTGCCGTAGTTTGATAGTTTTAGCCAAAATCCTTAAGGAAAAAGCAAAAGGCATCAAATATGAGGTGGGATGGAATAAACGAGGCCAGCATGTAAACCCCAACAAATCCATGTTTAGTAGCTACATTGGAATCGTCACTCGACAACGCGTGCCGATTGATGTAGAGTCATGGCACCATGTTGTCATCGGGTTGAAAACGTTAATGTGGGAAGATATTAAGGTAACATTATGATATCATCTATTTAATTTATTAAAATAAAATAAAATAAAATATTGAAATATTGACTAACTCTTCATCATCTCTTGCAGAGTGAATTTATAGTAGATGTTTCACACAAATAATATGTATTAAGACTGGAAGGAAGGATTCATAGGGGCTTTCGCACCATTTTAACAAAACATCATCTGAAAGATGATGAAGGGAAAATCAAGTCGCACCCTCCTCCTCTTTATGCACACTTGATATCCCAAGGAACATGGGATGCGTTTTGCAACCGTCGTGTGGAACAGACTTTTCAGGTACATTGTGTTTGGTTACACGTTGTGTAACATTTCTTGTATTCATCATGTTGATTGACAGGTTTTTATTTATGAAACAACAACTGAGTTCTGAAAATAAAGAACGGGCAATAAACCAGCGTACCCCTACCATAAAGCAAGGCTAGGGTACGCTTCAATTAAAAAACAATTCGTATGTATTTTAAAAGTACTGTAATAATTTTATGTGACATAAAACAACACTGTAACCATGTTTCTCTGTTTATATGTAGATTGATGAAGTAGAATCCCAAGCCATTTCCATTCCACACCATGTGATATGGAAGGAGGATTGTGTTAATAAAGAGGAGAAACTGGTAGATTAAAACACACCAAAAGTGTGGGAAACATGTATAAGTATGACATAATATAAACTTGTTTTGATTTAAATCACTATTACATAATGATGATTACTTATTTTTTCATATTTTCTATTTGACATAGTCACAGGAATCAACAACACTCACACCAGATGTAGACATACTTTTAGTGACCTTGAAACAGCCAGAACAGTATGGCCGCGTCAGAGGTGTGGGTTTTGGGGTGTCACCTCGGGCATATTTTCCGAAAAAAAAACAAGAGGATGAACAAAATAAAGAATTGAAAGTAATGAGAGATAGAGTAGCTACCCTTGAAGAAAAATTCCAAAGTCAGAGAGATATTCTAGAAATTTTTATGGAGGAGAGGCGAAGAGAACAAAAAACTCAAGAACAACCCGCGCGAGGAGAACCTGCCCCACCCCCCACCAGCTTTGAGGTGAGCCATTCCCATCAAAGACCTTACTTAACCGAGGTAATCAATGTTCTAATATTCATTTATGTGAAATGTGAATCACATAAACACTAATAAATTTCATGTAATGATATTCTACAGGGTGAAAATGACTGTGATTTATATCTGTCAACTCTCACCCATCGCCTTGTAGCGAGGGCTACGGTGTTCAATATACAGAATGACACGCTACACTCGAGACCACTTCCAACCGGTCATGTAAAAGTGTTTATTAACGTAGCTCATGAGCCGAGCGCCGAGCTACCCATGCCAAATGATGATGACTACATTCATATGGTGGAAAACGTTGTTGTAACATTCGTTGCATGGCCGTCGAATCTTGTAAAAAAACATGTCGGCCAGGAGGTATTCATTTCCAATTCATTTTTCAAGAAGAACCTTTAACATTAAATTAGAAAATGGCTGAACCGATGAATGTTATTACATAAGGACAAAATGGAGGAGCTAAAATGAAAGAGCGACTCCAAAGGATCGACCAACCGATCAAAACGATCTACTGAGAGCGTGTTTACCCCGCCCTTTCTATATCCACATTTAATATCATTGCAATCTCATGTGGATACGAAAATGATAGGTGGAAAGAGTCACACAATTGTTTGTGAAAAAGATATGTATGGAGAGGAAACATTAGATTTCATTAGTGCAGATGTTGTTGTTGAGATCATCACATACGACTGGCTAGGCACCTCAGTTATAAATGTATACATGAGGTATGTTTTCATGATTTGATTTTACAGAAGCTGATATACTTTGATAATTATGGCTAAATACATCTCATTTTTTTCACAGGTGTATATATGAAAAAAAATTGAAGGGATTTTCCCATGAATAAAAATTTGGACTCGTTATCCCTCACACCATTTCTACACAATGAGAAGAAATAGATTCTGATTTTCAGGCTGAATTAATGTCAAATCTGCTCAGAACATTTCAAAGAAGAATTACGAATGACATACTCTTTTTAATACCAACGTTTTAGGGGTAAAACTATACATTTTAATCATATCAATTATATTTTCATTTCTATCAGTATTTATTCCTTTTTGTGTTTTTAGGGATCATTGGATGCTCATTGCAGTCAATTTGGATACTCCAAAGATTTATTTTCTGGATTCACTGCATGGATATCCAACAAACCGACCACACATGATGGTGATTTTCAATTTGTAATACACTAGATCCAACATTTTAGAACTAAATATCTAGTTATATAATTTATATTATCTTTTAATGAGGATTTTGTTATGATAGGGCGGTGTATGAATATCATCTAAAGTCTGGAATGAATCCAGGGCATAAGGACGACAATGCCCACAAGATCTAAAAATGAAGAAGTATCTGGGTATATATAATTATATTTCACTATCCAAATACATATCAAAACAAATTACTTATTTTTCTCGATGTTTCTGCAGTGTCCGAAACAAACAAACGACAAGGACCGTGGTTATTATGTTTGTAAATTTATGAAAGAGATCATATTTCATGAACAAACTAGCATCCCTGAAGAGGTATTTTTTAAAATAATTACTAATCCATTTAAAATAATTATTAATCCTTTGTGTATTTATATTTTTTCAGTACTACTATGATTGTCACAAAAACTCCTATTCAGAAGATGATATAAATGTGTTTAGAAACGAATGGGCAGCGTACCTGATGGAAGAATATAAACAAATAGGACAATGAAAGTGAATTCCTAATACTTATGTTATCTTTATATGGTCATTGATATCTCCCTTTACACTTATTGAGCATCTATGATCTCCCTTTCTTATGTTTCATATCCTTATATTAGTGAATTCCCACTACTCAGTTTCAAATTGACATAACTTTAGAAAACAACACAAGTGATAGACGGAATACCGAGAAAATGCGTTCGGGTTGTTTTGATACTTTAGGACAATGATCCATGAGTCATTTGTGACGTGTACGAATCGACCGCACCTCAATCCAATGCACGGTGTAACCAGCATGAGTAATAGTTTCTGATATCTTTTTGAAATTGACATAACTTTAGAAAACAACACAAGTGACATACGGAATACCGAGAAAACGCATTCGGATTGTTTTTATACTTTAAGAAAAGGATCCATGAGTCATTTTTGACGTGTACGAATCAATCTCACATTAATACGATGCACGGTGTGACCGGTATGGATAAAAGTGTATGATATTAGTTTCAAATTGAGATAAACTTTAGAAAACAACACTAATGACATACAGAATACTGATCAAACGCGTTCAGATTTTTTTGATACTTTAGGAAAATGATCCATGAGTCATTTGTGACATGTAAGAATCAACCTCACCTCAATCTGACGCACGGTGTGACCGATATGTCTAAAAGTGTCTAATATCAGTTTGAAATTGACATAAACTTTAGAAAACAACACAAGTGACATACGGAAAACTGAGAAAATGCATTCAGATTGTTTTGATACTTTAGGAAAATGATCCATGAGTCATTTGTGACGTTTATGAATCTACCTCACCTCAATCCGACGCACGGTGTGACCGGTATGGATAAAAGTGTCTGATATCAGTTTCAAATTGAGATAAACTTTAAAAAACAACACTGTTGACATACAGAAAACCGAGAAAATGCATTTGTATTGTTTTGATACTTTATGACAAAGATCCATGAGTCATTTTTGATGTGTAAAAATTGACCGCACCTCAATCCGACGCATGGTGTAACCGGTATGGCTAAAAGTGTCTGATATCAGTTTCAAATTGAGATAAACTTTAGAAAACAATACTACTAACATATGGAATACCGAGAAAACGCGTTCGGATTGTTTTTATACTTATGGAAAACGATCTATGAGTCATTTTTGATGTGTAATAATTGACCGCACCTCAATACGATGCACGGTGTGACCGGTATGGCTAAACGTGTCTGATATCAGTTTCCAATTGAGATAAACTTTAGAAAACAACACTACTAACTTACGAAATACTGAGCAAAAGCGTTCGGATTGTTTTGATACTTTTGTAAAAATATCCATGAGTCATTTGTGATGTGTATGAATTGACCTCACCACAATCTGACACACGGTGTGACCGGTATGGCTAAACGTGTCTGATATCAGTTTCCAATTGAGATAAACTTTAGAAAACAACACTACTGACATATGGAATACCAATAAAACACGTTCATATTATTTTGATACTTTAGGAAAACGATCCATGAGTCATTTTTGATGTGTAAGAATCGACCGCATCTCAATCCGATGCACGTTGTGACCGGCATGGCTAATAGTGTCTGATATCAGTTTTAAATTGACATAACTTTAGAAAACAACACAAGTGACATACGGAATACTGAGCAAACGCATTCTGATTGTTTTGATACTTTAGTACAATGATCCATTAGTCATTTGTGACGTGTACGAATCGAACTCACCTTAATCCGACACACGGTGTGACCGGTATGGCTAATAGTGTCTGATATCAGTTTCAAATTGACATAACTTTATAAAACAACACTAATGACATACGAAAAACCAAGCAAACATGTTAGGATTGTTTTGATACTTTAGGAAAACTATCCATGAGTCATTTGTGACTTGAAAGAATTGATCGTACCTCAATATAACACACGGTGTGACCGGTATGGATAAAAGTGTCTGATATCAGTTTCAAATTGAGATAAACTTTAGAAAACAACACTACTGACATACGGAATACCAAGAAAACGTCTTCAGATTGTTTTTATACTTTAGTAAAATGATCCATGAGTCATTTTTGATGTGTACGAATCGACCGCACCTTAATTCGAGGCACGATGTGACCGGTATGGCTAAATGTGTCTGATATCAGTTTCCAATTGAGATAATCTTTAGAAAACAACACTACTGACATATGGAATACCGAGAAAACGCATTCGGATTGTTTTTATAATTTATAACAATTATCCATGAATTGTTTTTGACGTGTACGAATCGACTGCACCTCAATCCGATGCACAGTGTGACTGGTATGACTAAACATGTCTGATATCAGTTTCCAATTGAGATAAACTTTAGAAAACAACACTACTGACATACGGAATACCAAGAAAACGCATTCGGATTGTTTTTATACTTTAGAAAAATGATCCATGAGTCATTTTTGACGTGTACGAATCGACCGCACCTCAATCTGACGCACGGTGTGACCGGCATGGCTAATAGTGTCTGATATCAGTTTTGAAATTGACATAACGTTAGAAAACAACACAAGTGACATAAGGATTACCGAGAAAACACATTTGGATTGTTTTGATAATTTAAGACAATGATACATGAGTCATTTGTGACATTTAATAATTGACTACACCTCAATCCAATGCACGGTGTGACCGACATGGCTAATAGTGTCTGATATTAGTTTGAAATTGACATAACTTTAGAAAACAACACAAGTGGCATGCGGAAAACTGAGAAAACATGTTTGAATTGTTTTGATACTTTAGGACAACGATCCATGAGTCATTTTTGATGTGTAAGAATCGATCAAACCTCAATCTGACGCATGGTGTGACCGGTATGGATAAAAGTGTCTAATATCAGTTTCAAATTGAGATAAACTTTAGAAAACAACACTACTGACATATAGAATACTGAGTAAACACGTTTGGATTGTTTTGATACTTTAGGAAAACGATCCATGAGTCATTTTTCATGTGTAAGAATCAATCGCACCTCAATCTGATTCACGGTGTGACAGGTATGGATAAAAGTTTCTGATATCAGTTTCAAATTGAGATAAACTTTAGAAAACAACACTACTGACATACGGAATACTGAGAAAATGCATTCGGATTGTTTTGATACTTTAGTAAAACGATCCATGAGTCATTTTTGACATGTACGATTCAACCGCAACTCAATCCGACGCACGGTGTAACCAGTATGGCTAAAAGTGTATGATATCAATTTCAAAATGACATAAACTTTAGAAAACAAAACTACTGACATATGGAATACCGAGCAAACGCATTTGGATTGTTTCGAAACTTCAGGACAACAATCTACAAGTCATTTTTAACATGTAAGAATCGACCGCACCTCAATCCGACACACAGTGTAACCGGTATGGCTAAAAGTGTCTGATATCAGTTTCAAAATGACATAAACTTTAGAAAACAACACTAATGATATACGGAATACCGAGAAAACACGTTCGGATTGTTTTGAAACGTTAGGAAAATAATACATGAGTCATTTGTAATGTGTATGAATCGACCTCACCTCAATCTGATGCATGGTGTAACTAGTAAAGCTTTTCATTAGATAAAGAATCAGTATTTATTAAATGAGATAAATCATCCAAAAACATATTGATTTTACATTATTCCCTTTCATTGTTATCAGAATGAAAACATTTGAGTTTAAAATTTCATATTTAATTTCACATTTACATATTAATGTATTCTTTCATATTACTATTTTAATTTATTTCATTATTGCATTAGTAACATAATATTTGTTTTCTTATATTGATGAATCTTTTTCCTTGAGTTCGGATACTTTGTTCGGCAACAAATACCATGGACGACAATTTTTGAGAGTAGATCACGGATATCAAAGGATGAAACATGAATGTTTATAAATGTTGTTGAATAATTGTAATTATAACCATGTAAAAAAATGTTTGAAATGTATATACCAGTGTGTTTTTTTATTCATGATTTTAAGTAAATTTATATAACGTTGTCTGTCAAAATATTGTGTGCGGGTGCTATTTTGTGCAGGTGTGCATGTGCTACTTTGAGTAGGTATCCTGGTTTGTGCAGGTGTGTAGGTGTGCAAGTTCTGTTTTTCAGGTGCAGGCGATGGTGCCTTTATCAGCTCTTTTTTGAGAGCTGATAAAGTACACCTTTAATAGCGCTAGAAGAGCGATGATAAAGGACCCCCTTTATCAGCGCTCTGAAAAGCGCTGATAAAGGTCGCCTATATCAGCGCTTTTCAGAGTGCTGATAAAGGGGACCCCCCCCCCCCTTATCTACGCCGGCATTAACAGTGCTAGAAAAGCACTGTTAATGCCGGTTTTTAGCACTGATAAAGGGCCAAGTTATAGTGGTGATTACTGAAACATCTATACTTTGAATTTGGAAAAATTAATTCTATATTTGGAATCATAAGGTCCAAATTGTATAAATAGGTACCTTTTATTTTTGTACATTATGGATAGTAACTTCAGTAATTATTTTTACTTAGCATGGTTAAAGGGTAAATCAGATAAATAAGGGTAAAAAAATAATAATATAATAATATAAAAATGTCCTAACATGTTTCCTGATCCTATTGGATGAGATATGGCCAACAATTTGCATCCTAGGGTCGATTTTAGGACCCCATGGAGCCACTTGGGTGTGATAATTACCATTTATAATATTTATCTTAAAGGAAAGGGAAATATAAAATAAACATGTATCTCCTAACTAAAACAATTTATTTTAGTTTATATAAATGATATTTTCAAAAATAAATATTTATTAGAAAGATAAAAAACATTCCTACATCATGGTATTTTATTTATAATTTTTATACATTAAATAAATAAATTTATTAATGACACAATGATGATGTAGTGATTGCATTATTAATGAAAGATTCAAATAAATGATATTATAAATTTTAAAATAAAATTAATTTGAACATTTTTATGCCATCCATGAATTTTTTGGATTAAATTGACATTAGAGGGATTATTTAATGCCTTTTTTGAAGTAATAAAGTTTTTATTACTTTAAAAAAATAAATTACTAAATAGTGTCAAAATTGACATAATTGAGTTTTTAAAAAAATACTATTTTATTAAATGATATAATTATCCTAAAAATCTATTATTCAGCCAAATGACTTATATAATGTTAAAAATGTCATCAGTGATCTAATTTTGGTTCTATTATAATTTTATAGTAACTATATTAACCATATATTATGAAAATACAAGAAGACATGGTAAGAGTTAATGTTTTTAACTAAGGATTAAAGGTAAAAGATAAGGTTAATTTTGTGACCTAAACTTGTCTAAAACCTATAGTTTTATAAGATTTAGACCCATACTCATATTATCCTATAAATTTATCACTTTTTAACTATTATAATTTGAAAATAAATTTATGATAAAATAATATTTCAAGACTTTCCTAAAGTGCCCATCCTCCCTCTTATAAAAGGACACCACCTCTACCCACTTACTCATACCTCTCAAGCCCTTTGGCTCATACAAATTATGATAAAATAAGCTCCCAAAATCCCTCCCTTAATCCTAGAATCCTTACCTTGGGAAGAAGTCAACTCAAAGAATCCTTTTGGCTCAAATCAAAAGGAGTTACCCAATTTAGAGGTAATGTCTTCTCTCAAGATCATTTCCTTTATTTTCCTTCTCCAACCCCCTAAATATATTTATTCAATTATTTTATAACATTACCAGTATCATAAATATACTAGGATGATTTTTATGCTAATATTTATACCTAAAATTACACACACCTCTATCTAATGGATTTAGAATATACTGTTTCTATGTACGGTGAACTGCTGCCTCATGAAACGATGATTGTTCAATTTTCTCCTACCACCTTTCATGGAGGAAATTATGATAGTAATATTTTTATTTATGATATATATGATATTTATATTATCTCTATTCTTCTATAATTTTAATTTATAACATACCTTTATGCTTTTCATGTTGGATAAGTACAATAATTTCATTTGAGGAAGTGTGGACTACCGCCCCCTCAAAGTGATATGACTCGTTCATGCTATACATGGAATGTATAAATGATGGATTTAATGAAACTATGTAACATATATAACATATATATTATAATTTAATTTTAATATACATATTTATCAATTAGTTTACATTCTTTTAATATGACAACAAAATGAAAGTAGTGTTCATGCATACGTACTGCCTACCGTCTCCATGAACAATGTATTTCATTTATTATTTCCAAATATTATGGATTATTATAAATATATGTGTGTGATATTTATATATTATATAAATCATTAATATAATTCTATAGATGATGTACTTATGACCATATGGATAATTTATAATCATAACAAGTTCATTTTTGACTCAAGTGTCAAATATCAACTAAACGTCTGATATGAACTTAAATCATTAAGTAATTGTTATAACATGGTAATGTGTGATATAAAAGGAATAAAAACAAGAAAAAAATTCTCAAAAAATTATAAATTAACTTAATTTTATTATTCATGAAGATAAATAATGAACGATACAAGTCGGAGTCAATATAAGGGACTTCATCTCAATCTCCTTTCTTTGGGGTATATCTTGATTTTATGCACATTTATTTTACTATAAGGTATATATACAACCCTTTGACTCATTATATCATGAATTAGTATGTTTTCATGATATTTAAAGTTTTTTATAATTTAATTCCTTAATGATATGTATTCAAGTGTTTCTTATGTGTTCAGGGAATTCTTCACTTCTATTTTACTTTAAAGTTATCTTTTATGTAGTATATCTTTAAAATTTCTAGAACATGTTCTTATTTATATTTTATTCTATCCCTATAAAATATTATGAGTATTTTATGAATGGTTTAACTTTGTACCCTCTCTTTTTAATGTTTTCTAAAACCATGTTGCATAGCCATTATGCTGCATAATTTTCATCTCAAAATCTCTCTCTTTTTATCAAAAATTATCTGATTTTATTTATGTGAATACCCAAACATATTTAATTTATTGGGTTATTCATAAATACATAAAAATGATATATTTTGTTCTGTAATTGACATATATAAATCCATCATTCCCTTTCCATGGGTTATAAATGACATAATGATCATGTTTTTAAGCACTTTTTAAAACGTTGCGATTTTGATATGAAACCCATTTATTTTATTCTCTTTGTGTTATTTATGAAATGTTTTATTATTATATACATGGATCACATGAAAATAAATACATATTAAGGGTGTTCCCTGATATCACTCCAATTCATTGGGTAAAGAAATTAATCTCTAGAAATGAAAAGTTTTATGATACCTTGGTGAATAACCTTGGTAATTTTTATGAAACCTTGGGGATAGACCTTGGTGATGTAAAACCTTGGGGATATACATTGGTGATGTGCTTATGAATTTATAAATTAAATTTTGAAGCCACATTTTCATGATATGATCCAAGTTTTTATTGTTATGATATTCCTCTTTCTCATGCCTTTATAAAAGTCCTCAAATTATTATTTATATCTCTCAAGATCACATGTAAAATGTTTCCCTTGTTTTCACTTAGTGATATTTTTGTTCTCATCCCATGTTTTTAAATGTTTTTCATAGGTCTTAAGATTTATAAGTACAAATAAGATGTTATGATGAAAGTATTTGAAGATTTTTCTTGAAAATGAACCATGTTTCATTTCAATAGTTTTTCTTTTATGAAAAAAAAATGGATGGAATGTAGACTTATCTAATATGTAATATTGAAAGTTTATGTAAGATATTTTCCTAATTCTATAAAACTCTTGACCTAAAATATCATTGGTAATGAATGAAAATTAATTCTAATCAAAAGTCACTATAATAAGTTATGTTTAAGGTCGGGTCCCTATAATAATATTCATTAATATAGAATTAATTAGATTACTTATAATAAAAATGATCTTATGTTACTTTAAAACCAAACCCAAAATATAATGGAACTTTCAAATTACATGATTTAAATAAAATAAATGGTAGTTTTTCAAAAATCGGCATTTTTCACTATTCACTTAAAAAATAATATTTTCAGAAAAATACCAAAAAATCAAAATATGCCTGTTATGAAATTCTAGTTTTTAAAATGATATCCATTTTTTCAAATAAAATTTATAAAATTGTTTTAAAGTAACTATAATAACCATGAAAAAAATACAATAAAAAATATTTTTGAAGAAAATGTATTTTTGAAGCATAAAATGACTTTATTCTCATTACTTGTATGATAAACATAATTAAATTAATTTTAATTAATTAAATTAGATATATAATCTAATTATTTCATTATAATCATTTATGAATAATTATTAATTTAATTTATTGAGATCAAAATACATTGCACACATAAAAACAGTTTTATTAAAAATATCTCATTTACTTTTAAAATATTTTATCTTAATTTCTAGAAAATTCATAAAAAATGTATGATTTATTATTAATTTTATCAAGGGAAAACTTTGTACATATATTTCATAATATTTTTTTTCCTATTCATACCTATCAAACCAATTACTTGGTCATAACTATCATATTTAAATAATGGTATATCATGGTTTGTTTAAGTTTGGTGTTGTGTATACCATATGATATCAAATATATTACTTAAAGAAAATAAATTTTAAAATCCTGAGTTGTTACAAACTCAGTTCCATAACCCTTATAGTGAATGAGATTTAAAGGAAATATTGAAAATCTTATGATAAACTCTAGTTCAATAGAGCATTTACAACATATTTTAAAGAGACAAAAGATTCAGATATAGTATAGTGGATAGGAGGATTTTATTTTCTCATATGGGAAGAAAACCCATTTAAAAGGAAACTATAGTGAATTCAAGAATTAAAGATCGGTTTCAACTACTTCAAGAATATATTCTTTATATTATGTAATGTTTATATATTACTTCTTAGTTTTTTAATAATTTTTTATTTTAATAAAATAACTAAATAATTAAGATATACTCTCTCAGTGGTTAATAAAGGGGTATTCCTATGTCATAAGTGATATTTACAAGAAAATGTTATGATAATAATTTTTTTTTCTCCTAATTGCTGAGAAATGTTAATTCCTATGTTATTAGTGAGAAACGTATGACTTCATAAGTAAGGTGTTTTATTTCAATGGTTGAGAAAGTTTGATTCCTATATCAAAAGTGAGAAACACACGACTTCTAATTTCCCAATGGATAGTTTCTACTTGAAATATTTTTTATATTAAGGGTTACCTATACATTAATTTCATTGTTCTGTTAGAAATAATGAGACATTATTTCTTTGGAAATTAATATTGTTATGGTATTCTACACTTAATTAAAAGTTCAATAATTCTTGAATAATTAATATCCATCATCAAAAATAAATTATGAATATAATTGTAATACTAATACCTAGTTATTGTAAGATAATTCTTAGTCAAGTAAAAATATAAGTTTTGATGTGTATACCTAGTATGATGTTTAGAATATTTAGAGAAAAAACGCTTATGCATATTCTATAATTATGTTTTAGACTAAGAAACCTTTAGATATAAAGTTAATACTCAAATATTTCAGAGTTGGAATAATATTTATGGCATGAACTATTATAAGGTGAAGATAGAGGTAAATTCATGTACTCCATGAGATTCATTTAAGAAATTTTAGGAATATTTTGTAAAGTAATAAATACAATTGGTAATGAAGGAAGGATCCTCAAGGATGATATATTGGTTTATATATTAACTAAGTATCCATCGATCGTTTAATATAGATTGAAGATTTTCCTAAACTGTTGTAGCCTTATTAATATATTAAAGATAAAGAAGATAGATAAAGAGTCTTATATATATATATATTGCAATAATTGATGATTCTTTTCTAGATATGTTTTGAAAATATTCATGTAACTGCTAACCATATGACAACTATATTGACTAATGGATATCATATAAGTTAAGATATTAGATAAAGTACATCATGGAATAGCCTTAAGTGTTTGATGGGATCTATTTGTAAATCTAGTTAAAGATTCAAATGTACATCATAAAACACAAGGTGTGTCTTAGTTAATAAACCTATTTCTACTAAGGATATTATAATCCACAAGATAGAAAATTTATTAATCATACCAACTACATTTCTATGTGGTAAAAACATCTCTTTTGAGATAATGAGAGCAATAAAGGTTGTATTTAAATCTTGTCTCCAGATGCACAAGTTGGTATAATAATATTAAACACCAGATGTGTTAGTGGGAGGTATTTTTCCAAAGACACATATGTAGGAAGGTTAAAACCACAGTGGTGGTTTTATATTCACCATGGAAGGTGATATATAATATTATTAGAATAATAAATTCTATAAAGATAAGTAAGTTATAACCATCTATGATTGAAAAGTTCTTATGAATTCAAATATGGGTTTCATGTACCAAAATTAATTTTTTTATTTTGGTAGTTGATGTAAATTTGTTAATGGGTATTCAATAAAAACAATATGTGGATGGTATAATCAGGGTACTAATAAGGTTAGATTGGTTATACCAATACATCATTCTTAAATCGATTTTAATTCTAGTTTTCATATCTATTATGATCATTATATTAAGCATCATATGTTAAGGTCACCTCCCTTAAAGGTAGAATTATGAAACATTTCTATATGATGTGACCAGAAAGGTTGGTGAAATCAAATAAATATAATATGTAATGAAAGATTAAAGGGTCCATTTTTTGGTTGAAGTAATAATAATGATCATAATATATTTTTTTGAAATGAAATATCATTATGTGTCTACTAGAGGTTAGTGGGAGTTTTTCTATTTTCCAATATAGATATGTTTGAAAACATATTGAAAATAGGTTATTAGTATTATGGTTGTATAAGAATAATTAATTTCTTAAAAAATGACTTAATAATCAACCCAAGTTCTAGGAAACATGATATATTGGTTTATATCAAGGGGTTTCTTAATCTAGGCCATTATACAAGTATGAAATGGTACAATATGGAACAATGCACATAATTGTTTCTAGTGTCATATAATATTCCTGTGGTGCATAGACTATATATACCTAAGAATACTTTGTAAATATATCTCATGTGTCATGATATGTACACTTAGGTTTGATCTTTATTATGCATAAATCATAAAATGAAAAAAAACAAACAATAATAGTAGAAATGTATAGGTTGGCATTCAAAACTATCTAAAAGTGCTTGATAAATCAAAACTAGATGAGTTCCGGGTAACTAGAGAAATTAGAATATTTGTTTTTAGGTGATATAAAAGTAGTCTTATTTAGATCAGTTTAATATTATATCATAGTAATTATATAGTAATATGTAAGGGTAAATCATATCACAAATAGTAGTTTCAATATATATATTAAAATGAGTACATTGTGGATTTTGATGTAACTTAATAATCAATTTTAGCAATGATTTATTCCAGATTTTGGAATTGTTCCCAAAAATTAAAATTCAATCATATTATGATGAATTTTAACTATGGTATTATCCAAGATGTTAGGTCTTATGGATGAAAAGGATGTATATGATCATAAATGTCATCTCATAATGTATTTTCTCAAATACATGAGGTTATAGTAAGTAAAACAACCACCAGTAGAATATTGGTCTCATCAACTATATCTATATCTTAATAGAAGCATGTTTATCATGTGAGTCTAACCAGTTAAGTTGTTAGCAATTGGATCTAGTGAAAGTGGGAGTCTGTTGGAGTTGGTTCCTTAGAACCAACTAATATTTAATTACCAAAATATTCTTAGTTTTGAATATTAATTTATATCTTATCACATGATGATTTTTATTCTTAATTACATCTCTGTGATGATGTCTTGGGGGTACTTATCATAGTGAAAGGTTATAGTAGTTCCACACTATGTTGAGAATCTTGGAGCTTTATGATGTTGTTCTAAAATATATATGTTCAATGTATAGATGATATAATTTTATAGAACACAAATGATATAGGACGTCATGGGTAAGAGGCTCATAAGACATTGAGACTTCTTCTTATGAATTTCATCCTTGGTAATATCAAGAAAGGGGGTTATGTGAAATTAACCTATTAGTAGGAAATCCACATTTATATGTGTAATTGGATGTTCCTATCTATGGATGTGTGTAATGATCCTTAGACTATAATATTATTATTAATTCATATTATGAGTCTTGTCCTTTTATATATTGACAAAAACCATGATGACATATACTCACAGTGAGGTAGGATGTATTGGGTGCATCACGAGTCATATTACATTAATGGATAATGTGAGAAAGAATTTTTACCTTCCTAGTTTAGTTAAATTTTATATATCAGGGCCTTTTATAGTAATGATACTACCTTATTTAGTTCATATACATGGTGTTATATTGGAAAGTTTATTTCTAAAAAGTCAAAGTAAGAGACATTGAGCACATATGTTGATGATACCAGTATGCAACCTATTTATCTGGATATATAATGATATAGTGATTATATTACACACTAAGTATTCATATGAGGTTGTATATCATTGTGACATTAAATTATTTTTTTATGGGTGCCTTAGTGTATTATTAGATGCTAACCTCGAACTTATATTGTTTCGCCTAATGCCACTAAGAAAGGGGCCTAGTGGGTCACAGAATAAGTGTATCCAAAATTTAAATTAAATTTTATGTGAATTTAACATGTTTAATAAATAATATTCCCATACATGTTTTAATAATTATCCATGTTTTGATTGACCCAAAATATTCACTTTCCAATTATTCAAGAGAATGAATGTGAGTTGAATATTCAATAAATATTTATTCTCTATTTTAGTGAATATAATATTTATTTATTTATCAGTGATTAATGTTGTGATATTTATTTATTTAAATAAATAGTCATTATTCAAGGTTTGATAAATATTGATGAGGATTGAAAAAATGAGTGTAATGGTATGGTGATAAAAAATATATTAAATATTATTTGAATAAATGTTAATTTATTTTTTTAAGAAATAATATTCATTTATTTAAGAGTCTAGATAATTTAAAGTAAATATTATTATTTACAATATTATTATTTAGACATGGTGTTTTTAGCTATCAATTGAATAATAAGGGACCATGTGTAATTTTTATTCTCTAAAACTGACTCTATTTATACCCGATTATATCATCCCCATCCCTAATCGTCATTGTGTATTATGAAATTATAGATATAATTCCCTAAATCCGTAAAAAGATATTACTCTAGAATGATCTTAAGAATGATGAGTGATTCTCCTCCTACGCCCCCAATAATCTTGAGAGAATAAGAAGACTCTTTAAAACCTTGAAGCAATTCTTGTTGCAAACATCAACGAACTATGGAGGAATCATAATCATCTATGCTATCACCTATAGATTTCAATGGGGACGTTCGGAGGTTCTTGGTGCATGAGTGGATCACCGCTAGAGGGAAACCACCCTTGAATACTCTCATTGTAATGATGGTGTGACAAGAATTGGTCTACTTAATCTTTACAAAAAATTCCAATGTGAGGTAATTCTCTTTTTATACAAATTAATTATAAATTATATGTGATGATCTTGTCTTCTTGGTTTCGGTGTTTATGTGAATTAATCTTTGAATTAATCCATTGGCCATAACTAACCATTTTTATTTATAACTCTAATTACTTATCGGTTGTGAAAAAAATATGAGTTGGATATGGCCCAAAAGGTGCTACCAATGCGTCTCGAAACTTCAGTTTTAACCATTTTTACCTTGTTTTACCTTTATCATAGTAATTCATTTTTTACCTTAGAACTTATTTTAATGAATAAAAATTAAATTGAACAATTTAACCAAATTCAAAATCCTAATTCCAAAAATTAAATCCATTTTATCAAAATAATTTTCCAAATATGAGAAATTTAACATTTAAAACAAAACATAATTTATATTGAAAACTGTTTTTATAAAAAAGTGGTCTTTAAAAACATTAAGTGTTATTAATATTATTTCATATCAATTAAAAATAATTAAATGAGTTATAGCCTATTTTTTATTCATATAAACATTATGATTTGATAAAATCATTCTTAGATAATGATATATCTAGTTTATTAAAATAAAAATGTAAAAACCCATTTTTTAGGAAAATTTATTTTTAAACATAAAAGTGAAATTATTATTATTAATTTTATTTAATAAAAATTAGATGAATGTTTGATTTTATATATAATCAATATATATTATTAAAATCATTCTTTGGTATAGATTAATTTAATTTATTGGGATAAAAATACATTACATATGAAAATAATTTTTTTTGAAAATCTTTATTTTTAACATTAAATGATGTTATATTCATTTCTAAACAGTTGATAGTAATTGTATTAATGGTTATTCATGTTTTATATTTATAAAAAATACATTTCATTAAATTTAATTCTAAAAATATGAGAAATTTAGTTCTTAAATAAAAATATATATACTACAATAATTTTTTAATGTAAAAAATATTTCATTAAACATAAATTATTAAATTATTTTTCCTCATAATTACATTATTATTTATTAGATATTATTTAATTGTTTTACTAATCATTACTGTAATTTAGTTAATCCATTTTACTAAAATCACTCTTTAATAATAATAATAATAATAACATTTAATGTATAAAAATATATTTTTATAATGAAATATTCTAATTAAATTTTATATTTTTGTTTCATTATTTATTATTTTTGAATTATATTATTTTCAATTTTTTACTAAAAACTATAAATTTTCAATATACCAATTGGATACATGCATACTGAATGACTATAAATCCAACAATCATATTTCATATAATAATATATCCAACAATCATATATATATAATGGTCATATGTCATTATTTTATATATCTTTATATACATATCTAAATTCATTCATCGTATTTACATCACTATCAACATGTATTTTATTTCTAATTATTTTCATTCTTTCCATAGCTACGATCGAAGTAATGATCTTCATAGAAAACCACAGTGATAAAGATTACTTATTCATTGTCTTTTTATTTACTTATGGATTTATTCTAATTATAATTTTATGAATGTTGTTTCATATTGAATTCTCATAATTTATTAATTTTTATCTTATATTCTAATATTTTATCTCAATAAAATATATCGCGGTTCATTTTAATTTGGTGTTACATATGAAACATGGTATTTATATAAAGGAAAATATATAATAAAATATTGGAGTGTTATAATACATATGATAGCACTATGAACAACATTATTACACCTTCCATATACTTATTTATTAGCCTTCATCTTACCCTTCTTAGTCAGCCAGTTACACTCTTCATTATGAGTGTCAACCACTAATCCAGTCATGTTATCTCTCTCTTGGATTGATTCCCTTTTAGGTTTCAACTTGATCCCTTTATATTTGAAACCCATGTAAATTTTTAAATGGCCTATAATGTGTCCTCTATTTCCACAATATAAGAATATTTTCTTTTTGAAGACACCATAATAATCAGCTTTCTCCTTTGACTTATTGGGAGTGGTGGTTTCAATAGTCTTCTTAACTGACTTCTTTCCCAAGGAATATTTACTAACATTTATTTATTTCTCATCCAACTATAGTTTTATTCTATTATCATAGGTATAAGAGTTATGATAGATTAGTACATACCAACACTTTTTATAACAATGTCCATGTTTATTAAAAAAATCACAAAAATTATCTAGGTATTCAAATCTCTTTTGAATTGATAGAATTTTCTTTCATTGTGATTTCTGTTTCTATACAAAAAATTTTCATTTTTTCATCTTATATCCCCCTTTATTAGGCCTTATATATTTTCTATGCATTGAAATGTTATTCCAGAAATCAATTTCCCTATGTCTGAACCTCTAACAGCACCAACGGTGGCCCACGAACCTCCTTTTTTTGCTTTCAGATACAGTCTGTCCAGAATCTTGGTCTTATTGTTTTTGGGTAAGATAACCCTTATTTTGGACTTATTTTAGGGTGGTTATTTTCTTAGACATTCCCACATTCACATGTGATTATTTTTTGAATTTATTTTCATTTTTATACATCCAATTTTGTAAAGTTTTTATGTTTTGTCCTACACTAGTCGGCAAAACAAATTTAGTGCATACTAACTTTTCAGGACAATGGGATACCTTTTCATATGAGCTAGTTATGGGATATCCTTAATAGTTTTTCTATATATTAATATCACTAATATGATTATTTTTTCAAGAAATAGTCCCTTAACATTTGTTCTTGGAAACACATCCCATCCCATCTTGTTGGGAAGATTCAGGTTTGGCCTCTTCTATATTTTTCAATATTATTTCTAACTTAAAAAAAATTCAGATTGAGATAATTCTTCTCATATTTAGATGATCTTAGACTATCTTCTCATTTCTTATTAATATTTTATTTTTTTCATCATGCATTTATAATTATTATAATAAATAACTTTATATCTCTTTTATTCTCTTGGATTTCACATATAGTTGGGCCTCTGATATTTATGGAAATTCTATACAGCCTCTCAAATGAAAAAATCACTTCTTCAATAAAAACCTTCTCATGAGAATATATTTAAAGTTATTCATCAGTCAATAAAATTCTTTCATTATAAAGTGCAGTTGATTTATTCTTATATTTAACTAGTCTTGATAGACAATTGTATCTGCCTACTTATTTAGCCAATACATCTTCCATTGCATCAACCACTTGCTCCAATTATGACTTTTCAACCTATAATCCCTTAATATGTGAAAGTATATATGTGAAAAATTTTATATTGACCATTTCAATATAATCCTTAACATCATAATAAAAATCACTAAGTGATTTATCATTTATATACTCTTAAATTTCTGTATATATTGATCAAGATTCATATGATAATTCATTCTCACCATATTTAATGTAACGCTTACTACTCTGAGTACCTTCAACTAGTGGATGTTCCACTTTCATCTTTGAGGCTTTACTCAACTTCTTTTCCTCTCTTCTTTTCCTATTTTTAATTGTCTTCACTGAAACTTTCAATTCTATATTAACAGGGATAGAACTATATCTCTCTATTTGAGGCTTTTCTTCAAACATAAAAAATTTTCACTTCATAAAATTAAGAAAAAAATAATGGGTATTCAAAATAGATCCAATTATAGGGAACATTTTTTCTTATTAAAATTGAAATATCCTATAGGATTGGGTGTAGAAATACCTAAGAAAGGGGGTGAATCAAGTGTGGAAACTTTTTACCAATTTCCATTTATCTTTTAAATATTTTAGCCCCTTTGGTATTGAACCATTTTTTCCAGTTAAGAATGATGGATCTATTTTAGTTTTACTAAGAAATAAACAACCACGTCAAATGAGAGTAAAGAAAATAATGATGGAATATGGTATTTTTATAGAGTTCGGCCCATTCAGGGGAATCCTTCTTCTTGCCATTATTTTCTATTTGCCTCAATCATGGATCCTCCTATCAAATATAAACTCAAGTGAATACAATTAATCTTATTAAACCCCAAATTTCTTCACATACAAACACTACTTCTCATAGTGATTATAATATTTTTAGCCATCCATGGGTATCACAGATTTATACCATTTTATCCTTTCATACCCAGAGTCACACTGGTTCCCAAGATTCCCACCATGCATATAATAGAATTTTTCTTTCAACTCTATTATGAAGTAGACCACCAATCATTATAGGATGTCATTGCATCTATAAGATCTAAACTCCACCTCACTATAGAAACTTCAACTACCTTTTAATGATCTGTTAAACCTTCTACAACCGGGTCTTTACTTTTTTCTCAACTTTCATATCTTTAACAAAATATGTTTCCTAGATTTTCTCAATTCACCAAGATCCTATGATCTTCTAGAATCTAGTAGCTTCTTAATCTTTTTATTCTTTGATACCAGTAAGATCTTATTCAAAGAAATGTATCAACTTACTTCAACTCCATCACCTTCAAGAGTTATCTAATTTTTCTCAATGTTCATCCCATATATTAGTTATGATTACTTCAAACCTAATAACTCTATACTCTTTTTCTTTTTATGCATAAATCAACTAAAATAGATTTCTTATACTTTGATATAGAATTTTTCATATGAACTTGTATGGTTAATACTTTTATTGTGGACTTATTCCTATGATCTCAATATTATTTTTTCCTCCTCAATTGTTATCACCTATAAATTTATAGGAATGACCTTACTTTTCATTTCTTATCATTTTCTCTCTCAGCTAAATCACTCTTCAATTTAATTTGAAACAGCCTCAAGATATATTCCTCAAAATTAATCCACAAATATTCCATAATAAATCATTATCCATTGCTGTATGAAAATCACATAGTATTCACAATTGCGGCATGTAGAAGTTCTTCAAAGGAGAGAGAGTTGGTAATAAGAAACCTATATAGATTCAGCATGAATATTTACCAAAAAATATAATATCATATAATTTATCCTTCTACTCATAAAAATCTTGAATCACATTAATTTGTGTCATTTATAACATTTAAGTACTTATCATTTATCTTCATAATTAAATTCTAGATTTAATCAATCTGAAATTCCAGCTTCATGCATAATAAATTTCTCAGAAACTCATCTTGCACTTAATCTTCCTTTTCATAGTTAATTATCATAATTAAAAAATAAGTTTTTGAAATTGAAAACATTGAAATACAATTCTTTATAATAAAAAATTATAGAAACTTTATTTTTAGACTTGAAAAAGTTTCTCAAACACCCTCTTGGTTTGTCCTTCTTCTCTATAACTTAAAGATCAACTTATTAAAAATTTATTGTTTGTTTCACATTCAATTTGTGATATTTTAATAACTAAAAATAATTACAAACATCATCAAAATAATTTTCCTTCAAAAACTTTAAATTATAGATATCATATTTTTTATCTAGTGGGATTCCAAAATTTTCATTAAGTAATGACTCATATAAACTAGGAAATCACTCATCCAAAGCTTTGGATGACTCATCTAAATTATATTGGGAATCATATGAAGATGTTAATGACTCATCTAAAGTCCCCTTTTACTTATCTAAAGTTATTTTTTACTCTTCCAAACTCATATTTGACTCATCCAAAGTGTTGGATGACTCCTCTAAACATGGAATTTACTCATCTAAAGTCTTATTTGACTCATCTAAAGAGTGTATTTAATCATCTTAAGTCCTGAACGACCCATATGAACTTTTCCTTATCCATTTTTTGTATCTTTATAGAGTTATGGTTTTTTTACATCACTTAAAAATAATTTCAAATTAATTCCAGGCTTCTCAAGCACTTATAATCACCTCATAATAACTCTAATAAATTATAGTAATTACTAAAATAATTCTAAGACTTGTTAATTATCTTCCAAGGTACTTAGTATAAATTTAATACTTAAGTAGGTTATTTTCAAAAATATTCACTTCACCTAAAACTTCAACTCTATGTTGGTCTTTACAACCAATTATTTGAGTTATATTCCACATAGAAATCAAAATGATTTATACTTAGTTTCACTAGGATGGTTTCTCCAACATCTTGGGTATTCAAACTCCCTAATCATCTAGATTTTAAATTCATTAATTACAGCTCTTAAAGATGTTTACGATATCCATCTCCTTCACTTTTATTAATTATTGTATACGATTTTTCCTTCTTCCATAATATCTAGTCACTTTCTTCCATGTGAATTAGATTTATCAATCATTTGAAATTAATAATATGCTCACCAAAGAATTCATCTTATTCAATATTTTCCCAACCAAGCATGGGAATCCTCAATCTCTTCCTTGGGTGGATACTTATTCCATCACCCAATATCTAACATACTTTATTGAGAACAAATACAACCATCATCATCCAAATACATTTGTGCACTTCACATACTATTGTAGATACACCAAACATAAATGTGTGCCCCCCCCCCCGTATGCAAGATGTTATAAACTAGAAGCAAGGGTATAAGTAAATTAATGGAGAGAATATACCCTTATTATCATGTCATGGAGAAAATAAGAACAATAAAAAAATATAATAAACAATCATATTAATCATGTGGAAACTAAATAATCAAAGGAGTACACATGTCATATAGATAATCAATGGGCTCCCAAAGTGGAAATCCAACCAAAGTATAAAACTAGATAGGTAAATAAATAGATAAAAACTATATTAATCCCCAAATACTATCCCATTCACACCTCCATCTCTATGCTCCATGGATTAATCATCTTCCACATGCCCTTTTCCCTTACTCAGATCCCTATACATGAAAATGCATGTGCATCAAGATTACCATATAGGGTGTGAGTATGAAACCCAATAGGAAACCACTAATGTGTAATTAAAAAGTTTTAACATGTATAACCAGCATATATCATGATAATAATAAATAAAAAAGTGATCATAACAACACAAAATCACACACTGAGTGGTTATGTTCTAATCAAGATGCCACAAACCCTCAGTTGTACCTACTTTAGCTCCATGTCAGAATGATGATCAAGGATGTTAGAAAGGATTATAACTAGTCTCAAGGATATCAACATATCACTCATATTCTACATGGAATTGAGTGTACATGCTACTCATAATCCATAATTCATCGAGTTGACATGCTATTCGGACTCCACAAGGTATCAAGCATTTGCATGTTCCCCCAGAATCTTCAATGAATAGATTTGTGTACAAACCAAAAGTCTATAATGATTCACCTTCATCATCATCACAATTCATACTCACTCCCCCTATATGGGGTTACCATACCACAAAGGTCACCTATCATGTGTACAAGAAATAAAACCTCCAAAGGTGGAATAATACACAATAAGGTAAGCATAATAAACGTGCATAGCATGGAATCATGAGAAACATAAAAACAAAAAAAATATCATGTGAATCAATATAAAACATGAAAAGAATATAATCTAACAAATCTCATAGAACAATGATCATATATGGGTAACACTACAACTCACACACCCAAAATCATTCATCATTAATAGAGGACACACCCATAATAACACATGAATTAAACCATGACAACAAGTGTATAAGAGAGCTTAAAAAGTTAATAAACTTCCTAAATCATGGTATTTGATGTCAACATCAATTATAAACCACCCTTTGTGGTTTGAAAGCTAGAGTGAAAACCACTATAGACAAGAAAACCTACTCATTTACCTTATTATCTTAGTTATCAACACATCAATGTGTTCTATGGATCAAACCGCTTGTCAAGGTTCCCTATAACCAATTTTTTCTTTTTTTCTTTTAAAAATAGATAAAAACATACATGTGATAATTTAATTCTATCTCCTAGATAGTCCATAAAATATTTCCTATAATCCATACTATCCCTCTTGATAAATCTATATTATTTCTTAGATACTGTTTTCAAAAGTATATCATCATTTTTCTATAAGGATTCATGAAGATTAAATCACATATAATAATAATTATTTATCATTATTAAACAATTACCAGATTATTATAATTTAATAATTCATTATCCTTAATTTCTAGGATCCTGGTAAGAACTATATTTACAATGAACATAAAATAATACCTGGATATTTCACCCCCCCCCAACATAGAACCCAGGAGGAGGATAGAGAATTTCCTATCGTGCCTATAAACTGGAAGAAGAACCTGGTTTGGTCAAGTAATGACTTGTCAGATGTAGTTTAAAGGAATTTCCAAGATACTCAGAGACAAGGGATTAACATGAAATAAAGCAGTAAGGGTTTAGATATTTTTTAAGAAATAAATTGTATACATAGTCATAGCATTAAATCCATCCATTAAGGTAACAATTTAATTTGTCTCCTGGCTATTTTTTATATCAAAGCATTGGTAAAATGAATAAAAAAATTTAATCCATGATTTTTTGCATTTAAAGTTGTTAAAAAGAGTTGTAGGGTTGTTTTAGTGGAAAAATAAGCGTAAGGAAATGATTTTAAAATATTCCTCTTAAAAAGTGAGTTGTGTAAGGTAAACATTGATTTACCATTGCAAGTATACTAAGCATCATGTAAGGGTAAAATGTTCCCCTTATGCATCCTTTAACAACTTTGCCTTACCCATATGTAGAAGTGAATTACCCTTAAATTGAATTTAGAAATCACAATATACCCTTAAATAGCCTTTATAAACCACAGTTGACCCTTAAACAACACTTTTACATGAGTTGGTACCTTTACACAAGCTATTGGTTACCCTTACATAGCAATAGAGTACCCTTACATAACCGTTATAAAATCAAGGTTACTTTTAAGCAGCATAACCCTTGCCCTTATATAATAAGGGAAGGAGCATGCTAATCCTTACACAATTCATAGTTCTCTTACACAATACATCTCTACCTTTATGTAGTGCATGTTACCCTTACGTAGTGTATCCCTACCTTTACACATCACATGGTACCCTTACACAGTTCATATAAAAAGGTTTTACCCTTATGTGGTAACCTATTTACCCTTATATAACTCATATAAAAGATTTTTTACCCTTATGTGGTGTCTTAAAAGTCACAATACCCTTATGTAATCTATTAAAATCCATGGTTACCTTTACAAAACACTAAAATAACACAAGGGTGATTTTTATTGGAAAAATATATTTCCACATAAAAATACTTATAAATTTAATCTACAAGAGGGTTTTAATAATAATTATAAAATTTAGGATATTATATTTATCTTCTTACAATTAATTCTCATCCCTGATAAGTATATCTAGTGTACTTTCTCAAACAACTTAGGCCATTGATCTCGAATATCAGACTCCCGCTCCCACATCTCCACCCGGATCTGTCTATGTTGCCATAGGATTCAAATAGGTGGTTCCATATTCCCATATAATAATTTCTCACTATATTCTATAATATTCATTAGAAAATCCTCATAGGATTCATCTTACTCTAACTCAAAATCCTTGTAATCAATAACATGTGAAAGATCAGGAATGTACCTCTAAATCCAAGAAACGTGGAACACATCATGCACGTGTCGATAACATGGAGGAAATTATAGATGGTATGAAACTATAAAAACCTATTTTATGATCTTGAAGGGTCTAATAAACCATGGTGCCAGCTTTCCCTACTTCCAAAAATCCTTATACCCTAATCGAGGTGACACTTACAAGAAAACCTGGTCACCAATAACAAATTCCAAAGTTCATCTCCTCAAGTCCTCATAAGATCACTACCTACTCTAAGTGCTCACCAACTACTTTCTGGTTAATTAAAATCTCTTTGAGGTCTCCTAGACTATACTAGACCCAAAAATGACTACCTCACCTACCTCATTCCAACACATTAGTGAGAGTCGTGATCATTCATAGAGATCCTCGAATAGTTCTATCTGTAAATACGCCTAGAAGATATTGTTTCAAGAAAAATATAACAAGGTTAAATTCTAATCTTAAGCTCCACTAAAGTATAGGATGCAAGATCGAAGCATATCCTTAGGTATGTGAATCATACACTCTGACTATCCATCTTTCTAAGGCTGGTGCATTGTGCTCAATCTCAGTAGATCCTCTAGGGATTTCTGCAAGCCCTTCCAAAATCACAATGTGAAATGTGCATACCTATCAAATATAATGATCAAGGGAACTCCATGTAATTGTACTATATCATGAACATAAATATTTCTTAGTTCATCCATAGAGTGAGTCTCCTAAATTAGTAATAAGTGATAAACCTTCATTAACCAATCAACAATCGCCTAGATAATATCACAACTACTCGAGGTCCTAGGTAATCCAATAACAAAGTCTATAGTGACATCCTCCCACTTCCACATGGTCATTGGAAGTATTTGGAGACATCCACTAGGATTATGGTGCTCGGCCTTTACCCTTTGGCTACTAATGCATTGAGAGATGAAACCAGCAGTGTCCCTCTTTATCACTGGCCACTAGAACTATCACCTGAAGTCATGCTACAACTTGGTCACACTAAGATATACCACCCACATATAGGTATGGAAATCCATAATCAGGTCATCTTTGATGGAAGTAGGGACTAATACTCTCCCATGTACAAGGATCATATCACCATCACCCAATGACCAACTGGGTATCAATTCACCTCCTTCTAGTTGTTCCCATATCACAACACACTATGGATCTACCTCATATCCAACCTTTACTTGGTCTACTAGAGAAGATGTGACCATAAAGGGATTACAATTTATCAATCCCGGATTCTTAGAAACATTCATCCCCCATTCATCCAATAATCTCATCAAGTTCCATTGTTCCTCTAAATTTAATTCACCAAGATATTTCTCAACCTGTATCTTAATTCTGAGAGCATACAAAACATTGTTACCTTTACCTAGTGAATAAGACATCTCAAAGTCAAACGTCTGAAGATACTCTACACAATGAATCTACATCAGGTTCAGGTCTCATTGTATGAAGATATAATGGAGGCTCTTATTGTCATTTTAGACTATAAATCTATCACCAAAGAGATAGTGCCACAAACACTTTAGATCATGTACCAAGACTTCCAAATCCAAGTCATAAGTAGGGTATTTTCACTTAGGGGTCACAACTGATGTGACCCATAAGCCACTACCCACTCCCTCTACATTAGCACCAATCATAGACCAATACCTAATGCATCATAGTATATAGCTTATCCAACTCCTTTATTTGTAAGTATCAACATTGGAGTTGTAGTTAACCTACTCTTGAACTCAAGAAATTCCTCTTGACACTGATCCTTCCACTATAACTTCAATCCATTCTTTTTCAGCACAGTCATGGGTGATGATAATTAGGATAAGTCCTAGATAAAACATTAGTAATATATTGTTAATCCTATAAATCTCATGATCTTGAACATGTTCTAGAGATGTTTCCATGACATGACTTACTCCACTATCTCTAGGTCAATGGATATACCTATCTCAGATGCCACATGCCCTAAGAACTTCACCTCCAGAATCTAGAAGTTACACTTTGATATCTTGATGTAAAGAAAATTTGATTGAATTTTACCTAGGGTTATATCAATATCTATAGCATTATACCCTAGTTTTAATGAGTATATGAGGATATCATCAACAAACACCATGAAGAATGGGTCCAAGTAATGGTGGAGGATATTTTTCATGAGAGAAATGAACATTTTTGGAACATTTATTAGTCCGAACAACATCAGCAAGTACTCATACAACCCATAATTTCTCTGAAATATCATCTTTGGAATGACCTCCTCTTAACCCATGTCTGTTTATAGCCCGATCAAAGATCCATATTTGAGAACCACTAGGCTCTCTACAACTAATCTAAAATATCATCGATCCTAGGTAAGGGATATCTATTCTTCACCATCACCAAGTTCAGCTTTCAATAATCAATACATATTCAAATACTATTGTCTTCCTTATTGGTGAAAAATAAAATTTCACCCCACATCGAATTACTTGGCCTAATAAATCCCTTATACTCCAAGTCATCAAGCTATACCTTGATCTCCTTCTTTTTGGTCTGCGCCTTCAGATAAGGGGTATCAAAATGGGATTAACACCCTTCATGAGATGTATCTCAAAGTAATATCCTTTATCAGGAGGAAGTCCTATGAAGTTTTCTAGAAATACATTCTAATATAATTCCATGACTAGAGAAAATATCGAAGGGGTTTTCAATGATCCTTTTAAAAGAATCAAGCCTTTCATATATGTTGTGATCATCCTAAGATGACTCATGTTCAAACCAACTCTACCCACTCCCAATTCCCATTCTTTGTTCATCATGTACCACTTTCCCTTTAGATAAATAAACAAAACCTATATTTTATAACAATCAGTGTGAGCTTAGAAGCTAGTCAGCCAGTCCATACTAATAATTAAATCAAATATCATTGTATCTAGTATCATGAAGTCCCATAAATATCCATAGCTAGAAACAACTATAGTAAATTCTAGGCATTTCTTAAGGTATTCCAATTTTTTTCCCAATAGTGTTTCAAGGGAATGTGACTTAGAGGAAAACTTAACCAATAAGTTAAGTATAGAAACTACTTGTGTATATATAAAAAAAGTGAAGCACTAGTATCAAACAAGTTAGTGGATAAAGTAGATGTGATCAAAACCTTACCTCAAACAGTAGATAGTCCCTCACATCTATCTATTGGAGTCTGGTCCACTATGTCATCATGGACATCTTCATCTCTATAACCCTATACTTGAGGCATATATCTATTTTTATTCATCACCTAAGTCTAATGCTGTAGACCCCATCCAGATCCCTGAGTCAAATATTGTGTATTCCCCCCACCATTGTTGAACCTCATACTCAAATCCCTTGAGAAAAACTAATGAATATTCCCTAGATTTTTGTATTATCAGCATGTGTTCTCAGGTTTTTTACAGAACATATGATAGTGTCTTCCCATTCTATAGTTGAATAACTGTGGAACTCTTCCTAAGGGTATTGATGAATCTATACTCTACTCAACCTGTGTACCATTTCTCTGGTGTGATATTTCTACCTTCCTCTTCCTACTGCCAACATATACTCATGTGGTAGCGAGTAAAATATCAATCACTAGACCACTATAGGATATAATTAAACATGTTTCCATGTCATCCTCTAGCCTCTTATCAAATGTTAGGTCCTTGTAAAGTGACTGAGTGTACATCATTAGATCAATTCCCCTAACATGATGTTTTAGCTATGGTTGAAGCCCTATCTCAAACTTATGAGCCTTATGTGACTCGTTTTTATCCAAAAAAAGAGCAAAGAGAAGTAACTCTGTAAACCGATCATAATATGAAAAGGTATTAACATAACCCTATTGTAACTCCATGAACTCTTGGGAATAGTCTAGCTGCATCATGTCAATAAATTATTGCTTGAGAAATATCACCTTGAAGATTTCCTAAGTAAGACCCTCTTACCTCCCATATTGACTAATGGTAGTCCACCATCTCTCGATGGTTCCTTGGAACATGGAGGATTCTAGAATCACTTTCCCCTCCATAGGATTCTGGATCAACTAAAAAATTCTCTCGATAAATTCTAGTTAGTCCTTTGTATCCTATGGGCCACCAGTACCCTGGAATACCAAATGATAATGGAGCTGGAAACCCCAATAAAGATAGGTCATGCTCTTATAAAAGGTTTCACCTTGGATGGTCACAATCTAAAAGAGTCTCGATTGTATGGCCTCTACAACCTAAAACACCTATAATGATACATGAGTGTGTTGGGGTACATCCTCTTGCACCACTGGTGGTGGAATGGGAGCATCTTGGGCTACCATAGTTAGCGGTCTAGTCAAACATCTCCGAGGCGGAATATCTAAAATGAAGAAAACACTAGAATGTTTAATCATGATCTTAAATAGTCTATGGGATCACATATAGGTTCTCCTAGTACTCTACCTTCAACCCAAGGTAAGCCTCTCCTAGAACTAACTAAGGTCTTTTTCCCTACACATTATTCATATTCATATATATACTAACATAATAGAATACTTAGTTCAACTAATTTATACCAACAGAGATATACCACACAATAAAGACAAAAAAAATATATCACCAAATAGAGAATCTATCCTAAATAGATATCACATTTAAAGGAATTTAATTAAAGAATTACTATGTAACACAATAATAGGTAAATATATGGTATGTGAACATACATGCCTAATCATGATGCATGAATGCACCTGAAAATATCATAAAAATGGTAATAAAAATCTCATCCATGGTAACTTGGAGGACTATTACACATGTGTTGGCTAGGAATATGGAGACTCCCCTACCCAAGTCCTACACATTTATCTCCTTTATACCATTTCCTAGGTTAGTTCAAAAGAAAAATAAGAAATATGTGTTCTAGTATCATTTTGTAACATCCCAACTTGAACCACTAGGTTTGATCTGGAGTGCCACAAAACCTCATACATGCCTCCCCATATGCAAGATGTTGTCAACTAGAAGTGAGGCCCTAATTATGTTAATGGGGAGACTATACCCCTAGTATCATGTCATAGATAAAATACTAGAAATAAATAATATAATAAAAAAATAAGAGTAATCATTCAGGAAGTAAATAATAAAAGGAGTACACACGTCATAAAAAAAATCAACGGACTCCCAAATTGGAAAGTTAAATAGATTATAAGGTGTGGTAGGTAAATAAATAAATAAAAACTATGGTAATCCTTAGACTCAGTCTTGGTCTCTCCTCCAGGTCCATACATTATAGCTCAACTATTTTCCATGGGCTCATTATTCTTTCTTAGATCCCTATATATGAAATTTGCATGTGCATCAGGATTCTTGTGGAGGGTATGAGTATGAAACCCAATAGGACACCACTAATTTGACCTTAACAAGTGTTTACATGTTCAACATGTTTATTTCAACATAATAATAATTTAAAAATCAATAATAACAACACACAATCACATATCGATCGTCTGTGAACTAACCAAGCTACCAAAAACCCCTGACCATACCTGCTTTAGATCTATGCTAGAATGATGGTCAAGGATGCTAGAAAGGATCATAACTTGATTCAATGCTATCATCATGTCACTTATATTCCACATGTAATATAGTATAAATCCTACTCGAAATACACAAGTCATCGAGTTGAAACACTACTGAGAATCCATAAGGCATCGAGTATTAGCACATTACCTTGGAATACTCAAGGAATCAAATTATATCCAGTCCACAAGGCTATCATTATCTGCCATAATTATCATCAAAAGCCATGTTAACTCCCCCTATAAGGGGTAACTATACCATGATGATCACCCATTATGTGTACCAAGCACAAAACCTCCAAATGAAAAATAATACACAATAAGATAACCACAATAAATATATATAGCATGGAATCATGAGAAACACAACAATAATACAACATAATGTGAATAAATATCAAACATGGAAATAATATACTCTAAAAAATCTCATGGAATAGGGATTATATTTTGGTAACACAGAAATACACACACCCAAAATCAGTCACCATCAATAGAGGACACAACCATGCTAACACATGAATTAAACCATGATAAAAAGTGCATACAAGGGCCTAAAAAGTTAAGTAACTTCTTACCTCAAGATAATTTATGTCAATGTTAAGGCTAAACCACCCTGCATAGTTAAAAAGTTGGATTGGAAACCTTTACTTCCAATTACACCTCCTCCTTGGCCTGATTATCTTAGTTCTTGACACGCCAAAGTGTTATCCGAATCAAATAAATCACCAAGGATACTTAGAACTAATTTTATCATTTTTATTTAAAAAATAAATAGAAACCTATATGTGATAATATTATTCTCTCTCATGGATAGTCTAGAAAAATAATTATGATAAATCCATATTGTCCCTCTTAATGAATCAAAATTATTTCTTAGATGATATTTTCAATATCATATGTGATAATAAAATCCTCATTCTATAATGATCCAAGAAAAATTAACAATTATTATTATTCTTCTCCATGATTTTGAGTTATTATCATTTCAATATACTTTCATCATTTTTTAGAAGGATTAAGGAAGCATAAATCACTTATGATAATAATTCTTTATCATTATTAAACAATTATCAGATTATTTTCATTTAATAAGTCTTTATACTTAATTTATTAGGGCTCTGGAAGAACTGGATTTACAATGCACATAGAATAATACTAGAGACCCCCCCCCCCATTCCCCCTAAACATATCACTAAGAAGTATGAGAGAGAAGTTCTTTCCACACCTCTAAACTGGAAGAATAACCTAGTTTGGTCAAGGAAGGACTTCTTAGATATAGAACAAAGGTATTTTTGGGCTACTCAAATATAAGGGATCAACCATAAACAAAGTATCAAAGGTTTATATATTTTTTTAATAAATTAAACATGTAAAAATTCATATAGAGTAAAATCCACCCACTAAGGTAACAATATAATTTATCTCCCAGCCATTTTTTAAAAATGGAGCATTGGGAAAACGATTCAAAAGAAATTTAATCCATTATTTTTAGAATTTAAAGTCATTGAAAAGGGTTTTAGTGTCATTTTGGAGGAATAAGAAGCATAAGAAAAGTTATTTAAAATATTCCTCTTAAAAAGGGAACTGTATAAGGGTAACATGGTTTTACCCTTACACAGCTCCTAAGCACCATGTAAGGGTAGAAGGTAACCTTTATGAATCCTTTAAAAACTATGCATTACCATTATATAGTGGTGATTTACCCATATGTGGACTTTATAAATCATTTCTACCCTTAAATAGCCTTTATAAGCAATGGATGACCCTTACACAACACCCTTATGTGAGTTAGTACCCTTACACAAGTTGTTGGTTATCCTTACATAGCATTAGAGTATCCTTATGTAACCTTTATAAAATTAAGGTTACCTTTACACAGCACAACCCTTACCCTTATTTTACAAGGTAGGGCATGGTATGACCCTTACATAGCACATGGTTCCATAATATAGAACAAACTTACCTTTACATAGTACATGGTACCCTTACTCAGTGCATCCCTACCTTTACGTAGTGTATGGTTCCCTTACGCAATGCATATAAAAAGTTTTACCCTTAATAATTAGCCAATTTACCCTTACGTAACTCATATAAAAGGTGTTTTCACTTTTGAAGGGTCTTAAAAGTCATGGTACCTTTATGCAACCCATTTAAATCCATGGTTACCTTTATGAAACACCAAAATAACAACAGTATGGGTGATTTTTATTTAAAAAAAGATTTCCACATAAAAAACTTATAAATTAAATGAAAAAGTGTGTTTTAACAACAATTTTAAAATTTAGGATATTACATCAAGTCATGTATAATTCAAAAATTATAACTTATAACTCATGTGAGAACTCAATATATCAAAATTTACACAATCGCTATTCATGTTAACCACACACCATAAACAATACTTCTGTGATTATTCTTGATTAGTTATAAAACCTCGACCTTAAGTACAAGAAATATTATTGTCATAATTAGTGTATTTAAATCAATGGAACACTAAATAACAATAATGAAAGAATTCATTTATTTATTAATAATGTAATACATGATACAAACACTATCTCAAACCCTCATCCCATGATTTGTCTCCGGGGAATAATTTTTAACATTGATGGTGTTGCATATTTCACACAACCTTCATATAATGGAATATCTCCATATTATTCAATATCTAAAAGATTTTCATAAAATCTCTAAGTTCATCTTCAACCACCATTTTCATTTCATCAATACGACCAACATCATCATATACACTTTTACCAATATTAGGTAATCTATAAAACATAATATCATTCCACTCACTAAATACCTTTTCCTTTTCTCCATATTTCATCCAACATTTATAACTCTCATAAATTCTATAAAATATCAAGTGTTCTTAAAATTTAGTTAGAATAATTCACTTTGAATAAAAAAACATAGGCACAACAACATAATTTGAGAAGGGTCATTTTCATTGTCTATTGCAAATTTGATCAACTCTTTAACACAATACTCATATATAAAGACCCAGAAATTTCAAGAAATTTTTTTTTCTTAAATAATTTGGAATTTTACGAGTTTGTGGCTTCTGACGGCACTAGATTCTGAGTCCTTGTGTGCGCGGAATCCATTTCTGAAGTTTAGCTTGGGTACATTTAGTAAACGAACGAGCAGGTTTTTCTATCTTTTGAACTGTTACTCGGAATTGAAATCTGAGGGCACCGATGAACTCGTAGCACTGGTAATTTCTTAATGGGACCTTTACCACAGTTGGGTTTTAATCGGGTTGAGAATTATTATTTGGGAAATTAGTTTAAAATAAATAAAATTGTTGGAACAATTTTATTTTATAACTTCGGAAGTTAAACTCTCCCATGGGAAGTTGTTGGTGGGGCCCACAACCACCTAACTTCCCATGTGTGGATATATGATATGTGGGGCCTACACGAGCCCCAACCTTTCATCTCCCATAACCCTCTTTAAACTCCCCAAATAACTCCCTTAAATCCCCCCATTAAACACCCTTGTTTAATGTTGACAACTCTCCCAACATTTATGAGACCTCTCACCTCCTCCTCTCCCTCATTTTTTTTAATTTCCAACACATTAATTTAATGAATTCAACCACATCAATTAATTAATTAAGTGGTTTGAATTTTGAATTTTAAATTTGCATGTGTTAATAAAATAATATCATAAGCCTATTATTTAATTTTGGGAGGTCTTTCGTTGTGCTAAGGAGAATTGGGAGAGCTCTTGAGTTTTTGAAGAACATCGACCCTCCGATGAAGAACGATGTCTTCTTCGACGAAGAACACCGGGTCCACGAAGAATGAAGATGCACCTTCCTTTCTCTTCTCCGCGACAAGTGAGGAGACGTCGCTTCCTCCTTGGACACACTCCGATGTCATCTACGAATTCTTTCCCCGCGACGATGTCTTCCGTGATGCCCAACGTGTGGCATCAATTATCGAGGTAGGGGTTATGTTCAATTTTAATGGATTAAAATTGTGCCTCGATTTGTCATTGTATAACTTTGATTGTCTCGGCCTATTGCTATCACTTAACGCAGAGGGCATGGTCCAAACGAACACGGCCCGAGGACCCTACGTTTGATCTTGTTTAATTATATGGAATCGATGATCGGAGGCGGAACACGGAAGAGACCGGCAGCGCAAGGGCCGCCGTCGCACACGCAATGAAAATCCTCGACCAAGTGGGCCACGGAGAAGGAAGCATGGCACCATCGCGTCGTGTCGGGGACGTGGAGTCGCAGCCAGCGCAGGCCGTGGTGGAGGAAGCCGGTGCCGTCGCACCAGCTGTGTAGCAGGGACTGCGGCCCACTTTGCTGGCCGCTTTGGCGGAAGGACCGACCAGCCCGTCAGCCAGCCGGGTGGAGGAAAGTCGTGGCGCTAGGAGGGCGTCGTGTCAGATGAGTCGCGGCCCACCCGTGTGGGCCACATGCGACAGAAGGTCGGCCGGCCGGTTTGGGAGGGCGGCGCCGCCAGTTCAGGCAGCCGGGGGGTCGCCCCCCCCCCCCCCCCCCCCCCCACCCCCCCTCAGACCGCTCGGCCTTCAGGTCGAGCCAGTCGGGCCGCGCCCTGCCGGGCTGGGCCGCACCCCGCCAGGTCGGGCCGCGCCGCGCCACTTCGGGTCGGGCCGTGCCCTCTTCGATTCGGGCCGCACCCCTCAGGACGTGCCGTGTGAATCTTCGAGTCGTTCCGACACCCATGCCGGGTCGGACCTGTCAAAACTGGGTTAACCTGACACGCCAGCCCACTGGGCTTAACAGGTCGGGCCCGTTATTCACTTAAACGTGAATAACTTAAAGACAGCGCGTCCGATCGACGCACCGTCTGCGGCACTAGGACCCTATCGACGAGGCGGTCCTTTTTAGATACTCTAAGTGAGTTTTGGACAACTTTGGTAAATGGACAGGTTTGGAATGAGTATATTTCCAACCGAACCCCTAGAATGAAAAAAGCCAATATATCTCAGACCGGGCGTCCGATTGACGTGTCGTCTGTCACATTGAGTTCCTTTTGATGAGACGGAAATTCAAGATACATAAAATCTAGACTTCGTGATAGTTGATGTATTGACCCCCTTTACTCGAGGAGTGGACCCTCTTGAAATTGAGCACGATGTGTGCGGGAACCCTAGAGCTGGATGCGACTACGACGATTACTATGCTGGGATCCTCCGTGGGTTCGACAACGATGACGATTATACTTGGATCCTATGTGGGTTCGGTAGAAAGGACGACTGTACTTGGATCCTCCGTGGGTTCAGCATCGATGACGACTATACTTGGATCCTCCGTGGGTTCGGCAGCGATGACGACTGTACTTGGATCCTACCTGGGTTCGGCAGTGAGGGTTACTGTACTTGGATCCTACGTGGGTTTGGCAGCGACGACTTCTGTACTTGGATCCTATGTGGGTTCGGCAGAGGAGATGATTCAGAGACTACATCTAATCATCTCCACCCCTTTTCATGAGTAGTATACCTGTGTGAGCTGAGTCTTGACTATTCAATCATTACCATTGGTGTGATTGACTTCTTTCCTATGTGGACCGGGTTGTAAATGGTCTCAAGAGTTGGAGCCGAACTGGAATTGATGACTTAGGTATATGTATGGGCATATACCTAAGTAGAGTCGGTTGATACTTCGTGTTTGTATCTTTCCTTTGTGGTTTATCCTTTGTGGATTCTGGGAGACCTTCAGGAGTCTTAGGGTCCCTACTGAGTATCGTATACTCACCCATGCATGGGCTATGCCCGCACTACGTTGTGTTGGATGCAGACGACGGATAGCACTGATCGAGGTGGAGTCTTGTGGAGCTGGACGGTACCCGGGGGTGGACCACTAGACGGGACGTACACTGAGCGGACGACCAGACCCAAGGAGCTGAGGAGACCATTTGTACCCACCCTTCAGGTGGGATATCCAGAGGATGACTCGGTGGTTGCTGCTTTACTTTACTGTTGTTGTACTTTCTTTTCAATTGTACTGTACTTTCAGTTGGGTTTGTATACTGGCCCATTTACTTTTCAGCACTTACTTTTGTACTCAGTTTACATAGTGCTTACTTCATTTGTTTTCTCTATTGTGTTTGTTTACTATTATAAAGTCAATTCCTTCCCTTTTTATCGGGATTTACGTCTTTGGTGCTAGTCGCCAACCCTTGGCCTATGGAAGGCGGGCTTGGGGTAGTCACAGCATGGGCCCTGAGGAAGGGTCGTGACAAATTGGTATCAAATGAAGGTTCTACCACAGAACTTAGGACTCTGATAATTTCTTCTCTATGAATCAATATTTTTAAGAGTATTGAGTGTGGTTTTTGGTCCAGGGAGTCCAGTGTTGGTGCGGCGACCAATGTATCCATACACCAGGACCTTGACTTCTGATTTCCAACTCAGTGCTTGAAAAAACTGATTGAAAGTGTGTTTCAAAAGTTTTATTTGTGATTACCTTGTGTCAGCTCACCAGGTATACTTTTTGACTGTGGCGCACCTGTTGTATTTCAGGATAGCCCCACGAAGGTAGCCATCCAGGGTTCCTAGTTACGTGCAAGATGGCATCCCCACCGAGCGATGAGGCCTCGGTGCAGGGCCCCATTATACCGGAGGCGCTAGCGGTACAATTACCTGCTGATCCACCAATTCCACCAGCCCCAGCAGTAGAGAGTGCACGCCACCTGAGTGTGTTGCACGAGTTTCAGCTATAGAGGACACCCAGGTTCCGTGGAGAGACGGACCCTCAGGCAGCCGAGGATTGGCTGGAGGCTATCGTCAGAGTCTTTAGATTGGTAGGGACACAAGCAGACCTTATAGTGATCCTTTCCGCGAGTCTCCTTCATGCAGCAGCAGGTATATGGTGGAGCCTGATTCTCCAGGTGCACGACGAGGCATCACTACTTTGGACGGACTTTGAGAGCCTCTTCTGCTCAGAGTTTGTTCTAGACACCCTCTGTATGGTGCGCATTCAGGAGTTACTACATCTGTATAAGGGCATCATGACAGTAGCCCAGTACTTGGCGAGATTTACCGGCCTCTTGCGCTACTCCACGGACATGGTACGGGACCCATTCTTCTGGGCCTGGACCTTTGAGCAGGGACTGAGGCATGAGATCAGGTCTTCGATGGTCTCCCTCAGCATTCCGACACAGCCAGGAGTACTGGAGCGAGCCCTTCTTGTGGAGAGCTTTCTTTCTGAGCCAACACCAGCAGCGAGACCCGCTGTAGGGAGACACGTAGCGGAGTCTTCTACAGCCAGAAGTAGACAGATGTCACAGAGGTCCAAGCAAACCTGGCCATCAGGTGGGCGACCTCAGGATACTGGTTCGGATGTGCGGGGCACACGGAGCAGAGCCAACCATATGAGGGGCAGGCAGTGCTATGCATGCAGCGGGCAGGGCCACATGGCTCGTGACTGCCCGACCCTCCATGTAGATGAGCAGCAGACAGTAGAGGGAACTCCTAGGTAGAGGCATAGGTTCAACCGTGGCGGTCCACAGGGAGCAGGCGGACGAGGCAGAGGAGCTGGCTGAGCAGCGGGTGGTGGACAATGCTTCGAGGCTCTACCACCACCACCACCGGGGGGACCACCCTGACCATAGGGATCTGGAAGACAGGGGCAGGCTCAGCTCCATGCAGTCGAGGCCTACGACCACAGTGCACCTGAGATGATTTGAGGTACTATCTGTGTCTACTCCACTCATGCTGCAGTTCTTATAGACACAGGAGCGAGTCATTCTTTCATTACTGCTGCCCTTGTTCGGAGCTCGGAGATTTCGACGGAGCCGTTGGCTCGATCCTTATGGCTAGATACTCTTACAGGAGCATACTCGACGATTACGCACTGGTGCCGGTAGTGTGAGATTACTCTAGGAGGCGAGAGCTTCGGCTGGGATCTTCTTGTAGCAGCTTTGAGGCCTTAAAATGTCATCTTGGGTATGGACTAGTTATCTATAGTCTATGCTCAGATCAACTGTATTAGGCGCAAAGTGCGGTGTGTCCGCATAGATGGGAGTAGGTTCACCTTAACCAGTTATAAGGGATACTTTTCATCGCAGGATGGACTTACGCAGAAGAGAGGGCAGTTAATCACACATCAGTTGGCTAGTCTCATCCTAGGAGCGGTTGATGTGCGGAGTTCAAGTTTTCCTGTTGTGATGGATCAGTATGATGATGTTTTTCCTGACGATGTTCCAGGACTACCTCCTCGCAGAGAGGTAGATTTCTACATTGACCTGTACCCCGGGACAGCACCGATATCTACTCTATCATATCAGATGTCTCCCATCGAGCTTCGTGAGCTGTGGGTACAGCTGGAGGAATTACAAGGAAAGGGTTTCATCCGACCCAGTGTTTCACCCTGGGCTCCTCTGATTTTATTCGCCAAGAAGGCAGATGGGAGCTTACGACTATGTGTTGACTACCGTTGCCTGAATCAGGTGACCATAAAGAACAAGTACCCACTCCTGAGGATTGACGGCCTCTTTGATCAGCTCAAGGGAGCACGATTGTTCTCAAAGATAGACCTCATGTCAAGATATCATCAGCTCAGAGTTCGAGACGAGGATGTGCAGAAGACGGCCTTCAGGTGTCGGTATGGCCACTACGAGTTCTTGGTTATGACCTTCAGTGTAACCAATGCACCAGCAGTGTTCATGAGTCTCATGAATAGGATATTCCAGCCTTACCTCGATCGTTTTGTCATAGTATTCATCGACGACATACTGATTTACTCGACTACTGAGGAGGAGCACGCCTACCACTTGCAGGTTGTACTGGACACACTCTGAGAGCACCAGCTTTATAGTAAGCTCTCGAAGTGCCAGTTATGGATTTGAGAGGTTCACTTCTTGGGGCATGTCATCTCAGAGGTGGTAGTTGATGTGGATCCTGCGAAGATCGAGGCAGTAATTGCTTGGGAGGCACCCAAGAGTGTGACGGAGGTGCGGAGTTCCCTAGGTTTGGCTGGGTACTATCGAAGATTTGTACCAGATTTATCCAAAGTTATAGCACCGCTTTCATCTTTGAAGAATAAGGGGAAACCCTTCATGTGGTCAGATAGATTCCAGTAGAGCTTCCAGGAGATGAGACAGAGATTGTCTAGTGTTCCCATCTTGAGGATACCGGAGGAGAGCGTTGGGTACGTGGTTTACTGCAACACATCAGGGACCGGACTTGGGTGTTTCCTGACGCAGGAGCAGGCATTGATCACCTATGGTTCATGGAAGTTGAGGTAGCATGAGCATAACTACGCTACCCATGACCTGGAGTTAGTAGTAGTGGTCTTCACCCTGAAAATGTGGCGGCACTATCTGATGGGCGAGCGCTTTACAGTCTACTCTGACCACCAAAGTCTCAGGTATATTTTCTCGTAGAAGGACCTAAACCTGAGACAGCGGTGATGGCTCAAGTTCCTCTAGGACTATGACTTTGAGATATTCTATACTCCTGGGAAGGGGAACTTTGTGACTGATGCTCTCAGCAGGAGATCGAGCATTCAGCTACTTGGAGAGGTGACAGAGCAGTTAGCCGCTTTGCAGATATCCTTCATGGATAGAGATGTGGAAACCTTTCTATAGTACCTCACAGTTACTCCTCTAATACTTCAACAGGTCAGAGAGGCACGGCATGGGGACGTTGACTGTGGGACGTGATGTGCTCAGATTTCCACAGGGCAGACACCTGATGGATTTTCTGAAGGAGGAGAGCACGTCATCCTCTTCAGGGGACGTACCATGGTATCAGTTGCACTGTAGGAGGAAGTGTTGAGTGATTTCCACACTTCCCCTCTAGCGGTACATCCTGGAGTGTCAAATATGTACCAGGACCTCGGACGACAGTACTGGTGTCCGGGTATGAAGAAGGTTGTAGCAGAGTTCATTTCACAATGCCTCACTTTCCAGCAAGTGAAGGCGGAGCACCAGGTACCTGCAGGCTTGGTACAGCCCTTAGAGGTTCTGGAGTAGAAGTGGGACAGGATATCCATAAATTTCATGATGGGGCTTCCACGTACTTCCAGGGGACACGACTCTATCTAGGTGATCGTCGACCGACTCACCAAGTCGGCTCACTTCCTTCCGATCAGAGAGCATGGCTCAGTAGAGGTCTTGGGACACCTCTACGTTCAGGAGATCGTACGGCTTCATGGTGTGCCATCATATATCATATCTGATCGAGATTTTCTATTTACTTCTCGGATTTGGATGGGGTTGCAGGAGGCATTTGGGATGCAGCTACGCCTGATCACCGCCTTTCATCCTCAGACAGATGGCCAGACGGAGAGGACCATTCAGACTCTTGAGGACATACTCTGTTCATGTGTCCTTGACTTTGGTCACAACTGGGAGGATCACCTACCCTTGGTGGAGTTTGCGTACAACAACAGCTACCACTCCACCATTGGGATGGCACCATACGAGGCATTGTACGACCAACCTTGCAGATCACCTCTATGATGGACTGACCCAGGGGAGTCAGCACTTATAGGACCAGAGATAGTTCAGGGTATGACGGAGAAGGTGCAGATCATCCAGGAGTGGATGAGGACTGCACAGAGTAGACAGAAGTCATGTGTTGATAGGAGACGGAGACCACTAGAGTTTGAGGATGGAGACCACGTTTTCTTACGGGTCTCACCTCGATGTGGATTACGGAGATTTGGATGGGGAGGCAAGTTATATTCGCACTTGATCAGACCTTTCCAGGTCCTCAGTAGGGTAGGTGAGGTGGCTTACTGCCTAGCTCTACCACCTCAGTTGCACCAAGTGCATGACGTCTTCCATGTATCTCAGCTGAGGAGATACGTGCATGACTCGACCCACATCATTGATCATGGGGAGCTGGACATCGATGACGGGGCTAAATTCACAGAGGTCCCGGTGGAGATCGAGGATCGACAGGAGCAGGTCCTACGTGGACGATTGATTCCTCTGGTGTGCATTTTTTGGCAGCATGGGAACCTCCAGGAGAGCACAAGGGAGCGAGAGGATTAGATGTGTGCATAGTACCCTCATTTGTTTCCCTAGTTTATGTTGTAGCTTTACAGGAATGTAAATCCCTGATGTGGGAGTAATGTAAAGACCAGGAAATTTCAAGGAATTTTTTTTTCTTAAATACTTTGGAATTTTACAAGTCTGTGGCTTCTAACGGCACTTGATTCTGAGGCCCGGTGTGCCCGAAATCAATTTTCAGAGTTTATCTTGGGTATGTTTAGTAAACGAACGATCAGATTTTTCTATCTTTTGAACCGGTGATCAGAATTGAAATCTGAGGGCACCGATGAACTCGCAGCGCCGTTAACTTCTTAATGGGACCTTTATCACTATTGCGTTTTAAGCGGGTTGAAAATTATTATTTGGTAAATTAGTTTAAAATAAATAAAATTGTTGGAACAATTTTATTTTATAACTTTGGAAGTTAAAATCTCCCATGTGAAGTTGTTGGTGGGGCCCACAACCACCCAAATTCCCATATGTGGATACATGAGAGGTGGGGCCCACATGATCCCCAACCTTTCATCTCCCATAACCCTATTTAAACTCTCTAAATAAGTCCCTTAAATCCCCCCATTAAACACCCTTGTTTAATGTTGACAACTCTCCCAACATTTATGAGACCTATCACCTCCTCCTCTCCCTCTTTTTTTTTAATTTCCAACACATTAATTTAATGAATTCAACCACATCAATTAATTAATGAAGGGGTCTTAATTATGAATTTTAAATTTTCATGTGTTAATAAAATAATATCATAATCCTATTATTTTATTTTGGGAGGGAATTAGTTGTACTAAGGAGAATTGGGAGAGCTCTTGAGTTTTTTAAGAACACTGACCCTCTGATGAAGAATGACATCTTCTTCGATGAAGAACGCCGGATCCACGAAGAACAACGATGCACCTTCCTTTTCTCTTCTCCACGACAGGTGAGGAGATTTCGCTTCCTCCTTAGTCGCACTCTGACATCGTCTACGAATTCTTTCCCCACGACGCCGTCTTCCGCGATGCCCGATGTGCGATGTCAATTATCAAGGTAGGGGTTATGTTCAATTTTAATGGATTAAAATTGTGCCTTGATTCGTTGTTGTATAACTTTGATTAAAATTGTGCCTCGATTCGTTGTTGTATAATTTTAAGGTAGGGGTTACGAATTCTTCGTTGTTGGCAGAGGGCATGGGCCGAAAGAACATGGCCCGACCATCCTCCGTTTGATCTTGTTTAATTATATGGAATCAACAATCAGAGGTGGAACATGGAAGAGACCGGCGGTGAAAGGGCCACCGTCACACACGCAAAGAAAATCTGTGGCCAAGCGGGCTGCGACGGAGGAAGCACGGCATCGTCGCGTCATTCTGGGGACGCGGAGCCGCAGCCAGCGCAGGCCGTGGCGGAGGAAGCTGGCGTTGTCACGCCAGCTGTGTAGCGAAAACCGCAGCCCGCTTTGCAGGCTGCTTTGGCGGAAAGACCGGTCGGCCCGTCGGCCAGCCGGGCGAAGCAAAGCCGCAGCGCCAGGAGGGCGCCGCGCCGGATGAGCTGCGGCCCACCCGTGCGGGCCGCTTGCGCCAGAAGGCCAGCCAGCCTAGCCAGTCGGTTTGGGAGGGCGGTGCCGCTTGGGGCTGCCGGTTCAGGCACCCCCCCCCCCCCTCGGACCGCTCGGCCTTCGGGCTGCGCCTAGGCGGGTCGGGCCGAGTCGGGTCATGCTGGGCCGCGCCCTCTTCAGGCCGGGCCGCGCAAATCTTCAGACCGGTCTGACACCCCTACCGGGTCGGACCCATCAAAACTGGGTTAACCTGACCCGCCAGCCCACTGGGCTTTAAGGGCTAGGCCCGTTATTCACTTAAACGTGAATAACTTAAAGACCGCGCGTCTGATCGAAGCACCATCTGCAGCACTAGGACCCTATCGACGAGGCGGTCCTTTTGAGATACTCTAAGTGAGTTTTGGACAACTTTGGTAAACAGCCGGGTTTGGAACGAGCATATTTACAACCGGTCCCCTGGAACAAAAAAGCCAATACCTCTCAGACCGGGCGTCCGATTGACGCGTCGTCTGTCGCATTGAGTTCCTTTTGACGAGACGGAACTTCAGGATACATCAACTATGTACTTCGTGAAAGTTTATGTATCAACCCCCTTTACTCAAGGAGCAGACCCTCCCAGAATCAAGCATACTGTGTTCGGGAACCCTAGAACTGGTTGCGACTGCGACTATTACTATGTTGGGATTCTCCGTGTGTTCGACAATGATGATGACTGTACTTGGATCCTACGTGGGTTCGGTAGCAAGGATGACTGTACTTGGATCCTCCATGGGTTCGGTAGCGATGACGACTGGACTTGGATCCTATGTGGGTTCGACAGTGATAGTTACTGTACATGGATCCTACGTGGGTTCGGCAGCGACGACTTCTGTACTTGGATCCTACGTGGGTTCGGCAAAGGAGAAGATTCAGAGACTACATCTAATCATCTCTAACCCTTTTCGTGATTAGTATACTTGTGTGAGCTGATTCTTGACTATTATATCATTACCATTGGTTTGATTGACTTCTTTCCTATGTGGGCTGGGTTGTACATGGGCTCGAGAGTTGGAGCCGAACTGGAATTGATGACTTTGGTATATGTATGGGCATATACCTAAGCAGAGTCGGTTGATACTTCGTGTTTGTATCTTTCCTTTGTGTTTTATCCATTGTGGATTTTGGGGAGACCTTTGGGAGTCTCAGGGTCCCTACTGAGTATCGTATACTCACCCCTGCACGGGCTATGCCCGCACTACGTTGTGTTGGATGCAGACGACAGGCGGCACTGATCGAGGTGGAGGCTTGTGAAGCTGGACAATACCCGGGGGTGGACCACTAGGTGGGATGTACACTGAGCGGACGGCCGGACCAGAGGAGCTGAGGAGACCATCTCTACCAACCCTTCAGGTGTAATATCCGGAGGACGACTCGGTGGTTGCTTCTTTACTTTACTGCTGTTGTGCTTTATTTTCAGTTGTATTGTACTTTCAGTTGGGTTTTTATATTGGTCCATTTACTTTTCAGCACTTACTTTTGTACTCAGTTTACTTAGTGCTTACTTCAGTTGTGTTCTCTGTTGTGTTTGTTTACTTTTATAAAGGCAATGCCTTCCCTTTTTATCGGGATTTACGCCTTTGGTTCTAGTCGTCAGCCCCTGGCCTATGGAAGGCAGGCTTGGGGTAGTCATGGCACGGGCTCTGAGAACGGGTCGTGACATCATATTCCTTGGTCATACGATTAGTATTCATCCATTTATTTCTTATTCATCCTATTTGATTCAATGAAGTAAAAAATTATATATATATATATATAACAAACATTTATATATATAATTATACATAAAAATATATAAGTACACACACACATTAAATATATTAACAATATGAAATATATATACATATAAGAACTAATACACACAAATACATATAACTGGTATTATATTCATATATACAAATAGAAATCATGATTTACTTAAAAAATACATCATAAGAATAAATATTGAATTTGAATTGTCTTATTGAAGTATTTATGATGATTTGTTAAAGTTAAAATAATATTAGTCGTGATAGTAGTTTGGCATAGAATTGAGAGGAGGAATAAGGAAGATGTGTTTTCTCTAATTTAAAATAATAAGGTCTTTCCCAATAGTTTAAATAACCACACTAAAAATGATAAAAAATTTCAGTGATAATAAGAAACGACTATTTTTTTAATTCAATTTTGTGATAGTACAAGAAGAAATGTGGATCCTTGATGTTAGATGGAACTAATGGATTTTATGGTTATGGTCAAGGTTCAAAACCATGATTATAAAGTAAAGTGACAGTTTTTTGAAACATGGATGAACTAGATATCAGAATATCTTTATAGTCATAGTTATTTAAAAACTGTCACTTTAGTGGAATATAGTTACAGCTAATAAAATTATAACTATAGCCTATGAGGTCACACATATATCCACCCATAGCCATGGGTAAGCACCTATGGCTATAGGGATTCTAGGTGGATACCCTATTTCCATGGTCGCATGACTGTGGCAATAAGATGACAAACAAAACACAGTAGGATTTGAACATTGTATCACCCTTTTACAAACACAGAGACTTTACCACTATACTAACACGTCACTTATAAGTATATATACATAATTTATATATATAAATATATTTTTTAAAAAAATATATTTTATTATTATTATGAAATTAATAATTGACAATAATATTAATTCTCCACCAACCTATAGCCATGGTTTTCTGAGACCGTGAATATAGCGGTACTTATAGCCATGGTGTTAGAAAACAGTGGTTATAGGGTGGCAAATCGGTACCCTATTTCCATGGTCAAGAACTAACTGTGGCTATAGGGGTTTCTCATGCCATTCTATGGGAAATAATTTTCCTAAGGTGGCATGGGAACCCCTATAGTCACGGTTTAACAAAAAAGTAACTATAGACTACTCTATTATTGTGATTTAATAAAAACTATAACAATATATTTTATTATCATGGTTTAGAAATCCATGATAATAGTTCCATGGATATATGGTGAAATTATAGTAGTGAAGGAATTTTTGGTTGATATAGAAGGATAAGACTCATGCTTTCTTATTGATTTAATTTAGTTAAAGAAAAAATCCATTTTAAATGAAGGCATCCATTATTATATTATAAATATTATTTTTTTATGATACAACATCACTCATTAAATTTTACATCTTTTTAAAACAATGATGATATTTTTTGCAGTGGAACAAGTTCAATATAAGGAAATCCAAACCTAATAGATTCGAAGAGAAGATTGGGTTTAATGATGAACTTTAAAAATAAGGAGGAAAGTGAAAAATAGAAGCATAAAATGATGGAAACAAAAACCAGAATGACAAATAAAATGTGAAAAGATAAAGAACATAGAGTATTTATATGTTGCAGACAGCGTTGGTCCTATGTACATGGAAAGAACACAACCATAGATTCTTAATTATGCAAAACAAAATGAAATCATACAATAGAGAAACGCAAGAGATAATGAACACACACATGGCCACAAAAGCTATCTGATCATAGAGAATTTTTCACTCCATGAACTAGTGATAAACCCTAGCTCAAGGATAGTAACATACTATCCCAAATGGGATGAACTCACTCATAAAACCCCAAGAATAACTGATTATAAGAAAAGGACACAATGAAACACTGAAGAAAAGAGAACAATTTTACAGAAATCAAGACTACACCAAGAACATGTAAGTGTTCACTGAGAAGGATGAATGACACTACTAGGGCTGAAATTCCTTGAGTATTGTCACAGTCCACCATAGAGCTCATAGGGTATGAGATCTCCATGGAATAAGATCATCAAAATGGGCATGAAGAGATTTCCAAACAAGGCACTGGAGGCTCATCTCTCTCAAACTCTCATCTCTCTAAAACTGGATGTGAAGGAATGTTGGGAGTTGTTGTGTCTCACACAGATCAAATCAATCTCTTGAGAAATGAAGCAATATTTCCATAATAAAGACAAGAGGTGTTCAGTCTAGGGATCCATGAAGGACATGTGTTCAACACAGGGCATGTGGGAATCTCTTTAAACATATTAGAGAAACAAAACATGCAACAACCAAGGGGCACATGGAAGTAGCGGAATGGATAGTTGGCAAGAAGCACAGATCTCCCCCAAATACAGAGTGTAAATAAATAGAGGTAGGAAGAAAAAAATGCCACACCACAGTCACATGATCAACTCAATTAATGGCCAGAAATAAACACTAAAGAACAATGGGATCAAGCCATAGAAAGGTAACAAAACCTATATGTAAGGGTCACGCGCACCCTCGCATAAGGGTAGCGGGCCCATCATACTTAAGGGTAACCCATCCAATAGTAAGAGGCACACTAGGAAAGAACGATACAAGAAAACTATACATTCAGTAAGAAATACACAAATAGAAATTGAAGAATTTGTGGAGGGTCATTTGTTACAGGATCTCATTACAAAACAGTCATTTGCGATAGGATCTCGTCACAAAAGGTCATTTGCGACAGGGTTCTGTCGCAAATGACATGTTGCAGAAAACAGTGTCCTAAATAGTTTTTTTTTGCAATGGTCCATCGCAAAAAAAAAACTATTTGTGACGAGAGACCTTCCCATCACAAATAGTTTATCTGGGTTTTTAAAAAAAAAACTTTTGTGACAGGCCCGTCGCAAATAATTATTTACGTCAAGATTAACTATTCACAGTAAAAAAAACTTTAAAAAATAAAAAATAACAATAGAAAAAATTAATATTAATAAAATTTAATAAAATAATAATAATAATAATAATAAAATAATAATAATAACTAACTAAAATTAATTAAAATATATTTAAAATGATAAAAAATTATAAAATAATAAAATGATAAAAAATACAATATTCACAACAATATAAAAAATAATAATACTAATAAAATAATAAAAAATAATAATAATTAAATAATAATAAAATAATAAAATAATAAAAATAATAATAAAATAATAAAATAATAAAAATAATAAAAATAATAAAAAATAATAATAAGAAAATAAGAAAAAATAAGAAAATAATAATATAATAAAAAACAAAATATTCCTAACAATATAAAAATACACTATATAAAAATGTAAATATATAGATTAATAAAAAAATTACAAAAAAAATTACATTCAGATGTTTATCAGAAAAAGTATATAAATCACTAAGGGGTAGGATCTTCTAGATGAGCTGGAGGAGCTGGTGGAGAAAACTCCATCCCCAAACCATGAGTCGGACATTGCATGTACTCCATTGTCTACACATGTTGCTACTACTATCATCTACGTATTTCCTCCTACTACTGCTGCTGTCAACGGAGCTCTTCCTGCTCCCTACGCATGGTCTCTATAAGCTTACTCTGAGTTTGCAGTTTCTTCTTATATTGTGCAGCAGATGATGATGACTCTCCATGATCTCCTCTCGATCTACACAACGACGTCGCAATGGTACCATAATAACTCTCAAGCACCAATCGAGAGTCGATACCAACAACTCAGCCTTTCTCGAAGGCATACAGAGTCTCCTGCACCCATGTTGCATCATCAAATCCTACTGCATTGAAGGTCTGATCCTCAGTCTCAACCTGACTCTCAGCCTTTTTCTGAGACCTCACTACCTCATATGACTCCTTCAATTATAATTTAAAATTAAAATATTTAAAATATTATTTTTATTTAATTTTAAAATTCAAAAAGAAATTAAACTGACCACAATATGATGTTGTCGGTCACCTGTAATCCCTCCAGTGATAGGGTCATTGTGCATCCTCCAATAAACATCAAACTCTGAAATATTGGGTTATTCTTATACTTATATGAGTATAAAATAAAAAATTTACATTTAAAGTTATATAAATTGTTAAAAAAAAGTACTTACCAAATGTTGTCGATGCGTACTAAATGTACAACTACTAGCTCGATGCATCGCCTCTTGTCTCCCCCAATTATATCGACCTACTGATGTCCTCTGAAAAGTTGTTCTCATCCAATATGAACATAATCCATCCCAAACCTGAGATGATATGTAATCTGATCGGTGGGTGCAGCAAGACTGGTCAAAATCTGTGACTCCCACTTTCCACATTTCTTTACTCCTCAGATTGTGAAAAAATTGATGACAGAAGTTATGCATACAGCCCTCTCATGCCTCCCAGATAGATTCATGCATGACATCATCAACAGGATACCATAAACCCTACAAGTAATTAATAATATCAAGTTATTAATTAAAAAAATAACTATTATTTATTTACATACCATCAAATGATCAAACATATGGTACTGAACATCAATGGGAATATGATCCCATGTAACTCATGCTCTAGAAAAATAATTCTGCAGTATAGAACTTCCCTATCCAACTGTTATATGCGAAAATCTATGAAAAAAGAGCAAAAATAATCAAAATAATAATATATATATATATATATATATATTAATGAAAAATAATAAAAACTAACTAAAATACACGATTGAACATACCTCTACACGCAAGGATCGAACTGAAGACGTGGACATCACTCAGGGATAGGGTCAGGAATCATCAATATTACAAGACCACAGCCCCTTCGAGTCATCTCTAAACTTCCAGTAGTATGAGGGTTAGATGATGTACCGTCAGGCTCTTCATCTGGTAGTACATCCTCATCTAACTCATGAATTATATCATAGAAATTTTATTCATCCATATGAAACAAGAAATGATTTTTATCAACAAATAATTGAAAACAATTATTATATATGGATATATATTATTTATGAATATAACCAATATTTAATTGTGTCAATCTTCATTATCATCTTCGTATATGATGGTGTCAATATATTTATATTCCTCCTCGGTATCATCAATTTCCATAGGAGTTTCATCTTCATCATCTCTTTCTATTTCAAATCCACTTGTTACATCAATAACATCATTGCCTCCATTGACCCATAAATGTGATTTTTCATCATAAATATTCAAGTCACTTCATAGAAAAGATGTATTTAGTGTTGTCTCTTGAAAATTTTCAATTCATTACACTTCAATGAAACCACATTCACTTTGGATAAATTGGTTTTCATGAGATTTCATTTTTATTATGCTCCACCAATCACTCAACTCTCTTAAAGAATCATAATAATTTTCATAATAAATTTTATGTGTCTGATGATCTAATAAAAATGGTTCATTTACTGCAAGAAGGATTTTATATTTAATAAAAACGATTCCATGGAATGGATGAACATGAAAACCTCTATCAGTATCCAACCAATGAAATTTAAACATTATTACATAATTTTTTCCTAGATAACACAGTTCAATTATTTCATCCAACATTTCATAAAAGTCAACTTCAATTTATCTATGATGATATCCTCTCAATAAAACACTACTATTATTTTTTTATTCTTCATATGCACGTGTATGAAATCTAAAACAATTCACCATATATACATTATAAGATTTAATCATTTTGGATGGTGGGTTACACAATACACACAATAAATTATCAATTTTATCAGCATGTTGAGATACCTACAAATTTTCAAAAAAAATATCAATATAACAAGTAATAAATTTATTTTCTATGTTAAAACATAAATAATTTACTTTACTAGTTTTTTAAACCATTAGAAATAATTATTTTGTCGACGTTCTTCAAGAGCAGCTATTGTAAATTGTAGAAACTGTTTCTTGGTATGTTTATCATATAATCTACAAATAAAAAAATATTAATTTACTTAAAAAATATAGAATAAATTATATAGGAACTCATAGTAAAAATTGTGCCATTTCTTTACAGTTCAGAAGAACATGTGTATGAGTCTTGTGATGTTCATCATCTGAAATCCATTATTCATGAACTCAACCAAATCCAAGTTCGGGATGATTAAAAACTGATAATTGATTTCTCATTTCATCATTAAAATTTCCCTTGTTATAGACCATGTGGTTATGTTTTGAGGGATATTAATATTGAAAAAAATGATAGCAGAAGAAATAAATTTCTTCTTGTAAATAAGATTCTACAATTGATCCTTCAACCGATACTTTATTACATATATTTTTCTTCAATTTATGCATGCATCTCTTGAATGGTTAAATCCATCAGAATTGTATCATACCTCTATATTTTTTTCATGCAGAAAATGTAATATAAAATATTCCATTGAATCAAAGAAATTTGGTGGGAATTTTTTTTCCAATTTACATAAAATTTAAACAACAACTTCTTGCAGTCTACTTAGTGCATCGTAGTCTTTTGTCACCACACAAATGTCTCGTAAAAAATATCATATTTATGTTAGCACATCCCAAATCATATAATTCAACAAGCCTCTAAATCCAATTGGTAGAATTATTTCCATTATAACAAAGCAATCGTGACTTTTAAATCTGGTAATATGACCATTTCTGGCACATCTAGTCAAATTGGAAACATAACCATCTAGAAGCCTCAAATTTGAAATCCATTGACAAAATAATAAATGATTTTCTTTAGAAACTATATAAGCTTATTTTGGATTAATTAACTTCTATGATCTGGCAATTTCAAACAGTTCAAGTTCTGGTCACCTATAAATTTGGGCAAGATCTAATCGTGCCTTTACATTATATTTGGTCTTACCAGGTGTGTCCAAAACTTTATAAAATATATTATAAAAATATTTAGTCTCAATATGCATGAAATCTAACATGTGATGGACCAAAAAATCAGACCAATACAGAATTTCCCAAAAAATGATCCTTTTAATCCAATTATGTTCTTCCCCAAAGCCATCTATTTTCTATTAGTTTATAGTCGGTCCAAAGGTAATGAGAGGTAATAAAGAGAGAATATATTTTAACTCAATACCTGAGATCATTATTGGAGATCCATCTCTTTCAATTGTACCTTTTCTGAAATAATTTGTGTTCTTTTAAAGATGATGATCGGTTGGAAGAAATTTGTGATGACAGTCAAAAAAACAAGGTTTTCTTCTATTAAAGAGCATAAATGCTTTATTATCTCTCATACAGTACAGACATGATTTTTTTCCATGTTTACTCCTTCCAGATAATATTTCATATGATGGGAAGTTACTAATTATCCACATCAAAGCAGCTTTCATTAGTAAATTTTGTTTCACAAAAACATCATATGTACTGACACTATTACTCCACTGTAAATTTAACTCATCAATCAATGGATTTAAATAAATATCAATATTATTTTTTGGATTTCATAGAATTAATAAGGGCAAAAAGATATATGGATCATTCATCAACATCCAAGAAGGTAAAATTTATGGAGCTATAAAGACTGGCTAACAAGAATAGTGACTACCATAAAAACCAAATGGACAAAAATTGTTAGTAGAAAGACTCAATCACGTGTTTCGAGCTTCTGAGGAAAAATATTGATGTACTTGATCAAAATGTTTCCATGAATCACCGTCTTTAGGATGGTTTAAGCTTTTACCAGTTGAAATATGGTTTTATACCATGACATCAATGACGTTGTGTTTTGAGATATAAATAAACACTGCAATCTGGATGTAAGTAGGAAATACCTCAACTATTTTATAGGAATCGATCCAAACCTCCCTAGTTTAGCCTCTTTGTACCTTAATTATCCATATGTAGGATAACTAACTAATAATTCATTTTCACCATAATATAAGTTGAAATCATTTGAACATGCATTAATATTCTAATTACCAAGACCCAAATTACAAACCAGCATCTTTCTCTCATAGAAATTTATAGGTAACACATTTCCTTTAGGTAACGGTGTTTTAAACAAATATAATATCTGATCAAAATTTCTATTTAACATTCCATTATCTAATTTAATAGCCATAAATTTTTCAACTGCTTTAAATTTTCTTATCTTACAACCAAGATACAAGGTATCCCCAGCGGACTTCAACAACTCATAAAATTAGGATGGTTCCAACTCGGGAGTTAAATCAATATCATCTTGAGTTTTATTTTGTTGAAAAGATAGACCAGACACATCATGTACTAAATTTTGAAGCTTTTGTTGATCTAGAACCAAATTATTAGTATCTTCTCTAAAGTTGTGTTCACCATGTTGATACCAAAAAACATAATCTTTTCAAAAACAAAAACAAAATATATGACCTCCAGCATTATCAAATGTGACAAACATCCTCATATCACATTTCTTACATGGATAATTAATTGTCCCTTCTGAAAAAAAAAATCTGGTTTTAATGAGAAAAATGATAAAAAAAATTCAACACCCTCAATATATATAGGATTTATACCAGAACTGTTTGGATTACTATGGTGATTTATCCAATATGAATCATGTAATAAATACTTTTTTTGACTTCCTTGTTCCATATTTCTCTAAAAAATATATAATAAATAAAATTTTATGATTAATTTGTTAAAAGAAAACACAATCCAAAAAAGAGTAGAAAATTGAAAAAAAAAAGAATTGACTTGTAATTACCACTAATTATTACTAATTATTACGAATTACAACTAATTATTACTAATTACCACTAATTTTTACTAATTACCACTTATTATTACTAATTACCGCTGATTATTACTAATTATTACTGATTATTACTAATTATTACTAATTTCCACTAACTATTACTAATTACCACTAATTATTACTAATTATTACTAATTACCACTAATTATTACTAATTATTACTAATTATTACTAATTATTACAAATTATTACTAGTTATTACTAATTATTACTAATTAATACTAATTATCACTAATTATCACTAATTATCAATAATTATCACTAATTATTACTAATTATTCCTAATTATTACTAATTATCACTAATTACCTCTAATTATTACTAATTATTAATAATTACCACCACTTATTACTAATCACCACTAAGTTTTGCAATTTTTTGCTAATTTTTACTAAGTACCACTAATTATTACTAACTACCACTAATATATATATATACTAATCTTAGGATTTTCCACCTACCACGTGTCACTCTCACCTTCTTCCACATCAGTTTCTCCATACGTGTCCCCCCTCCAATTAACCACGTCGCCCCACCCTGCAGTATCTCATCTTTTCTCTACCTCCATCTCTCGCTGAGGTTTTCGAGGGTCGTGACCTAACCTACCCTCGAACCCCCACCTGCGTCATCCTCCCACTCTCGGTCAACCCGCCGTCCGTCGACGTCCTCACGATTCTACTCCTCTCTTCTGTGGGTGTCTGCTCGTGATAGCCCTCATCTCCTCCAATGGTTCTCGCACCTCTGACTTCCATTTCATCTTCGACCAGGTACTCCTCTATCAATACAATCCCTACCCTTCTGCAAAAGAGTGATTGTTACCTCCCACCATCTTAGGGTTCCCGCTGTGAGATATTCCACTACTCCTAGAGTCCATACCCCTCTGTTTACAAGCAAAGTAGGGTTATCGGTGAAGGATGATTTGTGCGTGCTCGGATATGACATATCCTTTAGCTAAGAACCCCTTCACCAAAACCCCTCAATCATCGCAATCGGGTTCTTTCTAAAAAACTATTGCTCTATATTTGCATTCGTTAACTGGAAAATCTTTGACGACCTTCTCCTCCTCCGTCTACCTATTCTAGGCTCTCCAATCAGTACTCTTCCAACTTGTGACTTCCATCGGCTTGTCCTTCGTTTCCCCTACTGCATACCATTGCATTTTCTACTTCGCCAACCACCGTTGTGGACAACGCCGACAACTTCTTTGTGAACCTCTTACCATTAGAGATACCTGATTCAAAGACAGTAAACATCGAGACCTCCACAGCAGGTATTTATTCCTTATGTCATTAAAGTATTCTCCCTAATTTCCTCCATGATTTAATTACAGTTAAACATGATTATACAAAATTGATTTCATTTTCCTTTTTGTGTTTTTTGATTGTGCAACTCTGTGTTCAGGGAAATGTTTTAAGATCATGTATGAATGGAGCTTTGAATGTGTTTGGTGTCATGACTGAATGGAATTATTTTTAGCTGGGTTGCAGGTATGGGATTCCAGAGATCATTGATTTCCTAAAGGTATGTTTCAAAAAAACTATAGTTGTTTTCCCACTTTTAGATACATGTTCTATAGGGTGTTTTGGGTGTTTCTTAGGTGGATGTAGGCTTCATCTTATTTTCAAGATCCTGTTTGAACTTGAAAAAATTCAAGAATTTTTTCTCTGTTTTGTTTGTTTTTTAGTGACATTCATTATACATGGTTCTTTGATTGGATAAAAGGAATTTGAGGATGTTTTTCCATTTGAGACATAAAATCTGAATGTATTACTCAAAGCCTAATCTATATATTAAAATTTTAAATATGGAACTCGAGGTTCTTTCTTTCAGAATTTTTTCTTAATTCATCTTAAATTATTCTCATATGGATTCAAAACATTTTATCTAATACATATTTTTTGTATATACATGGAAGAGTTGGTGTTGCTGATATTGTAGGGTTCACTGGTTCTAAAATTATATCTACAAAACCAGATGGTAACAACAACACCAAATTCTACTTAAATGACAAATGCATCCTTATTACCTTTAATGGCATTCATTTTGTTTATCATTTAAGACAAAAATGCACAAATTTTTAAGGAAATTTTATATATTGTGGAAATTCATTTGATCCTTTCAACGCTCTAAAGTATGAGGTTTGTGATGGGAAACTGAGCTTTAGAGGTAAATAATTATTGGAGGTAATGATTTTTATACAACCTTGATTTATTTTTACTTTTGCTTATTTTTGGATATGCATCTCTGTGTTCATTGAATTTTAAGCTTGTGTATGAATAGATATTTGAATCTGTTCGGTGTCATGAATGAATTATGTTATTGGTAGCTAGGTTGTAGGTATGGGATTCCAAGGGACTTTTCTTTCCTGAAGGTATGTTTCACCAAATCTATAGTTTTTTTTTCCACTATCACATTCATGTTCTGTAGGGTGTTTTATGTGTTTCTTAGGTTGATGTAGATGTCATCTTATTTTCAAGATCTTGACTGACCTTGAAATAATCTAAGAATTTTTTATCTTTTTTTTTGTTTTTTAGTGACGTGCATTGTACATGGTTCATTCTCTAGATAAAAGGAATTAGAGGGCATTGTTAGTTTTTTCAATGTTAATATGTTTTATTCCACTAAATATGTGTTTTTATACCCATCCAGAATATTGTATTCATTGTTAGTTTGTTCAATGTTAATATGTTTTATTCACTGTTTATTTTTTCAATGTTGATATGTTGTATTCACTGTTAGTTTTTTTATTGTATTCACTCTAATTTTTTTCGTGATTTTTTCTATTCTATAGAATTACAAGTCTTTAAGGTTGATTCAAAATCTATAATGATAAATGACTGTTGAGATTCAGTTTTATTGATCTCAAATAATTTGTACAATTGATGGAGAATAATGGAAGTGCTGAATTATTTCCATCAAATTACACTGATAAAAGTTGTGATTGAGGTAAATCCTACACCAATCAGATCCAAAAATGATGAGGTAAACCCTACAATGTTCTGAGCCCTAAATATTTATCTATACTGTTATTATGATGTTGTATATGCCACTGGTGTCCATAAGTGTCTCCATTATTATAGAGGAAATGGTACTATTTCCTTTTAAGTTTTTGTAACTGGGCTGTTGCTGACTGTAGAACATATGATGAGGTATGTAGCGCTAGACAAGAGTAATTTGTTCTTTCTGACTACATGGTTCATGCTACACAGATTGAAGATGACATTGATGCCCCACGGTTCTCCACTTCTTTGTATCAGTCTTGGAGTTGATTTCACTAGACATCCTTTATAAAATGCCTCAGTGAACTCAGGTTGTGATCCCAGTTTTTGTCTTTGATTATATGTTTCCATTCACTGTTGTCTTGTTGTGAACATTTAATATTTCCAATGCACTATATACGTGTTTCCGGTTATTATGTTATGTTCATTATTTGTTCATGGTTGGAATGTTCTATTCACTGTTATTATGTAGTGCACCTTTTCAAATTATTATCAACTTCTGAAATTCTATCTTCTTTTCTGTCCAGGTAACCAATAGATCACTTTAGGTATTGGCATAAAATTGGTGAAAAAAATTTAATATGTTCTACCTATTATGGTTATATTGTACGAGAACCTTTCATTATTCACCAGAATTCAAGCAAGACAATTACAAGATTCTCAATTTCTGTTGGGATTACTATGATTTTCCTCTTCTCATTCATCTTGAAATATTGTCTTGCATCCTCATTTAGTAGCTATGATAGATATGATTTTATGTTTTTAAATAAAACAATATTATTGATCTTTTTTGGATTGATTGATTAAGTGTTCAGGAAACAGGAGGACTGCCATGAGTATGAGTAAAACAGTAAGAGGAGCTTGCTGGGATGTTTCTACATTAGGAAACAGTTTGTTTATTTCCCTGAGCCATCTAAGATGAACTTTTAACAGTTAATTTTTTTTAATGAAGAAATATATAGTATGATAAGATTCACCCCTTCTCACAATTTCCATAATATACTCTTATAGTTCTCACTCACAATTACCCTCTGCTCGACCTACGGTTCCTGCATAACTATAATGACATCGTGCTCCCACTCCTGTTTTTTTTTTCACTCCAGAAAGGTTTCTCAAAGAGAAATTGAGGGTTCATTCTTCATAAACCATCTTCATTGTTCCCCTTTCATTCTGTCACTGCAGACCCACTCCCACATGTGATTTTCCTCATCTTATCCCACTCGCAAATCCTCTCCGCTCATCCCAGGGTTCCTGCAGAATAATGTTGGAAAGTTTGTAAGATATCTGTGATGTTCACATTAAAATGTATTATTTATTATCATTGTTTAAATAGTTTTAAGTTCTCTATTTTTTATACTATTTTGGAATTTTAGGCACTTAAATTCGACGGAAATGTCAATATTGATTTTTTTGTTGGAAAATAGTTGTAGTTGAGTTTTGCTTCTACGCACTATAACACAATAGTGAATCATTTTGAGAAGATGTGTTAAGTAATCATAGGGCATGAAAATGATTTTAACTGATGTTAATGATACCATCCTTCATCCCTGATTATGTTAGGACTCTTTGAACGGAGTTGAAGGGACTTCTGCTCAATGTTATCATTTGAACTGATAGTTAAGGGATGCATTTATCATTTTGATCAATCTATTGGATTAACATAATGTTACATATTTTTTGCTTTGGATTTTTTTCCCAGAACTCGTTAGTTACATATTCAATGAATCACACATAAAATGTGTAATTAAAAACCCATGGAATGCACACATTGGTTGGGTTATGTTGGGACCACTAGCCTGATGTGAGATAACCAAAGAGCGGGGGTGAATCACTATGTGAATTTACAGTTATCCGCTAAAGTCGATACCTCAAGCACATGAAACTGTAACAGATATTTACATATGATAGATGGTCACTCCCCCTGCAATGGTTTATTTACATTTATTTTCTTCTCATGATACACTACTGTTTTTTTGTTTTCAACGAGAAATGATGTTGTGCATATCAGTGGAATACATGGGCTATGTAGATTCAACTATCTATCAATCATACCAGCCATCATAGGTAAAGGATGACTGATATTTGCACATGTTGGTCATATTAGTGTAAAAATGAGATTTATTGCACATGTTGTTTTCTCATATATTGTTGCCATTCATTGCCCAGGTTGTATGGAATGAAACATGGCAACTTTTTCAGAAGATATCTTATATGTACAATGAATATAGTTACAAATTTAAGGTACATGTATGTTTACCCCTTATAGATGCATGCATGAAAACAGAATATTCCCTCTTTAGTATTTATTTTTTTAGTATTTCTGATTTTTTAGGATATATTTATTCTGTTTACATCCCTAATAACATCACCATCTGTCTTGGATACTACTATGTCCCCACTGACTTCTCACACATAATATTTTTACACATTTCATATGCATAACCATTTCCATGTTTCTTATGCGTAAGTGTTTCTATATTGCTTATGATCACCATTTTAGGTTGATATGGATAGTTTGATATTCAGAATTATTATGTACTGAATGAATCTTGATAGGCTATGAATTTTTACTACTTTAATATGGCCAAGGTAATCTTCAAAAAACATGAGTTTCAATATGGGAGGAGATTAGTTTTGATTATTAATTTCTTCTAAATAAGTGTTTCCATATTTCTTATGGAAAACTGTTTCATGATTTCTTATGATCACCATTGGAGGTTGATGTGAATAGTTTGATATGTGGTATTAGTATGTACTGAATGAATCCATATAGGATATGAGGTTTGACTACATAATATGACCAAGCTAATCTTCATTAGTATGCCTTCTTATTTTTAAACATTATTGTATCTATAGGTAAACATGTTGGATGATTTTGTAGGTGCTGAAACTTATGAATCATTACCTCTTATTCCACAACTATAGCACAGAAATAAAAAACCAGGTAAAACTACAGCTTTATTTTGGATGATTTTCTAGGTGCTGAAACTCCAGTGGGTCATCCATTTTACTAGCCTAGCATCGGTAGAAGGTAGCAACTAGGTGATGGTTTGGAAATCTGGTGTGGAATCCCAATTAAATTTGTAGAGACCCGTAGCTTATCGTACATGGACATTACATTACATTTGCGGAATACTTAGTACATAACAAAAACACACACTAAAGGATCGTAATAGTTTAGTGTCTTTGGAAACTCGGAACGTAATCTTCTAATCGTGGTGAGAGTTCTTCAATATCTCCCATAAAGGTCATCCCCTTTTTTTTACCTAAAACCTTTCTTTATATCCTGGGGAAAAGAAAACATAAAAGGGTGAGCTCAAATGCTCAGTAAGGGTAAACAAAAGAAATATCAATCACATAATTTTCATAAGAACATAACTTTTTTGGAAATCTTAACCTGCAAAAGAGAGCATAATTTCATAACATGGGATAAATCATAGTAGTGAAATGAAATCATAACTTAAAACATTACTCATTGTGGCATACACACATAATCATAGAGAATCATTTCTTGTTAGTCAAGACTCATTGCCAAGACTATCTTAGTGGACAAAGTCCCTTTCTGAATCGAGTAATCCTCGTTTCAGTCCTGTTTCACTGAACCGGTATAACCTACCATTCCAGCCATGTCTATCTCATGAGATATAAAATCTTTACCCAATGCATTGGAGGGAGATATAGGTCTCACCCATCTCTTAATGAATCCTTTCTTATGTGTTCCACAAAATCATAAATCATACATCATTGCATAACCCATGTAATAAAAATGGGATTCTTAAACAACATGACATCATAAAACCATTCATATAAGATAAAGGAATTCATAAACATAATTCCATCACAACATAGTCAAATCAATGTAAAAATATGGATAGAAACAGAACCCTTTATTATCTTAGATGGAAAATAATTTTGATAAAACACTTGAATTGAATTCTTGAGGAAAATATCCTTTCTTCTTCAAAATCAATTTCTTTTCACAAAACATCATGCAATTTTAAAAGAAAGATATTTTATTGAAAATAGTCATAAAATCTTTTAGAGGAAGCTTCATGAAAATAAGGCTTCATAAAACAGTAGAAATCCGTTCGTGCCGTATAAGTTAAAAAAAACATTCTTCGTACTTTTATCGGAAAAGTCAAAAAGTACCTCGTACGGAAAAATGACAAAAGATTCCTTTCATATTCTTTACTAAAAACTCACCTAAGGGTAAAATTGGATTTAAACAATTGTAGGTTGTTGTAAATAACATTACATATTGAGGAAACATGGATGTGGATGATAAAATATACCCCAGTAAATTTCAAAGTACAAACAATCTCGGATAAAAATGAGATTGTGATATTTCCCTTACCTTAGGTCCGATTTGCTTCGTATGTGTCCGAACCTCCTGTATAATGATTTAAATAATGTCATTGACTTATTACAGAATCATATTCATTGTTATGATATCATATATGGTTCACTTATGACATTATATTACCCGTTCTTTTGTAAATTCCATGTTAAAGAAGCGTTTTGGGTAAAATCATTTCATTTATCGTAGGTGTTTTGACTTGTTGTTCTTGACATCATTATTACTTATATCATGATTTACTTACTTCCAGAATATAAAATATGATTTATATATCATATATATTCAGTATATATATATATATAATAGGTAGATAAATAAAATGAAAAACACCGTTCATGGAGACGGTAGTCCGTACGTACGCATGAACGTTGTTTTCCTTTCCTTATTGTCTTGAAATGGAAGTAAGTAGATGACATACATATGTATATATATACATAAATCCAGTAGCTTTATAATGTCATATATTTCATTATTATTTCTTATATATACTTTATAATCATTCTTAAATGGTTAATATGGAGAATGAATCTCATCGCGTCGTGGAGACGGTAGTCCGTACGTACGCACGAGCGATGATATCATTTCTATAAGTATTGAATTGAATTGGAGTGAATTATACAATATATCAGAATCAATATGATGTTGTAATAACTATGTATAGTTATTCTTTACACCATTATACCCATCCTTGTAAGGTGGTGGTGGAAAATAGATTACACCACGGCGTGGAGACGGTATTCCGTACGTACGCACGCGCGGTGATTTCTTTTTCCGTAGGATGGATAGATGGTGAAATAGGGTTGTTTCATACTTATAATAAAATATCAGTATATGAGTGATACTGATGTTATTACTTCATAATGAAACAACCTAAGAAGAAGTGGAAGAAGAAATAAAGATAAAAGAATTGGTAACGGTAATTACCTCTTCTTTGAAGCGCCTCTTTGAGACCTCCTCTTAGGGCACTAGAATTGGTCTTTGAGGAAGACCAGAACCTCTAGGATGTTGCTAGGGAAGTGGAGAAGAGATTTTGGCAGGGGTTGGCCGAGCTTGATAGCTCAAATTGGTGTGAGGAGGAGGGGGAGGAGGTGCCCTTTTATAAGGGAGGAGAGGGGCACCTTAGGAATATCTCAAAATATTATTTTATATTAAAGTCAAAATCGGTTTATAATGGTTCCAAAGGGTCTTATTTAGAAGATAAAGTGGGGATGGGTCGAAATCCTATCAACCAATAGGATTTAGACAAGTTTAGGGTATTATTTTAACCTTATCAATTAGATTTAACTCTAAGTTAATTAATTTAACTTTTACCGTGTCTTTTTGTTTTCTTTCACTATATGGTTAATACACTTACTATAACATGCCAAACGAACCCCAAATTGTTTATTATTAATATATATATCCTTATCTAAGTCATTTGGCCGAACCTTAGATTTTTAGGAATAAAATAACAATTAATAATATAATATTTTATTTAAAAACTATTTTGTGTCAATTTTGACACTATTTGATATATGATTTTTGTGAAAGTCATAACAGAATTAAATGTTCGAACCAAGTTGATTAAATCAACATTAATATATCATAGTAACCTAGAAAATTAGTGGAATTCATAAAAAATCTCAAATTACATTTATTTTGGTGCTTATAACATCAATTATGTCAATATTTCATTAAAAAGATAATTACTGCATCATCGTTGTGTCATAAATAAATTAAATTATTTGATGTCTAAAAATTACAAATAAAATACCATTATGTAGGAAATCTTTTTAGATTTCTAATGAATATTTATAGTCGAATTTATCTTATGTATAACCCCATATTACAAATGATTTACTTATTAAACTTTGATTTTAACTATTTTAACCCTTCTTTAAATAAATTAATAATAAATGTCCTAATCTAATCCAAGTGGGCCTAAATGGTCATATTTTATTCCTAAGTTTGTTTTTGGTCGAATTACACTTGTCCAATAGAATTAGGACATGTGTTAGGGTAATATTAATATCATATTTACCCTTAGTTACCCTATTTACTATTAACCGTGGTAAAAAAAGTAAAAAGTTACTATTCACCAAAAAATTATTTTCATCTCATTGAACCACATTTTAGTCCTTGATAATAACCGTGTCTCTCGGATTTTCGAAATTCCATTCACAGAAGCGGTGAAATTAAGTTTTATGCAAAATTCAGTTTTTAACCTACCACTTAGTAGTTTCACTATTCATCAAAAATTGAAGGTTTTCAGAAAAATGCCAAAATTTCATCCTAAGCTATATTTCATATTCCGAATTCAAAAATGAAGTCTATTTTACCAAATTCATAACATAGAAGTTGCATTAATTAATTTTATAATTAAATCCCGCTGTTAAAACAAATAGCGTGTTTTTAAGAAACAATATCTATCAAAAGATTGACACTTGTTTATGTCTGGTTTAAATGTGCAATTACATCCAATGACCAACATTGTATTAAATTGTAAAAATATATTCTAAATATACTTTAAAACCACTCAAATTAATGATTTATCACTATTAATTATTTCGATTAAAAAAGTTGTTTTTAATTATAATTTAGTAATTTTCACTATTCATCGGAATATGAAAGTTATCCGAAAAGTACAAAAATTTCACCTTAGGCTAAATTCGATACTCCGAATCCATAAATGAAGTCCATTTTGAAAAATAAAATTTACAAAATTTCAAAAAGTGGTTATTACTATTCACAACAGCTAGTTTTAATAATATCTTAATAGCATATCGTTGTTTAGCGAAACTTGGTGTTGCGTACAACACACGCTATCGAGGAAGGTCGCGATTGCGTGTAATGCAAGGCAGGTCAAGGATGTGTGTTGTGCAAGCTCTTTTTGGTGTAGCGTACAACACAAGACATTAAAAAGAATATTTTTTATAAAATCTTGGGCTGTTACATTCTACCCCCCTTAAAATGAATTTCGCCCTCGAAATTCGTCTGGGTTATAAATGGTTTACTATTAGAAAGTTTCTTTTATAGAAACCCACATCGTAAAAAAGGAATACCAAAACTTGGCTTTAAAAACTAAAGTATGAAATGTAACGATTACCCAAATAAACTAATCACTGGGTTTCCACATAGGTGAAAATATGGATATGGAAGAGAAATCTAACCATCATGTTCTGATGAAGAGTGGTAGAGAACATGGCTATGGAAAAGCCAGTAATCACAAATCCATAGATTTGTGATGATATAAGGTACCATCTTATTCATCAGGTATAAGATCACTAGGACAACATTTTTGGTTTTCAAGATCATTTCCCTAAAGTTGAAAATTTGAATTAGAATAAATACTTACTTTATTTTGGTACAATCTCACTGTTGTTCGTGCCTTAAACAATTTCCACTTCATCTCTTAAATAAATGAAGTTGAATTTGTTATTCATGAAGTGTTAGCAGATCATGTGATAGAATGACGGGTCATTCCATCTGTCTCAAACAAAAGATTAGCAAAAATTATATGCATAAGTCGATCTATAGTGAGATTAATCATATATGGTTCCTAAAATGGATTATACTTCATATATCATACTGCTTAATATAATAAAACTAGTTTCTACTAAACAGGGACTTCCTGTAGGCCAGTGGTAGGCAATAAAGGCCAGTTGCACTTCGGTTGTGGGTTCGATTCCTACAGCCTTGTCCGAAGCGATGGGCTGTCGCCCGTCCTGCAGGTTTTCCTTTTTCTAAAACTACGTTACTATAACATCCCATCAATAATATCGAAAATCTTCTATCCTTAAACAATACTAACTTATGTCCAACATAATCCAGTCTAATCTTTAGGCTTATACATAATACTGCAGTCCACTCTCATAATATAGTGACAACGATTACCAGAGATTTAATACCATCGTTGATCCCCATATATCATAAGATATGTTTTGTTGGTCACATTCCAAACATTCAAAGTCCTTAATCATGTATTCTCTTGAATACCTTAGTGAAAACATGAATGCAGTTTAAAGTTAACACTTTCCACATACCAAAATCCTCAAAATTCTATATACTCAAACCATGATATAACTTAGTCCTTATATCAATCATGAGCTCATGAATACAATCAAACATCTCATTATCTTCTTATCCTTTCATTATGCACTTATCATCTACTTTCCAAAAGTATCTGAATAACCTTTCATGGTTATTGGTACCATTCATCATACACTTTCAAAACTTAAGGAAAGACAACAGTGTAACAATCCTTAGATGTCTCCTTATTCCATGAGATTACTTATACAATATTACACATGATAAACATGTAATCATTCCACTATATTCTTAGACCATTGACCGAGCTTCAACATTTCTTTCATCTCACATATCATTTGTAGTTTCTTCATCATCATCAACATAAATACTTCCCATACGACCATACTGATTCTCTTCATGAGACTTTCCCTTAGGGCATTGGTTTGCATAATGCCCATACATTCCACATTTAAAACATTTAACCATTGTTGATGTCGTAGCAATACCATTATCCTCATCCATGGTGTTAACTGAACCTTTTCCTTTGCAGTTACTGGCTTTGTGTCCTTCTTTTCCACACCCAAAGCATCTTCCAGTTCCTTTGAAACATTCTCCTTGATGCCTCTTCCCACATGATTTACATAGGGGAAATTGAACTTTCTTTCCTCTATGATCATCATGGAACTCCATCTTTCTCTTATTAGTCGAGTCAGGAAACTTACCAAATTTTACTTTATTGATCATGTTGTGAGATTGTTTATTCGGCATAATAATGATGTTTGGACATCCAAATCCCATTTCATTTGGTTGCTCATGAAGAATATCATTCCATTGTCCATCATATCCTCCATTATCGTGAATCATCTTGTTTCCAGCCATATTCTAAAACCCAAAAAAGAATAGTGTGAGAGGCAAAAATCGTAATAAAGGGGGAGTAACATAAATATCTATCATCTTTGGTTTAATCTAATATCGTTACCATAGTTCTAGAACTATATCCTATACGTATACTTATCCTTAGGGGCATCCCTAGACATACCTTAGAAATATCTCTAGGGATCTCACTAATGTTTTCGCATCCTAGTTTCCAAAGGTTGACTAAACCTTTCCTCTGATACCAACTGTAGAGACCCGTAGCTTATCGTACATGGACATTACATTACATTTGTGGAATACTTAGTACATAACAAAAACACACACTAAAGGATCGTAATAGTTTAGTGTCTTTGGAAACTCGGAACGTAATCTTCTAATCGTGGTGAGAGTTCTTCAATATCTCCCATAAAGGTCATCCCCTTTTTTTTACCTAAAACCTTTCTTTATATCCTGGGGAAAAGAAAACATAAAAGGGTGAGCTCAAATGCTCAGTAAGGGTAAACAAAAGAAATATCAATCACATAATTTTCATAAGAACATAACTTTTTTGGAAATCTTAACCTGCAAAAGAGAGCATAATTTCATAACATGGGATAAATCATAGTAGTGAAATGAAATCATAACTTAAAACATTACTCATTGTGGCATACACACATAATCATAGAGAATCATTTCTTGTTAGTCAAGACTCATTGCCAAGACTATCTTAGTGGACAAAGTCCCTTTCTGAATCGAGTAATCCTCGTTTCAGTCCTGTTTCACTGAACCGGTATAACCTACCATTCCAGCCATGTCTATCTCATGAGATATAAAATCTTTACCCAATGCATTGGAGGGAGATATAGGTCCCACCCATCTCTTAATGAATCCTTTCTTATGTGTGCCACAAAATCATAAATCATACATCATTGCATAACCCATGTAATAAAAATGGGATTCTTAAACAACATGACATCATAAAACCATTCATATAAGATAAAGGAATTCATAAACATAATTCCATCACAACATAGTCAAATCAATGTAAAAATATGGATAGAAACAGAACCCTTTATTATCTTAGATGGAAAATAATTTTGATAAAACACTTGAATTGAATTCTTGAGGAAAATATCCTTTCTTCTTCAAAATCAATTTCTTTTCACAAAACATCATGCAATTTTAAAAGAAAGATATTTTATTGAAAATAGTCATAAAATCTTTTAGAGGAAGCTTCATGAAAATAAGGCTTCATAAAACAGTAGAAATCCGTTCGTGCCGTATAAGTTAAAAAAACATTCTTCGTACTTTTATCGGAAAAGTCAAAAAGTACCTCGTACGGAAAAATGACAAAAGATTCCTTTCATATTCTTTACTAAAAACTCACCTAAGGGTAAAATTGGATTTAAACAATTGTAGGTTGTTGTAAATAACATTACATATTGAGGAAACATGGATGTGGATGATAAAATATACCCCAGTAAATTTCAAAGTACAAACAATCTCGGATAAAAATGAGATTGTGATATTTCCCTTACCTTAGGTCTGATTTGCTTCGTATGTGTCCGAACCTCCTGTATAATGATTTAAATAATGTCATTGACTTATTACAGAATCATATTCATTGTTATGATATCATATATGGTTCACTTATGACATTATATTACCCGTTCTTTTGTAAATTCCATGTTAAAGAAGCGTTTTGGGTAAAATCATTTCATTTATCGTAGGTGTTTTGACTTGTTGTTCTTGACATCATTATTACTTATATCATGATTTACTTACTTCCAGAATATAAAATATGATTTATATATCATATATATTCAGTATATATATATATATATAATAGGTAGATAAATAAAATGAAAAACACCGTTCATGGAGACGGTAGTCCGTACGTACGCATGAACGTTGTTTTCCTTTCCTTATTGTCTTGAAATGGAAGTAAGTAGATGACATACATATGTATATATATACATAAATCCAGTAGCTTTATAATGTCATATATTTCATTATTATTTCTTATATATACTTTATAATCATTCTTAAATGGTTAATATGGAGAATGAATCTCATCGCGTCGTGGAGACGGTAGTCCGTACGTACGCACGAGCGATGATATCATTTCTATAAGTATTGAATTGAATTGGAGTGAATTATACAATATATCAGAATCAATATGATGTTGTAATAACTATGTATAGTTATTCTTTACACCATTATACCCATCCTTGTAAGGTGGTGGTGGAAAATAGATTACACCACGGCGTGGAGACGGTATTCCGTACGTACGCACGCGCGGTGATTTCTTTTTCCGTAGGATGGATAGATGGTGAAATAGGGTTGTTTCATACTTATAATAAAATATCAGTATATGAGTGATACTGATGTTATTACTTCATAATGAAACAACCTAAGAAGAAGTGGAAGAAGAAATAAAGATAAAAGAATTGGTAACGGTAATTACCTCTTCTTTGAAGCGCCTCTTTGAGACCTCCTCTTAGGGCACTAGAATTGGTCTTTGAGGAAGACCAGAACCTCTAGGATGTTGCTAGGGAAGTGGAGAAGAGATTTTGGCAGGGGTTGGCCGAGCTTGATAGCTCAAATTGGTGTGAGGAGGAGGGGGAGGAGGTGCCCTTTTATAAGGGAGGAGAGGGGCACCTTAGGAATATCTCAAAATATTATTTTATATTAAAGTCAAAATCGGTTTATAATGGTTCCAAAGGGTCTTATTTAGAAGATAAAGTGGGGATGGGTCGAAATCCTATCAACCAATAGGATTTAGACAAGTTTAGGGTATTATTTTAACCTTATCAATTAGATTTAACTCTAAGTTAATTAATTTAACTTTTACCGTGTCTTTTTGTTTTCTTTCACTATATGGTTAATACACTTACTATAACATGCCAAACGAACCCCAAATTGTTTATTATTAATATATATATCCTTATCTAAGTCATTTGTCCGAACCTTAGATTTTTAGGAATAAAATAACAATTAATAATATAATATTTTATTTAAAAACTATTTTGTGTCAATTTTGACACTATTTGATATATGATTTTTGTGAAAGTCATAACAGAATTAAATGTTCGAACCAAGTTGATTAAATCAACATTAATATATCATAGTAACCTAGAAAATTAGTGGAATTCATAAAAAATCTCAAATTACATTTATTTTGGTGCTTATAACATCAATTATGTCAATATTTCATTAAAAAGATAATTACTGCATCATCGTTGTGTCATAAATAAATTAAATTATTTGATGTCTAAAAATTACAAATAAAATACCATTATGTAGGAAATCTTTTTAGATTTCTAATGAATATTTATAGTCGAATTTATCTTATGTATAACCCCATATTACAAATGATTTACTTATTAAACTTTGATTTTAACTATTTTAACCCTTCTTTAAATAAATTAATAATAAATGTCCTAATCTAATCCAAGTGGGCCTAAATGGTCATATTTTATTCCTAAGTTTGTTTTTGGTCGAATTACACTTGTCCAATAGAATTAGGACATGTGTTAGGGTAATATTAATATCATATTTACCCTTATTTACCCTATTTACTATTAACCGTGGTAAAAAAAGTAAAAAGTTACTATTCACCAAAAAATTATTTTCATCTCATTGAACCACATTTTAGTCCTTGATAATAACCGTGTCTCTCGGATTTTCGAAATTCCATTCACAGAAGCGGTAAAATTAAGTTTTATGCAAAATTCAGTTTTTAACCTACCACTTAGTAGTTTCACTATTCATCAAAAATTGAAGGTTTTCAGAAAAATGCCAAAATTTCATCCTAAGCTATATTTCATATTCCGAATTCAAAAATGAAGTCTATTTTACCAAATTCATAACATAGAAGTTGCATTAATTAATTTTATAATTAAATCCCGTTGTTAAAACAAATAGCGTGTTTTTAAGAAACAATATCTATCAAAAGATTGACACTTGTTTATGTCTGGTTTAAATGTGCAATTACATCCAATGACCAACATTGTATTAAATTGTAAAAATATATTCTAAATATACTTTAAAACCACTCAAATTAATGATTTATCACTATTAATTATTTCGATTAAAAAAGTTGTTTTTAATTATAATTTAGTAATTTTCACTATTCATCGGAATATGAAAGTTATCCGAAAAGTACAAAAATTTCACCTTAGGCTAAATTCGATACTCCGAATCCATAAATGAAGTCCATTTTGAAAAATAAAATTTACAAAATTTCAAAAAGTGGTTATTACTATTCACAACAGCTAGTTTTAATAATATCTTAATAGCATATCGTTGTTTAGCGAAACTTGGTGTTGCGTACAACACACGCTATCGAGGAAGGTCGCGATTGCGTGTAATGCAAGGCAGGTCAAGGATGTGTGTTGTGCAAGCTCTTTTTGGTGTAGCGTACAACACAAGACATTAAAAAGAATATTTTTTATAAAATCTTGGGCTGTTACAAAATTTCCTTTACTGTAGGTAGGCCAATTGATTTTCAATGACGTATTAAAATAATGTTTGTCATGGCAACATTTTCAACGTTCTTAGTGAACATATCTGACTCTTTTTCCTTTTTTCAGGGATGTTATGCTACTAATAGATATACATTGGAATTTTTTGGTATGATTTTGATTATGCATGGATGTTCTAGAATAGAGGTAGTGAGTTTTGTACAATGTCAGTGTTCCCCCTCGGACAACTAAATACTCTACATTAGTTTCTTGATCTGAAATTTGTATCAGGTAACTAAAATAGTGACTACCTCATTGAAGTCTCATGTTCAGGGATTTTATACTCATGGCCTCTAAAGATGGCCATTCATAATGAATTTTTCAATCTATTATAATTTTTTAAATTGATGCATTTTCATTGTTTTTTGTTTTATAAAAACAAGTTTCATGATAAGAGAAATGTGAGGTGGAAAACATATGTTTTTGCTATAATAGTTTAGTAGTTCATAGTTTTCAACTAATTTATATTCTACCAACATTTAGTTTCATCCTAATTGTTTATTAATTTCTATTTTTCTATGGAAAAACTTATATTGAGAGATGTTGATTTCGTTTTTTAATCACTAATTTAATCCTTATTTAATTTTAGTATCCCTCTAACATTATGTTCTACTTTAAAATCTACTAATTTTTAACTTTTATTTATAAATATTATATTTTTAACTATGAAAATTATTAATAATGAATATCTTATCATATGATTGCAGAGATGGTGCACACACCTTCAAACAATAACAAAATATTCATGAAGAGTAGGCTGCAAAGTGTAATATTCATATCGAGAGGTATGTATACTATTATTTTTAATTTTATTTCATGTTATTTTCTACATGATATATAATCTATTTAATTGATCACCCACATTATAGGTTTATCTATTACCTCAACTACCATACCTTTTTATTCTCAAAAAAAACTTCCACTTAAAAGGAGTTGTCTCCAGCAATCCTATGGATCCATATCAAACCTATAGGGAGATCCAATTCTCTCTTATTTAGGAGTCTATATCAGAGGTACGATATCCATTTTCTCCAATTCTCCCTCTTATCTATGAATGTTTTGGTGTCAGTATTGCTGTAATACTCCCAATGAATATATTCTAGGCCTGAAAGATCTTAACAGGCTATTTCATGTTTTCCAAGTTGGATATGGTGTCAGCCATCTAAATTGGAGAATTCATACTATAGATTAGATGATTATACCTATAATAATAAACTATTGGCCCTTGATTTCGGATAATGAAACAGATTTGATCATTGATTGTGAGGCATCATTAGCTTTTCAATGTATAATGTGGTGGTTTCTGTACCACTTAAAGCTCTTCAAGAGGCCCCAGATGTCAGGAAAATTGATGTGGAGTAGAGGTATGATTCCAGAAATTATGTTTTTGAATGTTCAATCCTTTGATCGATGACTCTAACCTTAGTGGATTGGTGTATTTGGTTTTTCCTCATGCAGATTCATCAGTCTTCTTCCTATTTTTAGTGTGATTTAATGACACCATCACATTTACAGTTTCTATGTTTGTTGATGTGCTTCCCCTGAAGGGAAAACTTCCACCATGTTCCGTCAGAGGATGTATTTGTTCACTAAATTCTACATTGTGACATAATAGGAAGTCAAACCTTGTGGATTTGGTCTCCCATGTCATGCACTGTTGGTTCTTCTAGTTGGTCTCCCTTTTTTTGTGGGTTGCAGTTCTATTCTGATTTCTCTTTGGGATGTATATGTATCAACATTTTTTTTAACCATTTATACTCATGATGTTTATTCATTGAAAAAGAAAAATTTTGTGGGTGATATGTAGACGTTTTTGTATGGTTTCCACTTATCCAAAAATCATCTTCTTAAGAAAATAGATTTTGTGTGTAGAATATACAGTACATACTTAAATAAATAGACTACCATTAATAGTTCTATTTTTTCACCATTTGTATTATTTCTTTATGTCCTAATTTATTCACTTTTTATTCAACATTATTATTTATTCTCAAATTTTTTAAATATTATTCTCTTATTAAATAAAAAACCAGTAATCGAATACGCCGTGCAATAGCACGGGCGAGTACTAGTTTATACCTAATTATTACTAATTATTACTAATTATTAATAATTATTACTAATTATTACTGATCATTACTAATTATTACTAATTATTACCGATTAATACTAATCATTACTAATTTTTACTAATTTTTACTAATTTTTACTATTTTTTACTAATTATAACTAATTATCACTAATTGTTACTAATTATTATTAAAGCTGTAATTGGACTAGTCCCTAGGTTTCAATGATAGGAATATCATAATCAAGTAGATTCTGATATGTAATCCATAGGTTTGATTCTAGTGAATATAATCGTATTCAGTAAGTGGTGTAATCGTATTCACAATAGAAACGAATATAAAAAGAATCGTAATCACCATGGTTACAATTTATCGAAGTAATACAATAATTGGTGATTCTATCTTAAATCATATAGAATCATATTTAGAGTAAATGAATCATAATTAAAGCTATTATGATAAATTAAATACAAATAGAAAGATGAATACAAAATACCACTTTATATTAATTTGCAGCAGAATATAAAATACTTGTAATGAAACAAATAATACAATTGAATAGAATTATTTTAACCCAAATAGAAGGGTATTTAGTAACCATGGATAAAGGTCCCTTGTTTTATACTTGTAAGAAATTTTTTCTTTCTCTTGCCAGAGAAATACCTTGATACGATGATCAGCTTCTGTCTGTCTATCCCCGATAGCCCTTGATACGATGATCAGCTCTATCTTGTTATCCCTGCAATTCCTCAATCAAGAAGGTGATCATATCCTCTGTCTTCCTATCCTCGAAATCCCTCAATCGTAATCACAACAATCAAAATCTCATGATTCAAAACAATATATTCTTAAGGATACAACCTAACAAGGTTTCCTTAATAAAGAGACTCTCTCTAAAGCAATAAAAAATACTAGGAACAAGTTGTTCATATTTTTACACTTCAGAAAAATGAGATAAAAATCACAGCACACATGCACATGAAAAAAGATATCAACCACACTCTCAAACTCTTCAAATGATCAGGTATTTATAGGCAATCCTTCCAACTGTCATCTTTATCTCCAACAGTCGAATTTTTTACAATGACTTTGACGGTTGTCACTACAACGGTCATAAAATAACAGAATGCCCGACATCATTTTAACAATATACCATTACATTGTTGAGAGTAAAATATTCCAATACGATAAAATAGTTTTCTGTATTCGAGATTAAAATAGCAGTTAATCCAAAGGATTTACTTATACATTTCATTATGATGAACTGTCTAAATATGAATCTGATTGTTATCAATTTCAGTCAATCCAATTATTCTCGGTTCCAGGCTGATTTCAATAATCATAATAGAAAATGTTATTTTGTTTTCTTGAATACTTTAAAACTATTCCAAATTATGATAAAATTATATGTTTTCTATAAAAACACTATAAAAATACTTTTTACATAAAATTATTAGATATTGTTCATTTAAGAATGAGTTTGTGATTTAAAAAAAGAAATGGAAAAGTCAAAAAGAGAATTTTGACTCAACAATCTCCCCCTTTTTGGAAAGCACAAACCACGAAGTTTAAATTGAAAAAAAAAAGTCCAATATTATTTTTAAGAAATTTTGTATTCAGAATTAAACATTTATACTTATCTCCCCCTAAGTTTATAAACTCTTCTGAATATGATAGTGAATATGACTAACTCCCCCTTAGGATAAGAATCTCCCCAAGGTCGTATTATCTTCTTTAAGAAGTAATTCTCCCCCTTTATTAAAGTATATCCCCTTACTATGTAATTACCCTTCTTTGTAAAAATTTCTCCCCCTTTGTTATTTTCAAAAATGAATAGGGAAAAATATTTTTAATACCTTAAAATGTTTAGCAAACAATCTATATGAAACAATAGTAGTAAATAACTTTATCATCTAAAAATAAATGAAAGAACATTCAAACAAATATGGATTGGAAGAAATTTAATCAAATTTAATATATATAAATAAGTATTTCATTTAAATTTCAAAAACAATAACAATACAACAAGAGTTTTTAAGAAATTATATCTTTATTCAGTGGCATCAAGGATCTGAAAATTATTTTCAACATTTTGAATTCCTTTATTTCTTCTTTGACCTTTACCATGAGCTCCTCCCGAGACTTGATTTTCTTTTCTATCTCTTGAATCCTTTCCTCATAGATCCAAATTCTTTCATCCTTTTCTTTCACCTTTTCCTCTTGAGCTTGAAATTTTTCCTCCAAAAGTTTGTTATGATCTTCCTAGGATTTGATTCTTTCTAAGAAAACACCATGATGATTGTTCAAAGAAATAATTTCATCTCTATAGACTTTTAATCTAGAAATATCTTTGAGAAAAAAGTTAAAATTTTCTTATAAGTTGGATATATCTTTAGTATTATTCTTGGAATCACTTCTGAAAGTTTTGAGATACTTTACCTTGTTGGCCATATCCCTTGTAAGAATATTGAAAGCAATATCAGTATCATCCAAATATTTCTTTAATTTTATAAGATTTTCATCATGAATCTTAATGTATTCATCAACACCTCGATACCATTTCATAATTTTATTGCAACTCTTCTTATGTGCTTTATCATTTTCTATGTACACTTTTAAATATGCTTCTAAATTCATTATCCTCTCTATTAAATCTTTCACTAAATCCAAATCTTTGTATTTTTTCCACAACCAAATCAACTTTTGTTTCCAATCTTGAAAATTATAGAATAGTCTTCTCCAATCCACTTAACGTGTGATAAATGTAATCAATACCTTGAGAAGTGATCATATTCATAGATTTATATTCTAATATAATGTTTCTTTGGCTAGTTCTGATTTATTCTTACACTGGATTTCTTTTCTTTTTCTTGGTTTTTGATTTATGATCTCCATGTTCACCATTCTTCCCATTAGAAAATCCAATTGTCTAAAATTTATCCTTTTCTTTCTTTCTTTATCCATTCTATTTTGATTTTTTTCATCCCTCTTGGATGAAGAAAAGATTTCCTGAATCAATGGATACTTTTGTTTCTCCTGACTGACTGACTTCTCATTACAATTTCCCAAGGAAGACAATTGTTTCGATAAATCCTAGGAAGTCCTTAAAGAAAGCTTATCAGAATGATTTTCCTCTTCTTTATCTTCAGAGTTTGTTTTCTATTGGATGTATTCACCTTCTTCTTCATCTTCACCTTCTTCTTCTTCTTCCTCATTGCCTTCTCCTTCTTCTCTTTCTTCACATTTTTTTCCTTCATATTCTTTTATTTGTTTGAAGATAATTTCTTCTCCAATTCATTCATCACATTTCTCCATATATTTAATAAACGCTTCATGAATTTGAGTTTCTATTCTCAAATCACCTTTTCCAACAGGAATATATTATTGGAAAACAACCACTTCTTTTCCTTTGTTTTTGATATAGGGGGAATCATAATGAACAATAGTTATTTCTTTTAAAACTATACCAACATCTGGAATTGGTAAAACAAGTTTTTCAAAATCTGATTCTACACCTTTCATCAACTTTTCAACCAGATTTCCACATTGGTGTTTCTTCTTTGTCTTCTTTTACTTTTTTTATCTAAGACTTCCTCACCATGAATCCTTGCTAAAAATTCTTCAGCTGGGTCAAGACCAAATTGAGGTACTTCTTATTTTCTTTCATCCTTCCTTTTTATCCATTCATCTACAACTTTGAGTATTTCTTTTATATATTTTGTTTTGTTGGAAGGGAGTTGGCTTTTCTTTTCTTATTTACTTCTTCTGTTTTCTTTGTTGAAGAAAGTTATGCTTCCAATACCGGCACCTGATTATTCTTCACAAATAACTTTGATTCTAAATTAAAAGCAAATTTCATTTTACTGATTGTATCTTCACGGATAAAAATTATCTTTTCCCTGATAGGTTTGGATTTGATTGTAATATTGAAATGTCTCTGGCTCTTTTCAATCATCTTACTAATAAATCTGGGGAACATTATAATATGGGAATTAATTGAATTTGAATTGATATTTTTAATGGTCAAAAAAATAAATCCATTAAGATTTAACTTCCTCATGTTGACAAGGTAATACAAAATGAAAAAATCAGATACTTTGAGGGTATCTCTATCACCCTTTCTCTAAATGAGAAAGTCTTGCATCCAAGTAGCTAACACTCTGTGATTCTAGATTAAATGAGTGAATTCTCTTGGATCTTCATCTGTTTTGAAAAAAACTTTTCATCTTTGTATTTTACAAACATACCCTTAGAATCTGGCAACATGTGAGATGGTAAAAATGGATATCCTTCATCAGAAACTCCAAGAAAATTGGTGTCATCTTCAGAAGAAATCTCATAAGTTTTGTCATAAATACAAAAATAAAACATATATTTTCCATACTCCTTGTAAAATTTAATGGAATCATAAAAATCATGAACTAAATCCAAATAGAAAAAATCATAATTTGGATCTAACTGTTCTATACACAATGATTCTCATCCTTGAAACTGTATCATTCTTCTCAATGATGAATCATACTTTTCATAAAAAGATCTGGAAACTAACCTTTCATGGAAAACAAACCATTTTTTGTAATCCTTTGTTGGAGTCATCATATTTGGGATAGATATGGAAGAATCATACATGAAGAGAGTCAAACTTAAATTCTTAAACACGACAGCACTTCATGGCTTGAAAATAGAGAAAACTGATGTGGGACACGAGGGGGTCCCCTTTTAATAGGATAAATTGAGCGACGATTCAGATTCCAAACAGATCTAATGGTCAGATCAAATTCTTTTATCTGATAGTTGAGATTATATCTAAAGAAATATTTTTTTAAAATAAAACTTTTGAGGTTTTATAAAACTTTTATCGTATTTTGTGAATACGATTGTGAAATTAAAACAATTTTGAAAAAAACATTTAGAATAACAACAAACAAGAATGAAACTAATTAAAATGAAATTATGTTAAAGTAAAAAATAAATAAGAATACCTTTCAGAGTAGAGACATTGATATGATAATTTTAACTTCTTTGTTTTATAATAGATTATGATAGTTCAAAAATAAACAAGAATAGTTGAAAAATAATACAAAATAATTAATACTCGATTACGATAATTTTTCAAATGAAAATTTAAAAACGATGAATTTTTAAAATCCTATTAAAAATTGATACGAAAAATTTCAAAATATGATTTCAATCTCAAATATGAAAACTTTTAAATTCTGATTGAAAAGATCAAATCCGATTAATTTTTCAAATCCGATTAGAAATTAGAATCTGATTATTTTTTCAAATTTAATTTAAAAGTTGAATATGAAAATTTTTCAAATATGAAAAATTTTCAAATTTGATATTAAAACAAAATAAAGTCTGAAGACACATTATGAATATTTTTTGTAAAATTGAAATTTTTAAAGACTAAAATTTTGGTAAAAGAAATCATATGTTCTTCTCTTATGAAAAGGAGTAACTTATTGTAAGGAGATGGTTTAAACAAGAAGTATATATGAATGATTACTTTATAGTGATCATTCATAACTTCTGTTTAATGTATTAAAATCTATCAGAAGGTAGTGGTTTTCTAAATATATCAACAAGAGACTACTCTCGTTCTCTCTTTTGGGTTTAGACCATTTCTGGTCTAAATATATCAATAAGTTGTTCTTGCATTCCGATGAATTGTAAAATGATATCTTTTTTTTATGATCCCTAAGAAAGTTATGCCTAATATATATATGTTTTTCATGAGAGGGATGTGCAGGGTTTTTACTTAAAGAAATGGCACTAGTGTTATTACATATTATTTTAGTTTGAGTAAAACTCATGCCATAATCAGTGAGTGTGTGTTACATCCACAAGACTTGAGCACAACAACTTCCAGTTGCCACATATTTAGCTTTAGCAGTGTAAATTGATGTTGAGTGTTGTTTCTTACAAGACCAAGAAACTAATGAATATTCTAAGAAATGATATGTTCTGGATATACTTTTTCTATCCATTCTACAACCACAAAATTCATCATCTTAAAAAACAAATCAAAAACATTTCCAAAAGAATAGAAAGGTCGTAAATCCATGGTTCCCTTTAGATGAAAAAATATTCATTTAACTACTTTTAAATGGGATTCCTTTTATTTTCTTAATATCTTGCACATAAGAATATATAAAACATTAATTTTGTTTGACTAGCAATTAAGTATAGTAGACTTGCTATCATACCTCTAAAAATTGTTTGATCAACTAGTTTCCCAGTTTCATCAAGATTAAGTGTATTTAAGGTACCAATTGGAGTAATAATACTTTTAGTATTTTCATATCCATACTTTTTAAGAATATATTTTATATAATTATGTTGATATATATAAGTACCTTCTAATTTTTGAGAAATTTGAAAACTAAGAAAAAATTTTAACTCGCCCGTCATACTCATCTCAAACTCATATTTCATAAGATTCAAAAAGGAATCTATTAAAGATTGCTGAGTTTATCTGAATATAATGTCATCAACATAAATTTGAACAATCATAATGTTTTTATTTACTCTTTTTATAAAAAGGGTTGGATCAGTGGTTACCTTAACATAATTGTTTTGTAACAAAAATCTTTTTAATCGATCATACCAAGATCTAGGGGATTGTTTAAGTCCATATAAATCATTGGTAAGTTTATAAACATATTTAGGATGATTTGTATCTTAAAAACTAGGAGGTTTTTCAACAAAAACTTCCTCTTGTACATAACCGTTAAGGAAATCACACTTTATATCCATTTGAAAAAGTTTAAAATTAAATAATGTTGCAAAGGCTAATAGAATATGAATAGATTCAAATATAGCTATTGAAGCATAGGTTTCTTCATAGTCTATTCCCTCTTGTTGGTTATAAACTTTAGAAACAAGTCTTTCTTTATTTATGATGATTATTCCATCTTTATCACATTTGTTTCTGAAAACCCATTTTACACTAATTACAGAGGTTTCTTTAGATCTTTCAACCAAGGTTTAGGTTTTGTTCCTTTCGAATTCATTTAGTTCATCTTGCATTGTTTTAATCCAATCCTCATCACCTAAAGCTTCATCTGGATTTTTAGGTTCAAATTGGGAAAGAAATGCTAGATATTCTACTTCATTTTTTAAGGAGCTTCTAGTACTTACTGGTTGATTGACATCACCAATTATACCATCACTAGGATTATTCCTAAGAAACAACTGACTTGGGTTTTGTAAAACCTGTTCATCAACATATGATAGAAAATATTCTTGGGCAAGTACTTCAGAAAAAATTTCTTGAGTATTTTTCTTAAGAGGATATTTTTCTATCAAAGGTTGAAAATCAATATTGGAAAACACATCTGAGGATGTTGGTTGGGTTTATTCAAAAATAAAAGGATTGATTTCATTAAATTTAACATGTATTTTTTCTTCAACAATGTAATATTATTTAATAAAAACTCTATATGCCTTAGAGGTAGTGGAATAACCTAAGAATATACCTTCATTGGATTTGGGTGTGAATTTTTGTAAGTTATCTTTTGTATTAAATATGAATAATTTGCATCCAAATACTCTAAATTAATACACTTTTGGTTTTCGGACTTTCCACAACTCATAAGGAGTTTTATTAATAAAATTTCAAATTAAAACTCGATTTATAGTATAGAAAGCAGTACTAATAGCTTTAGCCCAAAAATGTTTAGCAATTGAGTATTCACTCAACATGGTTATTATTATTTCCAGAAAAATATGATTTCTTCTTTGAACTACACCATTTTACTGAGGAGTTCTAAGAGCTAAAAAGTTATGTGTAATGTCTTTATTACTACAAAAATTTTGAAAATCAAAATTTACAAATTCTCCACCATGATAACTATGAATAGTTATCAAGGGAAGGTTTTTCTTGTTTTTAACTTTGGCTAAAAAAATTTGAAATAAAAAAAGGCGTCAGATTTATTTTCTAGAAAATAGACCCATTTGTTTCTAGTGTAATCATCAACTAAAACAAATACATAGTACATGCATCCAATAATCATATTTTCTGTAGAACCGAATAAATCCATGCGCACTAAATATAAATCTTTAGAATTTGAGACTTCACTAATAGATTTAAAACTTAACTTATGTTTCTTTCCATGTTTTCAAGGGTTATAGACTTTTAAAGAATCAAAACTAAGCTCTGTTATATCCTTAACAAGATTTTTTTTAGTCAATTTACATAAGATCCTAAGGTTATAGTGTCCTAACCTTCTATGTAATAACCAAGATTGATCTTCTATTACACTAATACAACATAAGTATTGGCTCCTAATGTCTTATAATTTAAGTGTATAAACATTCTCATATCGATGTTCAAAAAGAATGAATTCATCCTTGTAATTGTGTACTACACATTTATCATTCCTAAAATTCACAAGGTAACCTTCATCTATCACGACCCGTCCTCAGGGCCTGTGCCGTGACTACCTCAAGCCCGCCTTCCATAGGCCAGGGGCTGGTGACTAGCACCAAGGTGTAAATCCCGGTAAAAGGGAAGGCATTGCCTTTGTAAAGTAAACAAGCACCACAGAGTAAGCAAGTGGAAAAGTAAACACTAAGTAAAAACAGAGTACAACTGTAAGTGCGGAAAGTAAAAGGGGCCGGAAATACAAGCCCAACTGTAAAGTACAACTCAAAAGGGAAAACAGCAACTGTAAAGTAAAGCTGTTGCGCCGAGCTGTCCACTGGAAATCCCAACTGAAGGGTGGGTACAGATAGCTCCACTGCTCCTCGGATCCCGTCGTCCGTTCCGAGCACGTCCCGCCCAGTGGTCCACCTCCAGGTACCGTCCTGCTCTGCAAGCCTCAACCACGATCAACGCTGTCCGTCGTCTGCAACCAACACAACGTAGTGCGGGCATAGCCCATGCAGGGGTGAGTATAAGCTACTCAGTAGGGACCCTGAGACCCCCGAAGGTCTCCCAAAATTCACAAAGGATAAACCACAAAGGAAAGATACAAACACGAAGTAACAACCGACACTGCTTAGGTATATGCCCATACATATACCTAAGTCATCAATTCCAATACGCTCCAACCTCCGAGCCCAAGTACAACTCAGTCCACACAGGAAAGTATACGTATTCCACACAGGAAAGCAAACGTAATCCACACAGGATAGCACAACACAATCCACACAGGAAAGCAAACAGGATTCAGCTCACAGAGGTATACTTCTTCGAAAGACGATAGAGATGATCACTGGTCCATCTAAGTCGTCGGACCCACAAAGGATCGATAGGTACTAACCCCCGCAAAGACCCACACAGGATCGGACCCACACAGGATCTATAGGCGCTGGTTCACACAGGACCACTGAGCACTGACCCACACAGGATCGGACCCACACAAGATCGGTAGCACTGATCCACATAGGATCGCTGAGTGTTGTAGTCGTCAGCGTCGAATCCACTGAGGATCTCTGCACAGTCGTCGTCGCAGTCACAGTAGCAGTCGCAGCCAGCTCTAGGGTTCCCGCACACAGCAAGCTCGTTCAGGAGGGTCCGCTCCACGAGCCGAGAGGCTGATACATCAACTATCACAAATTCCAGAGTTGATGTATCCAAAAGTTTTGTATCATCAACAGGAACTCAACGTCGCAGACGGCGCGTCAATCGGATGCCCGGTCTGAGAGTTATTGGCTTTTTCGTTCCAGGGGCCCAGTTGGTTTTTAAGGAAAAACAAACCCGACCGTACTCCACCTGCGTTCAAACCTCAGGAGGAGTATGCCAAAAGATCCGTCTCACTAAGAGTAACTCAACAAAGCTGATAGCACGTCAATCGGACGTCCGTGGCTCACGATATGAGCGTTTCCGCTCCGAGGGCCCGGTTGGTTTCGTGTACAAACCAACCCGGCCGAACTCAAAGTATTCCTAAACCTTGAGTGCGATATACCGAAACGACCATCTCGATCCAAGGATCGCATCGCCGCTGACGGCGCGTTGTTTGGAGGTCCGTAACCCGAGTTATGGGCATTTGAACCCAAACTGTACGGTATCGGGGGTTTCGGGCCCGGGCCGACCCGGCCCGAGACCCCCCGGCTGGCCCGAACCGGGTCGACCTGCCCCGGACAGGGTCGGCCCGGCCTGGCAGACCGGCCAGGCGCCGATCCGGCTCAGCGCAGCGCGCCCAGCGCGCTGCCAGCTCGGCCTTCGGCCGAGCTGTTGGAAAAACGGGGGGCGCCTGCCCCCCTTGTGTAACCGCGGCCCCCCCTCAATAATGGGGGGGCGTTCAAGCTGGACGGGGGAATTTAACTCCCCCGGCTTTCCCCATTTCTGGTCGGCCCGACCTGGCCGGTCGGCTCCTCCTCAACGGGACCGGCAGTGGCCGGTCCCTTTCCGGCTCCAACACCGGCGGCCCGGCTGGTCGCCGGTCACCATGCTCCGCCGTGGCCCGGAACCGGCCGCGGCCCTTGTCGTCCGGCGCGGTGCGACGGCACCGCGCCCCTCTACCGCGGCGCCTTTGATTTCCTTCAACGTGGCACGACGGTGTCGCGTTCTTGAATTTCTTTCCACGGCGCGGCGCGACGGCGCCGCGCAATACTTGCCGTGTGATTCCCGCATGGTGCAACGACACCACGTCATCCCGTTCCATTTACAAAGAAACAAACATGAACATAGGAGGGGGTTTAAGCCGTGTTTGTGCGGTCTGTCCCCCTCTCATTAAACGATAACATTTAGTCGATTAACCACAAAGTTCGACATGCTAGAATCAAGAACGGAATTGATTTAATAAAATAACAATAATCCCCTACCTCGGTTCAGGAACGACGTTCATCAACGACCCACGGAAGACGAGCGTCGCGAAGGTCGGGCGTCGCGGGGAAAGAATGTCGACGTCGCGAAGCGAGGATTCGAAGTCGTTGACGGCGATTTCGTCGCGGAAAACCGTCGCGGAAGAGACGACGCGGAAGAAGAACGCCGTGTCGTGGATACGGCGTCGCGGAAGAACCGTGTTCTTTGGCGGAAAAGTTCTTCGTTGAAGAACGGTTTTCTTCGCGTTCTTCGTCGAGGTTGAAGAAGATGAAGAAGAAGAAGATGCTTTCCCAACTCTCTCAAGGTGACAAAACTCTAACAAAAATAAAATAAGACTCTTTCTTATTTTATTAACACAACAACACATTTGAATTTCAAGAGTTTGAAATTCAATAACCACACACAACTCACCTCATTAAACTCATTACATTTAAGTCATAGGTTACAACTTAAGTTAACATAATTAAAGTGGGAGTTGAGGGGGGTTTTAGAGGATATGAAGAGGTGGGGTTCGTGTGGGCCCCACCACCCTCATAACCTCCAAAGGGAGGTTGGGTGGTTACCCAACTTCCATCAAGAGCTAACACTTAGAGTAAAATAATAAAAATTGTAGTGTAATTATAAAATAAACTTCCACAATTTTTATTATCAACACTCGTGCAAACGCAACTCCGGAACAGGAGTTCCTAAGCAATTACCGGCGCTGCGGTTCCATCGGTGCCCTCGAAATTTGATTCCGGGTACCGGTTCAAAAGTTAGAAAAACCCGCTCGTTCGTTCACTGAACGTACCCGAGCCAAACTTCGGAAATTGATTCCGGGCACACCGGGCCTCGGAATCAGGTGTCGTCCGAAACCGCACTCTTGTAAAATTCCAAAGAAAATTAAGAAAAAATTTGCCTTGAATTTTACGGTTCTTTACATTACTACCACCTCAGGGCTTTATGTACCCATAAAGATACAACAAAACTAGGGAAACAAATGAGGGTACTGAGCACGCATCTGAGCCTCCCACTCCCGAGTTCTCTCCTGGCGGTTCCCGTGCTGCCATCTGATGCGCACAAGAGGAATCGACCGTCCACGTAGAACCCGCTCTTGTCGATCCTCGATCTCCACTGAGACCTCCATAAAAGTCGCCCCATCGTCAACGTCAAGCTCCCCATGGTCAATGATGTGCGTCGGGTCGTGCACGTATCTCCTCAGCTGAGATACGTGGAAGACGTCGTGCACCCGGTGCAACTGAGGTGGTTGAGCCAGGTGATAAGACACCTCACCTATCCTGCTGAGGACCTGGAATGGTCCGATGAAGCGTGGAGAAAACTTGCTGCCTCGGCCAAATCTCTGCATACCACGTCGAGGTGAGACCCGCAAGAAGACGTGGTCGCCATCCTCAAACTCCAGTGGCCTTCGCCTCCTGTCAGCATAAGACTTATTCCGGCTCTGAGCTGTCCTCATCCGCTCCTAGATGACCTGGACCTTCTCTGTCATGGCCTGGACCATCTCTGGTCCCACAAGTGCTGACTCCCCAGGGTCTGTCCAGCACAGCGGTGATCTGCAAGGCCAGATGTACAACGCCTCGTACGGTGCCATCCCAATGGTGGAGTGGTAGCTGTTGTTGTACGCAAACTCCACCAAGGGTAGGTGGTCCTCCCAGCTACGACCAAAGTCGAGGACACATGTGCGGAGCATGTCCTCGAGAGTTTGAATGGTCCTCTCCGTCTGACCATCCATCTGAGGGTGAAAGGCTGTGCTCAGACCTAGCTGCATATCGAACGCCTCCTGCAACCCCTTCCAAAGCCGGGAAGTAAAACAAGCATCTCGATCGGAGACGATAGATGATGGCACACCGTGAAGCTGAACAATCTCCTGAACGTAATGACATCCCAAGCTCTCCACTGAGCCCTGCTCTCTGATGGGTAAGAAGTGAGCCGACTTAGTGAGTCGGTCGAAAATCACCCAGATGGAGTCGTGACCTATGGAAGTGCGTGGAAGTCCAGTCACGAAGTCCATAGATATGCCATCCCACTTCCACTATGGAACCTCCAAGGGCTGTACCAAGCCTGCTGGTACCTGATGCTCAGCCTTCAGCTGCTGGCAGGTGAGGCATCGAGAAACAAACTCTGCCACAACCTTCTTCATGCCCGGCCACCAGTGCTATCTTCAGAGATCCTGGTACATCTTCACCACTCCAGGATGTACCACCAAAGGAGAAGTGTGAAACTCTCTCAGCACCTCCTCCCGTAAAGCGACTGGTACCATGGTACGTCCTCTGAAAAGGATGTCATGCTCTGCTCCAAGGGAGAAACCATCAGGTGCCTGTCCTGAGGATATCTGTGCATGTCGCGTCTCACAGTCAGCATCCCCACGCTGTGCCTCTCTGACCTGCTGTAAAAGTGGGGGAGTGACTGAAGGAAGGCTGCTCCATCTCTATCCATGAAGGATATCTGCAAAGAGGCTAGCTTCTCTGTCGCCTCCTCAAGTAGATGAATGCCCGTCCTCCTGCTGAGGGCATCGGCTACTACGTTCCCCTTCCCAGGAGTATAGACTATCTCAAAGTCATAGTCCTGGAGGAAATCGAGCCATCACTGCTGTCTCAGGTTCAGGTCCTTCTGTGATAAGATATACCTGAGACTCTGATGATCAGAAAAGACTGTAAAGCGCTCGCCCATCAGATAGTGTCGCCATGTCTTCAGATCGAAGACCACTGCTGCTAACTCCAAGTCATGAGTAGCGTAGTTCTTCTCATGTGGCCTCAACTGACGTGATCCATAGGCGATCACTGCCCGCTCCTGCATCAGGACACATCCGAGTCTGGTCCCTGATGCATCGCAGTAAACTACGTACCCTACTCCCTCCTCAGACAACCTCAAGATAGGTGCGCTGGTCAATCTATGTCTCAGCTTCTGAAAGCTCTACTGACTTCTGTCTGACCACACGAAGGGTTTCCCCTTCCTCCTTAACGTTCGTCAAAGCTGCAAAGATTTCTCCTTTGCTAAAAAGTGAAATCTGGTCTCATCCCCTGGATGAACCACGTTCCTTGCCTAATACAGTCAATCCCATCATGATTAGTTAATTCATGGCATGGATGACGTCGTAAGGCCTCGACGCTGCTACCAAGAGATCCAACTGTTACTCTCTCCTCCAAGGGTTGAGTCACACTGTCGGCATTAGTGTGTGGTCACTGGGTCTCCTCCAGTAAGAATCTCGCAATTGAGGGTCAAGTCAACAGTTTTTAACCGGCACCTCTTAGTAAAAACAAACAAAAGACAAGAAAGAAAAAGTCACCAATGAAAGTGTCTTTGTTTACTTTAACTCAAAGTACAAGGACACAAGGCAACACAAACTACGAAGCTAGAGGCATTATGGGCAAAGGCCTCTATGCCGGGAGCTAGTCCCACACTAGTCCACCCGCTTCTGGAGCTCCATGATCGTAAGCTTCAGCTGCCTGAAGCTGTGCTCTCCCCTGAGGTCGGGGTGGACCTCTTGGTGGTGGTGGCAGTAGAGCCTCAAAGCATCGCCCACCACCTGCTGCTCGGCTAGCTCCTCTGCCTCGTCCGCCTGCTCCCTGCGGACCACCACGGTCGAACCTCTGCCTCTGCTTAGGTGGTTCCTCAACCGTCTGCTGCTCCTCTGCATGGCAGGTCGGGCAGTCACGAGCCATGTGGCCCTGCCCGCCGCACGAGTAACATTGTCTGCCTCTCGAAAGACTGGCTCCGCGCTGTGTGCCTCGCACTGCTGAGCCAGTGTCCTGAGGTCATCTACCTGAGGGTCTGGTCTGCCTAGACCCCTGAGTCATCTGTCGACTGCCTGCTGCAGAAGACTCTGCTACGTGCCGCCCTGCGGTGGGTCTCGGCGCTGATGTAGACTCAGCAAGAAAGCTCTCGATCAAAAGGGCTCGCTCCAGTACTCCTATCTGAGTCGGAATGCTGAGGGAGATCAGCGATTCCCTGATCTCGTGTCTCAATCCCTGCTCAAAGGTCCAGGACCTGAAGAATGGGTCTCGTACCATGTCGGTCGAGTAGCGAGAGAGATCGGTAAATCTCGCCGAGTACTGGGAGACCGTCATGCTACCCTGCCGCAGCTGAAGAAGCTCCTGAATGCGCACCGCACGGAGGGTGGCTGGGACAAACTCTGAGCGGAAGAGGCTCCAAAAGTCTGACCAAAGTAGAGATGTCTCATCGTGCACCTGGAGCATAAAGCTCCACCATCGGCCCGTTGTTGCGTGCAGTAGGCTCGCAGCGAGGATCACCCTGAGGTCTGCTGGTGTCCTCACTAGCCTGAAAACTCGAACGACTGCCTCCAGCCAGTCCTCGGCTGCCTGGGGGTCCGTCTCCCCATGAAACCTGGGCAGTCACTGGCGCTGAAACTCATGCAGTGCGTTGAGGCGACGTGCATCGTCAGCGGCTGGTGCTGGAAGTATCGGTGGCTCGACGGGTAGTGCCACTGCTGACAAAGGGCCCTGCACCGAGGCCCCGTCGCTCGGTGGGCTGTCATCACGCTCGACTCTCGGAACCCTAGCTGGCTGCCGTCGTGGGGTCATCCTAAAAAGGAAACAGGTGCGCCACGGTCAGAACAGTATACCTGGTGAGCTGATATAAAGTAATCATAAAGAAAACTTTGAAAGACACATGCAATCAATGTTTTCGTGCATTAAGTCGGAAATCAAAAGTTAGGGTCTTGGTGTACGGATACGTCGGCCGCCGCACCAACACTGGACTCCCTGGACTGATAACCATACTCAATACGCTGAACACTATTGCTTCACATAGAAAAGATCAGAGTTCGCGGTAGAACCGAACTCCTCTGATACCAATTTGTCACGACCCGTCCTCGGGGCCCGTGCCGTGACTACCCCAAACCCGCCTTCCATAGGTCAGGGGCTGGCGACTAGCACCAAGGCGTAAATCCCGGTAAAAGGGAAGGCATTGCCTTTGTAAAGTAAACAAGCACCGCAGAGTAAGCAAGCGGAAAAGTAAACAATAAGTAAAAACAGAGTACAACTGTAAGTGCGGAAAGTAAAAGGGGCCGGAAATACAAGCCCAACTGTAAAGTACAACTCGAAAGGGAAAACAACAACTGTAAAGTAAAGCTGATGTGTCGATCTGTCCACTGGAAATCCCAACTGAAGGGTAGGTACAGATAGCTCCACTACTCCTCGGATCCCGCCGTCCGCTCTGAGCACGTCCCGCCCAGTGGTCCACCTCCAGGTACCGTCCTACTCTGTAAGCCTCAACCACGATCAACGCTGTCCGTCATCTGCAACCAACACAACGTAGTGCGGGCATAGCCCGTGCAGGGGAGAGTATAAGCTACTCAGTAGGGACTCCGAGACCCCCGAAGGTCTCCCAAAATCCACAAAGGATAAATCACAAAGGAAAGATACAAACACGAAGTAACAACCGACACTGATTAGGTATATGCCCATACATATACCTAAGTCATCAATTCCAATACGCTCCAACCTTCGAGCCCAAGTACAACTCAGTCCACACGGGAAAGTATACGTATTCCACAGAGGAAAGCAAACGTAATCCACACAGGATAGCACAACACAATCCACACAGGAAAGAAAACAGGATTCAGCTCACATAGGTATACTTCTTCGAAAGATGATAGAGATGATCATGGATCCATCTAAGTCATCGGACCCACAAAGGATCGATAGGTACTAACCCCCGTAAAGACCCACACAGGATCGGACCCACACAGGATCTGTAGGCGCTGGTTCACACAGGACCGTTGAGCACTGACCCACACAGGATCGGACCCACACAGGATCGGTAGCACTGATCCACATAGGATCGCTGAGTGTTGTAGTCGTCGTCGTCGAATTCACTGAGGATCTATGCACAGTCGTCGTCGCAGTCACAGTAGCAGTCGCAGCCAGCTCTAGGGTTCCCGCACACAGCAAGCTCGTTCGGGAGGGTCCGCTCCACGAACCGAGAGGCTGATACATCAAATGTCACAAAGTACAAAGTTGATATATCCAAAAGTTCCGTATCGTCAACAGGAACTCAACGTCGCAGACGGCGCGTCAATCGGACGCCCGGTCTGAGAGTTATTGTCTTTTTCGTTCCAGGGGCCCACTTGGTTTTTAAGGCAAAACAAACCCGATCGTACTCCACCTCCGTCCAAACCTCGGGAGGAGTATGCCAAAAGATCCTTCTCACTAAGAGGAACTCAACAAAGCTGACAGCACGTCAATCAGACGTCCGTAGCTCACGATATGAGCGTTTCCGCTCCGAGGGCCCGGTTGGTTTCGTGTACGAACCAACCCGGCTGAACTCAAAGTATTCTGAAACCCTGAGTGCAATATACCGAAACGACCGTCTCGATCCAAGGATCTCATCGCTGCTGACGGCGCGTCGTTTGGAGGTCCGTAACCCGAGTTATGGGCATTTGAACCCAAACAGTACGGTATCGGGGGTTTCGGGCCCGAGCCGACCCGGCCCGAGACCCCCCAGCTGGCCCGAACCGGGTCAACCCGCCCCGGACAGGGTCGGCCTGGCCCGGCTGGGCTCGGCCCGGCCTGGCAGACCGGCCAGGCGCTGGTCCGGCTCAACGCAGCGCGCCCAGCGCGCTGCCAGCTCGGCCTTCGGCCGAGCTGTTGGAAAAACGGGGGGCGCCTGCCCCCCTTGTGTAACCGCGGCCCCCCCTCAATAATGGGGGGCCGTTCAAGCTGGCCGGGGGAATTTAACTCCCCCGGCTTTCCCCATTTCCAGCCAGCCCGACCTGGCCAGCCGACTCCTCCACAACGGGACCGGCAGTGGTCGGTCCCTTTCCGGCTCCATCACCGGCGGCCCGCCTGGCCGCCGGTCACCATGCTCCGTCGTGGCCCGGAACCGGCCGCGGCCCTTGTCGTCCGGCGCGGTGCGACGGCACCGCGCCCCTCCGCCGTGGCCCCGCTCCGGCCGCGGCGCCTTCGATTTCCTTCAACGCGGCGCGACGGTGTCGCGTTCTTGAATTTCTTTCCACGGCGCGGCGCGACGGCGCCGCGCAATACTTGTCGTGTGATTCCCGCGTGGTGCGACGGCACCATGCCATCCCGTTCCATTTACAATGAAACAAACATGAACATAGGAGGGGGTTTAAGCTGTGTTTGTGCGGTCCAACCCCCTCTCATTAAACGATAACATTTAGTCGATTAACCACGAAGTTCGACATGCTAGAATCAAGAAAGGAATTGATTTAATAAAATAACAATAATCCCCTACCTCGGTTCAGGAACGACGTTCATCAACGACCCGCGGAAGACGAGCATCGTGAAGGTCGGGCGTCGCAGGGAAAGAACGTCGACGTCGCGAAGCGAGGATTCAAAGTCATTGACGGCGATTTCGTCGCGGAAAACCGTCGTGGAAGAGACGACGCGGAAGAAGAACGTCGCGTCGTGGATACGGCGTCGCGGAAGAACCGTGTTCTTCGGCGGAAAAGTTCTTCGTTGAAGAACGGTGTTCTTCACGTTCTTCGTCGAGGTTGAAGAAGATGAAGAAGAAGAAGATGCTTTCCCAACTCTCTCAAGGTGACAAAACTCTAACAAAAATAAAATAAGACTCTTTCTTATTTTATTAACACAACAACACATTTGAATTTCAAGAGTTTGAAATTCAATAACCACACACAACTCACCTCATTAAACTCATTACATTTAAGTCATAGGTTATAACTTAAGTTAACATAATTAAAGTGGGATTTGAGGGTGGTTTTAGAGGATATGAAAAGGTGGGGTTCGTGTGGGCCCCACCACCCTCATAACCTCCCAAGGGAGGTTGGGTGGTTACCCAACTTCCATCAAGAGCTAACACTTAGAGTAAAATAATAAAAATTGTAGTGTAATTATAAAATAAACTTCCACAATTTTTATTATCAACACTCGTGCAAACGCAACTCCGGAACAGGAGTTCCTAAGCAATTATCGGCGCTGCGGTTCCATCGGTGCCCTCGAAATTTGATTCCGGGTACCGGTTCAAAAGTTAAAAAAACCCGCTTGTTCGTTCACTGAACGTACCCGAGCCAAACTTCGGAAATTGATTCTGGGCACACCGGGCCTCGGAATTAGGTGCCGTCAGAAACCGCGCTCTTGTAAATTTCCAAAGAAAATTAAGAAAAAATTTGCCTTGAATTTTACGGGTCTTTACAATCACATAGTAGACTTATGCTTATAAGGTTGTTATTAAGACCTTTAATAAATAAGACATTTGAAATTAAATATTTTCCAAGAAGAATAATGTTACCTATACCAATAATATTTCCTTGAGAATTATCTTCAAAAGTAACTTTTCCACCTTTCATTTTGATAATATTTTCAAAGAAGTATTTGTTACTGGTTATATGTCAGTAACAACAACTATCCATGTACCATGTATTATTGTTGTTGGGACTTCCTTTGTTTTCCTGAAAACAAAACAATTAGACTTTTGGAACCCAAACATTCCTAGGTCTGGAAATGTTAGTAAATAAAAGTTTAGAGATCCACATTTGTTTTGAAAAATGTGCTTTGTGAAATCCTGGAGATTGAATTTTATTTAAAGAACAATTTTTATTCCAGTTACCTCCACTTTGACATTTAGTACAGAAAGGGGGATTTTTAAGAACAATGAAATTGTTACTAAAAATAGGTTTTTGATGGGTATATCCCATTTCAGTACTAGTTCCATGAGGATGAAGTTGTTTATACATTTTATCAAAACCTTCCTTACTATAGGTAAAGTTTGATAAAAGTTTCTTTAAAGAAAAAATTTCATACTTTGGTTTTACAACTAAATCCTTATCCTCTTGAATAATAGTTTCATAATTGAGTTTTGATTCTAAAACATTTTTCTCATAAATGACTTTTTTAAAATCTTTAGAAAGAATATCCTTCTCATAATTATCTTTTTAAAGGTTTTTAGAAATAGAATAAATTTCAAAATATTTCTTATCAAGATCTTTTGAAGGATCTAATACTTATTTTATCAAAATATTTATTCTAGTATTTTCTTTCTCAAGTTTCTTATTAACTCTATAATTTTCATTTTCAAGTAATTTAGAAAATCTAGATACTTAATTATAAGAAGATAAATTATTATCTTCTACTGAGGAAATTTCTTCATCAGAAGAAATATAATTTTTATCATAAAGATAGTTTTCATTCAAAGACATATTTGTTAAAGAATCAGAAGTGTATACCTTAGCCATAAGACATTGATTTCCAAAAGGTATTCTGGTATATTGACCAATATTCCTCTGTCCGGAATTTTCATTGTCTGAAGAATCATCAGAAGAGTCTCCTCCACTAACACTCCAAGAGTCATTAGCTTTCAAGAACTTCTTCACTTTTGTCTTATAATACTTTTTCTAATTTCTATCAAAATGTATTTCTTTTCTATCTTTCCTTTTGACCTTTTGACAGTCTGGTCTTATATGTCCAGCACTCTTACATTCATAACAAGTAACCACATAATATTTTTTATCCTTCTTATCCTTGTTACTTTTATTACAATGATAATGAAAATATTTTTTTCATACAATCTTCTTCATTCTCCGAGAAAGATTTGTCAACTCATTCTCATAATGTTTAGAATCACTTGAATCTGATTGAGTACTAACCTTTTTCTTTATTGATTTAACAACCTTCTTAGGGGTCTGAGTTTTCATCGGATTTGAAGTAGAAATAAAAGAAACTCAACCATTGATCTTGTTTGCTTTCTTAGTATCTCTTTTCAATCTATTCTCATATTGTAAAAAAGTTCCAAAAAAATCAACAAGAGTAACATTTGTAGTATTTCTAGATTCATCAACAGCAGTTCCCTTAGATTCCCACTCATTGAGTATAATATCAATAATCTTTTCAATAAGAATCCCATCCTCTAATCATTGTTCACCCATAGCTTGTAAAATATTAAAAATTGTCATAAACCTTTGTTATACCTTTACAACAACTCTAATCATAGCTCTTCTAGTCTAACAACTTTAGAAATTCCAAAATGAGTAATCTCTACCTTCTTCCAAATACTATTTTCATCTTCACAAGAAGAAGTCTGACTATATATATTTCTTGTCATGGAACATAATAAGGTATTCCTTACCTTTTAATTCAATCAATATTCCTACTTTTCTTGATTTGTAAAGTTTCCGACTTCCTTATCAATAATTTTGTAATCTCCGGTAAGCATAACAAAATTTTCAACTCCAGTGTTAATCACAAAAGTCTTCATTCTATCCCTCCAATACTCATAATCATTACCATCAAAAATTGGTGCTCTAGTAGGATTGATATTGTCTATAGATCCAACATTTAATCCAACCATATTTAAAACAATATAAAAATTCTTTTTCCACAATACATGTTCGTATGTAATAGTTTTATAAACAAAAAGTTTATAATAAAATTATGACTAACTGTCAAAGTAAAGAAGCAAAAATACTTAGTAAGGAATTGAGCAGTGAAAATCTACTTTGATACCAAATGAGAGTATCACTATTATAGAGACATGGTTAGAATACTAATAGCAGTTATTAATAATAGAGATTCCAAGATTTTGATATCAATTGTGGATATTAGTAATACATATTTCAGGCTCTGATACCAATTGTAGAATCAAAATGTATATGTAGATATCCAAATACAAGAGGGGTGAATTTTAAGTTTAAAAACTTATGTTTTTAACCATAAAAGAAACTTTATTTAATATAATTAAACAAATCGTATTCACAAAACCTTGTATGTATTAAAACTATAATTTAACTGGGCCTTAGGTTCCGAAGTTAGGAATATTGTAATCAAGTAGATTTCAATCACTATGGGAAAAATGGGTATTTGCGACGGGTTATTTGCGACGGGGATAAATCCCGTCGCAAATAGTCCCGTTAGAAACTTATTTGCGACGGGCAAATTCCCCCGTCGCAAATAAGTAGTTATTTGCGACGGGTTAGCTTTCCCCGTCGCAAAAGGACTGGCGCGCTTTGCGCGCCAAATCGCGGGAAAGTTATTTGCGACGGGCGGTTACCGCCCGTCGCAAATAACCGGCGGCAGTAAAAGATATTTGCGACGGGAATATACCCCCGTCGCAAATAGTATGTCGGCAGGTTATTATTCGCGACGGGACCCGTCGCAAATAACTATTTAACCGTTGACCGTAATAAATGCGGGCTAAGGTATTTGCGACGGGTACTGTCGCAGATAATACTATTTGCGACGGGATACCCGTCGCAAATACACTCGTCGCAAATAATCTAACCTATAAATACCCCCCCCCCCATCCGTTTTTTTCATTCATTCTCAATCTCAATCTTCTACTTCTCTCAAAACTCTATTTTTAGAGTTCAGCGTTTCTTAAGTTTAATTCTTTTTTCCGGAGTTGATATTGAAGTTTTCAACAACAATCAGAGATCAACCTCAGATCAATTTTAAAGGTATTTATGTTCATTTTAATTTAATATTTATTTTAAATTTTTTATTAGTTTCAATTATTCTTAATTAGTTTTAATTTAATTATGTTTAGATTGTTTTGTTACTTAATAAATTTAAATTATTAGTATTCATTGTTCATAGTTAATGGTAATTAGGAATAATTAGTAATAATTACCAATAATTAAGAATAAATACTAATAATTAGTAATAAATACCAATAATTAGGAATAATTAGTAATAATTACCAATAATTACCAATAATTAGTAATAATTTGTAATAATTACTAATAATTAGTAATAATTAGCAATAATTAGTAATAATTTCCAATAATTACCAATAATTAGTAATAATTAGTAATAATTAGTAATAATTAGCAATAATTAGTAATAATTACCAATATTTAGTACTAAATAGTAATAATGAGTAATAATTACCAATAATTAGTAATAATTAGTAATAATTACCAATAATTACCAATAATTAGTAATAATTAATAATAATTACCAATAATTACCAATAATTACCAATAATTACCAATAATTAGTAATAATTACAAATAATTACCAATAATTAGTAATAATTACCAATAATTATCCATAATTAGTAATAATTACCAATAATTATCCATAATTAGTAATAATTACAAATAATTACCAATAATTACCAATAATTAGTAATAATTGGTAATAATTAGTAATAATTACCAATAATTAGTAATAATTCGAAATAATTACCAATAATTACCAATAATTAGTAATAATTAATAATAATTACCAATAATTAGTAATAATTAGTAATAATTACCAATAATTAGTAATAATTAGTAATAATTAGTAATAATTAGTAATAATTACCAATAATTAGTAATAATTACCAATAATTAGTAATAATTACCAATAATTAGTAATAATTAGTAATAATTAGTAATAATTAGTAATAATTACCAATAATTAGTAATAATTACCAATAATTAGTAATAATTACCAATAATTAGTAATAATTACCAATAATTAGTAATAATTACCAATAATTAGTAATAATTACCAATAATTAGTAATAATTACCAATAATTAGTAATAATTACCAATAATTAGTAATAATTACCAATAATTAGTAATAATTACCAATAATTAGTAATTTTTACCAATAATTAGTAATAATTACCAATAATTAGTAATAATTACCAATAATTAGTAATAATTACCAATAATTAGTAATAATTACCAATAATTAGCAATAATTACCAATAATTAGCAATAATTACCAATAATTAGTAATAATTAGTAATAATTAGTAATAATTAGTAATAATTAGTAATAATTAGTAATAATTAGGAATAATTAGTAATAATTACCAATAATTAGTAATAATTACCAATAATTAGTAATAATTACCAATAATTAGTAATAATTAGTAATAATTAGTAATAATTACCAATAATTAGTAATAATTAGTAATAATTAGTAATAATTACCAATAATTAGTAATAATTACCAATAATTAGTAATAATTACCAATAATTAGTAATAATTACCAATAATTAGTAATAATTACTAATAATTAGTAATAATTACCACTAATTAGTAATAATTAGGAATAATTACCAATAATTAGTAATAATTACCAATAATTAGTAATAATTACCAATAATTAGTAATAATTACCAATAATTAGTAATAGTTAAGAATAATTAGTAATAATTAGCAATAATTACCAATAATTAGTAATAATTACCAATAATTACCAATAATTACCAATAATTACCAATAATTACCAATAATTACCAATAATTACCAATAATTACCAATAATTACCAATAATTACCAATAATTACCAATAATTACCAATAATTACCAATAATTACCAATAATTACCAATAATTACCAATAATTACCAATAATTAGTAATAATTACCAATAATTCGTAATAATTACCATTAATTCGTAATAATTACCAATAATTCGTAATAATTACCAATAATTCGTAATAATTACCAATAATTAGTAATAATTACCAATAATTAGTAATAATTACCAATAATTAGTAATAATTAGTAATAATTACCAATAATTAGTAATAATTAGTAATAATTACCAATATTTACCAATAATTACCAATATTTACCAATAATTAGGAATAATTACCAATAATTTGGAATAATTACCAATAATTTGGAATAATTAAAAAATAATTAGGAATAATAACATTATTACATTATTTGTATATTTTATTATTATTATTAAAATAATATAATTTTCTATATTATATACAATTCTCTTTTCATCTGTGTGTTTTCTGTCTCCACATGTAATATTTGCATTCTTTTTCAAAATTATCAACCTACTCGCCAATGGAGAGGTGAAAGTGAATGTAAATATTACATGTGGAGACAGAATATTAAACACACAGATGAAAGGAGAATTGTATATAATATAGAAAATTATATTATTTTAATATTAATAATAAAATATACTAATAATGTAATAATGATATTATTATATAATTAATATTTATGAAAAAATTATATTAGTATTATTAAAACATAAAAAATCAATATAATATTAAAATTATCAATATTTGTAACAGGTTTTTCTTTATTCTCAACATATTCAATCCTTGCTTGAGTGTTTTTTCTAACTAATTATTCAAAACCAGTAATGCTTTTATATTTTATAGAAAAATATGGAACAACGAGGTCGTCAACAGTCAGTATTAGATGACCACATATGGATAAATCAACGTAGAAATCCAAATGGTTCTGGTTTAAATCCAGTATATATAGAGGGTGTGGAGACTTTTTTATCATTTGAGGCATCAAATCCAGAATTTGTTTCAGAAGGCAAAATAAAATGCCCTTGTAGAAAATGTGCATTGAGAACGTTTGACATGTTTGACAAAGTGGGGGGACATCTCTTGCATTTTGGTTTTCAACCAGATTATGTTTTTTGGTATCAACACGGTGAATGCAGTTCCAGAGTAGGTGATACCAACTTGATTCTGGATCTATCCCGGTTTCAAGATTTAGTACATGATGTTGCAGGTTCATCTGTTCAACATACAGAAACTCCGGCTGATATAGATTCAAATCCTGAGTTGGCACCGTCTGAATTTTATGAGTTGTTGAGATCTACTGAGGATGCATTATATCCTGGCTGTAAGATGAGCAAATTAGAAGCAGTTGCAAAATTTATGGCTATCAAATCAGATAACGGAATGTCAAACACCTGTTTTGACCAGATATTTTCTTTGATTAAAACAATGTTACCCGAAGGAAATGTTTTGCCTGCAAATTACTATGAGAGTAAGAGGTTGGTTTGAAAGTTGGGACTTACTTGTCAGAAGATTCATGCATGTTCAAATGACTGCATTTTATATTCTGGGGAAAATGAGTCGTTGGATAGTTGTCCCACATGTGGGCAATTGAGATATAAAGAAGGGCAACATGGGAAGTCTGGTTTGATTCCTGTAAAGCAGTTGAGATATTTTCCGCTTACATCCAGACTTCAGCGTTTATTCATGTCTAAGAATACAGTGACAATGATGTCATGGCATAAAGTGAATATTTCAACTGATAAAATCTTGAATCATCCAGCTGATGGTGATTCATGGAAACATTTTGATAGAGTGCATCCATCCTGTGATTTAGAAGCTAGAAATGTTCGAATGGGCCTTTCCACTGATAGTTTCTGTCCGTTCGGATCTTATGGTAGTCAATATTCATGTTGGCCTATTTTTTTAACTCCGTACAATTTACCTCCATGGATGTTGATGAAGGAGCCATATATCTTTTTGACTTTACTAATTCCAGGACATCCGAAGAAAAATATTGATGTTTATTTGAAACCATTGATTGATGAATTAAGTTTATTGTGGAGTACTGGTGTCAGTACATATGATGTTGCTACGAAACAGAATTTCATACTGAGAGCAGCATTGATGTGGAGAATTAGTGACTTCCCGGCTTATGGGATGTTATCTGGCTGGAGTACACATGGTCAGAAATCATGTCCTTACTATATGGGAGAGAACAAAGCATTTATGCTCATTCATGGAAAGAAACCTTGTTATTTTGACTGTCATCGCAGATTTCTTCCAACTGATCATCCTTTTCGCAGAAACAGATCTCATTTCAGAAAAGGAACAATTGAAAGGGATGGACCTCCAAAAATGCTATCAGGTTCGGAGTTAAAATCAGTTGTATTTTCATTACCTCCCATCACTTTTGGTCCCACAATAAACCAACGGAAATTTTTTGGTTTAGGGAAAGAATACAATTGGATTAAACGTAGCATATTTTGGGATTTTCCATATTGGTCTGATTTGTTGGTCCGCCACATGTTGGATGTCATGCATATTGAGAAGAACTGTTTTGATAATTTGTTTCATACAGTTTTGGATACGTCAGGAAAGATCAAAGACAATGTAAATGCACGTTTAGATCTTGCCCAAATTTGTAGGCATCCAGAACTGGAACTGTTTGAGAATGTCAGAATAGAAAGGTTACTGAAACCAAAAGCAGCTTATACACTGTCTAAAGAAAACCGTTTATTATTTTGTCAGTGGATTGCAGATTTGAGACTTCCAGATGGTTGTGCTTCCAATTTGGGCAGATGCGTAAAGAATGGTCATATTAATGGATTAAAAAGTCATGATTGTTATGTTATAATGGAAAGATTTCTACCCATTGGATTAAGAGGTCTGTTGAATTCTGTGATTTGGGATTCCATAACAGACATGTCTCATATTTTTCGGGAAATTTGTGTGGCTACAGTAGATTATGATGCTCTATGCAAACTTGAAGAAGATGTTGTTGTAATTATATGTAAACTAGAAAAAATATTTCAGTCGTCTTTCTTCGACTCAATGGAACATTTGATGTTACATTTTCCATATGAAGCCAAATGTGGAGGTCCAGTACAGTTTCGATGGATGTACCCATTTGAAAGATGCATGCAAAAATTGAAAAGAAAAGTACGTAACAAAGCATCTGTTGAAGGATCTATTGCAGAAACTTATTTGCAAGAGGAAATATCTTTTTTCTGCTCCCATTATTTTGAATCTGAGTATCCTTCAAAAAACAACCGAATGGGACGGAATGAGAGGAATATTGATGTAATCGACAATCAATTATCTGTTTTCAACCAGCCAGAGCTTGGTTTTGGTGGAGTTTATGAACGCTGGATTTCGGATGATGAACATCACAGAGCTCATACGTATGTTTTGCTCAACTATGAAGAGATGACATCAGTTGTACTGTAAGTGTTTATATAACTTATTCTATCATTTATGTTACAGTAAATAACTTTGTATTTTATAGGTTGTATGATAATCATATCAAGAAACAAATTCCACAAACTACAGCAGCTGCTCTCACAGAACGCCGACAGAAAAATTTCTCTCAGTGGTTTCAAAAACTGGTAACATAAATTATTTATCTTTTAGCAACTCATTCAATGTATAGTTTACTATATTGATAATTATTTCACAAATTTTCAGGTGTCTCGACATGCTAATAAAATTGACAAACGGCTGTGTATATTGAGTAACCCACCTTCCAAACTTGTTAAAACTTATAATTCATATGTGGTGAATGGATTTCGATTTCACACACATGCATATGGGGAATCAAAAAAACAATGAACATTGGAGTTAGCTTGAGAGGATCTCATCATCGAGAAAATGAAGTTGACTTTTATGGCATACTTGATGAAATCATTGAACTCTGTTATCTTGGACAACATTACATAACCATGTTCAAATGTCGGTGGTTGGATACAGAGAGAGGCGTGCGTGTTCATCCGACTCATGGAATCATCGATATTAAATGTAAAAGTGTTCTCGCAGTAAATGAACCATTCTTATTGGCTCAACAGGCACATCAAGTTTATTACGCAAAGTACTGTGCTATATCAAGAGACTTGACTGATTGTTGGAGTGTAATAAAAATCAAAATTCGAGACAATCAGTTTAGTCAAAGTGAATGTGCTTTCACTGATGTGCAAAGAATTGAAGTTTTTCAAGAGAGTACTCAAAATCAATCTTTTTTACAAAGAGACATGAGTATCGATGACGACACCCCAAATTTAAGAGTCGGTGATGACGATGATGTTAATGATGTCACATATGAATTTGAAATGGTAAGAGATGAAGCAACTAGAACTTGAATGGATATCGATGATGTTGAGGAGGAATATGAAGATGACATTGACATATATGAAGATGATGATGAAGATGAACACTGATATAATTCCATGTTAGTTATATACAATCATAATATATATATATATATAATAGTAATTATCAATTATTTGCTAACAACATTAACATTTTCTGTTTCAGATGGACGACGACACATTTTGTGCGTTGGCGGGTGATGACCTGCCTTTCGATGCGGATGGGTTGCTGGCAGATGACCCTCAGCCTGCAGGTGCTCCAGGGAGTATGCGGAGGGGGCGCAGTCTTGCACGATTGATGATTCTTGACCCCGTCCTCGAGCGACGTCCACGTCTTGGGTTTGATCCACGCACACGGAGGTGTGATAACCTGTGTGATAACCTGTGGATTTGACTAAGATTTCATTAATCTATTCACATAATAAATGTTTATTATTTTTACAGTTTTCCACATATAGCAGTCGGACAGGGCAGCGCTATTTTGCGCAACTATTTCTCTCAGCCGTGGACCACATGGGAGCAGATTCTCATTGATGTGCGGCAGGCCATGTTCGGCCATTGGTTGGTACGTACGTAAATAAATAATTTTTATTTTGAAAATTATTTCATTTCTAACTTGATATTTTGATTTATTTTTAGGGTTTATGGTATCCGATCGAGGATACCATGCGTGACGCCATCCACGAGGCATGGGAGGTGGCCATGCATGATCGCTTTCGTCAGTTTTTGCACAATTTAAGAAAAGCTGCCACGAAGAAAGCAGGAGTGTCAGATTTTGACGAGTCATGTAGAGCACACCGACCAGAGTACATTTCATCTCATGTATGGGATGGATTATGTGCGCACTGGTTGAGTGGTGCCTTTCAGAAGAGATCATCGGTGGGGAGGCAGAATCAGGGGAGACAGGAGATGACTCATCGAGCTGGGAGTCGTTCTTTCAGTACTCATAGACAACATCTGGTACATATATTATTTATAAATATTTTATATAACTATAAATATTAACAGTTTATTTTTTATTCTTATAGGCTGTCGAGCACCCCGATATTACGGAGTACGACGTATATCAGAGGATGTATAGTGATCCTGATACTGGGGAGCTCAGAGGTGATCGTCAGCATCACATCGTGGTCAGTATTATTTGTTTTCAAGTTTAAAAATTAACTGCATATAATATATTCACAATTTTAATTTTAAATTGCAACTACAGGAGTCATATGAGGCCGCAGCGTCACAGACCCGGCCTGAGAGTCAGGCCGAGTCATCAGATCAGACCACTGGCTGTCAGTTTGATGAGGCGGCATGGATGCAGGCCACCCAGTATGCCTTCGAGAAGGGTCGGGTAGTTGGTATCAGCTCTCGACTGACTCCCGGAGATTATTATGGCAGTGCTGCAATGTCGGCGTCCAACTCGAGAGGATCTCGTGCATCTTCTTCTGCTACACAGTATGAGGATCAGTTGCGATCTCAGACTGCACTGATAGAGAGTCTCCGACAGGAGCAGGAGCAGATGCGTCAGCAGCAGCAGCAGCATGAGGAGGAGCGTCGACACCAGCAGCAGCTGTACGAGAAGCAGATGAGTCGGTGGTAGCAGCAGCAGCAGGAGCAGATGGAGTACATGCGCCGACTCACTCATGCTTTAGGGATGGAGTTTCCTCCACCAGCATCTGCAGATCCCCCCCCCCTCCCCTCCCTCCTTCAGATTAGAGTTTGTTTTTATGTTATAAAGTTTGTTAAATCAAAATACGAATTTTTTTTCTATTTGTAGTTTCTGTCTCATTATAAAATATTAATAATATTATATTTTGAAATAACAATATTAATATGAATAATAATATTATTTATATTTTATAATATTAAATTATATATATATATATTAAAATTTTATAATATTAAAATTTAATTATATTTTTTTGTAATATTTGAATTATTTTAATATTTGAATGTAAAATAATTTTATTATTTTTATATTAATTAAAATAACTTATTAATATTTTTTTTATTTATGAATTATAATTCTAATATTATTATATTAATTAAATCATTTATTAATATTCTATTATTTTTTATTTTTGAATTATAATTCTATTATTATTATATTAATTAAAATAATTTATTAATAATTTATTATTTTTCTTTGTGAATTATAATTCTATTATTATATTAACTAAAATCATTTATTAATATTTTATTATTTTTTATTTTTAAATTATAATTGGATTATTATTATATTATTTAAAATAATTTATTAATAATTTATTTTTTTATTTTTTTTATAGTATTTGCGACGGGATACTATGCCCGTCGCAAATAGTATTATTATTATATTCATTAAAATAATTTATTAATAGTTTTTAATTTTTTAAAAAAAATAGTAATTGCGACGGGCCCCATCGCAAATAGTATTTGCGACGGGGCCCGTCGCAATTACTATTTTAAAAGTTTTTTACAAATATACGGAGTAATATTTGCGACGAGAAGGATCCCCGTCACAAAATACGTCTTTAGCGACGGGCCCGTCGCAAATAATTGTTGTAGCGACGCCGTTTTCCGCAACGGGCTATTTACGACGGGCCCCCGTCGCAAAAGGACATTTGCGACGGGATCCCGTCGCAAATGGCCCGTCGCAAATGACTGTTTTTCTAGTAGTGAATATGTAATTCATAGGTTTGATTCTAGTGAATAAAATCGTATTCAATAAGTGGTGTGATCGTATTCACAATAGAAATGAATATAAAAAGAATCATAATCAAAATAGTTATGATTTATCATAGTAATACAATAAATTGTGGTTCTATCTTAAAGAGTATAGAATCATATTCAGCATAAATGAATCATATTTAAAGTTATTACGATAAATGAAATACAAATAGAAAGATGAATACAAAATATCACTTTCTATTAATTTACAACATAATATAAAATACTTTCAATGAAACAAGTAATACAATTGAATAGAATTCTTTTAACCTGAATAGAAGGTTATCCAATAACCTTGAATAAAGGTCCCTTGTTTTATACTTACAAGAAATCTTTTCTTTTCTCTTACTAAATAAAGACCTATATATGATGATCGGCTTCTGTCTGCCTATCCCCAACATCCCTCGATATGATGATCGGATTTGTCTTTCTATCACTAAAAGACCTTTATCAAGAAGATGATAGACTCCTCTATCTTCTTATCCTTGGAAGCCCTTGATTGTAATCAAAATAATCAGAATTTCACAAAGCAATACAACATATTCTTAAGGTGATAGCCTGACAAGGTTTCCTTAAGAAAGTGACTCTCTCTAAAGAAATACAAAAGACTAGGAACAAATTGCTCACTCTTTTACACTTTAGAAAAATGAGAGAAAAATCATAGCACACACATACATGAAAAATGATGTCAACCACACTCTCAAACTCTTGAAATGACCAGGTATTTATAGGAAATCCTTCCAACGGTCATCTTGATCTCCAGCGGTCGGATTTGTTACAACGACTTTGACAACTGTCACTACACGGTCATAAAATAACAGAATGCCCAACGTTGTTTTAACAATTTACCATTACAGTGTTGAGAGTAAAATATTCCAATATGATAAAATAGTTTTCTGTATTCAGGATTGAAATAGTAGTTAATCTGGTGGATTTACTTATACATGTCATTACAATGAACCGTCTGGATATGAATCTGATTCTTATCGGTTTTAGTCAATACGATTATTCTCAGTTCTAGGTTGATTACGATAATCGTAATGGATAATGTTATTTTGTTTTCTTAAATACATTAAAACTATTCCAAAGTATGGTAAAAGTATATGTTTTCTATAAAAACACTGTAAAAATACTTTGGAGATAAAATTATTAGATATTGTGTATTTAAGAATGGGTTTGTGATTTCCAAAACAAACGGAATGGAAAAGTCAAAAAGAGACTTTTGACTCAAAAATTAATACTAAATAATACTAATTATTAATAATTATTACTAATTATTATTAATTACCTCTAATTACCACTAATTATTACTAATTATTACTAATTATCACTACTTATTACTAATTATTACTAATTGTTACTAATTATTACTAATTTTTACTAATTGTTACTAATTGTTACTAATTATTACTAATTGTTACTAATTCTTACCAATTATTACTAATTATTACCAATTATTACTAATTATTACCAATCTAAGTCTAAAGCATAATCACCCAGCATGATCATCACTTATCATGTGCTACAATGGCATATGTATTCTTATATCCTCTCATTTACTTCTATCTACCACTACCAAACATGCTCAAAAATTTAAAAAAACACATCTAAGCAAAAAACATTTATCGAAGCCTACTAAACCAAACCTGAGTCTCCACTTAAGCCAAAGCAAGTGCAGCTGTCAGTAGGTACCCAAACACCTGTAAACCAAAACTATCTTTCTAAGGGGCTCAAAGAAGTACACTAATGTAGATATGACCTTTAAAAGTGAGGAAAAAAGGAATTTACATCACTAAAAAATGTTGTTAATCAAGGTTCTATTAAAAGGGGGTCCCTTTTATCAGTGCTGATAAAATTCAAAAAATTAATTTTTTAAAAAGAAAAAAAAATCTGCAAATTTAGAGGGAGCACCAACCCCCCTTTTATCACTGCTTTCCTTTAACAGTTCTTGTCAAGCCTCCCCCACCCCCTTTAACAATGCTAGGAACCCCACCCCCACCCCCCACCCTCCCTTTAGCAGTGCTATGCACTACCTCAACTGTCTGCGCGTGTCCCTGTCTTTGGTGAGTTTTGAACCTGAGACCTCCCCCTCATAATCTCGCACCTTTGTCACTCACCTATATTGTTTTGTTCTTTATTTTATGATATATTTGTATATTTATATATATTTCATTGCATTTTTTTATCCACATATATTTATTTATTTATTTATTTAAATACATATATAAAATATGTTTTGTGTGTGTGTGTGCATGTTTAAATACATACATACATATATTTATTTATATATGTGTGTGCATCTATAAATATAATTATAAATATTTATATTTATTTGAATATATTATATATTAATATTTATATACATATATTAGAATATGTAGATAAATATATATATGTTTGTCAATATACACACAAATATATTTATATATATATATATATAAACATTATATATACATTAATTGTATATGTATATAAATATTCATACATTTGTATTTTAAATAAAATTGATATTATTTTTTATTTAGATAAGTTTTATATATTGAGAAATATATTTTATATATAAATATTTTTAATTATTTATTTATAAAATTAAATTTTTATGTGTGAAAATATAAAAAATATGCATATATTGTTATATATTTGATTATAAATAATAGTACAATATTATAAATGGTAAAATTTCAAAATCATAATATCAATATGAATGTAATTTCTAAAAATAAATTTAGTCCCCATTGAAAATAGGAAAAAAATACTCCCTTAAACGAGGTTGAAATTACATCAAATGTTAAAACATTAGGGTACCCCAACTAAAAACTCAGTTTTGGAAGCCTTATGGGCCTTTTTTGGCCTAAAAAATGTGACACAAAGTTCTGTTTTATTATTAGTGTGTAGAGCTCATCACAGGCTTTGATTTGATATGTGGTAGGTCCCAAACAAACATTGGGATCAAAAGTTATGACTGTTTGAAGTTCAAGTTACGTTTTCAACTTATTTTAGATCTTTTATTGATTTATTGATTTTTTTTTACCTTCAAATTGTTATTAAATGACTATTACTCGATAATAATTAACAAATTATTAATTAAAAATATATTTTTAATTATTTTATAAGCCATTTTCACTAAATATCTTATATATTATGTGTAAATGTCTATTTAGCCTTATCTAAAACATATTTAAAATATATATATTATATTTATATCAATATAAATATATTTATATATATTAATATATTTTTTTTAATATATTTTTTTTGAAATATACCCTTTATCAGCGCTAGTAAAAAATCAAAAATAAAGACCTCCCTTTATTAGCGCTACTAAAAAACACTGATAAAGGGAGTCCCTTTAACATCGCTAAAAAAGATCTGATAAAGGGGTACCTTTATCATCACTTTTTTAGCACTGATAAAGGTGCCTGTAACGACCCAGACCCGAATGCCCCTAAACGAGTGCCCCGAGCCCGGTGGGCCACATGACCTCAAGCGCATCTTCCCAAATTTCAGAGGCTGCTGACTAGCGGTGAGGACTTAAGGTGTGTCTATGGGAAGACTATGCCCTCATTAGCAGAGTATAGCACAACAGAAGGAATATAAAGGAATAGTAAACAACAGAAATAAACAACGGAAGCAAACCGATGCAATAGATAAACAAGAATAACAATAACTGTATCAAATGGAATAATTATGATGTAATGTCATGTCACTAGAAAACTAGAAAGCATGGATACAAGACAATAGGCATAACATGTTCCACAAGGTAAAAAAACAAATACTACTCCAAGCATCCCGAGATCCAACTCGGTCATCTGCTATCAAGCTCCATCCTATCAGCACACAATCAAGTATTGGAAGTTGCATGATTCCCTTTGTCAATACCTATAACCATGTAATATACTTCGGGTACCAAATAGCGCCCGGAGAGGGTGTGAGATAAATCTCAGCGGGCCACCACCAACGGTGTCTATAACATTCAGCCCGTGTAATGGAATATAATAGTTTGCAGGCATGCATATATAAAGTAAAGAAAATAGTACAATATAACTAAATAACCAAGTATCTGCTTCAGCCTTCGGCTGGTGTCTGAACATGTAACTAGTTCATTTTATTTAAGCAATTGCCATTTAATATTAATAGGTTACGTGAGGCATAGCCAGCACTAACATCACCTCATGATAGTATGAGTAGTGAAGGTCCCAAGACGTAACAAGGCAACCAGACAATGATATCCAGTGAGGGAATTCCAGGGTAAAAACCAAGGTAATGTAAACTCATGGAAATCTAACTCAGTGGTATCTGAGTCTAGCTAAGGGGTAAGAGTGTAATCCAAGGCATTCCATAATAAGGTGTCTACCGAGTCCAAGGTGATCGACCAAGGTAAAATGGGGCTAAGCAAAGATAGGGCCCAATAGGCTTTCACCATGGCACCTACTAGTCAATGCTTCCAAGGAGTGTATCTGAGGTATCATGTAATAATGAAAAGGACCCAATGATAGAATATCGGGCATCCAAGGAATAGAAAAGAACTGGAATCTAGGTGGGTATCAACCTAAGAAAATTGTATCCTTGAATCGGAATGGAGTTCCCGAGACCCAAGGTGTTCTCCTCGTAGAATCCAAGGCGAGCTCGAGTCAGTCCATTCCTATTTGATATTGTAATCAAGTAATAATTCATTTGGTTCAAGTCTTGCCTTCCATTAGTGTGGATAGGTCAAGTAGAGTTGAAACCATTTATTTATTGGTCCAAGCCTTGTCTTCCATTAATGCGGATAGGTCAAGTAGAGTTGAAACCATTTATTTATTGGTCCAAGCCTTGTCTTCCATTAATGTGGATAGGTCAAGTAGTGTTGCAACCATTTAATCAAGTCTTAATTAACCATTAAGGCATATTCAATTAGAGAGGTTCACTCTGCTACCTTCCATTAACATGGAAAGGGGTGCTACGGACATGTAACTTTTATTCAATCCCTTTTAATAAGTCCAAGTTATATACTTAGTATACTTTCCATTTTACATTTCACATTTAATAATCATTTAAAGCACTTACCTTAGGTGGGTTGAGTGGTGAGCATACATGGTACATGCCATTATGCAATTCTCAGTAATAACAATGCATTTATGATAAGAAGACCCACCTTTAGAAAGGTCAAGTAAAAGCACACCCGAAACGGTGGTTGAAACGTGTCAAAACACTAAAAACTCAATTATGGCATAACCTTCAACATGAGGCAGATTAAGTTGTGGGTCTAATCACATATTTGGAAAGAGCATAACCATACAATTCTAACAAGTATAATCATGACATGTAAATTTAAGGGATGGTCTCCAACGAAACCATTGGGCCTCACACAAACATTCCAAAAACAACGAACTTTAGGGATGATTTATAGACCACCCACCTTAGGGTTGTACGACTCTCCTCCTCCGGTATCGTCCCTTGATTTTCCTTGGATCGGAGTATATCTAAGAAAAGGTAAAAAACACTCACATGGCGATATCTAGGTTGAGAGTGAAAGAGAATAAGAACAACTAAAGAGGACTCGAGTACTTACCGTTGCACATCCAACGTGACGAATGAAAGCTCGATTGGATGCCAGACAAAGGAGATCTATTGATTCCTAGCTTTGGCCTTCAAAAAGCTCCAAATGGGAGGAAAATGGCTTAATCCCGTTTGTTCTCAGATTAGAGAGGAAAAGGGGGGTAAATAGATCATTAAGGGTGTTTTGGACATTTTAACAAAAAAATTAGTTTGCGCATGGTTTGTCCACACGGTTTGTCAAACTGTGCGAGACGATTCTGTCCGAAATAACATCCTCTGCATGGTTTGATCAAACTGTGCGCAATCCATGCACGGGTACCTGGGAAAAATGGGTGTTTACATGGTTAGGCCATGCGCCAACCGTGCGAGGTGCCACTGTCCGAAAAAACACCATCCGCACGGTTTACTCTAAACCGTGCACAGAGTCTGTTTTCTCCAAAAATATGGGTTTTGGGCTCCAAATAAGCCCGAGACACCCTCAGAACCTTTACAAATTCATTAGTCATCCTTATTAGGTCTAAAGTAAAGATTTGAACCGAAATTAAAGGATCCATAACTGAGTGAAAACCGGGTTCTTACAGTGCCCCCTTTAACAGCGCTTTTTTTTAACGTTGTTAAATGGTGGCACTGCGAAAACTCATTTATATGGTAGTGCCAGATAGCTTTTGTGGTAATGTGTGTGTTCTTTATCTCTTTCTTTTCTCCGTTGCATGCTTTGTGTTTTGTTTTTCATAGTAAAAAATTTGTGGTGGTGTTGTTTATGTGCATGTAGGGCCAACGTAGTCTGAAGCACGTAAATATTCTGTGTTCTTTATCTTTTCACATTTTCTTTATCATTTTGGTTTTTGTTTTTCGTTTTCCTTCTTCTTTTTGAAGTTCATCGTTAAACCTGGTTTTCTCTTCACCTCTATTGGATGTGGATTGTCTTTCATCACTATCACAAAAAACGGGTTTTCGCAGCGCCACCCTTTAACAGCACTAAAAAAACGCTGATAAAGGGGGTACCTTTATCACCACTAAAAAAAGCATTGTTAAAAGTACTCATTTATCATCGTTTTTTTAGTAGCGCTGATAAAGAGTGGTATTTATCAACGTTTTTTACTAGCGCTGATAAAGAGTAAATTTCAAAAAAAAAACTATATTTCATTAAAAATAATATATTAATATATAAAAATATAAATATAAGTATATTGATTTGAATATAATATATATTTTTTAAATATGTTTTAGATAAGTATAAATAGACATTTATACTTAACATATAAGAGATTTAGTGAAAATGTCTTATAAAATAATTAAAAATATTTTTTTAATTAACAATTTGCTAATTGTTATCGAGTAATAGTCATTTAATAAAAAATTGAATATAAGCAAAATCAAAAAATGAATAAAAGATCAAAAATAAGTTGAAAAGGTAATCAAATTTCAAACAGCCATAACTTTTGATCTGGGTGTCTGTTTGGTCTCTACCACATATCAAATCGAAATTTATGACAAGCTTTATGCCACTAGTGACAAAAGTAAACCTCTGTCACATTTTTTGAGCCCCAAAAGATCCTGAAGGCCTTCAAAATTGAGTTTTTAGTCGGGATACCTAAATTTTTTAACATTCGATGGAATTCCAGCCACATTTAAGGGGATCTTTTTGCTCTTTTTTAGTGGGGAATGAATTTATTCTGAGTGATTGCATTCATATTGATATTATGGCTTTGAAATTTTATTGTTTTTTACAATGTACTGTTATTTATAATCAAATATATAACAATATATATATATATATATATATTTATTTATATATTTGTACACATAAAAATTTAATTTCATAAATAAATAATTAAACATATTTACATATAAAATATATTTCCCAATATATAAGCATTATCTAAATAAAAACGAATTTCCATTTTATTTAAAATTCAAATATATGAATATTTATACACCTATATAGTGTGTGTGTGTGTTAACAAACTGATATTATATATATATATATATATATATATTATAACATATGTATATACATATTAATATATAATATATGTAAATATATATAAATATGTATAATTATACTTATAGATACACACATATATATATATATATAATATATGTGTGTGTGTGTTGTATATGTGTATTTATTTATTTATTTATAAACACAAAAAAACACATATTTTATCAATGTTTTTAAAACTGATCTTATAAATATATAATAATATACGAATAAATATATGGATAAAAATATATAACTAAATATATATAAATAAATAGATATAAATACATATTAATATACAAATAAATATATAAATATAACTAACTATATATATATATATATATTAATAAACGAATAAATATATATTAATATACGAATAAATATAACTACATATATATAAATAAATAAATATATCATTAATTAGAGAACAAAACAAGATTGGATGAGTGGTAAAGGTGCAGACATGAGGGGGAGAGATCTCAAGTTCAAATTCCAGTGAAGGTAGTGGTGCGTTGATAAATGACCATTTTATCAGTATTTTTTTAGCGTTTATAAAAGTGACCCCTTTTTAATAGCACCTTGATTATTAGCACTTTTTTAGTGCTAATAAAACCATGTTTTGTAGTAGTGCGAGTACAGAGTCCTCATCATTGTAGGAACCAGTGATGAATCATATATCGAGGATAGTACCGTACTCTTCTGAACTGGATGGACTCACTCACGCAACCCTAGGAAGAATCAATTATAAGCAAAGGAAGCAACACAACACTGAAGAAGAATGAATGACATTGCCAGGGTTGGAAGTCCTTGAAAATAGTCACAGTCCACCACAAAGCACGCATTGTATGAGCTCTCTAGTGGAGAAGATCATTAGAACATGTAACAAGGCACCAAAGACCCTTATCTCTCAAGCTATTGTCTCTCTAAAACTAGAATCGAATGAATGTCGTGAGCCACTGATTATCAGTGTTTTTTTAGCGTTGATAAAAGAGACTCTTTTAAAAGCGTCTTGATTATCAACGTTTTTTTAGTACTGAGGAAACCTTGTTTTGTAGTAGTGCGAATACAAAGTCGTCATCATTCTAGGAACCAGTGATGAATCATGTCTCGAGGATAGTATTGTACTCTTCTGAACTGGATGGACTCGTTCACGCAACCCTAGGAAGAATCAATTATAAGCAATGGACGCAACACAACACTGAAGAAGAAAAACAAACTTACAGAAGTCAAGCATACACCAAGAACCTGAACTTGTTCACTGAGAAGGATGAATGACATTGCCAGGGTTGGAAGTCCTTGAAAATCGTCAGTCCACCACAGAGCTTGCATTGTATGAGCTCTCTAGTGGAGAAGATCATCAGAACATGCGCAAAGAGGTCATCTAACAAGGCACCAGACCCTCCCCTCTCAAGCTCTTGTCTCTCTAAAACTAGAAGTGAAGGAATGTCGAGAGCCACTGAGTCTCACACGAATCAAATTGAGCTCTTGGGAAATGAACTGATGGGGCCATAATGAAGAGCATAGCCAATTAGTCTCGAGAGACATGGAGGACAAGTGTTCAATGGAGGGCGCGCGGGAATCTCGCAAAACAGACTAGTGAAACATAACATGCAACAACCCAGGGGCACGTGGCAACATCGTAAAGGATAGCCGATAGGTGGTGCAGATCGCCCCCGGATACAAAGTGTGAAGAAACACAAGCGGGAAGCACAAAACACTGCACCATAGTCGCACAATCAACTCAATAAACATCAAGAAATGAACGTTGAAGAACAACGGGATCAAGTCATGGAAAGGTAACACATCCTACGTGCAAGGGTCGCGTGCACCCCCGCTTAAGGGTAGAAGACCCATCACATGTAAGAGAAACTAGGGGTGTCCAAACCCAACCCAACCCGGCCGGGTTGGGTCGGGTTGCGTCGGGTTACAAGCAGGGTATGGTCGGGTCGGGTCAGATTGAGCCAAATAACAAATGTATATATACAATAAATAACAAATAACAAATAACAAATAGTAAATAAAAATTAATATTGATTGTCAAATAATTAATAAAAAAACTAACAATTGATAATTAATTAGTAATAATTGATAATAAATAATAAATATTAACTACCAATAATTAATAATTAACACTAAATAATGTCATATAACATAAATAAAACATTGTATTTACATTATATTTACACTATATTGACATTATATAATATTATATTCACATTATATAATGTTATATTTATGAAAATATAATGTTATATGACATAAATATAATGTCATACAGTGTTACACAACACGTTATATTTATCAAACAATATTATTTTTTAGTTATTATTTTAGTCTTAATATAATCAATGGTTTTACATTTTTTTTTACTATACACTAATTTTTTTCCCGATCCGACTTGAACCAACCCAACACAACCCGACCCACTGCGGGTCGGATCAAGTTGGGTCACAGCAGCCTAATAACCTAGTACCATAGTGCTACCCGATTCGTTAAAAAGTACCTCTGAATCGGATTCCCGCGGCGTGCTGGTTTCAAAAGTAATACCCGGTCATTATTGGATTATTTAATTGATAATAAAAAACGTTAATATGATTGTTTAATTGATAATAAATGCGGCCGTCACATCTAGAAGGGGCCGTCCCCGTCTTCTTCAGCCTCTTCATCGCCGGGAAATACAGGCGCGGCGGTGGAAGCATCCATGAACGATCCGCCGGGCGATCATCGGTATGACCTGAGAGTGGCTCCGCAGAAAGTACAGACGACCGCCTTCCACGTCCTCCAATAAAACGGCACGTAACAGAACCTCGTCTCCGTCTTCATGTCGACGACGCTGGCCCCGCCGCCGCAACGGGAGCAAAGCCCCGCCGCCGGCTTCCGGCTCCTCACCTTCCGCGTCTGATCCACCAGAAAACAGAAACACACCATTTGCTTCCCCGCTCTCTCTCTATCGGTTTACTTTTCTGGAAGCGCGACGGCGGAAGAAGAAGTAGAAGAAGGGATGGGGATGATAAAGGGGAAAACGGGGAGGATAATGAGTCAACAAAATAAACATGGACGGCCGGATGGTGGGGAAGCAACGCATTGAATGGATGGGATGAGAGTTGAGTTCACGGAACGGTGGCGGCCAACCTACTCGAGCTTGGATGGTTGACACGTGGAATGCATGGCCGGGTGTCGGGCGTTCGAGGATCGTTTGGTGGGTTTTGGAAGGCCGTGATTTATTGCGAAGGCGGCCGCCGTGTCGGCGGCCGGGCGTGGGTAAGCTGGCAAGGCAGTGCGGTGGACGGACGAGGATGTTTGAATAAAAATGCCGAGTCTCCGCATTAAATCCAGCTCCATTTATTCCCCAACTTCTAACCTTAATTTCCATGCGCTGCGCCATTATTATGAAATCAACCTTCCTGTTTGAGATGGACTTGTGTCCCATCTTCCCCAAATTAATCCATTTTTTAAAATACTTATATTTGGAAAAATTTAACAACATTGACTAAAATGAGTGGTATCTGGTATTAGTCAAATTTGGGATACCCAAAACCTATTCCATTTAGTTTTTAAAAATCCAAAACCATTATTTTTCAAACGCATTACCTATTATATTTTTAAATAATTTCAACATTATTTTATAAAACTAAAATGAATGGATATCAAATTAAATAAATAATTTTGATTATTTTATTATCATTTCAAGATATATCGTTAATGAATTAATAATAAATGGTTTAATTCGATTCAGATTTAGTGTTAATTTAAAAATCTAATGTTAATTGAGTTGAGTAAATATAAAAATATTATAATTTTACTATTATTTAAACATATAAAATTAATAATATTTAATTAAATCATCACTTGAAAAACACATAATTATATATAATTATAATTACATCTATATTATAAAATGCAATGATATCAACTATATAAATCAATATATAAATACATTAAATATAGTCCATATTTAAATTTATAAATTTATATTCATATTATATAATTGAGCCTATTAGACTGGTTTGTTCGTGCTTATTGGGATTTACCCCTTGCTAGGCTTATTCCATTATGAATATATATACTTGTATGTGAAGGATCTATTTTAATTATAAAAAAATCAATAATGGTCATTGTTCTCGTTGATCCCGTGACACATCTTTACTTATATTGTGTTTCTTTATGTGTTAGTTCATAGGGTTTTTTTTCTTGATCTATGTCGCATTACTGCTGGAAAATTAACATTTCTCACATGTATTCATTTTGGCCTTGATTGTCTTTCTTTTTGATCCTTTATGTAGTATCTCACCATTAAATATCTTCTAAGATATGTGTCATGCCTTAGCATGTGTTATGCTGCCTGACACCTTTGGCATATCAATTGTTGTCATTCGTCTTCTCTCTTAGGTGTTCCATTCCATTTATCCAAAGAGAATAGAATTTAAGGGAGAAAAATAGAGTCATGGGTATATTAAAATCTTTCTTCACCAAGCTTTCTTGTTTCTATTATTCACGTGGAGTTACTTTGTTAATTTGTTTCAGTAGGGAATACCTAGTTTGTGTCATGCGAGCTAGAGTCCCGGAGGATCTTTGATTACAAGTAATTCATTTAAAGGAAATATTTCAGTCACTATAAGGAGATTTTACCAGGTTCTTTATAAGTGGAACTCAGTTCTACAATCCCTTCCAAACTTTACTTATCAAATTCACTGTATCAAAGTTCTATAAAAATAATTTTAGTTTGTGTGTGCCCAATGCATCTATTTATATAGGAATTATATATTTTATTTTTGAGACCAAATTGATCATTGGTTGTTGGAGCACCAATAACATCACTATAGATAGTTTCTATAGTTATTTCTTATTCAAGCATCCTCAATTGTAATCTATGTTTGTTTTCTTCCTCTCCATTTCTTGAATAATAAAGATAGTTGATTATGGTGTTTATACCATTAACGTAACTCTCAAAGGGACTAAAGTAAATAAACAATTGTTTCCTTTTATTTTTTTCCTCATTCTAATTTCTTCAATTATAAATGATAATATGTCGATAATATTTATCATTTCATCTATGTATTCGGAATTTATTCCTTATTTTTTTTAATTTTGGGATTTAGAAACATCAACTTGTTTAATGAACTTATAGATCCACTACTAGAAAAAGGAGCAGTTACAACAGGTGAAATTAGGGATTTAGGGCATTTAAATAATTTAAGGTATATACTTTAAACGCCTTTGTTTTGGATTTTTACACCACCCATATTGGATGAACTTGTCCAAATTAAAATTTAGAACAACTTATATTCTTTCAAATTTCTCCCCTTTTTAATCAGGATTGATGGTTATCGTGGAACTCTATTTGGACAAGTGCACCACACGTTGGTCAAAATGACCAACATAGCCTAATTGATTAGCCTTTCTCACAATGAATTTTTCCTTATCTATTTTATGTAGCAATCAAAGTGGGAATATTTTTTGTGTGGAAATTTGATTAAGACTAAGTTTTTTTTTCATTTTCATATACATCAAGGGGAGATTGGATTGGAACTGATATTGTTGGATTAATATTTAAATCAACATTTTTCCCTAATGAATTGGCATTGCAATTGTCCACCATATCATTTACAACTTTCTATTATATATATTCCCAATTTGTTTTCTTTGGTTGATATATTTTCATTACTTAGGTACTATTCATACAAGAATAGTTAGTGCCACACATACTAAAACATGTGAAACATTTACAGAGCCAAACCGATTCTTATTACATAAGTAATTGTTATATATAATTATTCATAAATGATTTTTATTTTTTCGTAAGGATTACCATGTAGTTTAAGAGGTTATAGAGGTGCGTTTAACATTATGATTTCTAACCTGAGGCCCAATTTTTAAAACACTTACTTGAAACAGCTTAAGTGTATGTGTTTTTTTAGAAATAGAACAAACACTTCTTATTCATTAATTGATGTCAACCAGAACCCTAGATCTTTCTTTAATCATGGTTAAGTGATATTGGTGGGTCTAAGATGATGAATTTTACCTTGAAGATTTTTTTTTTTTCATTTTGATCTTGGTACATGAAATGCAAATGGTTTTTTATTAGTTTGTTTGTTATAACTGCTTTGTGTCTTTGCACTCTTTTTTTGTATCATATCATAAATTTAAAATCCTCATAGACAACATTGCATCGTTGTCTCATGCTGGTATTTCATTTATTCCAAATCAATATCAAGTTGTTGGGTGATGAGGAGCAAGATGGGCACACATTTGAGACATGGGTTAAATCTATGAACTTTTTTTTGCATTTTTTATTTCATTCACTATTTCATAGAAAAATTGTCCCCGTTTGGAAACTCCAGACACCTGGCTACTCCTTTATTCATTTTACATGCAAGGTGTTTCTCGTTTCACTACTGTCGGGATTGATGCTTCTTTTAAATTGTTTACTGTAGGGATTTTCATTACTTTTTTCGAACTATAAGGGTAATTTCATTGTTACCTTTGCTAACATGGTTATATATATTTCACCTTTGATAAATTACTCATGGGTCATGAAATTCCATATTATCATTGATGATTCTTTTGTGGATTAAGTTGCTTTATGTTGCTTCTCATGATATCTTAGTTTCTTTTTTTAGCTTGCATAGTTACAACATGCCACACCCTTTGGGATAGGATGTCATCACCTATGACATACTCAATTTGTTTCAAAACAACTATGATACAATTCTCTCTCATGATAGGTGAAACATTGGTAGCACCAACCACTTTAATCATTGAATATATTATCTTCTTTGTTGTATATACACACTTACCTTTACTAATTCTAAAACCACAATATTGCAAAATTTTCATTAAATGGTACAATTCACCCATCGTCACCCACCGTACCTGTCACGACCCATCCTAGTGGGGCCCGTGTCGCGACTCCCCAAGCTCGCCTCCAATAGGCCAGGGGCTGGTCACTAGCATCGAGTAGGTATATCACTAACATGGGAGGCATTGCCTATATGCATATACGCACTCACACATCTCCAATCCCACCAAATGCTGAAATATAAAAACCACCAAGTAAACAATGCATGCATACCACTAAGATCTCACAACAGAGTACGACAGTAAAAGTACCAGAAAGTAAACGGGGACAAATACAAGCCCACCATAAAGATTTTGTAATATAAGTCCAACCTAGAAGTAAAGGTACTGAGACTGCTGTCTGAAAGCCACAGGAACACCTCGTTCTGTCCGGTCTCACTAAGATATGTCTGGTCTTGGTCCACCCAGGACTCTGTCAAAGGATCAATCATCTGCATAAGACACGACAAGTGCAGGAAAAACCCATGCAAGGGTGAGTATAACAATACTCAGTAGGACATCCTAAAACCACAAAGCAAAACCACAACAGAATACCACAAAGAAATACTACAAAGGAATACCACAAAGGAATACCACAAAGGAATACCATGAAGGAATACCATAAAAGAATACCACAAAGGAATACCACACAATATTACCATAAAGGATTACCACAAAGGAATACCACACAAGATTACCATATAGGAATACCACACATGATTACCACGAAGGAATACCACACAAGATTACCATGAAGGAATACCACATAGGATTACCATGAAGGGAATACCAAAAAGGAATACCACATAGAAATACCACACAGGAATACCACAAAGAAATGTATAATCAACTCTACACAGGTATATGCCTAAAGCATATAAAATAAGGATATCCATATATACTCAATCCAAGACACAAAGTCTGGAGGTAAGCCACAACCAATTACCAACCATAGGATTTTTCTTGTAGGATGCTCATTCTGGGAGAACTCACCCCTCGAGCCGTGATATCATTAGAGACACTCACAAAGAGGTCTTGTTCATTTGGGCCCTGCCCAAAGAAAACACATTGGTCAAGGAAGAATATGATACACAGAGAGGGGATCCTACCCAAACACATTGGGGAATACCACATAATCAATCTAGATCAACCCGCAACATAGAGGATCCTTCCCAGACACACTAGGGAACACTGCCAACCCTATTGATGTGACCCGATAGATGGAGGACCAAGACCCTACTCTCAGTAGTTACATTTATTCCACAAAAATTCACTAGGGTTGATAAAGGATCACACTTCAGTCCCACAGAGGGATACCATACTCTATTTGGGACTCAGGCTCTAGAAGGAATTACAATCCAATGATGTGGACGTAATTCCATACTAAACCCTTGAGGAAAGGACCAAGGGAATGATTTCAACCTATACTGGTCCCAACTAAAAACTCACCACTTGTCTCAAAAGGACCATCTCAACACCACATATGGCTTGTCAAATGGACATACCATTTGAAAGTTATGTGTAAGAACCCGAATCTTCGTTCAGGTATGTTTTCCATTTTTCTGGAGTTTTTAAGGAAAATAAATTTTCTGGAAATTTCAGAAGTACACGCCGTGTACTTTCTGAGTACACGCTATGTACTCTTCCCCGGCTCGAAGCCGTGTGCTGGTCTTGCCGGACCATACACACGGTGAGTAAGGCTAAGGTGGAGGCCGGTTAATTCGGAGTACGGAAAATTGAAGTACACGCCGTGTACTCAAGAAGTACATGTCGTGTACTTTTTTTTCATTAAACAGACCAGGGTCGCGCCTAACCCCCAGTTTCGTCTTCTTCTCCAGTTTTCGTCCATCCGAGAGAGACCGTACGGCCGGATCTTCGACGGGATCCCGCCTCGCCGTCTGTTCTCCGATTCGAGCACGGTCGATTGTGTTGGAATCGCAGCGGTGAGTTCTTCCTTCTGCTTTAGCCTTGTTTCTTGATTCCCCCTCGTTTCCAAGTTATCGTGGGATGAACATTTTGTGTGTTTTATCAGATCTACGTCGTTCTAAGGGGAATATGTCATCGAGATTCATGTATATCGATCTCATAGGATCGAGGTAGGTGGTTTGTGCCTTTCTGTAGAAAGTTGATGAATATTATGTGCAAATTCCACCAATACCCGTGAACGGGGTATTGCGTGTTTACTTTTTTGCCCTTGCTGTTTTCCTTCTTTGCTCATTTTCTTTAGTAGAGGTTATTTCTTGTGAATAGATTAATTTATTTTGTGCTCAGATTGTTTTCTATGCTTGTTTTGCCTGTTTGGCGTTTTGCCAGTTGCCATACCTAGCCGTAGGATAGTGGAACTCTTACTTTTTATGCTGTTGAGCCTTAGTTGATAGCCAAGTAGTTCTTGAGGTTTACTTGAACGATACACGTGCGCTGAGCATGTTTAGTTATACTCAGTACTGTGAGAACCTAGAGTAGTAGACCAAAGGGAGAATTGACGGAAGGGATTCTCCAGAGTGCCTTTTAATTACGATGCGAGACTATAGGGGGAATTGACGTTGAGTGCTTCCCCAGAGAGTCTGTAGATCCTCAACACGGGCCACTGGGGGAATTGACGTTGAGTGCTTCCCTAGAGATCCTTTAGCACGATACGAGACTATAGGGGGGATTGACGGTGAGTGCTTCCCCAAAGAGTCTGCTTAATTACGTAGCTGAACCAGAGGGGTGAGATTGTGTGTGCTTCCCAGAGGGTTGCTAGTACTTATAGGTTGAACCATAGGGGTTATACTGTGAGAGATACCCAGAGGGTTACCTGTTTCTTCTTTTGTTGCTGGCTGTTTACTTGTGTACTTTACTTTTTAGAACTGTGGATTGTAGTTGCTTGTGTTTTCTTGTTTACTGCTTCTTGTTTAGTTACTGCCATGTATTCATTGACTATTAGACACAAATCTTTGGGTGATTGACTATTGGGATTGTATCTCACACCCTGTTTGGGCCATGCTTTTGGGCCCAAGCAGACTATTTTGCTGCAGGTATAGATAAGGGCAAACACCCTTCTACTTTAGGATCTTGACTACACCAGGAGCTGGGGAGCATGGGACCGAGCCGTGGCTCGCGATGATGAGGAGCTTACTTTTGTTTTCTTTTTCACTTGGTTTCAGTTGTATTTCATCACGTTGTTGTGTTTGATGATTTCCATAGATACTTTTACATGATGCATTATTGTCATCATGGTTATATATCTACATTATTTCCGCGGTTTGGTTTCTGATGTTATGCATGTTGTTACTGCTTCCGCTATTGACTGTTGCTTTTTCCGCTGTATACCTTACTGAATGTGGGCATAGTTTCCCCACCAACTCACCAAGGCCCTCGCTGCTAGTCGGCAGCCTCTGGCGTTCGGGGAAATGCGCTTGAGGTCATGTGGCGAACCGGGTGCGGGGCACCAGTGGAGGGGCTCCGGACTCGGGTCGTTACAAAGTGGTATCAAAGGGGTTCTTTTCTCTTGCTTTACTGTTTGGAGACCTTATCCAGGGATAGGACTGATTTGGTACTTGGCATTAAGCTTTGCTCGGGAGTAGCTAACCCGTGTACAGGGAAAAGCCATACTACCTCATTAATTGCAGTTGCTGATTCTGAGATTTTATAGTTGACCTGATTTCACTGAGAGTGATTCACATGGATTGTGCTATTACTGTTTTGATATTGCGGTTCTATTTCTGTCGCAACCCGATGAGATGAGGGTATTCCATCTCATGCATCATATAGACACTTGTAGGAATCACATGTCATGCATTCTTGCCATGCCATCTAGGGTGCATTAGCGATTGCATGCTGTTGTGATAGACTTTGTGTAGATTATGCATGCTGTTGTGATAGTTGCTTGATAGATTCTATGCTGTTATGTTAGAAAATTGTTTGTTGTGTTCTTTGCTTAAAGTGAACGCCAAATTTTGGTTTTTGAGGTGTTATGGGCCCTCATGGATCGGAATTTGGCACTTTTTCGCCTTGTTTTTAGTGTTTCTGGAATTCTGTGAAGTTTTTGCGCTACTGCCCAAAAAAACCCAGAATACACGACGTGTACTTTTTGGGAACACGCCGTGTAGTTTTCAGGCCGTCTCACTGACCGTGTGAGTAGAACATGGTGTCGTGTGAGTAACTTCGGGAACACGCCGTGTACCATTTGTACACACCGTGTGAGTTCGGAGCCGTGTACCCAGCCGTGTCACTAACAACACGGGCCGGGGAAGCTCGGGTAGAACACGCCGTGTCCATAGGGAACACACCATGTAGTCTTGTCCAGGTACCCGGTCGTGTCACGAACAACACGGGCCAACGTTACCTTTCTTTCCACACGCCGTGTTTGCTCGGAACACGCCGTGCAGTCTTGCCAGGTACCCGGCCGTGTCACGAACAACACGGGACGATGTCTCCTTCGCCTATACACGCCGTGTTTGTTCGGAGCACGCCGTGTAAGGTTCAGCCGTGTAGACGGCCGTGTTCTTAACAACACGGGCCGCCGAAGCCTTGTCTAGTACACGCCGTGTTTGTTTTCAAACACGCCGTGTAGCCTCGGGTTGAGTCGGACCGTGTGGGTTAGCCGTGTAAGGAGACTCGGGTAGAGGAATAGTTTTCAAGTACATGCTGTGTGTGGGGGTCAACATGCCGTGTAGTTTGAAGTGTACACGACTTGTAGGGCAGAAGTACACGCCCATGTTAGTGGCTTAAGTAGACATGCCGTGTAGTTTTTATACACACCGTGTAGTAGTGTTTTGCAATCTTGTGTGTTTTTCTTCCCCTGTTCCCGTTTTGTACTCTTGTGTTCTCTGTCCTTGTTTTCCTGATCTAAGGTGTGCTTTTGATCTTTCAGAGCTATGCCTCCGAGACGTCCTCCGGTCGTACGTCTGTCGCCAGGCAGTGATCAGACGCCAGATATGGATGATCAGGGACTTCCTGTCGATCCCCCAGCCGAGCCATCCTTGGCACCGGTTGTTGTACCAGTCGCGGGCGCTGATGCACAATTTAGGAAAGGTTTTATGAGGATGATGCAGGACTTTTAGGGAGCACCGCCTCCTGCCTCGTCTATGACAGACTTGACACGGGTTTTCCAGCAGCAGCATCCTCCCACGTTCTCGGGGGAAGGAGGACCTCAGGCTGCAGAGTCATGGCTGGAATCCATGCTGACTATCTTCGAGCATCTAGAGACGCCTCCAGAGAGGTGGGTCAAGCTCACCACCTACATGCTCTGAGACTCCTCCAAGAGGTGGTGGGACGTGATCTCACAGACAGGTCAGCAGCAGGCTATGTCTTGGGAGGAGTTCCAGCGCGTGTTCTACGACTACTTCTACCCGGAGACCCTGAGGGCCGATCGAGCCCGGGAGTTCATGAGCTTAGAGCAGGGTAATCTATCTATCATGGAGTATTCCTCTCATTTCACTGAGCTGTAGCGTTTTACACCCCTTCAGGATGGGAGTGGGGTGTTCTTGGCGAGGAAGTTTGAGGATGGACTCAGGCGGGAAATCCGCTCGCAGGTGAACATATTCCAGTTGACTTTCATTACTTCCATCGTCAACCAAGCACTGATTGCAGAGCGCAATCTGAGAGACTCCGGAGCTGCGAGCCAGGGCGATTCTGCTTCCATAGTTAGCTTTCCTCCAGATGATAGCAAGAAGCACCGTAGGGAGCCCACACACGGTGATTCGAGGAAGCGAGACGCATCATCAAGCAGCTAGGTGACATGCTATCAGTGTGGCCGGATAGGGCACATGAGGCCGCAGTGCCAGAGGGACCTCGTGGAGTGCCGAACTTGCGGAAAGATGGGTCACCTTCAGTGGTTCTGCCAGGTTTTCTCACCAGCAGCTGGTGACCGGGGTTCTTCCATGACTCCTCGTTCAGGAGAAGCCCCACCAGTTTCTCACCAGTCGGGAAACTGGAGTTCCTACGGCCATTCGGGACGAGGTGGAGGTCGAGGCTGTGGCAGTCAGCCACCAGTTCCTCAGCACCGGTAGGGAGGATCAGCTCAGAGTGGTCAGCCAGGGGCGTAGGGCCACGACACGGGCCAGTCTTTCGCCATGGAGCAGACTTATCATGAGCAGGATCCCGACCCTTCTACTGTTCGAGGTACGGTTTTAGTAGTCTCAGTTTTATCTTCATCCCTTTTCGATACTGGTGCTACGCATAGATTTATCTCTGTTGCCATTGTGGAGAGCCTTGGACTCTGCATCTTTTCTTCTGCCGACTCGTTGACACTAGACACACCTTTGGGAACGAGGACATCTAGTGTACTCCAGTGTAGAGAGTGACCTCTCGAGGTTGCAGGGTATCACTTCTTATGGGATCTCTATGTCCTAGAGATGACAGGATATGATGTCATTCTCAGCATGGACTGGTTGATTCCCTTCCAGGCAGTCATTGACTGTTATCACCGTAGAGTCAGTTTCATTTCACCAGAAGGTGAATCTTTCCTTCATAGAGGTGAATGGGACGTTCGAGCAAGTCGGGTGGGACTCGAGCATCTTGGGCTAGGAGGAGTGACGACCCAGATTTCTAGTCTTTATCTGGATGATCAGGGGACTCCAAAGTTGGAATTTCTTCCAGTGGTGGATCGCTTCAGGGATGTCTTTCTAGAGGACTTTTCGAGTTTGCCTCCAGAGCGTGAGGTAGACTTCTCTATTGAGCTCGTGCCAGAAGCGACACCAGTGTCCATTCCTCCTTATAGGATGGCCACACCTGAGTTTTAGGAGCTCAAGAAGTAGTAGGAGGAGTTGCAGGTTAAGGGTTTCATCCGACCCAATACTTCTCCTCGGGGTTCACCTGTTCTGTTTGCGAAGAAGGTAGACGGTACCCTTCGGCTTTGTGTGGATTATCATAAGCTGAACCAGTTGACGGTCAAGAACCGATATCCCTTGTCGTGGATTGATGACCTTTTCGATCAGCTTCGAGGAGCCCGGGTGTTCCCGAAGATCGACTTGAGGTCCGATTATCATCAGTTACGCGTTAGACCATCAGATGTACCTCTGACAGCCTTCAGGAGTAGGTATGGTCTTTACGAGTATACAGTCACGCCTTTTAGACTCACGAACACACCTGTAGTTTTTATGGCACTGATGAACCGAGTGTTCCATCCTTACTTGGACTCCTTCTTTGTGGTCTTCGTGGACGATATCTTGGTGTACTCTCACACTCGACACGACCATGCCACCCATCTTGAGATCGTTCTGAGTACACTGAGAGAGCATCGACTTTATGCTAAACTCTCAAAGTGACACTTCTGGATGGATCAGATTCACTTTTTGGGTCACGTCATGTTAGAGGCAGGAGTATCTGTGGACCCGGAGAAAGTGAGAGCTGTAGTTTCCTGGGAGCAGCCGAAGAACGTCTTTGAGGTACGGAGTTTCCTAGGGCTGGCTGGATACTACAGACGCTTCATTCGGGACTTTTCTCATCTAGAAGCACCCTTGACAGGTCTGACCAAGAAGGGGGCAAAGTTCTTATGGTTAGATTCTTGTGAGTCAGCCTTTCAGGAGCTTAAAGGGAGGTTGACGTCAGCACCGATACTAGTCTTGCCAGAGCCAGGCAAGAGCTACATTGTTTATTGTGATGCTTCAGGTGACGAGCTAGGGGATATGCTTATGCAGGGAGATGGAGTCATTGCGTACGAGTCTCGGCAGTTGAGGTCACATGAGAAGAACTACCCTATGCATGATCTGGAGTTGGCAGCTGTTGTTCATGCCTTCCGCTGTTGGAGACACTATCTTCTGGGAGAGCACTTTGTGGTCTTCACTGACCAAAAGAGTCTCAAGTATATCTTCACTCAACGTGATCTGAATCTGAGGCAGCGCAGGTGGGTCGAGTATCTTCAGTCTTTTGATTTTGAGCTTGCCTATACGCCGGGAAAGGGCAACGCCGTGGCAAACGCGTTGAGCAGGAGAACTCAGATTCAGGTAGTTCAGGAGGCCAGTAGTGAGTGGCAGCTGGTGGCTCTGTTCTCTAAGATGCATCTGGAGGTGCACGACAGACGGGGACAGACCTTTCTATCTTCTGTAGCTATTACCTCCATGCTACTTGATCGGGTACGGATGAGGTAGCTATCAGATTCGGAAGGCTTAGTCCTGCGGGAGAGTGTGTCAGGAGGGGACCCTCTTCCTGGATGGACAGTGGGCGAGGATGAGATCTTGCATTTCCAAGGACGCGTATGGGTGCCAGCAGACATACGCGAGGAGATGATGTGGGATTTCCATTCCTCAGTTTGGGAAGTTCATCCTGGCGTCACCAAGATGTATCGGGATCTTCATCGCCAGTACTGGTGGCCAGGTATGAAGAAGGATGTTGCTGGTTTTGTCATGAGATGTTTTACTTGTCAGCAGGTGAAAGCAGAGCATCAGTGACCAACATACCTTTTACAGTAGTTACCCATTCCGAAGTGGAAGTGGAACGATGTTGCGATGGACTTCGTGATCGGGTTTCCGAGATCACCTCGAGGGAACGATGCTATTTGGGTTGTCGTCGAAAGACTTACGAAGGTTGATCACTTCTTGCCGATCAAGGAGACCTTTAGTGTCGATGATTTGGGACGACTTTACATCAGAGAGATCGTTCATCTGCATGGAGTTCCGTGCTCTATTGTTTAAGACAGAGATGCGTGCTTTACCTCTACGTTCTGGAAGGGACTTCAGAAGGCCTTGGGTACACAGGTACTTTTGAGTACAACATACCATCCCCAGACTGATGGCCAGTCCAAGCGCACGATCCAGGTGCTTGAGGATATGCTCCGAGCTTGCATCCTTGACTCTGCTGGTTCTTGGGAGAAGCATATTACTCTGGTGGAGTTCGCCTACAACAATAGTTTTCAGGCGACCATTAAAATGGTACCATACGAGGCCTTGTACAGTAGGCCATGCCGATCATCCTTATGCTGGCTGGAGGCAGGAGAGGCTGCTTTGCTGGGACCTCATCTTGTTCAGGAGGCTTCAGAGCAGATAGAGAAGATTCGTAAGAGGACGGCTACAACACAGTCTCGACAGAAGTCTTATGCTGATCAGTGGAGACGACCTCTGGAGTTCGAGTTCGGTGATCAGGTTTTCCTGCGTGTCGCACTGAGGTTGGGATACAAGAGGATTTGGAGACAGGGTAAGATTTCACCGCGGTACGTCGGGTCGTTTGAGGTCTTGGAGAGAGTTGGGCCGGTTGCCTATCAGTTGCAGCTACCTTAGAGGTATCGGGCCATGCACGACGTCTTCCACGTCTCTCAGCTACGACGTTACTTTTCAGACCCGTCTCACGTCTTTCAGCCTGAGGAAGTCGAGCTTGAAGCGGATGCATCGTTCGAGGATCATCCTATCCAGATTGTCGATCATAGTACGAAGGTTCTCCGCGGGCGGTCTGTTCCTATGGTACGAGTGCTATGGCATCACGTGCGAGTACAGGACGAGACCTGGGAGAGGGAGGCTGAGGTACGATCGCAGTGGCCGGAGCTGTTCGGGGATTCTTCTTCTCCACCTCATTAGGGAAATTCGGGGACAAATTTCTTTAAGGGGGGAAGTTTGTAAGAACCCGAATCTTGGTTCAGGTATTTTTTCCCTTTTTTTGGAGTTTTAAAGGAAAATAATTTTTTTGGAAATTTCAGAAGTACACGCTGTGTACTTTCTAAGTACACGCCGTGTACTCTTCCGCGGCTCGAAGCCGTGTGCTGGCCGTTTCGGGCCACACACACTGTGTGTAAGGTTGAGGTGGAGGCCGGTTAATTCGGAGTACAGAAAACTGAAGTACACGCCATGTACTCAAGAAGTACACGCCGTGTACTTTTTTTTTTCATTAAACGGACCGGGGTCGCGCCTAACCCCCAGTTTCGTCTTCTTCTCCAGTTTTCGTCCGTCCGAGAGCGACCGTACGGACGGATCTTCGACGGGCTCCTGCCTCGCCGTCCGTTCTCCGATTCGAGCACGGTCAATTGAGTTGGAATCGCAACGGTGAGTTATTAATTCTAATTTAGCCTTGTTTCTTGATTCCCCCTCGTTTCCAAGTTATCGTGGGATGAACGTTTTGTGCGTTTTCTTAGATCTACATCGTTCTAAGGGGAATCTGTCGTCGAGGTTCACGTATATCGATCTCCTAGGATCGAGCTAGGTGGTTTGTGCCTTTATATATAAAGTTGATGAATATTATGTGTAAATTCCACCAATACCCATGAATGGGGTATTGCGTGTTTCCTGTTTTGCCCCTACTGTTTTCCTGATTTGCTCGTTTGCTTTAGTAAAGGTTATTTCTTGTGAGTAGAGTAATTTATTTTGTGCTCAGATTGTTTTCTATGCTTGTTTTTCCTGTTTGGCATTTTGCCAGTTTCCATGCCTAGCCGTAGGATAGTGGAACTGTTACTTTTTATGCTATTGAGAATTATTTGATAGTCAAGTAGTTCTTGAGGTTTACTTGAACGATACACGTGCGCTGAGCATGTTTAGTTATACTTAGGACTGTGAGAACCTAGAGTAGTAGACCAAAGCGAGAATTGACGAAAGGGATTCTCCAGAGTGTCTTTTAATTACGATGCGAGACTATAGGGGGAATTGACATTGAGTGCTTCCCCAGAGAGTCTGTAGATCCTCAACGCGGGCCACTGGGGGAATTGACGTTGAGTACTTCCCTAGAGAGCCTTTAGCACGATACGAGACTATAGGGGGAATTGACAGTGAGTGCTTCCCCAGAGAGTCTGCTTAATTACGTAGCTGAACCAGAGGGGTTAGACTGTGTGTTCTTCCCAGAGGGTTGCTAGTACTTATAGGTTAAACCATAGGGGTTAGACTGTGAGAGCTACCCAGAGGGTTACCTGTTTCTTCTTTTGTTGCTGGCTGTTTACTTGTGTAATTTACTTTTTAGAACTGTGGATTGTAGCTGCTTGTGTTTTCCTATTTAATGCTTCTTGTTTAGTTACTGCCATGTATTCATTGACTGTTAGACACAAATCTTTGGGTGATTTCCTACTGGGATTGTATCTCACACCCTGTTTGGGCCATGCTTTTGGGCCCAAGCAGACTACATTGCTGCAGGTATAGATAAGGGAAAGCGCCCTTCTACTTCAGGATATTGACTACACCAGGAGCTGGGGAGCATGGGACCGAGCTGTGGCTCGCGATGCTGAGGAGATTACTTTGTTTTCTTTTGCACTTGGTTTCAGTTGTATTTAAGCACGTTGTTGTGTTTGCTGCTTTCCATAGATACTTGTACCAGCTGCATTGTTGTCATCATGGTTATATATCTACATTGTTTCTGCGGTTTGGTTTCTGTTGTTATGCATGTTGTTACTGCTTCCGCTATTGACTGTTGCTTTTTCCGCTGTATACCTTACCGAATGAGGTCATAGTTTCCCCACCGACTCACCAAGGCCCTCACTGTTAGTCGGCAGCCTCTGGCGTTCGGGGAAATGCTCTTGAGGTCATGTGGCGAACCGGGTGCGGGAAACCAGTGGAGGGGTTCTGGACTCGGGTCGTTACATTATGACTGTTTGAAATTTTAAAGGGGGTTACTGGGCCCGTGGACCAACCACACGGTCGGACCACCTTCTGCGGCTGCTATGGTCGACTGCCCCCATATTCCATGACTGAGTGGCAACTAGAGCTACCGTGGCTCACGATCAATTGCCGCAGTCGAATGTAGCCCAACTTCGTCCCAGTCACCCTGGTTTTGACCCATCCCGCTGGGCCCGAACCCCTGGCTCAAACCTCTTCGCTTGGGCTCTACCCGATCCACCTACACGGTCACCCACCGCACCGCCACTACCCCACACGACCGTCCTCCACATCTTGTAACCACTGCACGCGGCCACCCACTACATCTCGCGACCTTCCGTCTCCGCGTCGATGCGTCTTGCGGCCTGCCGTGTCCGCATCACCGCGTCCCGCAGCCTTCCATATCCGCGTTGCTATCACCATCTCCTACAACCGCCGCCACGACCGCAACTGGTCACACCGCCGCATGCGGATCCGTCGTCGCGTGCTGCCGCCGGTCGCCAGTGGTCCCTTCCACGGATCACCAGGCCTCCTCTGATGACCGAGAAACCCAAAGGTTGTAGATCTGAACTCGTCGAGTCATGTCGTCGCCATATCAACACATTTCATCTTCTGATCTACTCACAAAATAGATCAAATCACCATTCTTTGTTGTGTGCTGAAGAACGCCGAAGAATGCGAATTCGGGAATCATCCGCCATCTGAATTTCTCCGTCTCTATCGTCGCACCTCCTTAATATTGTACTGATCTCATATTTATGATATCGAATAATTGCTTCGAGAATCAGGTGTGTAACGATCAATTGATTGGTATGTGTCGAGTCGCGGGACAAACAAAGAACTCCCACGACGAATAATCAAATAGACAAATAATGACAAATATTAATCTCCTGTTAAAACTTTGAAAGGATAATTCCCTTCCCGCAATACACATGATCTGTGAATCATTCCATTTGTCAATTGATTCATGTTAATTATAGAAATTAAGAATGGGGAAATAAACAATTGAAACACATGAAACACCTCGATTCAGATCGCTCGCTGACGAAGAACGGTCACTGCATCGTTGCCATTGGCAAGATCCTTCAAATCCGAGGTGCGTCGGTCGTTGATCCATGATCCATCAATGTCTCCTTAGAGAGAATCCTCAAAGATATCTCCAAAGGTTCTACAAGGTTTCCATGGTTATGCGACTAACCCTGGGAATTCTTCTTAACAATATTTTTAAATATTTTCAGCCGCTACATCAACAAAATATTTTTTATTAAATTATTTTATTCCCATTATGTCCCATGACAACTTTTTCACAAACAACCTGTGATGACTAAAGTTAAGTCACGCCTAGGGAAAAAACCACATTATGAACTCAACAATGGTCCCAAATTTTCAATTAGAGTTACCGTTCATGAGTTATTATGTTTTAAAAATAAAATATTTTTATTTAATTATTTTATTTATGGTTATGTCCTTGGTGACCTTTTCTATAGATGACCCGTGCTGACCAAAGTTATGTCGTTCCTAGGGTAAAGATGCTATTCTAAGCTCAACGATGCCCTTATATTTATGATCTAGATACCCTTTTAATATTTTTTTACTTTTTCAAGAAAACTGAACGTGTGTTCTATTAAAAAGTTTAATATTTTTCAAACAATTATTCAGGGCACAATGGGCCTCAAATTACACCATCTCAGTTCCTGGTCTCAAAATCAATCCATATAATATCTAAAAATAGTACATGGAAAATCTGAGATGTTACAACGCCTTCTCCAAACATGTTATAGTCAAAACTGAGTGTTGTAAATATGAGTGCGTGCATACAAGAAAGAAGGTGTTATAGGTGATGATGAGACATACAAATCTATTGATTAATGGGTATAGATAATGTTATACCTTTCAAATTCAATCGCATTACTTATAGTGGAAAAAATGAGTTTATGCCTCTTTCTTATAGTTGTTGAGGTTTGAATCATTGAGATGATTAGCCATATAAATCACAAATTGCTTATTTTGAGCATGTTGTGGATACTTATATGCATCAAGTTTAAATTTATTACTATAATTAATTAATTATTTTTTGTTCATGTCTCTATTCCAAGTTCAGGATAAGATACAACCGTTTTTTTAACTGATGGGGTTATACATATTTTTTAGTTTCTTTTATAGGATTTACACATTTAATTTGGATTGAATATATAAATTTTCCTTTGAAAATTGTTCTCATGGGATGTGTAGTTTTGAAGATATGATAACCAACAATGTTTTTGAAAGCTAGTAACATGTTTGTGTTTGTTTTCATTACCCCTTTATAATTGGTATTGTTTATTGATATATTAATATGTTTGTTGCCTTTTATAATTAAAATGTGATATAAATGTCTCAAATTCATTATGGATTTGTTGATTTTCTATAAAACATGATAATTTGGCATATGTGGACTTTAATCACATTATGTGTAGTGGGGAAAAGAGTTTTGTTATGGCTGTAAACCCAGGTACTTTCCTCATGAACCTACTTTATAGTATTTTATTTATTGAAACTATATTCTTAAATGTTGGGAAATGACATTATTGATGATGTTGTTGAGAAATTCTATGATTTTTATTTAAATTAATTTTTTATTGATTTGATTTCCATGAATTTTTGTGATTCCGATTTTAAATAATCTGGGTAAACGATTTGTTCGGGATGACCGAGAACACATTTTTAGTGTTTTAAAACTCTAAACTTACATGTAACAGTCAAAGCCATAGAAAATGACTTTATAATGATGTGAAATCATAGTACAACCATATTTAAATTATTTTTGGCATGTATGAGAAACAGTCACATTGATCTGACGTTCGGTGTGCTCAGATTGATTGGATAAACATTTTTTAAAGATATCAAAGTTTTTAAAAATGTGTGTTAGGGGTCAAAAACTAAAAAAATGAACTCTAATTACCATGAAATCATAGGAAAACAACCGTAAATTTATTTGTGAAATGTATGAAATGAATCAGCATCAATCTAAGTTTTTAGTTTCTTAAAATGACTGAACACACATTTTTAGTGTTTTAAAAGACTAAAATGTGTGTGGAACTGTCAAAACCATAACAAACGACCTCATATTGATGTAAAATCATAGAAACATTATATTTGAAATATTTTTAACATGTAAAAATATACACTAAGAAAAAAACCTATGTTTTTCATGAAATCATAGGAAAACAAACAAAAATTTATTATTGAAATATAAGAACTTTCATCTTGTCAATATGACTTGTCATTTTCTCGAGATGACTGAAAACACAATTTTAGTGTTTTAAAACACTAAAACGTGTGTGTAATGATCAAAAACATAAAAAATAACCTCAAATTGATGTAAAAGCATAGGATGATTGTATTTGAATTGTTTTTATGTATATGAATATAAGACACATCAATCCGATATGCAGTGTTCTCAGAATGACAAAATAAACAGTTTTAAAGATTTGGAAGCCTTTAAAAACACGTTATGTGGTGTTAAAACTAATAAATGACTTCCAATTTCTACTAAATAATAGGAAAACAACCATATATTTATTTTTGAAATTTATGAACTATATCCATGTTAATCTAAGTTTTCATTTTCCTAAGATGATTAAAAACACATTTTTCTGTTTTAAAACACTCAAACATGTGTGTAATGGTCAAAACTATAAAAAACAACCTCAAGTTGACATGAAATAACAGGAAAAATATTTTTGAATTATTTTTTATGTGTATGAGAATACGACATGAAAATCTGTTGTGCGGTGTGTTCAGACTGATTGAATAAGTAGTTTTGAAAGATTTTCCAGTCTTTAAAAAACACACATTAGGGGGTCAAAACAGAGAAAAAAAATCTTCCAATTATCATGAAAGCATAGGAAAAAGATTTAGATTGATTTTGGAAATGTCTGAACTTATTCCACAACAATTTGAGTTGTTTTTTGCTCAAGATTACGAGAAATGTATTTTTAGTGTTTTAAAATACTACAATGTGCATGTAATGATCAAAACCACATAAAATGACTTCATATTGGTGTGAATTCATAATAAATCTACCTTTGAATTATTTGTGACCTATATATAAAGTTAGTATGACAATTCAACATATGAAATGCTCAAACTAACTGAATAATCAAATTTTAAAGATTTTTATAGTCTTTAAAAATGGACATTAGGCGGTCACAATAAAGAAAATGACCTCCGATTACTGTAAAATTGTAGGATAAAAAATATATATTGATTTGTGAAATTTAGGAACTAAAACCATGTTAATTAGAGTTTTTTCTTAACCAGGATGACTGAAAACACATTTTTAGTGTTTTGAAACACTAAAATATGCATGTAATATTCAAAACTATAGAAAACAATCCTGTATTAACATGAAATCATAGAAAAATTGTATTTGAATTATTTTTGACATGTATAGGTTAAAAAAACATCAATCCAATGCATGATGTACTCATAATTATAGAATAAGAAGTTTTCAAAGATTTTATAGTCTTTAAAAATGAGCTTCAGGGGGTCAAACCAAGAAAACAACCTCCAAATTCTATGAAATCATAGGAAAAGAACCAAAGATTAATTTTTGAATTTTAAAAACTGAATCCACATCAATATGTTTTTTCTTTTTCCCTAAATGATCAAAAACACATTTTTAGTGTTTTAAAGCACTAAAACATGCATGTAATGGTCACAACCACTGCAAATGACCTCTAATTTATATGAAATCATAATAAAACAAACTTAGATTTATTTTTTAATTATATAAACTAATTCTACATCAATCTGGATTTTGATTTTCACTATATTATTAAAATCACATTTTTAGTGTTTTGAAATACTAAAACATACGTTTAACAGTCAAAACCATTTCAAATAACCTAATATTTATGTGAAGTCATAGGAAAACTTTTAATGAATTATTTTTGATGTTTAAAGGTCTACATCACATCAATTCAACATGTGGTGTGCTTGGAATGAATAAATAAGCATTTTATAAGGATTTTATAGTCTTTAAAAATTCACATCAGTGGGATCAAAACCAAGAAAATGACCTCAAATTGATGTGAAATCATAAAATAATAACTTTAGATTTATTTTTCAAATTTAGGAACTGAAACATAAATATGAGTTTTTTCACAGGATGATTAAAAATGCTTTTTTAGTGTTCTAAAATAGTAAATCATGAATCTCATGATCAGAACCATATAAAACAACTTCATATTAATGTAAAATCATAGAAAAATTGTCTCTAAATTAAATATCAATCCGATGTGTGGTGTGCACAGTCTAATTGAATAAGCAATTTTTCAAGATTTGACAGTCTTTTAAAACTTGTGTTAGAAGATCAAAACCAGTCAAAAAAACTCTTATTTACATAAAATAATAGTAAAATAACCATATATTTATTTTGTAAATTTAGGAACTAAATACACATCAATATGAGTTATCATTTTCTTGGGATGACTGGAAACACATTTTTAGTGTTTTAAAACACTAAAATGTGTGTGTAATGGTCAAAACCATAGAAAATGACCTATGATTATTGTAAAATAATAATAAAATTATCTTTTAATTATTTTTATGTATAGGGGAAAATAAAACATCAATCTAGGATGTAGTGTACTCTTACTAATTGAATAATTAGTTTTAAAGATTTGAAACTCTTTAAAAATATGCATTAGGGGGTCAAAACCAAAAAAATGTCCTCTTATTTCCATGAAATCATAGGAAAATAACCATAGATTGATTTTTGAAATATATGAATTGAATCCACATCAATATGAGAAGTTTTTTCTCAGGATGGACGAAAATTCATTTTTAGTGCTATATAATTCTAAAACATGTGTGTAATGGTCAAAATCAAAGAAAAAAACTTCAGATTGATGTAAAATTATAGTAAATATGTCTTTGAAATATTTGTGATCTGTATAGGTAGATGACACATCAATCTAACATACAATGTTCTTAGACTAACTGAATAATAAATTTTTAAAGATTTGACAGTCTTTAAAAACACGCATCAGAGCCTCTAAGATAAGAAAACAACCTCTGATTGCTGTAAAATCATATGAAAACAACATTATATTTATTTTTGAAATGTATGAATTGAAAACACATAATTCTGAGTTATCATTTTCTCAATATGTCCGAAAACACATTTTTTTATGTTTTAAAACATTAAAACTTGCGTGTAACTATCAAAACCATAGAAAATGACCTTGTATTGATGTGAAATTATAGAAAAACTATCTTTAATGTGTATGGGTAGATGAATTTCTTGGAATTAGTGCCTTGGAACCAACTTCTATGTTCTTTATGATTACTTTTATTCATTTTTTTGAGTATTAATAAACTTCTTATCAAATCATGATTATTCTTCTGCATGACATAGTATATGATAATGTTTTAAGAGTAACTATCACACTGAAAGGTCATATTAGTTACCTACTATGATGATAAACCATAAGTTCTATGAAAATATTATTAAATATATTTTCGATAGCCATATGATATATTTTCATGGGAAAAAAATGATACAGGCTATCAGGGGTGGAGACTCATAGAACTTTGAGGCACTTTCTCATGGTGTACACCCTTGGTAATTTCTAGTGTAAGATATTATGATAACATGACCCACTAGTAGTAAATCCACATTTATACGTTTCATTGAATTTTCTTATCCATATATGTGTATATTAATCATTATAATTTAATATTATTATTAATTTATATCATTAGTAACATACTTTTATGTATTGATAAAAATAACGATGACATATGTTCCTGGAAAATTTGGATACATTGGGTGCATCATGAGTAATATTTCATTAATGAATAATGAGAGAAAATATTTGTCCCTTATATTCTTTAATATAAGTTGATATCTTAATCTATTTTATGGGAATGAAATACCCTAAATAAATCCATGGACACAGTGTTCTCTGGGAAAGTTCATTTCTAAAAAGTTTAAGAAAGAGACATCGATTACATAGGTTGATGACACAAGAATATAACCTGTTTGATTAGAGATATCATGACAAAGAGATTATATTGCACAATAAGAATCTATATGATGTTTTATTTCATTGAAACATCAACTTATTTCTCCATGGGTTCCTTAGCATGTTGCTAAATGCTAACATTGGACTTTGGGAATCTCTCCCAAATGCCACTCAAAAAGAGGCCTAGAGGTTCACACACTAAGTGTATCTAGAGACTCAATTAAATATTAAATCTTATTTATTATATATATCCTCAGTTAAATATTAAATCTTATTTAGTATTTAATAAATATTTATTTTCTATTCAGTGAATATAACATTTATTTATTTATTTATTGATGAATAATCTAGTGATATTAATTTATCAAATAAATAGTCATTATTCAAGGATTGATAAATATTATGAAGGAATGAAAAAATGAGTTTTAAGGTCTGGTAAGAAATTCTATATATTAAATTTTATTTAAAAAAAAATTAAAAAAATTATTCAAGAAATAATATCTAATTAATTCACTGGTATTATTCAAGTTAAGAAATAATAATATTACTATTATAGACATGGGATTCTATAGGGATTAAGGAAATAATAAGGGTGCATGTTCAATTATTACTTTCTAACCCTATAACTATTTAAACCCAATTATATTATTTCCAACCCTAACAAAATCCATTTTGTTGGTTATACATAATGACTCTATATAATCCTCTCAATCCCTAGAGAGAACCACTCTAAGAACGCTATAAATAACAGAGAGTGATCCTCCTCCTCCACCCCTATCGAGTCTAGAGAGATCAAGGAGAAACCTTTTTGGAAGAAATTCTTATGGAGATCAAATATAAATGATGCAAGCATTAGGATATTTCATTCTAGCACTCATAGATTCCTATGGTGATGATTAGAGGTTTATGGTACACATGTAGATCACTACTGGAGAGAATCTACACTTGATTCCTGTGACTCAATGATGATACGATATAGATATGTTGTTAGATTCATCAACAAAGAAAGTGTTCATCATAAGGTAATTATTTGAACACTTAAATTAATTATAAATCATTATGTGATAATCTTGTATTTGGTTCCAAGATTCTCATGTCAATTAATATTTGATTCAATTCAATTGGTCATGAAGTTCTTTATCGATGTACATCTCAGATTAATCATCAATTACGACAAAAATCCAAGTTTGAAATGCCCTACTAGTGCTTTCGATGTGTTCAAGACCTTCAAGTGGTATCATAGTGAGAACATAATATTTTATAATCATTTAAAGAATATTTATTGACTAAAAATTAAATTTTTATTTCAAAATCACTTTTCAAAATAAAGTGGGAAACCAGAATGACATCAAAGACATAAACACAACCATGCCTCCACGACCAAGATCATCAAGACAAAACAATCCACTTCAAAATAAAGGAAAAGCCCCACCCAGCAACTACAAAAATATGATTATCATCCACCTTCCCATCACTACTCGACTAGCTGTCCCATGCAAGAATGCATGGGCCCAGTACAGATGGAAAGCGCCATACCCTCTCAAAACATCCAATTCTGGAAGCAATGAAAAGGAGAACGCTCCCTGCCCTGAACATCCTCTGGAACAGTTCCTTGCAAATAAGCTGGATGCAATGACCCCATGGACCAAGGCCGTAGTGCCACAAGTAAACACACAAAATACAAGACCACAAAACCTCATCAATACAAAGAAAAATATACCAAATCAACCTTTATCAGGTCAAAAGAAATCAGAAGCTGTATCCTCCGCCCACACCTTGCACGTAGGACATCATCAGGTGAATCATACCTCAAAAACATAAGATTGAACCAACCACAGATTCATTCCAAACTGCAATCCTAATAAACCAATTATAAATTTCTCTAGAATCATGGGCTTTATTGATCATCCCTGCCTTTGCCGTAGCATCACCACCGGACCAAAACACACCGGTGAAAAACACGGAAGCCGTCCCAAATCCAACCAAAAAAGAAAACAGATGAAAAAACAATGAAAAATTAGAACCTTCACTAGTGCGAAGGTGACAAACCAGCAAGCTTCGAAACTCCATATCGTCGGAAGAACAGAACCCACCATCACGCAACACACAACAGCCACACGAGCAACAAGAAACAAAACCAAACTCAAAAGATAAGGAAAAATCTCCAAAATTGAGAACCACTCACCATTAAGAATCCCACCCAAGTGCCGAAGACTCTGAAAAAAGAAACTACAAACCATAACATAAGTCCTGTCGCCACCCTCTAGAACTCGTAGACCACAACAGACCACCCAACGCACACATTGATGACGAGATTGCAACCATAAAGCATAGAAACTGGAAATCGATAGATAGACCTTCACCGTGCTGCCGAAATAAGCCCTATCTAGTGTAGGTGGAGTGATGCAGGAGGCAGGACAGCACTGATGAGGAATGTGCAAGGATTCTGGCTGAATAACACAAGAGTACATGGTGTGTAACCCGTAGGTACACACTGTGAACCCATTTTTAATACACCAAGAAAACTCAGAAATTAATTTATAGAATGTTAATTTATTACATGTGATGTGTATTTAATACACCATGTGTTGATTGAGCCAACCTAGAGCAGAGTTATCTAGACTACATGATAAGTAACTTGTGTACACGATGTGTAGTCTATCAGTCAAATATGAGCCATGTGGTTTTTACATGTCATGTGTGACTGAAAACCGTGAAACTCAAATACCACATGATATGTATCCTTGGTACACATCGTTTACTCCATTAATTTCAATGTTAGGACCACACACCCAATCCCTAGGAATATTCCATCGACAGATGGTGAAGATTTATACATGGCATGTATTTGTCTAGTACACACTGTGTATATTATCTATTTATACAAAATTTAAAATTAATTTATTATACTTATTAAACCTTATAAAAAATTATTTCATGTTTCATTTATTTGACTCATACATTCCATGTGATGGGTTTTATATATTTTAAATATATAATTAATTTCTGTATAATATTCTGAACTACATTTTGTGTATAAGTCATAATACAATGATTACACTATGCACATTAAGAAATAACACACTGCATAAATAACTTGTGTCAGCGTGTCATTTGTTTGACAATACATGCCATGAAATTATGAGAAAATATGTGTATGATGCATGTTTCATGAGTAAATAGTATACAAATATAATACACGTTGGGTAGTTCAGATGAGTACTCGTCATTTTTCCTCCAAGGTACATATTTTGTATATAGTCAAATTTAAATAATTTTTTTCAATTTGTTTAAATTTTTTATGGATGATAATCTCAAAAAAGTTTGGATAATGATTAATATAAAACAATTTATTAATTAAATAAGACAATTAACTAATTTGAGAACAATTTATCTTATTTAAGAACGATTTGGACTGAATTCTATTTTATTAAATGCGTAATTTGTTGAATATATGTGGATGATCATGAGTCTATAGCATACCTTTGTATGTGAATGGTTTTATTTTAATTTATTATCATTATTAAATTAAAATTTATGACATGTGTTTCATCCCTCCTCTCATTATATAAGGGTTTGTGTGCCTGCATTTTTTTATGTAAACCCATTAAACCAATCCTTTGATCCCCTCACTTATGTGTGAGTAAATGCTTATATGATAGATGGATATCCCAATCGAGTTGAGATGGTTCATGTTTGTATCCAAGGAGAAACCAATCCAAGAGATACATGGGAGGACAAGTGGAAAGATGCAACCTAAACCAAGTTATGGTTCAATGTGTTTTCCACTAGGTTTATAGTTAGTTTATTATCCACTAGATAAACTATTATGAAAAGATAATTATCATATCACTCTTATTATTTTATTTTTTTCATGTTGCATGGATAATTTAATTAGGTATTTTTTTCCTGATCACATGAATTAATGAATTAAAATTCATGAAAAATATAACTAAAATAAGTTGGGTTATGTGTAAACTTTATCTAAGATATGGTTAGTCACATAAGTAAATCCATTTAATATTAACAAGAATTTAATAAAGATAAAATGGGATATTTATACATAAAGTTAAAATCCCTCAACTATATATTTTAATTCAGTATATCCTTCCACTACTTGGGTAGGAATCAAACTATAGTTTAAGGTTCTTGAACAACCTCTATTGGGATGAATTCAATTATTGTGGAATTTCAATATTGAGTTTTGGGTTGGCTTAACCCAACTTGCATTAAGAGATGATTGCCTCCACGAGACTTAGTAAAACTAATAGGAAAAGTGTTGAGGAAATCAAAATTTAGGATTTTAGCATTGGAGAGTCCTCTCAATAGATCAAAGAACTATGAGTTAATGCAGTTGGAAAGTTACTTATACCTAAATATCTTTGAATAGCTTGAAAGACCTCTGTTTGGGTTATTAGAAGGGGAATATGGAACCTTTCCACTAAAATATCCATGCAACATGATATTTTGAAGCTAATTATGAGTGCTATTAGGTTTCAATAAAATAGTGGGAGATTAATAAATTTAATATTCATTATCTAATTTTATCAGATAAAGTACCAAAATTCTTCTCCTCTTAATTGTAGAAATGACAATACAAATGACTTTAACCATATCATTAGGATACATACTTAAGAAGGATAACCTTCTCATTGTCACTAATTTCCAAGAATGGAAAAGGCACTTTTGAATTATTCTACATCATGAAAGGAAATTATATGTGCTGGAAAATCTCATTCTTGAAGCACCTGACACTAATTGTAGAAACAGTAATACAAATTGATTCAACCATATCACTGCGATGCATACTTGATAAGGATAACCATCTTACTAGAACTAATTTCCAAGAATGTAAAAGGTGTTTTTTCATTATTCTACACCATAAAATGAAATTATATGTGTTGTAAAATCTAATTCTTGAAGCACCTGGATAAGAGGCCAGTGAGGAAGATTTATCTCTGTATGAGAAACATTTAGATAAGGCCAACAATTTCTAATGTTTCATTAAATCATACATGTCAAATGAGATTCTAAAGTAACATGAGGATATAGATGAGTATAACATGACGTCTCTCTATCATGAAATCAATTAGGAGAAAGCAAGATAAGAGAGATATGATATCTCCAATGTACTGTTTACATGAAATCTTGGAGAATCGGTGCTTATCATGACTTATGTAGTCAAGATGATTTGATATAGAGAGTGTTTAGATATCTTGGGAATTAAATTACCCAATGACTTGTGCATAAATCCCCTCCTTTCCTCACTGCCCAAATAATTATCTAGTTTCATTATGAATTACAATATTCGAAATATTGAGAAGTATATTTTGGAAATTATTACTCTCATTAACCAAGGACACGGGGCATGAAAATCCTATATTACTGATGGTGAATAAGAAAAGGAAGAACAAGGAAAAGCGGCCCAAGATTCACTTCAAGTATAAAACTCCAGTGCACGTCATTCCAAGAAGAAGAATATTTAAAGGCAGTTAAAGGAAAATGAAGTAGTATGTTTTGTATGTGGAAAGCTAGGTCATTAGAAGAATAACTACACATAGAAGCAAGGGGTTGATAAAGGTTAATTTTTTTGTTAATTTTAGTCTTTATATATCTACATATTGGGTATTAGATACAATATATGGTTCTCGCATCTATATCCAAATGCACGAACCAAGTATATTTTGAAAGATTTTTAGAGGAGTGGTAGATATTCAAAAAGCCAATGGAGTGAGACTTATTTCCTTGGCTATAGAAGACTACCACCTTACATTGATAACTAGAATGATTCTAGTTTTAAATAATTGTTATTTTGTTCCAAGTGTTACTAAGAGCATAATCTCTATTTCTTTCCTTAACATGGATGGATTTTTTTAAATACAGAAATAAAGAATGCCTATTTTACAAAGAAAACATTTATTATGGTATGAAACAACTAAATAATAGTATTTATATATTAAATTCTGAAAAAAATATATTGTAAATTGATGATGAATCATGTTCATAAAATTCATTTAACACCCAGTTATGGAATCACCATCTTAGTCAAATAAATGAGAAGAATCAAACAAAGATCTATAAAGATGGTTATTTAGAATATTTTTATATAAGAACAATTAAAATATGTCATGTTGGTTTACAAAAAAAATGACCAAACCACCATTCGGTGGATAGGTTCAAAGGGCTATAAAACTTCTAGGATTTGTACAAACTAATGCATGTGGACCTTTTCCAGTAGAAGCTAGAGATGGATATTCTTAATTCATAAATTCTGCTGATGACTTTATTAGATATGGATATTTTTACTTGATGAGGTATAAGTCTAAGTACTTTTATAAATTCAAATAATTCAATAATGAATTAGAGAATCAAATTAGTAATAAGATAAAGAATCTTTGATCTGATCGAGGTAGTGAATATCTTAACCAAGAGTTTATAAACTTTATATGGGAGATTGGGATTCTATCCTAACTCACTTCACAATATAAACTATAGTGGATTGGTATTAGTTAAAGGAAGAACTATACCTTGGTTTACATGGTACGTTCAGTGATGGGTCATGCATAACTTCTATTATCCTTTTGGGGATATGTATTACATATTGTAGTATACATTCTAAATTTATTACCAATTAAGGAAACAAATATAATTCCATATGAGTTAATGTATTGAAAGAAATATGTGTTATCACACACTCATTTATAGTGATGTAATACATTTTTTAATCCAATATTAGGCAAAAAACTATCACCTTGAGACATGAAGTGTATGTTTATAGGGTATCTTAAGGAAACAAGGGGATACTATCTATAAAAACCCTCACACAAGAAAGTAACTATTGAAAGACATACTATATTTCTTGAAAGAGAGCACATCCTCAAGAAGGAAATTGGGAGAAAGATTGAATTTTATGAATTTGATGCTCAAGATATAAAAGAGTTGGTATAGAAATAAATTCTATAAGTCCTCCTAAATTTTTTTTTCCTAAAACACAAGTACCGCGCAAGAGCATCAGATAGGTAAGAAAACTAGAAAGATATGTTTTTCTAGACAGCAAATATGGTGAGTCATTATTGGTTAAGAATAATTAACCTCTCTTATACAAAGAGGTATTAGAGAGATTAGAATATAAAATATAGAAAGAAGGCATGAATTCTGATATGGATTCTATATAACATAACCAAGTTTGGGTTTTGGTCAATCCTTCAGTTGATGTAAATCCTGTTAGGTGTAAATGGGTATCAAGAGAAAACTAGACATGAAAGGTAAATTAAATAACTAAAAATATTGACTAGTGGATAAATATTTTAAAAAGCATCAAGGAATTAACTATAGTGAAACATTTTTTATAGCTTCTGTATTCAAATCCATCAGAAATTTACTTTCCATAGCATCTTACCATTACGATTAAATTTCACATATGGATGTCAAAACAACTTTTGTTAATGGGAACCATTAGGAAGATGTATATATGATAAAATCATAAGGGTTTTTGATTCCAAGCAATGAAAAAAATATATACAAGTTGTAGAGTTCCATTTATGGATTAAAACAAGAATCTAGGTCATGGAACATTCAGTTCGATGAAGCTATAAAAGAATTTAGTTTCATTAATAATGAATGTTATCCATGTTTATAAAATTATTTTAGTGGTAGTGGATTCATTATCCCATTAGTATATATTGATGGCATATTACTTATTGGAAACTATGTACCGGTCTTATATTCAGTTAAGGGTCGGTTAAACAAGTTCTTCTCTATGAAGGACTTAGGTAAAGTGGTGTATATTCTAGGGATAAATATTATTCATGATAGATCCAAGAGGCTGGTTAGACTAAGTCAAGTTACACACATTGACCAGACACTAAAGAGATTTAGTATGGAATAATTTAAGATATGATTGATTCTAGTATCACATGATATATATCTTTCCAAAAAATGTGTCCCTAGGAAAAAGTGGAGAAAGAGAGAATGAGTAGGATCCCATAAGATTTTGTGATAGAATCAATCATGTATGTCATATTATGTACTAGGTTTGATGTTTCCAATGGATTTACCATGTTAGGAAGATATCAAGATGATCTAGGTGAATAACATTTCTATGATGTTAAGGCTATCCTTAAGTATCTGAGAAAAACTAAGGACATATTCTTGGTGTATGGAATAGATGGGGAGCTAGTTATTAGGGGTTATAATGATGTTAAATTTCAAACTGATTAGATTGATTTAAAGTTACAGTTAGGATATATATTCAGTCTTAATGAAGGATTTGTGATATGGAAGAGTTCACAACAACTGGTTGTTGCTGATTCTATAATGGATTCTGAGTATATAACAGCTTCTAATATAGACACATAAGATATTTTTATATGAAACCTTTTACAAGATATTGATATGGTTATTATCCATAAAAACAATTTCACATTATATTTTGATAATACTACAATGATGTCTCATTCAAAGGATCCAAGGTCACATCAATGGAAAAAGAACATACTCTGAAAGTATCACCTCTTAATGGTTTTTTCTAAGTGGGGGTGAAGTTGCAATGAGAAGAGTTTACATGGAATAAAACATGGTAGATCCATTGACTAAATATTTATCTCATCAGAAGCATGAGTATAATGTGAGAGTTATCAAAATGAAGGTTGTTATCAGTTGTATCTAGTGTAAGTGAGAGTTTGTTGGAGTTAGTGTCCTGAAACTAACTTATATATACTTTATAATTACCTGTATTCATTGTTTTTTAATATTAATAAAATTCATATAACATCCTAATTTATCTTATATGTGACATAATATGTGATAACGTCCTAAGAGTAATTATCTCACTAAAAGGTCATAGTAGTTCCCTGCTATGATGAGAACCCAGAAGTGCCATGATAGTATCCTTAAATATATGTTCTATAACTGGATGGTATCATTTTATGATACAACAATGATACAGGATATTGGATGTAGATAGTCATATGAATTTGATCCACTTTCTCATGTTTTATGCCCTTGTTAATTTTTAGTGCAGGAGATTATGAGAAAATAACCATCTAGTAGGAAATCCACATTTATATGTGTTATTGGATGTTCTTATCTGTAGAACATGTGCATCGATCCTTATATTTTAATATTATTATCTACATAATTTGATGTATTGATAAAAACTATGATGACATATGTTCATGGCGAAGTATGATATGTTGGGTGTGTCATGAGTAATATTTCATTAATGAATAATGTGATAAATGATTTTCCTTTTCCATTATTTAACAGAAGTTGATATCTCAGAACCTTTTATGGGAATGAGTCAAACTACATAAATCCATGCCCATGGTATTCTTTAAGAAAATCCATTTCTAGAAAGTCAAAGAAAGAGACATCAAGTACATAGGTTGATGAAACCAGCATTCAACCTACTTGATTAGTGATATCATGATAAAGGGATTTTATTAAACAGTAAATATTTGTATGAGATTTTATGTCATTATGAAATTAACTTATTTCTCTAAGGGATCCTTATCATATTTCTAGATTCTAACCTTAGAAATTGGGAATATTTTCCTAATGCCACTGAGAAATAGGAATAGAAGGTCACACACTAAGTGTATCTAGATCCTCAGTTAAAAATTCAACATTATTTATTATTTAACATGTTGAATTAATATTATTCCTATATGTGGTTTAATAATTATTCACATTTTCTTAATCTCATATATCTAGTCATTAGTTATTTGAGAGAATATTTGTGAGCAAAATATTTAATAAATATTTATTTTCTACATAGTGAATATGATATTTTTTAATTTAATTACTGGATAAAAATGTAGTGATATTTATTTATTAAATAAATAGTCATTATTCAAGGAGTGATAAATATTGTGGATGAATGGTAGACCCAGTTTAAAGGCCTAATGAGAAATAATATATATTAAATATTATTTGAATACATTTTAAATAATTTATTCAAGAAATAATAATTAATTAATTAATTGGTATTGCACATGCTAATAAATAATAATAATATTATTATATACATGGGGTTCTATGAAGATTAAGGAAATAATAAGGGAACATGTGAATCTATTATTTTCTAACCCTAACACTATTTATACCCAATTATATTATTTCCATCCCTAACATTAGCCATTGTGTTGGTTATGCACAAAGACTCTATAGAATCCTCTCAATACCTCGAGAGAACCTCTCCAAGAATTCTCTTAAGAACAAAGAGTGATACTCCTCCATCACCCCTCTCTATTCTAGTGAGATCAAGGAGAATCCTTCTTAGAAGTGATTCCTATGGAGATCAAAGAAGAACTATGAAAGCATTAGGATATTCCATGATAGCACTTGAAGATTCCTATGATGACGATTAGAGGTTCATGGTACACATGTGGATCAACTCTAAAGGGGATCTACACTTGATTCCTGTGATTTAAGGACAATATGATGTAGATATGTTTTTAGATTTATCAATGAATAAAGAACTCATTGTAAGATAATTATTTAACTGATTAAATTAATTATAAATCATTATGTGATGATCTTACAATTGGTTCCAGTTTTCTCATTTCAATTAACATTTAATTCAATTAAATTTTTCATGAAGTTATTCATCGATTTACATCTCAAATTAATCATCAATTATGAAAAATGTTGAGATAGGCATTCCCTACCGGTTCTTTCTCTATGCCTGTAACCTTCAAGATTGTCAATCTAACTTGTGGTGTGATTGGTATGATTGAATAAGTAGTTTTTAAATATTTTAAATTATTCAAAAAAAATTATTAGGGTGTTTAAACCAAGAATTTTTTTGGGATACATTATAGGCTAATCCACATGCAATGAACAAGATCCCATGGGTATAATTTTGGTTCGTACAAACTAAAAATACAAGATCTAAATATAATTTCTATATTTTGGTTATATAAATATAAGGAAATAAACATGAACAAATTCTAATACAATTCCATAACTCCTAGAACAAAAAATAATTATAACTAGTGAACAACAATGTTGAAAATGGGAGTGTCCATAAAAATTCAAGACTTGTAATAATTTTCAAAGAAACAAAATTCAAATCTATACAACCTGAGAATTAAAATTTAGAATTTTCTCTATATACATTTCCAAAACTATAAGATTACATCATATAAAGAATCTCATAATATCAAGATATAAAACTAATATTAGTAACAATGAAAACCCAGAAAGAGAGATCCCAAAATAGATTCATATCAATAAATAAATTTAATCTAGATTTGAATTAATTCAATAACCAAGAATGTTCAGAGATTTCACATTGAGTAAAAAAATGGAATATGGGAAGTAGAAAAAGAACAAAACGATATAAATGTTTCGATCAAAGTGACCCACATGCATGGGGTAGGGGGTCAGGCTTTACTATGTCAGAAATCAAGGGAATATTATAGGTGTGGACTTCGTCAGGACATAGACTAAGCAATTAACCTATACAGGAGGATAAAAAATATAAATAAAAATAAATGTGTCACTTATAGTGCTAATTTATTTTACTAAGAATTTAGGTTCACATAAAACTATTTTTTTTAAAGATCCAAGCCTCCAAGATCATAGGATCCTAAAGCTGATGTTCACCAATATACAAGTTCGTAATCTGCAAGACAAACTAGATTGAATCCACACATTTTTAGTGGTCTAAGACCGAGCTTGTACAAACTAAAATTAAACTGATGAGAAACCATGGATTCCCCTTCATATAATACAAACTAAACAACACTAACAATTTTCTCTATAGAAGAAGAGGCCCAACCTAACCTCTCAAATTACCAAACTAGAACCCCCTATCTTGTTGAATAGCCACCACACCACCAATGGAAATAATTGACCCTAATATCTAGGATCCATAAGTGTAGATTAGGGTTATATATTATATTATAGAAGGTCAAAAATTCCATTATACATGTGGATTCCCAAGATGAAACCGATGCATAGATAAACCATCCAAGAGAGTGCCGCATGAGACACATGGAAAGTGAAGAGAGTAGGGGAGATCATACAATAGAAATAAGGAAATTAATAGAAGTAAAAATAGTTGTAAGATCATAAAAGGTATCAACAACTTATATAAGAAATGAGAGGAACATGGTAAATTAGGGAACTATAGTCCAAAATATATTTTCATAAAAACATTTTATTTTATAATTTAAAATAAATTAAAAAAAATCACAAATCTCCACCTTGTAAAATAAAATCACAAACCTAAATACTAGATGTCCCTACACTACCTAACTTATCAATTGAATTGGGAAATAATTCTAAAAAATCTAATAAAAAAACCATTATCAAATAGTTCTAGTCAAACTATGCATTAGTCATGCCCAAAGTGTGTATCAATATAATGTACAACTTCCCTCATCAATTCCAAATAATATACTACTATAAAAAATGACCAAAGTTACAAAAAACTATAATAAAATTCATAAAATAATGCCACCTTTACTTGAGTTTCCCACTTCACATACCTCAAATCATTACTAATCACATGCCACCTAAAGGTTCCTAGAACAACTCTAGTGCCTACAAAACACCGACAAACCAAACAATACCCATACTCAAACAAAACATGAAAAAACAACAATAAAAAGGTATTATCATAAACTCAATGTAAAAAAATTAATATGTAAACAAAAATATTAAAGAAAAAACAACATATAAAAAATGAAAACAATATAAAAATATTCTAATATACATGGATCCAAGTGAAGAAACCAATCACTCTATATGAATCTAAAATAGAACTGTAAAACTCTCCACCTAAAGAGAATAATTTTCCTAAAACCATGAAACATGGGTCCCACATCCTAATTGGTATCACTATAAAACCCATACAACCCTAATCCTAATGTACAACTCATAACCATGAGTTCAATTGAAAATTTTCAGTCGACATATCGTCTAAAATGTCAAATAGTTATTCGGGTGATTTCTTCATGACCGTTCCCCCTTTTGCTATATCTAATATAGACTTTATGCCTATGGTAAGTCCACCCAAGAAGTTTTGGAATTTCATCCACAATGGTATCCCATGGCTTGAAAAATTTCTCAATATATCTTTAAATTGCTCCCAAGATTCATAAATGGATTCATTCTCAAACCTTTGAAAGTTATGGATATCATTTATCACCATAATTATTTATTTCATACTCCGACACTCCATTGTAACAAAAAGTGTCACAAATATACAAGAAATTAACAAGGTGATCATTGGAGTCTCCACTCAGTAAACCCCAAAATTTTAATTTATTCTAGATAAGATGAATAATGGATGGATTGATTTCAAATTTATTGTCTTGAAAAAATGGATGAACAATGCTCTAGTCTGATCCATAGATTAATGGAAATATTTAATCCACAATAGTCTATCAAGGTGAAAACTATAATTGAGGATTTTTTGGCATGTATTTTTTCTACTCTTGTAGAAAAAAACTACAACACAAATTGAACTAATGGTTGGTTTTTTGGTATATATTCAAGAATAAATGAAGAAGTCCACCACCCATAAGTACAAATTTTAGTCTAACCCCATAAACTATGACCTGGTATTCTCCTTCCACATTTAGCATTGGAATTTTTTGAACATTCTCTCCCATGATTACTCTTTTTCATCTGGATAGAGTTCATTTGACTACTAGATCAAAGACGAGTTTCTACAATAAATTTTCACTCTTGGAATGAGTGAGATGAAGAATCATGGTCCTGTACAAACACAAAAAACATACCAAAAATAAAAGTAAAATTCAAAAAATAATAAAATAGAATTGGTTTTAAGAGATTTTTTTTCAGAATTTTTAAATTTTGTTTTCAAATTTATTGACCTAAACTCGATCGACAATACATTTTTTGAAGTATTCTTTAACAAAGGTGATTTTTTTGTATTATTCTAATTGAGAAGTTATTTTAAATTATCCCAAATTGAATTCTACCCAAATCCACAATGATTATAGTGGAAATATTGGATCTATCCTTGGGGAACCTTGAGTATTTGCTGACATGGATCTTTAGTCAATTATTTGAAAAATATTTTTATATCAAAATTTACATGATAATTTAAATTGAATATATTCTAAATATTTCTAATATATTAATGTCACTGAAAACATAAAATGTTAAAACTATATTTTTAGATTTCTTATAATAAAAGGGAATTGGGGTTATGGTATTCGATGTAGATCATGGAGATTATGTTTTTCATGCCAATTCATGTCTTCCATATAGATTTTTTTTAGAGTTTGTATTCTAGAATCAAATATTTGTACTTTATATTACATGTATATTTTAAGAAGTAAATATTAATAAAATATATTATTACATATTGTTCATTTTTTTCTTGAATTTAATGTAATAATTCCTTAGAGTATCTGTCACATTGAAAAGGTTACTGCAGTACCCCACTATGATGAGAACCTTAAAATTCTATAAAGATATTCTTAAATATTGTTCAATATTTGGATAACATTATATTATGGGACACTAGTATATTTATTATTAGGTGTGATTACTCGTAAGTGGATGATACTTCATCTCATGAAGTTCACACTTGGTAATCTTCAAGATAGGAGATTAAAAAAACAGACTCGTCGGTAGGAATTCCACATATTTTTATGTCATTGGATATTCATATCAATGAGCACGTGTAATGATCCTTAAAATTTAAGATTATTATTAATTCATGTCATAAATCATGCACTTTGATCCATTACCATAAACATTGGCAACATATAATTACGGAGAAGTTGGCTATATTGGGTGCATCATCAATGATGTGTTATTAATGAATAAGGTGAGGGGTGATTTGTCCCTCCCATATTTATAGAAGTTTATATCTCAACCATTTTATTTAAATTAAACCATAACATTAAATTTCATGTCCATGGTGTATAGAAAAGTTCATTTCAGATAGTCAAAAAAATATGTATTGAGAATATAGGATGATAACACGAGTGTGTAACCTGATTGATGAGATATCGGGATAAAGATATTATATTACACAATGAGTGTTTGTATATAGTTGTTGTTATTATGAAATATTTTCTTCCTATGTGTATTACTTGACATGTTTCTAGATATTGATCTTGGACATTAGAAAATCTTGCCTAAAGCCACTGAGGAAGTGACCTGATGGTCACACAAAAAGTGTTTTCATTGATCTTGGTGAAATTTTATTTGAATTTAAAAGTTGTAATAAATTATTATTCTATAAAATGAGGAATAATATTTATTCAGGATATTTTATTTTATCAAAAATATTAAATAAATATTGATTCACTAGGTAATTAATTATTACACCAATATATATATTTTTTATTTATCTATTGGTTATTCAAAAGGCAAAAAATATTTACTTGATTATATAAATATTTAATAAATATTTATTCACCATACTATGAATAAAATATTTATTGGGTGAATAATATTTTTTTAAATATTTATTTGAGAATTCAATAAATGATGAGGTGGAAAAATGGATTTAGTTTCAGTTCTAATGATAAATATTTATTTTCTAGACTAAAAAATAACATTTTCCATCATGTGGGTTTGTGCACATCATAATTAAAATAATAATAATATTGTTATTTAAATAAAATAGGGTTTATTGGGGATTAATTCATAGTTAAAGACCTCTTGGAAAATTAATTATAATTAAACCCTTTCCCTAGATCTATTTATAGACTGCTATGTTAATCAGAGAGAGGTTAATCATTATGCACAACATTACTCCCTAGAGAATTATCTCCTAGAAAATAACTTCTATTGGGTTTCCTCTAAAGATAGAGATAACATCTTTCTAATTCCTCCTACTCTCAAGAACAAGATAGAATTAAAGATTCCTTCAATCCTAAATGTATGTGAAGCGATCAAGGAGAAAAATGCAAGAAAATTGATCGGTCATGCTATCACCCGACATTCCATCAACATAGATTCATAGATCAAAGGAGCATGTGTGGATCACTTCCAGAGGGGATTTTCTTTGGTTCCTCATGAAACAATGATGTTTCACCAAAAGGGTCTCAAATGATCAACATCATTGATGAAGAAAGATCTCAAGACCAATTTAATCTTTCTTCTCGTCTTTTATATTAATTATAAATTTAACATAAAATATTATCTTGGTTTTGGAATTCTTATTTGTCTAGTTTTATCATAAAATTTCATTGTTCATGGCATCTCCATCATGTATAGTGCGAGTTATACATTGAATATGAAAAAATCCAAATTGGTTAATGGCCTGATAGGCATTTTTATTATGTCCAGAACCAAAAAGTGGTATTAAAGTGGTCATGTTTAAAATTATAATTATTTAACTATTATTGATAATTATATGCATTTAAATATAGTTTTAATTTTTATCTTATTAATTATTAAATTAAATTATTGAGATCTCTTCTTACTCCCTTCATTTTCCATTTATATAATGCATATATGGTTAATAATAAATGAAGAAACATATAATGAAACCATCCGTAGGTGCCAAGAAGTATGGTCGAGAACATAAGATTACACAACATGTAACTGAAGTATACATTGTGTATCCCCATTACTTATACCTATATATAGTTTTAATTAATTCACAATGTCATGAAATGAAGGACACACAATGCATTAATTACTTCATGTGTTGACCAAGATAATCTACCACTTGGCATGTAAGACTACACATTGTGTAACTAGGTTACATGCTCTATAGTCTATGAATTTTTATAGTGTAAACACATATTAAAATATGCATCGAGTATTAATTACATGATGTGTAAGGACTAACATCTACGTAACAATGATGTTACATGGTGTGTACTATATTTATATTCCATATAGCTTTGAAATTTTCATTCATAAATACATTCCTAGTCCCTAAGCATGTATCACTAACATATGTTGAATAAGATACAAGGAATATAGCTAGTTGTACAATCCGTTCACACAACCTATTTATGAAAAAAATTAAAAATTAAAATATTATTCTATTAAAACTCATCATTATGTATCTGTGTGTCATTTATTGATAGTATATGTCATGTGATAGGTTTTATATAATATTAAATGGTTAATTTATTTCTAAATAATATTCATAACTATAATTCATGTATGATTGTTACATACTACATACTCCACATGCATTAAATCGGTACACACATCATAATTTTCATGTGTATTATGTGATATTTATTGATAATACACACCAATAAATTACATCACATGATGTGTACGTGATATTCCATGTGGTTGAATTGTATGCACCAAATACCATGCTGATTAGTTCAAATTGGTACTCACCAAGTTTCTTCCAATTATGAGTTGTGTATTTATTTTATTAAACTTTAAATAAAAATAATTTATTATTTTTTAAAAAATAACATCAGATGAATTTCTCCATGATAGATTGTATGAAGATTAAGATAAAATGAATTAATGGATTAATCAAATAATCAATTCATGTGTATTTTATCTTAATAAAAGAAATAATTGAAGTTGATGTTTTCCAGTTATTCTAAATGCATATTCATTGCAAAAAAGTGGTTGATCATGTTCTTAGACCAAGTTGTCTATGTGTATGGTTTCTTTTAACTTAATTATTGAATGATTTTTTTTCAATGATTATTATTAAGTTAAAATTGATGGCCTATGATTCATCCCTCCCTCATTATTATGTATGATTTTTTCATCATCATAGTTTATTTTATATACCCCCTTATGGTTCCATTCACTAGAATGTGAAATAAATGCATTATAAGGATGTAGCTACTAGGTGCATGGAGTTGGATTAAGATAGATCCAGGGAAAAACCAAACCTAGGATATACACATTTTAGAGGTTAAATTATTTAACTAGATCCTAAGGGGTTTTCCCATTAGGGTTAATGGTTTGTTTATTGTCCACTTAATAAAAAACTGCTAGTTTAAGATTATGATCATGCCACACATTATTTATTTTATTTTTATTTAATGTATGATTTATTTTATGGATGCAAGATCATGATAAAATAAATAAATGGATTAATATATAAATATGAAATTAAAATTAAAGGATTATCTATTAATATTTTATCAGTACATGGTTAGTCACTTAATTAAAATAAATTTAATATTAACAAGATATATAAAAGATAAAATAAGAAAATTTACTCATAATAAATTAAAATCTCTCAAATAAATATTAATTCAGGATAAGCCTTCTGTTACTTGATTAATAATGCAACCATAGAACTAAGTGTTGGTCAAAACTTTGTTGGGACACTTACTTTTATCAAGTTGTTATTATGAAGTTTTTAGTTCGACTTAACCATTTTTAATCAAGAGGATTATACCTTTCTAGACTTGGTGTAATTTGGAGGATAGTTTTGAGGAAATAAAAGTGAGGATATCAGGATTGGGGAGTCCACTCAAAGGATCAAGGAGCTTCTAGTTTTCAGTTGGAAAATACCTGCCTACCTAAATACCTTCAAGTAATTGACCAAACCCTTACTTGGTTTATGAGAAAGGGAATATGGATCCTTTCCACTAGATTGTACTTGTGAAGAGACATTAATAATTCAATGGTGAGTGCCTTTGAGACTTGATAAAATAGTGGGAGACTTACTAAAAAAATTGAATTTATCATGTCACACCTAGTAATTAAATAAATTACTAATATTTTTTACTTTCATATTCTTGTATAAAAATGAGAAGTATATCAACCACATTATACCCATGATCAATTTTAGATAAATATCATCTCCTAACTGGTAGTAACTTTCGGGAATGGTTCATATTCTTATGGGTTGGGTTATGGCATGAAGGAAAGTCTTATGTACAAGAATCCCAAATCTCCAATCTTTTTACTAAGGAGGTGAATGATGAGGAGTTCACTATCTATGAAAAACACCTAAATAATGTGTTATATGTTTAGTGTTTAATGTTGTAATACATGTCTAGATAACTCATGAAGTTGTATGAGAGCATGTATTCCTATAGCATACTATACCATCTATGTGATCTTTACCAAGATAGATCCAGATAGGAATGGTATGAGACCTCCAAGGCACCCTTCAAGAGAAATATTAGATAAATTGGTCCAACTGAGCCTCATACAATCAAAATTATTGGCTACATTGAGAACCTATAGATTCTAGGGTTTAAAATACCTAATGAATTGGGAACCAATATTATTATTTCATCACTCCATTAGGGATTTCTAATTTTTTTTGTAAATTTCAACATGAACAACATTGATAAGTATCCTCAAATATCCTCAATCTACTTTGCTAAGTTGAAAAAGTTATGAAGTGTTGGTTAGAGTAGATTACTCAAGAGGGGGGTGAATTGAGTATCTATTCATTTTTTTTGTTTAAAAATATATTCTTAAAAGGGTTCCCTAATAAAGTTATTTTAACCCAGTTATTCAAGGTTATACAGTTATCAAAGTTTGACTATTTAAATAACTTCTTAGAAGATTGATTAATTCTCAGTAATCTTAATATTTGTTATTAACATTACTTTTTAAGCTATTATAATAAGGAAATATAATTATAACTTATTTTCCAAGATTAACAATCAAAGTAAATTTAGTGAATTATGAATTAAACAATAAAACAGAGACAACTAAAATAGACAGCACAACGGATATAAAACATGTGGTTCAGTCTCAAGATGAGACCTAATCCACTCCACCTGGTTATCACCTTCCACCAATTAGTTTATATAAATAAACTAGATACACAACCTATATTGGGCTGTATAACAGTACACAAGACTATCAAGGTCACATGACCTCTTCCACAGTTCTTCATGGGTATGAACAATAGGCTACACACAACCTCTTACACACTTATCCATGGGTATACACAAGTGTAAAAAGATGTTTTAGAAAGGATATCTCGTATCCTTAAGTTTAATGCATGAAACAATGTGTGTTTTTATACAAACACACACACACTGCTCGAAAGCTGAAAATATTAAACAACAGAGCAGAAGTATAGAGGTAAGGTTAGAAGCGATTTAAGTGTTAGTCTATGCAGATCTGGACTTTTGATATGAAAAAGATGCAGAAATCGAGTCCTCTCATGGAAAACAACGTATCGTAAGTCAGCTAGATCTGGTTCGTGTTCTTTGTGGTATTGATAATGCAAATATGTGCTCAATGATTCTGGTCTATGGTGTCCAGCTTGTTGATTCAAGAATGATTCGTGTGTTCTTTAGGAATTTTGAGTTGCATCTGTTAGTTATTTTCTCAGGAAAGATCGTGTGTTATTCGTTGTTACACTCTCTGTGTGTATTTTTATTTCTGGGCTGCACTTCTCTTTTATTCTTCGAATGCATGTGTTAGAGCCTATAGGTTGCATGTATTCTGCACCTCATACCTCATAATATTAGGTGACATGTCTATAAAGAAACATTAATTATGGAAGTGTATTTAAAATATTCAAATATGACCATTATAAATTAAATTTAGAAATGACAAAATAGATTAATAAACTGTGTCACAATTTGTCTGTAAACGATGTCTCCATGAAACGATGTCCTCTTAAAAACAGTGTCTGGATAGTCACAGTGTCTGGATAGTCACGGTGTCTGGTCACGATGTATGTTCATGGTGTGTTATATACACGGCTTATTTTAATTTCCATTAATGCTTTGTTTTGGGGGTTTCCAAAAGGTTTTATGTAGAATAGGTGAGTTTTCATGAATTGGGCCAAACTGTGAGCCCAATTTCAGATTTAAAAATAAATTTTGTTTATTTTATAACTTTTTCATTATTTAATATTTTTCACTCATTCCAACTCCTAAATGTCCTCCCCTGATATATTAACACCAAAATTAAAATTTGGTGCTTTTATAAATCCATAACCAATGTTTATTTTGGTTTTTATTTAAGGGATTGGGGCTGCCCGGAAGCCCATATCCAGTTTTAAAAATTAATTTTATTTATTTAATAACTTATTCAATATTAGGTATTTTTCGGTGATTAAAAGTCTCCCATGATCCCATTACACCCAGACGCGCCCCTAGAATCTTTCCCACCACTTTGGAGCTCTTAGGAATCACGATTTAGGGACGAATTTCTTAGGGTTCATCAAATCTTCCAGATTCGAGAAGGTAAGTTGATTCTTTCATAAGTCTTTTAATTTTAATCCTTTTTACCCCATTTAGGTCCCCAAATGACCTAATTTAAATCCTTAAATCCACCATACTAGTTTTGGGTACTTCAAGATTCAAATATTGGTGGATTGGGGCCGATTTACTCATGATTGTTCAAGTAAGGGAATTCCTTCTTGGTTCCTTCCATCCTCTTTTAGTTTTATTTCCACTTTCTAGAAGTTCCTAATATCCAGAAGCTGGGGTTCGATCCTAAGGTCTGATTTTGTGTCTTTTGGGTCAATATTTGTGGTTTAGGTCTGGATTTATATTTCTTGTGGTGCAGTGGTGGTGCGTTTAATCTTTCGCACCATGTTTTGAGGGTTTCGAATCAAAAGGGTAGGTGATTCCATGTGTAACCATTTTATGATGAGTTATCTTACTTGGTTTATTAATTTAGCATGTTTATAATCTTTTTTTTGTGGTGTGAAACTTGTTTTTGATGGATTTGGTTAAACATTTAATTTTTAGTAGCATTTTAGCTTGAAATTGGGTACTTTTCATGTGTGACTCTTGGGGTAATGTTTGGGTTTAGTTTATAACATATGAAAGTGACTTATTAGTTTTGAAAGGGGATGCCAATTCTGGTTTGTTAATTACTTACTATCATGTGGGCATTGAAAAGAGGTTTTTGAATGAGTTTAATGTGTAAAACCGTGTTGTACTTCTTGAAGGTGATTTATGAAAATGTGTGTTTTTCATGTGTATATTTGTGGTATTATTTGATGTATTTTTATAACACTTGAGGGTGGTTTAATAATTGTTTTAGGGCTGAAAATTATGTTTTGGATTGGTATTGATATGATTTTGGTCTTGAATGAGGGGTTTGAAATGGGTTTAGTGTGCAAACAATGATTATACCTCTTGGGTTTGTTTTATAAAAATTGCAAATATTTTATTTGGTTAAACAAAGTTGGAAAAGGATGTATATGTACTGTTTGGGTGAGTGTGTTCACCTAATGTGGGTTTTTAATGGTAAAGTGGTGATTTGATATGTCTAACATTTTTAGAATGTTTTATAAATTGCCGAAATGTTTTACTAAATTGTGTTTTGTGTGCGAAACACGGGTGTTGGGTGTTTCGTGTGAGTTTATTGATAAAATGAATTGTGAAGGTGAGAAGGGTATTATGTGACATGTGTGTGGGCTGTTATGTGGGTTTAATATCTTGTAATGGTTTTATAAATTTTTTTAAAGGATTTGCGGAAGTGTTAAAGAAATGTGAAAAGTGTTGTAGGCAATTTTGGCGTGAGTTTGATTTCAAAATGCATTTGAATGAAAAGTGGAATTTGTGACTTGTGTGATGTACATGGGTCTGTTTGCTTAATGTGTGATGTGTAAGTGATATTTTCATGTGAAAACTATATTTCTTGGATTGTTGAACTTGTTTGAGCACAAAGGGAAAACCCGGGTATCTAGGTGGGTGGACGTGTACTAGTATGCTAGTGGATCCATGGGGTTTGCCCTCAGTTTCACTTAGCAAGATTGACGCTTACAACTCTAACTAAACTATGATGATGATGATTTGGGACCACTAGGTTATGGGTATGATCCCTACTAGTGGCTCGTGCACAAGAACAGATATTTTTTTTGTGGTTACTCTCACCAAGATACGAGGTACCTGGGACCCACAACTAGCTAGTGCCTAGGGGTTATTTCCTATTACTTGTTCTCATTAGATCCTTTGTACTTACCGTCGGTATACGATATTATTGGCTGGAAAATTCAGTAGCTTTGTTATTTATTTTAAAATTGTTGGTTCTTTAAAATTAGCCCACATGAAAACTGTTTTCATTTATTATTGCATCCTTTAGAAAATTGTAACAAGCATTTCTTATTTACAAAACTTGCAATGATTTTTGTAATGAAATGTTTATCACATGGAATATCTTAGAGGTGGTATCCTATTGGGATTTCACTCACACCCTACTTACACCTTTGGGTGTAAGTAGACTTTCTTATTTTGTGTCACAGGTTTGGGTACAGGTTTTATGCCATTTGTTCAGGGTTTTAGCGGTCCATCGTGATGCAGTGTCGTGGAGATGGTTTGAGGGTGGTTCCTCTTTCCATGTGGAGGTTCTTGGGCTGTCATTTCATGAGTTTGTACCTTTTTAATGGTCTTCATACATTGTTTAAAATTGTGAAATTCAGTTCTGAATTTTAGTAAATGATGTTTTGGTTTGAAAAATCCAGATTTGATTTCTTGGATTCATTTCTTGTTGTAAGTATACAAACTTGGGTAAATCATTCCCAATTTTCAGTTTTTGATAGCCAGTCACTTGTGCCAGACCGTGGGGATCGGGAACGCCCTTCGGGCCTTGTCACGGTCCGGGTTTGGTGCCGGTTTTGGTGGTGATCAGATTCGGTTCGTGACAAAATGGTATCAGAGGAGGTTCTCTCTCTTTGGGTCATGTTATTTGGGGAAAAGTCGGGATAGTTTGGGGTTAGGATTGTCGGGACTTGGAATTTAGGTTGTGAGTAGTGTGTCTGATCACCACACCTCATGACGGGATTCAAGTCTCCAGGGGGGGTGAATTGCCTTTTGAAAAAAGATTAACAAGTTAAAATCAAAGTAAAGAATGCAGCGGAAGTAAAAAGGCAAGACACACAAAAATGATAACGGAGTTCGGCCAAAAACCCGGCCTACGTCTCCGCTCCCAACTCAACCGTTGAGAGATTCCTACCGCTTGCTTTTCAATGGTTTTAGCAAGAAACCCACTAGGCTTTGAGGTAGCACTAGGACCTATTACAGCTTGCTTTTTGTGGTTTAGCAAGAACCCACTTGCTTTTGATGGTTTAGCAAGAACCCACTAGTCTTTTTACGGGTGAAGACTAGCTCACCGTGACACAAGCCTTTTAAAGGAAAAGCTTGAGAAAACCTCTTCACACCTTAGTGGTGGTGTGAGAACCCAAAGAAAGAGGGGATGAGAAAAGGGTTGGGGTTTGTGGGCACAAACCCAATTTTAAAGCTCAAAATAAATAAAACAATAAAACCCGTAATGGAGAAGCCTTGGGCGCCTTTGATTGATGATGTTTGAGGGCCGCTTCCAAGATTCTATGGAGGTGCTCTTGGATGTGGAAGTTGTTGGAGCACTTTGGGTTCCCTTGGAACAATCCGTCGGAGCTTCGCCAAAGATGTAAAAATGTGTCCGGTGGCTTGTGTTTTATTCCGGGGCTTCCTAGGCCTTTATTTATAGGCTAGGAACCTTCAAGTATCTGTTGGAGGGCTTTGGAGCCGTTGGAAAAGGCCTCGGAGCCGTTGGGAGGCTTTTGGAGTTGACTGGTCAAAGCCAACGGCTAGTTTGACCAGTGCTACCGGCTGGCCGGTGCAGGGCCACCGGCTGGCCGGTGCCTTGACAGTGGCTGAGTCTTCTTTTCCAGGCACCACCGGTCGACCGGTGCCAGAGCCACCGGCTGGCCGGTGGTGAGGCAGTAGCAAACCCTGTTCAATCTGAGTGCCACCGGCTGGCCGGTGCTTGGCCACCGGTTGGCCGGTGAGATGGCAGTGGCTCAGCATCCTTCCCAGGGTCCACCGGCCGACCGGTGGTGAAGCCACCGGTTGGCCGGTGGACTGATTTTCAGTCCACTTGTGATCCTTTGCCACTTAAGCTTGCTTGGCCCAATTCCTTGGCCACCTGATTTGATTCCTATCAATCCAAAAACACTTGAAAGAGGATTAGATAAATATGAGGGTGATTGTGATCATGAAAATAAAACCTCGAGGGGTTTGAGAGGTACAACAATCTCCCCCTATTTTGATGATCACAATCACCAAAACAATTAATGTAAAATACTGAAATTGAAAGGAAATGCTAAGCAAGATGAAAAGGATTCTCCCCCAATCAATCAAGAAATTTCTCCCCCTTTGTGATTATCAAAATAGAACGGGGCATAAATCTTGATTGAGGGAAGTTGAGATTTTAAAAACAAGATTTGAGATTTGAAAATCAATTGAGATTTTTGAAATTGAAATGAAAATTTGAATAACAGTTTGAATTGAAAGTTTTGAAACAAAAACAAATTCGATACCAACTATTGGAAACCAATTGAAAATTGAAAATTTTAAATTGAATTGAAAAAGAATTGAAAATTGAAATTTGAAACCAAATGTAATTTTTGAATTTTGAGATTTTGAAAATGAGAAAGTTCTCCCCCTAAATAAAAATAATGAATCACCGGGGAGTGGGATTTTGAAAAGAAACAATTTTAGGCCCGGAGAGACTCGCAAGGAGGGATTTTTCAATCCAAACTTGTCTCATGGCGGGTCTTCTCCTATAAAACTCGTCACTATAGAAAATAGACTTGGGTTGGCCATACCGGGCGTTTTTACAATTACACTCATAAATGAGATGCCCGGTTTTCTTGCAATAATTACAAAATTTGAAATCGGAGCTCCCCCTTACAAAAACAGTTTGAGCATGGGAGGAGGAGGCTCGGTTGGTATAGCCAAGTCCATTGGTGGTTCGGGATATACGTTGGGAACCAAGTATATTTTTCAAATTTTGTTCACCTTGGGTGAACTTGGCTAGGGTCTCTCTAAGGTCTTTGATGGTTGATTCCATGGAATCAACATTTGGAAAATTTTGGATTTTAAGGGTGAGTTCCTCCTTCTCTTTGAGAAGTTGGTCTTTTTCGGAGGAAAGTTTTTTGAAAGACTTTTTCAAAGCAACGAATTTTGAAGATAGTTCATGAAAACCTTTTTCTAATTGGTCTCTAGCAAATGAGAGTTCTTCATAAGATAAGTGATTTAAAGAATTTGAATTTGAAGAACATGAGGAAGAGGAATCAGAAGAAGTTACCTCATGGAATGCCATTAAGCATTTTGTACCTTGATCGCTCGAGGAGGAGGAGGAGGAGGAGGTGTCACTCCATGTTGCCTTGAGGACCTTTTTCTTTCCTTTCTCCTTTTGCGTGGCCCGTTTCTTGTTGAGTGGGCAATCGGGCTTGTAATGGCCCTTTTCGCTACACCCGTAGCATTTTACCTTGGGCTCGGATCTTGCGGTGGGTTCTTGCTTTCGGTGCTTGCGGGATTTCTTCTTCTTGTTGTGCTTCTTCATAAACTTGTGCATTTGGCGGGCGAGATTCTCCATTTCCGAGTCGCCGCTTGATGATGAGGAAGAAGATGAGGAAGAAGAGGATGAGGAGGAGCTCACTTCCTTTTGTACCTTGAGGGCGATGTTCTTTGGAGTTTTGATTGGTGTGCCCTCCTTTTGAGCTTGCCTCCTCATCGTGATCTCGTACGTCATTAGGGATCCGATGAGCTCCTCTACCGGCATATTTTTGACGTCCTTAGCTTCTTGGATCGCCGTCACCTTTGGTGCCCATGAGCTCGGAAGGACCCATAGGATCTTCTTCACCATAGTTTCTGCAGAAATATTATCTCCAAGAGACTTTCTACCATTGCACACGTCAGTAAATCGAGTAAACATTTCAGAAATTGATTCATTTGGGTGCATGGAAAAAGATTCAAAATCTTGTCTATACATGTCTAACCGAGTATCCTTCACTTTATTAGTGCCCTCATGGGTCACTTCCAATAGTTTCCAAATCTCATGTGAAGTGGTGCAAGTGGAAACTCGGTTGAACTCATTTCGGTCAAGGCCGCAATGTAGAGCGTTCATGGCTTTGCCATCAAGCTCAAAGTTTCTAATATCGGCGGGGGTCCATTTGGATTCGTCGGGGGTAGACAAAGTGTAACCTTGCATGACAATTTTATAAATGGGATACCCTATACTTCTAAGAAAAGTAGTCATGCGGGTTTTCCAATAATTATAGTCGGACCCATCAAAAAATGGAGCCCGACCCAAAGAGTAGCCCTCGGGGGCGAAAGAGGTAGATGCCATCAAAAAAAAGATCTTAACTTTGAAACCGGGTTAAGGAATTACTCAAAGGTCCCTCTGATACCAAATGTTAGGTCGGAGAAAACACCCAAGGAGGGAATGATGGCAAGAGGGGGGGTGAATTGCCTTTTGAAAAAAGATTAACAAGTTAAAATCAAAGTAAAGAATGCAGCGGAAGTAAAAAGGCAAGACACACAAAAATGATAACGGAGTTCGGCCAAAAACCCGGCCTACGTCTCCGCTCCCAACTCAACCGTTGAGAGATTCCTACCGCTTGCTTTTCAATGGTTTTAGCAAGAAACCCACTAGGCTTTGAGGTAGCACTAGGACCTATTACAGCTTGCTTTTTGTGGTTTAGCAAGAACCCACTTGCTTTTGATGGTTTAGCAAGAACCCACTAGTCTTTTTACGGGTGAAGACTAGCTCACCGTGACACAAGCCTTTTAAAGGAAAAGCTTGAGAAAACCTCTTCACACCTTAGTGGTGGTGTGAGAACCCAAAGAAAGAGGGGATGAGAAAAGGGTTGGGGTTTGTAGGCACAAACCCAATTTTAAAGCTCAAAATAAATAAAACAATAAAACCCGTAATGGAGAAGCCTTGGGCGCCTTTGATTGATGATGTTTGAGGGCCGCTTCCAAGCTTCTATGGAGGTGCTCTTGGATGTGGAAGTTGTTGGAGCACTTTGGGTTCCCTTGGAACAATCCGTCGGAGCTTCGCCAAAGATGTAAAAATGTGTCCGGTGGCTTGTGTTTTATTCCGGGGATTCCTAGGCCTTTATTTATAGGCTAGGAACCTTCAAGTATCCGTTGGAGGGCTTTGGAGCCGTTGGAAAAGGCCTCGGAGCCGTTGGGAGGCTTTTGGAGTTGACTGGTCAAAGCCAACGGCTAGTTTGACCAGTGCTACCGGCTGGCCGGTGCAGGGCCACCGGCTGGCCGGTGCCTTGACAGTGGCTGAGTCTTCTTTTCCAGGCACCACCGGTCGACCGGTGCCAGAGCCACCGGCTGGCCGGTGGTGAGGCAGTAGCAAACCCTGTTCAATCTGAGTGCCACCGGCTGGCCGGTGCTTGGCCACCGGTTGGCCGGTGAGATGGCAGTGGCTCAGCATCCTTCCCAGGGTCCACCGGCCGACCGGTGGTGAAGCCACCGGTTGGCCGGTGGACTGATTTTCAGTCCACTTGTGATCCTTTGCCACTTAAGCTTGCTTGGCCCAATTCCTTGGCCACCTGATTTGATTCCTATCAATCCAAAAACACTTGAAAGAGGATTAGATAAATATGAGGGTGATTGTGATCATGAAAATAAAACCTCGAGGGGTTTGAGAGGTACAACACCTTTCAGAGTCCTTTGGTTTTCTTGGTTTAATGATGATTACGGGAAATTAAAAGAGAGTTGGGTAAATAGTCTCTGTGATCTCACAGGTCCTGAAAAGCCATGTGGAGCCAGGGATATTCCCTATAACACTCTCTATGATAGTGAAGTGATTTGAATATGGCTGCCAACCATATTTCCAAGTCACCCACTAAAACTAGTTTCCTCTTTCATTGTCTTGTGTTCTTTAGTTTTGAAATCTTGGAACTTTGGTTTTAAAGTGACTTGGTTTTAAGAAGTGAAAAGTTTTTGTGAAATGATTTTCAAATAAATAGTGAATAGTTTTATTCATGAAATGGTGGAACTGAATTTTCAGAATTATTTTGAAATGAAAAATGGTGTGCTTATACCTCTTTTGAAATCAGGAACTATATTGAAGTTGGTTTTGGAAAAGTGTTTACAATAGAGTTTTCTAAACAATCAAAGGGTGTTTTAATGGGATGAGATGTTTTTAGATTTATGTGAATAACATGAAAGTGAGTTCTTTTCTAAATGTTTGTGTCTTTTTGAAAAGTTTTGTAAGATGTGAATTGGTATTTTGATCTTGTGGTTAGCGGTTTTTAGAAAAAGGATGTGTTGGTTAACTGTTTTGGTTTTGAAAAGCGTATTGAATTTTTTATTTTAACATTTGGTATTTTCATGAGAGACCACATGCATGGGGTTATATAGGATGATGGATGGTTAATGGATTGAATATATGAGTTCCTAGATGGATATGAGGAGGGTGCCTAGTGTGGTATAAAAACATGCATGTGTAAGGCCCATGGGGTACCATTGGTGGATACTCTAGTCGCTGAACCGTTTGTTTTCAAAGAATTTTTTTTTAAAGGAAAACATGATGTCTTGATGGATGGTTTGGGATGGTGTGAATTATGTGTTTTTTTTAAAATGTTGATGTTGTGGGATTTTTTGAGTTCAAGAACCCCTCTTGTTCGAACTGTGTTTTGGGTTTGTGTTTGGACGACAAGTTGGGTAGAAGGATTGATTAGTAGTCTCTTCTGAGATATGTTTTAGGAAACCTTTATGGTGGTTACCTTCATGTGTTTGGATATGGTTTGTGGCATGTTTTGACCAATATACCAGCTTGGTTGGGTCTTTGGGTTCTCTCATTGGATAAGGTACGCCCCCATTAAGGGTTAATTCACAACTGAAGTGCAACCTGTATTGTTTCGCCATTGGAAAATCCTCCAATTGATCAATATAAGGAATATTTAATCGATCTTTGTTGATTGAGTCTACACCCATTCATTTTGTTGATTTTTGGATCCTCTTGTATTGGGATAGTGCTTGTGAAAGGTTTAAGGAGACCTTAGTTTCTTAAGTTTCCTGATTCATCAAAGGTGGAAGTGTTCTTTGGTTGTTAGTGTGGACGAGTGTCATAATGGTGTCTAAGAGGGCCTTTGGGTTCTTCATAGTTTTATTGAAGCAATAGTTATTATTAAACCACCAATTTTGAGATTTTGGTCATGATAGGATATTTCGTCCACTTTTTGGACTTGTATGTTGTTTAGGGACTTGAAATATGGTCATGTTCCATGTATTGTTTCTATCAATCGCAAGGGCCTTGTTTGGTGATGCATTGTGATGTTGTGTGCTCTTTTGACTGTAAAGGTGAAGGTCACACAATCCTCAGAGGTTCTCTGTTATGTTGGGAGTATGTCTCCCTTGGAAAAAACATAAAATCCTCTATCTTAGAGGAAGGTGTTTATACGTGTCCTTCCCTTCTGTTGTTTCTCACCCAAAGAAACAAGGTGCAATGTGTGTGCATCTTCTGATCCCTTGTTTCAGTGAAATGTATGGTTTTGGTAAAGTGAGTTATGGAGTGTGTTATATCTTGATAAACCCATCGGGGTATGCGGTGTAGTTGTTTGTGGCATCGAAAGAAGAAGTTCCATATAGGGGTTTCCACAGCCTAACTGCAAGGCCGAAGATGCTTCAATATTTTGAGCTCCAGCCATAGGTCCTGTAGAGAAGCTGGCGCGTAGTCAGGGGAAACCCCAGTGTCGTTTAAAACCTTGTACAAAGTCCTATACTCAGTATGAAAGATAAGAAGATTTTAAACCTATGGTGTCATCATATTTCTTCTGTTGTTCCTGTTCGGTGGAAATAGGTGGAGGGTCTTGTACCCATGTCATCACACAATGTTATTCCCTCCCCCTTTGGTTTCCTTTGAGTATTTAGAGAATGGTTGGAAATTTGGCTAGACAAGTTGAGCACACGGTTTTCAAATGGTTAGTTCTAAACATGAAAAAAAATAACCATGAAGATATAAGGATCCACATAGTTATTTCACAGTTTCTCGAACTGTGCAGACTAACCGTGCGACCGTCCCAACTCCTTAATTTTGGGGTCTTTTCATGTCAGCCCACGCCGGTCGGTTAAGATGGTTGGTTCTTATGGTGGGAAGACCCACCATGGGTATCATGCATATTATTTTGTAAATTTCAAATGGATGTATACCCCTTTTACTAGGGAGTCTGTTTGGGCCTCCCACTATTAGTGTCTTGATTCTGTCCAGGGAAAAAAAAATTTAAGTTGTCTCTTATGGTGGGGAGCCCATTTGTGTCTCTTCATATGAGTAACTCATATTTTTTACTTGGTCTTGTCTGGGAAGTAGGTATTATCATTAGGATATATCTAACTACCTACATATTCCTTGGGTAAACATTGATATTGGAGAGTTCCCAATGGTTTAGTTATAGTAGGGTACGTGTAACCTTGTTCGATGTTGTTGTTTATTTGGGTAAATTGATTGAGTATTGTTCAGATTGTGTTTGAAGAGTTTTCATCTAAGATAAAAACTTAATGTGCTTGATTGTTTCTGGAAATTGGTGTAAGTTTGGTTTGTGAGAGTATTCCTTCCTTCATTGATCACTAGAGGTGTTTTGGACTTTGGGGGAGAAACCTGGAAAGGGAGTACCTCTTGGTTTTCGGTTGGGTTTGGTTGTTGCTTTGGCCTTGTTGTGACTTTTTGGGGTGGAAAGTTTTCATGGTGGGGAGAATTGTCATATAAATAGATTATTTTAAATTTAAATTTATTTTAATTTCCATTAATGCCTTGTTTTGGGGGTTTTCAAAAGGTTTTATGTAGAATAGGTGAGTTTTCATGAATTGAGCCAAACTGTGAGCCCAATTCCTGATTTAAAAATATTTTTTTTTCTTTTATAACTTTTTTATTATTTAATATTTTTCACTCATTCCAACTCCTAAATGTCCTAACCTAATATATTAACACCACAATTAAAATTTGGAGCTTTTAGAAATCCATAACCAATGTTTAGTTTGGTTTTTATTTAAGGGATTGGGCCTGCCCGGAAGCCCATATCCAGTTTTAAAAATTAATTTTATTTATTTAATAACTTATTCAATATTAGGTATTGTTCGGTGATTCCAAGTCTCCCATGATCCCATTACACCCAGCCGCGCCCCCATCATCTTTACCACCATTTTTGAGCTCTTAGGAATCGCGATTTAGGGATGAATTTCTTAGGGTTCATCAAATCTTCCAGATTTGAGAACGTAAGTTGATTCTTTCATAAGTCTTTTAATTTTCATCCTTTTTACCCCATTTCGGTCCCCAAATGACCTAATTTAAATAATTGAATCCTCCATACCAGTTTTGGGTACTTCAAGATTCAAATATTTGTGGATTGGGGCCGATTTCCTCATGATTTTTCAAGTAAGGGAATTCCTTCTTGGTTCCTTCCATCCTCTTTTAGTTTTATTTCCACTTTCTTGAAGTTCCTAATATCCAGAAGCTAGGGTTCAATCCTAAGGTCTGATGTTGTGTCTTTTGGGTCAATATTTGTGGTTTAGGTATGGATTTATATTTCTTGTGGTGCAACGGTGGTGCGCTTAATCTTTCGCACCAAGTTTTGAGGGTTTCGACTCAAAAGGGTAGGTGATTCCATGTGTAACCATTTTATGATGAGTTAGCTTACTTGGTTTATTAATTTAACATGTTTATAATCTTTTTTGTGTGGTGTGAAAACTATTTTTGATGGATTTGGTTAAACATTTAATTTTTAGTAGCATTTTAGCTTGAAATTGGGTACTTTTCATGTGTGACTCTTGGGGTAATGTTTGAGTTTAGTTTATAACATATGAAAGTGACTTATTAGTTTTGAAAAGGGCTGCCAATTCTGGTTTGTTAATTCTTTACTGTCATGTGGGCATTGAAAATAGGTTTTTGAATGAGTTTAATGTGTAAAACCATGTTGTACTTCTTGAAGGTGATTTATGAAAATGTGTGTTTTTCATGTGTATCTTTGTGGTATTATTTGATGTATTTTTATAACACTTGAGGGTGGTTTAATAATTGTTTTAGGGCTGAAAATTCTGTTTTGGATTGGTATTGGAATGATTTTGGTCTTGAATGAGGGTTTTGAAATGGGTTTAGTGTGAAAACAATGATTATACCTCTTGGGTTTGTTTTATAAAAATTTCAAATGTTTTATTTGGTTAAACAAAGTTGGAAAAGGATGTATATGTTCTGTTTGGGTGAGTGTGTTCACCTAATGTGGATTTTTGAATGGTAAAGTGGTGATTTGAGATGTCTAACATTTTTATAATGTTTTATAAATTTCCAAAATGTTTTACTAAATTGTGTTTTGTGTGCGAAATATGGGTGTGGGGTGTTTCGTGTGAGTTTATTGATAAAATGAATTGTGAAGGTGAGAAGGGTATTATGTGACATGTGTGTGGGCTGTTATGTGGGTTTAATATCTTGTAATGGTTTTATAAAATTGTTTAAAGGATTTGAGGAAGTGTTAAAGAAATGTGAAAAGTGTTGTAAGCAATTTTGGCGTGAGTTTGATTTCAAAATGCATTTGAATGAAAAATGGAATTTGTGACTTGTGTGATGTACATGGGGATGTTTGGTTAATGTGTGATGTGTTAGTGATATTTTCATGTGAAAAATATATTTCTTGGATTGTTGAACTTGTTTGAGCACAAAGGGAAACCCAGGTATCTAGGTGGGTGGACGTGTACTAGTATGCTAGTGGATCCGTGGGGTTTGACCTCAGTTTCACTTAGCAGGATTGACGCTTACAACTCTAACTAAACTATGATGATGATGATTGGGGACCACTAGGTTATGGGTATAATCCCTACTAGTGGCTCGTGCACGAGAACATATATTTTTTTTTGGTTACTCTCACCGAGATACGAGGTACCTGGGACCCACAGCTAGCTAGTGCCTAGGGGTTATTTCCTATTACTTGTGCTCATTAGATCCTTTGTACTTACCGTCGGTATACGGTATTGTTGGATAGAAAATTCAGTACCTTCGTTATTTATTTTAAAATTGTTGGTACTTTAAAATTAGCCCACATGAAAACTGTTTTCATTTATTATTGCATCCTTTAGAAAATTGTAACAAGCATTTATTATTTACAAAACTTGCAATACTTTTTGTCATGAAATATTTATCACATGGAATATCTTAGCGGTGGTATCATATTGGGATTTCTCTCACACCCTACTTACACCTTTGGGTGTAAGTAGACTTTCTTATTTTGTGTCACAGGTTTGGGTACAGGTTTTATGCCATTAGTTCGGGGTTTTAGCGGTCCATCGTGATGCAGTGTTGTGGAGATGGATTGAGGGTGGTTCCTCTTTACATGTGGAGGTTCTTGGGTTGTCATTTCATGAGTTTGTACCTTTATAATGGTCTTCATACATTGTTTAAAATTGTGAAATTCAGTTCTGAATTTTAGTAAATGATGTTTTGGTTTGAAAATCCATATTTGATTTCTGGGATTCATTTCTTGTTGTAAGTATACAAAATCAGGTAAATCATTCCCAATTTTCAGTTTTTGATACCCAATCACTTGTGCCAGCCCGTGGGGATCGGGAACGACCTTCGGGACTTGCCACGGGTCAGGTCGGGTGCCGGTTTTGGCGGCAACCAGATTCGGTTTGTTACACGGTGTCTGATCACGGTGTTTGGGTCCTTTTCTAGAAAAACATAACCAGTGGCAGACTCATTATATCTCATACTTATCCAAATATCTGTATTCAAACTTAAGCAGTGATATTCATAGAATGGATTAGACTTAATCATTCATAATAGAAATCATTATAAAGTAAATCAAATATAGTGTACAGTAATCAAACTTAATGTATAGCAATTAAGATATTGGATAGCTTTACATAAAGTATAACGATACTAATCATCCGTGCATATTATTTGAGATAGATTACACAGGATTAATAGTCTTTACCGAATATATATTATTTTTGGTAGATTACCCAGGATTAAAAAGCTTTATAGAATATATATGATTTGAGATAGATTACATAGGATTAATAATATTTACAAAATATATATGATTTGAGATAGATTACATAGGATTAACAAGATTTACAGAATATATATGATTTGAGATGGATTACATAGGATTAACAGGCTTTACAGAATATATATGAATTGTGATCATTAAAACATGATTAATACATGAGGATTCCAACAATCTACCCCTTTTTGAAGATCAGAAATCATGTGAGTGAGAGAATACATATGTCTCTAGTGTATATATAAAATACATATTTTTCTATTCTTTCTTTAATAGGCATATTTATCCCCCTTTTGGGATTATAAAAAAGAGTGAATAAGAAATGGTCAATAAAATATCGCAATTCATTAGATAAAAAGAGTGTCATTACCAACATTAAAGAGAAAAATAAATGAAAAAACATCCCTATCAAAAGATAATAGTCACTGTTCTTCATTACTGGCTGGTCTTTTCCTTGACCTTAGTAGCAGCATCAGAAGAAGAATCCATAGGAGTAAAGGTTGAAGTAGAGGAAGGGAGTGAACCAGTGGACATAGGAAGTAAAGGGAGTCCTTTAAAAACAGAAGGGGCCAAGGTAGGGGTAGTAGAAGACTGAGGCCACTATTGATCAAGGATTACAGGCCTGATCTGAATTAGGGCCTGACTGATAGACATATATGAGGAGGCTAGGGCAAAGGTGAAGGTAGGAAAATCAGATCTCAGATGTGCAGCTGCAAGAGAAATAATGACAGTACTCTGAACATGAAGATAAGAACTTAAAAGCTTGATAAAATCAGCATTGATCTATCCACCATACTATATGTATTTTTCAAATTTATCCTTGTTCTCTATAAACTTTTCCAAAAAATGATTTAAATATGTGATCTTTTGGACTTGGGTTTTGAAATCTTGAGTAAAAAGAGGAACCTCAGATTTTCCACAAGGTACTTGAAGTGATTTGTCATGTCATTATTAGAGAAGATCCGAATGAAGTAGAAGTCTAGTTTCTTGGAAATTTATTGCTGAGCATCATTATAAATCTTGGAATGGATTCTCACAAAATCAATAACTCTTTCACTATTCTCGATAACTTCAGATAGAGATTATTTATCAAAACCACTAAGAAAAACTTGAAGTTCCTCTCTGACAACTGTTCTGATAAGATCACTGTCTAAAGAAGGTTGAGAAGATTGTCCAGTAGTACGAGAAGCAGTGACAATAGAGGTAAGAGATTTCAGTTGATTTATCACTTTCTGGAGGCACCCCTTATACTCATCAGTTAACTTGTTAAGATCAATAACAAGTTCGTGAATCTCTTTAACAATCTACTTGTTTCTTTTAGTTTCTTTGTTAGCTAAAGAGGTTAGATGATGTTGAATCAGTAAGGATACTTCCTGTGGGGACTAAGTAACAATATTATTAATAGGAGGAGAAGTAGGTTCTATTTTTGAGTTCATCAATCTCTGTATATCTTCAACCATACCTCTAAGAGTCTTTACTTCATCACTAAGCAGTTTATTCTCAACTCTGACTTCTTGAATCTCATGGAGCATTTTGGGTTAAATCTACCATATGAATTTTCCAATAATAGTAAAGCATCTCTCTCACTCAGATTGGTTATAGGAGCAGGTTGATTATTCATGATATTTTCAACCCCAACCAATAGGGAAGATCCAAATTCTTTCAGATCATCCTTATTCACCAAGTGTGAAGGTTCTTGTGAAGGCTCAGAGAAAGAATCTGAGACAAGCTTAGGTTCTTTGGTAGAGATAGCTTCCATTTTCAACTAAAAAATAGTAGACAGATTAATACCTTTGACTGTGACTTCCTGTAAATCATTCACATCAAAATAACTGGTAAATTTATACCATGTATCCACTGAGCTAAGATCAAGTGGATTAGGCACTTCAACAGATTCCAAACTGGGGGGCTGCTCCCCCTTAACAGGTACATCCTTCTCAGGACTGAGTGATTTATATCCTTGATCTATTTCCACTATTTCATCCCTGATTTCATCATCCATTTCCTGTCTAGCCAACTGAAAGGCTAGCTCCATTCTCTCTCCAGCAGAAAGAATAACTTCAGGAGAAGTTTGTTCCTCTACATGTTCCTCACCAACAACTTCTTTCACAAGAGACAGATTTACTTCTATATGTTCTTCTACAAATTTTGTTTCTCTTTAAACAACAAAAAAATCTTCTTTTGAAGAAGGTTTTTCTTCCAAATCAACAACCTTTTCAGGAACAGACACTTCTTTCTCAGCTAAGTCTTGAAGAACAGGTTCACTGTCCTCCTCATTCAAGGTAGTTTCTGTTGTAGGTGCAACCAACTCTTCTTCTTCTTCTTCTTATTCAAGATACTCAACAAATTCATCTGGTTTGAAACCAGGATCAAAAACATCTTTAGGTCTTGAAGGGTGTTCCACCAGATTGAACTTTTCATAGATTCTATCATTGTCTTCCACCCATGATTTTCTCCAAGGATTCCAACTGATTTTCATCCTCTTTATTGTAACTTTTGAGAGACAAAACTCATAATCATTGATAACTTCTCCATTTGGTCCAACCAAACCTTTGGCATGAAGCATGGCTAAAATAATCTTAGAATAAAATAGGGAGGTTAAATTGGAGGTTTTTTTGATCAACTCACACATATGGTGTATAAAATATTTGAAAAGGTTAATCTTATGTCTATTTTTCATGAGATGTATTAAGAATACATCCTGATACTTGACTACGGAAAAATCACCTTTTTTGGGGATAATCAGATTCTGAATAAATTTAAACAGAAGTCTAGTTTCTCCATCCAGTTCAGCAGCTATGGCTCTCCTCTTAGCTTTATTTCCAGTCAAGCTTCCTAGAGAATCTTCCAAAACAAATATCTCACTTGGGGGTGGAGGACCTCTCTGATAGTCCTCACAAATACCCATATGAGGTATCCCAAGGCATCTAACCCATAACCTCGAGGAAAACGTGCATCTATGTCCATTTATCCATCTTCTTACAACATATCCATTTTCAGAATCAAAATAAAATTGAACATACTGGTAAAATTGTGCAACTAACTTCGGTTAGATAGGCCGATCTTCCTTTGTAAACTAGTCTAACCATCCTTTATCTATTAATACTTTCAAAACTAGAGACTTACTTTACATGAGACACTTGGGGAAAATCTACTTTTCAAGTACCACTACTCTGTTCACTAGGTTTGGATTCAGAGGGTCCTCAGGTGCTATTTTCAGCGTGATTTTCCTCTTATTCTTTGAACTGTGTTTCTAAGGAGTTGATGATGATGGTCATTTCATCCTGGGAATTCACTGAAGGTTTGAGAGAGAGAAGGGTTGAAGGGATGAATAAGGGTTTCAGTTTGAAAGAAGAGAAGATATCTCAAGTGAAGAATGAGTGAAACTTCTTTTATTTTATCATTTAATAATACCAATCGTCGTAAAAACAAAAGTGTGGGAAAGAAAAATGGTAAAATAAGTAATTACTGTGATACAAGATATAATGTATAAATAAAAAAATAAGGAATATTTATGGTGAGACAGTAACTGACTCTCACGGTGAGACAATAACAGGCGTTCACAGTGAGACAATAACAAGTGTTCACAGTGAGACAGTAAAAAGTGTCTACAGTGAGACCGTAACTATGAAACAGTAAGTCTTAAGATAGTAAAATTATAGAACTATTAGAGTTAAATAGTAATCTCAAGATAGTGATTTGTGAAATCGTAAAGTGGAAACAGTAAGATATGAAACAGTAAGATAACTACTTAAGATTTATCATACCCAATTCATGTATGATGTAATATATTCTTTTAGAATTTAGTAGTTTGGTGAATATATCAGCAAGATGATATTCAGTTCCAATGAAATCCAAAGTGATGTCACCTTTTTGATAATGATATCTCAAAAAGTGATGACTTACATCAATATGTTTTGTCTTAGAGTGTGAAATAGGATTTTTCAAGATGTTAATAGCACTTGTATTGTCACAATTTATAGGTACATGCCTGAATTGATATACACAATCTAGTAATGTGTGTTTCATCTACAAAATTTGTGCACAACAACTACTAGTAGCTATGTATTTATCTTCTGCAGTAGATAATGCAACAAAATTATGTTTCTTACTACACCATGATACTAGTGAATTGCCTAAAAAGTGATATGTTCCAGAGGTTCTATTTCTATCTAACTTACAACCACCGAAGTCAGCATTGGAATAATTAACTAATTTAAATGATTTTCCTTTGGGATAGAACAATCCTATATTGGATGTATGATTGAGTTATTTTAAAATTATCTTAACAATATTTAAATGAGATTCCTTAGGATTTCCTTGAAAATGATCACACATACACACACTAAATATAATGTCAGGTTGGCTAGAAGTTAAGTAGAGTAAACTTCCAATCATTCCTCTATAAGTGGTTTGATCAACAGATTTTCCATCTTCATAAAGATCCAACTTACAAGTGGTACTCATTAGAGTGTCACTACTTTTAGTGTTATCCAATCCAAAACGTTTTAGAATATCTCTATTATATTTGATTTTATTTAAAATAATACCATCATTATTTTGAAAGATTTTAAATCCAAGAAAGAATTTTAGTTCACCCATTAAACTCATTTCAAATTTTTTGTGCATCATTTTAGAAAATTCAACACATACAGAATTTTTTGAAGATCCAAAGATAATTTTATCTACATAAATTTGAACAACTAAAAAATAATTGGAAATTTGTTTTATAAAAAGGGTAGGATCAACAATTCCTTTTGTTAAACCTTTTTAAATAATAAAAGTACTTAATATATCATACCAAGCTCTTGGAGCTTGTTTTAAACCATACAAAGCTTTTGATAACTTAAAAATATGATTTGGAAAATGAGGGTTTGTAAAACCATGGGGTTGATCAACAAAGACATCCTCAACTATATACCCATTTAGAAATGCACTTTTGACATCCATTTGATATAGTTTGAAATTCATATGTGCAATATAAGCAAGTAGAATTCTTATGGCTTCAAGTATAGCTACTGGTGAAAAGGTCTCTTCATAGTTAATTCCTTCTTCTTGACTGTAGCCTTGTGCAACCAATCTAGCCTTGTTTATAACTGTGTTACCAGCTTCATCTACCATATTTCTAAATACCCATTTAGTGACTATGGTGAAAGTGTCTTTGGGTATTTCAACAAGTTTCCAAACTTGGTTATTTTCAAACTGATTAAGTTCTTCTTGCATAGCCATCACCCAAAATTCATCATCGATAGCATCATTAATGTTTTTAGGTTCAAGTTGTGACAAGAAGACTTGATGTTCAACCTGATTTCTAATAGAAGCTCTAGTTTGAGTTCCTTTGTCTAAGTATCCTACAACATCATCTAAGAGATGGTTATTAAGAGTTCTAAAAGCTCTATAAAAAGAAGGACTGGTGATTTTAGATTCTTCAACAAGATCTGGTTCATTGTGACTTGAGTATAAAGAATTTCTAGTACTGGATGTTTTCACAGATTCTTTCATAGGATGGTTTGAGGATTTTGAATTAATGTCTAGATTTGATACATCATCTTCCAGGTTCTCTAGAGTGGTCTTAAGATCATGTGTATATGTTTCATCAAATTTGACATGGACAGATTATTCCACACATTTAGTTCTTTTATTAAACACTCTATAGATTTTACTAGAAATTGAATATCCTAAGAAGATTACTTCATCACTCTTTGATGCATTTTTTTCAATATTGTATTTAGTGTTAAGGATATAGACTTTGTAACCAAAAACTTTGAAGGAGCTAACTTCGGGTTTTATATTGTTCCATAACTCATAAAGAGTCCTTTTAAGAATACATGTAATCAATACCCTATTGATTATGTAGCATGTTGTATTTACAGCTTCAACCCAAAAATAAATAGGTAGGTCATAATCACTAAGAATGGTTCTAGAAATCTCTTGTAGGGTTTTATTTCTTCTTTCTACAAATCCATTTTGTTAAGGTGTTCTAGGGATAGAGAATTTATGACTATAGCCATTTTGTGAGAAAAAGGTTTCAAAATCTTGATTTTCAAACTCACGACCATAATCAATTCTTAAGGATTTAATTTTATATCTACTAAGATTTTCTATAGTTTTGGCATATTTGGTAAAATGCAAGCAGGATTCACTTTTGTGCGCCAAAAAGAAAGTCCAAGTATATCTAGAAAAGTCATCTACAAGAACATAAACATAGTGCTTCCCATTTAAGCTAGAAACTCTATATGGTCCAAAAAAATCCATGTGAACCAATTCGAGAGGTTGATAAGTTGACACTTCTTTCTTTGGTTTGAAAGAAATTTTGTGTTGCTTTCCTTTCCGACAAGGATTACACACTTTAACATTTGGAAACTCAAGATTGGGTAGGACTTTGACTAAGCCTTTTCTAGTCAACTTTATAAGGGAGTGGGTGTTATAATGTTCTAGTATCCTATGAAAAATCCAAGAATCATTGTGAAACACACTTAAAAATGAATAATTTTGAGAATATAAAGAATCTAAGTTAACAGAATAAACTTTTTCATTTATCAATGCAGAAAACACTAATTCATCTTTAGAATTAAAGACATTGTAGGCATCATTTTTGAATTTAACATGAAATCCATCATCACATAAATGTGAGATACTAAGTAGATTATATTTCAATCCATCAAAAAACAGTACTTTATAAATCAAAAACTGAGTTAGAGTTACCGATTAGGCTAAGGCCAATAATCTTTCCTTTGGCATTTTCACCAGAGGTGACATGTCCTCCATAAATTCCTATTAAATTCTTGAAGCATGAGTAGTCGCCTATCATGTGTCTTGAACACCCACTGTACAAGAACCATATACTCTTACAGGAACTCTTTAAGAAGCTTTCCTATAAAATAGTCAAATAAAAACAGATTTTGGTACCCACACTTGTTTGGGTCTAGTAATATTTGTGATAAGTGATTTAGGAACCCATATCTACCTCATAGGTTTCCTATAAGCATTATGTAAAGTATTTAAAAAATAAACTCTATTTGGTCCAGAAAAGCTTGAAACAGTAGAAAGTGTGTCCTAACTTGAACTAGTTAAATGTTTTCCAGAATTGGGAGTAAAGATATATGTCCTAGATTTATAAACAAAATTATTTCTTCCAAAATTTCTTTTTCCAGGTGGAGAGCCAATGCCAGTAGTATATATAGGATAAATATATTTACCTAGAATTTGATTAAGGGTATTTTTCCCATTGGTAAAATTTTCTAAGTCTTTCTTAAATTGCTTATTAGATAGTTTTAGTTCATTGTTCTCATTGAGTAATTGAGCATTTTTCTCCCTTTCCATAGTGAGTTCAATTTTAACAGTTGAGGTAAGAGCATGATATTTCTTCAAATACTTGTATTTATATTTTATTTAATTGCATGTATCTTCAATAATATTACAGTATTCAAGAATTTCTTCATTAGACATATTTTCAGAGTCACTCTCATCTCCAGAACAGTATGAATTGTGTATAGGATATTCTAGTGTTACCTCAAATGTGTTTTTCATAAAAAACATATTGGATTTGTTAGATTGTTCATCATGTGATGATTATGAGTCACTTGAACTATCCTCAGAAGCACTCCATGTTTCTTTCATTGTCTTTTTATACTTTCTATCTTTTTCCTCATATTTATTTTTTTACTTGAGATTTGGACAGTCAGCCTTGATATGTCATTTTCTCTTACATTCATAGCAGACAATCTCATCAAACTTGTCACTTCTTTTCCAATATTTCTTCCAACTTACTTTGTGATCATATTTTCCCTTGAAGTTATGATTTCTGAAGAATTTCTTCTTCTTGTAAAATATCTTGAACCTTCTGGATAATTGATCCATCTCCTCATCACTATCAGGTGATTATTGTTCACTGCTAAAATTTTCTACAGAAACTTCCACTTTCCCTTTGTCTTTGTGTTTAGAGGTGGTGGTCTTGAATGAAACAGTCTTTCTTTTGGGTTCATCCTCCTCTTCCTTGTTGAATTTCATCTCCTCTTTATACATCATCAGTTTCCCAATGAGTTCTTTTACAGGTATCTTGCTGATATCACATGAATCTCTAATAGAGACAGAGGTTCCTCTCTATCTTTCAGGTAGGCATCTGAGAATTCTCATGATCTATTCCTTAGTAGTTACTTCTCTTCCAAGAGAAATCATTGTGTAGACAATTTTGTTGAACCTGATATAAATGTTAGAAATAGGCTCATCAGGTTTCATTTTAAAGTTATCATAATTAATAGTATAGGTATTAAGTCTCATTTCTTTCACACTCGATGTTCCTTCATGTGAAACAGATAAGGTATCCAAAATTTCATGGTAAGTTTTACAAGCAGAAAATCTATGAAATTCATCATCTCATAATGAGAAGTATAAATCATTCATAGATTTGAAATTGTTATTATAGGTAGTTTTGGTAGGTTCATCCCAAGTGATTCTATCAGTAGTAGGAATCCTATATTCATATATAATTGAAGACCAGATTTCAAAGCTCATACTTTCTAAATGCATTTTCATTTTGATTTTCCATTGAGTATAATGTGTTCCATTAAAGAATGGTGGTCTGTTTTTTGCAGCACCTTCCAATCTATTATCCATAATATAGGAATACATTAAATGAGCTAGAAATTTAGAATTAATAGAAATTTACAGATCTTTAAAGTACAACTAAAATCACAGTTAAATAGGGTTAAAAAAAGAGCCTTTAGAAAAAAATCCTTTGATACCAAATGTTGGTTAGAGTAGATTACTCAAGAGGGGGGTGAATTGAGTATCTATTCAAAATTTCTGTTTAAAAAATATTCTTAAAAGGGTTCCCTAATAAAGTTAAATACATCCCAGTTAATCAAGGTTATACTATTATGAAATTTTTAATATTAAATAATTTCTTAGAAGATTTATTAATTCTCAGTAATCTTAATATTGTTTATTAACATTACTTTTGAAGCTATTATAATAAGGTAATGCAATTATAACTTCTTTCCAAGATTAACTATCAAAGTAAATTTAGTGAATTCCGAATTAAATAGTAAAATAGAGACAACTAAAATAGACAGCACAACAGATATAAAACAAGTGGTTCAGTATCAAGATGAGATCTAATCCACTCCACTTGGTGATCACCTTCCACCAAGAAGTTTATATAAATAAACTAAATACACAGCCTGTATTGGGATTTATAATAGTACACAAGACTGTACAGGTCACATGAATTCTTCCACAGTTCTTTGTGGGTATGAACAATAGGTAACACACAATATCTTCCACACTTATCTGTTGGTATACACAAGTGTAAAAAGATGTTTGAGAAAGGATATATTCTATCCTTCAGTTTAATGCATGAGATAGTGTGTGTTTTTATACAGACACATACACACTTCTCAAAAGCTAAAAACAATGCACAATAGAGAAGAAGTATAGAGATAAGGTTAGAAGTGCTCTGAGTGTTAGTCCATGCTGCTCTAGACTTCTGAGATGAAACAGATGAAAAAATCAAGTCCTCTCATGGAAAACAGAGTATCGTAAGTCAGCTAGATCTGGCTCGTGTTCTTCATGGTATTGATAATATGAATATGTGATCAACGATTCTGATATATGGTGTCCATCTTGTTGATTAAAGAATTATTTGTGCATTCTTCAATAATGTTGAGTTGCATGTGTTGGTTCTTTTATCAAGAAAGCTCGTGTGTTCTTAGTTGTTACGCTCTATGTGTGTATTTTTATTTATGGGCCACACTTCTCTTTTATTATTAGAGTGAATGTGTTAGAGCTGACAGGTTGCATGTATTCTACACCTTGTACCTCGTACTGTCAGGTGACATGTCTATAAAGAAACATTAATTATGGCAGTGCATTTAAAATCTTCAAATATGACCGTTAGAAATTAAATTGAGAAATGAAAAAACAGATTAAGAAACAATGTCACCATTTTTCTATAAACAGTGTCTCCATGAAATAGTGTCTTCTTGAAAATGGTGTCTGGATAGTCACGATGTATGGATAGTCATGGTGTATGGATGGTCACGGTGTCTGGATGGTCATGGTGTCTGGATGGTCACGGTGTCTGGTCACGGTGTTTAGTCACGGTGTCTGGTCACGGTGTCTGGTCACGGTGTCTGGTCATGGTGTCTCATCACAGTGTCTGGTCACGATGTCTGGTCATGATGTCTGGTCATGGTGTCTGGTCACGGTGTCTGGTCACAGTGTCTGGTCATGGTGTCTGGTCACGGTGTCTGGTCACGGTGTCTGGTCATGGTGTTTGGGTCCTTTTCCAGAAAAACATAACTGGTGGAAGACTCACGGTGTCTCAAACTTAGCTAAATATCTGTATTCAGATTTAAGCAGTGATATTCATAGAATGGATTAGACTTAATCATTCATCAGAGAAATCATTATAAAGTAAATCAAATATATTGTACAGTAATCAAAATTAATGTATAGCAATTAAGATATTGGATAGCCTTAATTAAAGTATAATGATACTAATCATCTATGTATATGATTTGAGATAGATTACAGAGGATTAATAGGCTTTACAGAATATATATTATTTGAGATATATTACACAGGATTAACAGGCTTTAAAAAAAATATATGAATTGAGATAGATTACACATGATTAACAGGATTTACAGAATATATATGATTTGATATAAATTACACAGGATTAACAATCTTTACAGAATATATATGATTTGAGATAGATTAAATAGGATTAATAGGATTACAGAATATATATGATTTGTGATCATTAAAACGTGATTAATACATGAGGAGTCCAACATGAAGCATGAAAATACATGTTTTATTATAGAAAATAAGAGGAAAGGTTAGTAAAATATCCAATAATAACTCTAAGTATAAATTTTTAGTTTCATTGGGAATATTATAAATAACCAAGAGGGTAGTGAATTATCCCTTTTAAATAAATTTTAAATATTTAAGGTTATTATATCAGAGTTATTAAAGTAAAATTAGTAAAAACAAAATGAAATAGACATAAGAGATTTTTATAGTGGTTTAAATCTAAATGATCCTAGTCAACTCTTCACCCCTATCACTATAGTTACCCAAGCCTTTTATACATATTATAACATGTTTTTTTAATATAAACATCTATTAATTACAACCCAAATATTTTGAGGCCTAGTGTCTTTGGAAGAAAATGTACATAATACATCAAAGTGAGACTAAAATAAAAAATCTTTGTTTTATTCTCCATAATTAGATCCTAAATCATTTAGAGATCCTAAAAATGCATGGGATAACCTAGGAAATACATAGAAAAAATGGGTGAGATAAAAACCCCAGTATGGGAATAAACATGACTGACTGAATGGCCCGAAGGCCTCAATTTTTATTTATTTTTTGACAAACCCCATTTCAAGGAGAAAGAGGGAAACCTCACATGACTTCAAATAAATGGATACATGACATAACCCAGTACTAAAACAAGACTACAAGAAATACCCCTCCCCAGCATCAACATCGTTATGGAAAGACTTCATAAATGCATTGATAATCAGCAAGCTATCCCGTGCAAAGATGCACGTGCCTGGTACCGATGGCTAGGCCATACCCTCTCAATCATCCAAATCCGAATAGCCATGCATAGTGGAATCTACCTTCTTTGAGTCCTCATCTGAGGCATTAAATTGTAGAATGTCTGGACCAAGCCATCATCCAAAATACAAACCATCAAATACAACCATGTTTCAACTTTGCCAACTATTCTGACCTTACTCCAAAAAAAAATAGATAACCACTCCAAGAAATATCTCCACTACCTGCAACTCTCATAACCATCATCAAACTCCAGAAAAACAAACAATAATCCAATTTCATCATCCAGATGTTGAAGCCAATAGCAACCTGGCTGAAGTAAACCATGAGAAAAATCCACACAACACACATTGACCTTACATTGCCAAGATTGTGAATTCCATTGCCCAGAACCGCCTCCACTGAGCCAAAAAACAACAACATGACGCCATATTAGTGAACAAAAGATGCTGAAACCTCTTCTGCATCCACAGATCAAGAGAACCATCCTCAAAATTTCTTCACACCTTCCCCTTCACCCAAAGACGCATAGTAAACACCGCCAGAAAACCAAACACCACCTTGAACAAAACCCAACTCCAACAACAATCGACCCCGAATCGAAACAAAATAGAATCCAAAACCACCTTAAGACTGGTCACACAGCGGAATAAAACCAAAATAGGAAGCAAAAAAGAAATAAGATCAAACTTTCACCACCACGCCTAAAGAAAACCCCATCACGATCCAAACCCAAACCCTGTCGCCGCCAACCAGGTCACCCGCGAAGAACCCGACACCTCCCAATGCACCTCCTAAGACGAAACAACACCCTCAGGCCGCGAAAGCTAGAACTCGTCCATTGGAACCATATCACACTACTATGGAGGCCCTATCCAACAAAAAGGAGTTGAGCAGGAAGCCAACTAGCAGCAATGTAAAACGCCAAGACGACCGAGTCTATGAAGCCGCACGACACCACCATGGTAAGAAGACGCCGTCACGAGACTAAATATTTACCCAATGAATTAGAGTGCTATCTAGGTGCACCCATCATATCATCTTCATGATTTATATATTCCACATAAAGGAAATAAATCATAAGATATAACATAAGAATTAACCATGGAAAGAAAATGGGTTTCATAATATTGCATTATATCATAATCAAAATAAATTTCATAATGAAGGCATTTGAGAAATGAAAAAAAAGAATGTATTACCCCAGCAAACTAAGTTAAAATAAGATAGTAATATATGTGATAGAAATATACACATAATTTATAAGTAATCCGCAACATAAAATGTTTTCATCATTGATGAAAATTTCTTTAAAATATTATATGGAATATTTCTTGAGTAAAATAATCTTTTCAATTTTAAATCACTGCATACAAATATAAAAATTTCAAAAATTTTATAGAAAAAATTTTATTTAAAAAAATAATGATGAAAAATTATAAAGGAAGATTCAAATAATTGAGTGTAATGATTGTGGTTAATTACATACATTACATAAAAGTTAAAGGAACATTTTTTTTCACTCTATTTTAAAAATGTTAAAAAGTACCTAGTTAAGAAAATGACAAGAAGATTCCTTTCAAACCATTTTATAAAAATTCAACAATGGATAAAAATTTATTTAATAAATCATATGGAGAATGATAAAAATATTATTGAATTTTTTTTATAAAACATGGATATGGAAGAAAAAGGATTTTCGATCGAAGAGATAAATGAATACATTTTTTCTTAAAAACACTATATAAACCATTTTAAGTACCAAAGAGGGTAAAATGCCACTATTACTTGAAAATTTCATGAACAATGATATTAGAATAAAATAAAATGGTTTTATTATAAATTAATTTACTATAATGGAAATTTAAGTATAAATAGTCCTGATTAAAATGAGATTGAAGTATAAAGCCTCACCGCTTTGGTAACTTTTGAAAAATAACCACCATGAATGAATTAATTGAATTATAACTTAAAATATCATGAATTAAGAAGTATTAATTATATAATATGTAAAGGGGTAGTATATACACCATTCAAATAAATTATGTGCATAAAAGAACATGTGTCTTAAAGAAGGAAGTTTTGAGATAAAACCCTTACCTCGAGTCCAGACATTGTCATGTATCTATTTTATCTCCTATATAATAAGATTATATCAATTTTTTTTAATAAACTTTTACAAGTTTAATCCCTTATTCTAAATAATTTATTTCATTTATTTTAATGACATATTTAATTACTTAATCAGTTATATCCACGTCAGGTGTTTTGATGACGCTCATTTCATAATTTCAAAACAACATCGGTGTGTTGACCGTGGTCAAAGGGGTCATTTTTACATAATATCTAGAATAATAATAATGAAATAATTATAATTTATATAAATTAATTATACTTTTAAAAATAACCTTGAATTATGGTTATGAAAAATGAACTATGTTACAATTATGGAGACTCTAGGCCATACATACGCATATGCCATGTTTCTATTTTCCATCGATCATGATGGAAATAAGGTAAGTGTTATTTTATTTTTAAATAATGATAATAATATAATAAATATCATATTATTTCTTCAAATTAACTTACATATACCATCCATGTGATGCAATAATAAAAAATGAATCACATCGCTTCGTGAGGTGGTAGTCTGTTATACACACGAACAATGTTATCATTTTACAATGGATAGTATGGTAATAAATTATATTATATATTAATTTTAAATAATGACAAATATTTCATGAATATCATATATAAACATAAAATCCATCATAATGAACATCTGCGAGAGGCGATGATGGAAAATATATTACATAGATTCGTGAGGCGGTAGTCCGCTGTACACATGAACGATGGTTTCGTTTCCCATTTGATAGAATAGGAGATAAATTTAGGTTATTACATTAAAATAATAAAATATAAGTATATGAGAGATAATTATATTATTATATAAACATTATTATTTAATATTTTAAGGAGGTGTAAGAATAAATAAGACAAAGATGCTTGGTTAGAAAGAATACCTCTTCTTTGGATCACCTATTTAGCATTATACTTAAATCCTCACTAGATTGAATTTATGATAAAAAAAGGCCTCTAGGGAATGTTAAGGGAACTAGGGAAGGTATTGGCCGAAATAAAAGGCTTTAGATATGTAAATTGGAGAGGAGATTGGGTGCCCTTTTATCAGTGGGTGAGAGGACACACTTGAAATTTTTGAAAATAAAAAGATATAACCATGTTTTACATAAGAAAAAAGTCTCAAAAAATGGAATATTATAGAATATTATATCATATATGGTCAAAATATGTCCATAAAATATGTTTTGGACAAGTTATTAGGGTATTTTAATCCTTATATTTTTAGTTTAACCCCAGGTAAACCCATTTTAACCTTAACTACGATAATTAATTTTTACTATTAATTATGACAAAAAATTGAGTTGAACTAATTATATAATATTAATTATTATGATTAAAAATATGGAATCCATTTTTATAAATTAAATTCATATAAGTGGTAGAATTTAATTTAAAATTAAACCTGATGACGTGACAAAAAATAGTTTTCCAAAGAAAAAGTTTTCATAAGTATAAACATTTTTTATATAAAAAATCAACATTAAATTAATTAAAATGACCTAAATTGGATTAATAATAAAATAATTGAACTTATTTTAGTTTTAAACAATTTTAAACAAAATATAACTTTCTAAATGATTTAAATGATAAGACAACTTTCAATAAAACCCACTATTTTTCACAATTCATTAAAAAATGATTTTTTTAGAAAACCCCCAAAAATTAATCCTACGTTATTTTTGACATTTTTATTCCATTTTTTTTATTTTTTTCAAATACATTTTATAAAATTGAAAAAAATTATTTTTATTATTTTTCCATATAAAGAAATAAAAAACAATTTTTTTGAGAAAAAAATATTTTTGAAGCCTATAAAGACTTTACCAAGAATTAAGTGCTTATTTATCAATATATTTTCTTTATAATTAATAATTAATTTTAAAAATTTGGTTATTACTATTAATACCACCAAATTTAATGGCTATGTTATAACAATCATGTTTAAATAACAATATTTTAATAGTATATCGTGGTTCGTTTAAACTCAGTGTTGCATGTTGTATACGATATCAAACATATTTTTATTTTAAAATATCTAGGTTTTAAATTATACCCACTTAAATAAATCATTTTCTCACAATTTGAACGTATGCCCATTAATCAAGGGTTTAACATTAAAAAAATTCCTTTTTAGAAAACCCACATCATAAAAAGGGTTAATAAAACTTCCACTTTAAAAGAGGAAAAAAAATATAATGGTCATCACAAAACTATGTTTCCAAATAGGAGGACAATGGTGGGAAGTGAAAACATGGATTTGGAAATAAGATACATCTATGAGATAACATTATACTTTTTTTAAGTGAGAATAGATCATTAATTTATAAAAAATGAATAACATTTTATTTAAAGGTCCTTTTACTAAATTTGAGGGATCCTTTTAGCATTTAGACTAAGAAAATAAGAAAATATACTTAATTGAAAAGTATAATTTCATACTTTATTCAATTTTCACCACAAAATCATTATTTTTCTCCAAAAAATGAGTAATAAAGACGATTTTTTCATTCCATAAGCACTAAAAGTAACTTCTAACGTATCACATGATTCCACAAAATGATATAAAGATATTTTTATTATCTTTATACATTAACCAAAACTAGAAATTGTAAAAATAAGGTAAGACAATTTTAATAATTAATAATCCTTATATCAAAATCCAAAGTCTAACTCAAATCATTCCATAATTAAATAACCCTACATTTCAAATAACTACAACGTTCAAAGATTTAATTGTGTTCTTCCCAAATAATCTTTCACATTAAATCACATGTTAGACCTAAGGGTTACATATTAATCATTTAAAAATACTATTTTTTTTCAAAATATTAGATACTAAAATATGTTTCCCAAAAATCAAATTAAAATTTATTATCTAAATTTATTAAGTAAAAACAATGTCATACTAACTAGTACATCACATAGGCCAATGGTAGGCACTGCATGCTTATCAACCTTTGGTTGTGGGTTAAAGCCCCGTGACCTTGACAGATGTTATGAGTTGCCACTCGATATGCAAGTTGTTATTTTTATAAAACCATATTTATATAATTATTATACCATTCCTAAAAATATGATTAATATCCTCAAAATGAAATTAATCATCAAATCTATTTTTAACCACTAAAGTCTCCTATACAACTTATTTTTTTTCCAAAAAAATAAAATAATTTTAATTGACTATATTTACCTCAACATCAAACACATATTAAAGATTATCTTCTCCTAAATCATGTGTTTTTTCATAAAATATCACCTTTAAATTAAATCACCTTTATAGGTCAATAGTACCATTCAACATATTCCATCAAATCCTTAAAGAAAAACTATTGAAGAACAATCATCAAATGCTTCCTAATTCTTAAAACCAGTATACCATTGATAAAAAAAAATACTTCAACAACATGATTCTCGATTTACAACACCTAAAAACTTAAACCATTATAATTTAATGATTTTCATAACATTATACATTAATAATTAATCCTTAGATTAAGGTATTGACTCAAATAATGGCTAAGTTCCCCATATCTGCAACATTGAATTGTTAATGGTGCCTTAGGTTAGACTTTATTTTCCTCTGTATTGTTAACCATACTCTTCATTTTTATTTTGAAAATGGATAATTTTTCCCCTCCTTTTCCACACATTAAGCATCTTACAGATCCTTTAAGGGATGTTCCATGGTGCCTCTTCACTCATTTTTTACAAGCAAGAAATTGAATCTTCTTTTATTTATCACCTTTAATACTTGAACTTCCATGAGACATAATCATTCTCTTCTTTGACGTGCTTAGAAATTCAACTATGTTCCAATTGTTAATCATAATTCTAGATAAATCATTTGTAATTATCACTACATTTCTAACTTCCATTCCCATCAGGTTTATAATCTCATTGGGTGAATCATTATATTTCCCATCACATTAGTTGTTAGCATCACTACCATAAATTTCCTCTATCCCAATGGATCTATACCCACAGTTTATAGAAACTTTGGGTATATATTTTTTCCCAATACTATACCCATGGTTTTAAAAAACTATTGGTATAGGTTTATCTATACTAATGGGTTTTTAAAAACCAAGGGAATAACAATTTAAATAGGGAGGCTCTCTTAGGCTTCTCCTCCCCTCCTCCTCATTCGAACCCTAATCCCTCCCATACAACCTCACGTCCCCATCCCCTCAAGAAATTTTGGCCTCCTCTCTCCCATCCTCAATCGCATTTGGAACCCCCTCCCTCCTAGGTGATTTTGGCCTCCCCCTCCCCTCCTTAGGTGAATTTGGAACCCCCAGGCAACATTGCACCCATCGATAGGTGTTCTTCCACCATTTATGGAATTTTTTTATTTATATATTTAAGAGGTAATATTTCCTTCCCTCCTATTATTTATTCTCTCATATTACTCCATTTTCATGGGCATGAGTCGATTTTATAAATCTACTTTGATTCGATATGTATATTTTAATTTTTTTGGATATTGTAAAAATTAATTTGTTTTTTCTATAGTTTTTTAATATTTTTTGAGTGTTTTACATTACAGAGGCATGCTTTTCCATTTTAGTTTATGTCTTTTGTAGGAAAAAAGTTTCACAATGGTTTATTTGACCAGTTAACACTAGTTTTCAACCACTAGGGATTAGGTTAGTGTGAATTAGCCTATATGATAACCTATTTTAAGTCTAAATACTTGGGCCACCAAACTTATTTATTACAGTCAAGACCATTTTTGTTTTTTAATGTACTTGATAATAGATATTTTTAAATTGAGAGATCAAATGGAACTAATATATTTAAGGTTGATATATGGAATTTATATAAATAAATATATTGTTCTCTAACTTTATTCTATGACATATATGTTATATGTTTTGTTTCAAAAAATAAAAATAACATAAAAAATACAAATTAATTTAATTAATAATTTTTTTAAATAAATTACATGTTTTATTAATTAGAGTACTTCATTTATTCTTATAACATCAATTATTTTTTATATTATTAGTTCATTAATAATGGTTTCAAAATTGAATAATATTTTAACCAATGTTTTGTATAAGATAATTTCCTTTAGAATTAGAGACATTTGACGTAGAAGTGACCCAAAAATAAGAACATGTGGATAGTTTTTAATAAAATGAAAATTCTTGATAAAATATATAAATAATGATGGATATTCATTTTTATGGGGTCATGTATTTTAATTTTCTTTTGATGGAGAATCAATGGATAAATATTTAGAGTCTTCCCACTAAGTACCTAGTATCCCCATGTCTAATTCATTTTAAATTTGGACACTTTTTCCATTTTATTTCATTTATTTTTCCTCAACTTTGGGTTTCCTTTATCCCTCATTTCTCTTGTTCATTATCACAAGTGGGATAAGATCTTATTTTGACCATATTCTATCTCATTTTTATCCCTTGTATTCAAGGTGTTCTATGGTTATTCAGTTTCATTGATTCACATTATATCCTTTATTCCTTTTTTATTTTTTCTCCCCATATCCTTCTTTTTACATGATTATTATTATATAAATTTCATTATCTATATATATAAGTAACCAATTAAATGGAATAATTATGAATAAATAATTTATTTATTTGATTAAAAATAACAAAAATATAAGATGAATAATAATAATATTTTTCATATATTAAAAAAAACATTAATTGTATTTCTGAAAATAATTAATAATTGAATAATAAAATATAAAAATTAATTATATATAATGATTAGTTTACCCTTAATTAGATTTAGTTTTACCTTTAATTAACTTTGTTCTACACTTAATTAACTTTTTTTACCCTTACTCATCTTTAGTTTACCCCTACTTAACTTTAGTTTTCCCTTACTTAGCTTTAGTTTACCTTTACTTAGCTTTAGTTTTACCTTTACTTAACTTTAGTTTACCCTTAAAATTTTTTAACCCTTACTTATCTTTAGTTTACCCTTACGTAACCTTAGGGCTCCCTTAATTAACTATATTTTACCCTCACTTAAATTTGTTTTACCCCTTACTTACCTTTAGTTTACCCTTTCTTACCTTATATCCCCCTTAGATTTAGTTTACCCTTCCCTACCTTTGTTTTGCTCTTAACTTTGTTTAACCCTTACTTAACTTTTTTTGATCCTTAATTAATGTTGTTTACCCTTAATTAACTTTAGTTCACCCTTAATTAACTTTATACCACCCTTACTTAACTTTAGTTTACCCCTTACTTTGATTTAGTTTACCATTATTTAACTTTGTTTTACTCTTACTTAGCTTCGTTTTACCCTTAATTAACTTTAGTTTACCCTTACTTGGTATTCATTAATTCCCTCTACACTATACTTTTAATTTGTATTTGAATATGGATATCATTGTAATTATGGTTTAGATTGTTGATTGGAGCATAATTTGTTTCCCTATAATAGAATGGATAGAATCTGGATGCATCATACAGATCATATTTCAATCGAGTTTCAATAGAATTTAGAAACCTTTTTAGATTTTTCATTTAATAATGCTTCATATGGAGGTCATATACAATGTATATTTAAAATTTTATTGGAATACCATGGTTAAGCCATGAAAAATTTATTTACCATATAACAAAATCTGAATTTAAAACAAACTATTATGATTGGAATCACAATGGAGAGACGAGATAGTCTTCTAATATTCATGACAAAAAAATAAGTGGTATGGAGAATTTGATATTTGATATATTTCCATTTGTGAATCAACATTATAGAGATAATATGCTAGTGAAATAATACAATGATATCAATACACTTGAGGAAAAGACTGAATATGATGATGTTGAGAGAGTGAAAAATTTAATGGATGATGCCAGAACTTCTATATATCAGGAATGCACTAAAATAACAAATTTTGAATTTTTAATGCATTTATATAATTGAAAAAAGTGTATGGAATTTATAATATCACAATTTATTATATTATTACCTTATTGAAGGACTTTATTCATGATGGTGTATATATTCCCTCACATCATTACATGGTAATGAAGTTAATTAAGTAGCTCAGATTTTCTACTAATAAAATTCATGCATGTCTGAAATATTTTAGTTTATTTTGGGAGGAAATAGTTGATCTTAATTGCTATAAAGAATGTGGTATATCTCGATGGAAGTAAAATTAAAATGTAACTCCATCTTATGTGCCACATAAACTCATGTGGCACTTTCCATTAATTCCCAGGCTTCAAAATCTATTAATGTCTGATAAAATCTCATCCAATATTAGATGGAATGATGCTAAGAGAATTAAAGGTAATGATGAGTTGGTTTATCTTTAAAATGAAATTATCATGGTGGGAATTTGATGCACAACATCCCAATTTTTTAGCTGAGGTTCGTAATGTCAGGTTGAGTCTATCTAGTGATGGGTTTAATCCATTTGGTCAAATGCTTACTAATTACAGCAAGTGGCCTATTTCTATTCATATTTATAATCTTTCTACATGGATGTGTATAAAGAAAACTTTCAATTTATTTATTATACTACTATCTAGACCTTATGATCCTATAAATGATATAGACGTGAACTTGCATCCTTTAATAAGAGAATTGAAGAATCTTTGAGATATAAGTGTGTGCACATTCGATGCTTCTTTAAAAAATATATTCTAGATGTGTGTTGCCCTTTTATGGACTATAAATGATTTCCCTGCTTATGAAATGATGTCTAGTTGAAGTATAAATGGAAAAATATAAAGTCCCATTTTTTTAAAGAATACATGATTGAGAAATCTTAAATATCTTCATAGTTTCAGTTTCATGGGGTATCTAATATTCTTTCCAATAGATCATCAATATAGGAAGAATCACCAGAGGTTTGATAATACTGCTGACACTAAAAAACCACCTCAACATATGTTAGGAACTTATGCAATTAAGGAATTTAAATATTTCATTTTTTCATTAGGGAAAGGTCAGATGAAATCTAAAATAGGAAAAATGTTGACACTGAAGCCACTTACAATTGGAAAAAGAGAAGTAACTTTTTTGAGTTTCCATATTTGTCTACCAATTTATTATGTCATTGTTTATACATAATGCACATTGAGAAAAATCTATGTGAAATGTTGATTTCGATTCTTCTAAATATCAAGGGGAAGACCAAATATGACTTACGATCTTTCCGTGACTTATTGGATTTGGGTATTCAACCAGAATTGCATCCTGTGTGTATCGGTGAAAACAAATAGAAATTTCTTTGTGCTTCTTATATGATGGCACCTTTATAGAAAAATCAATTTCTAGAAGTATTGTAGAATATCTAGGTTCTTAATGGATATTCTAGCAACATATCTAAATGATCAAACAGAAGGGATTTGAAACTAAAATCCCTAAAAACTCATGATTATCACATCTTTCTTCATGAATTAATTCTAATAGTAATTAAACATTTTATATCCAATAATGTATGGGTGACAGTGATTTTCTTAAGCCATTTTATTGAGACATTTATGCTAAAAGTTTATCAAAGTCTTTCTTGATAAAAATGCAGCAAGAGGTGCCTATAACGACCCATACTTTACATACATTGTTATTACTTCAGAATTGAAGCACACTTATTACAACATATAACAAAACCAAGAAAGGACCGTATAGGTATAGTGTCTTTTGAAACTGGGAAACATAAACAACTGGTTCATAAAGCATCTACTTTTCCTCCCATTTATTTCATCATATATAGAGTCCCTTTTTGGCATATTCTACTTAATAACCTTCTTCCTGACCTGGGGAAATAAAACATACAAAAGGGTGAGCTCAAATGCTCAGTAAGGGTAAACAAAAGAAATATCAATCACATCATATACATAAGAATATAACTTTTGGAAATCTTAACCTGCAAAAGAGATCATAATATCATAACATGTGATAAATCATAGAAGTGAAATATAATCCCAATAATCATAACTTAAAACATGAAACTTTGTGGCATAGACACATAATTATAGAGAATCATATCCTATTAGTCAAGACTCATTGCCAAGACTTTCTTAGTGGACAAAGTCCATTTCTGAACCGAGTCACCCTTGTTTCAGTCCTATTTCACTGAACCAGTATAACCTACCATTCTAGCCAATTCTATCTCATGAGATATAAAATCTTTACCCAATGCATTGGAGGGAGATATAGGTCCCACCCATCTCATAATTATTCCATTCTTATGTGTGCCACAAAATCATAAACCATACATCATAGCATAACCCATGTAATAAAAATGGGATTCTTAAACATCGTGACATCATAAAAAAATTCATATAAGATAAAGGAATTCATAAAAATAATTCCATAATAACATAATCAAATCAATGTAATAATAGGGATAGAAACAAAACCCTTTATTATCTTAGATGGAAAATAATTTTGATAAAACACTTGAACTCCATTCTTGAGGAAAATATCCTTTCTGCTTCAAAAACACTTTTCCTTTCTTAACATGTCATAAAACTATAACTAAAAGAAGTTGATTAAAAATAAACTTGAAAACTTGTAAAGGAAGCTTCTTGGAAATAATGTTTTAAAAATCCATTCATGCCGTATAAGTTAAAAAAAACATTCTTCTCATACTTTTGTTAGAAAAGTCAAAAAAGTACCTCGTATGAAAAACGAAAAAAGATTCCTTTAATATATTTTACTAAAAACTCACAGAAGGGTAAAATAGGATTTAAAAAATTGTAGGTGAATGGAAATAATATTACATATTGAGGAAACATGGATGTGGATGATAAAATACACCCCAGTAGATGCCAAAGTATAAACAATCTCGGATAAAAATGAGATTGTGATATTTCCCTTACCTTTGGTCAGATATGCTTTGTACGTGTCCGAACCTCCTGTATAATGATTTAAATAATGTTATTGACTTATTAAATAATCATACTTATTTTTATGATATCATATATGGTCATATTCTTAGCTTATTATTAGTAATATTTCATTACTACTTGTTATTCGGGTGTTTATTACTTTTTGTTCTTATGCGTGTTTTGTCGAATAAATTCTTATTCTTCTCTTTAGGTTATAGATAACACATTTCCATAATGTTATTAGTGTAATATATATCATATTAATTAATTTAATTCATTTATATAATCATTATGAAATGAATATCATGTAGAACGAGTCGCATCACATCGTGGAGACGGTATTCCGTACGTACGCACGAGTGATGATATCATTCCTATGATCGTGGAATTGTATTGGAGTGTATGTATACTATTTCAGAATCAATATCACTTTATAATAGTCATATATAGTCATTATTTACACCATTATACCCATCCAAGTAAGGTGGTGGTGGAAAATATATTACACCACGGCGTGGAGACGGTATTTCGTATGTACGCACGCGCAGTGATTTATTTTTCCATAGGATGGATAGATGGTGGAATAGGGTTGTTTCATACTTATAATAACATATCAGTATATGAGTGATACTGATGTTATTACTTCATAATGAAACAACTAAAGAAGAAGAAGTGGAAGAAGAAATAAAGATGAAAGAATCGGTAACGGACATTACCTCTTCTTTGAAGTGCTTCTTTGAGACCTCCTTTTAGGGCACTAAAATAGGTCTTTGAAGAAGACCAGAACCTCTAGGATGTCTCTAGGGAAGTGAAGAGGAGAAAGTGGCAGGGTTTGGCTGAGCTTGAAGGCTCAAAGTGGTGTGAGGAAGAGGGGGAGGAGGTGCCCTTTTATAAGGGAGGAGAGGGGCACCTTTGGAATAACTAAAAATATTATTTTATTATAAAGTCAAGTTCGGTTTTAAATAGCTCCAAATTGAGTTATTTCGAAGATAATGTGGGGATGGGTCTAAATCCTCTCATACAATAGGATTTAGACAAGTTTAGGTCATTATATTAACCTTATCTTTTAGTTTTAACTCTTAGTTAATTAGATTGACATTTACCATGTCACTTTGTATTTTTATATTATATAGTTAATAAACTTACCATATACATCCAAGCGACCCCCAAGTTGTGTTTTATTAATATATATAACCTTATCTAAGTCATTTGGCCGAACTTTATATTTTTAGGAATAAAATAACAATTAATTATATAATATTTGTTTTAAAAACTATTTTATGTCAATTTTGACACTATTCAATAGTTGATTTTTTTGAAACTCATAACAGAATGATTACTTTGACAAAAGTTAATTAAATCAATCCCAACATGTCATATTAACCTAAAAAATTAGTTTAATTCATAAAAAGTCTCAAATTATACTTATTTAGGTATTTATAATATCAATTATTCTAATTTTTCACTATCATGGTAATTACTGCATCATCATTGTATCATAAATAAATTAAATTATTTAATGTCTAAAAATTACAAATAAAATACCATTATGTAGGAAATATTTTTATCTTTCTAATTAATATTTATAGTCGAATTTATCTTATGTATAACCCCATATTAAAAATTATTTACTTATTAAACTTTGATTTTAACTATTTTAACCCTTCTTTAAATAAATTAATAATAAATGTCCTAATCTAATCCAAGTGGGCCTAAATGGTCATATTTTATTCCTAAGTTTGTTTTTGGTCAAATTAAACTTGTCCAATAGAATTAGGACATGTGTTAGAGTAATAATAATATCATTTGTACCCTTAATTATCCTATTTACTTTTAACCATGGTAAAAAAAAGTAAAAAGTTACTATTCACCAAAAAAATTATTTTCATCTCATTGAACCACATTTTACTTACTGACATCAACCGTGTCTCTCGGATTTTCGAAATTCCACTCACATAAGCGGTAAAATTAAGTTTTATGAGAAATTCAGTTTTTTTAACGACCACTTAGTGGTTTCACTATTCATCAAAAATTGAAAGTTTTCAGAAAAATACCAAAATTTCACCCTAGGCTAATTTCGATATTCTGAAACCAAAAATGAAGTCCATTTTGAAAAATAAAATTTATAAAATTTCAAAAATTGGTTATTACTATTCATAATGGCTAGTTTTAATAATATTTTAATAGCATATCGTTGTTTAGTGAAACTCGGTATTGCGTACGATGCAAGCTATCGAGGAAGATCGCGATTTCGTGTAAAGAAAGCCAAGCAAGTGTTGTGTGTAGAAAAAGATTCCTTTGATGATTTATATAACATAAAAGTCTCAGGTGTTACATTCTACCCCCCTTAAAATGAATTTCGCCCTCGAAATTCATCACTTTGTAACAAACAGATGAGGATACCTCTCCCTCATCATATCCTCAAGCTCCCATGTAGCTTCTTCTAATTGGTGGTTCCTCTATAAAACTTTCACCAATCGAGTGGTCTTGTTTCGTAGTACTTTTTCGCTACAATCCAGAATCTCTATCGGTTGTTCTTCATAAGAAAGATCTTGCTCCAACGGTACAACTTCTGAGCTGAGTACATGTGAAGGATCAGGTATGTACTTTCTCAGGAGAGATACATGGAACACATCGTGAACTTGAGAGATATTTGGTGGAAGCTCCAATCGGTAAGCTACCTTCCCAACACGATCCAGTATTTCGAAAGGACCGATATATCTAGGTCTCAACTTCCCCTTCTTTCCAAATCTCATAACCCTCTTCCAGGGAGATATTCGTAAGAACACTTTATCACCCACTTCAAACTCTAGGTCTTTTCTTCGGCTGTCGGTATAACTTTTCTGTCGACTCTGAGCTGCTCTTATGTGTTGTTGAATAGATCTGACCTTTTCTGCCATTTCATCAACGAGATCAGGTCCTAATAGCTTTCTTTCCCTAACTTCATCCCAGCAAGTTGGAGTCCTGCATTTCTTTCCATAGAGAGCTTCATAAGGATCCATCTGAATACTGGAGTGAAAGCTATTATTATAAGAAAATTCCACCAAAGGTAGGTGTTGATCCCAACCACATTTGAAATCCGTAGAGCAAGCTCTCAACATATCTTCTAGAGTTTGAATTTTTCTCTCAGACGGACCGTCTGTCTGAGGATGATAAGCAGTGTTGAAACTCAACTATGTATCCAGAGTATGCTGAAGACTTCGCCAGAACTTAGAGGTAAATCTCGGATCCCGATCAGATATAATAGAAAGTGGTACTCCATGAAATCTTACCACTTCCTTTACATATATCCTGGCAAGTTGATCCAGAGAGAAATCCTCTCTAACAGCAATGAAGTGTGCAGACTTTGTAAGACGATCAACTGTGACCCAGATAGCATTATTGACTTTGGATGTTTTAGGAAGTCCTGTGACAAATTCCATAGTGATGTTTTCCCATTTCCATTCGGGTATGGGTAATGGTTTTAACATCCCCTTAGACTTCTGTCTCTCAGCTTTAACTTGTTGACAAACCAAGCATCGAGAGACATATTTAGCAACATCTCTTTTCATGCCATCCCACCAGAAGTACTCTTTCAGGTCCCTATACATCTTCGTGCTTCCAGGATGAATAGAGAATGAAGAACTATGAGCCTCATCTTGCAGCTCTTTCTTTAATTCGGGGATGGGAGGAACACAAATCCGATTCCTGAACTTTATTATCCCATCACAATCAAGGTTGAATTCTGGAACATTTCTCACCTTCTTTTGTAACTCGACATCTTCTTTCTGTGCCTCTTTAATCTTCACATGTATAGATGGTTGAACATTCATTTGAGAAAGATATGATTTTTCCCCTTCCATTATAATTCCAAGATCCATTCTTTGTAAATCCATAAATATTGGATCTTTTGTGATCCTCATCATGGATAAACTTGCATGGTCTTGTTGACTTAATGCATCTGCCACCTTGTTTGATTTCCCAGGGTGGTAATGGATTGAGCAGTCGTAATCCTTAATCAGCTCCAACCATCTTCTTTGGCGCATATTCAACTCCTTTTGTGTGAAAATATACTTTAAACTTTTATGATCAGTATAAATATCACACCTTTCACCATAAAGGTAATGCCTCCAAATCTTTAATGCAAAGATTACCGCAGCTAACTCCAAATCATGAGTTGGGTAATTTTGCTCATGTATTTTCAACTGTCGTGAGGCATAAGCTATCACCATATCATTTTGCATAAGAACACACCCCAATCCCTTCTTGGATGCATCACTGTAGATCACAAACCTTTCTCCACTACAAGGCAGTGTGAGCACAGGTGCACTGGATAACCTTCTTTTCAACTCCTTGAAATTCTCTTCACATTCCTCCGTCCAAACAAACTTAACTCCTTTCTGAGTCAACTTGGTGAGTGGATTAGATAATCATGAAAAATCTTTCACAAAACATCGATAATATCCAACCAAACCAAGAAAACTTCGGATCTCAGTCACTGTTGTTGGTCTCGACCATCTTTCGATAACCTCTGTTTTTGCTGGATCCAAAGATATCCCCTCTTTTGAGATTATGTGACCCAAAAATGAAACTTTTTGAAGCCAAAATTCATACTTGGTAAATTTGGCATAAAGCTTCTCCTTTCTCAGGGTCTTTAATATAATTCTCAAGTGATCTTCATGTTCTTCCTTTCTCTTTGAATAGACAAGAATATCGTCCATAAAGACTACCACAAACTGATCAAGATAGTCTCTAAAGACTCTATTCATTAGATCCATGAAGATAGCAGGGGCATTAGTAAGACCAAATGACATCACTATAAATTCATAGTGTCCATACCTTGTACGGAAAGTCGTCTTTGGTATATCCTCCCTTTTGACCCTTAATTGATGATACCCTGAACGAAGATCAATCTTGGAAAAGTATTGAGCTCCGTGTAGTTGGTCAAATAGGTCATCAATGCGTGGGAGAGGATATTTGTTCTTGATAGTGATCTTGTTAAGTTCTCGATAATCAATGCAGAGTCTCATTGATCAATCTTTCTTCTTAACAAATAGAATAGGTGCTCCCCAAGGTGACGCACTAGGGCGTATGAACCCCTTATCAAGATTCTCTTGGAGTTGCTTCTTCAATTCCTGCAACTCAATTGGGGCCATTCTATAAGGTGTCTTTGAAATAGGCAAAGCACCTGGTACAAGTTCTATTGAAAACTCAACTTCACGATTCAGTGGAAGACCCGGTAATTCCTCTGTAAAGACATCATCAAACTCCCGTACAATGGTCATATTCTTAATCGTGAGTTTCTCACCAACCATCTGAGATAAATAACCTTAATTTAGTGGAATCAATACCCATAAAATGGAAGAAATTTCCACTGGAAGGTTATGTTCATCCTTGCATCGATAGATGATCATAGATTGATCTGGAATATGAAATGTGACTTCCCTTCTTTGGCAATTGATATGAGCTCCATGTAGAGAAAGCCAATACATGCCAAGAATCACATCAAATTACACTATAGGAAGGATCACAAGATTTACAGGAAGCACTTTCCCACAAACTTCAATCGGAGAAGAATTATAAACTTTTGATGCGACTGTTGTGCCATTAGGTGTTGTCACAGCTAACTCAACATCTAATTGTTGAGGTAATACGGTGATACCATTAGAAAATTATTCAGAAATAAAGGAGTCGGTGGATCCAGAATCAAATAAAACATTTTCTACTTTAGAGTGGATGGTAAGTGTACCTTTCACCACATCGTTATCATAATCCACATCGCTGATAGAAATTTCATGTGACTTTCCTTTGTCTTTATCCTTAAGAGTTTGTTGACGTCGACCATCATCATCAACCCTTGGATTTGGGCATTGATTGGCATAATGCCCCATCTCCTTGCACTTGAAACATTGAAGTGTAGTAGGTTCATTCCATGCATCCCTTCCTTTTTTTTCATCATTAGACATCTTCTTCCCATCATCATGGCATTCAAATGCCCGATGAACTTCCTTTCCACATTTGAAACATTTACTTGTACCTTTAAGACAACTCCCTCCATGTTTCTTTCCACACTTTGAGCATAAGGGAAAGCTCATCTTATTTTCAGTGTGCTCTTTATATTTTCCTTTGAATTCCATTTTCCTCTTCTTATCAAACCCATATGACTGATGGGTTACTCCAATCTCCATCTCAAATTTGAGAGCACATCGAACAATTTCCTCGTAGCTATTGAAGTCCCTTATGGCTAAGGCCCTTCGAAGATTTGGTTTTAAGCCACTAAAGAATCGATCGATCTTACTCTCAGGTTGGATAATAATACCAGAAGCGTACCTTGCAAGTCTTGTAAAATTTGCTTCATAGGTACCAACAGATTCATCATCCTTTTGCTTCAGTTCAAGAAACTCTTTCTCCATCTTTGTTCGGAGAATACGAGGGAAGTACTTATTGAAAAATAAGTTCTTGAACTCATCCCATTCCATGGACTCAATTTCATCCCTTTGACTCGTATTCTTAATAATATTCCACCATTGATCAACATCACCTTCCAAACGATACACTGCTAAGATGACTTTATCATGCTCAGAACATTGAAGAACTGAAAATATCTTTTCAGCAGTACAAATCCATTGTTCAGCAACTAATGGATCAGTAGACCCGCTGAATGAAGGTGGACGTTGTCTCATGAAAGATTCAACAGAATGTTGCTCCTTCCTTTGCTCGTTTGGAAGTCCTGCATGATTCATATCTTGAGAAAGTTGTGTGAGCATGGCTACAAGATTTTTCATTCTAGCTCCCATAACGTTTGGTTTCTCAGGGTGACAATCATTTCATTTCCCGTCGCATTCCGCATTAATACGGTTCCTTCGGGTTCTAGCTATTGACTAAAACCAAGAAGAATAGTGTGAGCAACACTAATTATAATAGGAAAACCACATAATCAAGAATAAAATTTCACACTTAAGGTCTTATCCTAGGTTATTCATGGCCATTTCTAAAACACTAAGATTGTGTTCTATGCTTAGACTTATCCTTAGGGTTCTTACTAAGGCTTTTGCATCCTAGTTTCCAAAGGTTGACTATACCTTTCCTCTGATACCAACTATAACGACCCATACTTTACATACATTGTTATTACTTCAGAATTGAAGCACACTTATTACAACATATAACAAAACCAAGAAAGGACCGTATATGTATAGTGTCTTTATAAACTAGGAAACATAAACAACTGGTTCATAAAGAATCTACTTTACCTCCCATTTATTTCATCATATCTAGAGTCCCTTTTTGGAATATTTTACTTAATAACCTTCTTCCTGACCTGGGGAAATAAAACATACAAAAGGGTGAGCTCAAATTCTCAGTAATGGTAAACAAAAGAAATATCAATCACATCATATACATAAGAACATAACTTTTGGAAATCTTAACCTGCAAAAGAGATCATAATATAATGACATGGGATAAATCATAGAAGTGAAATGTAATCCCAATAATCATAACTTAAAACATGAAACTTTGTGGCATACACACATAATCATAGAGAATCATATCTTATTAGTAAAGACTCATTTCCAAGACTATCTTAGTGGACAAAGTCCATTTCTGAACCGAGTCACCCTCGTTTCAGTCCTGTTTCATTGAACCGGTATAACCTACCGTTCCAGCCATGTCTATATCATGAGATATAAAATCTTTACCCAATGCATTGGAGGGAGATATAGGTCCCACCCATCTCATAATTATACCATTCTTATGTGTGCCAGAAAATCATAAACCATACATCATAGCATAACCCATGTAATAAAAATGGGATTCTTAAACATCGTGACATCATAAAACAATTAATATAAGATAAATGAATTCATAAAAATAATTCCATAATAACATAATCAAATCAATGTAATAATAGGGATAGAAACATAACCCTTTATTATCTTAGATGGAAAATAATTTTAATAAAACACTTGAACTCCATTCTTGAGGAAAATATCCTTTCTGCTTCAAAAACACTTTTCCTTTCTTAACATGTCGTACAATTCTAAACTAAAAGAAGTTGATTAAAAATAAACTTGAAAACTTTTAAAGGAATCTTCTTTTAAAAAATGTTTTAAAAATCCATTCATGCCGTATAAGTTAAAAAAACATTCTTCTCGTACTTTTGTCAGAAAAGTCAAAAAAGTACCTCGTACGAAAAACGACAAAAGATTCCTTTCATATGTTTTACAAAAAACTCAAAGAAGGGTAAAATAGGATTTAAACAATTTTAGGTGAATGGAAATAACATTACATATTGAGAAAACATGTATGTGGATGATAAAATACACCCCAGTAAATGCCAAAGTATAAACAATCTCGGATAAAAATGAGATTGTGATATTTCCCTTACCTTTGGTCTGATATGCTTTGTACGTGTCCGAACCTCCTATATAATGATTTAAATAATGTTATTGACTTATTACATAATCATACTTATTTTTATGATATCATATATGGTCATATTCTTAGCTTATTATCAGTAATATTTCATTACTACTTGTTATTCGAGTGTTTATTACTTTTTGTTCTTATGCGTGTTTTGTCGAATAAATTCTTATTCTTCTCTTTAGGTTATAGATACCACATTTCCAGAATGGTATTAGTGTAATATATATCATATTAATTCATTCAATTCATTTATATAATCATTATGAAATGAATATCATGTAGAATGAGTCGCATCACATCGTGGAGACGGTATTCCGTACGTACGCATGAGTGATGATATCATTCCTATGATCGTGGAATTGTATTGGAGTGTATGTGTACTATTTTAGAATCAATATCACTTTATAATAGTCATATATAGTCATTATTTACACCATTATACCAATCCAAGTAAGGTGGTGGTGGAAAATAGATTACACCACGGCGTGGAGACGGTATTCCGTACGTACGCACGCGCGGTGATTTCTTTTTCCGTAGGATGGATAGATAGTGAAATAGGGTTGTTTCATACTTATAATAACATATCAGTATATGAGTGATACTGATGTTATTAATTCATAATGAAACAACTAAAGAAGAAGAAGTGGAAGAAGAAATAAATATGAAAGAATCGGTAACGGACATTACCTCTTCTTTGAAGTGCTTCTTTGAGACCTCCTTTTAGGGCACTAAAATAGGTCTTTGAAGAAGACCAGAACCTCTAGGATGTCTCTAGGGAAGTGAAGAGGAGAAATTGGCAGGGGTTGTCCGAGATTTAAGGCTCAAAGTGGTGTGAGGAAGAGGGGGAGGAGGTGCCCTTTTATAAGGGAGGAGAGGGGCACCTTTGGAATAACTAAAAATATTATTTTATTATAAAGTCAAGTTCGGTTTTAAATAGCTCCAAATTGAGTTATTTAAAAGATAATGTGGAGATGGGTCTAAATAATCTCATACAATAGGATTTAGACAAGTTTAGGTCATTATATTAACCTTATCTTTTAGTTTTAACTCTTAGTTAATTAGATTGACATTTACCATGTCACTTTGTATTTTTATATTATATAGTTAATAAACTTACCATATACATCCAAGAGACACCCAAGTTGTGTTTTATTAATATATATAACCTTATATAAGTCATTTGGACAAACCTTATATTTTTAGGAATAAAATAACAATTAATAATATAATATTTGTTTTAAAAACTATTTTATGTCAATTTTGACACTATTCAATAGTTGATTTTTTTGAAACTCATAACAGAATGATTACTTTGACAAAAGTTAATTAAATCAATACCAACATGTCATATTAACCTAAAAAATTCGTTTAATTCATAAAAAGTCTCAAATTATACTTATTTAGGTATTTATAATATCAATTATTCTAATTTTTCACTATTATGGTAATTACTGCATCATCATTGTATGATAAATAAATTAAATTATTTAATGTCTAAAAATTACAAATAAAATACCATTATGTTGGAAATATTTTTATATTTCTAATGAATATTTATAGTCGAATTTATATTATGTATAAACCCATATTAAAAATGATTTACTTATTAAACTTTGATTTTAACTATTTTAACCCTTCTTTAAATAAATTAATAATAAATGTCCTAATCTAATCCAAGTGGGCCTAAATGGTCATATTTTATTCCTAAGTTTGTTTTTAGTCAAATTACACTTGTCCAATAGAATTAGGACACGTTTTAGAGTAATAATAATATCATTTTTACCCTTAATTACCCTATTTACTTTTAACCGTGATAAAAAAAATTAAAAGTTACTATTCACCAAAAAAATTATTTTCATCTCATTGAACCACATTTTACTTACTGACATCAACCGTGTCTCTCGGATTTTCGAAATTCCACTCACATAAGAGGTAAAATTAAGTTTTATGAAAAATTCAGTTTTTTTAACGACCACTTAGCGGTTTCACTATTCATCAAAAATTGAAAGTTTTAAGAAAAATACCAAAATTTCACCCTAGGCTAATTTTGATATTCCTAAACCAAAAATGAAGTCCATTTTGAAAAATAAAATTTATAAAATTTCAAAAAGTGGTTATTACTATTCATAACGGCTAGTTTTAATAATATTTTAATAGCATATCATTGTTTAGTGAAACTCGGTATTGCGTATGACGCAAGCTATCGAGGAAGGTCGCGATTTCGTGTAAAGCAATCCAAGAAAGTGTTGTGTTTAGAAAAAGATTCCTTTGATGATTTATATAACATAAAAGTCTCGGGTGTTACAGTGCCATTAATTTTGTGTGAGTTGGAAAAAAAATTCCTCCATAATTTTCACCTCCATGCTACATTTAACAGTTCATCTTCCAATTGAAACCCTTCTCAGGGGACCCATTGATTTTTGGTGGATGTATCCTACTAAAATAAATATGTCCACAATGAAATATTATATTTGAAACAGGAATCATCCTGAAGGTTACATTATGAGAGATTATCTGGCTTAAGAATGTATGGATTTTTGTTCAATGTATTTGTATGATGTGAGAACAAGACATAACTGGACAATGAGAAATGTTGATGAGCAGTATGGGGGAAATTGATGCCTTGTTTCCATCTATTCCCCAAATAAGAGGGATTCCTAGGTCATATAAATTGGCTACATTGAGCCTTGAAGAGTGGGATATGACACATTGCACAATCTTGTTTAACTGTGGTTTGTTTGATGACTATATCATGCAAGAAATTTTGATATTTATATTTTATCTCACACAATTTCATTTCACATATACCTTAGACTTTTATTATCATTTTATGTAGGGAACATAAAAAAATTATAAGTAGAGTTCATAAATATTTTCCTTTGAGAAAGAGAGAGGCTTTGTATATCCAAGAGTTTCCTGCTTGGTTGAAATAAAAGGTATGACCATTACTTTAATTAACTTAAAATATAGATTTTCGTTTAATTGTATTATTCATATATATTTCAGGTATTAAGTTTAACTGTTGACTCCTTTTCTCAAAAATTAAGAGTGTTGAATTTTGGTCCCAATTCTTTAGTTTGTGAATGAAAATCTTTAATAATCAATGGGTATTAATTTATTACAACTGACCAAGCAGTGAAAATGAGAACATAACATGATGAAATTATGTTAAATGCTACAACAGACTGTTATGACAGTGCATGAGATAGTCATACCTGATATGAAAATGTGTCTTATTATGGACTTGTTGAGAAAATATTGTTATTGGATTACTAATCTCAAGGTCGATTCACTATGATGAAATGTAAATGGTTTGATTCAATGATGTAACATGATACATTTATTGATGATTGTTGATTTAGAGTTATTTACATGAGTCAATTACTAGCTACTGACAAACCATACATTTTGGAATTGATGAAAAACAAGTGTTTTATGTAAAAGATCATCTGAGACCTGATTATGGTTTCATTAATGAAGTAATCCCAAGAAATATTTTTCATGATGCTGGGGACAAAATTGAAACCATTGATGCCCCCATTGGTGTTGACCAAAATATTGCATTTGATGACTCAAATTGTCCTATTGTGAGAGTTGATGTTGAACCTGAAGTAGTGGTGGTAATATATAAAAGCAACCATATATGTTTACAGTTCATTTATTTTACCTTGACATGGGTTTCTTGGGTTGGTATTACTGTAATTACTTTTATTTAGTTCTAGTTTGGAATTATATGTTTGTTTTAGTATTCTTTGATTTCGTTGCATTTAATTAGATTTATTTCAATTTAAAAAAAACAAAGTTTTAAGCTAGTTTTTAAAAAATTTATTACTTGGTTTTAAATTAGTGTTACTAAAACATGTTATGATATTGTTTATGACTTATTTTATTTCTAAGTTGTATGCATGATTTTTAAAAACTGTTTCTAAAAAATGTACATTAATTTCTTATGTAGATTATGAAAAATACTAAAGAACTTCGAAGGAAGCGATTATCTGATGTTGATCAAAAGATGCACGAGCGTGAGTTGCCTCCTGTGGTTCCCTTAGCGAGTATGATATTTGTAATATTTTTCTTCGACATTACATACGATATCATCACTATGAGAAAAATGAATATTTGCGACAGACTATTTGCGAAGGGGAGGGGTCCCGTCACAAAAAGTCTGTCGGGAGGGACTATTTATGATGAGACCCAATTCCCTTCGCAAAGGATTGCATAGGTTGCATGCCAAACCGTGAGAAGGGTATCTGTGATGAGTTTTTGTAACCATCGCAAATACCTGGTGGTGTTTTTTAGTATTTGTGACGAGGTTTATCTCCTGTCGCAAATAGTATGTCGGCAAGTGAGTATTTACGACGAGTCTCTTCATAAATAACTTTTTAACCGCCACCCCTAATTAATTGCGGGGTTGGTATTTGCGACGGAAGGCCCGACGCAAATACTCTAACCTATATATACCCCTCATCTGATTTCTTTCTCATTCCAATCCTTTTTCTACCCCTCACTCTCTGCTTACATTTTCCCTCTCAAATTTTTTCAAAGTTTAAGATTATACATCAAATCAATATTCAAGTCTTACATCCTACGAAAGATTCAATTTTAAGGAATTTATCTTTTTCTTTTCTTTTTTAGTTAAGTCATTTTATTTTATATTAGTTATAATTATTATTAATTAGCTGCAATTAAATTGCATTAGAATTAGATCGTTTTACTTTGCATTATTTATTATTACAAATAATTACCTGTGATTAGTGTTAATTAGTATTAATAAATAGCTATTATATCAATTATTATTTATTAGTAGTCATTAGTATTAATTAGAAAAATTATTAAAAATTATTTATAATTAGTCATAATTAGTAATAATTTTTGATAATTAGTAATAATTAGCGATAATTAGTAATAATTAGCAGTAACTATTATAAATTAGTAATAATTATTAATAATTGGCGGGAATAAGTAATAATTAGCGGTAATTAGTAATAAACTGTAATAATTAGTAATGAATTGTAATAATTAGTCATAATTAGTAATAAATATGAATAATTAGTAATAATTAGTAATAATTAGTAATAATTAGTAATAATTTGTAATAATTAGTACTAATTAGTAATAATTAGAAATAATTTGTAATAATTAATAATAATTAGAAATAATTAGTTAATAATTAGTTAATAATTAGTAATAAAAAGTAATAATTAGTAATAATTAGAATAATTAATAGTAATAAATAGTAATAAATAGTAATAGATTGTAATAAATAGTAATAAACAGTAATAAATAGTAATAATTAGGAATATTTAGTAATAATTAGTAATAATTAGGAATAATTAGTAATAATTAGGAATAATTAGTAATAGTTAGTAATAATTAGTAATAATTAGTTAATAATTATTAATAATTAGTAATAAATAGTAACAATTAATAATAATTAGAATAATTAATAGTAATAAATAGTAATAATTAGTAATAAGTAGTAATAATTAGTAATAATTAATAGTAATTAGTAATAATTAGCAATATTCAGGAATAATTAAAAATAATTTGGAATACTTAGTAATAATTAAAAATAATTAATTATAATTAGTAATAATTAGGAATAATTAGGAATAATTAGTAATAATTAGTAATAATTAGGAATAATTAGGAATAATTAGGAATAATTAGGAATAATTAGGAAAAATTAGGAATAAATAGGAATAAATAGGAATAAATAAGAATAAATAGGAATAAATAGGAATAAATAGAAATAAATAGGAATAAATAAGAATAAATAGGAATAAATAGGAATAAATAGGAATAAATAAGAATAATTAGGAATAATTTGGAATAATTAGTAATAATTATTAATAAATAGTAATAAATAGTAATAAATAGTAATAAATAGTAATAAATAGTAATAAATAGTAATAAATAGTAATAAATAGTAATAATTATTAATAAATAGTAATAATTAGTAATAAATTTGAATAATTTGTAATAATTATTAATAATTAGTAATGAAAATGAATAAATATAAATAATTAGTAATAATTAGTAATAATTAGTAATAATTAGTAATAATTAGTAATAATTAGTAAAAAAAGTAATAATTAGGAATAATTAAGAATAAATAGAAATAAATAGTAATAAATAGTAATAAACAGTAAGAAATAGTAATAAATGATAATAAATAGTAATAAATAGTAATAATTAGTAATAATTAGTAATAATTAGGAATAATTAGGAATAATTGAGAATAATTAGTAATAAATAGAAATAAATAGTAATAATTAATGATAATTAGTAATAATTAGTAATAATTAGTAATAATTAGTAATAATTAGTAACAAATAGTAACAAATAGTAACAAATATGAATAAACACGAATAATTAGTAGTAATTAGTAGTAATTAGTAACAATTAGCAATAATTAGTAATAATTAGTAATAATTAGTAATAATAAGTAATTAATACAAATAAATAGTAATAAATAGTAATAAATTTGAATAAATTTGAATAAATATTAATAATTAGTAATAATTAGTAATAATTTGTTATAATTAGTAATAAATAGTAATAAATATGAATAATTAGTAATAAATAGTTATAATTAGTAATAAATAGTTATAATTAGTAATAATTAGTAATAATTAGTAATAATTAGTAAAAAATATGAATAATTAGTAATAAATACAAATAAGTAGCAATAATTAGCAATAATTATTAATAAATACGAACAATTAGTAATAATTAGCAATAATTAGTAATAATTACCAATAATTAGTATTAAATACAAATAATTTGAAATAATTAGTAATAAATATGAATAATTTTTAATAATTACTTATAATTACTAATAATTATTCGTCTTTATTTCTATTTATTACTAATTATTACTAATTATTACTAATTATTACTAATTATTACTAATTATTTGTATTACTAATTATTACAAATAATTAGGAATAAATATGAATAATTATTAATAATTAGTAATAATTAGTAAGAATTGGTAACAATCAGTAATAATTAGCAATAATTTGCAATAATTAACAATAATTTACAATAATTAGTAATAAATATGAATAATTAGTAGTAAATTTGAAAAATTAGTAATAATAAGTAATAATTAGTAATGATTAGTAATAAATAATAATAATTAGTAATAATTTGTAATAAATAGTAATAAATACAAATAATTAGTTATAATTAGTAATAATTAGAGATAATTAGTAATAAATATGAATAATTAGTAATAATTAGTAATAATTATTAATAATTAGAAATAATTAGTAATAAATAAGAATAATTAGTAATAATTAGCAATAATTAGTAATAATTAGCAATAACCAGTAATAAATACTAATTATTAGTAATAATTAGTAATAATTAATAATAATTAGTAATAATTAGTAATAATTAGTAATAATTAGTAATAATTAGTAAAAATATGAATAAATAGTAATAATTAGAAATAATTATTAATAATTAGTAATAATTAGTAATAATTAGCAATAATTAGCAATAATTAGCAATAATTAACAATAATTTTCAATAATTAGAAATAAATCGACACAATTTCCAGTGGAGTAATAATTAATAATAAATTGAAATAATTTCCAATGGATTGGTGCAAATTTTTTCCCAACGGCTAATCTCCATGAAAATTTCTTCCACTAAAATCACTATGAAAAATATTTTCCCACATACGAATATCCATTTTCTTATGCACAAGAATAGAGAGTAGCATAACGATGCCTTCTTTTTCCCCATTCTCTTGCATAAAAAAATGGATATGGGTACATTAGAGAATATTTTTCATATTGATTTCAGTCCGAAAAAGTTGTAAGGAGATGATTCGTTGGGTAAAAATGATGCCACCAATCAACTGGAAATTATGTCACCCATAATTAGTATAAATTAACTGTAATTACTAATAATTTGTGGTAATTAGTATAAATTATTATAAATTTGTGTAGATTAGTATATATATATTTTTAAAATACTATAAATAACTATGAAATAATAGAAATTATTATAAATTTCTAGAAAAGTGAATTTAATTTTCTACTCTTTTTTAGATAGTGTTTTCCTTATATCAAATTATTAAAAAAACTAACTATTTTGTATTTTTTAGAGAAATATGGAACAAGGAAGTCGAAAACAATCATTATTAGATGATTTCCCTTGGATAAATCAGTATAGGAATCCAAACAGTTCTGGTTTAAATCCAGTATATATTGAGGGTGTTAAATATTTCTTATTATTTACATCATCAAAACCATAATTTGTTTCAGAAGGGAAAATTAAGTGACATTGTAAAAAATTTGTTGTGAGAACATTTTAAACATTTGATAATGTTGGGGGCCATATATTGCTTTTTGGTTTTCAATCAAATTATTTTTTTTGGTATCAACATGGTGAATATAGTTCCAGAGAAGATACTAATAATTTGGTTCCAGATCTATCACAGTTTCAAAATTTAGTACATGATGTGGTAGGTATGTCTTTTCAACAAACTGAAACTCAGGATGATATTGATGCAACTCTTGAGTTGGAACCATCTCAATTTTATGAGTTGTTGAGGTTCTCTGAGGAAGTATTATATCCTGGTTACAAGATAAGAAAATTTGAAGTGGTTAAAAAATTTATGGCTATTAAATCAGATAATGGAATGTCAAATAAATGTTTTGATCAGATATTCTCTTTGGTTAAAACACTATTACCTGAAGGAAATGTATTGCCTACAAATTTATATGAGAGCAAGAGGCTAATTCGTAATCTGGGTCTTGGTTATTAGAAGATTCATGTGTGTTCAAATGATTTAATCTTATATTATGTTGAAAATGAGTTGTTGGATAGTTTTCCCATATATGGACAATCGAGGTATAAAGAGGCTCAACTAGGGATGTATGGATTTATTATTGGAAAATATTTTAGATATTTACCACTTATACCTAGATTGCTATGTTTATTTATCTCTTAGAACAAAGTGACATTGATGTCATGGAACAAAACCAATATTTCAACTTGTAAAAGCTCAAATCATCCCTCTGATGGTGATTTATGAGAAAATTTTAACCAAGTGCATCCGTCTTTTTCTTTAGAATCCCAAAACATGCAATTTGGTCTTTCTAGTGACAATTTCTATCCATTTGGTTCTTATGGTTGTTAGTATTGATGTTGGGATATCTTTATAACTCCATACAATTGACCTCATTGGATGTTGATGAAGGAGACACATATATTTTTGACCATATTAAATCCAGGACATCTGAAAAAGAATATTGATTTTTATTTGATACTATTGATTGACGAGTTAAATTCATTATGGAGTAATGGTTTTAGTACATATGATGTTACTGCGGAAAAAAATTTCATACTAAAAGCTGCATTGATGTGGAAAATTAGTGACTTCCCAACATATGACATGTTATATAGATGGAGTAAACATAGTCCAAAATAATGTCCATACTGTATGATAGACAATAAATCATTTATGCTCATCAATGGAAAAAAACCTTGTATTTTCGACTATCATCGTAGATTCCTTCCAACCGATCATCCTTTTCGAAGGAACAAATATCATTTTAGAAAAGGTACAATTGAAAGAGATGGACCTCCAACAATGATCTCAGGTACAAAGTTAAAATCAATTGTCTCTTCATTACCACCCATCACATTTGGACTAATAATAAACCAATAGAAAATTGATGGCTTTGGGAAAGAACACAATTGGATAAAAAATAACATTTTTTGGGATCTGCCATATTGGTCTGATTTGTTGGTTCACCACATGTTAGATGTCATGCATATTGAGAAGAACTATTTTGATAATTTATTTCATATGGTTTTGGTTACACAAGGTAATACTAAAGATAATGTAAAGGCATGATTAGATCTTGCCCAAATTTACAGGCAACCAGAACTTGAACTGTTTGAAAATGTCAGATCAAAAAAGTTAATGAAGCCAAAAGCATCTTATAAACTATCCAAAGAAAATCCATTATTATTTTGTTAGAGGATTTTATATTTGAGACTTTCAAATGTCTATGCTTCTAATTTGGGTAGATGTATCAGAAATGGTCATATTATCAGATTAAAATGTCATGACTATCGTGTTATAAAGAAAAGAATTTTGAATATCGGATTAAGAGGTTTAATGAATTCTATGATTTGGGATGCAATAACATACATATAATATTTTTTTGAGACATTTTTGTGGCAACAAGAGACTACGATGCACTAATCAGACTGTAAGAAGATGTTGTTTTAATTTTATGTAAACTAGAAAAAATCTTCCCATAAAATTTCTTTGACTCAATGGAACATTTGATATTACATTTTACTCATGAAGAAAAATATGGAGGTCTGATATAGTTTTGATGGATGTACCCATTTGAGAGATGCATGCTGAAATTGAAGAAACAATTACATAATAAAGCATCGGTTGAAAGCTCAATTATAGAAGCTTATTTGCAGGAGGAAATTTATTTTTTTCCACTATAATTATTTTCAATTTGAATATACATCAAAATAAAAATGCATGGTATGTAATGAGGGAAATGTTGATGATGAAATGAGCAATTGATTATTAGTTTTTAATTATCCCGAACCTGGCTTTGGTGGAGTTCATAAACGATGGATTTTAGATTATGAAAATCATAAAGATCATACATATGTTCTTATAAACTACGAAGAAATGACACCATTTTTACTATGAATGATCCTATCACTTATTCTAAAATATTTATTACATTAAATTAATATTATTTTATTTTTAGGATATAGGATAATCATATCAAGAAATAACTTCCACAAATTACAGCAGATGCTCTTGAAGAATGTCAGCAAAATAATTTTTCTTACTAGTTTCAAAAACTGGTAACATAGATTATTTATGGTTTAACATATAAAATCAATTTATTAATTGTAATATTGATAAATGTTTTACAAAATTTCAGGTATCTCAGTATTCTGATAAAATTGATAATCGATAGTGTGTCTTGAGTAACCCACCATCCAAAATGTTTAAATATTATAATTCATATGTGGTGAATGGTTTTTGATTTCATAAACATACATATGGGGAATAAAAAAACAATGAATAATGGTGTTTTCTTGAGAGGATATCATCATAAAGAAACTGAAGTTGACTTTTACGTTATTCTAGAAGAAATTATTGAACTGTGTTATCAGGGACATAATTACATAATGATGTTTAAATGTCAGTGGTTGGTAACTGAGAGAGGATTTCATGTTCCTCTAATCCATGGAATCATTGATATTAAATATAAAATTATTATTGCATTAAATGAACCATTTTTTGGATCATTAGGCACATCAAATTTATTATACAAATTACTATGCTAATTTAAGAGATTTGAGTGATTGGTGGGGCATAATAAAAATGAAATCTCGGGAAAATTAGTTTACTCTAAGTGAATGTGGTTCCAATGAAGTGAAAGGGATTGAAAATTTTCAAGAGACTACTCCAAATCTATCTTTTTTACAAAGATACATGAATATAAATGATGACACTCTGCAGTTAAGGGTCGATGGTGATGATGATGTTAATGATGTTACAAATGAATTTAAAAGGACAAGAGATGATGAAACTAAAACTCATATGGAAATTGATGGTGCTGAGGAGGAATATGAAGACAATGACATTATCAGATACAAAGATGATGATGTAGATGAAGATTGACACAGTTAAATGTTTCTTATAATCATATATAATATATATCTATATATAATAGTCATTTTTAACTATTTACTAACAACAATAATTTTGTGTTTCAGATAGATGAGAATATGTTTTTTCATTTGTAGGAGGATGATATACCTTTAGATGAGTAGGATGTTGGATCATATGACCCTCAGACTGCTGGTGGTTCAGGGAGGAATCAGAGGGGGCATGGTCTTGACCGATTGATGATTCCTGACCCTATCCTGGAGCGATGTACACATCTTGGATTCGATCTACGCATGTAGAGGTATGCTTACCTATATATTTTTGTTAGTCTTAATTAATTTATTTATATACTATTTTTTTGATTATTTGTTATTTTTTTTCATAGCCTTTCACATATAGATATTGGACAGAGTAACACTATATTGCACAATTATTTTTCTAAAGTATGGGTCACATGGGATTAGATTCATGTTGATGTTCAACACTACATGTTTGATCATTAAATGGTACGTAAATAAATAATATTTATTCTGAATTTTATTTAATTAATAACTTTATATTATATTTTATTTATTGGGTTTATGACATCCCATCGATGAGATCATGAGTGGCGCTATCTGAAATGCATGGGAGGGGTTTACACATGAGTGTTGCCATTAGTTTTTGTACAATTTGAGAAGGAAACCAATGATGAAAATAATAGTGATAGAGTTTGATGATTCTTATCGCACCCACTAACTTAATTAAATTTCATCTCAGGTTTGAGATGGATTACATTCACACTGGATGGGTGATCATTTTCAGAGGAGATCATTGATAGGTTTAAAAAATTAGGGGAGACAGAAGGCGACACATCCAACCGGTAGTCATACTTTCAGTATGCATAGGGAACTTATGGTAAGTATTTTTATTAATTAATTTATATAACTTTAAATGTAAACTGTTTATTTTATATTCATATAGGTAGTCGAACATCCTGATATTATGGAGTTCGATTTTTATAGGAGTATGTACAACGATTTGGTCACTGGAGAGATTAAAGGTGATCACCAACGTCAGATTGCGGTCAGTGTAATTTCTTTTTGAGTTTTAAAATTAACTACAAATAATTTTTTAAATATTTTAATTTTAAATTAAAATTGAAGGACTCATATGAGGTTGCGACGTCTCAGACACAGACTAAGATTCAAGCTGAGACTGAGGGTCAGACCAGTGTCCACCGATTTGATGAGCCCACATGGATGTAGGTGATCTAGTATGGCTTCAAGAAAGGTCAGCTTGTTGGTATCGACTCTCAATTGATACCTGAGAGTTATTATAGGACCACTTTGATGTTGACATCTAGCTCGACAGGAGCTCATGGAGTGTCAACGTCATCTGATGCACATTATCAAGAGAAACTATGAGCTTAGAGTGAACTTATAGAGATTATGTGTTGGGGGCAAGAAGAGCTCCATCGACAATAATAATAGTAGCAGGAGGTGATGCGTCGATGGCTGCAGCTGCAGCATGAGCAGACGATGGAGTACATGCATCGTCTAACTCATGGTTTTGGGATGAAATTCCCTCCATCATCTCCTCCAGCTCCTCCAGAAGACCCCCAGTGATGTCAGCTCCTCCAGAAGACCCCCAATGATATATTAAATATTTTATAATAAAATATTTGAATGTATTTTTTTAATATTATATATTTACATTTCTACATAGTGCGTTTTTTTATATTATTGTGAGTATTGTGTTTTTTTATTATTTTATTTTTTATTATTTTATTACTTTATTATTTATTTAATTATTTATTTAATTTTTTTTATGATTTTATTAAAATTATTATTTAATATTATTTTATCATTATTATTATATTGTTTTTATTTTTATTTTTTTTTATATTTTTGTGAAGATTAAGGTTTTTATTATTTTATAATTTTTTATTATTTTACTATTATCATTATTCTTATTAATATTAACATTATTAACATTATTATTTTTGTTTTTATTATCAATATTATTATTTATATTATTAGTATTATTAATATTAATTTTAATATTTTATTTTTATTATTATTTTATTAATATTATTTTGTTATTAATATTATTTAATATTTTTTTATTAATATTTTTTTGTTATTATTATTTTTTAATATTATTTTATTAATATTATTTTTTTATTATTAATATTAATTTATTAATATATTTTTATTTTTTTAAAGTTTTTGCGACGGGCCCGTCACAAATAATTATTTGCGACGAGCTCGTGGAAAATACTTATTTGTGATGGGTCCGTTGCAAATAAGTATTTTTTAAATACCATGGGTTAGCTATTTGCGACATGCGAAGTTGTCGTCGCAAATATGGTTTTTTTTGCAACGATCCGTCGCAAAAAGCCATATTTGCGATGCGTTTTTTTGCAACGAGCCATTTGCGATGAGATCCTGTCACAAATAACTAAATTTATAGTAGTTTATGTTCATATTCTTTATCAATTTTTTTAGGGAAATTCAGTTGCACCAGAGTTGACTCCTCCTCATACTACTAGCATGGGTCTGACCAGGGATGCTCTTAGACCTAGAGAGAGAACCTTTCATACACATTCCCACCCTGACCCACCATCAGACACCCCATCTACCATAGTGGACAAACCATCTACCACACCTTTTCATTCTATGCTTGAGCCTCTAGGGATGTTCCTACCCATGCCTCCATCATCATCTCATTTAGCCTCTTCTTACCATACCATGCCTACACTACCTCCATGGTTATTTCCAACTTTATGATATCCATATCCTTTGATGTATCCCCAACCCTACTACCCGTATCCTTCTATTTCTACACTGAATCCATTTCCTAATATCTATCTAGGATCTGATGATTCTTTTCCTTCAACATCCACTCCAGTGCATGAAAATCACCCAGAGCATGCATTGGACCATACATATCCTTCAAAGGCTATTGATCTAGGACAACCTAGGGATCCATCATATCCTATTGAGAAACCTGCATCAGGTTTTTTATGATAAGTGTGTCAAATTATATCACATCATTTTTGTCCTCCTGTACTATGACTTAATTCTTTTTCCCCTTTTATCTTATTTAGTGGGATCTTCTAATAGGATAAGTGGGTGAAACCATATGCAGGAATCTTGGAATATTTGAACACAAATAATGGTTAAATACAATGAAGAAAATTAGATGATAGGTAAATATTCCAAGCAGCATAGAAGTTTCATGTCTACTTTAGCCAAGTACCACGATATCATTTTGGTGGAACCAATGTCATGGAGACATATCAGTAATGACATCAAGTGCCAAGCATGGGTGGAGATATGGGTAAGAAAATATGTTAAAGTTATATATATATTATTATTGTATTTATATGAATTAATATTTTGTTTGCAACGTCGGTTTAACTTCCCCGATGGTGAAGTTTCTAAGGTTGCAAGGCTGATGGATCTTGGGGAATTCTGGTGATCATATAATCATGGGTTATATATCAGTTCTAATTTAGAGGGTGTACCCATATTCTCTAACTTTCTAATGGAACAATATTAAAAAATGATCAAATATTGAAAGTCTGATGAGTTTAAGGTATTCCCATTATTTAATGATTTTCATATTAAATTTAATTCTTATTACTATATTGAATTTTTGTTTTTAGGAAGTATTGAGAAAAAACAAAAAAATATATAGATACAATGATATATCTACACAAATTGGGGTGCACTACAATGCCTAAGCATGAGAAGTGCCAGGTACTTTAATTCAAATTGAAATAATATCTTGATTTATATTGTTACTTAGTTAGATTTTCACGTAGAATTTTATGTTTTATTGTCATTAATTCCTTTAATATAAGGCTGAAAATACCCCTTTCATATGTATTAATGGACTATAGGCCAAATAACCTAATTCCCTAATAGCCAATTGGCTTAACTTTTCATTCATTTAAAAGTTATCACATTTTATTATTATTCAATATTATAAAATATTTATATTTTGAATATGTGTATACTAATCAATTTCATCTATAGTAAGATGCATTAGGCATCAAAGGTCGTGTAACTCAAGCAAAATTATTTTGCTCAAGTAGAAAAAAAGGATGGAAGTGAAATAAATGTACCGATATAGGAAAATATTGTAAGTTTTTTTAGTTATATTTAAAATATTTGTAAGAAATTATTAACTAAATATCTTGTTTATATTTTCAATAGTCTACCCTAAAGTCCCTTGATGATAAAGAAGATGACAACTTTGGTCCAAATGATCATTTGAGTTAGGTATTTGGTTATGAGCACTAGGGGAGAGTCTAATTTCAACTCGAAAAAAACATTATCCCCATTAGGTATTGATCCTCATCGAGATCCTCTCAAACCTATCAGACCACCAAGCAACAAAGTGCTTGTGTAGAAGCAGCTGAGTCCAAAAAATAGCTTTATAGGAGTGTGAAATAAGAAAACTAATCACCAAACACTTCTTAAAATATATGTCAGTTTTAATTCAATCACTTCCATCAGAGGATTCTACTACTATTGATTCATATGTGGAATCCATGCTCTCTTTAAATGATGGCCTGAGTGATTCCAATGAGGGTCATAGTGGTGGTTGAGATGATGGTGGTGGTGATGATGATGATGATGATGATGATGATTCTCTATATGATGCTGTTGGCGATGAGGATGTTGCTGATGGAGACGAGGTTGAGGATGTTAGTGATGGGAGAGATATTACTCCCCTCTATTTTTGTCTTAGTAATAAAGAGACATGTGGATGTTATTTAATGAATTTAATTGTTTGATTGTATGGATGTATATGTATCTTATTGTATTTTAAACGTTTTGAAAAGTAGTTGGTTGAATTCTAAATATAAAATATTTGTATTTCATTGAATGTATACTATGTTCTTTATTATATTTATAGGTTCAGGGTATAGAAGAGTTTCAATTACCTCCAAATGGGGAAAACTACCTATACCCACATTTTGGAGAACTGTGGGTATAAATATAGTACTAGGAAAATCTATACCCACAGTTTCTATATAAATCATGGGTATAGCTCTATACCGACACCTCCCAATGACATGGTTCCTAAAACCATGGGTATTGGCTATAACCATGGTTTTAGAGGATATACCCATGGTTTAGAACTATGGGTATATGGTAGTTTTCTAGTAGTGCATGATTTCTACCATTTCCACCCATTAACTAAAAATAATAAAAGAAACAATATGAAAATGAATTAACATAAAAAATGGGAAAGATATAAACCTTTAAGTAATAACTTATAAATGATAAGTATATCATGACTTATGAGTCTCTAGATTTCAATCTAGGTTATCTATGATAACATTTACTATTAGGTTTTATAACCCACCAATTTATTCAAGTCCTTCATAATGGATTGTAAAGAGTTTTTGAATTTCCAAAACATATCCCTCGAGACTGTTAAACCAGGTGTGCATTAAGGTCCATTTTCATGCGCCAGTGATGATCATATCCATCTCAATGCACCCTTTTTGGGGTTATTACCCCTAGGTATAAATCTTTTAGAACCATATCCACTTATAGTATTTAGAGAGGGATTTTTTTGGAACCCACTCACTCTAGAATTAACCAAAATTCTAATATATTTTCCTATGCATATAATCATCCCTAGGTTTCTCACTAAATTATTCTATTTTTAGTCTCCAAAAGTAAATAGACGTTGATTTGATACCAACTATAGAAATCCAATCCTTTTACAAATATTATTATATGATTTTTAATATAAACATCCATTAATTACAACCCGAATATCGTGAGGCCTAGTGTCTTTAGAAGACTAGGTTCATAATACATAAAAGTGAGACTAAAATAAAACTTCTTTATTTTATTCTCCATAACAATATCCTAAATCCTTTCATGCTCTATAAACTGTATGGGATAACCTAATAAATATATAGATAAAAGGGGTGAGCTAAAAATCATAGTATGTGAATAAACATGGAAAGGAAACATAATGTGTGAGTCAAAGGTGTAACATGATATCATAAAAGAGAAGGCTTGTGAATAATAACATGGAAGAATAAAATAAAGAAAATGGTATAAAAATATCATGTAATTATAGGAAATGTGTAAGAAACATATAACATGACATAAAAAAGAGTTAAGGATAACTACCTAGACAATATCACATGGTGGAAAAAGTCCCATAATGTATTAAATTTACTCTCTAATCCTATACATGATGTATCATGAGACTAAAGCTTTACCCAATGCATTAAAGCACTATTTTGTAAAACCCATGATAAAATGTTCATTATTTATGCGTACTACATAATGTAAATAAATCATAAGTCATAACATAAGAACTACCCATGGAAAGAAAATGGGTTGCATAATCTTACCTCATATCATAATCAAAGGAAATTTCATAATGAAGTCATTTGAGAAATGAACAAATTGAATGAATTACCCCCTAAAATTAAGGGAGAATAGTATATATATATATATGATAGAAAAATATGAATAATTTATAATCAATACATAACATAAAATTTTGTCTTCCATAATGAAAATTTCTTTAAAATATTATATGGAATATTTATTGGGTAAAATACCCTTTTCACTTTGAAATCACTTATTAAAAATTTAAAAAATTCAAAAATATTATTGAAAAAAATTTTCTTTAAAAAATATTGATGGATAATTATAAAGTAAGTTTCAAATAATTTAGTTTTCATTATGGTGGGTAATTATTTACATATTTTATAAGTTAAAAAACATTCTTTTCACACTATAGTAAAAGGTAAAAAGTATCTTGTTTGAAAAAAGTGGATTCATTTCAAACCATTTTATAAAAAATTAAAACATGGGTAAAACTTTATTTAATAAATCATTTAGATAATTTTAAAAAGATTATTCAATTTTTTTTATAAAACATGTACGTGGAAGAAAAAGGATTGTCGACCAAAGAGAGAAATGAAGAAATCTTTTCTTAAAAACATTCTATCAACCATTTTAAGTAACAAAGAGATAAAAAGGTACTATTACTTGAATTTTTTTTAAATAAACATAGTAAAAGAAAATTAAATGTTTTTATTAGAAAATTATCAAATAATTTCTTATAATGGGAATTCAAGCATAAACAATCCTGATTAAAATGAGATTGAAACATTAACCCTTACTGCTTTGGTAACTTTTGAAACATAACTCCCATAAATGAAGTAAATAAATTTTAAATTAAAATATAATTAATTATGAAGTATTGATGATATAATATGTAAAGGTTAATTATATAAAACATTAAAATAAATTATGTGAATAAATGAACATGTATCGCAAAGAAGGATGTTTTTAGATGAAACCCTTACCCCGTGTCCAAAATTTGTCATGTATGTATTTTATATCATATATAATAAACTTATATAAGTTTTTTTATTTATTAAGAAAATTTTATAGGTTTAATTCGTTATAATTAAACCATTTACTTAATTTATTTTAATTACATATTTAATTACTTAATCAGTTACATCCACATCGAGTGTTTTGAGGACGCTCACTTCATAATTTCAAAATAAAATATGTGTTGAACATGGTCAAAGGGGTGATTTTTCCATGATATATAGAATAATAATAATGAAATAATTATAATTTTTTTATAAATAAATTATACTTAAAAAATAACCATGAATTATTATTATGAAAAATGAACTATATTACTATCATTGAGATAGTAGGTTGTACGTACACATGCGTAACATTTCTATTTTTCAACAATCATGTTGTAAATAAGGTAAGTGTTATTTTAGTTTTAAAGAATTATAATAATATCATAAATATTATATTATTTATTCAAATTCACTTACATATACCATCCATAAGACCCAATAATAAAAAATGAATCACATCTCTTTTTGAGGTGGTAATCCGCTGTACACATGAACAACGTTATCATTTTACAATGAATGGTAAGGTAAGAAAGTATGTGATATATTAATTTTACATAATGATTAATATTTCATGAATATAATATATAAACATTAAATCCATTATCATGAACAATAGTGTGAGGCGATGATGGAAAAATAATTACATCGGTTCAAAGGTGGTAGTTCGCCGTCCACACGAATGATGGTTTCATTTCCGATTTGATAGAAGAAGAGATAGATGTTAGTCATGAAATTAGGATAATAAATTATAAGTATATGGGAGATACTAATGTTATTATATTAATATTATTGAGTAATATTTGAAGGATGTGGAAGAAGAAATAATACAAATATGCTTGGTTAGGAATAATACCTCTTCTTTAGACCACCTCTTTAGGATTATACCTAAATCCTCATTAGATTGGATTTATGATCAAAATAAGGAATCTAGGAAATGATGAGTGAAGTAAGGAAGGTATTTTGGTAGGTATTATCCAAAACAAAATTATTTATACGTATAAATAGGAGAGGATAGGGGGTTCCCTTTTATAAGTTGGGGAGTAGACACAATTGGAATTTTTGAAAAGAAAAAGTTATAACCATATTTTACACATGCCACAAGGATCCAAAATAGATCATTGTAAAATATTATATGATATATGATATAAATATGACTATAAAATAAGTTTTGGACAAGTTTTTAGGTCCTTTTAACCCTTATATTTTTAGTTTAATCTCCCCGGTAAACCCGTTTTAACCTTAACTTTGGTAATTAATTTTTACTATTTTTACTATTCACTATGAAAAAATTAAGTTGAACTTATTATATAATATTAATTATTTTTATTTAAAATATGTAATCAATTTTTTTGAATTCAATTCACATAATTTTTAGAATTTAATTTAAAATTAAACCCACCAACGCGATGAAAAACTGTTTTCCAAAGAATAGCTTTTCATAAGCATAAAAAGTTTTTATATAAAAAATAAACATAAAATTGATTAAAATGACCAAAATTAGATTAATAATAAAATAATTTATCTAATTTTACTTTTAAACCATTTTAAAAGAGAATATAACATTGTAAATAATTTAAATGAAAAATTAGTTTTCAATAAAAACCAACATTTTTTACTATTCATTAAACAATAAACTTTTTAAAAAAATTAAAAAAATTAATTCTAATATAATTTTTACTTGCTGATTTCAAAATATTAGTTCATTTTTTTCAAATAAATTTTCTAAAAGTTGTAAAAATTAATTTTATTATTTTTCATAAAAATCAATAAAATTCATTTTTTGAGGAAAATGTATTTTTGAAGCCTATAAAGACTTTACCAAGAATTAAGTGATTATTTATTAGTATATTTTATTTATAATTCATAATTAATTTAAAAAATATGATTATCCCAATTAATAACTCTAATTTTAGTGTATATTTTATAATAGTCATGTTTAAATAATAATATTTTAATAGTATATCGAGGTTCGTTTAATCTTAGTGTTTCATGTCGTATACGCCATTGAACATAGTGTTATTTTAAAATATCAGGGTGTTTCACTCATTAAGTGAGAGATATGGAACCCACTATAACCACAATAATGGAATATTACATTGATGTTTTCCCACCTAAGGCACAAATCGTATAAGCTACATTTTTACACCTTAAGGCACAACCAAATGCCTGAATTTTGTTTGAGAGTCTCAAATCACAATCAAATCTTTAAATGGGTAGTATAACCTATTAGGTTGGAATGGGTAATGTTAGATGGTTTATAGGGGAGTGGATAGGCCAGATTAAAAATTTGAACAAATAAATTGATTAGTTAAATTAATTATCAAAGTTAATTATTAAGGTTAATTAGCAGTGAAAAAAGTAAAACATTTAAGGATATTTTTTATAGTAGTTTGGTCCGAAGTGGGAATACTCTAATCTTATACCTCTCTACTCAGTGAGAAATACATGTGCACTAAAATTGATTTTTATAGGGAAATAATAACCCAATTATGAAATCCTTTTCTTGTAGAGGGATAACCATGACATTGACTTTTGTATGGAGATTCACAACCATTATAAGCTGACTTTAGATAAATGGAGTCACAACTCGAACAATCCTAACTTTGGATACAAGGATTAAAAACCCCTAGATCCTGAATTTAGAATCTAAGAGTCACAACCCTAGGAAAAATAATAACAAATAATACTTTTGTTTTTAAAAGAATAAATAAAAAATAGAGTGCGTGTGAGAGATGTGAAATAGTGTTATAGACTCACAATCAGAAGAATGACAAGAAAAAATAATAAAGAATAAGTACCGATTGTTGGGAATTAGATCAGCATGTCTCGTAAAGTAAATCATAGTCAAAGTAGAAGTAATTCGGCCCTCAGAGATTGTGTAGGTGATGAAACAAAGTGTCTTAGGATGTTTCAAATGCACAGTAGGTTCAAAGTTCACATCACTTTTCTCTTTGAAAAATAGAATATCAAATATGTTATCCTTTTATTTTATGTATTGCTATTGTGTGTCTCTCCTGCAAGTAATAATGATATATATTTATATAGAAAAAATATCCAGTAGTTTAATAAGCTCTTCTTCCTTTAGATATTCAAAATAAATTAATTCAATATCTATCATAAAAATCTCTATAAAAATCACAGCATCATTACCTCTTTATTCTTATAGAATAAATCTATAATAAAAGCATTCAAAATAATTTGAATAAGTCTTATAATAAAATATCTAGAATAATAATAGTATTGAAATATTTAAACGTTCAATTTAAATTCATTTAAACTTAGTCAATACAGTTCCTGAAAACTAGCAGCACAAGCTAAATGTAAATTCAAATAATTTAAAATAAATATATATGAAGCCACCAAATTTATTATAAAAATACATTGAAATAATTTATTAATTCTTATATTTAAATATTCCACCAAAACATTAAAAAATCTTCGATCATAATCCTTAGATTTAATGTGAATTTTTATAGTAGAAAAACCTTTAAAAATAATCTATATATATATGCTACAAATCAATTTTCAACATAAAAGCACAAAATGAACAGTAACATAGGGTATGGACAATAACATAGTGTAAGGAATGAGTGGTAACATAGCATAGGTAATGAATAATAATGCAAGGTTTCCAAACCATACTTTGCATAAATGAACAGTAACATAGCGTAGGGTAAAAACCATACTTTATGAAAGTAGGGTTGTAGAACCATACTTTTCAAAAATGTACAATAATATAGAGTGGGGAATAAACAGTAACATAGGGTTGTCAAACCATACTTTATGGAAATGGACTGTAACACAACTTAGGGAATAAACAGTAACATAGGGTTGCGAAACCATACTTTCACTATAGTGCAAGTAGGGTTTCCGAACAATACTTTGAACTATTCATGAAGTAGTAGGGTTTCCCATACTTTGTGAAAAACTAGACAACATACTTTAATAAACTTCAACAAATATTTTAGGGCTCTAAAAAACATCTTCATACTTTGGTCAAAAAATGATTAGTTGTATATAAACTTAGTATATTTCAAATGAGTCAAGAATCAAACAAATCAGATATCTACTACTACAAATATCTTAAAAAAAATAGAAACAACAACATTTTGGAAAACTGTAGTTCTGAAAAATCAAAACAGAATTCCAGACAATTTATTCACCATCTAAACGACCTTTTTAAACTTATATGGAAAGTAATGAAATTAAGATAAACATGTTTTATTTATATAAAATCAAGTTTCATGAAAATTCAATATCTATAGAAGTTTCAGTAAAATGAATATAGAAATTTTTTTAAAATGAAAACTGTAGAGTTTCTAAAACCACAATAGAAACTTCATTGAATTTTTAGAGTACTAAAAAAGATTTTTTAGACTTCCTCATAAACTAATTAAGTTTAGGTAAATCTATTATCTACCCAATGTGATAATAATCACACAAATCCAAATACATAGGATTGAGATATCATCAAAATACTTAGGAAAAACAATCAAACAAAAGAGAGGAAAAGTAATCAAACAAAAGAGAACATGCACATATACAAATAATATCCCCTTTTTTTATTACAAAAACAAAACATTCAAACCATTTAAAACAAAAAAATATTTAAAAAAAAAATATTTTTACTTAATTTATTTCTACCTAATTTATTTATCTCCCTTTTTGTAAATAAATAAAAATTGAAAACAAAAGCCCCCTAAAAAATACAGTAATAAGAATTTAAAATTCTAATATACCAAGATCAAATTTAATTTTTTCAAAGGGAGTAGAGTCTAAAGGATTTGTAAAAATATCTGCTAACTGATTTTTAGAAGGTATAAATTCTAAAATAATATCACCCTTGTTCATATGATCTTTAATAAAATTAAATCTAAGATCAGTATGCTTAGTTCTAGAATTCTGTAAGGGGTTTTTAGAAATATAAATTGTAGAAGTATTATCACAATAAATAGGGAGTTTATCAAGATAAATACTGAAATCACATTATTTTTTCTTAATACATAAACTTTGAGCACAAATACTAGTAGTAGAGATATATTCATCTCATGTAGTAGATAAATCAACATAAAGTTGTTTCTTAGATGATCAAGAAATTAAAAATTTTCTAAGAAAATGACACATACCTAATGTGGTTTTTGGTCAATTCTAAAACCTCTAAAATCAAAGTATGAACACGATTTTAAATTAAAAAAGTTATATTTTGGATAAAATAAATTAGATTCAATAATTCCTTTAACATATCTAAGTATTATTTTTACTGCTTTAAAATGACTTTATTTAGGATATTATTTAAATCTAGCATATAAAAAACACTGAAAATGATGTCAGGTCTAGATGTAGTTAAATATAGCAAGCTACCTATCATGCCTATATAAACTTTAAAATAAAAAGATTTAACAAATGCCTGAATATCTAATTTATAATTATAACCCATAGAGGTTTTCATAGATTTAGAGAAATCAAGACCATTTTTTTAACTAACTCTTTAGTATACTTAGATTGATTAAGAAAAATTCCATCTTTTCTTTGAAAAATTTGAAGTCCAAGAAAGAAATTTAATTCTCCCATTAAACTCATGTCAAATTTAGAAGATATCAAATAAGAAAATTCATTACAGAGTATTTTAATATGTGATCCAAAAACTATATCATAAAAATATATTTGAACAACTAAAATATCATCAGAAGTTTTTTTTAATAAAAAGGGTTAGATAAATATTTCCTTTCTTGAAATCATTTTTTAACAAAAACAAATAAATCCTTTCATACCAAACACAAAGTTCTTTCTTGAGACCGTACAAAGATTTAGATAATTTTAAAACATGTTTAGGAAATTTTTCACTTTCAAAACCAGGGGTTTGAGAAACATAAACTTCTTCAGTTATAAAACCATTTAAAAAATATTTTTACATTCATTTGATATAATTTAAAACCTTGAAAACAAGAAAAATACAATAAAATTATAATTGGATCTAACCTATAAACATGTGAAAAAGAATATTCAAAGTCTATACCTTTTTCTTTATAGTTTCCTTGAGCAACAAGCCCGAATTTATTTTTGACAATCTATATAGATTCATCTATCTTGTTTCTAAATATCCACTTAGTTCCAATCACCAGTTTATCCTTAATAAATTCTAATAAAGTCCAAACAATATTTCTAACAAACCGATTTAATTAATCTTGCATAGAAAAAATCAAGTTTTCATCTTTTAAAGCATCATTAACATTAAAAGGAAAAAAAATCAGAAATAAAAGCAGAATTGACACAAAAATTTAAAATAGAATTTCTAGTTTTAAACTAGAATCAACATTTCCAATTACATTTTTAATAGGATAATCTTTGTGAATCTTCCAAGAATTTGGATTAGGTTGAGAAGGAGTATGCTCCCCCTCAATTGATTCAATATTATCTTGAGGAATTTCTTCACCAAAATTAAAATATCTAAACTCATCATAAATAACATTAGAATCAGAATTTAATTTAATATTATTTTCATCAAACATAACATTAAGAGATCCTTCAATAATAATATATCTTTTGTTATAAACTCTATAAGATTTACTATTATTATAATAAACAAGAAAAATAACTTCATCACTCTTTGCATCAAATTTATTTAAATTATCTTTTTAATTTAAAATAAGAACCTTACAACCAAAAAAACCAAAGTAAACAACTTTAGGTTTTTTATTTTTAAATAATTAATAAGGATTTTTCTTTAACAAAGTCCTAATAATAATTATATTTGAAATATAATAAGAAAAAAAATCCTCAACCCAAAAATATCTAGGAAAATTATATTTACTTAACATAGTTCTAGCTATTTCAATAAGAGTCCTATTTTTCCGTTCTACAGAACCATTTTTATATGGTGTTCTAGGAGTAGAGAAATAATGAAAATAACAATTATTTTTACAAAAAATTTCAAAATCTAAATTATGAAATTAACCTCCTTTATCACTATGAATAGAAATTATCATAAAACCGTTTTCATTTAGAACTAATTTAAAAAAAGTAGTAAATATAGATAAAGTATCATTTTTATGAGAAAGAAAATATACCCAAGTAAATTTAATAATCATCAATAATAAGTAAGGTATATTTCTTTCTACCAATTAGGGAAATTTTAGTGGGACCAAATAAATCAAGATGTATTAACTGTAAAGACCTATTAGTACTTATTTGATTGATAGGTCTAAATGAAATTTTGGGTTGCTTCCCTTTCATGAAACTATAACAAACATGAAGTTGTTATTTCTTCAGGAAAGTTATTCATAACACATTCTCATGTTTTGAGATCTTATGACAAATTCTAAAATTGACATGACATAAACATTAATGCCAAAGGATGCTGTCATTCAAAACCTTTTACTTTTCCATTATAATTGTCTCCAAAAGTAATAGTGCCTCTATCACATATGTTGTAAGTGGTAAAATTTAATGGGTCTCTAGTCATATTCCTAGAGCATCCACTATCCATGTACGATATGTAATTATTGAGAAATCCAAGGCATTTTTCCTACAAAAATCAATTACTTTACAATTTTGGTACCCAAGCTACTTTGGGTCCAATGAGATTATTTATACAATTTTTAGTTACCCATAAAGAATTTAAACATGTATTGTAAGGTACTTTGGATAATAAGGATTTAGAAATATTAGTTTTTTTAAATCCTACGGTTTTTTTAAATCTAAGAGAACATTCATTTGCATAATGACCTTTCATGTCACATTTAAAACAAGTAATAGTATAAGTACAACCATTTTTACTTTTAACAAAATGAGTTATATACATTTGGGTTAATCTTCCGTCATATCCAAAACCATTTTTATTTTTATCAGTTTTAGTCAAAGACATCATTTTATGATATTTTTCACGACTCTTGAATTAAAGAAGATAAACTTTTCTAAGACATTAGACTTCCTTTTTCAAATTTTCATTCAAATCTTGAGCATATTTAAAATAAACTTTTGAATGATAAATAAAAGAAATGTTACTTAGTTTTTCATTTTAATGTAAAATTATTTTATTTTTAGAAACAAGTTTCTCATTTTTTCTTTAAGATTATTATATAAATCAATATCTTTGAAAATATATTTTCTTAATCTTTAAATTTATTTATTTAGTTAAAAAACATTGGGGTTTTCAGAATCACATTCAGAATTAGAACATTAAGAATAAAAACAAGAATTACTAACCTTATCGAGTGATGCCATGAAGCACAAGTTATCAGATTCTTTTTCATTTACAGATTATTCACTAGTATCAGATTCTTCTATGAAACTCCAAATAGTGGTCAATTACTTTTTTAATTATTTTTTTATTTTTATTTATTCTTTAGTTTAGGGAAATTGAGTTTGATATGCCCTTTCTTCCTGCACTCATAACAAGTTACATATGAAGAATTGAAATTTGTACCAGCTTTCTTGTCTCCCTTATATTTTTCTTTTTGAGGGTTTCTTCTCGACCAATTCTTGAATAATTTATTTTTCATTATTTTTTAAACTCCAGTTACAATATGAGTCATATATTCTTTTTTAAATATCCCATATATCAGAATCATAAGATTCAGTAAAAACAAAATTCATTGATTTAAATACTACACCTTTTCTTTTTGTGGTTTCTTCATCTACTATGTTCTTCAGTTCGAGTTCATATTGGATTAATGATCCAATCAGTTCATCAAGTGTGTACTCTTTAAAATTATTTCTTTCATCAATGAAAACCTTCATTGAATGAAATTTATTTAATAATTACCATACGACTCTTTCAACAAGTAATGGGTTTTCCAGATCTTTTCTAAGTGAATTAATTCCATTCACAATGCTTGTGAATATGTGGAAAATTTGGTTTACTATTTTATCTTTACCCATCTTGAAGTCTTGGTACTCAGGATGAAGCATTCTAGGTTTGGTATGGATTAGTTTGTCCGATCCAAGGTGAGTAACTTGTAGAATCTTCCATATTTCATGAGATGTATTACAAGAAGAAACATGACTCAAAATAGTCCTGTTCATAGAAAAATATAAAATATTAACAACTTTATAATTTAAAACATATCTAGTAGCATCAATTCTGGTTAGAGTATCTGGGTTATCTTCAAGAAATGTGTAGTATTTATACCTTATATACCATTTCTTAATGCTCAACTATTTGAGGTAAGCCTCCATTTGAGATCTCTAGTAACCATAATCATTGCCATCAAAGTGAGGTGGATTTTGAGGAATCCAAGCATCATTTGGGTTCAATCCTTCCATATTATAAGATCCTATCCTTATAATATGAGGTCTAGAGAAATGTTATCACAAATAAAATCAAAGTATACTCTAGAGAGGGATTTGATAATTCCAAAAGGAATAATCTTTTGATAAAAATTGAATGTTATCATAAAGAGAATAAGAAAGATAATCAATTCTAAAAAGGATTTCCCCATGATACTAATTGTTAGGTCGGAATGGGTAATAGAAGATGGCCTAGAGGTATGTGAATAAACCAGATTAAAAAATTGAACAAATAAATTGATTAATTAAATTAATTATCAAAGTTAATTATTAAGCTTAATTAGCAGCGAAAAAGTAAAAAATGAAAGGATGTTTTTTATAGTAGTTCGGTCCGAAATGGGCCTAATCTACTCTTATACCTCTCTACTTGGCGAGAGACACACGTGATCTAAAAATTATTTTTATGGGAGAATCATAACCCAATTACAAAATCATTTTATATTGTAGGGATAACCATGACAATAAATTTTATATGGGGAGTCACAACCCTTACAACCTGATTTAAGATAAAGGGAGTCATAACCTAAATAATCTTGAGTTTAGATATAGGGAGTTACAACCCTTAGATCCTAACTTTAGAATTCAAGAGTCACAACACAATGAAAAAGAATAATAAATAATGATTTTGTGTTTAAAATCATAAATAGAAAAATAGAGTGTGTGTGAGAGATGGTAAATAGTGTTACAGAATCCCAACCAGATAAATGACTAGAAAAAATAATAAATCACATGAACCTATTATTAAGGATTAGATATTCTCATCTTGTTAGGGAAATTGTAGTCGAACCAGAAGTAATTCATCCCTTGAGAGTTCATGAAGGTGATGAAACAGAGTGTTGTAGGACGTTGAAAATGTACAGTAGGTTCAAAGTTTACAACACTTTTCTCTTTGCAAAATAGAATATCAGATATGTTATCCTATGTCTTTTTTGTATTTCTATTGTGTGTCTATCCTACAAGAAAGAATGATATATATATTTATATATAGAAAAAATATTCAGCAATTGAAGTAGCTCCACTTCCTTTGGATATTCAAAATAAATTTATTCAAGAGCTATCATAAATATTTCTATAAAAATCATAGCACCATTGCCTCTTTATTCTTGTAGAATAAATCTCTAATAAAAGCATTCAAAGTAAATTGAATAAGTCTTCCAATAAAATATATAGAATAATAATAGTGTTAAATGATTTAAAAGTCTAATTTAAATTCATTTAAACTTAGTCAATACAGTTCTTGAAAACTACCATCACAAGCCAAATGTAAATTCAAATATTTAAAAATAAATAAACTTGAACCCACCAAATTTATTAGAAAAAAAATTGTAATAATTTATTAATTTTTCTCTTTAAATAGTCCACAAAAAACATTAAAAACTCTTCGATCATAATCCCTATATTTAATGTGATTTTTATTGCAGAAAAACCTTTAAAAATAATCCATATATACATGAAGAAAATCAATTTTCAATATAAAAGCACAGAATGAATAGTAACATAGGGTATGAATAGTAATGTAGCATAGGGAATGAACAATAATGCTGTGTAGGGATTAAACAGTAATGTAACATATGGAATGAATAGTAAGATAGGGTTTTCAAACCATGCTTTGCAAAAATGAACAGTAACGTAGCATAGGGTATAAACCATACTTTGTAAAAATAGGATTTCTGAACAATACTTTGCAAAAATGAACAGTAACTTAGCATTGGAAATGAACAGTAACATAACGTAGGGATTGAACAGTAACATAGGGTTGCCAAACCATACTTTGCGGAAGTGAAAAATAACATAGTGTAGGTAATGAATAGTAATGTAGGGTTACCAAACCATAATTTGAACTATAGAAAAAGTAGGGTTCCAAACCATACTTTTCACTATTCATGAAATTAGGGTTGCCCATACTTTGTAAAAAACTAGATAACATACTTTAACATACTTCAATGAATTTTTAATGGATTTAAACAACATATTTAGACTTTGGTCAAAAATACTTATTGTTAGAAAAAATTATTATCTTTCCAAAAAATTAAGAATCAAATAAATCAGATATCTACTACTCCAAATATAATCTAAAAATAGAAGCAAAAACATTTTGGATAACTGCAGTTCTGAAAAATCAAATCAGAATTTCATAAAATTTATTCACCATCCAAACAACCTTTTTAGACTTCGATGAAAACTAATGAAATCAAGATAACATGTTGTATTTCTATAAAATCAAGTTTCATGTGAATTTGATATCTGTAGAAGTAGTAATAAAATAAATACAGAAATTTTTTGAAACCTAAAACTGTAGAGCTTCTAAAACTGCAACACCAACTTCATTAAATTTTTAGAGTACTAAAAAAGTATTTTTAGACTTCATCATAAACTAATTAAGTTTAGATAAATCTACCATCTATCCAACGTGATAATAATAACACAAATAAAAACAGTATGGATTGAAATATCATTAAAATACAGAGAAAAAAAATCAACTAAAAGAGAGGAAAAGTAACCAAACAAAAGAAAACATGCACATACACAAACACAACCCTTTATAATTACTCAAAAATAAAAATATTATAAATAATTTATTCCAAAAAAATAGAATAAAGATTCAAAGTATTAGTGTTGAGGCAGAAATAAACTCTACAACATCAAAGGATCAAACTATTTTAGTTCACTTGAGATAAGTGGTTGAATGCCAAAATTTTTATCACTTGAATAGTTCTATAAAATCCTTAACCTCCTTGTCCTATACTGGTTTCGTCAAACTCTGAATAAGTAGAGGTTCTTCTTGAATTTTTTTTTAAATTTGAAATCTATTACATATTTATTTTTCCAAAAAACTAATTCAGATGTTTTCATTCTTATTTCACATATAAAGATCCACATATAATTGAAAAATGGAATACCAATAAGTCTTCCTTGATATTATGTAAAAAAAATAAAAACTACATAGTGGAAATTGTTAGAACAATTAAAACAATAGTAAATAATAATAATTAATGATATTGGAATACATCTTGATAATATTAAAGATTAAATATTCATATTCCATCTAGTTTGAATTTGAATATCTCAATTTCCATAATTTTTTGTGTAAATATCAATATATATAAATATCATAAAGATCTAATTTAATTTAATATAAAAATATTTAAAATATTTTTGCATAGATTCTAAATAGTTAATAAGTAATTTTATAACAAATAAAAAATTAATTATATGCATAATAAAATTGAAGTAAGTTCAAATATAAAATAATATAAAAAAGATCATATTTCAAAGTTTTATAACATTCTATAGAATCATATGAAAATTCTTCTTTACCCTTACATGAATCACACATGTTGCATAAGGGTAACAAAATTTTCCCTTACGTGGATTATTACCCTTACGTAGCCTTTGGAGAATCTCACTTACCCTTGATTGAGTATTACTTACCCTTACTTGATCATGGATTACCCTTACATGGGTAATAAAAAATGATACTACCCTTACACAACTATACTAGCACCCTTACGCAGGTTATTGAAAAAAAACAGTACCCTTATGAAACTATTGAGATACCCTTATGAAAGAAATTACTCAAGTCCTTTACCTTTACATGAGATTCAATTACCTTTATGCCAGCTTGGTTACTCTTATATAGTAGCCTTATGCAGGTTCATGTAACCCTTACACAAGTAATAGAATTTGCAAGTTACCCTTATGAAAGGTTCAATTATAGTTATGAAACTATTGAAATTTTCTATATACATTTATGTAACTATATAACTATATTTAAAAAACTTTAACTTTACAAAAATATATAAATACCTTTTCACAACTTTACCTTTATGCAACTATACCTTAACACAAGCTTTGAAATTCAAAGGTTACCTTTACATAACTATTTAAATTCATAGGTTACCCTTACATAAACACTGAACTAACATTACATAATAATTTAATTGAAATTACACAACCAATATAATTTTCATGTTACCTTTAAATAACTAATAACCACCCTTATGAAATTAATATAAAATATCACTTACCTTTACTCAACCCATTGAAACTGAAGGTTACCTTTTCGTAACTCATAAAAAATTATGCTTACCCTTTTACAAGTCATAGAAACTCATGGTTACCCTTATGTAATATATGGAAAGTTATGGTTACCTTTATGAAACAAATGTAAATATTATTATACCCTTATGTAACCCATTAAAACATCCAGTTACCTTTACATAACACTATAAAAAATATTTAAAGGTCTTAAATGACATTTCCAGCCTAGGATCTCTTCATGAAACTTATAAAACAAGTTATAAGAAATTAAAACATGAAATATCAAGATGAATTAAGTAAGGAATACAAATATATAACCAAATTTAAACATACTAAAGATAACACCTAATAAAGATATGAAAATTATAGTTAAACATTAATATGATATTTTTTAATTATCAAAACATAATAAAAAAATGTGATCCAAGGAGCCACTTATCATTAAATAAATATAATCCAAGGAGCCACTTAAACATTTTCTAATTTTTTGATAGTTACAAAACAAATTATAATTTTAAAAACCCTATTCCATTTTGAAATTATCAAAAAGATAAAGTAATAATATAAAAATTCTTTTTTTAAAATAATAATGTTTCCTCCTATCTTTATTTAATAGAATGTTACATATCCATGACTTTATACTCAAAAATTGAATCCCCTTAAATTTAATATTTCTTGAAAAAAACATTTTTATTTAATAAAAATAAATATAAATAGTGTAAAAAACATTCTTAACCATGCATAATTTAAAACACAAATCCAGGAGCCACTTATAAAACTTCCAGTGTTAGATAGTGAGTAGAATTTTAAAATTTGTTTGTTAAAAATAATATGAAACCCTTTATAAAATATCCTTTTATGAAAAATAAAAATTTAAAGAGTAAGTTAAAATCTTATAGTATGCATGAGACGACTTAAAACAGTAATATAATAAACAAATATATACAAAATATTAATCAATAGTAAAATGAAAATCAGATTCCATATTTTACAGATTTCACACAAATTTGAAAATTTTGGCATATAAACACACCCAAAATACCAATAAATTCATGCCATATAAAAATTAAATTTAAATATCCATCATACCAAGTTAAAACTTAATTTTATCAAATTAGTAAAGTCTAAGGTCTTAGTAAATATACCAGAAAGTTTGTTTTTTATGAAAGTAAATTCCATATTTATATTTTTATTTTGAACATGATCTCTAAGAAAATGAAATTTAACATAAATTTTCTTATTCCTAGAGTGTTGTAATATATTTTTGGAAATAAAAATAGTATAATTTTTTCCATATAAAATATGAATCTTATAAAAATAAAAATAAAAATTAGAAAGTGTTTATTAAATATATAATGATTGAGAAGAACAGGATATAACAACTATATATTCAGATTCAACACTTGAAAGAGAAATAGAATTTTGTTTTCTTTGAAGAAAAAGATAATAAATATTCACCAAGTAAATAGAACATACCTGATGTAGTTTTCTATCAATCTTGCATCCACAAAAATTTGAATAATAATATATTATCAAATTAAAATTAGTTTTAGAAGGATAAAATAAACTAAGATTCAAAGATCCTTTAACATATCTAATAATCCTCTTAATAGATTTAATGTTACTTTCCTCATGATTAATTTAAAATCTAGCACACATGAAAACTAAAAACATTAAATCATACCCAGAAGAAGTTAAGTATAACAAACTTACAATCATTACTCTATAAGTTTTAATATAAATAGAGTTTCTAGATTTATCTAAATCTAATTTAATCATGGGATTATTTTCAATTTTATATGTTTCTAAACCAAATTTCTTAGCTAAATATTTAGCATACTTGGATTGATTAAGAAAAATACCATCATTTCTTTGAAGCATTTTTAAACTAAGGAAGGATCTCAATCCCCCCATCATACTCATATCAAATTCATAAGTCTTCAATTTTGAAAATTAATTATAAATATATTCACATGAAGATCCAAAAATAATGTTATGAATATAAATTTTCCTAATAAAAATATCATTACAAGTTTTCTTAATAAATAATGCAAGAACTACCATTCCCTTATTAATTTTTTTAAAAATAAATCTACTTAACATTTAATACCATGATTGAGGAGCTTGTTTAAAACCATATAAATCCTTAGATAATTTATAAAAAATTATCAAGATGATTTTCCTTTTTAAAACTAGTGGTTTGTCTTACACATACTTCTTTAGAAATATAACCATTTAGAAAAGTGGTTTCGACATCCTTTTGAAATAATTTAAATCAATGAAAATAATTATAAGCTAATAATATTATAATTCATTATAATATACAAAAAAATGAAAAAGATTCCTTAAATCCAATACCTTATTCTTGAGAATATCCTTAAGTAACTAATCTAAATTTATTTTTGACTATATTTCTATATTCATCAAGTTTGTTTCTAAAAATCCATTTCGTTCAAATAAAATGAGAATTTCTTGGTAGAAAAACTAAAGTTCACACATTATTTCTAGTAAATTTATATAATTCATATCACGTAGAAAATATCCAATTAGAATAATTTAAATATTTTTCAATATTATTTAAAACAAAATTAGAAATGAAAGAATGATAAGTAAAAATATTCATAACTGATTTTATAATTTGAACCTTTGACTCAACATTTCCAATCACATTATCTATATGATGATCTCTATGAGTTTCCCAAGATCTTTCATGAATAGGTTCAGATTGAGAATAAATATTCTACCCCTTAATAAGTGTATATTTTTCTTGAGGTTCTTAATATTTAAAATTAAAGTATCTAAATTCCTTATCAAGTTGATCAATATCATTATCCCTATTATTCGAATATTTTTCATCAAAATTTACATGAATCGATTCTTTAACAACTATGGTTATTTTATTGTATACTATTTATGCCTCAATATTATTTTTATATCCTAATAAAATACCTTAATCATATTTTTTATCAAATTTATTTAAATAATCCTTAGAATTATGAATAAAAACTCCACACAAAAATATTTTAAAATAAAAAAGATTAGGTTTTCTACCCTTTCAAAGCTCATAAGGTGTCTTTTTCAATAAAGGTCTTAAAATTATTATATTGGTAAGATAAAAAGATGTATTCATAGATTCATCCTAGAAATATTTAGGTATATTAAACTCATTTAACATGGTCCTATCCATTTATTTAAGTGTTCTATTTTTTACTTTCAACTACACTATTTTTTGTGGTGTTCTAGGAGATGAAAAATTGTGAAAATAACTATTTTATTTACAAAACTAGATAAATTCTAGACTATGGAATTCACCACCATGATCATTTCTAATTAATTTAATCAATTTTCAATTATCATTTTGAACCAATTTTCAAAAATAGATAAACTTAGAAAATTTTTTAGATTTATGTTTAAGGAAATAAAAACATATGTATCTAGTAAAATCATCAATAATAACAAAAAATATCTCTTACTTCCCAAAATATAAGGTTTGATAGGAAAACATAAATCTAAATTATTTTAATCAAGAGGCCTTATAGTTTTTACTTCTTTAATTGAATTGAAACTGCTTCTATGTTTTTTACCTTTCAAGCAAGATTCACATATAAACGTGTTTTATACTTTATGTTTTGGTACCTATAGAACTATTTGGTTCTTGAAAATTAGGTTCATCAAATTTAAATTATAATTTCCCAAAATCATATGGGATTGAATGTTGTCATATTGTACAACATTTATATATTTTACATTTTGATAAGTTAATTTAGTAAAATTAATTGAATAAATGTTATCTTTTTTTCTATTTGCATAAAATAAAATAAATTATCCTTAAATAGAATGTATTTATCATTTTGAAATTTAAGAAACATTACATCAACACATAGTTTTGAAATAATTATTAAATTATGTTTCAATCTTTTAACACATAATACTTTAGAAATAATAATAGAATTTGAAATTCCAACCTCACCAAAACCCTTTATCATTCCTTAATAATTATCACAAAAGGTAATATTACCTATATCACATTTACTGAATGATATAAAGTTTGATATATCACCAGATATGTGTCTTGAGAATCCAATAACTTTACACCAAATATCCTTGTTGATTCTCCCATGATTTTTTTACAAAACCATATTTAAGAAAATTTTGGCACTCATACAAATTTGGGTATGATGGGATTAACATATGAATTATTGGGAATGAAAAATAGTTTCAAAAACTTATTCACTTGTAATCTTTAAGATAAATATTTCAAAATGAAAGCCTTATTATTTATAAGATATTATAAAAATATTAAAGAACACTTATTTTTATAATTAAGTTTCATATAAAAAACATGTAGCAAAGGATGTACTTCCATTAATTTTCTTAATTTTTTTTATATTTTGGGTAAATCATTATCATAACCTAGAAGAGATCTCTATTTTTCCATTTTATTTAAACTCATAATTTTATCAAAGTTTTATCTAACTTGAACAAAAATGGATAAATATGAATTCAAAATTTCAATTTCAATTTTTTAGATGTTCATTATCTTTAAAAACATTATTAAAATTATTTATTCCAACTTCATGAGTTTTTAATAGAAAATAAACTTATCTTCTCAATTTTTCATTATAAACAAGAGTAAAATTTAGATTTTCTTGAGTAATTTTTAGATCTGAATGAGCATAATTTATGTCATTCTAGATATATTTCTTAAGATTTTCATTTTCTTTAAGAACCACATTATGTTGGATCTTAAGGTTCTTGGATAAACTAGTTATCTAATTTACGATCAAGTATATCAAAATATTTAATAAATTCCTCAAAATTATTATTTTTAGAATCAGATTAAGAAGATGAATAATAAGTAGAGTCACCTGATTTGATGAATCCATTAAGCACAAGTTTTCAACATCCTTTTCATAATTGGATTCTTCAACAGTACTTTAATACTTAGTGAAACTCCATCAAGATTCCATTACCTTCTTTTCTTTCTCGAATTGCTTCCTTTTATTTTTTTCCTTCTTTAATCTTGGGTAATAATTATTGATTTTCCCCTATCCTTAAACTCATAAATAATTTCATCTTGATAATCATTAGAAATAAAATCACCTTTCCTCTTCTCATTGTGACCATATTTAGGATAGTCTTTTTAGGATTGCCTTGAGCAGCCTTTATTTATTATATATCCACACTTTGTGACATTTTTTGATTAATTCCTATCACTATTCTATAACTCATAATCAGAAGAGTAAGATGAATTTTTTTCTCAAAATCAATTCAGTTCTTCTTTGAATTATATTCCTCATAAATATTTGTAATATCTAACTCATATTGTAATAACGATCCAATAATCTCATTAAGAGTATATTCCTTGAAGTTTATTACATTCATTTATAGAAACATTTTTAGCATTCCACTTGTTATGAAGTTCTCTAGGTACCCTTTCAATAAGAATAGGTTTTCAAGATTTTCTTATAAAGAACTCATACCATTTACAATACTTTTAAATCTATGGAAAATTTTATTAAAGGTTTATTCTTATATAATTTTAAATTCCTTATATTTATCTCTTAACATGGATAACTTAGTTCTAATAAGTTTATCTAATCCAAGATGTGAAACTTACAAAATTTTCTAGATATCATGTTTAGTTTTATATATTGAAACATGAAAATACACATTTCTATTTATAACACAATATATGATATTCATCACCATGTAATTAAAGATATAATTTACCACATCATTTCCTTTTAATGATTCATTTTTACCTTACAATAGCTTGTATGGTTTTTCCACAACCATATAGTGTTCAATGCTAAGTCTTTTAGGAATGATTCCATCTAAGATTTTCAATAGAGATAGTCAGTACCATAAAAATGAGGTGGTTTTTTAGGTATCCACACATCATTTGAACTAGTTCCTACCATCCTAAATTTCTATTTTCCCATTAAAAGTTATGTTAGGGAATGGTTAACATAGATAAAAAAATGTTGATCTTGGGGTCCTCCTATAACACTAATTGTTGGTCTCAGTGGGAAGATGGAATATAACCAATAGGGGTGTGAATTGGCTATTTTAAATGAATTTTAAATATTTAAGGTTATTATATCAGATTTATTTATGTAAATATATATGAAATAAAATGTAATGGATATAAGATATTTTTTATTGTGGTTCGATTATAAAAGTTCCTAGTCCACTCTTCACCCATCTAACTAATTAAGAGATATGTCACCCACTATAACCATTATAATGGAACCTTACAATGAAAATTTCCCACCTGGAGTCACAACCTAATTACAAATCCTTTTCACATGGTGGCTTAAACCCCAAAAGAACCTCTTTTTTCATAGCTGAAGGTAAAACCTAAAAAACTTTCTTTTTTCCACCAAGAGTCACAACCCAATGCCTGACTTTTGTTTGGGAGTCACAACCCACAATACCAACTTTTAATGGGTAATATAACCCTTTATAATCACACATATAGAAAAATATTATAAATAAGTAATTATACACAACCAAAAGAAAGCTTCAAAGTCTTAGTGTTGAGGCAATAATGAACTTTTGAATAAAAAATGATAAAAAAATTGTATTTTAATTGAGAGTAGTGGTTGAATGAAAAAATTTGCAGCACCTGTACAGTTCTAGAAAATCCTCATACTCCTTGTCTTATATTGGTTCTGTTGAACTCTAAATATATAGATTTTATTCTTTCCCAATATATTTCAAATTTTAAATCTGTTGTATATTTATTTTTTCCAATGACTTACTTCAGAGTCATCTACACTTGTTTCCTAGATAAAGATCCACATGTAAATGAAAAATGGAATACCAGTAAGTCTTACTCTATATTCAGTAAAACAAATAAAAACTATATAGTGGAAATTTTTAGAATAATTAATATAGTAGAAAATAACAAGAATTAATACCTTTAGAATACTTCCTGATTATATTCAATATCAAATCTTCATATTCCATCTGATTTGAATTTGAATATTTCAATTTCTTGAATTTTTAGTGTGAATATCAATATATATAAATCTCATGAAGATATAATTTAATTTAATATAAAACTATTTAAAATATGTTTTCATGGATTTTAAATAATTATTAAGTAATTTTAGAATAAATAAATAATTAATTATATTCATAATAAACTTTTAGTAAGTGTAAATAAGAAATAATATAAAAATCAGAGCATATTTCAAAGTTTTAGAACACTCTATAGAATCGTAGGCAAACTCTTGTCTACAATTACATGAATCACACACTTTTAATATGGGTAATTTTTTTTACCCTTACATGGAATATTACCTTTACATAGAATTTGGAGAATCCTGATTACCCTTACATGAGTATGGCTTACCCTTATGTGAGTATGTCTTACCCTTATAATGGTATTGAAAAAATGCTATTACCCTTACGCAAGTATATTGGTACCCTTACGCATATTATAGAAAAACATGGGTACCATTATGTAGTTATTTAGATTCCATTACACAAGAAATTCATCAAGGGTTTTGCCTTTACACAAGATTTAATTACCTTTACACAAGCTTGGTTACCTTTACAAGAGACAAGTAGTACCCTTATGCAGATTCTTATTACCCTTTTGTGAGCAATATAATTTATAGGTTTCCCTTACATAGGGTTCAATTACCTTTACATAACTATTGAAATTATATATATACCTTTACAAAAATATATGACTACCACTATGAAACTTTAACTTTATGCAACTATATAAATACCTTGATGAAACTATACCTTTATGAAAGATTTGAAATTTGAAGGTTACCTTTACATAACCATTGAAATTTGTAGGTTACCCTTACATAAATAATGAACTACCTTTATGCAAGTACTAAAGTACCTTTATGAATCATATATAATTTTCAATTTACCTTTAAAAAACTAATAATTACCCTTATACAACTAATAGAAAATATCACCTACCTTTATGCAACCCATTGAATCTTAAGGTTTCCTTTATGAAACATATAGAAAATTATACTTACCCTTATGAAAGTCATAGAAAACCATTGTTACCTTACATAACATATGAAAATTTATGGTAACTGTTATGAAATACATGTAAATATTATTATATCCTTATTTAACCCATTAATACTTCAAGATACCATTAAATAACACTATAAAATAACATTTAATGGTCATAAATGACATTTTCTTCCTAGGATATCTTCATGAAACTTTTAAAATAAGTTATAAACAATTAAAAATATCAAGATAAATTATGCAAGGAATAAAAATATATAATAAAATTTAATCATAATAAATATTACACTTAATAAAGATATGAAAATTATAATTAAACATTAATATTATATTTTGTAATTATCAAAACATAATTAAATAAATGTGATCCAAGGAGAAAATTAAAAATTTAATAAATTTGATCCAAGTAGGAGATTCAATATAAATATTCTTTTCAATTCATTTCTAAGAAGAGGAGAATTAAAGGTAGAGCAAGGAGAACAATATTCCATCTGTTTCATATGTGGCAAGATAGGCCACTAGAAGAAAAACTGCATCTAGACTAAGAAGTAAGGGGAACCTTTAGGTGCATTTTTTATCAAGTGAAATATATATTTATAAAAATTGGGTATTAAATACATCATTTGGTTCTCACATATGTTTTCAAATATAGGAACCAAGTAGATTTTAAAAGACTTCCCATGGTGAGGTGGATCTAGGAATAACCAACAAATCCATACTTGATTTTGTGGATATTAGAGACTACCTATTGTGTAAAACACCATGAGAAATGATATCCCACTTGGATTCTAATTTGATAATTTTACCTACTTTGATGCCACTTAATTAGACAACTTACCTAATCTGATCTCCCCATATTCTTCAATCACCGATGCCATATTTCTATTCACAACTTTGATTTCAAGCTAACGATTCATGAAATACCATATTTTTTACTTCTATGATCTCATGGTGTCCTCCCATATTATGTATCTCATACTCTATTCATTATTGGAGAACAAGAGAGGCTTAAAAGTGCCTCAACTTATATATTACCGTCATCTTTGTCAATATATCTTATGGATTGTCTATTCCACAAATCTTTTATAATGTTAGTAACCCATACTATATCAATACTCTAATAAAATGGTACTTCAGCTGAGTGTGATTCATCTAGGAATAAAACACTAGGTTATTTGTAAGATTTACATCACTCTGACTATCATAGTGCAATACATTTTCCTCTCACTTTCTACCCAAATCATCCAAGAAGTTCTTCACCAAAACCACCTCCTTTCCAACTTTTGTTACATCAATGTATTCTGCCTCTATAGTGGAAAAATCCCCCATCTTCTGTAATTTTGATATTTAGCTTATTTTAGTTCCTATATAAGAAAATACATAAACTATGGTACTCCTCCTGCTATCGAAGTCATCTCTAAGGTCTGCATACACATACAACTGCAATGAATTTCCTTTCCCAAATAATATAGATACTTTTTTACTGCCCTTCAAATACCTAAGTATCCACTTCACAGCTTCCCAATGTTGATTTCCAAGGTTATCCATGTACCTGCCTAAAAATCCCACTACATGATCAATGTCAGGTCGAGTGCAGACCATGGAATACATCAGGCTTCCAACAACTGATGTGTATCGAACCTTTTCTATGTACTCAACCACTTATTCCGTCTTCAGTGATTTATCCCTTGATAGTTTGAAATAGACCGCCAAGGGAATAAAGACAACATTTTCTTTAAATATACTAAATATTCTAGGAAAATTCTCAATGTAGTCATCCTAGGATAACATTAATGTTCTAACTACATGGTATCTCTTGATCTTCATCCCCAAAATCTTTTTAGCTTCTCCAAGATCCTTCATTTCAAACTCCTCAGCCAATTTCCCTTTCAACTCATCAATCCTCTACATACATGATCTTGCAATGAGAATGTCATCCACATATAGAAGAAATATAATATATTAATCACCAAATTATTTTAGGTAGCAACATTGATCCATGACACACCATTTTTATGATTTTTTATTCATTAATGGATAAAAATTTTTGTTCCACAACCCGGGTGACTACTTTAACCCATATAAGTTTTTCTGGAGTTTTCACACTAAGAATTCCTTCTGTGACTCAATTTATCTCTATGGATGCTACATATAGATTTACTCCTCCAAATATCCATGAAGGAAATAATTCTTGACATCAATCTACTCAAGGTATAAATATTCTGATGCAATAATAATAAGAACCACCCGGATGGTGGTAAGCTTCACTACAGGCGAGCAGATTTCAGTGAATTCCACACCTTCCTTCTATTGAAAGACTTTCACCACTAGCCTTGCCTCATACCTCCTCTTTCCATCATATTCATACTTGACCCAGTATACCCATTTGTTCTGCAATTCTCTATTTCCTTGTGGTATAGGTTTCAACTCCCAAGTATTATTGTCATGTAGTAAATAAATCTACTCCTTTGTGACCAACTCTCACTTGTTCGACTCCTTAAACTGCACTGCCTCTTCAAAAAAATTTTGTTCTACACCATTAGTCAATAAAAAATATTTTAATAATGGTGAATACCTATGCACATTCCTTCTCATCCTTGTTGATCTCCTCAAATCCACTTCAGGAGTAGTCCCCACTAGTTCTGATGTCTCATGCTCATGTACACCTTAAATATATACGTTTTCTTTTCACTATGATTATTTATTCCCATTTTCATATTTAGATGCATGGAATCCTTTTACATGAAACCTTAATTAAATACCACATTATGGATTCTTATGATCATCTTGTTTCGATCAACCCAACAACGGTGACCAAAATCCTTAGCACCATATACAATAAAGCTACATGGCCTAGAATTAGCATCAAGAGTATCCCTTGAAACAAAGTATACATGTACATATTCCAAACAACAAAATACTCTTAAATGTGAGAGTCCTACCTCCTTTATAGACCATATCTCTTCAGGTAAACATTCTCACATTGGTACAGATAAACTCTTATTGATGAGATATACTACCATGTTCACTACTTGTATCCAGAAGGTTTTGGGTAGCCCTGATTGTAGTCTCATACTCTTGGAATGTTCATTAAATATCCTATTCATCCTATCATCCACACCATTATATTTTGGTGTACCTAGAATATTCTTCTCCCACCAAATTCCATTACTAGCATAAAATTCCTTGAACTCTTGACCACCATACTCTCCTCCATTTCCAGACCTCATTAATTTCATCCTTGATCCTGAATCATTCTCCACCATGGTTTTCCACTTATAGAACATATTAAACCTGTTATATTTTCTTTTTAGAAATTAAAATCATATTTTTCTTGTTGATTCATTGATAAATTTCACATAATATTGTGACCTACTGCAGAAATATACTAGTGAAGGCCCCCAAACATTTGTGTGCACTAGGTCCAGCTTCCAATCCTTCAATTTTCTGCCCCCTTTTGAAAATAGTACCATATTTTACTTTCCAAGTATGTAATATTAACATAAACCAACTTCCACTGACTTCAACTCTAATATCATTCCTTTTGTCTCTAGTAGATTCATACCCTTCTCACTCATGTGGCCTAACCTGTAGTGCCAATGTTGTGAATCACTGATATCTTTTAGTGATGCAACCATGTCCATGAAAGTTTTTATCATTTTATATAAGGTACCATTCTTCCCCCCCAATCTATGACCATAGATCCCTTGGTAATATTCCATGCACCGCCATTAGACATGGTACTGAAGCTCACATCATCAACCTGCTCGATGAAAATAAGATTTATTCTTAAGCTAGGGATATACCTCCCATTTTCCAAAACTAAAAAACTCCCACTATTGGTCTTAATACATGCATTTACTTTCCCCATAATCTTTAAGGGTTTATCATCATCAAGTTGTACCTTGATAAAATTTATAGAATCAAAATTTTCCAAGAAACCCTTATCTGACATGGAATGGAAAGGTTCCCCTGAGTCTAAAATCCAAGACACCATAAGGATAACCACACTCAGTAGCAGAACATCATTAGTTCCTTTAGCTGACATGTTTGTTGTGTTGGTTTTAGGCACCTTCCATTTATCTATGCACTCCCTATTTACATGTCCCCTTTTTCTAAAAATAAGCTGGTAGGACCGGACCCCACACATATATTCCTCTTACTTCAAATTTTAGAGTAGAACCAGAGAATCTGACCAATTATATTCTTCAAATATCCTCACTAATGATCAGGCCCCACACATCTTTCAGAACCAGCTTGGTATTACCGGAAGAACTATTCACAGGTGGTACAATCACTTCCCAAATTTTATGTAATGAAGATAGTAAAATTAGTTCACATAACTCATCACCAATCATAATTTTCCCTAACGTAAATGGACTTATGATGGTGTTGAATTTGTTGCACATGAACCTTAGCCCAGTTGGTAAGGACTCCGTAAGTGAATCCAAGTGACCAGGGATCAAATCCAGGTGGAGGCAGAATTTTTGGGTTACTGTAGTAGTATTGTAGCAAGTACTGTAGTAGTACTATAGCAGGTACTGTAGCGGGAACTGTGCAGTACTGTAGCAGGTACTGTAGCGGGAACTGTCCCAGGCACTGTTTGGCCCTGTAGCAGCCGGGAATATGCCCCCGTTTGGGCCTTTGGGCTACCGATTTGGTCCCTGAGTCCTGTAAGGCCTTCAGGCCACCCAGGCCTTCGGGTCAGTAAGGCCTTTGGGCCACCTCAAGGCCTTCAGGCCACCTTAAGTACAGATGAAAACTAGACAACCTAAAAGGAACAAGCTCTACAAGGAGGATAAGCAAGGAGCTTTCACCAGAGCAGAAGCTGAACGGATTTCAAGAATGAGAGGGTATGGCACCTGCCATTGGGACAAGCCTGTGCATGCACAGGAATTCCTAGCCGAATATCCATGCGAAGGTGAAGAGCTGATTCCACGATGAAGATGCTAGGGAGGGGTAGTTCCAAGTAGTTAGTCTGGGTTGTATGTAATGTTTGAATCCTACAGGTAATGAATTCCTCTAAGGCCTATGGTCCATAAAATACTTACACCTACGGGCCTTGTAAGGGTTCCACCTCACCCCTTGAAAGGTGGATTATCAAAAATAAATAAAAAATGAAGGCCTTCGGGTCATTGGAGGATGGTGTTGAATTTGTTGATGTGATCTGAAATAATTCTCCCTTCAACCATTTTAATATTGAAAAATCATCACATAAAGTGCACTTTGTTTGACATAGAAGATTTCTCATACATATTCAAAAAACATCTCATTAGTCAAATCATCGTCTTATCCTCTCTGATGTTGAACACCATGTTTTTGTCCAATATAAGGTGAAAAAAATTTAAGAACCTATCGATCTAGTAACTCCCACTCTGAATGCTCTATTTCCATTGGCTTTAAATCTAGAACCATCAAATGTATTTTCTTCTAGTAAAGATAGAATTCAATCTGTATCCTCTGGTATCTAAAGTCTGTTCCATCGAAGTGTTCAATCTTCACATTGACTTCTTACACAACTATCATACAATTTGAGAAATTCAAAATCACCATTTGATACTAGTTATTTCATAAAATGCTGGGAATAATGAATTGATAAAAAATTCATAAAAAGTGAAAAAACAATAAGAATAAGAAGAAGAAGATCTTGGGACAAAAATATTTATGTGGTTTGGGAAATGATCCCTACGTACATAGAGAGAAAGAAATATCACTAAATTGAGAGGACAAATTATAGGGAATATCTCATAGTTTCAATCACACGAAACCATATCCTGAAATGGGATAATAATGAATATAAATTGATGTACCGCCAATGACATAGAAATTCTGCACTACTATAGTAAATGATGGATAGAAGTACGCATCACTAATGTGCCACAACCACCCAAGTTTATGTTTCTATAGTGTCCGATGGATGGAAGTCCATGAAGCTACAGTACTACTGTCTCCAAATTATGAACTTCTATAGTAGTTGTGCCAAAGTCCGTACTGCTACAGGGCATGTATTTCCCCATGCAACCCCCAACAAGTTCACCATAGAGCTCGACCCATGGAGTTTTAACCTGGTGCATAGTATGGGCCATAAGAATTCATCCTAACATCATCTAATCAGATCTAGATACACAACTCCAACACTACCACCTCACATTTCCAACCATAAAGATCATGTTTTTGAATGATTATTATTATGTTCCATCCCTTACCCAAATCATTATTTCTATGTCTAGGCTTGATACATATAGATTTATTTTCAATTTTGGGTAGAAATGTTGCGTATTTTATAAATAAATCGTATATTATGGTAATACATATTTAAATAAATTTCTTTATTAATTGGATTACTTGAACCATGTAATGATAATTGATAATGAAAATAGTTCACATGATTCATACCACACCCCGTGATGGAATCACTCTCTAGGTCATGTAAATGAAGAGGGTTTGATCGTTTTACACCAAGATTGATATTCAGATTCATTTTAACTAAATCCACTTAGTTTATGTCATACATATTTACTAGGAAAAATGACTAGAGACTCATTTAATGGAAAAATTGAAAGGGCTGGAGAGCTTCTTGAGTTGGTTCATACCGATGTGTGTGAAAATTTTATAGTTAAAGAAAGGGGTTTTTATTTATAATTCATAAATTTTATTGATGATTTTAGTAAATAAGAATATGTATACTTAATGTGGTATAAGTTCGATTACTTTAATAAATTCAAAAAATAAAAGAACAAATTTGAGAACCAGTTATGTTAAAAGAGTAAGAAAATTCACCCAGACCATGGATTATAATATCTGAATTAATAAATCATTGATTATTTATGAGAGTTTGGGATTTTATCTCAAATAACCCATCCTTATACAACACAATTAAATATTATGAGTGAAAGAATGAACCAAACCATATTATACATGGTGATATTAATGATGAGTCATGTGAGTGTTTCATTATCCTTTTGGGGACATGTGATATACAAAATGGTGCACATACTATAAAAAGTTCCAACCAAGGATCTAAATGATATTACATATAAACTTTAGAGTGAAATAAAGTGTATCTTCATTGGATTAAACAAGGGAATAAGGAGTTATTACCTATATTACCTATCAGAGAAACAAGTTTATATTGGAAGGACATGCCATATTTCTTGAGAGGGAGAAAATCTATAAAAGAGATAGTGGGATAAAGATAGACTTCAATGAAGTCATGGGTCAAGATACACAAGAGTTGGAACATGAATAGATTATATAAAGACCCATAGAAGAGGATGTTCCAAAGATAAAAATACTATATAGAATCACAAGAGAGGTTAGAGAAATTGGAATAGATGGTTTTATATTCACCATGAATGATGACTCACTATTAGTAAATAAAATAATGTTCCTATGATCTATAAGGAGGGAGTAGGTTCCATATAATACACTAAATGGAAAGAAACCATGAATTATAAAATAGATTCCATGTACTAAAACAAATAATTTATTTTTCTAGATCCTATGGTGTATGTAAATATTATTATTTGTAAATGGGTATTCAAGAAGAAATTGGACATAGATGATTAAGTCAGAACATATAAGGTTAGGCTGGTTGCAAAAGGGTTTAAACAATTTTAAGGAATTTTCTATGATGAAACCTTTTCACTGGTAGGTTTTATTTAATCTATTATAATTCTAATTTCCATAGTTATATTCCATGACTATGCGATTTGAAAGATGGATGTCAAAACAACCTTTTTTAATGGGAACCTTCAAGAATATGTCAATTTAAAAATCCACAATGGTTTATTACTCTAAAGGACTCCAATAAAACATATAAATTGTAGAGATCCATTTATGGATTAAATCAATAATCCATGTCATGAAATATTAATTTTAATGAATCCATAACCTAATTTGGTTTCGTAAAGAAAAAAATTTGAGCCTTGTTTCAATAATCAGTTTAGTGGGAGTGCATTTATTTTTTTGAGAGTGTATATAAATGACATACTACTCTGTATAAATGAGATACTCACCTTAGAGAAATTTAAGACTTGGTTAAACACATGTTTCTCTATGAAGTAATTATGAGAAGAAGTATATATTCCTAAGATCAATATTCATTGTGATAGATCAAAGAGGTTGTTGGACTAAGTCAAAGTGCATACATTGAAAAGATAATAAAGTGATTTAGTATAGAAGAATCCAAGAGGGGATTGTTAGTTGTTTCATATGGCATTTATCTTTCCAAGGAATTTTTTCCTCAGACACATGAGAAGAGATGGAGGATAGAAATGACTGTATATGCTTCAGTGATTGGGTTATTCATGCCTAATATGCTATATACTTGGATAGATGTCACATACACCTTAAGTGTAGTAGGAAGATATCAAGCTGACCTAGGTGACTGTCATTATATGACAGTCCAGACTATCCTTGAGTATCTTAGGTGTACTAAGGATATATTCCTAGTTAATAGAGGAGATGAGGAGTTAGTCATCATGGGATATACATATTATAGTATCCAAGAAAACCAAGATGATATAAAATCATAGTTATGATACATATTCACTCTCAATAGAGGTCTTTTGATATGGAAGAGCACAAACAAATCCATGGCCACTGATTTTATAGTGGAGTCTGAGTACATTACAGCTTCTGAGGTATTCAAAGAAGTGGTTTGGATTCAAAAATTCATCCAATATCTTGACATAGTGCTTAAAATTAAATATCCTATCACACTCTATTTTCATAATATTACAATGATTGATCTTGAAAAGGATCCAAGGTCACATTAGCAGACAAATTGCATACTTTAGAAATATCATCTCTTGATGGGTTTTTATTAGAGAGGCAATGTTAGTTTTAGTAGGGTTTCCATGGAAGAAGACATGGTATACCCCTTAATAAATTCATTAACTTAGTAGAAAAATTATCCTAATGTGAGGTCTAGTGGATTGAAAGTTGTTAGCAGTTGGATTTAGTCTCAGTGAGAGTATGTCATATTTTTTGTCCTAGAACAAGTTGTTTTTTAATTTATATTACATATATATTAAAAAATAAAATATTAATAAAATATATTATTATATATTATTCATTATTCAGCATGAATTTAATGTAATAATGTCCTTGAGTATCTTTTTCATTAAAAAGGTTATAGAAGTTCCCTTCTATATTGTGAACCTTGAAATGTTATGACAATATTCTTAAATATTATTCTATGATTAGATAATATTATATGATGGGAAATATAGTATGTTAACTGTCAGGAGTGAGTACTCATAAGAATATAATGCTTAATCTCATGAAGTCCACACTTATTAATCTCTGAGATCAGAGATTATGAGAATAGACCAACCAGTAGGACTTCAATAAGTTTGCGTTTCATTGGATATTCCTATATATGAGTGTGTGTAATTATACTTAGAATTTAATATTATTATTAATTAATTTCATGAATCATGAACTTTGATGTATTACTATAAACCATGATTACATATGATCATGATGAAGTTGGATATGTTGTGTGCATCATGAGTGATGTGTTATTAATGAATATATTGAGGAAGGATTTGTCCCTTATATCTTTATAGAAGTTGATATATAGTTCATTTGATTGAAATGGAACCATCAAATTCAATTCTATGTCCATGGTGTATAGGTGAGTTCATTTGAAATAATTAAATAAATATATATCAATCATATAGGTTGATGATACAGGTGTGAAACTTACTTGACGACATATCAAGATAAAGGGATTATATTACATAGTGATTATTTATAAGTGGTTGTTATCGTTGATAAATATCTTCTTTCTCTATGTGTACCTTGACCCATTGCTAGATAGTAATCTTGTATTTTAGGAAAACTCATCTAATTCCCCTGATTAATATTCCTAGAAGGTCACACGCAAAGTATTTCCATTGATCTCAGTTAAATTTTATTTAAATTTAGTAATTGGAATAAATGATTATTCTCTAAACTGAGGAATAATATTTTTTTAGGATATTTTATTTGATCACAAATATTAAATAAATATTTATTCTCCAGGAAATTAATTATTATGTGAAAATATATATTATTTAATTATCTCTTAGTTATTAGCTGGGTAACAAATATTTATTTGGTTATGAATATATCTAAAAAATATTTATTCACTAGAAAGTGAATAAAATATTTATTTTATATGTTGAATGAATAATATTTATTTAAATATTTATTAAATAATTCAATAAATGATGAGGAGGATGAATATATTGAGTTTTTGGTACATTGATAAATATTTATTTTTCAGACTGTAAAATAATATTTCTCATTACGTGGTTTTGCACATGTCATAAGTAAAATAACAATTATATTATTATTTATGTGACATGGGGTTTATTGGGGACTAATTCATATTTAAGGGATTTTTAAAAATTAATTATAACTAAAACCCATCCCTAGGTCTATTTATATACTTCTATGCCAATCAGATAGAGGTTAATTATTGTGCATAAAATTCCTCTCTAGTTAATTATCCACAATGAAGAACTTCTCCAGGGTTTACTATCAAGATTGAGAGAACCTATTTCTCCTTCCTCATCCTCTCAAGAACAAGAGAGAAATATATATTCATTTAATACTGATGGTATGTTAACCAATTAAGGAAAACAACAAAAGATGATAAATCAACCATACTAGCACCCAACATTCCATCAGTATTAATTCATAGATCAAAGGGTCACATGTGGATCATCACTAAAGGGGAACTTATTTGGGTCCTAACGACACAAATAAATTACACTAAACTAGGATAAAATGATTAAACCTGTCAATTAATAAAAATATAAAGACTATGGTATTATTTAATTTTGTTTTTAAATTAATTATAAATTTAAAATGAAAGATCTTCAGGGTCCTTCCATTCTTATTTTTCTAGTTTCATTGACAAATTTCAATGGTTATGGCCTATATTTCATGTAAATTGTGAGTTATACCTTGAATATGAAAATCTAAAAGCTGGAAAATAACCAATAGGCACTTAAACTACATCCATAATCAATGGTTTTACCACCAGGAATAAAATGTATCACAACCTCCTTGGTTTGGTGGATTATGATTACGTTATTATAAACTATTTTCTTGGTCTGAAAAATAATTTATATGACCATCCCTATGGTGATAATGAATTAATCCTGTAATCATGAATTAGTTTACCATAATCCCCTCATAAATCTATAAATACATCATTCTTGTCTCGATATGACATACTTAGTGAGTGGATGAACTTTGACACATAGTAATTGTAAAACACATGTATAAATTACATGAAGAGCATTAATAATAACATAATACCACAATTGATTCTCCATGATTATCCACAACCTAGACATAGGATTTTATTTATCTTATCATGATTGAAATTTTAAAAAATAATCTACATTTATAGTGGGTTTTCATGAAAACAAGAAGAATAAGAAAATATGGAAGCAAAAAATGAAGAAACTCCTTCCTTTAAGGAATTTACATATCCCTCCAGTCAAGAAAAGGCTGCCAAGATAATTCCCCATTTCTAAATGGTTAGTTACCCCCTTAATTGGCTGACCCCCATTATCATGGAATGGTTAGGGATCATAATATTAGGTCAACTGGTTGTTGGAGAGGTAGATGAGGGGTAGTTGGAAATCTATCATAGGGAACATGATTAAGGCGCATGGTTTTATAAACCATAAACCAACCATTCAAGGTGATATTTATACATTTCTTTGGGACACATAGTCCCTGGATGATTCCATATTATTTTTTATGTAACATCTTCAATTTTTTGATGATAATAAAATAATCATTGTTAATAACTTATGAGTGTTTTTATGTGAAAAATCTAATTTTTTCAATAAAAATCACTTCTCTTAATGGATTTATGTAAGGGTAAAAACCCGTTTGAACATTAGAATATTCTATGGAATATTTTTGAAGTCAAGTTCTTAGTTAGTTCAAGATTCTGAGTCCTTTAGATCCTCGACCATGATGGAATAAAAATATTAAATATGTTATATTACACACATGTGGGTTTTCCAAAAAATGAAATATTTCCCAAAATTTTCCTCATATGGGAAATATGAAATCGTTGTTAGGTATGATATATGTGTTTTACCCTAGTCACAACATAAAATTTATGCACATCGTATGTTTGTTCAGATCGCATGTGGGATAACTTATTTAATATTTTTAGTATACATTTCTCTGAAAATAATTAAATACATCCCAAATGGTGTGATGTATGAGAAATATAAGACCACCATTAGGTCTGAGATACTGGATTTACCCTAGTCATAACATAAAATTTGTGCATCTTGGATGTTTGGTTACATCACACATAAGGGTAATAATAATTATATTGTTATTATTATTTGTATTGAAGAAATTAAAATGGAAATTACATGTGTAATTAAATTTTCTTAAATGATGAGTGACATTTCACCATGTTTTTATATTTATTGGTGATCAATGTAATTATGATGAAATTATTACTTATGATAAATAAATAAAAATGTATGGTTAATATTAATTTATTAACTATTATGATAATTTAATGGAAGTCGTGTTTAAAATGTTAATGGTGACAATGATTGAAGATAATTAATAATAAGAATAATAATAATAATAATTATTAATAATAATTTTTGAAAATAATATTATTTACATGATATATTAAAATATGAATATATATATATATACATGAGTTATATATATATGGTTGTATATATATATACAAGTGTGTATACAAATATATATATATATAATGTATATATATTGGTTAAATATATATGCGTATATATACATGTGGGTGTGTGTGTATATATATAATGTGTGTGTCTATATATATGGGTTAAATAAATAAATAAATAAATATATATATATATACATGGAATAATTTTAATATATATATATATAATAATTATTTAATAGGTTTTTTGGGGATTTGAGAAAAATTGTCACACCTAGATTTTCAATTTCCATCCTTTGTTTCAAAAACACTTTTGGATCTTGGTTTTCTCTTGGTCTCTGGGTGTTCCAGGATTGGATTATGGTGTCTCATGTGTTATTGATTTATGATCATGGTCATGGGGGTATTGGATGGTAATTATCATCCTCTTTTTTTAAAGTTATGGTGTGAGGTTTAGGTGGTCTGGAGTTGGATTTGTGACACTCTTAGTGGCACCCCTTGTGGGGTAAGTTGTTGGGGTGGTTTATACCCTTGAGTTGGATGAGTCTTGGGGTGGAAATGTGGTTTTATTTTGGGTATTATTTTCCCCTATCCTTTTCCCTCACCCCCTAGGTTTCCCCCTTGGAGCCCCTTTTAATTATAGGAAAAACAACAGCTTTTGATTGGATAGAAGGGGGCACACAGTTTGGGCGCACAATTTGCTAAACCGTGAAAGCAAACCGTGCGGCCTTGTCCATGTCATCAAAATCATTTTGAAATTCCAAGTTTTCCCTACTAGGATTTATCCCAACTTTCCCCTTTCTTCCCCCATTTGACCATTTCATCCATGGAAGGTATCCAAGCTCCCAAAACCTCACTTGGATCTCATTTATGGAAGGGATTTTGATGGGGAAACTTCAAGCTCTCTTTATGCAAGTGCCACTATCTTTGATTTCTCTCTATTATTTTGTTTTTATTATAATTTTTTTGAAGTTAATATTGTCCAGAAACTAGGGTTTCATACCTAGGGTTTGTCTTTAATATTCTTGGTCTAATCTTTGGGGTTTAGGTTGGTTTTCACCCCCTTGTGGTGCGGCGGTTGTGCGATTAGATTTTTGCACAAAGATTCAAGGGTTTTAACAATTTTGGTGGGTGATTCCATTGTGTATGCAATATTTGTGGCTTATCTTGATGTGTTTATAACATTTTCATGTTTATTTAATCTTATTATTGGTGCAAAAATTGGTTTTAATGGCATTTATAAAGCAAATGAATATTAAGTGCCATTTTTATGTGAAATTGGGGGTTTTTCATAGAAATATTTTATTGGTTCATTTGGGGATTCCATATAACTACATAGTTGATTTTATTTAAATGTATTAGGGCTGAAAATAATGTTTTTAATGTTCATATACATTGGTTTTTTCTGTGAAATTTGGTTTTGGTTGACGTTTGTTAAGTAAATTATTTTTGGGTACCAATTTGGTGTTAAATTTGTTTGTTTTACATGGATATTTTATGTGATGCCTATTGTGGTTGTTTTATAACTCATGGAATGGGTTCATAGAAATTTTTTGGGTGATAAAAATTATTTTTTTGTGAATGTGAGTATGCACATGGTGTTTAAAGTGGGGTTTTAAATGGATTTTTGTGTGCAAAACATTGTTAGCTTTTGTGCAGTTCTTTTATTGAAAATAAAAATGATTTGTTGTGTATTTTAAGTGGTGTAAAGTGTGTACTATATTGTTTTTATGTGACCAGTAGTGGTGTTTTTTATATAAAAATTTATGTTTGTTGCTTGTTGAAATTGTTTGAGCACAAAGGGGGAAGCCCAGGTACGTAGGTTGGCGGATATGTACTAGTACAACTAGTGATCCAAATGGGTTTTGTACCTGTTTCACTGGGAAAATGGACAACGAAAACTCTAAATAAACTATTTGGATGATGTTTGGGGACCAATAGGTTATGGTTATGTTCCCTAACAGTGTCTCGTGCATGATAAAGGATTGTGACATGAATACTTTACACTGAGGTACGAGGTACATGGGGCCCGAGACTATCTAATGCCTAGGGGTGTTCCCGGTTTTGGAGATCATTGGATTTGTGGTATTTAACATTGTATTAGGGTGTGTTTGGATGTACATTAAAATATCCAACATGTATTATTAAAATGTTTTAACATTATGAAAGTTTTAGTTTAAAAACTATTTTCATTTGAAATTTTCATTTCTTTGAATTTATCACTGCTTTTCTTTACATATTAAGAATCGCTTAATTTTTCACTTTGTATTGCACACTCTTTAGAATATTTGGGTGTTATAATATTGGTATTAGGCTCACACCCTACTTAAACCACTTGGGTTTATATATACTTGTTCATGTTTAACACAGGTAAAGGGAAGGCTTTGGGTGATGGCGGTTTAGGGTGTTAGTTCCCTTCCTTGGTGCAGTGTTGTGGAGAGGGATCATGGGTGATGAAACCTTGTTGTGTGGATTCCTTGGTGCTGTTTTTTTTATATTTCCTTTTGTATTTGGACCTCTTGTATTGATGTTAAACCTATGTATTCAGTTCTGGCTTTTTCTTAAGTCTTGTTTGGCATTATTTTTTCAGATTCAGTTTTTCAAATGCTTTTGATGTTTTATGTATCCGTATTCAGGTAAATCATTCCCAAACCAAAATATATGATACCCAGGAACTTTTTCCAGCCTGTGGGGATAGGGACCACACTTCAAGGCTTTTCACGGGTTGGGTTTGGTGCCAGTTTTGACGGAGGAAATATTTTTTTTATGTGACTAGTAGTGGTGTTTTTATATGAAAAGTGACGTGTGTTGCTTTCTTAAATTGTTTGAGCACAAAGGGGGAAGCTCAAGTACCTAGGTGGGAGGATATGTACTAGTACGTTTAGTGATACAGATGGGTTTTTTCCATGTTTCACTGAGAAAATGGATAATGAAAACTCTAACTAAACTATGTGGATGATGTTTGGGGACCACTAGGTTATGGGTATGTTCCCTACTAGTGGCTCATACATGGGAATGGATTGTGACATGGATAATTTACACCAAGGTATGAGGTAAATGGGGCCCAAGACTATCTAGTGCTAAGGGGTGTTCCAGGTTTTGGTGCTCATTGTATTTGTGGAATTTATACTTGTATTAGGGTGTGTTTGGATGTTAATTATAGTAGCTAACATGTCTTATTCAAATGTGTTAACATTCTGAAAGTTTTAGTTTGAAAATTTTTTCATTTTAAAGTTTCATTTCTTGGAATTTATCACTTCTTTAATTTACATATTAAAAACTGCTTGATTTTTCACCTTGTATTGCATACTCTTTAGAAGCTTTGGGTGGTATCCTATTGGGCTTAGGCTCACATCCTACTTACAACCCTTGGGTGTAAGTAGACTTGTTCATGTTTGACATTGGTAAAGGTAAGGCTTTGGGTGATGGTGGTTTGTGGTGTTAGTTCCCTTCCTTGGTGAAATGTTCTGGAGATGGCTTGTGGGCGATGAACCCTTGTCATGTGGAGTCCTTGGGGCTGTTTTGATACTATTTCTTTGTGTATTTGGACCTCTTGTATTGACGTTAAAACTATGTATTCAGTTCTGGTTTTTTCTTAAGTATTCTTTGGCATGATTTTTTTAGATTCAGTTTATCGAATGTTTTTGATGTTTTATGTATCTGTATTCAAGTAAATATTTCCCAAACCAAAATATATGACACCCAAGCACTTGTTCTAGCCTATGGGGATAGGGAACACCCTTCAATCCTTGTCATAGAATGGGTTTGGCGCTGATTTTGATGGTGGCCAGATTTGGTTCATGACAAAAAATGTGTAATAGGTTATAATGGGGTGGAACATGGTTTAATAGGAGATAAAATCATATAAATAAACTAGGTATTAATTTAAGAAACAATAATTAAGAAAATAAATGAAGAATTAACAAAATTTATAAAATGTTAAAATGGGGAGGCACCAAAAACATGTCCAGAAGGAATTTTTCTCTATCCTTCAAATGCCATTCCTCTCTGTTATCCTTTTCTCTATCATATTCTTTTTTGTTTTATTTTATTATTATCATTAAAATTATATCCTCGATATCTCTTATGATAATGATTAGATTGATGCATCATCGGTTCTGTTGGATTTTTCTCAGTGAGTAGAAATTTATTTTAAAGTTTATTTTTGAATAAAACAAGGATTAAGTGGTGAAATTGGACTTGGGGAGTGACTCTTGTCATCAGAATACTATTTGACATAATGTAGGAAGTTCCTTACATCTTGGTATCTCATTTACACATGTTTTCATAACTAATTTATGTGATAGATAATTTAATATCATGCTTGATTGTGATTATGTGTGTGTGTAGCCCATGAGACCTATTGTGATTCCATGAGTGATATCCGTGTCACATTTTCTATGTTTGATTATTATCACATGATGTTATGTTTTATCATAATGATATATTATTCTATGAATTCTTGTGATCTCACCCTGTATGTATGCTACCATGCCTTGGTGGTTAGTGGTATTTGAAATAGGTGGAGCATTGTGAAATATTTATCCCAGAGAGGGGGAGTGATCTATTTGGCAATGATAGAGATAAAGGACTTGGGTACAGGTTGGGGGTCTGAGGGATACATAGTTCCATATTGTGGATCTCTTGAGGAAGCCTTTATTTTCCAAGTGACATGCATTACATCGTATCCTACTCAATTATAGTACTTGATATTATTGTCTAGAGGACCTGAGTGAAATGGTTCTCTTTATTGATAGATGACGCTGAGTTTCATATAAACATGTCACCGTGAGGACACTGTATAGGGGCTTACTTAGTTACTATTGACACTCTTTATGATTTATTCTTCCATAATGGAGCTAAAATAAGTATGATTGGGGGTTTGTGGAAACTTGGTTAGTGAAAGACTGCTCATTTTTGGATTTTATTTTTATATGATTATTATGAATTTATTATTATTATGGAATACTATCACGAACCAAGCCAGAGTGTCATCAAAACCAACACCTGACCTAGTCCGTGGCATGGACCAAAGGGCATTCCAGATCCCCATGGGCTAGAAAATAGTTTCTGGGTATCAACATTATGCTTGGGGAATTATTTCACCCATTTACATAATCATAAACAACCAAAAATAAAAAAAAACATAACTGAATAATCATAACCAAACGAGGTACGAAATTTTTTAGATTCAAGGTTTACAACTTTAAACAAAAATAATAAGGACTATAATGGAAAGGGAACAATGACACTATCCAAAAAACTTCTATGAAACAAGAGGAGTATCATCCTCAATCTACCACCATAAACACCTAAATGGATAAGACCACTAGCAACCAAATCCACCTTCATATCCATGATATATATTACCTTTACCCAAGTCAAACATAACTAAATCTAAATACACCCAAAGGTGTATAAAGGGTGTGAGACAAATCCCAGTAGGATACCACCCCAAAGAAATATTCCATTCCATAACATTAAATGACAAATCACTATGCAAGTTTTAAGAAAGAACTTGGAAATATTTTTAATAAAACATTTTAATGAAAGCATTTTTAAATAACTTTATTTGAAAATTGAAATAAGATTGAGGTTCACCGTATGATGATGATATGAACAAAATCACAATAGAACACCAAGTCAAAGGAAAACCCTATAAAAACTAGCTAAAATGGGACACTAGGAACCTCATATCTCGGTGAAATGTGGTATAACTACCACAACCCATAGTTTCCACTTACACGATCCACTAGAGATGAATCCATCCAAAGTTCTAGTGGTATTACATCATCATCACAATTTAGTTATTATTTTAATTTTCAATCCTGATAGATGAATCCAATCCAAGCCACTTCTGAGTCAACTAGTATACTAGTCCTAGTCTTCCCACCTAGATACCTAGGTTTCCCCTTTTTTTCTCTCAATTTTCATTCCTCATGTCACATGTATATATATCATCACATTCAAATGCACACACTCAAGCAATGTGAATACACAAATAAAACCACCATTTCTCATAAGAAAACCCTATTTCAAATTCACACACACACCAAATCAAATTTAAAACATGATTTTCACTACTTACACAATTTATTAATCCACTTTTATGATTTATAAAACACCTTAAAGAATCATAATAAGGGAGCACAATTTAAAAACAACCAATTTCTTTTAAAAAACCATTTTATAGCCATAATAATCTCAAAACCTTTCAAAAACACATTTCAAACATTTCGTAAAATCCATAACACATATTCAAGAAGCAAATAAAGCATAAAAAAATCATCCAATAATTCTAAAACATGGAATCACCTACCTTAAGCTTGGAAACTTCTGGAAATTGGTGTGAAACCACAAACACACCTCAAGTGAACCCTATAAAGGAAATATTGAACCATAAACATCAATATTGAACCCTAAAGAATAATATCCAACCCTAAATAAGTCACCCAACCAAATAGAAAAGTGAAACCCTAAGAAATAAGAAGAGAAACCCTAGAGAAGAGGAGAAATAAAGGAATAAATGACACTTACTTGAAAAATATTGGAGAAAACACACCAAAATCATCACCAAAATGGAGGTCCAAGGGAGAAAGAGGGCCGTAGGAGGCACCTAGGGCTTAGAATCTTGAATGGGGAAGAAAATGGGTGATTTGGGGTTAAATTTAAAGAGGGGGAAAAAAGGTAAAACCCAAATTTTAATGACTTGGATATGCCTCATGGTTAGCCTGCATGGTTTCCAAACCATGCATAAACCATGAATCCCTCTTTGTCTAAGATGAATGTGCTGTATAGTTACCCTACATGGATTGAAAAATCATGTAGCAACCGTGTTATTTCCCACTATCAAAAATGCCAAATGGCCACATAGTTTCTTGGGAAAGGTTCACAATTTCCCCTAACCACACGCAAACTGTGCACAACCTACTGTCAAGCTTGAAATTTCTATTTTTATCCAGAAACACATTGGGAAACATGAGGATAAACACTATAATGAAAATAAATATAATAATACCTCAAAATTAAAACACGGATGTGATAATTTTCTCCACCATGAAAACTTTCCGCCCCCAAAAAGTCAACCCAAAGCTTGACCAGAGAATAAAAATGGATACTCTTTTTCAACCCAAGACTTAGTCTCCCAATTTTTATGATCATAATTACCATGATGGCAAATAACATGCACCAATAGAATAAACTTCCCATGAATCACTTTCTTCTGAGAATCTATAATCCGCACTGGTCGCTCGAACACAGAAAAATCGGGATTCAACTCCAACTCTTCCCAATTCAACACATGAGATGGATCTAGGTTATAATTTATCAACTGAGAGACATGAAAAAAATCATGAATTGACATAAAATGAGATGGAAAATTTAACCTATATGACACCTTACCAATCTGCTTGGTGATTTAAAAAGTTCTGACATACCTCAGCGTTAGCTTCACTTGCTTACCAAAATGATGATGAACCAAGAGAGCTTTTACTTTCAGGAACACCCGGTCACCCATAAAAAACTCCAAAGCTCGGTGCCTCTGATCAGAATAAGACTTATAGAGACTATGAGATATTAATAACCACTTCTTGATCATATTTACCTTCTCAGATGTTTCTTGCACAAGGAATGGTCCCAATAATGAGGTATCACCCACCTCAACCCAACAAAAAGGGGACCAACATGACTGACTATAAAGTGCCTCAAAATGAGCCATTTGATTTGAGGATTGGTATCTATTGTTATTTGAAAACTCAACCAATCCTAGATGGATATCCCATGAACCTCCAAAATCCAACACACATTCCCAGAGCATGTCTTTCAAAATCTGATTTGCGCGCTCTGTCTAACCATCCATTTGAGGATGGCATACCATACTCAACTTGACCTGTGACCCAATCACCTTATAAAGTCCTTCCGAAAACCAAGAAGTAAAATTGGGGAACCTACCTGAAACAATTTCCAACAACACACCATGATGCCTCAAAACCTCATGAACATATGACCAGTCCTACTCATCCACTTTCGATGAATCTATGATTGGAATTAAATGCGCTAACTGGGTAAAATAGTCAATCACTACCCAAATAACATTTCTCCCTTGAGGTGTATGAGGTAAGCCTACAATAAAGACCATGGAAATCTCATCCCACTTCTAGGTAGAAATAAGTAGTGGCTGAAGTAACCGAGAGGGCCTTTGGTTCTTCGCCTTAAACCGCTGACATATATAACACCATGATACAAAGTCATCTATGTCCCTCCTCATACATGACTACCAAAACTACCAAAACTCATCATAGAACATCTTGGTGACACTAGGATGAACAAACCACTGAGAAAGGTGGATATCCTACATCACCACTTTCCTCATAAATAATGGCACTGGAAAGAGACCCTTAAAGAACAAAACTCTCGAGAGAGACAAAGACCAATCTCAAGGTGTCTCCCCAAAAGGAAGAGACTTCATAGACTGTTGGAACAACTCATCATTCAAATGCTCCCACTGAACCAAATATATAAGAGAATGAGATAGTTGCACACTATAAAATAACATACCTTCACTGTGCTCCTTGGTCTCTAGGTTCATCTAAGTAAATATCCCCACAAAAGTCCACTAATCATTGGACTCTTTCAATGCTTGAACTGACACCTTCATACTCAAATAATTTTCCACAACGATAAATTTTTCTAGGGTATAGACTATATCAAAATCAAACACCTGAAGGTACTCAACCCAATGATGCTGCCTTATATTTAGATCCTTTTGGGAGAAAATGTAGGCTAATATCTTATGATAAGAATATACCAAAAATTTCTCCACAAAAAGATAATGGCGCCACATATTTAAAGCATTCATCACTACTTCCAACTCCAGGCCATGGTTTGGGAAATTTTTATCATGTGGTCAGAGTTAGAGAGTATCATAATCCACCACATGATCATTCTACATTAGCACACACCCAAGACCCATACCTAAAGTATTGCAATAAACCACATGACCCTTTCCCAATTTTGGAAAGATAAAAACAGGTGCAGTAGTTAGCCACCACTTAAGCACCTCAAAGGATTATTGACATTCCATGCTCTATTCAAACTTTACCCCTTTCTAGGTAAGATCTGTCATCGATAAATCAAGCCTAGAGAAGTTTAGAACAAACCTCTTGTAATACTCTTCCAGGGAAAAAATCTCTTTATCTCAAAAACATTTTTGGATGCTCCCATGAAATAACTACACTAACCTTCTCAAGTTCCACTGAAACCCCTCACTCCGAGTTCACACGACCCAGAAACTTCACTTCCCTGATATAGAAGGTGCACTTATAAAGATTAACATAGATACAATGATATCTAAGAGTGACCAACACAATCCTAAAATGATGATCATGATCCTCCTCAATTATAGAATAGACCAGGATGTTTTCCAAGAATACTATGAAAAGAGAGTCAAAATACTGATGGAACACTATGTTCATGATCGTCATAAATACTTTTGAAGCATTTTTCAACCTAAAAGGTATGGCTAAGTACTCAAAATTACCGTACTTACTTAAGAATGCTATTTTTGGGGAATCCACCTCTCTAACACTAAATTGGTGATAACTATAACAAAAGTTAATTTTAGAAATCCACCTTTCCCCTTAAGTTGATCAAAAAGGTCATCAATACGGGGAAATGGGTACTTGTTCTTGATCATCACCTTATTTAGATTCCATTAATCAATGAAAAACTAGATATATCCATTGAACTTTTTTTCAAATAGGACTGGGTGGACTAAGTTGAAATGCTCGGGCGAGTGAATCCTTTATATTCCAAGTCATCTAGATATAACTTTAATTCTCTCAACTTTGTGGGGTCCATAATGTATATGGAAAGAGATATTGATTGTGTTCCTAATGCCAAATCAATGGTGAACTCTACATCCCACTCTGGAGGAAAAACTAAAAAATCCATTGGGAAAAACTTTGGAACATCATCCACTACAATAGGTAATAAATCCTCTAGAGAACCACCACCATCCTCCAATGCGAGTGATGATATAAAAAAAAAGATTTCCCAATTCAGGAAGTGGAGGTATAGCATGTCCCGACTGAGGATCCCATTCACCATAAAAGACCTGGGTACTTCGATCAGGTGCCACAAATCTCACTCATCACATATAATAATTGATGTGCTCTTGAAAGCGAACTATCTAATCCATATTGAGGATTATGTCAAAGAGGTCTATTTTTAGAATAAGAAAATCCCATTCTAACTTGATCCCTGATACAGTGAGGGAACAAGGCAGACACTAGGAACCCTAATCTCGCTTATTAGCAAGTTGCATTATTATCTACATCACATATGACATAAGATCAATTTGTAACTTTAACACATAAATAAGGAAGACATGAATAAAAGAAACTAAAGCACTGATGTCAAACAAAATGATAGCTAAGGATGATGAAATAAAAATAGTACCTCGAACTATTGCAGGTCCCACATATGATCCTGCAGGTGCCTGGTTCACATCATGAATATGTTTATTCTCATCCTAATCCTGATAATGACCACTAGTCTATAGATCAAACTTGAACTGACTCTTCCTAGAAGAAGATATATCCCTTCTGCCACAACCACCGAACTGAGAGACCACTGACCTGGATGATTTTGACTGGGATGACATTCCCTTAGAAGACACATTCAGGAAGGATGTCATGAACTACCACCTCCCTTATTACCCTTCTCATACCTCATCCTATTCTTCTCTATCAAACTGCCACTTCCCATAGCTAAAACTGATCCATACAGGCTAGACTGGTCACTATGATCGATTTCTACCATCATGGCACAATCAACCACCTTAGTATAGGTCTTTATATTGATAAATAAAACCTGAGATCAAATTTCTGGTCGCAACCCCTTCTCAAACCATTGAGACTTAATTTTCTCATTGGAAACAAGATTGGGTGAGTACCGAACTAACTCAACAAAGAAATTAGCGTATTCCATCACAGAATGATCTCCCTGGCTAAGCTCCATAAACCTATGGGATCTGGTATGGACCAATACCTTTGGATAATACTACTCATTGAAAATGACCTTAAAGTCTTTCCAACCCATCTACTCATGCTTTCCAACCTACATCACTGAGTCCCACCACTTCTAATTGGGACCTTCCAACATGAACAGAGCACACTTAACCCTGAAATCCTTAAGAGTATCAAGGAACTTGAAAATCTACTCTATCTTCTCAAGCCACTCCTCTACTTCATGAGGTTCTGTGATACCTCATAAAGGAGGCTTTTTCCTTAGAAACTCCTAATCCTTTTCCTTTCCTATATTTGGTTAGACATCTCTAGCCTAAGAAGGACTAGGGACCACTCATTTTCCCAAATCCTGGATAGCCATAATCACTCCTTCCACTAATATCTGCTCAATTGGAGAGGGAGAACTCTCTCTGGATTCTTCTTATATCTATAAAATAGTTCTCTGGGGAGGCATTTTTCTACACAAATAATAACCACAAGGAAAACCATCAACAAATATTATGAAATTTTTTAGCAAAAATAATTATCAATTACTTCCATAAACTAAAACATAACCAAATCCATAACAATAACAAGACCAACCAAACCACTCCACCCCCACATAACATCTTTATATAGTATTTAGCCTAAACATCTCACCTAGAGGAGAAGTAAAATAAAATCCCAATATACTATGGTAACTCCAGATCTATCACTAGGTGTGTTGTCCATGCACCCTAATCGCAACCAGAACCTCAAGCATTGATAGTACCATATCCTATCTATCTAGACTCACCTTGAAATAACTTGAACCAAAAGGGCATGACCTCCTCTGATACCATTTATTCACAAACCAATCTGGAGTGACATCCAATCCAACATCTAACCCCATCCGTTTCATGGCCTAAAGGGAGTTCCTAATCTCCAAAAGTTGGAAACTAGTGCCCAGGTATCAATATTATGCTTTCTGAATGATTTCACCCATTTATATAGTCATAAACAACCAACAATAATAAACAAAGCATAACTGAATAATCATAACCAAATGAGGTGTTTTTTTTTAAAATTCAAGTTTTAAAACTTTAAACAAAACCAAAAAGGGATAAAATAGAATGGGAATAATGAAACTATCCCAAAAACATCCATGAAACAAGAGGAGTATCATCCTCAAGCCACCACTATAAACACCTGCAAGGAGATGACCACTAGAAACTAGATCCCCCTTCATCACCATGATATATCTTACCTTTACCTGAGTCAAACATATCCAAATATACATACACCCAAAGGTGTATGCAGGGTGTGATCCAAATCCTAGTAGGATACCACACAAAATAAAGATTCTATTCCATAACATTATAATACAAATAACTATACAAGTTTTAATAAAGAACTTGGAAATATTTTTAATATAAAATTTTAAGGAAAACATTTTTAAATAACTTTCTTTGGAAATTAACATAATAGAGAGGCTTACCTTATGTTGATGGTATGTACAATATCATAAGAGAGAACTAAGTCACAAGAAAACCCTATAGGCACCAACTAAAATGGGACACTAGGAACCTCATATCTCGGTGAAACATGGTATAACAAATAACACCCACAACTTCCCTATACATGAGACACTATATAGGAATCCATCTAAAGTTATAGTGGTATCACATCATCATCATAATTTATTTAGTGTTGTAATCGTCAATCATGCTAGAAGAATCTGATCCAAGCCACTTCTAAGTCAACTAAAATACTAGTCCGAGTCCACCCACCTAGATACCTAGGTTTCCCCTTTTATGCTCAATTTTCATTCATCATGTCACATGTATATATATCACCAAATTCACATGCACACACACACACACAATAAATGCGAATACACAAATAAAACCACCATTTCTAATAATCAAAACCTCTTTAAAATTTACACGCACACAAAATCCACTTTAAAACATGATTAGAACTACTTACACAATTTATTAATCCACTTGAATGATTTATAAAATACATTCAAGAAGCGAAACAAGGGATAAAACTTGAAAAACAACCAATTTCCTATATTAAATCCATTTTTTATCCATACATATCTTAAAAAATTTCAAAAAAACATTTTTTACCTTTAAAAAAATCTATAGTAGACATTAAAGAGGAATAGAAAGCTTACAAAAATCATCTAATAATGACAAAAAATGGAATCACCTACCTCAATCTTGGAAACTTTCATAAATTGGTGCAAAAACACAACCATACCTCAAGTGAACCCTATAAAGGATTGAACCATAAACATGAAGATTGAACCCTAATGATCAAAATCCAACCCTAAACAGGTCACCTAACCCACTGGAAAAGTGAAACCCCAATAAATAAATAAAGAAACCATAGAAAAGAGGATAAATCAAGGAAGAAGAAGCACTTTCTTGAATAATCTTGGAGAAATCACACCAAAATCACCACCAAAATGGAGGTACAAGGGAGAAAGAGGACTGAGGGGAGGCTCCTAGGGCTCAAAATATAAAGTGGGGAAGAAAATGGGTGATTTGGGGTTAAATCCAAAGAGGAAAAAAAGGTAAAAACCGAAATTTTAATTACCTTGATAGGCCGTACAATTATCCCACACAGTTTCCAAACCATGTGGAAACTGTGTTCCCCTCTCTATCCAAAAGGAACAAGTCACATTGTTACACCATACAATTTGAAAAACAATGCAACAATCAAGTGATTTCCCACTATCCAAAAATGCCAAATGGCCGTATGGTTTGCTGGGAAATGCACACGATTTCCCCTAACAGTACGCCACCTATCATCAAGCCCAAAATTTCCATTTTTATCGAAAAACATAGGGAAAAACCCAAGGATAAACACTAGACTGAAAATAAATAGGATAATACCTCAAAATGAAAACACAAATGTGAAAAATACACTTGTATATATGAGCACACTTGGTTAAGGATGCATTGTTAGTGTCATAATAAGTCTTTTACTTACACCACACTCATGAATTTTAGTGTGATTGTAGATTAAAATATTATAGATCTAATTAAAGGAAAGGTCCCTTTGATGTATGACTAAGTAGATGGGAAGAGATCCAATAACGGACTAGGATGGACTTTGGATGACCTCGCTGTTTATTTATTTATTTTATCTGCTGCTTTATACACTGAACATGCTTTCCATCTTGGGATCCCATTTATTATCTAATATGTATCGCACCATTACTATTATGCATGATTACTATGATTATTTATTGTTATTATTGTTTATTTATTATTGTTATATGACTCAATACAGAGAGTATAGTCTCCCCACTATCAGAAATAGACTATTGCTGCTAGTCGACAACCTCTTGTGTATAGGGAGGTGTGCATTAGGTCATGTGGAACTATGGCTTGGATCCAGTGGTTTAGGACAGGATATTACAAAATGGTATATGAGGATCATGACTAACTAACTTGTTCTTATATTTATTTGGGTTGAGATAGGTTAGACAAGAGATATGATGAGTGGGAATTGAACAGAGGAACTACAAAAGTTCCTTGTCTGCACTGTGTAGTTGACCTATGAGTTGAAATAAGAGACAATTTATGTTTTGTTATTTTTGTTGATTAAATTAAACTTGGGTGGTACACATGATGTTGATATGTGATTGATAATATTTTGGGTGCATTCATGCATCATGACTAGGAACGTAGGTTAACATTCCATGTATATACTTGTTGTTGTACTGCATATTAGTTCTTAATTAAATGACTTGATTTGTGTTATTTGTTCGGGATAGTTTCTTTGGTTTTTTGATATATCTATGTTGACATGATATTGTGATATATCTTTATTTACATTAATTAATTGAACTGAGCATGCTATTGCGTTAGTATATATATGATAACTATGAATAACATATAGGGGAAAAGACTATGGTTAGTTCTAGGAGGGTTATACCTTAGGTTGGTGGTAGACTCATAGGATAACCTTGTGATATCCCATAGACTAGATAATGTTTGTTTATGTTCCCAATTTTATCTCTATTTGAGAGATGCCACCTTAGAGGTGTGAGAGAGGGAGTATGATGTTCGAACTTAGTGGTCTGAGTTGTTTGAGCAAGACCGATAGTGATACTTCTTGGGGATGAGAAGTTGATAGAGGGGGACAAGTTTAACATCCTCAATTTTTTGGTGACAATTAATCCCACTTTGTTAATAATTTATGGGTGTTTTATGTGAAAAGTGTAAAATTTTCAATAAAAACCACTTAATAAAACTTTTAAAGGATTTATGTATGGGTAAAAAACCTGTTAGCACCTTGGAATATCTATAGAATTTATTCAGAGTCTGGTGTTGAGTTAGTGTGATATTTCAAGGCCTGTAGAGCCTCGATACTGATAGAATAAAAATACGAAATATTTTATGTTACACATGTGTGTTTTTTTACATGAAATAACTCCCAAATGGTGTATTGTATGAGAAATATGATACTACCATTAGGCCCATGATGTTATTTTTACCCTAGGTGAGACATAACATTTGTGTGAATCATATGTTTGGTCAGATTTCACATAAAGATTACTTATTTAATATTTTTATTATATATTTTTCTGAAAATAATTAAATATCTCCTAAATAGAACATCTTATGAGAAATATGAGACCACCATTAGGTTTGGGATATAAGGTTTACCCTAGGAAATATATAACATTTGTGTGCATAAAATTTTTGGTTACATCACACGTAAGAGTAATAATAATAATAATAATAATAATAATAATAATATTATTATTATTTGTGTTGAAGAAATTAACATGAAAATTACATCTGCAATAAAATTTTCTTAAATGAAGAGTGACATTTCTTCATGCATTTATATTTATTGGTGATCAAAGTAATAAAAATGAAATTATTACTTGTGATAAATAAATACAAATGTATTGTTAATATTAATTTATTAACTATTATGGAAATTTAATGGAAGTCGTGTTTAAAATGTTAATGGTGATAATGATTAGAGATAATTAATAATAATAATTATGATTGTTTCTATTATTATTAAAATTAAAATTTTAAAATAATGTTATTTGTGTGATAAATTAAAATATGCATATATATATATATGTTAAATATATATATATATATATATGTTAAATATATATATATATATATATGTGCAGGTGTTTATACACATATATATGTGGGTGCGTATATATATATATATATATATGGGTTAAATATATATATATATATGTATGTATGTATGTATATATATATATGGGTGTGTATATATATATTATGTGTGTATATATATGGGTTAAATAAATAAATAAATAAATACATAAAAAATAAATAAATAAATATATATATAAGAATGATTAAATAAATTTTTATGGGGATTTGAAAAAAACATGTAATAAGTTATAATTGGGTGGCACAAGGTTTAAGAGTGGAGATAATCAAATAAATAAATAAGGTATTAATTGAAGAAAAAATTAATGAAGATAATAAATGATGAATTAACAAAAATTTATAAAATGTTATATTGGGGGGGGGGGGGGCTAAAATGTGTCTCAGAGGAATTTTTTATCTCCTTTAAATCCCATGCCTCTATCCTATCTTTACCTCTCTCATATTATTTTCATTTCATTTTATTTTATTATTATCATCAAACTTCTATCCTTGACATCTCCTATGATAATTATCAGATTGATGCACCGTCAGTTTTGTTCGATTCCTCTTGAAAAGTCAAAATTTGTTTTTGAAGGTGGAAAAGACTTAATGGTTTAGTTAGACTCAAGGAGTGGCCCTTTTCATCTGAATACCATTGAACATGAGGTAGAAATTTCCTTACCTCTTGGGATCTCATTTTCACATGGTTGTATACTTTATTTATGTGTTGGGTTATCTGATATCATGCTTGATTGTGATTGCATGTGGGTGTGTGTATATCCCATGATACCATTTTTGATTCCATGAGTGATATTAGTGTATAATTTTACATGTTTTATTGTTATCACATGATGTTATGTTTTCTCATGATGATATATTATGCTATGCCTTTGTGTGTTCTCACCCTGTATGTATGTTACCATGACTTGGTGGTTGTTAGCAGTATTTGAGATAGGTGGACCATCATGAAATATTTATCCTTTATAGGGGGACTATGCTATTTTATGATGATGGTGATGAAGGAACTAGGTACAGGGTGGGTTTATGAGGTAACCATGGTGTCGTGTTGTGGATTCACTTGAGGAAACCTTGATTTTACAAGTACCATGCATTATGTGGTATATTATTCAATTATAGTACTTGATTTTCTTATCTAGAGGACCTGAGTGACATGGTCCTCTTGATGGATAAATGAAACTGATTTGAATGCACACATGACACCATGAGAATGTCGTACAAGGTATTACTTGGTTAGTACTGACACTCATTATGATTTATTCTTCTGGCATGGAGCCGAAGCAAGTACAACCTGGGGTTTATGATGACTTGGTTGGTGCTCGATCACTTGGTTTTGGATTGTATATTTATATGATAATTATACATTTATTATTATTATGGCATAAACTTATATTTATGATCACACTTGGTTAAGGACATATTGGTGGTGTTCTGTAGAGTCTTATACTCACACCCTACTTAAGAATTTCAATGTGCCTATAGATTACCTGACTAGAGATCTGATGAAAGGAAAGGGACCTATGGTGGGCGATTGATCAAAGGACTATAGAGCCAGTAGTGGATCAGGATGGGATTTGGAGGACCCCACTATTTATTTATTTATTTTATCTGCTGCTTTGTACACTAGAAATTCTTTCCACCTTGGGATCCCATTTATTATTTGATATGTATGCCACTATTATTATTCCACATGATTACTCTGATTGTTTTTGTAATTATTATTCCATGACTTGATAGAGGGCGTATAGTCTCCACACTATCGAATATATACCCTCTCTTATAGTATAAAACCTCTTGCATACGAGAAGGTGTGCATGAGACCATGTGGAACTCCAGCTTAGACCCAATGGTTCAGGTTGGGATGTTATAGGTTATCCATATTGAGATGGTGAAAATGGATTTTCCCTTGAATTTATTGCTCACATGGTTACTTGGGCTGGGATGCATGGTTTGATAAACCATGCGGAAGCTGCACAAATGACAATGTGTATTGATTTTTCATTTCACAAGGTTTCTTGGGATAATGCACATGGTTCTTGGGCTTCATTGGAAACCATGAGCAATGGAAAATGAACCCAAATGCCTCCTTTTTGGGTCTAAAACTCCCAATCCATGCCAACATCAACTAATTATTCATTGAATACCTATTTTTCCTACCAAAACACATTAAGGTTATAAATACATTATATATGAATGAAAAAACCATTTTCAAAGTGAATTCCATTGTGATATCAACCCATGAACACTAGTAATTCATTTAAAAAAAACTATTACTTATAGTGTTTTCATTTGGAAATCATTATAAGCCATACGATGAGGGCCTATAGAAACTTCCAAATGAAAACTACTATAGGCTGTAGTGGCACGACCTATAATGAACATCGTTTGGAGGTCTCTACAGACCACACCCCCTCGCATGGACTATAATGGATACCAAATTTTGGTTGCTATAGCTAATTCAAATCAGCCAAAGGTGAACACCATTTGGTGGTCACTGGATGACCACTACAGGCCTTTAGCGATCATTTTTGGCAGTTTCTAAAGTCCATTTTTAATAGTGGTATATATATATATACATACATATATACACATGCACATACACATACATGAATGCACACACACACACAATGACACATACATACACATACATACTCATACACAGTCATATAGACACATACACATATGTACATATATACTCATACATACACATAAATAAACATTCACATACATACAAAAATACACATACGTACACATATATGTACACACATTCACATATAAACACACACATACACACATTTTATATACATACATGTATTGACCCCCGTTATTTTTCACTTTTTTTTTATTTTATTGCACTACAATCTTTTTAGGCCTTATTAAGGATTCACATTACAACCCCAATGATTTTATTAATATATATATATATATATTTATATTTACTTACATATATTATAAATAAATATACTTAAATAAATATTTGTTCATTTATATATTTATATAATTATTTAAATAAAATATTAATTTATTACATTTACATATATTCTTTTTTTATTTGTTAAAATAAATTAAAATAATTTGTATTTACTAATATAAAATTTACAATTTTTCATATATAAATTTAGAAAATACGATTGATAATTTTTTTAATTTTAATATGAATTATATTTTTAAATATACATATTATATGCATATTTATATTTTAATATATTTATATTTATTTATATATAATTATATATATATATATATTGAAACACGCACACACACATATTTATATAATAAATCATATAATATGAATATAAATATATAATAAATTTAAATAAGAACTACATTTAATGTATTTATATATTTATTTATATAGATGAATGAGAATTAGAGATTTTATTCATATGGAAGAACATGAAAGAAATAAAAGTAAAAAAGCAAGGCCAAGGGGGGCAATAGTGATGAAAACCAAGAGCATCCCTTTGGATGATGTCTATACAATCAAAAGGAAGCAAACCCAAGTTAGAAAAAATAACTAGTCCCACTATCTTATCACCTCTGGATACAAGAATTCCTACTACCATATTACCCTCCCTTCAGGTGTACAATATATCTACATATAGAGAGATAAAATTTCTGCATGTTTTTATTGTATAAGTAATGGAAAAAGGGATGCCATAATTTTCCATCAAAGCATTTACCACTGTGGATGAGTTTGATTCAACCGAGGTAAGAATAAAATTATTTATCTTGTACCAGGAGATCCCAATGAGAAGAGAACGAGTTTCAGATTATAGAGAGAATACATTCCCATAGAAGGCCAATAATTCTAGAATAACATATCCACAAGAGTCCCATACAATTCCTCCACCATGCATAATAACTTTTACACATGATCCTTTAGTTTTTAATTTAAAACTATGAAAAGGAGCTATCCAACGCACCCAAGAACCATGGTCACCATACTGTCCATATTAAATTGGACCTGGAGACAAATGTTTTACAAGGAGTGGAAGGCTTCATTTTTCTTGGTTGAATAATTGATTAATGTAAATGAATGTAATTGAAACAGTAAGACTATTTACTTTTGAGTACTTCCTTGTTTATTGCTTCATTTTTCTTATTACCTGCCTTATATATTCGTTGACTATTAGGAATAGATCTTTGGGTGGTTGCCTACTAGGATTCTTCTCACACCTTATTTGGGTCATGATTTTGGGCCCAAAAAGATTATATTGTTGCAAGTATAGATAAGGGCAAGAGCCCTTCTACTTTAGGTACTTGATTGCTATAGATTTGTGGAGCATGGGACCAAGCTGGGGATTGTGATTCTATTGGTTTTGTTTATCTATTTTTCCTTTGTACTTCGGTTTAGTATTGTATTACAACATTGTGACTTGTTTGGATGATTTCCTACACATATGTAACATGAATCATTTATATATGTGCTCCAGTTGTTTGTTTACTTTTAGTCTTCCATTTATTGTTGTTGTATGATATTATTACTGATTTTTCTATTATTATCTATTTATTTCCACTGCATTACTCTACCAACGAGGGCATATTTTCCCCACTATCACACCCAAGGCCCTCACTACTAGTCAGAAGCCTCTGGAATTTGAGTAAATGCTCTTGAGGCCATGTGACCAACCAGGTACGGGGCACCTCTGGGCAACACCTAGAACCGGGATGTTACAAAGTGGTATCAAAGGAATTATTTTCTTCTTGACTAATTTTTTAGAGCCTATAGTCAGGGATATGAAGGAATAAGTAGTTAGTAATAAGCTGTGCCTAGGAGTACCTAACCTATATATAGGAAAAAACTAATTTACCTAAATCATTGAAATTTTCTGGTTTTTCAATTATTACAGTTGATTTGATTTCACCATTGGATGATTCACATGTTTTGTACTGTTATCATTGATTTGAGGTTCTATTTCTATTGTAACCCAATGAGATGAGGGTATTCCATCTCATGCATCATATAGACACTTCCTAGATATCACATGACATGCATTCTTTCCATGCCATTTAGGGTGAATTACTGATTTCATGTTGTTGTGATAGATGTTGTGCTAGATATGCATGTTATTGTGATAGATTCCTTGATAGAATACCTTCTATTTGATAGGGTATTGCTAATATATAAAGTTTCTTTTTTTTGAACACCAAAATTTGGTTCTTTAGGTGTTATGATCCCTCATGGATTGGAATTTGGTGGATCATTAAACTTATATTCCTTGTATATGACATGTATAAGATTCCAAACTTTAATTTGTGGGGAGTATGGGCCCTCACAGATTGGAATTTGTCACTTTAATGCTCGTTTTAGTGTTTTTCTGGGTTCTAGAGTAGTTTCTAAGGATTAATGTCTGGAAAAACCTAGAATACACGGTGTGTATTGCTGAACACACGCCATGTATCCTTCTATTCAGGAAGGAACTATTTTTCTTAAGTACATGTTTTGTACTATATGTACACACAATGTAGTCTCTAACTGTGTCACTGGATGTGTGGGAAGAGACATGCGGTTGGGAAATCCTTGGTGGAACATGCCGTATACCGGATGTACACACTGTGTTGTATAGACCATGTGTCCAGTCATGTGACCAACAAAACAAGTGGATGAAACTCAAGTAGTACACACCTTGTCCAGCTTGAACATGCTGTGTAGAGCCGACCATGTATCCAGCCATGTGATTAATAACATGAGTCAGTGAAATCCTTCTAGTACACACTGTGTCTGTCATGAAAACCCTGTGTAGTCTCATTCTAGGAGAACCGTGTGGGTTAGTTGTGTAGAAGAACTCATGCAGGGGAAAACAATTCAAGTATACGCTATGTCTTGGGAGGACACGTCGTGTGTATGGGGTGTTACATGACCAGGGTTGGCAGGAGTGCATGCTCATGTGAAGGCTTAAAGGAACACTCCGTGTAGGGGTCACACATGCCATGTAGCCGTATTTTGAAAAAATTTAATGCTTTCCTTCTCCTGTTCCTTTCTTACACTTCTAAGTTTTAGTCCTTGATAATATTAAACTAAGGTGTGCACTTGACCTTGCAGAGTCATGTCACCACGATATCCTCCGGTTTTATGCTAGATTCAAGGAAATGATCAGACACCAGACATGGTAGATCAGGGATTACCAACAGACCCTCCCATCGTGACTGTCTCTGCACCAGCCATCATTCCAGATATAGGCACTGATGCACAATTCTTAGAAGGCTTCATGAGGTTTATACAGAACTTCTAGGGATCACCGCATCTTTCCCCGTCTATGGCAGAGTTGACGTGGGTCTTTCAACATCAACATCCTCCCACTTTCTCAGGAGATGAAGGACCCCATGCTATAGAGTCATGGTTAGAATCCATGCTATCGATCTTTGAGCATATGAAGATGCCTCCAGAGAGGAGAGTGAAGCTTGCTACTTATATGCTTCAGGATTTCACTAATAGATGGTGGGATGTGATCTTGTAGGCCGGACGCTAGCAGGTTATATCTTGGTATGAGTTTTAGTGTACCTTCTATGATTAATTCTACCTGGAGAATTTGAGGTCCAATCGAGCCCTAGAGTTCATGAGTCTAGAGTAGGGTACTCTTTCATTAATGGAATTTTCTTCTCGCTTCACAGATCTATAACACTTCACACCCATTTTAGGAGGTTATGAGTTATTCCTTACGAGGATGTTTGAGGATGGTTTCAGTCATGACATCTGATATTAGGTGAAAATCTTCAGGTTGACTTCCATTTCTTCCATAGTCAACTGGGAGCTGATCATAAAGTGAAACCTAAGGGATTTTGGAGCTTTGGGATAAGGAGGTTCAACATCCATAGTTGTTGATTCTCAATCTGGTAGTAGGAAGTTCCACAGGGATTCGACATGTGAAGATCCGAGTAGGCGATATACACCTTCAGGTAGCCAAGTGGTATTCTACTAGTGTAGAAAGGGTGGGAATATGAGGCCACATTGCTTGAGATACCCAATGGAGTGATGATATTGCGGCAATATGGACCATCTTCAGCAATTCTGCCAGTTTTTCTCACCAGAAGCTAGTGGCAGGGGTTCCTCTTTGACTCCTCATTTAGGAGCATCACCACTAGTTTTTCATCAATATGGTAACTGGAGTTATTCCGACCATTCAAGATAAGATGGAGGTCATGGTCGTGGTATCTAATCGGTAGGCTTTCAGTGACAATAGGGTGGATCAGCTCAGGGCGGTTAGACAGGGTCACGGGGCCAAGGTATGGGCCAAACTTTTGCAGTGGATTAGGCCTAGTAGGAGTAGGATCCCAGACCCTCTAAAGTTCTAGGTACGATCTTAGTTTCCTTAGTCTTAGATTCTTCACTTTTCGATATGGGGGATTCCCATACTTTCATATCTATTGCTGTTGTGGAGAGCCTTAGGCTCTGTATCTTTTCCTCTTCCAATATCTTAACACTGGACACTCTGTTTGGGACAAGAACGACTAGTGTACGTCAGTGCAAGGAGTTCCCTCTTGAGGTTGGTGGGTGTCAATTTTCATGGGACCTTTATGTCTTAGAGATGATGGGATATGATTTCATTCTTGGAATGAACATGCTAGTTCCCTTCCAGGCTATAGTTGACTGCTATCATCGTAGAGTGTTTTTCACGTCACTTGAGGGCAAATCGTTTCATTATAAGGGCGAATGGGATGTCCATGCGAGCAGAACATGACCCATGCATCATGGGTTGGGAGGAGTTACAACCCAAATTACTAGTCTATATCTGGATGACCCAGGGACTTCAAATATGGAATTTCCTCCAGTGGTAGATCATTTCAGGGATTTATTTTCAGAGGAATTTTTAGGTTTTCTTCTAGATAGAGATGTGGAATTTTCTATTGAGCTTGTTCCAGGAGCGGCACCAATGCCCATTACTCCTTATATGATGGATACACCAGAGTTATAGGAGATCAAGAATCAGTTAGAGGAGTTACAGGTGAAGGGTTTAATCCGACCCAACACTTCTCCTTTGGGCTCACCTGTCATATTTGCAGAGAAGGCGGACGGTACCCTCATACATTGTGTGGATTATTAGAAGCTGAACCAGTTCATGATCAAGAACCGATATCCCTTACCAAGGATTGGTGATCTCTTTTATCAACTTTGAGGATCCCCGGTGTTCTCGAAGATTGAAATGAGATCCTGTTATCATCATTTGCATGTTAGACCATCAGATATATATCTTACAACCTTTCAGAGAAGGTATAGTCTATATGAGTATATGGTTATGCCGTTAGGTCTCACGAACATGCCTGAAGTTTTCATGGTACTGATGAACCGAGTGTTCCATCCATAGTTGGATTATTTTGTGGTAGTCTTCATGGACGATATCTTGGTGTACTCTCATAGTTGACACGACCATGCTACTCATATTGAGATCATTTTGAGTACACTGAGGGAGCATTAGTTATATTATAAGCTCTCAAAATTCCACTTTTTGATGGACCATATTCACTTCTTGGGTCATGTTATCTTATAGACAAGAGTATCAGTAGACCCAGAGATAGAGAGGGTAGTAGTTTCCTAGGAGAAGCCGAAGAACATCTTTAAGGTATGAAATTTTCTAGGGCTAGATGGATACTAAAGATGTTTAATACATGACTTTTCATGCTTAAAAATGCCATTGAAGAGCCTTACTAAGATGGGTGAGAAGTACCCATGGACAGATTCCTGTGATTCAGCTTTTAGGAGCTGAAAGGGAGGTTGACTTCAGCACCAATACTAGTTTTTCCAGATCCAAGAAAGAGTTATACAGTCTATTGTGATGCATCAGGTACCGGTCTGGGAGTAGTGCTTATGTAGGGAGAAGGAGTCATTATGTACAGGTCTTGGTAGTTGAGGCCACATGAGAGGAATTACCCAACGCATGGTCTTGAGTTGGATGTAGTTGGTCATGCCTTATTCTATTGGATACATTATCTTATGGGAGAAAATTTTGTGGTTTTCACCAATCACAAAAGTCTCAAATATATCTTTTCACAATGTGATATTAATTTGAGATAGCGAAAGTGGGTTGAGTACCTTTTGTCTTTTTTACTTTGATCTTTCCTACACATTTGGTAAGGGCAACATAGTGGCTAATGCATTGAGAAGGAGGACATAGATACAGGAAGTTCAGGAGGCCAGTAGTGAGTGGCATCTTATGGAACTATTCTATGAGATGTATTTAGAGGTTCACAATAGATAGGGGAAGAAATTTATTTCTTCTATAGCTATTACCTATACTCTACTTGATCGAGTGCGAATGAGGCAACTATTATATTTTAAAGGCCTAGAACTACGGGAGAGTATATCAGGAGAGGACCCTATTCGTGGATGGATAGAAGGTGAGGATGATATCTTACACTTTCATGGACGCGTATGGGTGTCCGCAGACATACACGATGAACTGATGTGGGACTTTCATTCCTCAGTTTGGGCAGTTCATCCTAGTGTCACCAAGATGTTTCAAGATCTTAACCATCAATATTGGTGGCCAGTTATGAAGAGAGATGTTGCTGGGTTTTTCGTGAGGTGTTCCACCACTCAGCAGGTGAAGGCGGAACATCAGTGACCAGCATGGATTTTACACCAGTTACCTATTCCTGAGTGGAAGTGGAATGATTTTGCGATAGATTTCATGATAGGTTTGAAGAGGTCACCTCGAGGGAATGATATAGTATGGGTTGTCATTGATAGAATCACAAAGTTTGCTCACTTCTTACCGATCAAGGAGACTTTTAGTGTTGATGATCTAAGAAAGTTTTACATCTGGGAGATTGTACGTTTACATAGAGTTACACACTCCATTGTTTCAAACAAGGATTCCCATTTTACTTCTCGGGTCTGGATGGAAATACAGAGGGCTTTGGGTACACAGGTACTTTTGAGTACATGTTACCATCCCCAAATACATGGCCAGTCCGAGAGTATGATATAGGTGTTGGAGGACATGCTTCGAGCATGCGTCCTAGATTTTGGAGGTTCTTGGGAGAAGCACACACCTCTTTTGGAGTTTTCATACAATAATAGTTTTCAAGAAACTATTCAGATGGAACCTTATGAGACTTTGTACTATAGGTCATAACGATCACCCCTATGTTGGTTGGAAGTAGGAGAGACAACTATGATGGGACTTCATCTTGTTCAGGAGACCATAGAGAAAGTGGAGTTGATTCAGAAGAGGATGGATACAGCACATTCATGACATAAGTCTTATGCAGATCAATGGAGATGACCTCTGGAGTTTGAGGTCAGAGATCAAGTTTTTCTACGTGTCACACCAAGGTTGGGACACACGAGGATTAGGATATAGGGCAAGATTTCACCGAGATATGTTGGACCGTTTGATGTTTTGGAAAGAGTCGATCTGGTTGCCTATTGGTTGCAGTTACCTCAGAGGTACCAGGATATGCATGATGTATTCCACGTTTCTCAGCTATGGCGTTACTTCTTAGACCAATATCATGTTTTTCAACTCAAGGAGGTTGAGTTAGAGGTGGATGCATCATTTGAGAAGTATCCTATATGGATTATTGATCACAGTGAAAAGGTTCTCTGTGGCTGGTTTGTTCCTTTGGTACGAGTTCTATGGAAGCACGAGCGAGTACAGGATGAAACTTGGGAGAGGGAGGCTGATGTACGAACATAGTGGCTGGAGCTATTTGAGGATTCTTCTTCTACGCCTCCTTGCTAGGGAAATTTGGGGACAAATTTCTTTAAGGGGGGAAGTTTTTATGAACCCAGAACTTCTTTTCAGGTATGAGTTTTTCTTTTCTGGTGTTTTTGAGAAAAAGAGGAGAATCTAGATATTTAATGAGTATACACTGTGTACTTAGGAGTACATGCCGTGTAATCGGTTGCTGCGGGTGACCATGTACTGACCGTGTAATGGTCAAGTACATGGCCATGTGGGGTGACCTAGAGACTGCCTAAAGTGGGGCCCAATAAAGGCATATATACACTGTGTACTTTTAAAAGACACACAATGTATATTTCTTTTTAATTGATTAAATGGACCAGGGTCGCATCTAATTGACATAAACATATTCTTCTAGGATCATCTCGTCTATGAGCAACAAATATCACCGATTCTTCCTAGATCCCTCAATCAATCATTCATTATCTAAATTAGCCACCGTCAACTGTGTTAGAATCACTATGGTGAGTTCTTCCTTCTTATAGAGTCTCATCTCAGGATTTATCCTCTTTCGTGAGATATCCTTAGTTGAGAGTTTTTGACATTTTTGTAGATCTACCGCATTCTAAGTCGATTCAAGTTCCAACGCTGGAGTATATCAATCATACAATGCCGAGGTAGGTGGTTTGTGCATTTCCATAGTTAGTCTTTGAATTTTATGTGCAAAAGTGCCTAATACCCTAGATTGGGGTATTGCGTGTTTAGGGATTTTAACCCTATTGATGCCTTATATGCTTGTTTACTTGAGTTAGGGATCTTATTTTTAAATAGGGTTATTTTCCATGCTATGGAGGTGTTTTCCCATGTTTGATTTGATATTAACCATTTTGTCTAGATTTTCCTATTAGGATGCTTAATTTCCATGCCTGGTGTTGTTAGGATGGAGTGTTTTATCTGATGCTGTGATATGATTTGTAACTATTTAGCCAAATAGTTCTTGAGGTTTACTTTAGCTGCTGAACATCATTTGTGCATGATTGCTTTACATAGGGCTGTGGGAACCAGGTGTAGTGAGACCACAGGTGGAATTAACATTGAGGGATTCCCCAAAGTGTCTATTATTTCTTTATCATGTCATGACACCATAGGGGGATTGATGTTGAGTGCTCCCTCAGAGTGTCTATAGTTACCGTTATGAGACCAAATGGGGAATTCATGTTGAGGGCTTCCTCATAGTGTCCATAGTTTATCGTTAAAATACTATAGGGGGAATTGAAGGTGAGTGATTCCTCAGAGAGTATTTGTTTTCCTGAGACCAAAGGGGTTAGACCATGTGAGCTACCCAGGAGGTCATTATATCCTTTTATAAGTTGAACCAGAGGGGTTTTACTATGAGAACTTATCCAGAGGGTTACTTGAGGTTGTTTGGTTGAACCAGAGGGGATAGGCTGTGAGAACTTCCTACAGTGTTTCTTGTTTTCACTTGGTTTAATAATTGAAAAATGTAAATGAATTTAATTGAAATAATAAGACAATTTACTTTTGAGTACTTCCTTGTTTATTACTTCATTTTTATTATTGCCTGCCATATATATTCACCGACTGTTAGGCATAGATCTTTGGGTGTTTTCCTACTAGGATTCATCACACACCCTGTTTGGGTCATGATTTTGGGCCCAAATAGATTATATTGTTGCAGGTATATATAAGGGAAAGTGACATTCTACTTCAGGTACTTGACTCTATGGAGTTGGGGAGCATGGGACCAAGCTCAGGCTTGTGATGCTGTTGGATTTGTTTATCTATTTTTTTTACTTTGGTTTAGTATTATATTCTATCATAGTGACATGTTTGGCTTATTTCCTAGAAATATGTAACATGAATCATTTATATATGTGCTCCAGTTGTTTGTTTTCTTTCAGTATTATGTAGATTGTTGTTGTATGGTATTATTACTAATTCTGTTACTGTTATATGTTTATTTTTGCTGCATTACTCTACCAATGAGGGAATAGTTTCCCCACTATCACACCCAAGTCCCTCGTTGCTAGTCAGCATCCTATGGCATTTGGGGAAATACGCTTGACGCCATGTGACCAACTGGGTACGGGGCACCTCTGGGCGGCACCCAAAACTGGGATGTTATAGTTTAATTATCAATTTTATAATTTATGGTCATGGATACCCTTTATAAATGTGATACATGCATGAATACCCTTTATAAATGTGATACGAGCATGATGATCCTTTATAAATGCGATACATGCATGAAGACCCTTTATAAATGTGATATGAGCATGGTGACCCTATCATTGTGACTGGGCAAGGAATCCCTTATGCTATGATATAGGTATTACCAACCTTAATGTGATACTTGAATCCCCTATTCTTCTGATATGGGTATGATGTCCCTATGATTATGATACTGGGCATGGTGACCCTTACTACTGTGATACTGGACATGAAGACCCTTACTACTGTGATACTTGGCTTTGTGTCCCTTGATAGCTCTGATACTCATTCTATAGTTTATGGATGTATGATTTATGCCTTAGGTCCAGGCTGGCAGCAATAGCCACATATATGGGTTTATACATTACAACATATACGGTCCATATATGTGTATACATGTGGTTACCTGTTTAGAGATATCCAGAATAGGTCGATGTAGGTGCTGTCGTCCTGGTTTCCTTCAGGAACCAGAGCTGACCCTTTATTGTTTATTACTTCTTTTCATTATTAAATCCCAACACAACCATATTATATGCACTGATTGGATATTTATGGGAACTATTGGTGATGGCCTATTGAGTTTATCTCACACCCTATCAGGGCCACCGATGGTACCTAGGTAGAATACATGATTGCAAGTGTAGATAAGGGATAATGTCCACTTATGGATGCATGAATTATTGCATTAATTAGGATGGGAGCTTGGTAATAGATGTTTAGGATGGAGATTGAGATGCTTGGATAGAGTTTTTTCTTTTTTTACCTTTTATATAGCATGTACTGTATTGAATGACTGCTTCCATGTATACATATTTTTACTATTTTGTAGAGACATGACATCATCATCTTTTGTATATGATTAAGCTTACTATTTTTTATTATTATTTAGTGCTTGGATTTTTATACATGCTTCCACTATATTTTTCATTACTAATATTATTCTTCTATTTTTTTTATTTATTACACTATTGTGCTACTATGACCATAGGGAATAGACTCCCCACAGACACACCCTATTCCCTCTATGCTAGTCGGCATCCTCTCGCATATGGGGAGGTGCACTTGAGGCCATGTGGCCCACCAAATCAGGGCACCAGTTACATGACATCCAGGTCAGTACATTAAAAAGTGGTATCCAATCTTTTCCTTTCATGCCTTACTATTTTGAGACATTTCACATGATATTAAGAATGCTTCAAAATCTAGTTATAAGTCATTCCTATAAGTAGCTAACCCACATTTAGGGTAATACCAAGTTTCCTGAAATAAGGATTTTTTTCTATATTATGCCTATTGCAATTGATTTGATTCCACCATTGGGTGACACAGATTATGATATTAATATTATTATGATTGATCTTGAACTTTTGTCCTTGTATTGATGAGATGAGGGAAATGAAGCATCGATCATGAATCATTTTAGGTACTTTTTATAATTCACATGCCATGAATTATTCTATTCCACATTTATATTACTGCATGCATTTCTTGCAGCATGTTTTAGTTCTTATTGTTATATCCATGAATCATGCTAACAATTCATGAATGAAATTGAGAAATATAGATTTCACTTAGAGTGTATGCTATAACCTAAACAGTGTTTTCATATTTAGGCTATAGGAGACACCCTAAGCAGTCAACTATGGAACATTGAGTCATGGGCCATTGGTCACATGGATATGAATGTGTTATTGTATGGAATAAGTGGACACCAAATTTTGATACATAAGTTAAATAGGCCCTTATGGATCAGAAATGGTGAACCACTTGGTTTAACCATTTTAATACAATTATGTTATAATCATAATTTTAAAATTAAATTGAATCCCAAACATAGATCTTGACCTAGTCCTAGCCTTTGTAGTGGGCAGTATGTAGCATCTCTTATGTTCTATATAAATGTTTCTATTACCCAGAACTGACTCTTTGAGCTGGTATTGGGGTGAAACTATTCCATATAAAGGCCTTGTACCTATTCTATTCCTCTATATAAGGGTTATGTGGTTATCAAATTTTATATGTAGCCTGTATTTAGAATTTGAGAGAAATTACACCATGAAATCCATTGGTCGTATGCTAGGAGGGTGGTGATGACCATGTGCTAGAGGTGGTGGGACCTAATCTTCTAGTGATACCTCAAGTAGTCCCACCCGTGACACATATTCCTATTCCCAATGTGGTTGTTGATTATTGGTTTCGAGGGGATTTTCTGCATCGTATGCAGATGATTCGGGGAGCTCTGTGCTCTGCCCCTTCTATGGGAGAGCTTACAGGGGAGTTCTAATAGCATCCAACCATGTTTTTGAGGGATGGAGGACCATAGATTGTGGAGCTGTGTCTCGAAATGATTATGTATATATTTGAGAACTTGGATACACCTCATAAGAGGAGAGTGAAACTCACTACATATATTCTTTAAGAATCCTCCAAACGTTGGTGGGATATTATAAATCATGATATTCAGTATCAGGAAGTGACTTGGAGGGATGTCCAGTGAAGATTATTTGACTATTTATTCTTTGAGACCCTAAGGAACAATCGTGATAGAGAATTCATGAACCTGTAGTAGGGTTCTCTAATAGTCATGGACTATTCATCTTATTTTACAGAGCTTGATAAGTTTCTACCCATCTATACTGGTGATGATCCCGTGAAAGCGAGATGATTCGAGGATGGCCTGAGACATCCTATTAATTATTAGGTAAAAATTTTATGATTGAATATAGTGTCTGATATAGTGAATCAATATCTTATCACTAAGTTGAATTTGAGGGAAGATGATGGTGTGAGCCAGGGTGGTTCAGAACCTAGATGGGGTAGTGGTTCTACTAGTAGTCGAAAGTGACACTTTGAGACTAAACACATGAGAGGAGGTAGCCAAGTGACACACTCTTACAGTTATGTGGTATTTTACTAGTGTGGGAAGCCTGGGTATAATAATCCCCGGTGTCCCAAAGACACCGTCGAGTGCCGAGGCTAAGACAGATTGGGGAATCTTTAGAACTTTTTTAGGACCTTTTATCTATGTTGTGTGGGAGAGGATCCATGTTAGATCAACCTTCAGGAGCAGGATCAGTAGAACCTCACCAGATAGGTTGCTGTATTACCACCAACCGTATAGGTTGAGGAGGAGGTCATAGTCATGGTAGCAAGGCTTATGATATACATCGCTAGCAGAGCAAAACTACTCCAACTAGTCAGGGTGCATCATAGGATTTAGAATCTGGGCATATCTATTCAATGAAACCTATACCAAAGGAGTAGGGTGTTATTACATCTAATATTATATGTACTATTCTTGTAGCCTCTACTATCATTTCTTCCTTATTTGATACAGGTGCATCACATTTCTTCATATATATGCCTATTATGGAGAGCCTTTGGCTTCATGTTGAGTATTCTTGTGGAGTTATGATGCTTTATACACCTTTGGGTATAACATTCTGAGAGTGTATGTGAGTTTAAGGACTATCCTATTGAGGTATACAACCATTTTTTCTTATAGAACCTATTTTTTCCTAATATTATGGGCTTCAATGTCATTCTAGGGATGGACTAGTTGGTTCCCTATCATGCCTATGTGGACTGTTATTGTTGGGGGGTGTCATTTACATAACCAGAGGGTGGTATGTATATTCACAAGGGAAAATGGGATGTCTAGGATGATAGAGCTAGAATAGAGCATCTTGGGCTAGGTGGAGTGGCCACCAATATTCCCATCCTTTTTATGAATGGTCATGGCTACCTCATACTATTTTCCCTCTTATAGTCGATCATTTCAGGGATGTTTTCCAAGTCAAATTTTTTAGACTACCACCTAAGAGAGAGGTAAAATGTACTATTGAGATAGTTCTTAGAGTTTCAAAATTATCCATTCCTTCATACAGGATGGATACCACTGAGTTGTAGGAGATCAAGAAGAAACAAGAGGATTTAGAGGCTAAGGGTTTTATATAGCCCAATACTTCTCCCCGGTGTTCACCAATCCTTTTTTCCATGAAGGTAGACAGAACTCTCATAATTTTTGTGGACTAACAGAAGTTGAATCAACTTAATATGAATAACTGGTATCCCTTACCCCGTATATATGATCTTTTAGACCATCTTAGAGGAGTGAGGGGTTTTTAAAACATTGACCTGAGATCATGTTATCATCATGTTTTAGTCAGACCTTTATATATTCCACATACTACTTTATGCTATCGATACGACTTATATGAGTGTCTCATGATGCTATTTAGTATTACAATAGAGCTTTCCATCTTCATGGATTTGAGGAATAGGGTTTTCCATCCCTATCTGGATTCTTTTACGGTGGTCTTAATATATGAAGTCTTGTTGTATTATCATACTCAAAGCGACCATTCCACTCATCTTGAGATCATTTTGTATACAATGAGAGAGAACCAACTATATGATAAGATCAGTAAATGTCACTTCTATATCGACAAAGTTTACTTCTTGGGTCATATTATCTTATAAGTAGTAGTTTTAGTTGACCCAGAGAAGGTGAGAGCTATGGTTACCTAGGAGTATCCCAAGAATCTATTTGACATCCATAGTTTCTTGGGCCCATCTAGTTACTATAGGAATTTTATACAAGACTTATTATGATTAAAAGAATCTATTTTGGGATTGAATAAGAAGGGTGTGAATTTTTTATTATCAGAATCCTATAAGATAGAATTTCATGAGCTGAAAGAGAGATTGACTTGAGCATCAATACTGATTCATCCAGATCTAGGAAGAAACTTTAAATTATATTGTGATGCATCGAGTATCAGTCTAGTAAGAGTTATTGTACAAGAAGATTGAGTTTTTGTGTACTAGTCCTGGTAGTTGAGGCATGATGAGAGGAATTACCAAACACATGATCTTAATTTTGCGTCTTTTGTTCACGCTTTGTATTGTTAGAGGCATTATTTTATAGGAGAGTGTTTGGTGGTGTTAACAAACCCAAAAATACTCAATTATATGTTCACATAGTGATATTTTAATTTTAGGTAGTGAATATGATTTGAACATCTATAGTACTTAAACTTCAAGATTTACTACATGCCAGGGAAGGGAAATGATGTCTCTGATGCTCCGAGAAGGAGGAATCAATCACATACAGTTCAGGAGGATAATAGTGAATGAAATCTTATAGATATATTTTCTAAGATGCACATCAATGTTTAGGATTTTCATGGACAGTATGTACTTTACCTACTTCCGGTGACCTCTTCATTATTGGAGAAATTGAAGATGAGATAGTTTTCAAATCCTGAATTCTTGGACCTATGAGAAAGTATTTTTGGTGAGGACCCACCTTAGGATTGGTCTATTGATGATGGAGATATTCAACACATACATGGACATATTTGGGTCCCCATAGATATGAGATAGGAGATAATGTAATAATAAGATACTTCTTAGTGGGTAGTTCACTTGGGTATCTACAAGATGTATCATGATATGCATCGAAAATATTGGTGACCAGAGATGAAATGTCAGATAAAAGGTTTTATCACAAGGTGTTCCAACTATTAATAGGTTAAGGAAAAACAACAGCAACCTACTGGATTGGTTAAGTTGTTACCGGTCTCGAAATGTAAATGGGAGGATTTTTTGATGGATTTTCTAGTTGAATTATTGAGTTCACCTTGAGGTAGCCACATGGTATGGGTAATCGTGGATCGACTGATGAAAGTAGCATACTTCGTACCTATCTGGGATACATTCTTAGTCGATAAGCTGGGAAGATTGTATGTCCATGAGATTATATGACTACATAGGTTCCCTCATAGTATCATTTATGATAGGGATGATCATTTTAAATTGAGGTTATGGAAAGGTTTATAGAGAGATGTGGGAAAACAGGTGATTTTGAGCACAAATTTACACCCTTTGACCGATGGACAATCAGAACAAAAAACACAAGTGTTAGAGGACATGCTCTGAGCATGCATCCTTGATTTTGGAGGTTCTTAAGAGAAGTATATCCCTCTCATTGATTTCTCCTACAATAATAGCTATCAAGCGATGATATAGATGGATCCATATGATGCCCTGTATGGTAGGCCGTTCCGTTCACCCCTACGATGGTTAGAGGTAGAATATAAAATGCTAATAGCTCCTCATCTCATTCAATAGACTTAGGAGTAGGTTTATCTAATCAAGGAGTGAATGTTTACTGATAATTATAGATATAAATATTATGCTGATCACTGTCAATGATCTTTGAAGTTTGAGGTTGGGGATTGTGTTTTCTTGTGGGTATCAACCATACTGTTGGACTCCTTATGTGTTAATCATTTTTTAATGATAAAAAATCCTATATATTCTGTAAAGCTTGAAAATACTATTTAATATATCTTAAGTGATATGACTAATGATTGTAAACTATTTTGAGTTTGTGTAATAATTGGATTTCCTTGATAAATGATTAATTCTAATCCATTCTATGAATATCAATGTTTAAGTATGTATACAGATATTTGGCTAAGTCTGAGAAACCGTGAATCTTCCATCGGTTGTGTTTTTCTGGGAAAGCATCTAGACACCATGATCAGACACTGTGACCATCCAGACACCATGACCAAACACTGTGACCATCCAAACACCATGACCATCCGGACACCATGACCATCCAAACATCATGACCATCCAGACACCGTGACCATATAGACACCGTGACTATCCAGACACCATGATCAGACACTACACCTGTGCTACTAGTTCCTAATATCTATACAACTATGGCATCATGACCGTCTCATTGATCAAAGGCAAAGAAGGAGACACCGTTTCAAGGAGACACCATATCATGGAGACACCATTTCTAGATAGACTGTGACACCGTTTCTTAATCTATTTTTTCATTTTTCAATTTAATTTCTAACTGTCATATTTTAATCTTTTAAATGCACTAACATAATTAATGTTTCTTTGCAGACATGTCACCTAACAGTACGAGGTATGAGGTGCAGAATACATGCATCCTGTCAGCTCCAATACATGAATTCTAAGAATAAAAAGAACAATGTGGCAAAAAAAAGAAGAGACGACTGTGGTGACAGTAGTGACAACAGGAAAAAAAGTGTGTGCATGAGAACAAAGTATCATGTGGATTCATGATAGAATAACTGACACATGAAAATTGACACCACTGAATAACACATAAAGCATACTCAAATCCCTGAGCCGAGAACATCTTCTTACTATCAACTCCACGGAGAACATGATCCAGATCTAGATAACTTGCGATACTCTGTTTTTTGCAAGAGGACTTGATTTCTACATCTTCTTCATCCTAGAATTCCATAGGTGCATAGAATAACACTCATAGCACTTATAACCTTATCTCATCATTTTTCTCCTTTGTGTATTATTTTCATCTTTCGATCAATGTGTGTGTATCTGTACAAAACACGCACTGTAACTTGCATTAAACTGAAGGATACATGATATCCATTCTATTAAATCTTTTTACACTTGTTTATTCCCAAAGATAAGTGTGGAAGAGGTCCCTGTGTGACCTGTTTTTTCATACCCACGAAGAACTGTGGAAGAGTTCATGTAACTTGGATAGTATTGTGTATTATTGTTAACCCCGGTCCAGGGTGTGGATGAAGTTTTTTTATATAAAATTCTTGGTGGTAGGTGATCACCAAGTAGAGTGGATTAGGTCTCAACTTAAGACTAAACCACTTCTTTTATATTCGTTGTGTCGTCTATTTTAGTTTTCTCCATTTTACTGTTTAATTCAGAAATCACTAAATTTACTTTGATATTTAATCTTGGAAAGAAGTTATAATTGTTTTTCCCTATTATAATAGTTTCAAAAGTAATGTTAATAATTGAAATTAATATTACTGAGAATTAATCAATATTCTGAGAAGTTATTTAAACAATAAAACTTTCATAACTGTATAACTTTGATTAATTAGGATGTATTTAAATTTACTGGGGAAGCCTTTTAATAATAATTTTTAAACAAAATTTTTTATAGGTACTCAATTCACCCCCTTGAGTACTCTACTATGACCAACATTTGGTATCAAATGGTATTTTATTAAGACACTGTTTTTGACCATATTCAATTGTTATTGTAGTTTTACTTTAAAGATCTATAAATTTCTGTTAATTCTAAATTTATAGGTATTTTAAAGTATTTATTTATCATGGATAATAGATTGGAAGGTGTTGCAACAAACAGACCACCATTGTTTAATGGAACCAATTATGCCCATTAGAAAATTAAAATGAAAATTCATTTAGAAAGTGTGGGTTTTGAAATATGGTCTTTAATTATAGATGAATATAAGATTTTTTCTACTGATAGAATCACTTGGGATGACCCTAATAATACTTCCTACAATAACAATTTCAAATCCATGAATGCTTTATACTTCTCTTTATGAGATGAGGAATTTAATAGAATTTTTGTTTGTAAAACTGCCCTTGAAATTTGGGATACCTTGTCTATTTCACATGAAGGAACTTCTAGTGTGAAAGAAATGAGACTTAATACTTATACCATTAAATATGATAACTTTAAAATGAAACTTGATGAACCTATTTCTGATATGTATCTCAAGTTCAATGAAATTTTCAACATAATCATTTCTCTTAGAAGAGAAGTCACTACTAAGGAACAGATCATGAGAATTCTCAAATGCCTACCTGATAGATGGAGAGGAACCTTTGTCTCTATTAGAGATTCATGCGACATCAGCAAGATACCTGTAAAAGAACTCATTGGAAAACTGATGTTTTATGAGGAGGAGTTGAAATTCAACAAGGAAGAGATGGATGAACCCAAAAGAAAATATGTTGCATTCAAAAACCACCACCTCTAAACACAAAGAGAAATGGAAATTAGAAGTTTCTGTAGAAAGTTATAGCAGTGAACAATCATCACCTGATAGCAATGAGGATATGGCTCAATTAGCCAAAAGATTTAAGAGATTTTACAAGAAGAAGAACTTTTTTAGAAATCCTAACTTTAAAGGAAGATATAATCAAAAAGGAAGTTGGAAGAGAGATTGGAAGAGGAGTGACAAGTCTGATGAGATAGTCTGCTATGAATGTAAGTGATAGGGACATATCAAGGCTGACTATCCCAAGCTCATGTACAAAAAGAAGTATGAGGACAATTATAGAAAGTATAAAAAGGAAATGAAAGCAACATGGAGTTCTTCTGAGGATAGTTCAAGTGAATCAGAATCTTCACATGGTGAACAGGATAACAAAGACAACATGTGTTTTATGACAAAAACATCTAAGGTAACTTTTAAATCTCCTTCACACAATTCCTATATGAAAGTGACTCTGAAAATATGTCTAGTGAAGAAATTTTTGAGTACTATAATATTCTTGAAGAGACATGCAATGAATTAAAAGGTAAATACAAGTCTTTAAAAAAATATCATGCTCTTACCTCAACTGTTAAAACTGAACTTAGTGTAGAAAGGGAGAAAAATGCTCAATTACTTAAAGAGAGAAATGAACTAAAACTATCTAATGAACAATTGAAAAAGGATCTTGAAAGATTTACTAATGGTAAATATACCTTGGTACAAATGTTAGGTAAACAGATTTCTCCTAAGTATACTACTGGCATTGGCTATCAACCTGGTAAAAGAAATTTTGGAAGAACTAATTTTGTTTCTAAATATAAGACATAACTTTACTCCTAGTTCTGGAAAACATTTATCTAGTTCAATTTATGATACAATTTCTACTGTTTCAAGATTTCAGGACCAAATAGAGTTTATTTTTCAAGTACTTTACATAATGCTTATAGGAAACCTATGAGGCAGGTATGAGTTCCTAAAGCACTAGTCAATAATATTGCTAGACCCAAACAAGTATGGGTACCAAAATCTATTTTTATCAGACTATCTTGTAGGAAAGTTTCTTGAAGAGTTCCTGTAAAATATTATGGTACTTGGACAGTGGGTGTTCAAGACACATGACAAGATATTACCCATGCTTCAAGAATTTAATAAAGATTGATTGAGGACATGTCACCTTTGGTGACAATTCCAAAGGAAAAATTATTGTCCTTGGACAAATTGGTAAATCTAACTCAGTTTTGATTTCCAAAGTACGTTTTTTTGATGGATTAAAATATAATCTGCTTAGTATCTCCAAACTATATGATGATGGATTTCATGTTAAATTTGAAAATGATTCTTACAATGTTTTCAATTATAAAAATGAATTAGTGTTTTCTGCATTAAGAAATGAAAATGTATATTCTGTTAACTTAAATTCTTTAGCTTCTCAAAATGCTTCATATTTAAGTGTATTTCACAAAGAATCTTGGATCTAGCATCGGAGACTAGGACTCTATAATACTCACTCCCTTAGAAAGTTAACTAGAAAAATCTTAGTCAAAGACCTACCCAAACTTGTGTTTCCAAATGATAAAGTGTGTAATCCTTGTCAAAAGGGAAAGCAACACAAAATTTCCTTCAAACCAAAGGAAGAAGTGTCAACTTATTAACCTCTCGAATTGGTTCACATGGATTTTTTTGGACCATCTAGAGTTTCTAGATTAAATGGGAAGAACTATGTTTATGTTCTTGTAGATGAATTTTCTAGATATACTTTGACTTTCTTTTTGGCTCATAAAAGTGAAGCCTTATCTCTTTTTACCAAATATTCCAAAATTGTAGAAAATCTTAGTGGACTTAGAATTAAATCGTTGATAAGTGATCATGGATGTGAGTTTGAAGATTAATAGTTTGAATCTTTTTTCTCACAAAATGGCTATAGTCATAATTTCTCTACCCCCAGAACACCTCAATAGAATGGAGTTGTGGAAAGAAGAAATAGAACCCTACAAGATATTGCAAGAACCATGCTTAGTGAATATGAATTACCTATTTATTTTTGGGCTGAATCTGTAAATACAGAATGCTATATAATCAATAGAGTGTTGATTAGACATATCCTTAAAAGAACTCCATACGAGTTATGGAACAATAGAAAACACATAGTTAGATACTTAAAAGTTTTCAGTTGCAAAGTTTATATCCTTAATAATAAAGAAAATATTGAAAAATTTGCATCCAAGAGTGACAAAGGAATATTTTTAGGATATTCAATCTCTAGTAAAGCCTATAGAGTGTTTAATAAAAGAACGAAATGTGTTGAAGAATCTGTCCATGTTAAATTTGATGAAACAAATCCACATGATCCTAAGACCATTATGGATAACCTATAGGATGATGTATTAAATCTGAACATTAGTTCAAAATCCCCTAACCATCCTGTAAAGGAATCTGTGAAAAATTCTAGTTTTGAAAATCCTTTAGAATCAAGTCACAATGAACCTGAACCTGTTGATGAACCTGAAATCACCAGTCCTTCTTTTTCTAGAGCTGTTAGAACTCTTAAGAACTATCCTTTAGATGCTGTTGTAGGAGACTTAGATAAAGGATCTCAAACTAGATCTTCTCTTAGAAATCAGGTTGAACATAAAGTCTTATTGTCACAACTTGAACCTAAAAACATTAATGATGCTATCAATTATGAATTTTGGGTGATGTCTATGTAATAAGAACTTAATTAGTTTGAAAGGAACAAAGTTTGGAAACTTATTGATAAACCCAAATACACATTAACCATAGGCACTAAATGGGTGTTCAGAAATAAGGTAAATTAAGCTGGTAATATAGTTAGGAATAAGGATAGATTGGTTGCACAAGGATATAGTCAAGAAGATGGAATTGACTATAAAGAGACCTTTGCACCAGTAACTAGACTTGAAGCCATCAAAATTCTTCTTTCTTATGCTACACATCTAAATTTCAAATTATATCAAATGGATGTCAAAAGTGAATTTCTAAATGGGTATATAACTGAGGATATCTTTGTTGAGAAACCCCCTGGTTTTACAAACCCTCATTTTCCAAATCATATTTTTAAATTATCAAATTATTAATATGGATTAAAATAAGATCCAAGAGCTTGGTATAATAGATTAAGTACTTTTATTATTTCCCAAGGTTTTAAAAAAGGAATATCTGATCCTACCCTTTTTATAAAATGAATTTACAGTAATGGTTTAGTAGTTCAAATCTATGTAGATGACATTATCTTTGGATCTTCAAAAAATTATTTATGTATTGAATTTTATAAAATGATGAAAAATGAATTTGAAATGAGTTTAATGGGTGAACTAAAATTCTTTCTTGGTCTTAAATTTTTTCAAAATAATGATGGTATTATTTTCAATCAAAGAAAATGTACTAGGGTTATTTTAAAACATTTTAGTTTGGAAATAACTAAAAGTAGTGACACTTCAATGAGTACTACTTGTAAGTTGGATCTTGATGAAGATGGAAAATATGTTGATCAAAGCACTTACAGAGGATTGATTAGAAGCTTACTCTACTCAACTGCTAGCCGACCTGACATTATGTTTAGTGTGTGTTTGTGTGTTTGTTTTCAAGAAAATTATAAAGAATTTCAATTAAATGATGTTAAAAGAATATTTAATTACCTCACGCATACGCCCAATCTAGTACTGTTCTATCCCAGAGGACAATCATTTCAGTTAGTGAGTTATTCTGATGCTGACTTTAGTAGTTGTAAGTTAGATAGAAAAAGAATCTCTGGAACATTTCACTTTTTAGGAAACTCACTAGTATCATGGTGTAGTAAGAAACAAAACTCTATTACATTATCTACTGTAGAAGCTGAATACATAGCTGCTGGTAGTTTTTGTTCACAAATTTTGTGGATGAAACACACATTTCTAGATTATGGATATCAATTCAGGCATGTACCTATAAATTGTGACAATTCAAGCATTATTAAAATCTTAAAAAATCATGATTCATACTTTAGGACAAAACACATTGATGTTAGAAATCACTTTTTTGAGAGATCAATATCAAAAAGGTGGCATCACTTTGGAATTCATTGGATCTAAATATCAACTCACTGATATATTCACCAAACTATTAAATTCTAAAAGAATATATTATATCATACATGAATTGGGAATGATAAATCTTAAGTAGTAAGTTTACCATTTCATAGTTTACTATTTCATGTTTACGGTCTCACAGTTACTATTTCTTGGTTACTGTCTGGCACTTACTATCTCAAACAATATGGTCGCACAGTTTGGAAATCATACAATTATGGAATCACTGTGAAACTTGATTACGATATCACCGTAAAAATGTTTTATTGTTTTATTTATACATTATAATTAGTATCGTTGTAATTCATTATTTTAACCTTTTTACTTTCCCTCATTTTTGATCCCACGATGCTTGATATCCCTAAATGATAAAATAAAATAAGTTTTACTCTTTCTTCACTTGATCTCACTTCTCTCCAACTGTAACCCCTCTTTCAACTCTTCTCTCTCTCTCTCTCTCGAACCATTGATGAATGCCTAGGATGAAACGCCCATCGTCGTCAACTCTTGAGAAGTTCAGTTCAAATAAGAAGTTGAAAATAGTGCCAAAGTTAGCGCCCAAAGGTCCTCTAAATCTGAATATGGTGAATAGAATAGTGGTGCCTGAAAAGGAGATATTCCCTATGTGTATTCTTTCAAGTAAGTATTTGGTATTTAAAGTTATTAGAGAGAAAGGGTGGATGGATTGGTTCATAAATAAGGATAGACCTATTTACCCAAAGCTAGTTGAACAGTTTTATTAGTATGTTCAATTCTCTTTTGATTTAGAAGATGGCTATGTTGTGCGAAGTTGGATCAATGTCCAACGATGTAACTTTTCTTTAAGGTTATGGGCTGCCTTCCTTAGGATACCTCATGAGGGTATTTTTGAGGACTACCAGAGAGGTCCTCCACTTCTAAGTAAGTTCATTATTTTGGAAGAAGATTTGGAAAGCTTAATTGGGAATGAAACTAAGAGGAGAGACATAACTGTCGAGCTAGATGGTGAATCTAGACTCTTGTTTAAGTTTGTTCAGAATTTGATTAGCCCCAAAAAGGTTATTTTTCTATACTCAAGTATCAGGATGTATTTTTGATACATCTTATGAAAAATGGACATAAGATCAATCTATGAAAATATGTTATAATTCATATGTGTGAGTTGATAAAGAACACCTCCAAGTCAACCTCCCTATTCTACTCAAGATTAATTCTGAATATGATTTATGCTAAAGGTTTGGTTGGACTAGATGAATAAGTCAGGAAGGACTATGAGTTTTTTCTTTCAAAATTTATAGTAAAGAGAATGAAAATCAGTTGGAATCCATGGTGAAAAGCTTGGGTGGAATATAATGACAGAGTTTATGAAAAGTTTAATATGGTGGAACACTCTTCGATACCTAAGGATATTTCTAATCCTAGTTTGGAACTATATGATATTGTTGAGTATTCTAATGAGGAATAAGAGGAAGAGGCTATTGTACCTTAAAAAGAAACTATTCTTGATGAGGAAGACAATAAACCTGCTCCTCAAGTCTTAATTGAGAAGGAAATACCTGTTCCTAAAGATGTTGCTGATTTGTAAGAATAAACTACTACTGAAGAAGAATCTGTTCCTATGGTAACCAAAAATTATTTTGTAAAAGAGCATATATAAGAAGATCTTTATATTATGCAAGAAGCTTCCCTTGAGGAAGACTAAGAGGAACAAGATGTTCCTAAGATTATTCCATCTGCTGAAGAAAGAATGGAGCTAGCCTTTCAGCTAGCTAGAAAGTAAATGAGTGAGGATATTAGGGATAAAATCTTGGAAATAGATCAAGGATATAAATCTCTCATTCCTGAGAAAGATGCACCTATTGAGGGGGAGAAACACACGAATTTGGAATTTTTTTAAGTTCCTAATCCCGTTGATCCAAGATCAGTGGATACATGTTATAAATTCCCTAATTATTTTTATGTGAATGATTCATAGGAAGTATCAGTAAAAAGTATTGATCTGTCTATTATGTTTCATTTGAAGCTGGTATATGCTTCTAAATCTATCTCTACCAAAGAACCTGAGCCTGTCTCAGTCTCTATTCCTGAACCCACATAAGAATCTCCAAACTTGGTGAATAAGGATGATCTAAAAGCATTTTTAGCTACCCTATTAGATGGAGTTGAAAATATCTTGAATACCCAAACTTATCTTGTAACCAATCTGAGTGAAAGAGATTCTTCAATATTGTTGGAAAAGGTCATATAGAAGATTCAATCTAAGATTCTTCATGAGATTCAAGACATCAGAGTTGAGAATAAACTTCTTAGTGATGAAGAAAAAACTCTCAGAGGTATGGTTGAAGATATGCAGAGAATGATGAACTCAAGACTTGAACCTGCTTCTTATTCTATTGAGGATATTTTTAGTTAGACTCCACATGAATTTGCCTCACTGATTCAATCTAATCTAACCTCCTTATCCAAAAAAGTAGCTGAAAAAAACAAGTAGATTGTTCAAGAGATGCATGAGCTTGTTATTGGTCTTAATAAGTTAACTGATGAGTATAAAGGCTATCTCAAAAAAGTTCTGAATCAACTGAAATCCCTTACTTCAGATTTCACTACTTCTCGCACCTTTGGACAATCATCTCAACCCTCCTTAGATAGTGATCTGCTCATAACAGTTTTCAAAGAAGAACTTCAGGCTATGCTCAGTGGTTTTGACAAACAAATATCTATCTGAAGTTGTTAAGAATAGTGGCAGAGTTCTTGATTTAGTGAGAATTCATTCCAATATTTCCAATGATTCTTAGCAAGAAATTTCTAAAAAGGTGGATTTCTACCTCAATCGGATATTCTCTAATAATTACATGACCAACCACTTCAAGTACCTAGTGGAGAATCTAAGGATTCCTCCTGTAACTCAAGCTTTCAAAACTCAAGTCCAAAAGCTCAAAGATTTCACTCTTTTTCTGGATAAGTTTACAGAGAACAAGGATGACTTTGATAAAGCCATGTAGTATGGTGGATATATCATTACTGACTTTATCAAGTATTTAAGGCCTTATCTTCATGTACAATGTACTGCCATTGTGGCTCCTATAGCTGCACCCTTGAGATCTGGTTTGCCTACCTTCTCATCTTATTCCCTTGCCTCTACATCTTTGTCTATCTCTTAGGTTCTGAGTCAGATCAGGCCTGCTATCCTTGATTAGTAGTTTCTTTGGTCTTCCACTGCACCTACCTTAGACCTTTCTATTTTTGAAGGACTCCCTTTACCTTCTCTGTCAACTGGTTCACTCCCTTCTTCCACTTCTACCTTTTCTCCTATGGCTTCTTCTTCTGATGCTGCTGCCAAGGGCCAAGAGCAATCAAGCTAGTGCTGAAGAACAATGAATACTATCTTTTTATAGGGATGATTTCTATATTCTTTTTACTTACTATTTGTAATGAAACTTTTTATCCATCTAATGCATTATGAACATTTATTGTATATTTCTTATTTTACTATTTTTGATAATCCCAAAAGGGGGAGATATATGTATTCTATATGCACATTATTGAAGCGACACATTAACTAAAAATAAATATCTCACTCACATGATTTGTGATAATCAAAGGGGGATATTGTTGGACTCCTCATGTGTTAATCATGTTTTAATGACCACAAATCCTATATATTATGTAAAGCTTTCTAATCTTGTTTAATCTATCTTAAGTGCTATAAATAATGATTGTAAACTATTTTGAGTTTGTGTAATAATTGGATTTAATTGATAAATAATTAAGTCCAATCCATTATATGAATATCACCGTTTAAGTCTGTATACAGATATTTGGATAAGTATGAGAAACCGTGAGTCTGCCACTGGTTGTGTTTTTCTAGCAAAGTATCCAGACTCTGTGACTAGACACCATGACCATCCAGACACCGTGACCAGACACCGTGACCATCCGGACACCATGACCATCCATACACTATGACTATCTAGACATCGTGACCATCCCGACATCATGACCATCCAGACACCGTGACCATCTAGATACCTTGATCAGACACCACACCTGTGGTACTAGTTCCTGATCTCTATACAACTATGACATCATGACTATCTCATCACTCAAAGGAAAAGAAGGAGACATTGTTTCAAGGATACACTATTTCAAGGAGACACTATTTCATGGAGACACCATTCTAGACAGACTGTGACACCGTTTCATAATCTGTTTTATCATTTTTCAATTTAATTTCTAACGGCCATATTTGAAGCTTTTAAGTACACAAACATAATTAATGTTTCTTTGTAGACATGCAACCTAATAGTACGAGGTATGACATATAGAATACATGCATCCGTTTGGCTCCAACACATGCATTGTAATAATAAAATTAACAACGTGGAAAAAAAGAAGAGATGACTGTGGCGACAATAGTGACAACAGAAAAACAAGTGTGTGCACGATAATGAAGTAGCACAAGGATTCATGATAGAAGAACTGACACATGAAACTTGACACATTTGAAGAACACACGAAGCATACTCTAATCCCAGAGTCAAGAACATCTTCGCACTATCAACTCCATAAAGAACACGAGCCAGATCTAGTTGACTTGCGATACTCTGTTTTTCACAAGAGGGATCAATTTCTGCATCCACATCATCCTAGAAGTCCAGAGATGCATAGACTAACACTCAAAGCACTTCTTACCTTATCTCATAATTTCTGTGCTGTTGTGTATTATTTTTATCATTCGAGCAGTGTGTGTGTGTATCTGTACAAAACATGCATTGTCTCCTGCATTAAACTGAAGGATACAAGATATCCTTTCTCTTACATATTTTTACAATTGTGTATTCCCACTGATAAGTATGGAAGAGGTCCCTGTGTGACCTATTTGTTCATACCTATAAAGAACTATGGAAGAGGTCGTGTGACCTGTACAGTCTTGTGTACTGTTGTTAACCCTGATCCAGGGTGTGGATCAAGTTTTTTTATATAAACTTCTTGGTGGTAGGTGATCACCAAGTGGATTGGATTAGGTCTCAGCTTGAGACTGAACCACTTGTTTTATATCTGATGTGCTGTCTATTTTAGTTTTCTCTATTTTACTGTTTAATTCAAAAATCACTAAATTTACTTTGATAGTTAATCTTGTAAAGAAGTTATAATTGTTTTTCATTATTATAATTGCTTCAAAAGTAATGTTAATAACTGTAATTAAGATTACTAAGAGTTAATTAATCTTCTGAGAAGTTATTTAAAAAGTCAAACTTTCATAACCATATAACTTTGATTAACTGAGCTATATTTGAATTTATTAGGGAACCCTTTTAAGAATACTTTTTAAACAAAAATTTTTATAGGTACTCAGTTCACCCCCCTTGAATACTCTACTCCAACTAACACAGACTCGTGCATAGATAGATACATAGGCAAGGGAAGATTAAGAATCATTATGTCAGGACATTTGAGATCTTAGAGAGAGTTTTCTTGAAAACCTATTAGTTTATATTAACTCATAGGTACCGTGTCCTGAACTGCATATTCCACATTTCACATCTTCACCGTTATCACGATGATCTATCTCATAATTTTGATCCTGAGGATGTTGAGAAAGATACCGATTATTGTTTTTGAGGAGTATCCTATATGCATCATTAAATAGATCATGAAGGCTCTTTGGGGCTAGTCTGTCCTTTTTGTATGGGTGCTATGGCAACACGACTCTGTACATGATGAGACTTGGGAGCGGCATGCCAATGTACATGCCCAGTGACTCGATTTGTTATCAGATAGCATTCCACAACCCTTGTAATGTGAACTTGGGGATGAGTTCCTTTAAGGGGGGGGGACACTATAAGAACCCAGTTTTTATATGAGGTAAAAATTATTTAAATTTCAGTATAATTCTTTTTTTGGACCTTTAATGGATGTCTAATAAGATTTCAAGAGTTTCAGGGTTTGTGTGGGGATTGTTCGGATCTTGGAGCCTAACTTTTGAAGAAAAACTACTGGGCCACACTGTTATGGGAAACTATGTGACCCAATCCATATGTTTAGGAGTGACCATAAAGGGCTAGACATAGGGTTGGAGGAGGATTCATGGTTTGGGGAAACTGTGCATCCAAGGGCACACGTTCATGTGAGACACCTGCACTTTTTAGTAGAGGCATACAACATTTTTTGTGCACATTTTCTCAAAACATGCAGGATTCTCCTTGAGGTAGTTCCATGTGAACAGTTGGCACATGGTTTGGACAACCATGTGGACAAACTATGTTCCCACTTAAGAATTGGGAAAAATTACTATTTTACCTTAATTTTTTATAACTTTCACCACACGTTTATTTTCTCATTACAATTCAAAACAATCCCTCTTTTCTTCCATTAGAGTTCCCAAGTAACCTCTTCATAGTTTTTGATCCCATTTCATCATCCAAGATCTGATTTAAGATCCGTTGGTATCATTAGATTCCTCCTGGTAAGATCTTTAATCCTTAGTCTTGTTTTTCATTTGTATTTCCCTCACGATGCTATTTTGATACAGGATCATATGCCCTATTTTCTATGGTGTTCATTTGTTCTACCATTTTATCTATATCTAGGCCAAAAAAGGATTTATACTAAATGGGGAGAGTATTAAAAGCTTGAGGTAGGTGGTTTGGTTCTTATACCTTAAATGTGAGATGTTTTATAATATTTTCCATTGTGTCACATGCTAGTTTCATTGTTCATTACCCCTAAATTGAATCTATAATAAATCGGTTTCTTTAATTTAGGACCTTAATACCTTATTAGTCCCCTTATATTGTGTCCACCCCATATGGTGTGTAGATCACTCTACCAATGTGGATATAAATGATTAAATGGTAAGACCATTTTCTAAATGGTTTTTGAATTTTTTCTAAATTGTGATAACATAAATGAAATTGGTAAATGTTATGGTATAGAAAAAATAAAAAACTTATTATTTTAATATGTATTGAATAGAAGCGAGTGGTATGACCACACCACCTAATGAAATTGAATGATGGTTACACCCTTGTTATTAAATGTTAATGAGTTATTAATTATGCATCAGATCATATTAAAGACAATGTTTACTTATCACTTTTATAATTTATGGGCCTGGAGACCCTTTATAAATGTGATACGGGCATGGAAACCCTTTATAAATACGATATGGTAATGGAGACACTTTATAAATGTGGTATAGGAATGAATACCCTTTATAAATTGATGTGGTCACGATGAAACTATGATTGCGATCGATACTGGGAATGGAATCCCTTGTGCTATGATACGAGCCTGGCAAACCTTATTGTGATACTAGGAATAGAATCCCCTATGCTCATGATATGGTAATGAGGTCCCTATTATTATGATATTGGGTGGATACCCTTACTACTATGATACTATACATGGAGGCCCTTACCACTATGATACTGGGCATGGAAACCCTTGATACTTGTGATACTCATGCTACAACTTATGGATGTAATACTTACGCCTTAGATCCAGGATGGTGGAAGTATCCACATATATGGTTGCAGACATAACTATGTAAATAGTCCATATATGTGTATACATTTGGTTACTTTTTTAGAGATATCCGACTTAGGATGAAACTAGTATTGTTAGCTCAGTATCCTTCAATAACTAGAGCCAATCATTTATAATTTATTACTACATTTCATTATTATATATGAACACTTACATATTATATTCATTAACTAGATATTTATAGATTCCATTGGTGGTGGACTATAGAGTTTATCTCACTCCCTATTCGGGTTGCCGATGGTACCTGGGCATGCTATATGCTTACAGGTGTAGATAAGGGGAAATTTCTACTTATGGATGGGTGAATTCTTGCATGACTTAGGTTGGTAGCTTAGTAGTGGATGACCGGGCTGGATCTCGAGATACTTGGATATATTTTTTCCTTTTTTACATTTTTATAGTATATATTATATTGATTTCCTTCTTCCATGCATACATGTTTTTTGTATTTTGTAGAGACATGATGTCATCAACTTTTGTATATGATTCAACTTACTTCTTTTGATCATTATTTAGTATTTAGATTTTTATATGTGATTACACTTTATTTTTCATTATTTATATGCTTCTAAATTTTTTTTATTTATTAATTGAATATACTATTATGCTACTCTGACCATAGGGAATATTCTCCCCATAGACACAACCTAGGCCCTTTCTGCTAGTCAACAGCCTCTAGCATACGGGGAGGTTCGCTTGAGGCCATGTGGCCCACAAACTTGGGGAAACATTTAGGTAGCATCCGATCCAAGACTTAACAATATATATGGTTGTGATATATGAGGTTAAAGTATGTTCATGAAATTCAGGACAAGAGGTAAGGGTTTTCCATCTCAAATTCCTCTCTTTGAAACATGTTTTGTATTATGCACCTAATTTTCTTTATATGGTGTATATATACTACCTATTTGAGATGTTCACTAAATTCTTTTATTCATGTTATTTTATGATCAATTTTAATCCCTCTCTTTCAATAGGTTATTATTTAATTGTTACACAAGCCATAAGTTTGTATTTTTGTTATAATTTTCATTCTTTTGGAATCATGTTATATTATAAAACTATTTACTTTTGTGTGGTTCATAAATTTCCATGGAATGAATTTTAATAAGTTACTAATGAAATTTAAAGGATTCATTTTTCCATATTACTCATAAAATTTATGGGATTTAAATTCTAAATTTTATCCCTCCCATATATTATTTTGATTCAAGATTTACTAAAACCATTGTAAAACTCAATCTTTTCCAAGGTGTAAAAACCATCCTAATTTTTGGTAAAGTAAAAGTGTGTGTATTTTCCTAGAAAATAATTCCCTTTAAATATAGTGGAAAGTTTATAGGACTATATAATATATGAACCTAGCGAAAATCATCCGAAAAGGGGTTTTTTGATCATTGAATCAATCAACACCCAGATGCAAGATGTGTGTGCCTAAGACTGAACACCTGGCTAGATACTCCCAAGGTATATGATTTAGAATATTCACATACTATTAATGAACCATGATGAAGGGTTTTTCTAACCTTTTCCTTGATATCCTACCATTTTAAACTATTAAACCAAATTACTATCTTCCATGGATAACCCATCACATTAAAACAACCCTTGACACTATATTTCTTTGATAAGGGCACTTACTGTTACTTTAAAGAATACCCCAAACTTATAAGTTTATTAAGGGTTGTTTTAATAGAAATACACATTATTATATTGAATGGGGAAGAATTTTTTATCTATTTAACATTATATAGATAACCATGTTTTTATTCATCCAAGAGGTTCTTTAGAGAATGGTAAAAATGGTATTGATGACTCTTAAGATGAACACATTAGAATTAATTAAGTGATGAGCAGAGACAATAATTATATATCCCCTTGGTGCAAATAAATATATAATAAGAAAAAAGGATGGGTTTTAGTGTATATATATTCCCATAACATGATAATGTCATGTAACATGCCCTTGGCTACATTTTTTGATGTTTGGCACTGTGCATTCCATCAGAATGAGATCAATGATGATTATTTTTAATATTTTAATTTATTGAAATGGATATATAATTAACTCTATTTCAATTAGTTGTGGATTCATTTTATTCATTTATTCTTTCCATATCATTTATTCCATGTTTATATTATAAAAGCTTTCATTGTATGCTACTCTTTACCAAGAATCTAAGCTCACCCTTATTTTTTTCCATTCCCCAAGAAACCTAGAGGATGAATATTTATAAATTTCAGTAATATAATGGGGTTAATAATTTTCTTTAAATATGTTCATTTTATATCTTACTTTTTTAGGTGTAATATATATATTTATATAGTATTCCAAGTATACTAAACTAGTGGATCCTTTGGGAACTAATTTATTTTATACCAATAATTTAATATAATTACTAGATTTAGGTTTTTGGAGTCTAGGCTGTTATAATATGTATCATAGGAAATTAATTTGGAACCTTGTGGACTAGATTTTGAAGAACCTAGTTAGATAGCTCAAGTACTATGAGAAACCCTTAATATCTATAGGGAAAAATCTAAAAAAATTAGGAATTTTACTTTATAATTCAATATCATGAGCTAATTATGTGTATTAAATTATAGAATTATGGAAACTAAAGAGAGTAATGCGAACCATATAAATATCCATATAAAATGCAGGGATATTCCCCATAAAAAAGTTAATGAAGTTATATTTGAGGCTAATTAGTTCATAACCATATTATGGGAGTTTAACTAGGTTATGAAAAACAATCTCACCTACCTTGAGTAGCCTTCTGATCCACCACATGGTGTAACTATATTGGACAACTTCATATGAAAACAATCTCTATAATTTAATGGAACTAAAAATTAATTGGTAGCTAAACAATGTATCATTTCTGAGAAGATGATATGTATTTATTTTGGAAGTAATGAAAAGGAAAAAGTCATCATGATAGTATATCTTCTAAAGGGAGATTTAAACTAATGATGGTAGACAATTAAAAACACTAAAGAGTAAGATGAGATAAATCATATGGAATTGGGAACATTTAAAGAGGTATTATATGAAAAATAATTTATTTATGAGAAAATAGAGAAAAAGTAAATGTAGTTTCTCAATATTAGAAAAAAGGAGGAATTTTTTTTTGAGTACAAGGATAATTTTTAAGGTAATCTAGAAATGTTTTGGACTATGTATTTTTCCTAAAAATAAATATTGATAATTTTTTTGATGAGTTAAATATGAGAATTCGAAGTGATTTGGTCTCTTAGAACATTTTATTATACGAGGATATAGTCTCAAGCACCATTAGGATAGAAAATTAGTTCTCTATGATGTTTTTATTTAAGGTAAATTAGGAGAATAAGAGGCCGGATGAGCATTATGGGAAGAACAATATGGAAATAGGGAGGAAAGTAATGTTGATATTTACCACAAGTGATAACTATGGGTAGAAAAAACATTGGTCTTAAAGGAAGGGAACAAGTGTTTGATACAAGTATGGAGAAGAAGGATATGAATCTCAAAAATTAAAGGGTAAGGTAGAAAATATGGATGTTTAATTCTTTAACTATAGGGAGAAGGAAAATTATGGGAACCAATACCCCAAATGTCAAGATAATTTACCTTATAAAATTATAGGGGAGAAATTATAAGCTTATGTGATTACTATAATTGAAGTTTAAGTTTCTAAGGATTTGATGGTAGATACTTTTATTATTTATTCAAGGTTATCTAATGTTTTATTTGATTCTGGATCTTCATGCTCTTTTATATGTTCCATTTTCTCTGAAAAAAATTAGATGTTTTCATATCACCCTAGTGAGGGATTTATTAATTAAAAAACTTAGTGGGAATCTTATTAAAACAAATATGTGTTAGAAATTTCAAATTATGATAAATTGGAATACCATATTTTAAAATTTGGTTTCTATACCAATGGTTGACATTGATATGATCTTTGTTATGGATTGGATTTCAAAGTATAACAAAAAATTATTTCCAATAGGAGGAGATTAAGATTCGTGAAGTGGAATCTCTTGTCTTTATAGAGGAAAATTAATAATCTAAATAATTTTTGGATCCTCCCACAGTATCTCTCCATAATGAAATTCTAGGAATAGAGGAAGATCAAGAATGTTCCATGGATAAGAAAGATATACTAATAATGGATGATGTACTTATGGTACAAAAATTCATTGATGTTTTTCCTGAAAAATTTCTTAATCATCCACTGGTGTATGAAGTTGAGTTATCCATTGAACTCATTCCTATATAATACTAAAATCTAAAAGTCTCAATATAATGACACCAGTAGAGTTGGTGGATTTGGATAAAGAGTTGTTGGACTTATGTGATAAGGGATTTATATACCCGAGCATTTCACCATGGGGGGCCCTGGTTTATTATAAAAAAATGATATGTCTATAAAAAAGTGTATTGATTATATGGAGATAATTTACCTTAATATAAATAAAAAGTATCCTTTACTATGATTTTATGACTTATTTTATCAACTTTAAGGAGTCCAATAATTTTTAAATTTCAATCTTCTCTCTGGTTTTCATCAACTAAGTGTGAATAAGAATTATATGCCAAATATGACATTTTGAACATGGTATGGAAAATAGGAGTTTACATTAATGCCTTTGAGATTGAATAATGAACCTTTTTAATTTTTGGATCTGATGAATAGAGTGTTCAAGATGTATCTTGATAAGTTTTTTATGTTATTTATTAATGATATATTTCTATACTCTAATATCTATAAAGAGAATGAGAGTCATTTGAAAATAATTCTAGAGATCCTTAGGAAAAAGATTTATATAGAAAATATAGTAAGTGTGAATTTTGGCTCAATTAAGTTTCTTTTATTAGCTATATTGTCTTCAAGGATGAAAATATATTGACCCTTAAAAGATAAAGGTAGTAAAATAATGGCCTAAACCGATGAATATGACCAAGATTTAATGTTTCACGGGTTTTTCTGGTTACTATCATCATTTCAACTAAGATTTTATCTAGTTGGACAACCTGTTAACCAAGTTAACACATAAAGGGATTAAATTCACATGGCCAAGGGATTGTGAGGAAGGTTTTGAAGAGATGATGTTGAGACTAATTAATGTACTAGTATTAAATCTACCATTAGGTAAGGAAGGATTTGAAATATATAGTGATGCATTGAAGAAAGGGCTTGGTTTTGTCCTTATACAAAATGATAAAGTGATTGATTATGAATCAAGGAAAATAAAAATTCATGAATAGAACTATCCAACTCATGAACTTAAGATGGAATCCATAATATTTTCTTTGAAAATATGGTTACATTACCTCTATGGAAAAAGATGTGATATATAAATGGGCCACAAGAGTTTTAAGTATATATTCTCATAGAAGGAGCTCTATATGAGGTAAAAAATATAGTTTTAACTCCTCAGGGACAATGAGTGCTCAATACAAAACCACAATAGAAATGAAAACAAGGTGGGTGATGTATTGAGTAGTAGGGACCCTATAGTTTGGACTATGATGATGATTTATAAGGATCCTATATATAGGTACTTAGAAAATATGGATGTAGTAATTTTTAAGTAAGGTGATCCATTTTCCTTTTCCAATAAATTACTAATCCATACTTACTATAAAAGATATAGAAGTCCCAACAAGATGATAATAACTTACCAAGTAATATTAAAGCATCAAATGATGGGAAATTGATAGAATTCATATATAGAGATGGAGAATTTAAATTTGATAAGAGGTTATGTGTTATATCTATTATAGAGTTGAAAAGGTAACTCCAAGATGAAGAAAATAACTCAAAATTATCTATATATCCTAGTAGTATAAATATGTATAAGGATTTAAGGAAACATTTCTGGTGGGATGGTATAAAGTGGGAAATTTCAAATTGTGTGTCTAGATTCTTAGTATTATAGTAGGTAATGGATGAGAGACAACATATTAACATAGTCATGCAACCTCTTCCCATACAAATAGGAAAGTGGGGAAATATTATAACTGACTTTATAACTGGAGTCCTAAATATTCCTAGGAAGAATTATGCTATATGGGTCATCGTTGATCATATTACTAATTATGATCATTTTTTATTGATATGGGAAGATCTAACCCTCAAGTTCCTTGCTCGACCATATATAAATGAAATTGTAAGTATTTATAGGTAAACTCTATTGATTATATTTTATTATGAACCTCAATTCACATAGAAATTATTGAATAGTCTTCACAAGGATCTGGACACTAAAATGAATTTAATCACAACTTATTATCCCTATATTTATGGTCATCTTGAAAGGAATATCCAGAATTTATAAGACATTATGAGATCATGTTATCCTAACTTACAAGGAATGTGGGATAATTATATACCCTTAGTGGAAATTTTCATACAATAATAGCTTCAATTCGATCATCCAGATGGCACCATATAGTTCATTGTGTATAGGAAGTGGTGTCGTACTCAAACCTATTGAGAATAATTTAGAGAAATAAAGTTTATTGGTCCAGAGCTTGTGGAGGAGACAACTATTATGTTTTTGAATATTTGGAATCATATTAAAGAATCCTAGGGTATACAAAATAGATATTCTAATAATCAAAGGAAACACTTGGAATTTAAAGTGGGGGATCATGTATTCTTAAATGTTTCAACATGGAATGGAGTTATAAGATTTGGTAAAAAGGGGAAGTTAATCCCTAGGTATATTTGACCTTTTGAAATACGGTAAATAATTAGAGATGTATCTTACCAATTGGATTTTAGAGAAAACCTTTCTAAATTAAAATATGTATTCCATGTTTTATTACTGAGCAAATACATGACAAATCCAATTCATGTTCCTAAATACAATGGAATATATTTGGAGCTTGAATTGTCATATAATGAAGAGTCTTTATAGATTCTTGACACCATAATGTAAGTTTGGTCTAATCGAACAACTCAATTGGTGAAATTTCTTTGGAGAAACCACAAAATAGAAGAGGAAACCAAGGAGCCTGAAGAATCCATTAGGAAGGAGTATCCAAATTTCTTCAATATATAATATATACCCCAATTTCAAGGATGAAATTATTTAATAGGATGTAATGTATGAGACCCTACAGTAGTAGGTAAACTTCATATTTGGGACTATCACACTCTAAATAGAATTTATTCCTGAGTATATTTAAAAGTTTAATTTTTGAATATTATAATTTTATTTTTAAAAAATTATATTCATTTTTCAATTCTTCATAATGATATTATATTAATATTAATATTATAATTTTTCTAAAAAAATTAATTTTTAGGTGAATAGTGTAATATACCGTTTTTACTAATACTATGAATTTTACTAAACTATTCATATATATGTATGATTTAGAAATTTATGAAACTATTTTATTTAAAAATATATATTTTATAATTTATATTATATATTTTAATATATTTATTGTAGTTCAGAATCCTATGATTGACATTTTATAAATCAAGTAATTTTTTTCTCAAGAATTATTTTAATATATTATTCATTTATTATATTATAATTAATTATCAAAACCTACAAAATTTAAAACCCTAAAAATTTATTTAAAATTTATAATAATTAGGTATAGATTATCTAATAAGGACCACTTTATTTTTAGGAATAAATATTTAGTTACCTTAGGTTAAAACTAGTTACTGTAGTAAAAGATAAAATGGTAAAAGTAATAGTTCAAGGGGTAAAAGGATTTAAATATGATAAAAACATGTTTATAATTGAGTGTATGAGGTTTTTATATACCTTATATCTTCTTCTATTAATTATTTATCAATTTTGGATCCATTTTTCTTGTTGAACATGTGTTCCCTTTATATTAAGTTTAAATATTTACAAAAATTTCATTCTCACCACTTATGAAAGGGTCCTCTCACATCCCCTTAAATAAAACTATAAAAATTATATTTAAAAATGAAAATAAAACCTATTATCTTACTATATCATCCTATTTCACTTTACTAAACTTTTTTTTCACTAGATATTATCCTAATCCATTCAGCTCTAAGGAATCCTCCAAGAGAAACCTAAAGTCCTTAGTGTAAGTTCAATATTTTCGCTAACATATTTTAATTTTATCATTAAATTTAAGTTTTATTGTTAAAAATACTTTATTAATAATTCATTATTTATAATATAATGTTTTTTTATATTTTGGCAATAAATACTAACCACATTCCCCCTTTCCCATAAGAAAAAAGTATATTTCATTCGTTCATTGTGTGGACTACCGCCTCCACGAAACAACGTGTTTCATTTATTTAACCACCTTAAAAGGATGGGATTAAAGGATAAATATGTTGTTTAATATATCATTAAGTTTCTTGTATGATAAATTATAGAACCAAATAATGATACTATCAATAAACAATCATCATTATTTTAATTGTTTAAAATAAGCGCTCTGAGAGGATAATATTTTATACAAATTGTTTAATATTTTTATATCTATTAATTATTATTAAAATTACTTAGAAATTATGATATATCACACTAATAAACAATTAATAGGATCATAATTCTTCGATTATAATTATTTTATAACAAAATAAACTCATAATAATTTATTATATCAAGTTATGTTCATGTTTGGGTTGGTTTAACAACCTTCTTGAATAATACCATGAATTTATATCATTAATGACCTTGAGGACATAATTAATAGTATAAAATTTTATAAATGTATAAATAATAATTTTTTTGATCCCAAATATTTTATGTAAATATTTAATTCATTAATTATGAAAACACCCTTTGTTCGTCAAGAATCACTAAAACATGCTTGTTATTGATTTCATCTTCAAGAATAAACACTAAAACACACATTAAAGGAATTTGAAACACTATAAATAACTATAAATAATCACTTATAGTAAATTTAATTACCTATTAATGATTAACTATTAGATAATAATGAAAACAAATAGAACTATTATGAAACTAGTACAAACAATCAAAACTATAAACAACTGATGTGGAAAATAGGTAGATTTCATATAGAGAATGAATATTTATTATGAGTATAGATGAAAATGGATATGATTAAAGTTATGAATTAATTTATTAATATATTTATTTTTGTGATAAATTAGGTTAAATTACATTCATGTAATTTAGGACAAGAAGTAAAGGTTTTCCATCTCAAATTCCTCTCTTTGAGACATGTTTTGTACTATACACCTAATTTATTTTATGTGGTGTATATATATTATTTATTTGAGATTTTATGTAATGAAATTAATTTAATGATATTTTAAGATCAATTTAAATCCATATCTTTTAAGATTTTATGATTTAATTTCTACCCAATCCATAATTCACTAGTGGAAAATGGATATATACCAACGAACCTATACCAATGGTTTTCAAAAATTCATTGGTATTGGTCTTATATACCAAAGATTCTCAATAAAAATTGGTATAAGATATTTATCTGAATTATATACCAATGGTTTCAAAAAAACATTAGTATAGAGTAATTTATACCAAATGTTTTTTTTGAAACTATTGGTATAAAGTGACACTATACCAATGGTTTTTTAAAACAATAGGTATAATGTTCTCCACAAATTCTAGCCACGTGGCCTCCCCATACTAAAATACTACTCCCATATAGATTAAACCCTATGAGTACCTTCCATTTTTTACCTTTATATGGAAATATATCCTCTTCAGTTTTTGTTTTTATTTTATTGTTCTTAAACATCTAATTAGTGAGTTCCAAATCTTTCATATCTTCTTGATAAGAATCACTTTAATTTTTTCAAGGTATAAAACACTAACCAAGATTTTTTATGGTTGTATTTTTCAAAATTAATTTATGAAGGGTTAATAATAGTACCCATATATTTTAGTAATTAATTTTTTATTATATTTGTTGGTTATCCTTACTATTATTAGAGTTTTCTTATATATGTGTAACTATTTTTTGAATTTGAATGATGTTGTGTTTATTGTGGTGTAAGTTTTTTGACATGTTCAATGTAATAATGATATGAGGATGGGTGGATTTTCCTATTTTTCAATATTTCTATTGCTATTTGGGGTGGAATAAGTTTCTGGGATGGTTTAAATTTTTTACAGACATCTACTCTAATTTTGGAGAACTTTTGTTGCTTGTGTGTAATTGAAACAAGGGTTGTCCATACTTATATTGAAGGATAACTTATTAATTTTATTCTTATTTAATATATTTATTTATATTGTTTTAAACATGAAATACTGTTATCAATTTAATTTTAGTTTTTAGTGTATTATTTTGTTATCTCAATCCCTCTAGTATACTTCTATAGTGATGAGTTTCTCACTCTAATTACCAACCTTGAATTTTTAATATGTGGAACCTAATTTGAATATATTGGATATTTTTTTCACTCATGATTTTTTATCTTTTCACGGAAAAGTTTAGTGTGATAAAATCAATATTTTAAACAATCAAAATGTTTTCCACTTGAGTAATAAATTCAAAAGTTGACCAACAGTGCACTAGTGAGTTGAACTACACTAATTTCACATGATAATATAGAATTATGTTGTCTTTTTAAAATCTATTTAATTATTATTAATATTTGGTTTTGTTTTTTGGAAGATATTTGGTTGTTAAGACTCTTTATGGAGACCACTAACACTTTATAAGAGGATCAACTATCCTGTAATAAAAACTTATGTTTTTAAAATCATTTCAAGCCACCCAAATAAAATTTAGCCCCATTAGAATAATTTCATCGATTTCAATCATGTTGTCATTTTTTCTTTCACTTTATCATTATTTTGTCTCCTACACCAGTTGTTTACACTTTTAAATTTGTTCCCAAACTTTGTATCACACACAATTTTAATTTAGTTTTTCTACTATTGTGTACTTTTCATCTATTTTATCACCTCTATAGCAATTTCATTCATCATCTCACAAAACCAAACAAATATTTTATATTACTATATTTATCTTTAATCCCACTTCCACTTGAAATTTTCTAATGCATGTTATATAGATGCATCCAATACTGTATGGTAAAAATTCATAGTAAAATGTAATCATATTCAAACTAAACATTATAAATCCTAATGATTGTATACTATAATGAAAAAAATATTGAGACTATATATTCAAACTACATATTAGTGTTATTGAACTTAAACATAATAGTATGTTTAATAATTAATTTTATACATAAATTCGTTGTTAAAAATACCATATAACCACTAGAAATCATGAAAAGGCTACTGAATTCAATATGAAGGGGGTATATACCAAATTATAGATAGCCAAAACTACAGTCATGGGGGTTTATTAGTAAATATTAGAAGGAATCACTTTAACATTCTTGAATATGTGAAACCACTAATTATGGATCTTTCCAACTTAACTTCATAATTTATGTGTTCTAAAAATGTTTCTTATCAAGAAATAGTAATATTTTATACATGAATTTATAGTATAAGAATAACATAAGTTCAGAAGTGAATAGAATAAAAAAATATGAAGAAGAAAATATAACAATTATAAACAATTTTTTGGTATTATTATGTATACTTATTACTCATTGATATAATGAATTTCAATATCATGGTTTTATATATACAATATTTTATATATATATAGAGTATTTTTTTCTTTTAGGTTTTAATATTCTTGTCTCTAAGTATAATATGATTATGTTATGTCACTATGTACCCTTTATTTAGGTTGAAAATTAGTATTACTTAATTAAATCATGTAACATATTCTTTCTTGTTTGGATTACACATTAGTTATGAATTTATGATTAAATGCATATTTGTTTTCAAATGTAGGAAATGAAAAACATTAAAGAGGTATGAAGGAAGAGGACGTTTGACAACAATCACCACATAAGAGTGATGAGAATTCATTTTATAGTGTTTTTTATTATTCTGTTTCAAATTTATATATCAATAAAATATAATTTATATATCATTAATTTCGTTTTTAAATTTTAATCAGGATCCACATCCCAGAAGACAATTATTCTCCAACCAACCAAGTGGTAGTGGTGCTCAATAAGACTATGTGAGGGGCTGGTATTGGAGATACTCAAACCAATTTTCATACCTGATCACACCATTTCCCTTCATCAGATATACCATCTAGCACTCTTTCTTATCCCACAGTGTCTTTAGCAGCACCCAAGATCTTTAGACCAGTGATACTTTCACTTCCATTTACATATGATACTACTCATATTTATTTTACATATCCGATGATTCCTCCCAATCCCCATCCATATTATACTTTTCCATAGATTTATATTATATATTTTTTTCCTTATACTTCATTCTATTCATAATTTTACGTTAATGCTCTTTTGACTTCTACTTTGATAAATTTTGAGCAACAAAAGAAAACATTGGACCCCATTACTATTGTACATGTGTAAAATAATTCAGATTCAAGGGATCTAGAAGTACCCATTGATCATACGATATCATATATATGTATAAAAGTACCCATTGATCATACTTTAGAGTCAAGGGATCTAGAAGTACCCATTGATCATACGATATCATATATAATATTTGTGTTTATTTCTTTCATAGCTAGATCTAGGACTAGGAATCATGGGCATACATGAATGCATTAAGTGTGGAAACACCAAACACACCTGTTGGTTGAGTACAAAGAGGATAATCAAATGATTGGTAATATAGGGTGAGGATGAAGGAGTTTTATGGAAACACTAGACAAATATTTTACATCATTCCCATCAACCCACTCTCCTAGAGGCACCTTCAAATTGAATTAAAGGACAATACTTGGGTGAAAATATGGAGAAGAAAATTCATTTAATTTAATATTATATTACAATTCTATTTATATGAACTAATATTTTGGTAGAAGCTTTGTTATAATTTTCCTGACAGTGAGACCGTAATGACTACACAAATCATGGAATTAGTTGTGATATAGAGATCATATAAGCATTAGTTGTATAATAGTTGGGTTGATAGATTTTTAATGGATTTAGGGGCTATAATTATCACGAATGAGTATCAAAAAATACATTATCTGGAAATGATTTCTCATTGGAAGAATATTGAGTTTAAGTTATTAATAAAATTTGTGGTTTTTTGAATGAAAATTATGATGATTTACATTAATACAATGTTTTTTATTACTAAAAATTATATTTTGGGAAGTGTCATAAAGAAATAAAAAAACTAGGATTCTATTAAATACCTCCACAATTTTTAGTGGACTAAAATTCTGAAACATGATAGGAAGTATTCATTTTTCTTTGACACTTATGTTTAATTAGGTATAAATTCTGAAAATTTTTATTACTTATTATCTTATGTTTCAATGAATTTTTAGACCCTATAATCAATAGATAGAGATTTAGGTCATATTGACTAATATTTAAGTATTTTCTTAAAATTAACAATGGATTAAGAAACACTTTAATCTGACTTATGTTGTTCACGATATCACTAAATAATAGAAGAAAAAATAATTTAGAATGTTCTACACTTTTACAGATTTCAAGTTCAAACATTACATTTTCTCTTCAAGTTACCATTATGTGTGTGATATTATAAAATTTCTAAAATATTCTCAACACTGATTATCTTTTTTTATTTAGTTATAAATGAATTTAAATATTTTACTCTTTTAAAATTATTGTTTTTGGTGAAATTTAGTTATATCAGGAACTGCTCAAGGTCTTTTTCATTTTCCTTTTTTTATTTCACTTAATATTACAAAACACACTCTTCTTAATGATATCTAACTACAATTCCTTTTATACCTATTTCATCACTAGTATTATTAGTAAAATCACACTCATGAATTTAAAACTCTACTAATTGTACCAAAGAGTCACATCAATTTCTATTCTCATAACAATTCATAGTAACAATATCATAAAATATGTTATCAATCTATTTATAAAATTCATTATTTTCATTTGTTTTGAAAAACTCCATTTTAAAATATTATATTCTATCATATATTTATACATTAATAGTATTTTCATTATTCTAAAATTCTAATATTTTTTATCAAAAACATCATCATTAGACACATTCCTTAAAAAACTTTCAACTGAAACTGATTCATTACAGACCCTTTCATTGTTCATAATGTCAATCCTTTTTTTCAAATACATTTTGATCATAAAAAAATTACTCTATCATCATCCATAAGAATATCTTAAACCTCAGGGGTAACCTTTTAAACATTGATATTTTATTTAATAGTGACTAAATCCACTATTGAAGTAGTCACTTATTTATTAGACCTTCAAACTTGTTATATTGCATTAAAAATTTACTCCCCTAATAAGGTATATAAAATGAAACATGGGGGAATCACACACTTTAGTCCTAGGAATGAAATGAAACCACTAATAAACACCTAAACCCCGCAAATAAAATTATCCCAACCGTATAAATAAATATAAAATGTGTGTTATATCCAAAAAAACCATAAAACTATATATATATATATCCAATATTCAATTTGTAGATAATCAATAACACCCACTAGATGAAACAAATCCTCCAATATCCACCGACCACTAAGATCATGAGCATGTAAGGTCTAACCCAATATCCATAATTATCATGAAAAATATAAAATATAAGTATATAGAATTACGGTTGAGAATATAAATATACTTACCAATTCATCTCAATGATCTATCATGTAAATGTGTAAAAAATATACTAAATATTATATGAATAAATACTAAAATTTACACATTATCTTTTCCTAGATAAATCCATATTCCCATCTCACCACAAATACACTCCCCAAAATCTGATTATAAGGTGTAAATTAAATTAAATCAAGTATTTTTAACTATGAAGGTACCACATAGACACTTCCCCACCAATCTAGTCACACTCATTTCCAAATGAAACATGTATTAATATCTAATAAAATCATTGTACATGGGATAGTTATCATAACCCGCCTTATTGGGTTCCCTAATTTCAAATAGAGTAATATTTTTTATTTTAGGTTAGACATGATGTACCAAACATATTTTTTGATATGAAAGGAATATACATTATTATTTGTAGAATCAAAATAATTGTTCCTCTACTCTATGAGAATCCATCATGGGTTTGGGTTTGGGTGCATGTGTTATTACTATTGAGTTCAAGGTGGGATTGATACTTTTAATCTAATTGGAATGGAGTCTAGAGTAAATTATGTTAATGGATTAAGGATTAAAATCAAATTTTTATCTATTTTGAGTCTTCTGTTTTTTTTGGGTAGTGAATGTTTGGTTCTTATATTGGTTCAATTGATGGAATATTCTAGTCGTTTCCCTATTTTATAAAATTCTCAGAATAAAAAAGTAAACTTTTAAAAGATAAACATTTTTTCCAAATTATTTTACATGTTTTGTTTAGATAATCCTAAAATATACTTCCAGGTATGTTCATTATCATATGAACATGTTAAGACATTCCATCCATTGATGAAGTCAATGAATCTCTCATTCTATCACTTCTTGTAATTTAAGTGGTCTTGGAAACTTATCTTTCTCAATATAAATAAGAAATGATATAGGATCTATCAATATAAGTCTTACCAACAAGAGATAGGCCTGGAGACAAATTTACTATACTAGAAAAATGTGGGGCCTAATAATTTTTAGGAAAAACATTTGATTTTTATTACCTACTATTTTTCAAGGTTTACCTATATCAGGCCACATGGGGAGGCAAAGTAAGTGTGATATTTCTCTAGGAATCCCATACTATTTAAGGATGAGAAGTTATTTTTTCCAAAGTTTAGTGTGTGAGTGGGGGGGGGGGGTGTCAAGTTAACCCATTCAGAATATGGTTTCATTTTTTTAGTATAATTGGAATCATTTTTTCATTTACCCTTGTTTTCCAAAGAGGGACTCAATTATTTCAGCCCGTGATTCCAAAGAGGGCCTCAAGTATTCCATTCCTTATCCACATACCACATCATACCACAACCATAATCTCATAATACGACATCCATATCCTATCCCACCTCATACCAAGAACACATGATCACATAACGATAACTACAACTAAAAACATGGATAAAAGTTAGATTAAGATATGAAGAGTATTTAATTATCCATATCTACAATATCATGGATGTTGGGGGTTTACCTGGTACTCAATAACTCATATATTTATAGCTTATATTACTTGACTTAAGAGGTGTAATTCATTATAAAATAAGCATATAATGATATGTAATTTTAAACAAATCTACTAAAAAGTTAAACATCCTACAATTGTCACTTATATAAAAATCTCATTTTATACTTTATCACTACCACAAAACTACCATATACACCATTATCTTCCCGATACAATTCATCAAAAAAATCACACAATTTAACTTTATCAATTCTCTAAAACATTACTCCTACTTATTTATCAATTACAATTTACCACATATATTAAGAACCATATTAATTCAATAATTTTATCACTTCATTTATTGATTTACTTTATCAACATAATTACATGACATTAAACTTTTTTAGTTTATTAATTCATTCATTTCATTTCTATGAAATTTAATTAAATTGGATTTGGTTATTAATTTTCAATTAAATACTCATTATAATGAAATACTTTTTTTCAAAACTATAGTATTATTGAATAATGGGTTTTTATATTCAATGTAATTTTATAGGGAATTATAGAATATTAAAGGATGTGTGCCTCATGAAAAATTGTTTTTCTTAATAAGAAAGAAGAAATATGGAAGTAAAGTAAATGAACAAACACAAAAATAGATTTTATTTTTTATTTTTTTGATTTCAAATTTTAAAATCTATTTTGTAACTAAATAGTTTTTTTTATATTTGAAATAGTGTGCTTTGGAGGCCCTTTATTTAAGGGAAGATGAAAAATTTGAGGTAAATGAAAATTTGAAATAGGAATTATGAGATGAGAACCATGAGAGAGTACATTTTCGACTAGGGAATAGTATTGTCCATACTAGATATTATAGAACTTTAGGTGCTTGTTCTATTAGCACTGAGTTGGAAAAAGATTGTGTAGAGGAAGCATAGGCTCGTACAAAGGAAACATAGGATAAAAAAATCAATGTGTAGGAGTGTGAATAGAGTCTAAAGGATAATAATAAATTAATAAAAGTTATGAAATCCTTATGTCTATCACTTCCACCAGATACCATTGTAGTTTTTCATACATTAATGTTAATGATACATTCTTTATGTGATACACCAGGTGATGGTGACGATGGTTCAAGTGGTGGTTAGGATGATGACTTAACTGGAGATGCTGATGGTGATAGAGATGGGGATGGTGATGCTAAGGATTATGGTGAGAATTATGGTGATGATATTTGTTTTGACGGGGGAGTGATTGATCCTTTATATTTTCAACTAATATTTATGACACATTATGTTTGAATATTGGATGTGAATGTATATATGTGATGTTTTAAATGCGTTTTATCATTGGTTGAATGAATTAATTACTTTCTCTTTAATTTTTCATATTGGTTATGATGATAATGGTGTTTGTAGGTTTTGGACCAAGGTGGGGGGGGGAGCTACTAGCTGCTAAGGCGAGGGAAGGCTATACCAATGGTTTGAAAAACCATTGGTATATATATAAAAACAGTTATTTAAATCATTTTCATAATTTAAAGCCTGTATGTGTAAAACTATTGGATGGCTCTACAAACAGTTTTACAAATTGTTGGTATAGACCTATACCAATGATTTAATAAAACTGTTGGTATAGTGTAGAACCAAGTGACCTATACCAACATATTATAAAAAATCATTGGTATAGGTTAATACCCTCAAACACACTCCCAACGGTTTTGAAAACCATTGGTATAAGCTATAAAAATAGATTTATAGCCTATACCAATGGTTTTGAGTTGTTGGTATAGCTCATTTCCCTTGTAGTGAGTGGGTATTTCTATTTCAATTTTCATTATTTGGGACTCATGTTATATTCACCACATATTTCCTTTTATGTGGGTCATACATTTCCATGGAAGAAATTTTACCACGTTACTTAGGAAATTTAATGGATTTAAAAGTCTATATTGTTATCCCTCCAACATATTATTTTGATTCAAGAGTTACTAAAACCATTGTAAAACTCAATATTTTCAATGGTGGAAAAACCATTAAAAGTTTTTTCTAAAGTAAAAGTGTATCTAGTTTTCATAGAAAATACATCCCTATTTAGATAATAGAAAGTTTATGTGGAAATAGTGAAGATAAAACAAGGGTTAATCACTATAAAAAGGTTTGGTTGAGCATTGAATCAATCATCACCCTAATAAAGGAAAAGTGGGACCATTAATGTAAAACTAGTTAGACACTCCTTGGGGATATGCTTTGGAATATTCACACGCTCTTAATAAACCATGATGAAGGGTTTTCCCTACCATCTCGTTGGCCTCTTATTAATGAGAACTATCAAACATATATATTATCTTCCATGGATATCCCAACATATTAAGAGTTCCCTTGACAATATATTTCTATGATAATGGTACTTCCTGTTACATTGAACAATACCCCAGAATATCTAAGTTGATAAAAATATTTTAATAACTCCAAAATTTTTGTTTGGCATGTTTTGAAATTATGAATAATATTTATGGAGTTGGGCACAAAGTCAGCTTGGAGTTCCGAGCCCTATGGAGACTCTATATTTATATATTAAAAATATTAAATATAAATATCATTCATGCAAGGTATTTTATAAATAATACAATATCTCTCAAATGGAGTCTCATATGAAAAAACTAAGATCTCCATTAAATCCAAAATGTGGATTTTACCCCAAGGGAGGTATAGGTTTTTTTGGAATTAAGAATTTATTCACAGTGAAAATGCTAACAGAACATTAGATAAAATAAATGATTTAAATTAATTAATTTATTAATTATCTAAAAGTTGTTTTTACCTAGCAGTGTTCCTATATAATACTTATTCTAGAAAATCTCTAAGGTTAGATAGATAACCATGGGATATTGAGAGGATTTATATATTCATCATTGAGAGTGATGTTATAGGTAGAATCAATGATGAATGGACATGGAGAATTTAGGATCCAATGAAAAACATAGTAAATCTTTCCAATGACATCGATTTTGATATATTCTTTAGTAATGGTCAATCCTAACCTGAGGTAGGGAATTTTTTTTAATTTCCCATTCCTGATGTGATGACCCAGACTCTCTTGGTCCTTTCCTTTTCCAAAAAACCGGATCCTAAAGGGGTAGCGTCTCGGCGTGACCGATCGGCGTCACCCGACTTTGTCGGGGGTTTTCCAGTGACGTGCACAAATTGAGTTTTAAACCCTTCTTTGACCCCCTTTAAGCTTGTTTTAAAGCCCGATAATGCCCATAAATGTTATAATTAAATATTTAATAAATTAACCTGGTGTGTGCGTCGGTTTAAACCTCCCGACCCCTTTAATAATGTGTGAGGCCGCGTGGTCGACCCACGACCCCCGCTCCTTATACTGTTTAGCATTCTTATCTCAACCGTCCGCGGCTCTTATAAACTAAGGGTTAGCCGTGGTTTTTCTTCTTTTCTCGATCACCCTGTGCTAAGAGTACCCTTCATCCAAACGAGCAGCTTTTCGTTCAGACGATCCCCATTTTTATGCGTGAAGTTCCACACCCAGCCTAAGCATTGATAGATGAGGTGATTTTTGTTCAGGCGAACCACATCGCTATCCATGAAGTTCTGCCCCCTGCCTTAGCGTCGATCGTCGATCAACAAGTAGGGAATTTCTTCGTCTCTCGCTTTTGTGTATCATGTGGGGTGGGCGTGCTTTTGATTCTGTAGAATTGGTTAAACCAGATCTAAATAAAGATAATGAACTGATTATATGAAGAAAGTAGGGGGGGGGCTGTGATCATTGATGCTGTTTTATGTTATGATCATCTTTATGAATTGTACGGGCTTACGCCTACTGAAAATCATGGCCGTTGGTGGTCTTTCTCTACGCACTAATGAACCCCTGGGGATGTTTTAAATGACTTGTTTGTGGTTATGAACTCCTTCTGTGAAAAGGGAAATTGGTTAATCACGTACACCCGGCTAAATAAATTGAAAGCACCAGGATCAACCCTTCCGTGATAACCCCTGGTTAAAGCACACGAAATTGAAATCATGGAGTGTGTTAAATCTTATAAATCTGAAAATACCGGCATGTCCCTACTTTGTGTTGGTGGTAGTGGTTTGGTTGTTTTCTTTTATGGGCCGATTGCTGGAGATGTGGGAGGGTACGTGATCCTCTGTTGATATGGACTCAGTGGTTGTGAGTTTTAAGACCGGGTGGTTACCTTGTTTATATCACGAATTGGGGTGGGATCCTCTATTGATGATAAACCATTTTGGGGGACACGAGGTAGTGTCTCGAGGGTTTCTTTGGTTCCATTACTTCGAGGTATCTCACTTATCCCCTTGTTGTTGTAACATTACAAGAGAACTGGGTGTGAATGTTTAAATTGACGTTTGGTTGGATTCTTTCCTTGGTTATTCTTATGGTGTTATTTTCCCAAGTAGGTGCATGAACTTATTTAAACATTATTACTGAACATGAAAACAAGAATGGGACCGATGAGTTTTGTTGGCGAGAGTCGTGACTTGGACTTGAGTGTTGTTGTGATCTGTAGTCTGTCTGAAGAAAAACCTAACTTTGGGTGAGTGCTTGTTACCTATGTATATACTTGTAGTTTTGTGTTTCTTATTCGCACCCCACCCAAGTTGAGCACTTAGTGTCGAACACCCCCATTTCATGGGGGAGGGTGTTTTCCCCAACACTATTCTTAGTGGCTGGTTATTAGCTCCTTTTCTGCTCCCTTTCCCGGATAGCCCAAGTACCTTCGGGCAGGTTGTGATGGCCTGAGGTCCATTATTAGCCCAAGAATCTTCAGGCAGGGTAGTGTGGTGGTTGGACCAGGTGTGTTCGGGCAGGTGGTTTCCCAAGTGTCTTTGGGATGAGGCCCAGGTGTCTTATGGCGTGGCAGTGGATCTTCTAGCCTAGGCGTCTTCGGGTGTGGTGGTGGTTGTTCTGGCCTAGGTGTTTTCAGGCATGGTTACGTGTGACAGTTGTGGCCCAGGTGTTTGCGGGCGGGATTCAGCAGTGGGACTGCGTGCGGTTGTGGCCCAGGTGTGTGCGGGCGGGTGTGGTAGTAGGATTGTGGTGAGAATGGCGGGATTGTTTCGATGCGTAGGATGTCTCAATAACCAGTGGGAAAGTGGCGCGGGGTACCCAAACATCAATGTGATCTTATATATATTACTTGGTTTGTGTTACTTGGTGAGTGTAGCCGGTGAGTGGGATGGGTGAAATCCTTTATAGTAATGGTTGTCTGCTTCTCACGGGACTTTAGTACGTTCCCCCACTTGTGCACGAGAGTCTTTGGTTTTCCCTACTGAGTGTACCTGTATGCTCACCCTACGTATATAAAACTGCTTTCAGGTTTCCAGGAGGACTTCGGGGATCACGTAGGACCATACTAGCTCAGACCTTTAGGCAGTTGCAGTTGCTATTTTCCTTTCTTTGGTACTTACCCTTGTAGTCACTTTTGTACTTTGTGGATTTTACTTTTGGAACATGCATGTGGGAATGATTTACTTTTGGATTTACTTTTCTTTTACTTTTGGTGTTGTTGGGTTTCATCATCTTATCTCCCGATATTATAAAACAAAAAGGGCAATGCCTTCCACTTGTGTGTAATTTCCATACCCTTGGTGCTAGTTGCCACTCCGGGACCTATAGAAGGCGGGTTTTGGGGGTCATTATCTCTCCTTCAACTTAAAGAAGGAAGGGCTTGGCAACCTACTAACCCTTCCCTCCTTTTGGTGAAGGCGGGTCGTGACACCTGATTATTGAGATAATAAAAAATTAATTCATTTAAAATTAATTCTTGATTCATTCTTTATTTATTAGCCCATTGATTATTTCATTTTTCTAGAATTATGAATTTTATATTTTTTTGGATTGGATAATTTGATTATCCTCTCTATTATTTGGATTTTTTTGATAATGGAAAAATTGAAAAAACCTTATTTTAATGCATACTTTTGTGTTTTATGGATTTCTACCTCCATTCATCAATGTTTGTCATTAGTATTTTGATTGGAAAATTATTTGACTATACCTAAGATCTTGATTGTTTTCAAATCACTCTTTGGAACTATAGAAAAAAATTTGTGAGTTTAATATTGGGATTAAGGTTTCAACAATGGATTTGTGGGTATGATAGGAATCTGATGATGTTATGGGTGATGGGGGTTCTTAGATATGGATCTTGCAAGTATTTTTAGATGTGCGATGTTGGGTGATTTCCAAGTAAAGGATTTCCAAAATCTATCCACCGATGATGGATAGGGTTCAGTTATTATGAGATTTCACATATCTGTTGATTTTCATGGATGAATCATAGGAAATGGTAGTGTAGGTGGATACACATAGTGATTGGGAGATTTTGTAAACATCCTGATCAACATGATGTGTAGTTTGAATGAACCCATTCCATGCATCCCAATTGTGCAGCAGCTAGGGTTTATAGGGAGAGTTAAATATCACATGCTATGTGGGGAACCCACATGTCATGTGATTCTTAACCAAAAAACTTGGTTTGTACATGGAGTAAATGGCCTAGAATCCATGTGACCTTACACATAATGTGTATCGGGGAACCCCCATGTACTTCAGAGATTACATGGATATGGGAAGACGAGACATGCCCGAGTCCTAGGACTGACCACTACATTCCATATATCATAAAAACACATTCTATATATGAATAAATCCATTCCATGCAACAAAATAGGACATGAGTAGAACTGTACTTAGTGAGGTATGTCATGTATCCCATTTAGCATGTTGTGTACTCCTTCTAGGGAATGTTAGAGCCCTTTTTTCCCTTAGTCCATCTTTAGTGTTATAATAGGTGATTTCACTCAAACCGATTGATTTTTGGTATGTTCCCCTGATCTATCCCTATGAGGGTACAATTTGGAATACCGACCTAAGTATAGAATGATATATCCACTCTATGGGATAATTCTAGTTAGATTTGATCATCCTTATTTTAGTCTTGGAGTGTAATCCTCTCTCATATTATTACATATGTCAGGTCAGGTATACTTTATTTAATAACTAGGACATTTGATCCCCTTCCTAGTTTGTTTTTATAGATAGGGTCAGGTATCCCCCATAGACCATGGGTGTGTTCCCTTACCTGGGTATCGACATCTGTTATATTCATATGTGGTGTATCATGATCAAGTGAGTATATTAGATGTTCCATCTTAGTTCCTTCTTGCTTTAACATATAAATTAAAAATGTGTATGACCTCATAGATGAGTGTTGTTAGTGTCAGCAAGACTCAATGAGTGAGTTACCTCAGATGAGCATTACCATAGAGCCTCATGTAGGATCTCTAGGCTGGCAGTGAGAAAATAAATCACTATGAGACTTAGATTATTACTTTTAGAATATATGGGCTATCTTGTTTATCCTTATTACTTTGTGATTTAGATCTAACTCCCTCCTTGATGCTTTGTGTTTAGTGATTTTTGGGTATCCTACTATATATTATTATACTCACCCTTGTATGTGTTATTTCCACACATGTCATGTATTATGTAGAAGACAATATTTTTTATGGAGTCCTAGGTTAACCATGAGTAGTTTGAGATTAGTTGTTGTAGATGGACTATGGATGGATCCTAATGTTTTAGTTTGGTAGTAGTCCCTCTTTTTTTAGTAGGCCAGACTCCTTTACAATTTTAGTGGAATTGTATTTAACCAATTTTTTATTTCCATACACTTTTACCATACTCTAAATATATGTTATTCATTAATTTATAGTATCAGTTTTTTACCTTCTACATTATACTGGTGTATGGATATGCGCGTGTGTGTGCATAGGTACTTTAGGATAAGGCCTCAAATGTGTGTAATATTTCTACATGGTGCTAGTCACTAACCCCTGGCCTATTAGAGGTAGGACTTGGTGGATTAGTTCATGAAATAGTATCATTAGAGTAGGTTTTCTTAGGAGCATAGTTTTAATATAGACTAGATATGAGGATCAGTTTGGAAACTAGGGAAATAGTGTTAAAGTGTCTTGAGTACGACTCTCAGACCAGGGAATCAAGTGATGGTGTGATGACTGACATATCCATTGACTAGGAATCTAATAAATTTATTATCATATTTGGGGCATATAGTTTCTAGTTTTAGGGAATACGATAATATACACATCATATAGAAATAGGTCATTATTTCCATATCCTTCTTGATTTAGCACCTCAGATATGCTCTTTGACCATGGTATATCTTGTTAAGAAAGAATATTCCACCACATAGATAGATAGAGATAGTTCAAAAATAGGATCATGATGATGATTAAATTAGCGATGAGGCCTTAGTTTAGGGGTCTATTTAGGAGGATTTTTCTCCAACTAGATAGAGAGATATACTTCCCCCAATTGAGTAACAAGCATACCTACCCTTGGTTTCTCTGACTAACATCATCCCTCATACTGGGCAACAGGTCATCTGAGAAGTTTATAATGGTGATATTCATAGGTTGATTGTTCTTCTAAAATTTCAGAAGTAGAGACTTCCCATGTTTAGGGGAAATCCAGGCCCACAGGTAGGTGAGGTTTTGCTATAGGTGATGGTTTGGGTATTTTTCCTTTTGGGGATCCCTCTTAATTAGATGGTGGTCTTAACATATATTCTTATTTAGGTAAATATAGGATGTTGGTGGATCCGTATTCTAGTGTGGTGTGATGTGACTTTGATCATGATAAGAAGAGGGTCACCCCCCATAAAGATGCATTCTCTTGTGATGAATTGTAAAGTCATGTGGGTGAGTCATGGCCACCCAAAGTGGATAGTATCAAGGTGTGGTGGATGGGTTCCTTTTATTGGTATGTTTATGGACATTTTGGATGTTCTATGGTGTTATAGAAAATAATGTTTTTATTAATAGGTGGGAAATGACATGGAAAGTTGTAGGTAATGGAGCTTGTGAACCAGAGGCTCTAAGAGTGTTTAGAGATATGATCTTTTACTTCTCTACTTTAGATTTAGTTTTGGTAGACATAGGCACATTCCACTCTTTCCTTACCACATCCCTTGTTTGAGACCTAGAGATTTGAGTAGATCCTTTAGATCAACTGTTGAAATTAGAAACCCCAACTGAGGAAGTTTTGATGATATTAATTCTATTCTAACTATACGACTTGACTTCTGGAGGATAGAACTTTGTTGGGGATCTCTTCATAAGGGCGATGATTCGATGCAATGTTTTTCTTGGAAAGGACGAGTTTTGTTCTTTGCATACCCATTTTGACTATTTAAAGTGAGGGATGTAGTGTTTCTGAGTTTACAACATGATATTTTCCTTTTTTTTGTGAGATGGAATCTCATGAAGTGCAGGCTAGGATCATAAATAGGAGGATATAAATGATTTCTCATCAGTTATCTAGTTGTCTATTAGAGTAGTAGAAACTATGATTTTCAGTTCCTTATAGTAGTGGAGTAGTATGAGGGCATCCTTTCTGAGGATGTTCCAAGCTTACCACCCCATTGATGGATCAACTTATGAATAGAACTGCACCCAAGGACTAACCCAATATCTATGTGAACATATTGGATGACCCCCACATAGCTTTGAGAGTAGAAGGTGCAATTGAAGGATCTACAGAGGAAGGGATTCATTATACATAGTGTGTGCCCTTATGTAGCCTCAATATTGTTCACCAAGAAATAGGATGAGGTCTTATGGTTATGTGTGGGTTATTATCACCTAAATTAGGTGACTATCATGAATAAGTTTCTACTTCTATTAATAGATGACCTCTTTGACTAACTAAAAAGGGCGATGTGTTTCTCTAAGATTTACCTCCAGTTGTGCTCTCACCGACTTTGGGTTTGAGAGGGGGATATACTGAAATAGAATTATAGGGCCTCTATGTTCATTGTGATAACTTAGTGATTCCCTTCAACATGATGAATTCCCAAGAAGTATTCAAGGGACTCATGAATTGGATCTTTCATCCCTTCTTGGACTAGTTCACGGTGGTATTTATAGATGACATACTCACATACTCAAAATATTAGGAGGATCATGTGAGATATTTTATGATAGTCCTGGACATACTATGGTGTAACTCCCCGACCCGAGTTACCCAGAGTCGGGCCATTATTACATAACATTGACATGATCACAAAAGATCAAGTCTCGAAATACCGATTAGTTTAGTAGCCTTGGAATCACTAGATACATTCATAAATGTTACATTATATCATAAAGTGAAAAAATAAAACAACAAAGTCTCCATAGTACACACTCATATCCCCTCAGACTATCCCTGAAGGTCAGTCATAAAATATTTCTTCACATCCTGGGAAAAATAAAACATAGAAATGGGTGAGCTCAGATGCTCAGTAAGGATAACAATATAGCAGAAACTTTCATAAATAAGCATTAACATTTAAGGAAATGTATAACTAAAACAAAAGCATTTCAAACTTGTACTTAATCATAATATGGCAAAAATAAAATGAAATAATTCCATTTACTTATTCACATGGATATTATACTAGTCGAATAATCAAATGCAATATCAATAACCACTTTTATAATGATGGAATGTATAATGCCAGACTATCATAACCACATAGTCAAGGCCCTGTGCCAAGACTAAAAATAAGATTTTGTCAAGGCCTTATGCCAAGACACTAGTTTGTCTCATGAGATATACCGATGCATCGAGGAGCTATAGGGGGCTCCACCCGTCACTTATTAAGTCCAATGCATTTCTCATATGAACATGTTTAAACATAACATAAACATCCGTATTAAAACTAGCATACGAAATGTCAATACTTTATCCATAAAACATGAATGGTATAAAAATAACACATCCACAGTAAAACACATCACAAAACCTTCAATAAAATATGGAAGTTTTGTATCATAATAAATCAAATTCAAATAAGCTTAAAATCCATCAAAGGATGCTGACATAGATGAAATCAAAACTATTTGAGAGAAATATCTCTTTTTTTTGAAATCATTTAAAAGTCACATAATTATAAAAGAAAACATTTAATTTGAAAATATTATTATAATATTGTAAGTTAATCTTAGACTATTTTATAACGGTGGAAAATAGCCGCACCCGCTGTATATGTTAAAAATACATTCTTACCTTAATTCTGTCGGAAAGATTAAAAAGGACCTTGTTTGGAAAATGACGGAAATATTCCTTTATAAACATATTATAAAAAGTCAAAAAAGGGTATAAATGAATTGAATCCATAGTCTGTAAAATATTAATAATTATTTGAAATAAATTTTTAAGAAACATGGATGTGGATGATAAAGAGGTCCCAGAAGATAATTACGTATAAACAACCTCGGATAATGAAGAGATTGTGAAATAAACCCATACCTTGTACTTTTTCTTGGTTGAGGGTAGTTTAACCTCCTATATAATGGTGAAATAATTGTTATTAAATTATACAAGAATCATATACATTAATATGATATCATATATTATCTTTTAACATTGCTTTGTTAATAATATCTTAGTATTATCGTCATTTCGGGTGTTAACTTACTCATTTTCTTTTATATGTTTTGTTACATAAGTTGTGTTTGTTATGGATAGGTTGTATATTATTCATATAGAGGATTATATAAAGTCATTAAACATTATTTTTAATCATAAAATGAGAATTATACTTTCATGGATACGATGGGGAATGAATCTCATCACGTTCGTGGAGACGGTAGTCCGTGCGTACACACGAGCGACAATATCATTCTTTTGATATTAAAATAATATATAAATGGATGGTATATCATATATACAGAATAATTATAATGTTATCTTTATTATTTACATCAATTACACATCATTATAATACCCATCAAAATAATAATGTTTTGAATAACAATTACACCACGACGTGGAGACGATAAACCGTACATATGCACGTATGGTGACGTGTCATTCAAAGGATGGATAGAATAATGAATATTGATGTACCATATTTATAATGACATCATAGTATATATAAGATACTGGAGTTATTATTTTAGAATGGATATAACCAAGAAATAAGAAGTTGAAGAAGAAAGGAACTTGAAAGAGGGTGGTGAAAACATTACCTCTTCTTCGGTTTCTTCCTTTTGATTTGATCAAAAGGGATCCTTAGTTTGGATTTATGATAAAACTAAGGCATCTAGGTTTAAGTGAGGGAATTTGAGAGAATATTTGTGCAGGGGTTGACCGATCCAAAAGGCTTTGAAGGTGTGAATTAGAGGGAAGGGTAAGTTCCCTTTTATAAGAGGGGTGTGGGGCACCTTTGGAAAAGCTAGAAATATTATTTTATAATAAATTAATATTCGGTTTATAATGGCTCCAAAGTGTATTATTTGAAGGTAAAGGTGGGTATGGGTCGAAATAATTTCCACCAATAGATTTTAGATAGGTTTGGGTCACTATATTAACCTTATCATTTATATTTAACTCTTAGTTAAATAGTTTGACATTTACCATGTCTCTTTGTATTTTTATATTATATAGTTAATAAAATTACTATATATCTCCAAGAGACCACCAAGTGGTCCATTAATTACACACATATCATTATATAAGTCCTTTGTCTTATCCTTATATTTTTAGGAATATAATATCAATTAATAATATAATATTTGTTTTAAGAACTCTTTTATGTCAATTTTGACACTATTGAGTATTTTGTTTTTTATAATTTCATAACAACATTATTACTTCGACAAAATTTTATATAACAAATCATAATATGTAATATTAACCTAGAAACTTAGTATAATTCATAAAAAGTCTCAAATTACATTTATTTTGATATTTATAATATCAATTATTTTAATATTTCATTATTTAGGTAATTACTGCATCACCATTGTGTCATAAATAAATTAAATTATTTAATGTCTAAAAATTATAAATAAAATACCATTATGTAGGAAATATTTTTTATCTTTCTAATGAATATTTATAATCAAATTTATCTTATGTATAACCCTATATTAAATTTTTTTTAGTTATTAAACTTTGATTTTAACTCTTTTAACTCTTCTTTGAATTAAATAATAATAAATGTCCTAATCTAATCCAAGTGGACCTAAATGATAATATTTTATTCCTAAGGTTGTTTTTGGTTGAGATACACTTGTCCAATAGAATTAGAACATGTGTTTGGGTAATATTAATATCATTTTTACCCTTAATTACCCTATTTACTTTTAACCGTGGTAAATAAAAGTAAAAATTTACTATTCACCAAAAATTATTTTTATCTTATTTAACCACATTTTACTCCTTGATATTAACCGTGTCTCTCGGATTTTCAAAATTCCACTCACAGAAGCGGTAAAATTAAGTTTTATGTGAATTTCCAAATTCTCCTAGGAGGTGGGTAAAAGACGGTGAAAAGTTCAATAAAATTTTTATATATCTAAAATTATTTTAAACTAACTCCAATTAATTACATTGAACTTATATAGGTATTATGTATCTATTTTGACCTTAATTAAATTTAAATAAAATAAATTATTATTTAAATAAAAATTCGGTTTTAAACTATAACTCAGTGTTGTTTCACTATTCATCAAAAATTGAATGTTTTCAGAAAAATACCAAAAATTCAACCTAAGATAATTTTGATATTCAAAATCCAAAAATGAAGTCCATTTTGAAAGATAAAATTTATAAAATTTAAAAATGTGGGTATTACTATTCATAACGGCTAGTTTGATTGGTTGTGGTGTGTGTTAGAACTTGAAGTTGCGTACAACACACGCTACTGTATTATTCAAAGAGAAGCGTACCGTAGAAGCTTGGGGTGTTACATTCTCCCCTCCTTCAAATAATTTCGTCCTTGAAATTTCTAGAATACTACCGCATGGAAAGACTTGGGTGGTTCTTCATCATAAGTTCCTTGGGTTCCCACGTTGCCTCTTCCATCTTATGGTTTCTCCATAGAAGTTTTACCAGACGAGTCGTCCAGTTTCTCAGCACTTGTTCTCTTGTATCAAGAATCCTGATGGGATCTTCACAATAAGATAGATCGGGTTCTAGTTCTAATTCCTCGTAAGTGAGTACATGTGTTGGGTTAGGCATGTATTTTCTCAACAATGATATGTGGAACACATCATAAACTTTGGAGAGACTTGGTGGCATTGCCAAATGGTAAGCTATAACCCCAATTCGTTCTAGAATTTCGAAAGTTCCGACGTACCTGGGACTCAATTTACCCTTCTTACCGAAACTTATTACTCCCTTCCATGGAGATACCTTCAAGAAAACATGATATCCTACCTTAAATTCCAAATCCTTCCTTTGGTTATCGACATTGATCTTCTACCTACTTTGAGCTGCTTTGATGTGGTTTTGGATTACCTTTACCTTTTCCATCGTTTCCTCCATCAGTTCTGGGCCTACAAGTTTTCTTTCACCAACGTCATCTCAACAGGTTGGTGTGTGACATCTCTTTTCGTATAACACTTCATATGGTGCCATCCGAATACTTGAATGGAAGCTATTGTTATAGAAAAACCAGAGGTAAATATTGATCCCACATACCCTGAAAGTCAAGTGATCATGATTTCAATATGTCTTCTATGGTTTGAATAGTCCATTCTGATTGTCTATCAGTTTGGGGGTGGTCGGAAGTGCTCAAATGAAGTTCAGTATCCAGGGATTTCTAAATACTTTTCCAGTATCTTGAAGTAAAACGTGGATCACGATCAGAAACAATCGATATGGGTACTCCATGAAGTTTTACAACTTCATTAATATATAGTCTTTTTAGATGTTCAAGTGGAAAATATTCACTTATAGAAAGAAAATGTGCTGACTTGGTAAGATAATAAACAATGACCCATATTGCATCGTTCCTTCTAGGAGTCTTTGGTAGTCCCATGAAAAAGTCTATAGTGATATTATCCCATTTCCACTCAGGTATGGGAAGAGGTTGCATGACTCCTCTAGGCTGTTGCCTTCCAAATTTAACTTTTTGACAAACCATACATCATGACACAAAATCAGAAATCTTCCTCTTCATGTTGTCCCACCAAAAATGTTCCTTCAAATCTCTATACATTTTGGTGCTCCCAAGGTGTATAGAGAAATTGGAACTATGATCATCGTCCAATAATTCCCTTTTTAGATCAGGTATATATATTGGGAACACAAAGTCTCTTCCCAAATTTCAAAATTCCATCTTCATACAGAAAGTCACTCAATCTCCCATCATTCACAACTTTAATCTTCTTTTTAAACTCTTCATCATTGGTCTGAGAACTCTTTATCCTTTCTAGTAAATATGTTTTGGCAACCATTTGAAAAAGAATTGATGTTTCACCTTCCATGGTGATTCCCATATCCATCTTTACTAGATCCATGTATATATGATCCTTTTTAACTCTCATCTTGTTCAAAACTCCATGATCCTTTCTACTAAAAGCATCTACCACCTTATTTTCCTTCCCCGGGTGGTAGTGTATCATGCAATCATAATCCTTGAGTAGTTCAAACCATCTCCTTTGCCTCATGTTGAGTTATTTCTATGAGAAAATATACTTCAAACTCTTGTGATCAGTATAAATATTAAATTTTTCACCATAGTGATAATGTCTCCATATCTTCAAAGCAAATATTATAGCAGATAACTCAAGATCAAGAGTAGGATAGTTTTTCTCATGAATTTTCAGCTGTCACGATGCATAGGCAATAACTTTATCATTCTGCATTAGGACACAACCAAGTCCTTTCTTCGATGCATCACTATAAATAATGAACCCATCATTCCCCGATGGTAGAGTCAATATAGGAGAATTGACTAATATTCTATTTAGTTCTTCAAAACATTCTTTACTCTCTTATGTACAAACAAATTTAACCCCTTTACGTGTGATCTTTGTTAATGGTTTAGCCAATCAGGCAAAATTTTGGACGAAATGCCAATAATAACCTGCTAAACCAATAAAACTGTGTACCTCAGTTATACTTGTTGGGGCTGGCCATTCTTGGATTGCCTTGATCTTAGAAGGATCAACAGAGATTCCATCCGTAGAGATAATATGTCCAAGAAAAGAGATCTCCTGAAGCCAAAATTCATACTTTCTAAACTTCCCATATAATTCATGTATTCTAAGAGTCTTCAGGATAATGCTCAAGTGATTTTCATGGTATTCGTAGATTTTAGAATATACCAAGATATCATCACTAAATACCACTAAAAAATCATCAAGATATTCTTTGAAAACTCTGTTAATTAGATCCATGAAAACAGAGGGTGAATTAGTCAGCCCAAAAGGCATTACTATAAACTCATAATGCCCATACCTAGTTCGAAAAGCTGTCTTCAGAATGTCTTCCTTATTCACACACAACCGATGGTATCCAGATCGAAGGTCAATCTTTGAAAAGTATTGAGATCCATGGAGTTGGTCAAATAAATCATCAATGTGAGGTAGGTGATACTTGTTCTTTATTGTTATAACATTGATTCCCCTGTAGTTGATACATAACCTCATGGATCCATCTTTCTTCTTAACAAAAAGGACAGGGGCGCCCCATGGAGAAACACTAGGTCTAATAAATACCTTATTACTCAATTCCTCTAGTTGTTTCTTTAGTTAAAATAATTCTATAGTGGACATTCTATAATGGGTCTTCAATATGGGCCTTGATCCAAGAATTAAATCAATGGAAAACTCAATTTCTCGTTCTGGAGGATGTCCAGGTAAATCTTCTAGAAACACATCAACATATTCTCTCACCATAGGTACATCCTCTATTAGAACATTACTTTACTTACCCACAGTTATTTCATTCTCTTACTCCCCAATAATTGAATTTAGTTGAGCTACTGAGGGTGGATATAGGTAAGAATCAGGTGGTGATGATTCTACTCTAAAGATAAGGTGTTCTTTATCATCATCATCAAAAATTGTAACCTCCTTCTTCTTAAAATAAATCTTCGGATCATGGTCCGAAAGCTAATCCATATCAAGGATTATATCAAACTCAATCATAGGTATGACGATGAGATCAGCAGATAAAGAACATTTATATGCCCTAATGGGAACGAATCAACAAAATTTTGTAGAATGATACTTCCCTTAGGAGTTTTAACTGACAAATCCCTTATTAAATCAAATTAAAAATATCTAATTTTCTTAGAAAACTAGGAATATATGAAATAATGTGATGATCTAGAATCAAATAATGCATTTGCTAAACTTGAGGAAACCATTAAATTGCCTGCCACCATGTCTTTCGAAGCTTCTACCTTAGCAGTAGTGATAGCATAAGCTTTGAATTGATCCCTTGGCCTTTTCTGAGGTAAGTTCCCCTGACGCTTAGGAAATTCATTTTCATAATGTCCCATATCCCTGTAGTTGTAGCATTGAAAATCGGTAGCTTCTTTCTTCCCCTTGCAATCACGATCTTGGTGGCCTTTTTCACCACACTTATAACAGACTCCCATTCCTTTCAAGAAAGTACTGGGGTGTTTCTTCCCACATTTACTACAGGATGGATAATCAAATTTTCTCTTCTTCCATTTATTTCTATTTCCAGAGTGATCATTAGATCTCTTATTCTCTTGCTTTGATTTAAATTCATATCACTTAGAGAATTCTTTTTCTGTCTTGATAGCACATGAGACAATATCTTCGTACGATGAGAAGGATTGTGAAACTAATTCTCGACAAAGAAATGGGTTTAACCCATCAAAGAAATAATAAATCTTACTTCTTGGGTTACATATATAATCTCCAGTGAGGCGGTAAACTGCCATGATAACTTTTTCCCATTCACTACTCCCTAAGGCATGGAATATTTTCTATAAGGAATTTATTCTTTGCTCATATACTAAGGGATTTGTACTCCCATTGAATGTCAGTGGTTATTTCCTCATAAAGCGATCTAACATTGATCCTCCACGCCGTGGATCAGGGTGCTTCATACGGGTAAGGTTATTATTAATAGACTGAGTGAGTTGTCCCAGTATGGTGATTATCTGATCAGTACCGGTTGCATCACCAGCTCCATTATAATTATCTTGAGAAGGAGGGAAATCCCTACATGGAGTGTGTGCATTGATGCAATTTCTATTTCTTCCACTAGGAGCCATTTATAAACAATGGAATACACTAGATTATTTTATGAATCACAATACATAAATCCAAACTTGTAAAACACTTAACATAAATTGAAAATTTTATGGATATAATCCATAATCAAAAAAATGTTTTCTTTGAGTAAGTATATACTCATAAAACCTTCATAATGTTTTTTAAAGAAAATAAGAATTATCTTAAGCATATCCCCTGGGAGTGTCGTAACCAAGAGTGCAGCAAGGTCTGTTGTCGTGCACCAGTTCCCATTTGAGTCTAGATCAAAGCGGTGTTTTCTGGTTTTACCCCTAGGTACATCTGTGCCAGAGCCGTATCTACCTGCTCGTATCTAGACAGGTATATATTTCTCGGAAAACACAAAAAATCTCTACAATACCAAAATTCTAGGAATTTCTTCTATACTAATCCTCAAAGTCCATCTTAGGTCTATGTGGTCTAATCAGAGTTTATCTAAATCTAGTTTCCAAGGTTTGTACAAAACTTCCTCTGATACCAACTGTAACGCCCCGACCCCAGTTACCCAGAGTTGGTACATTATTACATAAAATTGGCATGATCACAACAAATCAAGTCTCGAAAGGCCGATTAGTTTAGTAGCCTTAGAATCACTAGATACATTCATAAATGTTACATTACATCATAAAGTGAAAAACTACAACAACACAGTCTCCATAGTCCACACTCATATCCCCTCAGACTATCCTTGCAGGTTAGTCATAAAATACTTTTTCACATCGTGGGAAAAATAAAACATAGAAAGGGGTGAGCTCAGATGCTCAGTAAGGATAACAATATAGTGGAAACTTTCATAAATAAGCATTAACATTTAAGGCAATGTATAACTAAAATAAAAGAATTTAAAACTTGTACTTAGTCGTAATATGGAAAAAATAAAATGAAATAATTCCATTTACTTATTCACATGGATATTCTACTAGTCGAATAATCACATGCAATATCAATAACCACTTTCATAATGATGGAATTCATAATGCCAGACTATCATAACCACATAGTCAAGGCCTTGTGCCAAGAATACAAATAAGATTTTGTCAAGGCCTTGTTCCAAGATACTAGTTTGTCTCATGAGACCTACCGATGAATCGAGGAGCTATAACGGACTCCACCCGTCACTTATTAAGTCCAATGCATTCCTCATATGAACAGGTTTAAACATAACATAAACATTCGTATTAAAACTAGCATACGAAATGTGAATACTTTCTCCATAAACCGTGAATAGTATAAAAATAACACATCCACTTTCAAACACATCACAAAACCTTCAATATAATATTTAAGTCTTTATCATAATAAATCAAATTCAAATAAGCTTAAAATCCATCAAAGGATGTTGAAATAGATGAAATCAAAACTATTTGAGAGAAATATCTCCTTTTTTGAAATCATTTAAAAGTCACATAATTATAAAAGAAAAAATTTACTTTGAAAATATTATTATAATCTTGTAAGGGAAGCTTCAATGATTTTATAATGGCGGAAAATATCCGCACCTGCCGTATAAGTTAAAAAGACATTCTTACCTTAATTCTGTCGAAAAGGTTAAAAAGGACATTGTTTGGAAAACGACGGAAAGATTCCTTTATAAACATCTTATAAAAAGTCAAACAAGGGTATAAATGACTTCAACCCATAGTCTGTAAAATAGTAATAATGATTTGAAATACATTTTCAAGAAACATGGATGTGGTTGATAAATAGGTCCCAAAATATAATTACGTATAAGCAACCTCGGATAATGAAGAGATTGTGAAATAAACTCTTAACTTGTACATTTCCTTAGTTAAGGGTAGGTTAAACTCTTGTATAATGGTGAAATAATTTTTATTAAATTATAAAAGAATCATATACATTAATATGATATCATATATGATCTTTTAATATTGCTTTGTTAATAATATCTTAGTATTATCGTCGTTTCAGGTGTTAACTTACTCATTTTATTTTATATGTTTTGTTACATAAGTCGTGTTTGTTATGGATAGGTTGTATCTTATTCATATACAAGATGATATAAATTCCATAAACATTATTTTTAATCATCAAATGATAATTATACTTTCATGGATACGATGGGGAATGAATCTCATCGCGTTCGTGGAGACAGTAGTCCGTACGTATGCACGAGCGGCAATATCATTCTTCTGATATTAAAATTATATATAAATGGATGGTATATCATATATAAAGAATAATTATCATGTTATGTTTATTATTTAGATCAATTACACATCATTATCATACCCATCAAAATAATAATGTTTTGAATAACAATTACACCACAACGTGGAGACGGTAAGCCATGCGTACGCACGTATGGTGACATGTCATTAAAAGGATGGATAGAATAATGAATATGGATGTACCATATTTATAATAACATCATAGTATATATAATACACTAGAGTTATTATTTTATAATGGAAATAACAAAGAAAGAAGAAGTTGGATAAGAAAGGAACTTGAAAGAGGGTGGTGAAAACATTACCTCTTCTTCGGGTTCTTCCTTTTGATTTGATCAAAATGGATCCTTAGGTTGGCTTTCTGATCAAACTAATACCTCTAGGTTGAATTGATGGAAGTTAAGAGAATATTTTGGCAGGGTTTGACTGAGCCAAAAGGCTTTGAAGGTGTGAATTAGAGGGAAGGGGAAGTGCTTTTTTATAAGAGGGGTGAGGGGCACCTTTGAAAAAGATAGAAATATTATTTTATAATAAATTCATATTTGATTTATAATGGCTCAAAAGTGTATTATTTAAAGTTTAATGTGGGGATGGGTCGAAATCCTTTCAAACAATATATTTTAGATAGGTTTGGGTCACTATATTAACCTTATCATTTATATTTAACTCTTAGTTAAATAGTTTGACATTTACCATGTCTCTTTGTATTTTTATATTATGTTGTTAATAAACTTACTATATACCTCAAAGAGACCCCAAGTGGTCCATTAATGATACAAATATCATTATATAAGTCCTTTTTCCTAACATTAGATTTTTAGGAATATAATATCAATTAATAATATAATATTTGTTTTAAAAACTCTTTTATGTCAATTTTGACACTAATGGGTATTTTGTTTTTTATAATTTTATAAAAGAATTATTACTTCAAAAAAAATTTATATAACCAATAAAAATATGTCATATTAACCTATAAAATTAGTTTAATTCATAAAAAGTCTCAAATTACATTAATTTTGATATTTATAATATCAATTATTTTAATATTTCATTAATTAGGTAATTAATGCATCACCCTTGTGTCATAAATAAATTAAATTATTTAATGTCTAAAAATTATAAATAAAATACCATTATGTATAAAATATTTTATCTTTCTAATTATTATTTATAATTTAATTTATCTTATGTATAACCTTATATTAAAAATGTTTTATTTATTAAACTTTGATTTTAACTCTTTTAACTCTTCTTTGGATTAAATAATAATAAATGTCCTAATCTAATCCAAGTGGACCTAAATGATAATATTTTATTCCTAAGGTTCTTTTTGGTCGAGAATCACTTGTCCAATAGAATTAGGACAAGTGTTAGGGTAATATTAATATCATTTTTACCCTTAATTACCCTATTTACTTTTAACCGTGGTAAATAAAAGTAAAAAGTTACTATTCACCAAAAATTATTTTTATCTTATTGAACCACATTTACTCCTTGATATTAACCAAGTCTCTCGGATTTTTGAAATTCCACTCACAGAAGCGGTAAAATTAAGTTTTATGTGAATTTCAAATTCTTCTAGGAGGTGGGTAAAAGACGGTGAAAAGTTAAATAAAATTTTTATATATCTAAAATTATTCTAAACTAACTCCAATGAATTACATTGAAATTATATAGGTATTATGTATCTATTTTGACCTTAATTAAATTTAAATAAAATAAATAATTATTTAAATAAAAATTCGGTTTTAAACTATAACTCAGTGTTGTTTCACTATTCTTCAAAAATTGAATGTTTTCAGAAAAATACCAAAAATTCACCCTAAGCTAATTTAGATATTCCAAATCCAAAAATGAAGTCCATTTTGAAAGATAAAATTTAAAAATTAAAAAATGTGGGTATTACTATTCATAACGGCTAGTTTGATTGGTTGTGGTGTGTGTTAGAACTCGAAGTTGCGTACAACACACGCTACTCTATTCTTCAAAGAGAAGCGTACCGTGGAAGATTGGTGTGTTATATACGGGATCACCAATTTTATGGGAAGATCTTAAAGTGTTTGTTCTATATTCAAGAGGTCCACTTCCTTGGACATGTCATCTCAGAGGAGGGGGTGGTGGTAGACCTAGTAAAGATTATGGTAGTGCTTTCTAGGGAGGAACCCAAGCACATAATTGTGGTGTATAGATTCCTTAGGTTGGAAGAATATTATTAGAGATTGGTTTATGATTTTCGTAGGATCTTGGTACCTTTGACTACCTTGACCTGAAATGGGAATCCTTTTTTGTGGTTGAATAATTATCAATAATATTTTCAGGATCTTCTATAGATGTTAAAGAGTTCCCCTATCTCGAGACAATGAGAGGATGGTTTTGAGTATGTGGTGTTCTACGAAGCCTTCAAATCTAGGATTGGATGTGTTCTAATTTAGAGGTAAAAATTGGTTGCTTATGGGTCTCAATAATTGATTCCCCATGATCTGAATCATGAAACCCATGATTTGGATCTATAAGTAATTGATTTCACCCTAAAGTCTTGGTGAAACTATCTAATGGGAGAGTTATTAATCATCTATTCTGACCATACGAGTCATGGGTATATATTCATGCAGAAAAAATTGACCGGATACTGAGGTGATGGATGGAGTTTCTATAGGAATATGATTTTGAGATAGTATTTACTATTGGGAAAGGGAACATGGAAATATATTTTATTAGTAGGAAATACCATCGACAATTGTTGAGTGGGTAAATTGAGTAGTTGGACTAATTGTACTTGAGTTATATAGAAGAGGGTGGAAAAGTGTATCTACAATCGATAGTTGTGATCCCACCACTTCTACAATTCTTTAGGAAAGTGTGGCTTGGAGATATCTATTTTGATATCTTGTGTGACTAGATATATATATGACATATTTATGATGGATTTTATAAAGTCCAATAGTATATCATCCTTTTTTGAATATGGATAGTGGTTCCAATCATATTGTGAGAGTATGTGGTGAGGGAGTTTCATATATCTCTATTAGTGGTACATTCAGGAGTGGATAAGATTTACCTGGACCTTCAATATTAGTTTTTTCAAGCCAGGGATAAATTAGATTGTTGTTGAGTTTATATCTCAATGCCTAAACCTTAAACATTGGAAGGTCAATCACTAGGTTCAAATGGGTTCAGCCCAAACCGTTGAGGATCTATAGTGTAAGTGAGATGGTGTCTTTATAGGTTTTGGGTGGGACTTCCATGATTAATGAGGGGTCAAAAAATTATCTAGGTGATCATAGACTGACTCAACAAGTCAACCCACTTCCTATCCATCTATGATCAGATTCCAGTAGATATTTTGGGACACCTGTATGTGTAAGAGAGAATATGGCTCCATGGAGTTCCCTTGATGATTGTTTCAGATATTGATTATTTCTTAACATCTCAATTGTGTAGAGGATTATAAGAGTATTTCGGGACCCATTTACAAATTATTATAATGTTCCACCTCTTGATAGATGACCATAGCGAACGAACCATTCAGGTTTTGTAGGACATGCTTTGAGCTTTCATTTTTTATTTTGGTTGCAGCTGGGAGGATCACCTACCCTTGGTGAAATTTTCATATAAAAACTATTACCATTACACTATTGGTTTGACACTATTTGTGGACATATGTAGAATACCCTATAAGTTACTACTATTCTAGATTTAGATAAGAGAGATAAAACCCGTGGGCCCAGATTTGGTGCATGCGATGTTATAGAATATGTAGATAATCTAAGAGTTGATAAGGATTTACTAGATCCATCATAAGTCTTATGAGGATCGAAGATGGATGCATTTGGAGTTTGAAGTGAGAGACCTTGTGTTCCTAAAGGTTTTAACTTTCTAAGGATAAAATAGATTTGGGAAGTGATACAAGTTATCTATGTGGTTCATTGAACCTTTATAGACACTGTTCAAGTTTGGTGAGGGAGCGCATCGCTTAGCCTTACCACTATAGCTAGGCCAGGTGCATGAAGTATTCCCTGTGTCACATATGAGGAGATACGATCACGAACCGTTGCATGTCATTGACCGGGGTGAGATAAACATTGAGGGTGGATCTACCTTCCTAATATTACTGGTGGTAATCAAGGATCAAGATAAGAAGATACTCTATGGTCTAGTATTTCCATTATGATATAGGTTTTGGAACCATGGGAACCTTCAAAAGTTCTCATTGGAGTGGGAGAACTAGTTGAAGGCTCAATACTCTCACTGGGATAAGTAAGTTCTTTCTTTTCAAGATAAAACTCCATGAAGGTGAGGTGAAATTAATGATTCTAAATTTTTTTGTTTGACACTTAGAAAAATGTTAAATAATATTTCTATACTTGAACATATAGTCTGCATAGAGATCTAGGCCTTATGAAGGCTCTCCACTGATTTATTAAAAATATTAAATATAATATATCACATTAAAAAATTCGTTCATAAATAATGTAATATCTCTTGAATGGATTATCATATAATAAAAATGATACCTCCAATTTTACCCTAGGATAGAGTATAATTTTTATCAGCATCAGATGTTTTGGAACAATGAAAAAACTTACGGAACATTAGAAAAAATAAATGTATTATTTTTTTTATATATTAATTATTTAATAAATGCTTTAAACTAGTAGCATGACTATATAATACTCATTATTAAAAATCTCCAGGTTAGCTATATAACCCTGAGAGATTGATAGTATTGAGAGAGGACTCATTGGGAGCAACATCATGGGGAGAATCGATGGTAGATGAACATGGATAATTGAGAAGCCAATGATGAACATAATGGATCTCATCAAACACATATAGTTTGATACATTCCTATACAATTATTAATACGAACCTAAGGTAGGAAATTTGTTTTTTTGGTTTAATTATCCATTCATGATTATTGTGATGAACACAAATTAATTCCTTTAAAATTAAGTCATGGTTAATTATTTTTTGATTATCTCAATGATTATTTCATTTTCCTAGAATTAAGAATTTGATATTATTTTCATTTTGATAACTTATTATCCCCCCAATTATTCATATTTTATCACTGATGAAAAAAATTAATGTGGCCTTTATTTTATGCTTACTTTTTTGTTTTGTGCCTTTCTCCCTCTGTTCTTTGATTTTTAAATTATTTTTTCGATTGGATGATGATTTTACTATACCTAAAAACTTGATCATTTTGAAATCAATATTTGGGTATATGGAAGAAAGATATGGTTTTGGTTTTGAGATTGGATATGTGATAGAGGTGTGGTAGAAATGATGGAAATCTTATGATATTATGGGCGATGGTGGTTCCACGAGCTTGATCATGTGGGTATTTTTAGAGCCATGAAAACAAGTTATTTCTAAGAAATATGTGCCAAAATCCATCCATTAGTAACAAATATGGATTTTTCAATGCAAGGGAACACATCCTCACTAATATTTATTGATAAATCATAGGATATGGAGACATTTACAGAGATACATTGTGATTTAGAGATTCTAGAAAAATCACAGTCTATAAGATGGGTAGTTCTGATGAACACACATCATGAATCCCAGTTGTTTTATGTCTAGGTATTACTTGGAGAGTTAAATATCACACATCATGTTGGTTACCCACATGTCGTGTGATCCTTATCTAGAAAAATTATTGTGTACAATGAGTATACACCAAGGAATCCATGTGACCCCTCACACTATGTGTGTTGGGTCACACCCTATGTACTTCAAAGACTATACATACATAGGAAGGTGACACATTCCTTAGTTCTAGGACTGACCTGTACACATCAGGTGTCCTAAAAAACATCATTTATATGAAGAAGAACATTCTATGTGATATAGAAGGATGTGGGTTGAACTGGACTTAGTGAGGTGGATCACGTATCCCAATTAACACATTATGTAATCTTTCCTGGGAAGGTTAGTGACCTTATTTACCTAATTCCATCTTGATTTTTATCATGGGTGATTACCCACAAACCAATTCAGTATGGGTACATTCCATTGATCCATCCCTATGCTGGTATAGTGTGAAAACCTTTACAGAGAGTAGGATGAGTGATCCTCTCTATGGGTTAGTTCTATACAGAGTATGTTATCCCTTAGTATGTCCTAGAGTGTAATACTCTATCATATTCATCCCCAAGTTGGATCAGGTGTCATGTATCCATCATCCATGATGTGTGACCCCCTTCATAGTTGGGTTTTTCCAGATAGGGTCAGGTATCCACCATAGGCCCTTGGTGTTATCCCTTACCCGTGTATCAAAATTTGTTATGTTCTGATGAGTTTTATCCCAATTGAGTGATTTTATTATATGTTACCTCTTAGTTCCTTTATGTTTTAACATGTAAAGACCCTGTGAGTACAACCTCACAGATGAGTGTCATCTGTGTTAGAAAAACCATATGAGTGAGTTCTCTTGGATGTTCATTAACATGGAGCCTCAAGAATAATACCTAAGATGGTAGTGAGGAAAGACCTCACAATACAACTCTGAGTCTTCCTTTGATCACATCTTGGTTATCTGGTTTATCCTTCTTTATTTGTGATTTAGAGTCAAGTCCCTCCTTAATTATTTATGTTTAGTGATTTTAGGGTATCCTATTAGGCATGTTTATACTCACCCATTAATAGTATTTTATCACATATGTCATGTCTTATGTTGATGATAGACCTTTTGATGGAGTACTAGGTGGACCGGGAGCAGGTGGAGCTCAGTTCTTCTAGAGAGACTATAGATGAAGCCCAACATTGTTTTTTGGCAGTAGTCACTTTTTTAGTAGGCAAGACTTCTTTATAGTATTGGTGGGCTTGTATTTGGATTTTTTTTAATTTTAATACTATTTTACTATACTCTGATGCAGAATTAGATGTTATTAATGCATTTACAATATCAATTATTTAACTTATGCATTATATTGGTGATTGGATATGGTGTGTGTGTGTACATATACTTAACGATAAGGCCTCAAATGTTTGTGATATAACTACTCAACACTAGTCTAAAACCTTTATAATACTGGAGGTGGTATTTGGGTGACACTATCATCTTACATCCATCTTATCGGGCCTTGGTGTGTCAGGTATTGATAGGTATATTCTCATATACTCTACATTATTCTATTAAATGGGGAAGTATTTGTGTAACACCCGAGACTTTTATGTTATATAAATCATCAAAGGAATCTTTTTCTACACAACACTTTCTTGGCTTTCTTTACACGAAATCGCGACCTACCTCGATAGCTTGCGTCGTACGCAATACCGAGTTTCACTAAACAACGATATGCTATTAAAATATTATTAAAACTAACCGTTATGAATAGTAATAACCACTTTTTGAAATTTTATAAATTTTATTTTTCAAAATGGACTTCATTTTTGGATTCGGAATATCGAAATTAGCTTAGGGTGAAATTTTGGTATTTTTCTGAAAACTTTCAATTTTTGATGAATAGTGAAACCACTAAGTGGTAGTTAAAAAACTGAATTTTTCATAAAACTTAATTTTACCACTTCTGTGAGTGGAATTTCAAAAATCCGAGACACACGGTTGATGTCAGTATGTAAAATTTGGTTCAATGAGATGAAAATAATTTTTTGGTGAATAGTAACTTTTTACTTTTTTTACCACGGTTAAAAGTAAATCGGGTAATTAAGGGTAAAGATGATATTATTATTACCCTAACACATGTCCTAATTCTATTGGACAAGTGTAATTCGGCCAAAAACAAACTTAGGAATAAAATATGACCATTTAGGCCCACTTGGATTAGATTAGGACATTTATTATTAATTTATTTAAAGAAGGGTTAAAATAGTTAAAATCAACGTTTAATAACTAAATAATTTTTTATATGGGGTTATAAATAAGATAAATTAAACTATAAATATTAATTAGAAAGATAAAAATATTTCCTACATAATGGTATTTTGTTTGTAATTTTTGGACATTAAATAATTTAATTTATTTATGACACAAAGATGATGCAATAATTATCTTATTAATGAAATATTGACATAATTGATGTTATAAACATCAAAATAAATGTAATTTTACACTTTTTATGAATTAAAATAATTTTATAGGTTAATATGACATTTTAGTATTGATTTAATTAACCTTTTTCTAACTAATCATTCTGTTATGATTTTCACAAAAATCAATTACTAAATAGTGTCAAAATTGACATAAAATAGTTTTTAAAACAAATATTATATTAGTAATTGTTATTTTATTCCTAAAAATCTAAGGTTCGACAAAATGACTTAGATAAGGTTATATATATTAATAATAAACAACTTGGGGTTCGTTTGGTTGCTTATAGTAAGTTTATTAACCTTATAGTATAAGAACACAAGAAGACACGGTAAAAGTAAAATTATTTAACTTAATGTTAAATCTAAATGATAAGGTTAAAATAGGAACCTAAACTTGTCTAAATTGTATTGGATGAGAGGATTTCGACCCATCCCCACCTTAGCTTCGAAATATATCAATTTGGAGCTATTTAAAAACGAACTTGACTTTATAATAAAATAATATTTTTTGTTTTCCCAAAGGTGCCCCTCTCCTCCCTTATAAAAGGGCACCTCCTCCCCCTCTTCCTCACACCACTTTGAGCCTTCAAGCTCGGAAAACCCATGCCAATTCCTACTCTCCACTTCCCTAGAGACATCCTAGAGGTCCTGGTCTTCTTCAAATACCAATTTTAGTGCCCTTAAAGAAGGTCTCAAAGAAGCACTTCAAAGAAGAGGTAATGTTCATTACCGATTCTTTCATCTTTATTTCTTCTTCCACTTCTTATTCTTTAGTTGTTTAATTATGAAGTAATAAAATCAGTGTCACTCATATAATGATATGTTATTATAAGTATGAAACAACCCTATTTCACCATCTATCCATCCTATGGAAAAAGAAATCACCGCGCGTGCGTACGTACGGAATACCGTCTCCACGCCGTGGTGTAATCTATTTTCCACCACCACCTTACTTGGATGGGTATAATGGTGTAAATAATGACTATATATGACTATTATAAAGTAATACTGATTCTGAAATAGTATACATACACTCCAATACAATTCCACGATCATAGGAACGATATCATCACTCGTGCGTATGTACGGAATACCGTCTCCACGATGTGATGCGACTCGTTCTACATGATCTTCATTTCATAATGATTATATAAATGAATTTAATGAATTAATATGATATATATTACACTAATACCATTCTGGAAATGAGGTATCTATAACCTAAAGAGAAGAATAAGAATTTATTCGACAAGACACGCATAAGAACAAAAAAATTATAAACACCTGAATAACAACTAGCAATGAAATATTACTACTAAGAAGCTAAGAATATGACCATATATGATATCATAAAAATAAGTATGATTCTGGAATAAGTCAATAACATTATTTAAATCATTATACAGGAGGTTCGGACACTTACGAAGCAAAATGGACCTAAGGTAAGGGAAATATCACAATCTCATTTTTATCAGAGATTGTTTATACTTTGGTATTTACTGGGGTGTATTTTATCATCCACATCCATGTTTCATAAATATGTAATATTATTTCATTACACCTACAATTGTTTAAATCCAATTTTACCCTTCGGTGAGTTTTTAGTAAAGGATATGAAAGGAATCTTTTGTCGTTTTTCGTACGAGGTACTTTTTGACTTTTCTGACAAAAGTACGAGAAGAATGTTTTTTAACTTATACGACATGAATGGATTTTTAAAAAATTATTTCCAAGAAGCATCCTTTACAAGTTTTCAAGTTTATTTTTAATCAACTTCTTTTAGTTTAAAGTTGTATGACATGTTAAGAAAGGAAAAATGTTTTTGAAGAAGAAATGATATTTTCCTCAAGAATGGAGTTCAAGTGTTTTATCAAAATTATTTTCCATCTAAGATAATAAAGGGTTCTGTTTCTATCCCTATTATTACATTTATTTGATTATGTTGTGACGGAATTATATTTTTATGAATTCCTTTATCTTATATGATTTGTTTTATGATGTCACGATGTTTAAGATTCCCATTTTTATTACATGGGTTATGCAATGATGTATGATTTATGATTTTGTGGCACACATAAGAATGGTATCATTATGAGATGGGTGGGACCTATATCTCCCTCCAATGCATTGGGTAAAGATTTTATATCTCATGAGATAGACATGGCTGGAACGGTAGGTTATATCGGTTCAGTGAAACAGGACTGAAACTCGGGTGACTCGGTTCAAAAAGGGACTTTGTTCACTAAGATAGTCTTGGCAATGAGTCTTGACTAACAAGAAATGATTCTCTAGGATTATGTGTGTATGCCACAAAGTTTCATGTTTTAAGTTATGATTATTGTGATTACATTTCACTTCCATGATTTATCCCATGTTATGAAATTATGATCTCTTTTGCAGGTTAAGATTTCCAAAAGTTATGTGCTTATGTATATGATTTGATTGATATTTTTTTTGTTTACCCTTACTGAGAATTTGAGCTCACCCTTTTGTATGTTTTATTTCCCCAGGTCAGGAAGAAGGTTATTAAGTAGAATATGCCAAAAAGGGACTCTAGATATGATGAAATAAATGGGAGGCAAAGTAGATGCTTTATGAACCAGTTGTTTATGTTTCCCAATTTCTAAAGACACTATACCTATACGGTACTTTATTGTTTTTTTATATGTTGTAATAAGTGTGATTCAATTCTGAAGTAATAACAATGTATGTAAAGTATGGGTCATTATAGTTGGTATCATAGGCAAAGGAGGTAGAAATGTATCCGATCCTTGGGAACTCTCACATGTGAGCGTTGGACGAAGCATGGCTCTGCGCCCAAGGGCTTCATGAGGAAATGGCTGCCACTGGGGATGGTAGTGCATCCCGCCCAGGGGGTGTAGCCACCCATGGAGTGCCCTGATAGGTATCAATTATATTCCAATGGAAGTAATTCCAGACCGCTATAGTTGGTATCAGAGGAAAGGTATAGTCAACCTTTGGAAACTAGGATGTGAAAGCCATAGTAAGAACCCTAAGGATAAGTATAAGCATAGAACACAATCATAGTGTTTTATAAATGGACATGAATAACCTAGGATAAGACCTTAAGTTTGAAATTTTGTTCTTGATTATGTGGTTTTCCTATTATAATTAGTGTTGCTCACACTATTCTTCTTGGTTTTAGTCAATGTCTGGAACCCGAAGGAATCGTGTTAATACGGAATGCGACGGGCAATGAAATGATTGTCCCCCTGAGCAACCAAACGTTATGGGAGCTAGAATGAAAAATCTTGTAGCCATGCTCACACAACTTTCTCAAGCTATGAATCATTCAGGACTTCCAAACGAGCAAAGGAAGGAGCAACATTCTGTTGAATCCTTCATGAGGCAGCGTCCACCTTCTTTCAGCAGGTCTACTGATCCATTAGTTGCTGAACAATGGATTAGTACTACTGAAAAGATATTTTCAGTTCTTCAATGTTCTGAACATGATAAAGTCATCCTAGTGTATCGTTTGGAAGGAGATGCTGATCAATGGTGGAATCTTATTAAGAATACGAGGCAAAGGGATGAAATTGAGTCCATGGAATGGGACGAGTTCAAGAACTTATTTTTCAATAAGTACTTCCCTCGTATTCTCCGAACAAAGATGAAGAAAGAGTTTCTTGAACTGAAGCAAAAGGATGATGAATCTGTTGGTACCTATGAAGCAAATTTTACAAGACTTGCAAGGTACGCTTCTGGTATTATTATCCAACCTGAGAGTAAAATAGATCAATTCTTTAGTGGCTTAAAACCAAGTCTTCGAAGGGCGTTATCCAAAAGGGACTTCAATAGCTACGAGGAAATCGTTCGATGTGCTCTCAAAGTCGAGATGGATATTGGAGTAACCCATCAGTCATATGGGTTTGATAAGAAGAGGAAAATGGAATTCAAAGGAAAATCTAAAGAGCACACTGAAAAGAAGACGAGCTTTCCCTTATGCTCAAAGTGTGGAAAGAAACATGGAGGGAATTGTCTAAAAGGGACAAGTAAATGTTTCAAATGTGGAAAAGAAGGTCATCTGGCACTTGAATGCTGCGATGATGGGAAGAAGATGTCTAATGATGCAAACAAAGGAAGGGATACACAGAATGAACCTACTACACTTCAATGTTTCAAGTTCAAGGAGATGGGACATTATGCCAATAAATGCCCTAATCCAAGGGTTGATGATGATGGTCGATGTCAACAAACTCTTAAGGATAAAGACAAAGGAAAGTCACATGCAATTTCTATCAGCGATGTGGAGTACGATAACGATGTGGTGAAAGGTAAACTTACCATCCACTCTAAAGTAGCAAATGATTTATTTGATTCTGGATCCACCCACTCTTTTATTTCTGAAGAATTTTCTAAGGGTATCACCGTATTACCTCAACAATTAGATGTTGAGTTAGCTGTGACAACACCTAATGGCACAACAGTCGCATCAAAAGTTTATAATTCTTCTCCGATCGAAGTTTGTGGGAAAGTGCTTCCTGCAAATCTTGTGATCCTTCCTATAGTGGAATTTGATGTGATTATTGGCATGGATTGGATTTCTTTATATGGAGCTCATATCAATTTCCAAAGAAGGGAAGTCACATTTCATATTCCAGATCAATCTATGATCGTCTATCAATGCAAGGATGAACATAACCTTCCAGTGGAAATTTCTTCCATTTTATGGGTATTGATTCCACTAAATGAAGGTTATTTATCTCAAATGGTTGGTGAGAAACTCACGATTAAGAATATTCCCGTTGTACGGGAGTTTGATGATGTCTTTCCGGAAGAATTACCGGGTCTTCCACCGAATCGTGAAGTTGAGTTTTCAATAGAACTCGTACCGGGTGCTTTGCCTATTTCAAAGACACCTTATAGAATGGCCCCAAATGAGTTGCAGGAATTGAAGAAGCAACTCCAAGAGAATATTGATAAGGGATTCATACGCCCTAGTGCATCACCTTGGGGAGAACCTGTTCTATTTGTTAAGAAGAAAGATGGAACAATGAGACTCTGCATTGATTATCGAGAACTTAACAAGATCACTATCAAGAACAAATATCCTCTCCCGTGCATTGATGACCTATTTGACCAACTACGCGGAGCTCAATACTTTTCCAAGATTGATCTTCGTTCAGGGTATCATCATTTAAGGGTCAAAAGGGAGGATATACCAAAGACGACTTTCCGTACAAGGTATGGACACTATGAATTTATAGTGATGCCATTTGGTCTTACTAATGCCCCTGCTATCTTCATGGATATGATGAATAGAGTCTTTAGAGACTATCTTGATCAATTTGTGGTAGTCTTTATAGACGATATTCTTGTCTATTCAAAGATCAAGGAAGAACATGAAAATCACTTGAGAATTATATTGAAGACCCTGAGAAAGGAGAATCTTTATGCCAAATTTACCAAGTGTGAATTTTAGCTTCAAAAAGTTGCATTTTTGTGTCACATAATCTCAAAAGAGGGGATATCTGTGGATCCAGCAAAAACAGAGGTTATTGAAAGATGGTCGAGACCAACAACAGTAACTGAGATCCGAAGTTTTCTTGGTTTGGCTGGATATTATCGATGTTTTGTGAAAGATTTTTCACGATTATCTAATCCACTCACCAAGTTGACTCGGAAAGGAGTTAAGTTTGTCTGGACGGAAGAATGTGAAGAGAATTTCAAGGAGTTGAAAAGAAGGTTATCCAGTGCACCTGTGCTCACACTGCCTTGTAGTGGAGAAAGGTTTGTGATCTATAGTGATGAATCCAAGAAGGGATTGGGGTGTGTTCTTATGCAAAATGATATGGTGATAGCTTATGCCTCACGACAGTTGAAAATCCATGAGCAAAATTACCCAACACATGATTTGGAGTTAGCTACGGTAATCTTTGCATTAAAGATTTAGAGGCATTACCTTTATGGTGAAAGGTGTGATATTTATAATGATCATAAAAGTTTAAAGTATATTTTCACACAAAAGGAGCTGAATATGCGCCAAAGAAGATGGTTGGAGCTGATTAAGGATTATGACTGCTCAATCCATTACCACCCTGGGAAAGCAAACAAGGTGGCAGATGCATTAAGTCGACAAGACCATGATAGTTTATCCATGATGAGGATCACAAAAGATCCAATATTTATGGATTTACAAAGGATGGATCTTGGAATTATAATGGAAGGGGAAAAATATTATCTTTCTCAAATGAATGTTCAACCATCTAAACATGTGAAGATTTAAGAGGCACAGAAAGAAGATGTCGAGTTACAAAAGAAGGTGAGAAATGTTCCTGAATTCAACCTTGATTGTGATGGGATAATAAAGTTCAGGAATCGGGTTTGTGTTCCTCCCATCCCCGAATTAAAGAAGGAGCTGCTGGATGAGGCTCATAGTTCTTCATTATCTATTCATCCTGGAAGCACGAAGATGTATAGGGACCTGAAAGAGTACTTCTGGTGGGATGGCATGAAAAGAGATGTTGCTGAATATGTCTCTCGATGCTTGGTTTGTCAACAAGTTAAAGCTGAGATACACAAGTCTAAGGGGATGTTACAACCATTACCCATACCCGAATGGAAATGGGAAAAAATCTCTATGGACTTTGTCACAGGACTTCCTAAAACATCCAAAGGCAATAATGCTATCTGGGTCATAGTTGATCATCTTACAAAGTCTGCACACTTCATTGCTATTAGAGAGGATTTCTCTCTGGATCAGCTTGCCCGGATATATGTAAAGGAAGTGGTCAGACTGCATGGAGTACCACTTTCTATTATATCTGATCGGGATCCGAGATTTACCTCGAAGTTCTGGCGAAGTCTTCAGCATACTCTGGATACAGAGTTGAGTTTCAGCACTGCTTATCATCCTCAGACAGACGGTCAGTCTGAGAGAACAATTCAAACCCTAGAAGATATGTTGAGAGCTTTCTCTATGGATTTCAAAGGTGGTTGGGATCAACACCAACCTTTGGTGGAATTTTCTTATAATAATAGCTTTCACTCCAGTATTCAGATGGCTCCTTATGAAGCTCTCTATGGAAAGAAATGCAGGACTCCAACTTTTTGGGATGAAGTTGGGGAAAGAAAGCTATTAGGACTTGATCTCATTGATGAAATGGCAGAAAAGGTCAGATCTATTCAACAACACATAAGAGCTGCTCAGAGTCGATAGAAAAGTTATGCCGACAACCGAAGAAAAGACCTAGAGTTTGAAGTGGGTGATAAAGTGTTCTTACGAATATCTCCCTAGAAGAGGGTTATGAGATTTGGAAAGAAGGGGAAGTTGAGCCCTAGACATATCGGTCCTTTCGAAATACTGGATCATGTTGGGAAGGTAGCTTACCGATTGGCGCTTCCACCGAATCTCTCTCAAGTCCACAATGTGTTCCATGTATCTATCCTGAGAAAGTACATACCTGATCCTTCACATGTACTCAGCTCAGAAGTTGTACCGCTGGAGCAAGATCTTTCTTATGAAGAACAACCGATAGAGATTCTGGATCGTAGTGAAAAAGTCCTACGAAACAAGACCACTCGATTGGTGAAAGTTTTATGGAGGTACCACCAATTAGAAGAAGCTACATGGGAGCTTGAGGATATGATGAGGGAGAGGTATCCTCATCTGTTTGTTGCAAAGTGACGAATTTCGAGGGCGAAATTCATTTTAAGGGGGGTAGAATGTAACACCCGAGACTTTTATGTTATATAAATCATCAAAGGAATCTTTTTCTACACAACACTTGCTTGGATTTCTTTACACGAAATCGCGACCTTCCTCGATAGCTTGCGTCGTACGCATTACCGAGTTTCAATAAACAATGATATGCTATTAAAATATTATTAAAACCAGCCGTTATGAATAGTAATAACCACTTTTTGAAATTTTATAAATTTTATTTTTCAAAATGGACTTCATTTTTGGATTCGGAATATCGAAATTAGCCTAGGGTGAAATTTTTGTATTTTTCTGAAAACTTTCAATTTTTGATGAATAGTGAAACCACTAAGTGGTAGTTAAAAAACTGAATTTTTCATAAAACTGAATTTTACCGCTTCTGTGAGTGGAATTTCAAAAATCCGAGAGACACAGTTGATGTCAGTATGTAAAATGTGGTTCAATGAGATGAAAATAATTTTTTGGTGAATAGTAACTTTTTACTTTTTTTTTACCACGGTTAAAAGTAAATAGGGTAATTAAGGGTAAAGATGATATTATTATTACCCTAACACATGTCCCAATTCTATTGGACAAGTGTAATTCGACGAAAAACAAACTTAGGAATAAAATATGACCATTTAGGCCCACTTGAATTAGATTAGGACATTTATTATTAATTTATTTAAAGAAGGGTTAAAATAGTTAAAATCAAAGTTTAATAACTAAATAATTTTTAATATGGGGTTATACATAAGATAAATTAGACTATAAATATTAATTAGAAAGATAAAAATATTTCCTACATAATGGTATTTTATTTGTAATTTTTAGACATTAAATAATTTAATTTATTTATGACACAAAGATGATGCAGTAATTATCTTATTAATGAAATATTGACATAATTAATGTTATAAACATCAAAATAAATGTAATTTGACACTTTTTATGAATTACACTAATTTTATAGGTTAATATGAAATTTTAGTATTTATTTAATTAACTTTTTTCGAACTAATCATTCTGTTATGATTTTCACAAAAATCAATTACTAAATAGTGTCAAAATTGACATAAAATAGTTTTTAAAACAAATATTATATTAGTAATTGTTATTTTATTCCTAAAAATCTAAGGTTCGGCCAAATGACTTAGATAAGGTTATATATATTAATAATAAACAACTTGGGGTTCGTTTGGCTACTTATAGTAAGTTTATTAACCTTATAGTATAAGAACACAAGAAGACACGGTAAAAGTAAAATTATTTAACTTAATGTTAAATCTAAATGATAAGGTTAAAATAGAAACCTAAACTTCTCTAAATTCTATTGGATGAGAGTATTTCGACCCATCCCCACCTTAGCTTTGAAATAAATCAATTTTGAGCTATTTAAAACCTAACTTGACTTTATAATAAAATAATATTTTTAGTTTTCCCAAAGGTGCCCCTCTCCTCCCTTATAAAAGGGTACCTCCTCCCCCTCTTCCTCACACCACTTTGAGCCTTCAAGCTCGGCAAACCCCTACCAATTCCTCCTCTCCACTTCTCTAGAGACATCCTAGAGGTTCTGGTCTTCTTCAAAGACCAATTTTAGTGCCCTTAAAGAAGGTCTCAAAGAAGCACTTCAAAGAAGAGGTAATGTCTGTTACCGATTCTTTCATCTTTATTTCTTCTTCCACTTATTCTTCTTTAGTTGTTTCATTATGAAGTAATAACATCAGTATCACTCATATACTGATATGTTATTATAATTATGAAACAACCCTATTTCACCATCTATCCATCCTATGGAAAAAGAAATCATTGCGCGTGCGTACGTATGGAATACCGTCTCCACGCCGTGGTGTAATCTATTTTCCACCACCACCTTACTTGGATGGGTATAATGGTGTAAATAATGACTATATATGACTATTATAAAGTAATACAGATTCTGAAATAGTATACATACACTCCAATACAATTCCACGTTCATAGGAACGATATCATCACTCGTGCGTACGTACGGAATACCGTCTCCACGATGGGATGCGAATCGTTCTACATGATCTTCATTTCATAATGATTATATAAATGAATTTAATGAATTAATATGATATATATTACACTAATACCATTCTGGAAATGAGGTATCTATAACCTAAAGAGAAGAATAAGAATTTATTCGACAAGACACGCATAAGAACAAAAAAATTATAAACACCTGAATAACAAGTAGCAATGAAATATTACTACTAAGAAGCTAAGAATATGACCATATATGATATCATAAAAATAAGTATGATTCTGGAATAAGTCAATAACATTATTTAAGTCATTATACAGGAGGTTCGGACACTTACGAAGCCAGACGGACCTAAGGTAAGGGAAATATCACAATCTCATTTTTATCCAAGATTGTTTATACTTTGGTATTTACTGGGGTGTATTTTATCATCCACATCCATGTTTCCTCAATATGTAATATTATTTCCATCCACCAAAAATTGTTTAAATCCAATTTTACCCTTCGGTGAGTTTTTAGTAAAGGATATGAAAGGAATCTTTTGTCATTTTTCGTACGAGGTACTTTTTGACTTTTCCATCAAAAGTACGAGAAGAATGTTTTTTTAGCTTATACGACATGAATGGATTTTTAAAACATTATTTCCAAGAAGCATCCTTTACAAGTTTTCAAGTTTATTTTTAATCAACTTCTTTTAGTTTAAAGTTGTATGACATGTTAAGAAAGGAAAAAAAAATTGAAGAAGAAAGGATATTTTCCTCAAGAATGGAGTTCAAGTGTTTTATCAAAATTATTTTCCATCTAAGACAATAAAGGGTTCTGTTTCTATCCCTATTATTACATTTATTTGATTATGTTGTGATGGAATTATATTTTTATGAATTCCTTTATCTTATATGATTTGTTTTATGATGTCACGATGTTTAAGATTCCCATTTTTATTACATGGGTTATGCAATGATGTATGATTTATGATTTTGTGGCACACATAAGAATGGTATCATTATGAGATGGGTGGGACCTATATCTCCCTCCAATGCATTGGGTAAAGATTTTATATCTCATGATATAGACATGGCTGGAACGGTAGGTTATACCGGTTCAGTTAAACAGGACTGAAACTCGGGTGACTCGGTTCAGAAAGGGAATTTGTCCACTAAGATAGTCTTGGCAATGAGTCTTGACTAACAAGAAATGATTCTCTATGATTATGTGTGTATGCCACAAAGTTTCATGTTTTAAGTTATGATTATTGTGATTACATTTCACTGCCATGATTTATCCCATGTTATGAAATTATGATCTCTTTTGCAGGTTAAGATTTCCAAAAGTTATGTGCTTATATATATGATGTGATTGATATTTCTTTTTTTTACCCTTACTGAGAATTTGAGCTCACCCTTTTGTATGTTTTATTTCCCCAGGTCATGAAGAAGGTTATTAAGTAGAATATGCCAAAAAGGGACTCTAGATATGATGAAATAAATGGGAGGAAAAGTAGATGCTTTATGAACTAGTTGTTTATGTTTCCCAGTTTCTAAAGACACTATACCTATACGGGACTTTCTTGGTTTTGTTATATGTTGTAATAAGTGTGCTTCAATTCTGAAGTAATAACAATGTATGTAAAGTATGAGTCGTTATAATTTGTTTTATAATTTTATCATTATATAGATAGCTATGTTTTCATTCATTCAAGAGGTTCCTTAGGGAATGGTATGATATAAATCTTATGGTGAATGCATTGGGGTTAATCAGGTGAGGGTTGGGGCCCAAAATTATATGACCCCTTGATGCATTGACAAGTCACAAGAGAGAAAATGGGTTTGGTTTTGGTGTACACTTCTTCCCATAATAGGATAGTGTCTAAGAACAAGGAATTGAAAGCATGTTTTCATATATGACATTATTCATTACATCATTATGAGATCAATGATTATTATTATCCATTATTTCATTTATTTTCCTAGAAATAACATTACCTCAGTTTTAGTTGATTATGGATTCATATTTTCCATTTATTCCTACCATATCACTTATTCCATGTTTATGATATAAAATCTTCCACTGTATTTTATTCCTTACTTACCATATAAGCTTAACCTTATTTATTTTCATTTATTAAGGAATACTAGAGGAGAACTATGTATAAATTTCAAGTACATGATGTAAGGTCTAATAATGTTCTTGAAATACATTCATTTTGTATCTTATATTTTTAAATGTAATATATGTATATATATAATCTTAAAGTAATAATAAATTGTTGGAACCTTTGGGAACTCTTTTATTTTGTACCCAAAATGTAATAGAACTACCAACTATAAGCTTATAGTGTCCAAGATGTTACATTCAAGGTGAATTTTCACTTGGTATTAACACTTTACTTGAAATTTCACATGGTTCTTGAACTTCAAAGTATTATTAAATTTTTTGAAGAATATTTTTAAATAAAACGCTATGTTTAAAGTGTTTTGACACCATTTGGGTCATGAAACAATTAATAAGTATGGTTTTGAAATTCTTTAGGTTTGGATTGGTGTTTTCAAGCAATGATTTAAATTTCTAAATGTTTTTAGAAAATGCTGAAAGTAGTGTTTTTAAATATAGTGTGAAGTTTTAAAATGACTTGACCCTATTTGGGTATTTTTTCAAATTAGAAAGGGTATTTTGATCCCATTTGGGAGTTTTTAATGGAAAATGTGGTGGCCCTTTATTTTTTTCTTCCAAATGTATTTGAGTAAATTTCATTGAAAAGTTATTTATAAAGGGATTTCAAGGGTTTGGTTTTAAAAAATGGATTGTTTGTAGGTTTCAAACTATTGAGGAATGAATTGGTTTTCTGAGTCTTTTTTATAATGTCTTGTTTGGTAATTTGAATTATTTTATAAATTGTACATGTGTGTGTGTGATCCTCTTGACACCCCTTGTTTTATTATGACCCCTTAGGGAGGGATATTTCTTGAGGATTTATGTAAAATAAACTGTGGGTCATGTTGTATATTTTATGTGATATGAATGAGATTTGGAGGGTATATTCCTTGTGAGGATGTTGGAGGTGAGTTTATATTTAATTATTTTGATATATTGATGGTTTTGATTTCTTACCTCCATTTGATATTGTTCATGGGAGTCCTAGGGAAATATGTAGAGGTAGAGTTAAGTGAAAACCCTAGTAGAGAAAATATGTCGATTTGGGTGTGTTTCCTAGCTACTTTAATATGGTTAGTATAGAAGTGGAAGTGGACCTTGTGATCTAGTAATCTTCTTGTACTTGTGTAGCATAGTGTATTTCAGGAATTTCATCTATGGTTAGTCTAAAAGGACTAATGGTGGCGTGACAGGTTTAGTAGTTCCATCTCGGGAACCTTATATCCAGTTTAGACCATTGTGATTGAGTCCTAAGAGGTTTCCCATGACACTTGATCCTTTTGTATAGTTTAGGGAATTATGTTTTTTTATAAATTCTTATATACACTGCCATTGATTGTTTATGTAACCATTATTCTATTTGGATATTTTGTAATGTTTTTTTTATTTTTGGTACCGTGTATTCTTACTCTTGTCTGAGTGGTGAGTTTTTTTCACTTTCAAATTGATTTATGAAAATTATTTGGAAATTTTTTTATAAAATAAAAATTGGTGTGATTTTTAAATGGTTATCTGAGAAATATTTTTAAAGTAGACAAATGGGTTTTTTATTTTTTTGGTGGTTTCTAACTAAGGGTTCTCTTTTCGTTTTTAAGGGTGTTTGTAAAATGAATTTTTTACTTCTAAGCTTATTTATTTTATAATAAGGCGTATAAGTTTTCAAAACGTTCCAAGACCCTAGAAATGGAATTTCAAATTATTGGTTTCATTTAAGCTGAATAGATGAATTTTTTAAATGTGTGTGTTTGTTTTGGTTTTTGTAATCTTATTTATTGAAAACCTATTTTTAGTTTTATTTCCAAACTAGCATAAAATAGACTATATTTTATAATAATAAAACAAACTCTATGATTCTTACCTATTGGTCTTGTCTTCTCTCACACCTAGTATATACCATTCAATATATCTACCTATTATGGTTTCATTTTAGGAACCTTGGATTTGGTCTCCCTCGTGTTAGGATGAAAAATGTATGGATTGGGATGTAAAGTGCGATTGTCGGTCAAATGGAGGTTTTAGGTAGCATTTTTATTTTCCCCCAATTTGGGTTGTTTATATACTAACTCTTCTTTTACCCTCAATGTTTAAAGGAGTTTTTTTTATTTTTTTATTTTCTTCTTCCCACTTATGTATGTGATTCTTCCTTCTTTATTATTAGTTTCCACTTTATTCCTTTTATTTACAGTTCTTTCTCTGATTTGGTTATGGTATCATTGAGTAGTTATTTTATCAAGGGTGAATTATTACCTATGATTATTTTATGAGACACTGGAACTAGTTTCTGGAATGATATGATCTGGAACACACTTCTAGTATGACTCAGATCAGTTTGGGTGTCCAATTGATGGATGACCCAGGATGGTTTGTGACATGCATATACAGTTTTTTATTCACTTTGTTATATATATATATATCATATTTTTTTATGTAATTAGGTAAAACCAATCACAACCCATAATTCTCATAAATAATTGTCTTCTCTCATAATTATTTTTATAACCAAGATATGAATTGAAAAATTATTCTTAACCTTTATACAATCATGGTTTATTCACACTTTTATTATATACACTTTTTTCATTATTTATATACATATTTCATGCATGTTAGTGTCTAAATTACAATTAATATTTCTACATTCAATTCATAACACAATCAAACTACTCTAATTAATTACAATATTAATTTCGTTGATGGTGGAAAATATAAATGTTCCCAAAATTATGATATGTCTTGAGAGAGGGTAAATTAGTATAGAGAGAACTTTATTTTTACCCTTTTCTTTTATCTCCTTATTTTATGGATTTGTTTCACTTAAATTGGAACAACTTTTAGCCTTATGATCAGATATAGAGTAGAAAATTTAAACACACTTGAAAAAAATGATATACTTGGTTCACATTTAATATAATGATTAATCTATGGTGTAATATGAGTTCACCACTCCTCACTTATGTACATGTTAGAATCACTATCTACGACTCATATCAAATAAATCAATTTCATTTTCAACATTTTGTAAATAATAATAATTAAAGTAATAAAACTTAATAAAAATGTGCATCTTTGACTATCAATGTTCCTTTAAACTACCTATGAATCATTACCTATAGAAAAATGTCATTTAATCATCTCCCATTATATTCCTTAGTCTTTTCTTTAAGGATTGAGTCATTTTCACTACTTCCTATAAGTATTTTTCTCTAAAAAAGTGACATTTTAATATTCATTAGTTTCCCTTAACTATTTTGGGATAGTGTTTCTTGAGAAACTTCCCTTAACTAAAAAAACCAATAAAACTCAAAATTTTAAAGATATTTTTTATTCTTGGAATGTGAGAACTTTCTTTATCATTAATCCCTTTGTATTTAATAAGTTAAATCAAACTATATTCTTCTGTTGGTTGTATCAAAGTGGTTATATATTTTTATATAATATTAGATACGTTTCTTTGGTCAAAAACCAACACATGCATGGTCTTCTTTAAATATTTTAGAAATAAATGCTGATATTATTATAAGGCTGTTAGGATAGAACCACCACTTTCAACTACTAATTTTTACTTTTGGTGCTCCCCTATATCATAAAATTAAATCTTATTGTTAAAATCCAATTTCAAGTAAGAAAGTATCCTTTTAGTATTCATCAAAGAAGAAAAAAAGTTGAAATGATACTGTTTCTGACACTTTTGCCAGGGTGGGCGCATCCGTCTTGTTTGAGGATGACGGTGCTGTTTGTCACCCCACATTCCCGCTTTAAAAAGGTGGGCGACATCCGTTCCTTATCCAGAGACGTTTTCTCTTTGATCTAAATGAGATGATGGGGTTTCAGTTCTTCATTCTGTGGATTCCTCCTCAGAACTAGTCACCTAGTCTGGGTCTCCCTTATAGATTTAATACGTTGTTTGTGAAACTCTTCCTAGTTCCATATCTTCATGGACACCAGTTAATTACACTACTTTTTCCAGGACATTCCAAAGGGTCTGGTTAGGGAAGCAACCTTCGGTCAGGGGATTAGTCACGTTGGAAATCACTGGCATGTTTGGATGCTAGGACACTCACGCGTCTGTGTTTATTCCCCTTATTATAGGGATTCTTGAGGGCGCGGAAGCCCGAGGAATCCCACATCGAACACGGGGAATGCTATTCCATAGGCATGTATCTGAGGTCTTCCTCAGTTTCCCATGTTTATCACATGGTATGCCGCCAGTTTAACATCTAGCAGAGATGGATCAGACTGATCGTAACAATGATTAGAGTGGATCAGATGGGTGCAACCCGTGGAGGGAACACTAATGTTGGGACCAACGTGTGGTTAGCTTCCCAATTGTTGTTAAGGAGAATGGGGAATGAGGTGGCATGATCCCACTAGGATGTGGCAGCCCGGGTAAGAACCAAAATGGATTATGGATGGTTAAGCGAAGTGGGTGGAGAATGAGATGAACTCGACTTGAGGACGACGGTGATGTTGGGCTTGAGCCTTGAAGAGAATTTCTACATATCCCCATGAAAGGGAATCAAAGTCCATGTAGTTCGGTGGGAAGATGGGACACCTGAGGAGGAGACCCTTGATAATGGATGCATGGATGGGACCTGGAGGAAATAGAACCTCTAGGTTGGGTCATGACCTTCCTGAAACACATAGGCTCGAGGGAGATATTAGGATGATACATGAGTGATGGGATTGAACCCCAGGGAGGCTTCCTACATATCCCTATGGCAGGGAATCAAAGTCCACGTAGTTCATCTGAAGATGGCTTACCGTCAAAATGGATTAACAATGACTTATGACTGAATGGGGTTGACAATGACTTACTGCTGAATGGGGTTGACAACGGTTTACTGCTGAATGTGGTTGACAACGGATTAATGCTGAATGGGGTGACAATGGCTTACCGCTGAATGGGGTCCCAATGGATTACCGCTGGATAGGGGATGCAGTTTTACGTCATGTAGGATGAAAAGGGGGCATGCGGTTTAACATCATGCGGGATGAAGGTTGTCCGATGTGAAGAGGGGTCAAAACCAATGGGTGTTGGGATTGAACCTCAGGGAGGCTTCCTACATACCTTTCCTTGGAAAGGATCAAAGACCACGTAGTTCAGAAGGGGTGTTTGGTGAACCGACGTGAAGATGGTCGGGACCAATGGATGATGGGATTGAACCTCAGGGATGCTTCCTACATACCTTGCCTTGACAAGGATCAAAGTCCATGTAGTTCAAGAGGAGTGGGCGCCGACGTGAAGGGGGGTCAGAACCAATGGGTGTTGGGATTGAACCTCAGGGAGGATTCCTACGTACTTCTCCTTGGCAAGGATCAATGACCACGTAGTTCAGGTGGGTCTGGGGAACCGATGTGAAGATGGTCGGGACCAATGGTTGTTGGGCTTGAACCTCAGGAAGGCTTCCTACGTACCCTGCCTTGGAAAGGATCAAAGACCTCATAGTTCGTGGTTTGATTTGGGGCTTACACTCTAGGTTTCCCGGAGAGGATTTCATGTTCTATGATTAAACTAATCCCATGTGAGTCATGATCGGTGTGAGAAACAAGAGATAGAAAAGACCTGACGATCACGTCGTAGAAGGTGAATCCGTGGGACGTAGAGTGGGGATGATGTGTAGGTAGCAGACCAATAAATAAATAGGGGCTTACGCGTGGTCTGCATCTCATAGAGGAAATAGGGGCTTACATGTGGTTAGCAACCCAAAGAGATGGATATTGGGAATTACTCCAGGGTGGAGGCCCGGGTGGTGAAAAAGCCCAGTGGGAGAGGGATTTGGCACCCAGGAAGAGAGGAGTAGGGGGCTTCCTCCTACAGGAAAGTCTAGGGGCTTACACCAGGGTGGTTTCCCTGTCCCTATAGATAGACGCCACTCCGATAAAGAGGATCTCATTCCATGTGAAGAATGATCTCACTCCTGTAGAGACCAGTGGGCGTAGAGAATGTCTGAGACAGGGAACCCCGTGTATGAGACATAGGGTGAGGTCACAGTTTAACGTCATGTGATAAGGACGATGGAACATGGTAGTTTAACGTCTTGCAGCTCAGATGAGTTGGGTGCGCTCCACACCCCTAGGACTTACATAACAAATACCCACCCTCCCTTGGGGGAAGGAAGGCATCGACACTGCCGTAGTTGAGGGGTGTCGATATGTGATCCCATTGGGGGTCCACGTTAGCATAGCTATGCGAATAAGAAATATCCATTAGCATGTCTATGTGAATAATCATGAGGAAATTCAATGCAATGGAAATCATTGCCCAAGGGACTTTGAAATTGCTCCGTGCAAACCTAAGGGGCCACACCAAAAAAGAGCATGTGATGCAGGTGTGTCGCACATAAGAGAGGCTCAAAAAAGGTATCTTAAGGTGAGGGAAGCACATGGAGCATGCGTAATATAATGATCCAGGGAAAGATAGGGGGTCCATATACAAGATTCATGGTTTTCATTCAAGACGAAGAAGTTGTATGCAAGAGGTACGAGTGGCGTGCAAGACGGAGGGGTTGCGCGCAAGATGGACAATTTGCGCGCAAGTTGAACTGGTGGCGCGTTAGCCCGAGGGGCTGCGCATGAGACAGATGGTTTCCATGTAGGTTGGATGGGTGCACGCAAGATCTCTTGATGTAGAGAGAACTAGCATGCAAGATGGGAGCCCTTGCATGCAAATAACTTCGGGAAGAAACGAAATTCACGAGGATCAGAGGGCCCGTCTGAAGGCACCCCCGGGGGACCTATCGTGAAAAAACCAATACCTGAAGGCTATGGGTTTTTCATGTGGTCACGGAAGACGATGTTTTAATGCATCAAAGCATCTCTTCATCTTCGGTTACCCCTAGAAGGGCGGGGATATAGTTCGTTTTATAGCCAGAGTCCTCGGAGTGGCACGCAAGAGCCTGGCATGCAAACTCCTGTCGGTCGTCGGCTTCTGCGTGTAGAGGGGACCAGATGTGCAAATGCCCACTCTATATCGCCTTGTGCATGGACACAACGTCAGGCACACAAACACCCATTCTCTATCACCTTGTGTGGAGAAATGGGGTCGGGTGCGCAAATACCCGTTCGACGTTGGCTTCGACGCAGAAACGGGTCGGCCAGGAAACACCTGTTTGACGTCACCTTAAGCTCGGAAACAAGGTGGGGCACAACCAGTTGAGGAGGACGGTGCTTTGTCCACAGATGGAAATGCCGATGAAAAAAGTGTTTTCACACCGGAATTCCTCTTGCGCGCATCTCTCCAATCTTTCACGCGCCCGATGCGGCCCTTCTACCAATTTCAGCGTCAAAAAATCCCCCCCTCATAATTGGAGCCAAAAGGGAACCTGAAGTTTGGATTCTGAGTGTATGCCAAAAAATAGAAGACATCTTCGATGGCGCGCAGAAACATATTTTGCACGTGCAAGATTGTTGTGCATGCGCGGAAGATTCTTCAGAGCTTTATAAATAGGTCGATCCCCTAGGAACTACTTTGAATTTTTCTAAACGATGGGATTTGTTGCTCTCGCACGCGAAAACAGTACTGATCCACGCATAAGATTCTATGACCGATGTCAGGTTTTGTGCGCCATTGAAATTTTTTATGCACGCATCGACCTTCTTTCACGCCACTGCCACTTTTGCGTGCCAAATATTCCTTCTTTCACACTGATCCCTTCGAAGTTCTAAAAATGGACTCTCAACAGACCAACACCGAGATGGAAGTTGCCGTTGTTGCAAGAAGAACCCAAATGATCACGAACCCTTATATTCTTCGTGCGAGGGTGGTTGTGTATGATAACTAAATTCATTTTGACATGCTTATGCAAGATCAAAAGGATTACATCCTGAGCGGTAGCCTGCCGCTATGGAACTTCGATCTTCTGGAAGAGGTGCTGATGCCCGGTTTCGAGATGGACACACCGCGGTCGTGGGTGACACGCGAGGATAGTCTTCTACAATTCCACATTACCAACAACGACCATCCTGCTAGGGAAACATAGAACAAAAACATCTATGTCCTAAATCCGAAGACCAGGTTGGTTGCGGTAAGTGATCCAGTTCCTAAGGAATCTCCCGCTATTTATGCAAGTACTTTCATAAGAATCATTACTGATGAGATGAAGGGCTGGTAGGAGTGGGATTTCAGATCTGGGGGCAACTTTTCCAATGAACGGGCATGGGAATACTAGGTACGTCATACATGCGATGAATTCGGGCCGGAACTGCAGGCCATTGGGATTTTTGAGGCTGTTTGGACGTCTCAATTCCACTTTTACTGATAGTAGGAATTGGTAGCAGAGTAGTTTAGTCATTGGTCGCCCGATACCAACATTTTTCACCTCCATCATGAGGAGGTGGGAATTTTTATGTGGGATGTCCACTATATCGAGGGAATCCCCTTGGAGGGGTATCAGTACGATGAGTTCCTCATGACGAAGAATGTATGGGCGGATAATACTGGCACCCCAATCCTATCATGGCACATGCTAGAGCTTGCTAAAGAGGAAATAAGAATAAAATATATCCTAAAGGGCATACCCTATTCAGGGTGGTTTAGTCTATTCCTGACCCAGGACACGACCGTGAAGATTCCAGGCCGAGGGAAGCAATGCCCGAACACATCTCATAGTGGAAAAGAAGGATCATATTTAAATATTTTGGAGATGGGAGAGTATCGATCATGGGGATTTTTCATCAATGAAGGTTGAGACCTAAATTTGCGATATGCTGGGTTCCTCACTGCGTTCTTGAGCGGATGGTTGTTACCTAGGAGGGACATGAGGATGGGAGTTCGCTCGGGGACTCTAGTGATGGATGGAATTATGGCAGCAAAGAACAAGGTTAATCTAGGGGTACCAGTGTACGTTAGGATATACAGTATTCTAGGGCGCATTTTGAGGGGAAGTACGCCCAAGAGGATATGTGGGCTGTTCCAGATTCTCCACGGTTGGGTCGCAGCCCACTGTGGTGGGTAGACTTCTTGAATTCCATCCGCCCCCTTGTTAATGGTATGTGGCCATCCCTCTTGAACATTGTTGGGATCCTCCCATTGATGCTCATGGATGATGGAATCAAGCTGAATATCGGCAGTAACACTCACTTCAACTTCCACCCATTCTGAACCCCAGTTGCCCAAATGGTAGATGATGGGAGGGGTCCACTGAAGCTGAGAGAGTACCTGAAGTTCATCTGGGGTGGCATGGTGGTGGCCAAAATTGATGATAAAATCTTATGCAAACCCTATGTGTTGACCAGGGTCACCAGGTAGTTCAGGTGCATGCAACGGATTCCCAAGAAAGTATACAAAGAGGTTCGGGAAGAGAGACATCCCTACATTCTCTGCCAGTTGTGGCTTATGTACATGATGGAAGGCCTGGGAGAAATCATCACTCTTCCCCTCATCGATGTCAGTGTCAGACTATCAACAGATTATGCCGAACACTAGATGAGAATGTACCCTGAGGCGATTCTTTGGAAATGCATTCGACATATCAAGCCAACTAGTGCAAAGCATGAAGAGCAGGAATGTAGACGAGGTGCCACGAGGGAAGTGAGGAAAATAATGGGTTAGGTGGCTAGAATGGCGCAGACCGGTACTTCATCAGCAGGGGTAGCGCAGACCGAGAACATGCCTCTACCCTCTAGGGAAGGGTGGTCTCGTGCACGGTCTCGGGGTCCGACTAGGGAACTCCCAGGAAAGCAACTCAGGTACCTCTTGACACCATCCACCGATGCTATCTTCCCTTCTCTGTGGTCTTCTTGGATAATGTTGTGACAATCCATGTCCACTGAAGAGTTACGGCGAAGGTTGATATGCACTGGGCTCAATCAGTTAGACATAGGGTGCATCCAGATATTGGATAGAGTAAACTTCCATCGCCAGCATGCATAACTGACAACCATGGACATGTACGCATTCTAGAAGGGGCGGTATGAAGAACTGCATCTCCTGGTGAAAGTAATGCTTGGCCAGGAGCATGACCCAGAGTGGCTTCCATCCGAGGATGAAAGTGTAGAGGAGGAGGAGGAGGAGGAGGAAGAAGAAGAAGAAGAAGAAGGACTGGAAAAAGAGGACCAAGTTGAGGGTCTTGGTGGTGAGGGGCCTTTAGAATCCCCCACTCACCAGAAGAGTTCCTGGGAGAGTGGAAAAATCATTGGATCCAATGCAGAACTGGTATAATAGCTTGAGGTATGGTTTAAACCTTGTACTGGCCTTCATATTTTCATAGTCTCAATCCATCACCCAAACCCTGTCCTATTTAGGAACACATTGGTGAGGGTCTCTAGGAATCCTTCCCCACCGGGGGCGTGGATACACCTATGGAGAATGAGGAGCAACCTCGGGGTCCATTCCTTGGGACTGGGCATAACGGGGCATCGATTTTAGCTGGATTAGGTGATAATTAGCTAGAAGGAGAGCCCCTGCCATCCCCATTGTCCATGAAGATCCAACATCGATAATCGAGTTGACAAGTGCTGAAGGCTTTCTCATGGAGGGGGCCCCCACCATGACACAGGCATTGGACACCACTTCACTTGGATCCTATAAGTCCTTTCTCGTTGTTTTTCCCTCTTTGCTGGAGAATTTAGTTAATCAAGATACGGATTCCTGATGTAGTGATCGCAAGGTTGGAGGCACGAAAAACCGTTGAGTCTGGGACATCTGTAGGAGCGGGATGGGTAGTGACCACATTGGAATTTATAGAAGAAACCATTATAGGAGACCCTACCCTGGTACTTGGTGAGCCGAAGATCGCAATGAGGGATGGTAATGCCTCTTGGGTGGAACTTTAGCCCGAAGAGAGCGAAGTCGCTGACAAGGTGGAGGTTCCCAAAGAAGACCCTACAGCTGAACTCCTCGCTGATTTCCCTGACTATTGGCTTGCAGATACTAAGGAGATAAATGATTTTGATTCGGAGGTAGTCGATGAGAGCCATATGATGCAGCGCAAAGGGTGGAAGTGTATCAAGTGCTTTCTTGGTCAGCCTCATACGGAATGGATAAAAAATATGGGATTGGTCCACACCTGGATGAACTTTCACTATGATGGAGGGGTGGATGCTCAAAATATTCATTCGATAGTCCGCGACTACATGGCCGAGAATCTAGGTGAGAGCGGCCGATGCTCTGACATTTCTCGGTGTCAGAAAGATTCAAGGATTACCGAAGCATTCTTGAAGGAGGAACAAGAGGTCCGAAACCTTGAAGAACAAGCAAAAGAAAAGGAGGTATTCATTGAAAACTATTCTGATCTTGTTGAGCAATTGAGGGCCCAGCTGGTGGACGCCCAAGAGCAGATAGTGGAAGTGAGTCAACAATTGACTGCACTCCAAACTAAACAGGTGCAACCATAGGCTAGGGTCAGTGAACTATGCTCTGTGGTTGCTAATGAAGAGTAGGTTCTTAGGGGGAGGGAGGCAATCCTGGAGGCCACAATCCAAAAGGTAGCGGTGCTAGAGCGATTTATCCAAGATGCTAATCCTTAAGGGCCCTATTTTGGTCAAACTCATAAACACATTTCTTTTCACTACCTCTCATTCTGAACTTCATGTATGAATGGATTTATTTACTTGTTCGTCTAGTTCAATGCATTTCAACCACAATCATGAAATAAATAGAAATCCATTCCTAAGATCACATGGGTCTTTCCTGATGTGAGAAACAAGGGATCCTCACACTATTACTTCATTTGAATACAGGAATTCCAACCAAGCTTCGGGCACTAGAGTTTTGAACAACCAACTCAGATTTCTGGGAAGAAATGGGAGAGGCCCGATTGGAGGACAAGGACCTTAGAACAATTAATGTGCCGCCCTTCCAATGTGCTCTAGCGCATAAGGTGGTAACTCCAGGGGCATTATAATTAACCTATATATAGGGGATTATAAAGTGTGAATCACGATACCCTAGATTCGGAACACTATAAGGGTTGTATGAGAATAAAGAATGAATGTTGACCGTGTTTGAAACACAATATCCTTATTACGTTAGCCTGGAATGAGAATAAAAAATGAGGGATGACCACTAACTATGTTTGAAACATGGGGTCTGACTCGAAATGTCATCCATTAGCCTTATGGAACATTATCCCAAGATAGTAAGTGAGCCATAGGTCGAGCATCCAAACTGTTAGGGGGTTCTTTTAGACGTGAAAGAGGATGGGAGTCCGAATGAAGGGAACAAAAAGAGTGGAGTTGAAGTGATGGGTTGTTCGAATGGATTCCAACGCTCTTGAAATAACATCACCATTATGAAGGAACATTAGGTGGGCATATCCGTCTGATCATGGATCAAGGATACCTCCGAGCAGGACCTCTTTGGCAAGGGATTTGGTGCATCCCATGACTAACATGGGGAATCCTGAACTTGTTCAGGGTAGAACCGCAGTTTAGTGTCATACATCAAGGACATGTGGGATCATGTAATTTAACATCATATTATAGGATGATGGGTGAAAGGGGAGATCCCAGGAAGGGAATATGTGGTGCGGTAGCTATAAACCCGGTGTGAATGAGGACATAAGGAGTCTGCACCACACCACGTATCCCTGAACAAAAAGGGACAAAGAGTGAAAGTTAGGCTGGGCCCAAATCAATGTGCCCAGAAATTCCTATGTATCCCATTAGTATGGGAATCAAGACATACGTAGTTCTGAAGGCACAGTTTAACATCATGTGGGATGAAGTAAGGCATTTTTGGCATGGCTGCACCAGTAAACATCCTACCAGAACTAGTAAGCCCACATGAGTCGTGCTCGATTAGGGAAATAAGGAGTAGTGATGGGCTTTCCTAGCACAGGAAGACACATGTTAGGAGTGGTGGGATGCTAGGTGAATGATTTCCCAATGATTCTGACTTGCCTATATAACATACCTAGGTGTGTGGAGGAGTAAAGCTGAGTATGTGGGAATTCCACTTGAACATAAGAAAGTGGAAATATGGGAATCATGGTGCTCGAGATCTGGACCACAATGATGGTGGCATGACGATAGGGGATAACTGTTGACCATGTTCTAAACACAGTATCCACATCGCATTATCCTGGAATGGAGACGGACAAATGAGGGTCGACCGCTGACCATGTTCGAAACACGGGACCTGTTGCAAATGTCGTCTATGGTCCTCAGGGATGTTGGACCAAGATGGCAGGTAAGCTAGTGTGGCATGAGACCAGGCCGCAAAGGGGGTCCCTTTAGACATGGAGGTGGATGAAGATCCAAATGAAAGGCTCATGAATTTTGGACATGGAACAAGGGGAATGTCCCCATGAAAATTCCATACTTCGGGATCTTTGTCAAAACACGTCTGAATACGACTATAAAATTTATTAGATAGAGGGGGTCGAGTCCCTTCCCTCCAAGGACAAGGGTCCTGAGGTTTCACACTTCCAGCTTAATGGTCGTAGGATAAACCATTAAGGGGGATTAATTTAATGGACTGTGCGTAGGGTGGTGAAGTATCCAAACCCAACACATAGTTCCCATAGGGATATCTTAGTTTAGGGTTTTAGAACTCAGAACGGATGGAGAAAATGCATGGGAGGATCATGGCGTAGCCATTGAAAAACCCGACATGAATGAGGACCCACGAGGTACTCACCACACCACACATTCTCAAAAGAGTTCGGGCTGAGGGGTTGAAAGAGAGGGGACAATATTTTGGATTCCTGGGGCTGGACCCAGAGACAATGTGTCTAGGCGTTCCAACATATCCCACAAGGATGGGAATCAAGCCGTACATAGTTCTACAAGAGACACGGTAGGATAACAGTGTCAGAGATAATGAGGTTGTGTGTGTCTGGCCATTGCACCGATAGAAGCGGTATTTGATAGATCTTGTCTATCCTTTAGGATGAATGTGTTTTTTTAAGAGATGGACCTAGGATATAAAATACAAGTATGCCACAGGAATCAAGCCATATGCCAACATTGACAAATGGTATGGTGTGTGACCGATACCAAACATGATGCCCCCTCGAGTGAGGATATCATAGTACAGTGCCGTGTTTCGTCTTGCGGCCAGGATGATAATGTCATAGTTTAGGGTCATGTGATGGGACCAACCATGCATTTTAACATCCTCAAGTATAGACGCAATAGTTTAAAGTTATGTGGGACAGGAAGTAAGAGGGGATAACTCTTAGAAAGGGGTGTACGTGGTGCAAATAATGCAAACTTGATGTGAATGAGGACATAATCCCATACCACGCCACGTAGTCCCATAATAGTTAAAGCCCCAAAGGCAGAACAGAAGAGATAAATTAGTGGAACTCAAGATGGACCCAAAGAAAAGATGTCTAGGCATTCCTACGTATCCCATGGGAATGTGAATCAAGATGTACGTAGTTCTAAAAGAGATCTTAGTTTATGGTCTTAGTGGTCAGACCATAGAGGACCGAAATCCAACCAAGTAAGTGTGGACCTCAACCCGATCCCTAAGCCCATGTGATTCAAACTCAGTGTGGAAAATAAGGGCTGAAGAATTTTTTGAAATACCTGGAACGTATGCTAAAGGGAAGTCAGTTAAGAGCCCCCAAATTATGCCCTTACCACGACTTTTGTCCTCCTAAATTGAAAATGCGCACTGAGGGATAGTTACAGGGGTGTCAAAATTCCATTTCGACATTATGGGGTGGAAAATAATGCGAATCATGTAACCAACATTCAAGGATTGAAGGGGCTGGCGTGACGATGGAGGATAACTGCTGACCGTGTTCGAAACACAACATCCATATCATGTGGCCTGAAATGGGAACAAAAAATGAGTGTCGACCTCTGACCATATTTGCAACGTGGGACTTGTATTGATTTGTTGTCTGAAACCCCCAAGGATGTTGGCCTGTAATGGTAGGAGATCCCTTAGGCCTATCATCTATGCCATTTGGGGGTCCCTTCGGGTGTGAATGATTATGGAAGCCCAAATGAAGGGGAACATGATGCCTAAAAAATGGGAAAAAGCATTTCCATGTAGAATCTGACACTCTGGGTTCTAGACTAGAGTACTCATGGGTGAATTGGGGAATCGCCGAAGATGGAAGAGGGACTCAACTCAAGGGTAGATGACTCAAAGAGACAAAAGCAGATAAAGGGAGCGAAGTCCGCTCAGGAGGGAAAGATATGTGGCATGGTTGTTATAAATCCTATGTGAATGAGGACATGAACCCATACCACACTGTATAACCCTCTTCTAGAAGAACATGTGCCAAGGGTCCAAAATGATAGGGAGGTTTCTAAGAGATGGGGCTGGACCCAAAGTCTAAAAATTCAAGCGGTCCTACGTATCCCATTAGGATGAGAATCAAGCCACACAAAGTTCTAGAAAAGGGATGATGAAAATAAGGGTCAGATACTCCAACTAGGGTCATGTATGGAATGATGAGTAACCCGTTGTGAATTAGGACACAATCACGCACCACACTGTACAACCCTAGGCGAGAACTTGGTCCAGGGCCCCGAAAAGGACAAGGGGCCTGAGGTTGAGCCATGGACATAATTTCATGCCCAACTTGCAGTTTAACATCTTGCAGTGAGGATGAAGATAGGGGTAAGGTATCTCATCTGGGGATGTGTATGGCACGACGATTAACCTAATGTGAATGAGTACATAATCCTGCACCACACTGTACAACCCTAAGTGAGAACTTCGGCTAGGGGCCCGAGAAGGCCATGGGGCCTGAGGCTGGGCCATGGACAGCATGTCATGACCAGCTTGCAGTTTAACGTCTTGCAGTGAAGACAAATATAATCTTAGTTTAGGTTCATAGATCTCAGACCGTATATTCCTAGTTTAATGTCATATGTGTGGGATAGAGATACTGAATCATTGTACATATGGTGGACCACAAAGAAAAAATGATTATAGTGTACAATTGTTGACCAGGTTCGCAACACATGACTTGTATCAACTTGTCACTCACAATCCTTGAGGGCGTTAGCCACGGTAAGAGAGCCATTTGGGCCGATCATCCATTCCATTCGGGGCCCTTTTGGATATATAAGGTGATGGAAGACCAAATGATGGGACTTACAAAGCGTGGTAGGGCCCATGCTCGTGAGACAGGTGATAAATAAAGGGAGGGATGTCTCAAGGGGATATGTGTGGCATGGAGAAATAGCCTGACATGAATGAGGAAATGAGTCCGTATCGCACCACACAGTACTAAATGAGAACTTGGGCTAGGGGCCCAAAGGACTCGAGGCTTGGGTGTCCCGACCAACTATATCTATACAACCTCTCATTCGGGCATTGCCTTCACAACTCCTAAGACCACGTGAGAAATGCTTAGTGTGGGAAACAAGGAGTAGGATTAGGCCCTCCCCATCCCAAAAGGGTCTGACAGCTGGAATTACACACCCGCTCGAAGTAGACTGATATTTTGAGAGACAGTGGGGAAAAATGAACCACTACATTCCATGTTTAGGACATATGGGTATGGTGAAAACAACAAAGGATAGCTGCTGACCAGATTTGAGATACAACATCTATATCGTGTAACCTGAAATGGGAACAAAAAATGAGCATCGACCGCTGACCATATTCTCAATGCGGGACTTTGTATCAATTTTTTGTCTAGAACCCTTGAGGACGTTGGCCCATAATGGTAGGAGAGCCATTAGGCCTAGCATCCATGCCATTTGGGGGTCCCTTCAGGTGTGAAAGACAATGGAAACCCAAATGACGGGGTGCATGGAAAATGAATGAACCCATGCAATTTCAAATGAAGTTGGATAGGAGAAGAGACATAGATCTTCATGGGAGAGAGATACATGTTAAGGTTATGATGAACTTGACGTGAATGAGGGAAAAGGCCTGTGCCACACCATGTGTTTCATCCCAATGGAAGGTCCCAATGTTTTGGGGTTGGGCCTATAGATGAAATGTCCAGGTGGTCCTATGTATCCCATGAGGATGGGAATCAAGCCACACGTAGTCTTGAAAAGGCCATGCAGTTTAGCATCATGCAGTAAGTATGTGGGAGGATTAGAAGAACGAAGGAGGGAACATGGTGCAATCATCATAACCCTGACATGGGTGGGGCCTTAGAAGCCTACACAATGCCATGTGAGATCCTCCAAAAGAACTATTCCCAGGAGGGGATAGTCAAAGGGGAAACTGAGGCTAGACTCAAGACGAGTTGTCTGAGAATTCCTATGTGTACTATGGGAATGGTAATCAAGCCATATGTAGTTCTTGAGATGTAGTTTAATGTCACGTAGGATGACTCATAGTTTGAGGTTAGTAGGACCGTATAGTTTAAGGTTATGCAGGACCATCATGTAGTTTAGGGTTGTGTGATACCGTCATGCAGTTTAGGGTCATGCAGGACCATTATGAAGTTTAGGGTCATGCAGGACCGTCATGCAGTTTAGGGTTGTGCGGGACCAAACAGTTTAAGGTCATGCAAGACAATACATTTTATGGTCATGTGGGACCCTATGGCTCAAGAAAAGTATTACTTAAGGGAATTGGCATTGGTGGGAGGAGTTATACGCTCACCGTCCATTGTAACCAGCGGGTATGCGCCATTGGAGTAAACCTTGTGAATGATATAAGGTACATCCCATTTGGGTTCCAACTTGGGTGGTTTCCTGCCAGGTATCATTGGTTCCCTCAGGGCTAGTACCAAGTCTCCCTATAAGAAGGAGCAGAGGTGAACTTTCTTTTTGAAAGATTTGGCTATATTGTTCTGATACCTTTCCAGATTGTGCAGGGCACGAAGCCTATTCTCGTCATGTGCTTCCAATTCAGCCTGATGGATTTCAGCTACCTTATCTGGAGCCTTATGGTCATAAAACACTGTGTGTAACAAAGGAAACTGAATCTCGATGGGCAGGACAACCTCAGTTCCATACACCAGGGAATATGGGGTCACCTAGGTTGAATTACGAGTCGTCGTCCGATAAGACCAGAGGGCATTGAGGATCTTGTCCGCCCAACTCTTCTTATTCTAACCAACTATTTTCTACAAAATGTTAGAGTGGGTTTTGTTAAATTCCTCGATCTGTCCATTTGCTTGTGCATGATAGCAGGAGGTATGGTTAGAACGGATTTTGTACCTAGCATAAAATTTCTTCAGCTCAGCTGCTCGGAAGTTTGTTCTGTTATCGGGGAGGATGACATAAAGGACTCTAAATCAGTAGATGATGTTGGAACTCACAAAGTCAACGATGGACCGGGCCTTGACCTCCCTGAGTGGCACTGCCTCCGTCCAGTTATAGAAGAAATCTATAGTTGTCAGGATGAATCTGCACTGGCGAGCTGTCGCCGGTGGATATGGTCCCACGACATCAAGTCCCCATACCGCAAATGGCCAAGTGTACTTGTTGGAGTGGAGAGGCTCTGACGACCGATACATAAAGTTAGCATGAATTTAGCACGCATGGAATATCTTGGAGAACTCGATGCAATCATGGATCCTAGAGGGCCAAAATTACCCCAATCTCTGGATCTGGTGATATAGATTTAGCCCAGTCTGATGAGCCCTGCAGGAACTGACATGAACATCTTGCATGACCTGAGAAATCTCGAATCCTTGAATTCAACGGAGGAGAACCCCATTTAACCCGCACTTGTAGAGGACCTTCTCATGGCCAGGGATATCCTGGAGGGTGAACTTCAATGCGCGGAATTATATTCGCTCGTGCCCGGCCTGATCAGCCGGTAGGTAACCATTTTGTATATATTCGACAAAGGGGGATCTCCAGTCGGGAGTCACTTCAACCACTACATATGGGGGTCCTAATGTGGAGGCTCTGGTGGTAAGATGGATCACCTGCAGTTTTTCATCGTCATCTGGGGAGACAGGAGCAATGAATCTCTGATGTTCCACATGGATAATCAGATCATCCTGCTCGGGTTCTACAAGTGATGCAGCCAGCCATCTAGGGAGTCAGCTCGACCGTTCTGAGATCAAGGGATATGAGTAACTTCTGTCCAAGATGGGAACTGGGCCATTAGCTAGAGAGCGCATTCCAACAATTGTATGAGCTCTGGATTTCTGATGACGTAGTCACCGTTGATCTTCTTGATGACTAGTTCGGAATCCCCTTTCACATGCAAATGGGGCACATCAATCTCAAGGGCTAGCTCGAGGCCAGTGATGAGAGTCTGATACTCTTCCTCATTGTTGGTGTAGCCTTTTGACAAAAGGAATGAGTACAGAATAATGGTTTGTGCTGGGGTAATAAAGATGATACCCAAGCCTACCATATTGAGCCTAAGATCATTGAACCTCCTATCGACGAGGCTTTGGGAAGCACCATCAAAGTGAATCTGCCAGCACATCATGGCTTGGTCTATCAAGAGGATTACATCATCAGGGAAATCGAGATCCAAGGACTGGTCAGCAGGGGACGGATGGGCGGCAAGGAAGTCTACCAATTCTTGCCCCTTAATATATTTCTGACGGACAAACCTGACATCTAACTTCTGGAGAATCACTGCCCACCGAGCGAGATGACCTTTCAACATGGGGAAGTTTAGAATGTACTTTAGTGGGTCTACCTGAGATACTAGTTGTAACTCGTGGTGCTATAAGTAATGTCACAATTTCTGTACTACGAATACCAGTGCAAGGCAGCTCTTTTCGATTTGGGAGTATCTGGTCTCCATATCGAGAAGCATACTACTGAGGTATTAAAGGATGTTCTCTATCCCCTCATTGTTCTTTTGGGTGAGAAGGGTTCCTAGAGATAGTTCCATGGTGGTAACATAAAGTACTAATGGATTTCAGGAGGTGGGTGGAATTAAGACCAGAGGTTGGAGCAGATACTACTTGATCTCCTCAAAAGCAATCTGAGAATCTTTATCCCATTCGTAAGCAGTGCCTTTCTTCATAATCTGAGAAAAGGACATATATTTTCCAACCAGGTTTGCGATGAATCAGCGTTTGTAGGATATGTGGACTTGGAAACCTCAAAGCTCCTGAATATTGCTTAGAGGAGACATTTGGCTAATGGAATTGATCTTCTCTGGTTCGATTTCAATGCCCCTGTATCTGACAACAAATCTGAGAAACTTTCCAGAGGTGACCCCGAAGGCACACTTCAATGGGTTCATCTTCAGGTGACGGGAATGGAGGAAGACAAACACCTTTTCAATGTCTTTGAGATGGTGCTGACGCAAGCGATATTTGACCACCAGATCATCCACATAGAATTCCACCAATTCCCCACAGATCAGCTTAAATATGCAATGCATAGCCCACTGGTAGGTGGCACCTGCATTCTTTAAACTGAAAGGCATGACTTGGTAACAGAAAGTACCTTTCGGTGCCCTAAATGTTGTGAACTCCTCGTCTTTAAAGGTCCATTTGGATCTGGTTATACCCGGAGTACCCATCCATGAAGGAGAGGGCTTGGAATCCAACTGTAGCATCAATCAACAACTCCATCACAGGAAGGGGAAAATCATCCTTTGGACACTGACGGTTGAGATCTCGGAAGTTGATGAAGAATCTGATCTGTCCGTTCTTCTTCCTGACTGGAACGATGTTGGATAGCCATTTGGGGTACTGTAATTCCTTAATGAAATTGGCTCTAATGAGATTATCAACTTCTGCCTCTACCATGGCACCGTGATAAGGGTGCATCTTTCTGGGAGGCTTCTTGAACCCACGATGATTTATAGGGAGACTGAGGTGGTGGACGACTACCTAAGGATATAGTCTTGGATTCTCGTCATAACTCTAGGTGAACACATCATGGTGTTGTTTCAGGATGTTTTTGTACTATTGTTGCTCCTCGAAGGACATAGTGGTACTGATCAATGTGGGTCTCGGGTCTTCCTCGCTCCTGAGGTTCACATGTACCAACTCGTCGACTGTGGTAGTGACGCCCTCTTCAAAGGGAGGGTGAATCCTATAAATCTTCTTCTTCACTTGTGGAGGGTGAATCCTTGGTGGGAGGAGTAACTTCTGAGTCAGCAGATCCTGACGGGAGGCTGCTACCAGCCTGAGCGGTAATGGACACTACATTGGAAGACTCATGTTCTGCCACAACCATAGCGATGAAGGCTGTCGATCTGATCCCATATGGACTTCAGCCAAAGGGGCTGTGTTTGATGATGTTGATGTAATAGTGGCGCGTTGGATTGAGTTGGTTAATTCCAGCTCGGAATAACAATCATGTATGACTTATTGCCGTTGCCATGGGGCGTACATCTTGATACCTTATGGGAGTAGGAAGCTCCGGAATCACCTGATCCGGATTTTTATAGGAGTAGGAGGTGATCTTCCGGCATCACTTAGACTTGGGAATGTGTTTCCCCCTCATTCCGGACACAATGAAGCATTGTCCCAGGTCAAGGGTTGTAGCCTCTAATTGGTAGAGTGGAAAGATGTAGGCATCATCTAGATCTATCCATGGGTCGGTCACCACCGTGGCATGCTCGACCTCATTCGTCTGAATCTACTTCTCCTTGATCTTGTTGTAGTTGGCATCCAGATAGCGATCCTCACAAAAAGAAAAGGGAGATGCATCCCCTTGAAGCATGTACACTCAACCATCAAGGGAGTACTTGAGGAACTGGTGATATTATGAGGGTACCGCCGCATGCAGGTGGAGCCATGGCCTTCCCATCAACGCATTATAGGCGGTGTCCTAGGAGACTACCATAAATTCAGTGCTGGAAACTAGGCCACTAAACTGGGTCCTCAAGCTGATCTTACCGACCAATTTTTGTTCCATCCTGTCATAACCTTGGATTCTTAGGTCATAGGGACTCAAATCATCTTCACACAATCTCAGTGTTTGAGTCGGGATTAGGTTAATTCTAGAGCCCATGTCGATAAGACAACGACGAACCTCCAAGCCATTGAACTGTCCAATGATGTACAGTGGGAGAATGTTCCCCTTTATGGGGGATCCTTCATCTTCTCTTGAGAATTAGATAATGGCCTGGCATTTAGCATTTTCGACGGCTTCAGCATGAAAGGCTTCTGTGGCTGCTACTTCCGTCTAAAACTTGAGGGGTCTTCTTAAAGCCTCAGCGAGGGCCTCATGCATATATGACAAGAGTAGAAGGGCCTCAAGGATGGAGATACTTTCTAGAATACTGGAAATATGCTTAAGAACATTGTACTTCTGCGCCAGGTGTGAACTTCAGCTTACAGGAGTCCGCTCTATGACATGAGGAATTGTGGGCCCTACCGACTAGAACGACGGCTGACTGGTACTGGGATAATCCCAATGCCCACTGGTCGAGTCCTGCAGAGTGGCTACTAGATGAGGGCCGAACGACTGAGAACGGCCTCTAGCAGGGCGTGGCTGGTCACGACATGGTCAAGGTGGCTCTGCCTAATCCAACAACATGAATGACAGTGAAGGAGGGCCTGATGCCACTGGGTGAGAAGGTTGTGCATGCTGAGCTCTATGCTGAGCCTGTTGCCTGGTTTCAGTATCATGCATAGCCTGGCTAGAAGTGCTGACCGAGGAACCCCAGTGGCCCATATAACCGCAGCTCTGTCGATGCTGGCGATGACTGGGGACATTGGGAGGATTCTCCTGGTGCTCCACATCGTCAGGAATCATGTAGGGATTTACCATCTCTATGGTGTTAACCGAGGAGTACCCTTGACCGTCACTTGAAGATTCGTACACTCTTGTAAATATTCTAGGAGAGATCTCCAACCCCACAGGCATGAAGTCATTCAGAGTACTAGATGACGATGGCATAGGTGGGGGACTTTTCTTTCCCTTGCGTCGTTGATATTTGCTCTTCTGGGAAGAGGCCGGCTGAGACGAAGATATAGAAGTGGTAGTTGTGGATTCTGAAGGCTCCAGCCGATTCAGGTGTGCATAGATGATACCATGGGAACGAGTGAATGTTTTCCGAGCCATCCAGTTGTCATAATTCTGGGACCCGCAGTTAGAAACATGCTGCCACTCACCTTCACTGTCGCTGTTGCTATTTGACCTTACAAAGAAACATGCCACTTATGCCGGGGCCGGGCCCAAACTAACTATGTTGTTATCGACCTGGTCTTGGAGCCAATATTTGAACACATTTCACTACTTGAGGGTGTGCCCCAGGATTCAGTGATAGGGGCAGTATTTGGGGCGATCAGTGAGGTTAAACTCTTCTGGCCTTCTGCACTCAGAAAAACACACAATCCCATGTTCCAAGGCACTTCAGAAATATCCGGGAAACTGATTCTCGTTGAATGAGTAAGTATGGTTTATTCTATACATAAAGTAGACCCTTGGAGCCTAATTATGACAAGTGGATGGAGGAGCCTGTCGAGGAGGTTGGGCCTGATTGCCCCGCCTAGGTGGTGGTGGCACATTACGCGGGGGCGCCTGCCGATTTTGAGGCGGCCGCTGCTGGGTTGTAGGCTGTGTTATTGGTGGCGGGCCTCTGCGAGGTTACGGAGGTGGATCCACTGGTAATAATTCCAGCTATCTGGGGGCCTCTTTTTGGGTCCCCATGGTGGGATCGGTTCTGACAGCCCTCCTCCCAGGAATTGCAGGAGGCAACAGACGTTTCTGGATGGCCTGTTGCAGGGATTCTTCCAGGCACTGACCCTTATCAGAGAAGTCTTTAAATCCACCAGGGTAGTTCTGGGTGATTAGAGAGGGAACCAGTTCCATCTTAATATTTCCCACACACATTTTCATCAATTTCTTATGAGTCAGTGGCATGTCACGGGAGTATGTGAGCCCTTTCCACTAGGCGAAAAAGTCGGAAACACACTCATCAGGCCTCTTCTTACACTTGAAGAGGTCTTTGATACTCATTTTCTACATAGTAGAGATGAATTGGTAGAGGAATTACCTACAGAGGTCCTCCCATCCGGTCACTGATCTGACGGGGAGCTGGTTGTACCAGACAAACGCAGGGCCTTCCAATGTTTTCACAAAACACCGGAGTTTGTTGGATTCCTTCTTTGTTGGAGTTCCCAACATGGGGCCACACCTTGAGGTAAAGTGGGTGAGGTGCTGTAGTGGGTCCCATGTCCTGTTGAAGGGGGGAAATGTGGGATTCCCGAAACCTAGGGGTTCTAGAATATCATCCACCCACGCTAGATATGACTTTCCATCAGGTGGGAGTGCCACCTGTCGTGTTTCCAGTGCCTGAAGGCAGGCAAAGAGTGACACCATTGAATCCTCTGGGTGGGGGTCCGTGTCTTGACTGGGATCCCTAACTAAAAGTTCGTTGATGGGTTCTTCAACATGGTAAGTAGGACCAGTGACTCATGGAGAAACTAGTGGCACGACCCTCAGGGCAGTTGGGGGAACCCGAGATTGGTCATTTAGATTGATGCACTATTCCAGAGGGTTTGGCGATACATACCGTGCCCTCTTGTCGTAATTTTCGGCTTCAACCCTGTCTGAGGGGGTAGGATGGTCAGGGTCACCTAGAGGCAGCTTGCCGAGGGGAATTTGTTCCTACCCATGCTGCCCTGGCCTTGGATTACTGTAGTATAGACGTCGCTCTGTAGCCCGTTCATCCAGGATGTCATCAACTAAATTCTTTTACGCCGTAAGTTGATGATGCAGCACAACCTTTTTGGGGTCTTCCTCCGTCTTCTGCACTGATCCGGATGGGTCGGAGGGTTTGTTAGCTCTAAGATTCTCTTTACCCTTAATATGATTTTGGCAAAGGAAAAATGCCTTGGTGGGCATAGGGAGACCCAGCAGGCTCCTCTGTTGATGAGTAACCATCCCCAAGGGATCCAGTAGCTGTGGCATGCCTTCATGTGGGAGTTCCCCATCCAGGAGCCCCATCTCATTTTACTCTTCCGATAGGGTGGCCATGTTGACCGAGACTCTACCTGGGAGCATGTCCACAATGTCGCCTAGTGAGTTGGGTTGCCGTCGAATAGGACTGAAGATGAGGGAAATATATTTCCCCCATCCACGGATCTACAAGTGGGGGGGGGAGCCTCCTTGATAATCTTGCGGAGTACCTTGAAGCTCTGAATGCATTTCTCTTAGAGGGCCCTATGGTGACCTAGTGACTCAGGGCGATGGGCCATAGGGAGTACGACCAAATCAACTTGAGGAAATTGTTCATCGATGACTTCAAAATTCACTTAGATCTTCGGATAAGTCATTCACTGGTGATGAAGGTGGAAGTGCATCACCTAGAGGGTTTTACGGAAACACTCAACTTCATCTGGGGTGAGGGATTCTGGAGCATTGAAATTCAGTGATGCCACGGGCCAAAACATCTCAAGGAAGTGGTCCGCTGTGAGGATATTCCATAATATCTTTGCCTCATATTCAGGTTTTAGCCCTTCATTACCCCACTCATCAACCGGAGGTGTCCAAGGAACCAATAGCGGTACCAAAGCAGACCGCTGGGATGGTAGGCTGGCCAGTGGAGAGTATGGCGGGCAATCTGACAGACCACCATATCTCGGGCTATCCTCCGAAGAGTGAAGTGAATTATCCACGATGTTGTGGTAAGACAGACTGAATACCGTAATTTCCGGTGCAGGGAATACGACTGCTGGTGGTGGACCACACTACTGATCATCCATCATTCGTCCCCAGAATAGCTCTCCATGATCTCTAGTTGAGGTACAAAGTGCTTCTGGTGACGATGGTGGTGATTGCCCGACCGTAACCTACGGGGTTACCAAATTTTCTTCTTCCTGGATATACCTGAGAAGGGAGGCGGGAATCCGATGGACCTCGCATTCTGGGCGTACTAGGCTGATGCGTCTTATTCCTACCCCAGCCCTTGACACAGAGGACCTGGGAAAGGGTTCCATCGTTGAGTCGTATTCGGCTTCAGAATATTAGAAGAAAAATGGTTTTATCTTAGTCTAAATCTTCTCATTCTTCCTTTTATGGTGGCGAAAACCCACCCTCCTACCTTGAGATTATCTTTAGGGCAAGGAAGATTTACGGCATGAGGAGGACCTTCAGCCGTACTGGTGCTGGGGTGGAGGGGGCTTCTGCCTGAGAAAGCCGGAGTGCGAGGAGCACCGAGACAAATATCAAAGGGGATATGGGAAGGACCTCTGTGGGAAGTTATAGAGTAGGTAGGACCTCCAATCAAGCCCATAGAAACATGGGTGGGACCCCCATGCTTGTTTCCCCTGGTGACATCAGTGCGAGGAAGCTCCTCATGCTGGTCGAGCCGAACACGGGTAGGGCCTTCGTGTTGGGTGCTGGTGAGGCGAGGCTGGCCTTCACCCCTCTAGTTTCTGAGGCGAGGAGGACCTTTTTCGAATGTTGTAAGAAAATGGGGAGGTCCCCCACACTGGATATTGACCATATGCACAACGTCCCAACACCGGCAGTCTGTGGCAGGTGGGATGACTCCATACCTGATGTAATGAGAATGGGAGAGTCTTCCATGCTGGGTGTCACCATCGCGGGGAGGACCCTTATTCCGACTGAGTGTAGCATGAGGTGGAACTCCATGTCGAGCCTGGAAGTGGGGAAGACCCATGTTCTCTATGGTGGCGATATGTGGAGGGCCTCTGTACTGGCAGCGACCATTACCTGCACCGACGACTAGGAGAGTCGACCCATACTGCCCGAGGGGTGGTTGGGGCTTCGATCCAGGTCGGGCATATGAATTTCCCGACTCAACGTACACATGGAGTTGGTGATATGCATCAGCAGTGGCTCCGGCCATAGTAACCACTAACATTGATGCCCCTTGGTGGACGTCCACTTTGGCTTGCGCCCAACGCTAGCATCGGGTTAGACAGACCAGAGCTGGTGGTGCAGGTACATGGCTTACCTTTTCCTCAACCAATAAGACTGGGTGGCGGCACTGACATGACCTAGTGGGAGCCCTTGCTAGGATCCCCTAGAATGGGATCCTGTCTAGGATGACCTGGATATCCCCTACCTCATCGGCGTAGGGAAGGGAGTCATCGAGAAGTTCCAGGGAGAGGTTCCAGAAATGGTTATATATTGGAGTGGGGAGCAGTGGCTCCCTGTCCGGCCCATAGGGGCGATGTTGACAATGAGGCACATATTCCTCTAAATCCAAGGGGATTATATCCCCATTCCAGATAATACCCTCCTCCTCATATCGGTGTACGAGGTCATTGATCACCCTTCTTTAGATAAACTATTAGGGAGAGATGGGGTGGAGGCACCCAGCGGTCGTGGCCATTGAGTCCATCACAGAAGAGGCAGAATTGCGTGGGAATGCTGCACTGGTATTTCCCCTACCCCTGAATCGGTGGGCAGGCGGTGATCGAGTTCTAGGTGCAGCAGCATGGTTCTTGAAAGTAGGGAGATTAACTCATCAGTGTTGATAGAAAAAGGGAATTGAAGACCAGTGCCCCAAATCCATTCCGTCTTCCATGTCTAGTAAGATGGATCCATACTGACAACGTCGCAAACCGGGATTTCTAACGTTTATACTGCCCCAACTTCTGTTGAGTTTCACTCCAGGCTCGCTATTTGCTTGGAGGAACCCGACACCGGATAGCTGGATCTGGTGACACACTAGTCCACTAATGTCTTGAACGCTAATAATCTCTATATTGAGGAGAATATTTTCACGTCGGGTTCACCATTTCTGTTTCTGACACTTTTTCCGGTGCGTGCATGTCCATCTTGTTTGAGGACAGTGGCACTATTTGTCTCCCCACATTCCCATTTTCCAAAGGCGGGCGACATCCATTCCTTATCCAGGGACGTTTTCTATTTGATAGAAACGAGATGATGGGATGTCGGTTCTGCCTTCCGTACATTCCTCCTCGGAACTCATTACCTAGTCCAAGTCTCCCTTATAGATTTAAGACGTTGTTCGTGAAACTCTTCCTAGTTCCATATCTTCATGGACACCAGTTAATTACACTGCTTCTGTCGGGACATTCCAAATGGTCTGGTCAGAGCAGCAACCTTCAGTCTGGGGAGTAGTCACGTTGGACATCACTGTCATGTCTGGACACTGGGAAAATGGCACATCTGGGTTTCATACCCTTATTATAGGGCTTCTCGAGGGCGTGGAAGCCCGAGGAATCCCATGTCAAACACGGGGAATTTTATGCCATAGGCATATATCTGAGGTCTTCTTTAGCTTCCCATGTTTAACATAGGGTATGCTGCGAGTTTAACATCCAGCAGAGATAGATCAAACTGATCATAACACTGATTAGAGTGGATCAGATGGGTGCAACCCTTGGAGGGAATAATGATGTTGGGGCCAACGTATGGTTAGATTCCCGATTGTTGTTAAGGAGAATGGGGAATGAGGTGGCATGATCCCACTGGGATGTGGTAGCCCGGGTAAGAACCAAAATAGATGATGGATGGTTAAGTGAAGTGGGTGGAGAATGAGATGGAGTCAACTCGAGGATGACGATGATGTTGGGATTTATCCTTGAAGAGACTTCCCACATATCCCCTTGGTAGGGAATAAATGTCTGCATAGTTCGGTGGGATGATGGGACACCTTAGGAGGAGAACCTTGAGAATGGACATATGGATGATACTTGGAGGAAATAGAACCTCTAGGTTGGATCATGACCTTACCAAAACACATAGGCTCGAGGGAGATATCAGGATGAGACATGAGTGATGGTCTTTAATCTTAGGGAGGCTTCCTATGTATCCTCATGGTAGGGAATCAAAGTCCACGTAGTTCATCTAAAGACAGCTTACCGTCAAAATGGGTTGACAATGGCTTACCGCTGAATGGGGTTGAGAACGACTTACCACTGAATGAGGTTGACAATGACTTACCATTGATTGGGGTCGACAACGACTTACCGCTGAATGGGGTGACAACGACTTACCATTGAATGGGGTCCCAACATCTTACCGCTGGATGGGGGATGCCGTGTAACGTTGTGCTGGATGAAAAGGGGGCATGTAGATTAACGTCATGCGGGATGAAGGTGGTCCGACGTGAAGGGGGGTCGAAACCAATGGGTGTTGGGATTTAACCTCAGGGAGGATTCCTACATACCTTGCCTTAGAAAGGATCAAATACCACATAGTTTAGAAGGGTTGTTTGGTGAACTGACATGAAGATGGTCGGGACCAATGGATGATGGGATTGAACCTCAGGGAGGCTTCCTACGTACCATTCCTTGGCAAGGATCAAAGTCCATGTAGTTCAGGAGGAGTGGGTGCCGACATAAAGGGGGGTCAGAACCGATGGGTTTTGGGCTCGAACCTCAGGGAGGCTTCCTACATACCTCACCTTGGAAAGGATCAAAGACCACATAGTTCAGGTGGGTCTGGTGAACAGATGTGAAGATGGTCGGGACCAATGGTTGTTGGGATTGAACCTCAGGGAGGCTTCCTATAGACCCTTCCTTAGCAAGAATCAAAGACCTCGTAGTTCATGGTTGGGTTTGGGGCTTACACTCTAGGCTTCTCGGAGAAGATGTCATGGTCGATGCTTGCTCTAAGCCCACGTGAGTCATGCTCAGTGTGAGAAACAAGAGGCAACAAAGACCTGATGATCACATCGTGGAAGGTGCGTCCGTGGGAAGTAGAGTGGGGCTAATGCGCAGGTAGTGGCCTAAAAAGTAAATAGGTGCTTAGACGTGGTCTACATCCCAAAGAAGAAATAGGGGATTATGCATGGTTAACAACCCAAAGAGATGGGGATTGAGACCTAATACAGTGTGGGGGCCCGGGTGGTGACAAAGCCCAGCGGGAGATGGATTTGGAACCCAGGAATAGAGGAGGCGAAGGGGGGGCTACCTCCTACTAGAAAGGCTAGGGGCTTACACCAGGGTGGTTGCCATTTCCCTTTAGACAAATGCTGCTCCGATAAAGAGGATCTCATTCCATGTGAGGAATTATCTCGCTCCTGTGGAGACCAGTGGGCATAGAGAAAGTCCGAGATGGGGAACCTCACGTATGAGGCACGCGGGGAGTCCATAGTTTAACGCCATGTGCTGAGGATGATGGCACTTGGTAGTTTAACGTCCTGTAGCTCAAACGAGGTGGGTGTGCTCTGCACCCCTAGGACTTACATAACTGATACCCGCCCGCCCTTGGGGGAAGGAAGGCATCGACAATGTTGTAGTTGGGGGGTGTCGAGAAGTGATCCCATTGGGGGTCCACGTTATCATGGCTATGTGAAGAAACAATAGCTGTCAGGGTTCCTATGAGAAGAAGCATGAGGCAAAGCAACGCAACAGAAATCATCTCCCAAGGGACTTTGAAATTGATCTATGAAAACCTGAGGGGCCACATGATAAAAAAGAACGTGATGCAGGTGTTTCATGCATAAGAGAGGCTCAAACAAGGTGCCTCAAGGTAAGGGAAAGACATGGAGTGCGTGTAAGCTAATGGGACAGGTCAAGATAGGAGGTCCATATGCAAGATGCAAGGTTTGTACACAAGACGAGGAGGTTATGTGCAAGAGGTATGGGTGGCGTGCAAGACAGATGGGTTGTGCACAAGATAGACGGTTTGCGCACAAGTTGGTCCGATGGCATACAAGACGAAGGGGTTGCACGCGAGATGGATGGTTTGTGAAAACGTTGGATGGGTTGCGCACAAGAGCGCCTGACGTAGAGGGAACTTGCGTGAAATATGGGACCCATTGCTTACAAATAACTTTGGGAAGAAATGAAATTCACGAGGATCAGAGGGACCATCTGAAGGCACCCCTGGGGGACCTATCGTGCAAAAACAAATACCTAAAGGCCATGAGTTTTTTCACGCGGTCATAGAAGATGGGGTTTTCGCACAGTAGAGCATCACTTCGTCTTTGGTTACACCCTGAAGGGCGGGGATACAATTCGTTTTATAGTCGGATTTCTCAGAGTGGCATGCAAGAGCCTGGCGTGCAAACTCCCGTCGGTTGTTGGCTTGTGCATATAGAGGGGTTCGTGCATGCAAATGCCCTCTCAACATCGCCTTGTGCGTGGACACGACACCGGGCATAAAAAATCCCGTTCGTCTTTTCATTTTGCACGGAAATGGGGTTGGGCGCGCAAATCCCTATTCGACGTCGCCTTCAGCGCGGAAATGGGCCGGGTGCGCAAACGCCCATTCAACGTTGACTTCGGCATTGAAACGGGGTCGACCATGGCCAGTCGTGGAGGACAGTTCTTTGGGAATGGAAGGGGAGGCTGGCTCACAAGAGTTTGAATGATGGAATTCCTCTTCCGTGCGTCTCCCCAATCTTGCCCATGCCCACCTCCCGGGCCCCAGAATCTCCTCTTTTTCATCCCGGATTCATTCATTGCTCTTTTATCCACCCGATGCAGCCCTTATCTAAATTTCAGCATCAACAGATACTCCATCAGATTAGCATGGTGTTTTTAGAATATGAAATCTATTATGATATTATTATTAATTTAAAAAAGTGTAAAATCATCCAAGTAATACTTGTAAATTCTTAGAAGTTGATTTTACAAAATAAGTTATATTAAATTTAGATAAATGATTTTCAATTAATTATATTAGGTTCTATTGATCTATAGTATAGATATTAGTGTTTGTTTATTCAAGTTGATTAAGTTTTGTTTCCTTAGGTACATTCCATATGATGTAATTTATATTAATAATAGAATATCATTATTTATTTATCTTTATTTCATAGAACATGGGAGATAATATGTTAATAACCCCATAGAATATATGAATTACCTGGTTATACCTGATTTATGATCATAATATTGGTTTATGATGATATGTTATGGATCCTTTGACTTAAGGTTATTAAATAGGTTCCCTACCTATCAGGTTTTATACCTTGATATCTATCAAAATTCATATGATAATTTTTATTTATAGAAGATAATTGTGCATGATACTTAACAAATGGAGATATTTTCCAAACAAAGATATGATGCATCCACCCATATGATGGATTTATGACGTGATGGACCACAATAGAGTTTTGACTAATTATATTCACAGTTATTCCAATATAATTACATGTGATATTATTGTATATGATTTAGTAGGGTAGGGAATTTAGGAAAGAGATAAGTTATATGAGGTTGACATTGTGCATGCCTCATGCTTAATCTCGATGTCAAGGACAAATGAACTTTTTTAGTTGAAATGTTGTAGATTGAATCACACTAAACCAATTTTTAATTTGGGTAGCTATGACATATTTCTAGATACCTTTTATAGTTTATAATTATGAATTAGACTCATTATCATTCTGCACTTCACCAAAGTCCCTTGGTTTGTGGTTTTAATATTTGAAGTATTTAATTAAATAAAACTATTTAATGAAATAATTAATTGGGTATTATAATATAAATAATTATTTATTTATATTATTAATATATAAACACGAGGAAATGATAAAACCCAAATGGTATTTGGACTTGGTTTTTATATAATGGGATTTTAAGGGCCATTACATGAGAGAATATTGTAGGTATATATAAATCGGTCATTAAAAACCTCATTTCTATGTTTTAACCTATTTGGAGGCTCATTAATGAATCCCATAATGAGGTTTATCACTTTATCCTCTTTTGGAGTCAATTTAATGCTCCCAATGAAATTTAAAGGCTCATTATTGCACCTCCTTTGGTTTAATACAATTTTAGATTTCCTAGAGGTTATTGAATTCACCTTTTACTATAAATAGTGTGGAGAAGTGGTGTGATATTTATTGCATTGTGATAAATTAATGGTGGTTCTTAGCATTTTATAAATTTCCTTATTTTTGAGAATTATCTTGTTTTCCTCATCTAAGAGGTTCTATATAGTTTTTTATCATTCCTTTTGTCATCCTTCTACCATAAGAGTAACTAGAATCACTTATATAGTAAGTGAACCCATAATTCTTTGGTTATTGGAATTATTGGTTGATACCAAATGAGCCTTCAAATCAATAATAATGGCGTGATCTAAATATTTCAAACCTATTTAAAAGGAATTTTTATTTTTTTATTATGTTATTGAGAGTTTAATTAACTCATTATGATCTCTAATGAGTTTTATTAATACTTATATTTCATTCAAAGTGTTATTATCATTAATAAAACCCAATATTTCATTTAATCATTATGATATTTGATTAATTTTACCAATAAAGTTTTGTATTCTGAGCCTTAGTGTTACTATAAAAAATACATAGTGGTATCATAGAAAAGGAAATTGAATAAATGGTTCCTAGAAAATTTCAAGCAAGAAAATTTGATGAAATGAAGATATCTTCAAAGGATATTCTTAATTGATACAATAAGTTTCATAACCCATGGAGTTGGGGAAATGGATTGTTCTGATAGGTTCTTATGAAAGTCATGTTGAACATGTTCATGTGAGGGATATGATCCGTCCACTACTGTAGTGGTATTAGAATAACTCATGATTAATGATAACTAAATAAAATAGAGGTTATATTATTATATAATTTTATGATTTATTCAAATGTAAAATTAATTTAAGACTTACATGAAACATTAAAGTAAAGTTTGATACTTTGATCACTCTGGTTAAGGGTAATTGTAGATAGTGTGTTTCCACTCATCCCCTATGTGAAGTATCACATGCCGTTTTCTCTAGTCAATCACACCTCTTAAGAATCATAGATCTTTAAATATTTCAAATTTGATACAAAATCAAAAAAAATTATATATAATGTGATTACTGTATTGAAAACTATAATCAAGACACAATTAACTGAATTATCTACATAAGTAATTAATAAACATGAGATGCATCAAGTATGAATAGGATATATACTATTGAATTACTATGAATAAAATCATGTTGGTTATGTATGTGATACATATAATGTTAATGGTAAGACTAAATATAAAATCCTTGATTAAATATCTAAATATTAGATTCTTTTAATAAGAACCACATTAACCAATTCTTTAGTTGATCAAATAGATGTGTTGTGCTTAGTTGAGTGTTATTGATATATCATATTTTAGATGAAAAATGTAACTATTTACCTTTTATAAATATTGTGTACCACTTGATTAGGTAATCCAATTTATTGGAGCCTAGAGGCATTGTTTAGAGAATTTTCATGAGATGAATGTTGAAATATGTTATCCACTCAACAATTTGAGGGTTTTACTTTATATAGATAGAAATTATTTTTTTATTCAAGTAATAAATATAAAAGCTGTATGGAGTCACAAAATCCTAAAGTGATGATGAACTCGTGCATCCTAAAAAAACAAACATACAAGTCTTTGGCAAAGAAACTAAAGAGGAAAAATTAGAAAGTGTGGAGGAATCATTTCTTAAGGAATCCAAAGAATCAACTTCTTTTTTACCTTCACGCTTGGTGTGTTGACTCTTAACATGGGGGGGGGGTATAGAATTATTTATATCCCGTATTATATAGGCCACTCACTAGTGAGTAGGATGACCTCCTTCCATAAACTTGGTAATCAAATATGATCCAACTTCAACCAATAATAAGGGGATATTCTTGTACTTATAAATGGAAATACGAAAAAACAAGTCTCTAGATTAAAAAATCTGAGAAGTAAATTTACTATAAAAGACATTAAATTATATGATAATTATACCACGATGATCAAGGATGATACCACATTCTTTGATAGTTAAATTACTACAGAATCCATTAGTGTTTAATTTCATACATGAGAATGGAGAAACCCAAGATACCCAGTGGCCGATAGAATATGGGGAGGAAGACTATCCACTACTGAAAATGATAAATATGGTCTAGGACTTTAAGACCTTGATAGAAGTAGAAATATCTTTAATGATATAAAGGAGTTTCAACTTAAGAAGATCAATATTGCATATAAAGACCCGTAAATTTCAAGGGAAATTTTTTTCTTAAATTCTTTGGGATTTTATGAGTACGCAGTTTCTGACTAAACCTGATTCCGAGGCCCGGTGTGCCCGGAATCAATTTCTGAAGTTTAGCTCGGGTACGTTCAGTGAACGAATGAGTGGGTTTTTCTATCTTTTGAACTGGTGTTCGGAATTGAAATTCGAGGGCACTGATGGAACCGCAACGCCGATAATTGATTAAGAGGACCTTTACCTAAGGTGCGTTTTCTTGGGAGGAGTTATAAAAAATTGTGGATTAAATGATAAGTAAAATAAAATTGTGTACAATTTTATTTTATCCATGGAAGTTAAAATATCTCATGGGAAGTTGTTGGTGGGGTCCATGACCACCCAACTTCCCATGTGTGGATATGAGGGAGGTGGGGCCTACACGAGCCTCCACCTTTTCACATTCCTTAAACCTCCTCTAACTCCCCCATTAAGTGGGTGAATTCTCCTCTCCTCACCTTCCCCACTTTAATTCTTGTCAACATAACACCTAATTAATTAGACAACTCAAGTTTAATTAATGAGGTGATTTTTGTTTGAAATTTGAGTTTTTCAAATGCATGTAAAAAGAATAAAATAAGGTAAGGCCTTATTTTATTGGGTTAGTTCATGGTTGTGTGGGAGAATTTGGGGGGAGAGAGAGCTCTTTTATCTTTTTGAAGAACTTCATCTTCTTCGGCGAAGAACGTCTCCACCTCAATGAAGAACGCTAACTCTCTAACGAAGAACATCGACTCGGCGGTTCTGGTTTTCTCCATCCTCTTATTCCTTCATGACAAGGGAGGAGACGACGACGATGACGGAAATGACGCCAAAGTTTACGGCGCTTGACAACCGTGAATTACTTTACGAGGTAGGGGTGTGTTTATGAATGAACAACATTGTTTTTCCTTCCATGTTATTGGTTCTCTCTAAACCATTTGCTATCGAACTAATGCGTAAGGAACCAGAGAAAACTAACACGGTCTGATTCCTCCACCGTTCTTGTTATATGGTGTTCTCATACCGTTATTGAGCGATGAATCAAGGAAAGTTTTCAAAGCCGATCGGAGGCCTGAAAACATCGAAAACGGCCTCGGAATGTCAGGACAAACTAGGAGCGAGAGTTTTTTAGTAAACGAATCATCGGAGTGAAGAAGGGATGCCTCGGGAGGCATGCTGGCCAGAGGCGCCGATTCTGGAAAATTCCAGAATTCACGGCGTGTCCTTCCAAAGCACACGCCGTGTAGTACAAGCGTTCAGCGGGAGAAGTAACGGACATCAGAAGAAGTGACACACGACATATGACACCGGTCATACGGTGTGTACTGTCCACACAATTTGATAGGGGATACTTCGATGGACATGGCGTGTATTTAAGGAAAATGCACGGACACCGACATAAATACACGGCCACGAGGCACGACGTGTATTATTTTCATATAAAGGCAGAAGCAGTTTCATGAGGCTCGGCGTGTAATCCGGGAGATACACGGACAGGGGCAGAACCACACGACCACAAGGCACGAGGTGTACTACCACCACCATGGATGAAGCGGCTTCGCGAGGCTTGGCGTGTAATCTGGGTGATCCACGGACATGGGAAGAACCACACAGACAAGAGGCACGGTGTGTATTCCGAAAATACTTGAAAACGGGGTGGAGTACACGGGCATGTACTCCACCACACGGCCAGGCATGGACATCGCACATGGGACTGACCCAAGAGGTTTGGACACGATGTGTAATCGAACTGCACGCTATGTATTTACTTATCTACACGACCAGCCCTGCGACACGAGCTGTATCACACGGGTAGTACCTGATGTCTGATGACACGACATGTATCGCTTACCTAAACGCCATGTAATTTTGGAAAATGGCATGGTAGTCTTGTTCTCTGTGACTAGGGCACGTTTTTCTTGGGTTTTCCCCCTGACGTGGGACAAAACTACGGGATACATCAACTCTGGTCTTCGTGACAGTTGATGTATCGATCTTTGACTCGAGGATCGGACCCTCCCGGAATCGAGTGTGCTATGTGCGGGAACCCTAGAGCTGGCTGCAGCTGCGATGACGATGTCGAATATACTTGGATCCTATGTGGGTTCGACAGTGATGGTGACTGTACTTGGATCCTATGTGGGTTCGGCAGTGAGGACGACTGTAGTTGTATCCTCCATGGGTTTAGTAGCGATGACGGCTGTACTAGGATCCTACGTGGGTTCGACAGTGATGGTTACTGTACTAGGATCCTACATGGGTTCGACAACGACGACTTTTGTACTTAGATCCTACGTGGGTTCGGTAGGGGAGATGATTCAGAGGCTACATCAATGATCTCCACCTTTCTTCGTGAGTAGTATACCAGTTTGAGTTGAGTCTTGACTTTCAATCATTATTCTTCGATATGATTGACTTGCTTTCCTGTGTGGATTGGGTTGTGCTTTCCTGTGTGGATTGTGTTGTACTTTCCTATGTGGACTGGGTTGAACTTGGGCTCGGAAGTTGGAGCCGAACTGGGTTTGGTGACTTAGGTATATGTATGTGCATATACCTAAGTAGGGATGATTGTTATCTCGTGTTTGTATCTCTCCTTTGTGGTTTATCCTTTGTGGATTCTGGGAGACCTACGGGGGTCTTAGGGTTTCTACTGAGTATCATATACTCACCCCTGCACGGGCTATGCCCGCACTATGTTGTATTGGTTGCATACGACGGAAAACACTGTTCGAGGTGGAGGCTCATGGAGCTGGACGATACCTGGAGGTGGATCACTGTACGGGACGTACACGGAGCGGACGGCTGGAACTGAGGAGCTGAGGAGACTATCTATAACCACCCTTCAGGTGGGATTTCCAGTGGATGGCTCAGTGTTGCTGCTTTAATTTTCTGCTGCTGTACTTTCTCTTCACGTGTACTTTACTTTCAGTTGGGTTTGTATTCTGGCCCATTTACTTTCCAGCACTTACTTTTGTACTCATTTTACTTAGTGTTTACTTCATCTTGCGTACTCTGTGGTGTCTGTTTACTTTAAAAAGGCAATGCATTCCCTTTTATTGGGATTTACGCCTTTGGTGCTAGTCGCCAGCCCCTGGCCTATGGAAGGCGGGCTTGGGGTAGTCACGGCACGGGCCCCGAGGACGGGTCGTGACAAATTGGTATCAGAGGGGTCGGTTCTACCGCAGAACTTAGGACTCTGATAATTTCTTTTGTGTGAAGTGATAGTGTTTAGGGTATTGTGTGTGGTTATCAGTTCAGGGAGTCCAGTGTTGGTGCGGCAACCGATGTATCCCCACACCAGGACCCTGACTTCTAATTTCTGACTCAATGCACAAAAAAATTGATTGCAAGTGTGTTTCAAAAGTTTTATTTGTGATTAATTTATGTCATCTCACCAGGTATACTGTATTAACCGTGGCGCACCTGTTTATTTTCAGGATGACCCCACGATGGCAGCTAGCTAGGGTTCCGAGCTTTGTGCGAGACGCCAGCCCACCGAGTGACTAGGCCTCGGTGCAGGGACCCATTACAGCGGAGGCACCCGCGGTACCTCTACCCGCCGAGCCACCGATGCCACAAGCCCCAACAGTTGAGAGTGCACTTCACCTGAGTGCACTGCATAAGTTTCAGCATCAGAGACAGCCCAGGTTCTGCGGGGTGATGGACCCTCAGGCAACCGTGGACTAGCTGGAGGCTGTAGTTCGAGTCTTCAGATTGGTAGGGACACCAGTAGATCTTATGGTGATCCTTACGGCGAGTCTCCTATACGCGGAAGTAGGTAGATGGTGGAGCCTGATACTCCAGGTACACAACGAGGCATCTCTTCTTTGGTCGGACTTCGAGAGCCTCTTTCGCTCGGAGTTCGTACCAGCCACCCTCCGTGCGGTGCGCATTCAGGAGTTTCTACAACTGCGGTAGGGCAGCATGACAGTAGCCCAGTACTCGGAGAGGTTTACCGATCTCTCACGCTACTCCATGGACATGGTAATAGACCCATTATTCTGGGCCCGGACCTTCGATCAGGGACCGAGGCATGAGATCAGGTCATCGATGATCTCCCTCAGCATTACGACGTAGGTAGGAGTACTGGAGTGAGCCCTTCTTGTGGAGAGCTTTCTTGCTGAGCCTACACCAGTAGCGAGACCTACCGCAGGGCGGCACGTAGCAGAGTCTTCTACAGCTGGCAGTCGACGGATGTCACAGGGTTCCAAGCAGACCAGACCATCAGGTGGACGACCTCAGGATACTGGTTCGGAGGTGCGGGGCACACGCATCAGATCCATTCATTCGAGAGGAAGACAGTTCTATGCATGCGGCGGGCAGGGCCACATGGCTCGTGACTGCCCGACCCACCATGCAGAGGAGCAGCAGACGGTTGAGGGACCAACCAGGTAGAGGTAGAGGTTCGAACATGGCGGTTCGCAGGGAGAAAGCGGACGGGGCAGAGGAGCTGGCCAAGTAGCGGGTGGTGGGCGACACTTTGAGGCTCTACCACCACCACCACCAGGAGGTCCACCCCGACCACAGGGAGCTGGCGGACAGAGGCAGGCTCAGCTTCAGGCAGCGGAGGCCTACAACCACGGTGAACCTGTGATGATTTTAGGTACTATCTGTGTCTACTACACCCTTGCTGCAGTTCTTATAGATATAGGAACAAGTCATTCTTTCATTGCTTCTTCCCTTGTTCGGAGCTCAGAGATTCCGACAGAGTCGTTGGCTCGATTCTTACGGATAGAGACTTCTACAGGAGCATACTCGATGATTACGCACTGGTGCCGGCAGTGTGAGCTTACTCTAGGAGGTGAGAGCTTCGGCTGGGATCTTCTTGTAGTGGAATCATGGCCTTACGACGTCATCTTGGGCATGGATTGGTTATCTACGATCCATGCTCAGATAGACTGTATTAGGCGAAAGGTGCGATGTGTCCGCACCGATGGGAGCAGGTTCACCTTCATCGGCGAGAAGGGAGCCTTTGCAGTGCAATATGGACTCACACAGAGGAGAGGACAGCCGATCACTCATCCGTTGTATAGTCTCATCCTAGGAGTAGTTGATGTGTGGACTCCTAGTTTTCCTGTTGTGGTGGATCAGTATGCAGACGTTTTTCCTAACGACGTTCCAGGACTACCTCCTTGCAGAGAGGTAGACTTCTATATTGACCTATACCCCGGGACAACCCTGATATCTACTCCATCATATCCGATGGCTCCCACTGAGCTTCGGGAGCTACGGGTATAGCTGGCGGACTTGCAGGGCAAAGGATTCATCCGACCTAGTGTTTCACCCTGGGCTTCCACGATCTTGTTTGCCAAGAAGTCGGACGGGAGCTTGCGACTGTGCGTCGATTACCATCGCCTGAACCGGGTGACCGTTAAGAAGAAGTATCCAATTATGAGGATTGATGACCTCTTAGATCAGCTCAAGGTAGCAAGATGGTTCTCGAAGATAGACCTCAGGTCAGGCTATCATCAGCTCAGAGTTAGAGATGAGGATGTGCAGAAGACGGCCTTCAGGTGTCGGTATGGCCACTATGAGTTCTTGTTTATGACTTTCGGTGTAACCAACGCTCCAGCAGTGTTCATGAGTCTCATGAAGAGGATCTTACGGCCTTATCTCGATCAATTTGTCGTAGTATTCATCGACGACATATTTATTTACTGGACTACTGAGGAGGAGCATGTCTACCACTTGCGGGTTGTACTGGACACACTCTGAGGGAACCCGCTTTATGGTAAGCTCTCGAAGTGTCAGTTATGGATTTGAGAGGTCCACTTATTTGGATGCATCATCTTTGAGGCGAGAGTTGCGGTGGAACCTACAAAGATCGAAGCAGTGCTAGCTTGGGAGCCACCCAGGAGCGTGACGGAGGTGCGGAGTTTCCTAGGTCTGGCTGGGTACTATCGGAGATTTGTGCCAGACTTCTCCAGAGTTGCAACACCACTTTCAGATTTGACGAAGAAGGGGAAACCGTTCACGTGGTTAGATATATGTCAACAGATCTTCTAGGAGCTGAGGCAGATATTGACCAGTGCACCCATTTTGAGGCTACTGGAGGAGGGAGTAGGGTACATAGTTTACTGCGATGCATCAGGGACCGGACTCGGGTGTGTCCTGATGTAGGAGCGGGTAGTGATTGCCTATGGATCATGATAGTTGAGGTAGCACGAGTAGAACTACGCTACCCATAACCTGGAGTTAGTAGCAGTGGTCTTCGCCCTGAAGATGTGGCGACACTATCTGATGGGCGAACGCTTTACAGTCTATTCTGACCACCAGAGTCTCAGGTACATCTTCTCGCAGAAGGACCTGAACCTAAGACAGCAGCGATGGCTCGAGTTACTCCAGGACTATGACTTTGAGAAGGTATATACTCCTGGAAAGGGGAACGTAGTAGTTGATGCTCTCAGCAGGAGGATGGGCATTCAACTACTTGGAGAGCCTACAGAGCAGTTAGCTGCTTTACAGATATCCTATGTGGATAGAGATGGGGCATCCTTTCTACAGTCACTCAAAGTCACTCCTCCACTACTTCAATGGTTCAGAGAGGCACAGAATGACGATGTTGACTGTGAGATGCGACATACAAAGAAATCCTCAGGTCAGGCACCTCATGGATTCTCTGTAGGAGGAGAGCACGTCTTCCTTTTGAGAGGACATATCATGGTACCAGTTGCATTACAGGAGGAGGTTCTGAGAGAGTTTCATACTTCCCACTTAGCGGTAAATCCAAGAGTGGAGAAGATTTACCGGGATGTCAGATGACAGCACTGGTGGCTGGGTATGAAGAAGGTTGTGACCGAGTTTGTTTCACGATGCCTCACCTGCCATCAAGTGAAGGCAGAACACCAGGTACTAGTAGGTTTGGTAAAACCCTTGGAGGTCCCGGAGTAGAAGTGGGATGAGATATCTATGTATTTCGTGACAGGGATTCCTCGTACTTCTAGAGGACACGACTCCATCTGGGTGATCGTAGAACGACTCACCAAGTTGGCCCACTTCTTACCCATCAGAGAGCAGGGATCAGTGGAGATCTTGGGACGCCTCTATGTTCAGGAGATTGTACGGCTTCATGGTGTTCCATCAACTATCGTCTCCGATCAAGATGCTCGCTTTACTTCCCGGCTTTGGAAGGGGTTGCAGGAGGCATTTGGGATGCAGCTAAGCCTGAGCACCGCCTTTCACCCTCAGACGGATGGCCAGACGAAGAGGACCATTCAGACTCTTGAGGACATGCTCCGTGCATGTGTCCTTGACTTTGGTCATAGCTGGGAGGATCACCTACCCTTGGTGGAGTTTGCATACAACAACAGCTACCACTCCACCATCGGGATGGAACCATATGAGGCATTGTACGACCGACCTTGAAGATCACCTCTATGCTGGACAAACCCTAGGGAGTCAGCACTTGTAGGACCAGAGATGGTCCAGGCTACGACAGAGAAGGTACAGATCATCCAGGAGCGGATGAGGACTGCTCAGAGCTGACAGAAGTCCTATGCTAATAGGAGGCGGAGACCACTAGAGTTCGAGGATGGCGACCACATTTTCTTACGGGTCTCACCTCAATGTGGATTACAGAGATTTGACCGGGGCGACAAGTTATCTCTATACTTCATCGGACCATTCCAGATTCTCAGCAGGATAGGCAAGGTGGCTTATCGCCTGGCACTTCCACATCAGTTGCACCGGGTGCACGAAGTATTCTACGTATCTCAGCTGAGAAGATATGTGGACGACCCAATGCATATCATTGATCATGGGGAGATGGACATCGATGACGAGGCGACTTTTGCAGAGGTCCCGGTGGAGATTGAGGATCGACAGGAGTAGGTCCTACGTGGACGGTCGATTCCTCTAGTGCACATAATGTGGCAGCACGGGAACCTCCAGGAGAGCACATGGGAGTGGGAGGCTCAGATGCGTGTACAGTACCCTCATTTGTTTCCCTAGTTTATGATGTATCTTTACGAGGACATAAATCTATTACATGGGAGTAATGTAAAGACCCGTAAATTTCAAGGGAAATTTTTTTCTTAAATTTTTTGGGATTTTACGAGTACGTAGTTTCTGACGGCACCTGATTCTGAGGCCCAGTGTGCCCAGAATCAATTTCCAAAGTTTAGCTCGGGTACGTTCAGTGAACGAACGAGCGGGTTTTTATATCTTTTGAACCGATGTTTGGAATTGAAATCCGAGGGAACCAATGGAACTACAGTGCCAGTAATTTCTTAAGAGGACCTTTACTGAAGGTGCATTTTCTTGGGAGGAGTTATAAAAAATTGTGGATTAAATGATAAGTAAAATAAAATTGTGTACAATTTTATTTTATCCATGGAAGTTAAACTCTCTCATGGGAAGTTGTTCGTGGGGTCCATGACCACCCAACTTCCCATGTGTGGATATGAGGGAGGTGGGGCCCACACGAGCCTCCACCTTTTCACATTCCTTAAACCTCCTCTAACTCCCCCATTAAGTGGGTGACTTCTCCTCTCCTCACCTTCACCACTTTAATTCTTTCCAACCTAACACCTAATTAATTAGACAACTCAAGTTTAATTAATGAGGTGATTTTTGTTTGAAATTTGAGTTTTTGAAATGCATGGAAAAAGAATAAAATAAGGGAAGGCCTTATTTTATTGGGTTAGTTCATGGTTGTGTGGGAGAATTTGGGGGGAGAGAGAGCACTTTTATCTTTTTTAAGAACTCCATATTCTCCAACGAAGAACGTCTCAACTTCAATGAAGAATTCTAATTCTATAACGAAGAACATCGACTCGGTGGCTCCGGTTTTCTCCACCCTCTTCTTCCTTTGTGACAAGGGAGGAGACGCCGACGATGACGGAAATGATTCCAACGTTTGAGGCACTTGATAACCGTGAATTACTTTGCGAGGTAGGGGTGTGTTTATGAATTAAAAACATTGTTTTTCCTTCCATGTTATTGGTTCTCTCTAAACCATTTGCTATCGAACTAATGCGGAAGGAACCAGACCAAACTAACACGGTCCGATTCCTCTGCCGTTCTTGTTATATGGTGTTCTCCTACCGTTCTTGAGCGGTGAATCAAGGCAAGTTTTTGAAGCCGATCGGAGGGCCGAAAACATTGGAAACAGCCTCGGAACATCAGGACAACCTAGGAGTGAGAGTTTTGTAGAAAACGAATCATTGGAGCGAAGAACGGACGCCTCGAGAGGCGTGCTGGCCAGAGGCATCGATTCTGGAAAATTCCAGAATACACGACTTGTACTTCCAAAGCACACGCCATGTTGTACAAGCGTTCAACAGCAGAAGTAATGGAAATCAGAAGAAGTGACACATGGCGTGTGACACTAGTCACATGGCGTATACTGTCCACACAGTTTGACAGAGGAGACTTCGATGGACATGGCGTGTATTTAAGGAAAATACACGGACACGAACAGAAATACATTGCCACGAGGCATAGAATGTATTATCTTCATAGAAAGGTAGAAGCGGCTTCACGAGGCTCGGCATGTAATCTGGGAGATACACGGACACGGGCAGAACCACACGGTCACGGGGCATGACGTGTACTACCACCACCATGGTAGAAGCGGCTTCGTGAGGCTCGGCGTGTAATTTGGGTGATACACGGACATGGGCAGAACCACAGGGCCAAGAGGCACGGTGTGTATTCCGGAAATACACGGACACGGGGTGGAGTACACGAGCATGTACTCCACCACATGGCCAGTGCACATGGGACTGACCCAAGAGGTTTGGACACGGCTTGTAACCGAACTACATTCCATGTATTTACTTATCTACATGACCATCCCTACGATACAGGCCGTATCACACGGGCAGTACCCAGTGTCTGATGACACGGCGTGTATCGCTTACCTACACGCCGTGTACTTTTGGAAAATGGCTTGGTTGTCTTGTTCTCTGTGACTAGGGCACGTTTTTATTGGTTTTCCCCCATGATGTGGGACAGAACTACGGGATACATCAACTTTGGTCTTCGTGACAGTTGATGTATCGATCTTTGACTCGAGGACCAGACCCTCCCGAAATCGAGTGTGCTGTGTGCAGGAACCCTAGAGCTGGCTCTGACTGCGATGAAGATGGAGACTGTACTTGGATCCTACGTGGGTTCGGTAGCGATGATGACTATACTTGGATCCTACTTGGGTTCGACAGTGAGGATGACTGTACTTGGATCCTCCGTGGGTTCGGCAGCGATGACGGCTGTACTAGGATCCTACGTGGGTTCGGCAGTGATGGTTACTGTACTAGGATCCTACATGGGTTCAACAGCGGTGACTTCTATACTTGGATCCTATGTGGGTTCGACATGGGAGATGATTTAGAGGCTACATCAATCATCTCCACCCCTCTTCGTGAGTAGTATACCAGTGTGATGTGAGTCTTGACTTTCAATCATTATTCTTCCACATGATTGACTTGCTTTCCTGTGTGGATTAAGTTGTGCTTTCCTATGTGGATTGGGTTGTACTTTCCTGTGTTTTCTGGGTTGAACTTGGGCTCGGAAGTTGGAGCCGAACTTGGTTTGATGACTTAGGTATATGTATGGGCATATAACTAAGTAGGGATGATTGTTATCTCGTGTTTATATCTCTCCTTTGTGGTTTATCCTTCGTGGATTATGGGAGACCTACAGGGGTCTCGGGGTCCCTACTGAGTATCGTATACTCACCCCTGCACGGGCTATGCCTGCACTATGTTGTGTTGGATGCAGACGACGGACAGCGCTGATCGAGGTGGAGTCTCATGGAGCTGGGTGGTACTTGGAGGTGGATCACTGGACGAGACATACACGGAGCAGACGGTTGGACCTGAGGAGCTGAGGAGACTATCTGTACCCACCCTTTAGGTGGGATTTCCAGTACATGGCTCAGTGTTGATACTTTACTTTTCTGCTGCTGTACTTTCTCTTCATTTGTACTTTACTTTCAGTTGGGTTTTTATTATGGCCCATTTACTTTCCAGCACTTACTTTTGTACTCAGTTTACGTAGTTTTTACTTCAGCTTGCATAATCTGTGGTGTTTGTTTACTTTATAAAGGAAATGTCTTCCCTTTTATCGGGATTTATGCCTTTGGTGCTAGTCGCCAGCCCCTGGCCTATGGAAGGCGGGCTTGGGGTAGTCACGACACGGGCCCCGAGGACGGGTCGTGACATTGCATAGATTTACATTGTACCTGATATCATTCACGGTATCCCAAATATACTATAAAAAAAATTGATGAAACTTTTCTACCCATGAATAGGAATCCATTGTTCGAGTCTCTACCAAACCACAAAAATAGAAGTTGGTCAAAAGACACTTGAACTGGAGGGAGTTATAGACAACCTGCTTGAAAATTATAAGTAAAGACCACCTAAGCACTATGAAAGAACATGTGCTCCATATATTCTAGATGAGGGTTTGAGTAGAAATGGACCTTAGAGTCCAAATGTATACCTTTTCATTGGAAGAATCATTTTTTGGTACTTTAAGATTGTGGACATTCCAAATGATAAAAATAAAATTTATTGGGATAATTGAGTCACAACACTTTCCCTCCCCAAGGATCCACCCCACCTGGAACATGAAGAAGATTTGATAAATCCTTAAAATTGAAAATTTTTGATTTTTCTGGTGAGAAGATACAATGATTATCCTCATCATTCCATTGGATGATATCAAAGAGGTTTTTTATCATCATGGAAGAGGATTTAAGAGGAGAGGTCTTAGAAGGCCTTAACTATGCTAAAGGTGATGTTGGTAGTTGGACAGTGTGGTAAAAATTAAGGATTCTTAGCCCAGTTATCTTTCTATAAAAGAAGATCACCTCAGATGATAACCCATCTTGAGATATGTATAATAATGTGAAGAGAGATTTGGATGCTACCCCACATTAGATAGGAAAACATGGGGATGTTTTGGAATGTGTTAGATGTTATTCCATACTTCTAGGTCATACAATAATCCCACATAGAGTCCCCACCAACAATATCCCATGCTATATTTTCTTTCATGAATTGTATGGTTTCTTATATGATTCTAGACCTGATGCCTCCCTCCGTGATGGGTGCTGTCAGGAATCTGTAGCTTTCTTAATGACATCTCCCCTCCATGAGAGAATCTTATAGAAAATATCTTATAGAATTTTTAATTCATTGTATAATTTTTATGGGAATTTAGTGATAGATAAAATATAAATAGAGATGTAAGATAGGAAAGAGTTGATCAGAGTGAAACTCCCCTCGAAGGAGAGGAGCTAGTTTTTTGAGCTGACAATCCTTCCAAGAATTCTTTGCACCAAATTATTGAAATCGTTAATCTTAATCCACCTAGAAGAAACAGGAGTTCCTAGATAATCCATGATGGAAGGTTACTCGAGTGATCCCAAGCCTCTATTTAATAGTAAAGGATATTATTTTTAGTGGGAGCATATTCAATAACAAATCATATTGAATAACAACATACATTATGCTAATAATGAAACATATTTTGTTGTTGATACTCATGGAATAAAACGCAGAATAATTTTTTTTATCGAGGTCAGAATTTGAGAAGGAAAATCTTAATGGTAACAATTTCATATATTTGTATCATAATTTGATAATATTTTTTAAAAAATGAGTAGAAATTATATATTCTAAAGAAAATCACACTATATGAGATATTTGATTCACCCTCACATGAGGGTAAATATTATAATAAAAATTATTTAAAGGATTCATGTGATATAATATGTCCGATGCCAGAATCCATGGCTTACAAGATTCAAAAGTAATATAAAAACATGGAATCATTCAATGTGATTGAATTAATTAAAAATAAATTGATGAATCATAGGTGTGGATAATTGTAAGTTATAGAGAACAATTTTAGTAAATTTAAATCATGGTAATTAGACACTAGATGCATTCCATAGATTTTTTTTTGTGATTTATAGCTTCTCAAATAATGGAGGAAAATTATTAAGGGTAAAGTAAACTAATAGTATAGGAATAGAGAAAGAGTTGATTCATTATCTATGGATTTGGTGAATAAAATTCCTTATAGTATATTTCCATTATATTTTAAAATTATTATCATATACCAACAATAAACATTAATTTTATTTTAATATCTCACATATATAGGGAGATATTTTCATTTATAATAAATAATATACATTATTCTATTTATATGAATGAAATATGATTTTCCCCAGTGGACCGTGCAAGAACAATGAGAGGGAGGGGCGATATGTGTTCCCATATTTTTTTGATTCTCAATTTCTCTTTTAACATGTCACCCATTATTATTTAAACCTATTATTTGGTTAATAAGTTTGGATATATTTATATTCCCTCAACACTCAGAAAATATGGAATGTAGATTATAAACAAAAGTAGTGTCACATAGGGATTTATAAGGTTTGGTCCCAATGTGGGTGTCCAATCCTTGATGTGTTTAGGTTGAGTTGTGAGGCATATGGTAATCACTAAAATTAGGGGAGTTATTAAAAAAGGAATAGGAAAGTGTTCTTATTACATTCTAAAAAGCATTTTGGGCTGTATTACACTATTGAATTCAAGATAAGTATAGAATTATTCCTTGATCCTTATAAAAACAACTACTACCCCATAGTTATTCAGTAACACGAATGGAATGAAGATTTTATTTATACTACAACCACCAATATTTAGTGATCCTTTATGAACTCTTTGAATAATATCTTCCTTCAATTCTGAATATCACAACATCACTTTAGTAAGATCTTCTTCCTAAATTAATGGGTATTTAATCACCATAATCTAATCGGTAACAATAAATGTTAGCAATCCTTGTTCTTCAACTCAATATCACGATGATATCCGTATCAAAAAAACTAAATATTCTTATTTTGGTTCCTTGATTCACAGGTTCTTATAATTAGAGTCTATTAAAACTCTATCACTTCAATACTTTTTAATTTTCTTCAAGAATATAATATTGGGTTCTCACTATACTCCCTTATTCTTCAAATATTTTATATATTTTCATTATCATATGAATAATATTTTCCAAAAAATCACTTGAAAATAATTTCTATATTCAAATATAAAAACCCCATTTAATTTTGGTGGTATGATCATCTCATGATTCTCCACTTTGAAACTGGTCAATAGTTTCTTAAAGAATATTCATCTTTGATTGAGATAATTAATTTTAAATATTGAAATTTAAAAATACTAGGAATATCAAGCCATGATATTCTCAATTAAACCCCAATCAAATAACTTCAAGAATATCTAGATTTTATTCTTATCCAAAGGGTTCTATAAATTCCATGTGTATTTTTAAATCCATGGCGACATGCATGTTTTCCTTTACAAAGCCTCACGACATGACAATCTCCTCGATATGAAACTACCTATCATTTCTTTGAATATCCTTCTATTTGTTCTTGACTCTTAGCTTGAATAAAAAACCTTTAGAATAATTTTGTGTTTATTCAATGAAGATGAAAACAATATCATCCTTGTTGAATTTTCTAATTATTCTCAAAATCTCACATTTTTCAAAGTACAAAAACATTCATAAGATATTCAAGTTCTTATGTATCACCTATATGATAACCTAACATATTTTATACCTTATAAGATAATTCCATTATCCAAATATCCTATTAAATATAGAGAACATATTAGATATGTTCAAAATATTTTACATATCATTTACCAAATCATATTATATATTGTGTAGGATGTTCCCTTTTATAAATTATCAACACTTCTTAAGAGAGTATATTATGTATTAGTTCAATCTTATTACGTATCCACTAACTCTATAAATTTTCTTCCTCAACTTATAGGAACATATTATGTATCCCTAAAATTTGTTAATTTTTTTCTTTGGATCATAGTAACATATTACGTATCCCTTTCCCTTTTTAATTTTCACTATACACCATATATAAATAACTTATGTTTTATATAAATATGTTATGTATCATGAGTAGCCTTCTAATAATTTTCTAATTCTATATTTTTTTGAAATATATTACATAACTAATGAATTTTCCATATTTAATTGTTATCTATATTTAAAAAATTACATATATAGGAAAATTCCAACACTTTTCCATTTCATTAGTTTTAATCCAAAAAAAAATATTTATTATGAAATTGGACTTTATCAAATCTTCATAGAACCTATTCATATCATTTCATAGCTTATCTAATCTATTAAAATCAACTAAAATGACTTTAAATAAATTTATGAATTATCAAAATAATTCCAAATATCTTTAATACAATTACATAGTATTTTCATAACATATAAACTCGTAATTTACTATTTCCCATGTAACTTCACTATACCCATAATTACAACTTCAATATCATTCATATCCAAACTTTATCCAAGTGATAACTATAATTTTATTCTATATACCCCATGATGAACGATACTTTAATTGATTCTTCAATAGACCATAAATATTTTACCCTTCTAATCATTACTTTGTGTGCTATTCAGTAGCCAAATTCTACACTTATGAAATATTCATTGTAGTATATAGTTCTATGAACACTTATATTGAAGTGTTTAAAAATCATCTCTATAATAATTTTATATAAGGGATTTTTTCCTCAAATGGATTCTTCAAAAAAATATCCAAATTACACTTTTTAATCATATATTTGTAAGATATTCAATATCAAGTTTCTCTACTCTAAAAATCTACATTGTATTAGACAGTGCTCTCAGCACTTATCTTTAAGTATTTATAAATAATCTCCCTTATCATATGATATAATGGATAATTTCTTAGAATCTATCCATAGAAATATTCCAAGACAATATTATCATAAATTCCTTTTCATATTTGTATATAGGTAGAATTTTCATTTATTGGGATCTTGAAAATCACCCAATCTCAACACACATTGACTTTCCTTCACACAACCATACCAACAACAAATATAAATTTAGATATATTAATATATGTGGGTTATTCAATATCCCACTTTGGATTTTTTTAATAAACAATTTCAATTCATAAGTCAATGTTATTCTTATCCCTCTTATTAAAGTAAATTAAAAGGTGAAAGTAAGAGAAGATATTTCCCATACCTTCCTTATTCCCTTGAGAAAAGGGTGGCATCACATCTTAGTTATCAATGAGTTAAAATTAACCAAATCCAACTATATGTGTTCCATAAATTATATAGAAAACAATATTGATTAAATATAACATAAAACCAACCCATAATTGTTCATCAGGTGATAAAAACTCAAATTTTACATCTTATGGTCTCTACAAATAGATTTCTCAGTAAATTTTTTAACTGCACTCAACTTCAATAAACACATATTCATGTGAATTTTAGATTACTCCCCCTTTATAGATCAATATATTTTCCCTTTTAAAACAAAAAATGATTGATTTAATATAAAAATGGGAAAGTGTAAAAAGCATACCTAAATATTTCTTACTACTCAAAAATTAAAAATTAAAAAGAAATAATACATCTCCATTATCTCTCTATCTTATTAGTATTCCATCAATGGATTCATTCCTTTAATCATCATCATGGTTTTTATATTCTTGAAGTATAATATCATAAAATACTTTGAGAATCCTTTAAATGTTTCAAGGAAATATTATACACTCCATTATGGATAAATATTCATGTTATATAGTGTTTAAAACACTTCATCTAGTCCTAAATTTTCATATACAACCTTCAATTCCCTATAAAAAGAAGAAGTAGTAAACTATGGGAATGTGATGAGTTTTCTTCATTAACTTCTTAATGATAGAAACATGGATGAGGTTTTACTCTCTATATATAAACCCTTTTATTCTTATCTCTCATTTGGGGAGAACTCTTCATGAATGAATATACTTTGGTTTGTAAAATTTTCAATTATTTTTGAGGAATGGAATTATTATTAATTTTGAATTTATTCTCATATTGATATTTCTTTTTTAATTTGGATAATAGAACATATGTAGATAATGGCACTTGAGATTTAATTTCTATCAACCCTTTATCTTTGGGAAACCCTATCCTTAAATTATTAAGAGTTTGTGTAGGATATTTTTACTTTCCACATGGGTTATCAAGAACACTTGTGTTTTCATTTTTATAAAATATTTCATGAAATTTGATTTCATCTTTATGTCTAACAACTTATTTCCCTTTGTCCCTTACAATTGAACTTTCTCCATCTATATAATAGTTTCAATTTGATCTCAAAAAATAGTTAAGAATTAATTTTTTATATACACAATGATATTAGATTTTCTATACTATTCCTGAAACTCTTTTATGTTTCTATTTTTAGGAAACTCTTCCGAATCATCTTATAGGATGTTTTTTAACAATATAATCCTCTTATTTCTCTCTTGGATTGATTAACTTCTTTTTTCCATATTGGTTTCTTTAATTTTGATTTCCATGGTCTAATTGTAATGGTACATGGGGTGTATTTTTATCCAATAGTAGAGGAATATTTTATTGGGTTTGAAATCTTCGTCAGTTTTCATCTTGTGTGAAGTTTTATTAGGGCCATTATTTTTCTCAATTCCTTACTTAATTTTCTTGCATCCCAAGGTTGATTTATCCAATTTTCTTAGTTTATTTCTTTTATTATATATCCATATATTAAAATTAGTATATAAATTGTGCATGTATGATATATATCATCACTCATTACAATTGCAACCACTTCTGTTTCAATATTCCCAAAAATTCTCTATGTAACTAAATCTATTATTAATGAACACATTCTTTTTTTTTTCTGTATTTTTTTTGAAAGGTCATATTTTTCATTCATCTATACTCTAAATTAATCATAAAATTTTATAATTTATATGAATTGAAATATTATTCAAAAATAAATTTACCAATTCTAAAACCTATAATAGCACTAAAAATGTCCTATGAATATCTTTCTCTATTAATAATATACAGTTGATCCAAAAATTGTAGCTTTTTCACTATGATGTTTCTGAGTAGGTTAAAATTATTTTGGGGTATTCTTATATTAATACACTTATTTTAAATTCTAACTTTAACCATTGATGTAGTGGTTTATTTATTTTAAATTTTCCACCCATATTCTCCTATATTTTAAATTAAAATCTTTATTAACATATGAACCAATATTAGTAAAAATATAATTAATGTGGTCATGGGTTAAAATTCTCCAAGATCTTATTGTGGGTTAATCAGGAGATGATTTCAATCTCTCATTTCTACTTATATAATAAATATTTGGTATGATACTCTCATAAAAAGTTTGTGTGGTAGAATTTTACTTCTCAGTGGCTTGGGAACTTATAGCTTATATTGATTCAATATTTTTCATTTCCACGTCAAGTTAAAGAAAATTTATGTTGATAGAGTTATTCTCATTATCAAATGATGTCAAACTTTCCTTCCAATTACTATTCTACTTCTCAATGTGATCTTTATGATTTTTGATATTTTATAGTAAATAATTATCAAGGATTTTAATCTTTTTTTGGATTTGATCTCCAATTAGACATCCTTAACATTAATAGTAGATTTATAAAGATCTTCTAATTCATGGATATTCTCATTATATTATTTTAATAATTTATTTCTAACAAAAAATTATTTTAAAATCTTATTTAACCAGGGATAAGTGTTTATTGTAAAGTCAAAATAACTATTCTTTGTCTTTATAATGTTTGGTGAGAGTTTTGTATCTTTGAAATTTTTTAGTCAATGCTTATTCCATATCATAGAATTCCTAAAATACCAATGATTATTTATCACATATTCCCTTAACAAACCCAAATATATTGGTGAAAACCTCAATGGTAACTCCCTTTAAATAATACTTGACTTTAGAGTAGAGGTCTTCAAATGTTTTAATGGACTCAACCTCATTATACTATCCATTGATAGAATTTGATTTTTAAAAAGGATCATTCTCAATAGATTTATTAGATGACAAATATACACTATGTTCAACTTCAATCAATAGTAGATATAACTTTCCTTTTGAGGAATTCCATATATTTTTATACTCTCTTTTCATTCTATTTTTTAAAGTTTTGGCCTAAACTTATATATTGGTACCAAGTGAATTAAATTCATTTTTCTACATTAAAGTCATATCAATATATTATAGAAATAATAAATTTATATATATTGATTTAAAACATCTGAAAAAAATTAAATCCAATCAGAGGATATCTAGTTAGCTCTAATACCAATTAATGTGCCAAGTAAACCATATAGGAACATTGAGAAGGGGAGGGGTGAATCAAAATTCCATTATTTTATCATTTTCAATTTCTCTTTTTAACTCATTCGCTCTTTTTAATCAAACATATATATCAGTTAAGAAGTATGGATCTATTTATACACCCTCAACACTTACCATAATATAAAATGTAGAGGACAAACAAAAATAGTAGATTGTAATGATTTACAAGGTTCAATCTTAATGTTTGAACTTAATCCTTTTTATATTTAGGTCATGATCCATGATAAAGAGTATTCACTAAAGAGGTAAGTTTTCATCTTTAAATCATTATTTTTTTAATTATATTAAAGAAATAAATACAAAGTAATAGAATAATTCTTCCTTGAGTCTTGTGGAAAATACTACCACCACATAGTTCTTAAGTCACTTGACTAGAATAATGGTGTTGTTTATATTGTAATAAATAGCCTCTAATGGAAATTTATGATCTCCTTAAATCCAATATACCTTACACTCTAGATGTTACAAAATCATTGTAGTAAGTTATTATTCCTAAATTAATAGGACTTCAACGACCAAAATGTAATCAACATCACTACATGTTAGTCAGCCTTGTTATTCAACTAAATATGATAATTATATTCTTGAAAAAAACTCAATATTATTCTTCCATATCCTCAATGCGCATGGTTCTATTAATGGATTCTTTTTGGGATCTCTCTTAAATACATTTTTATTTTCTTCAGGTATATAGTATCAGGTTCTCACCATACTCCTTTTTCTTCTTCTCTTTTATATATTCACATTATCAAGTGAATAATGTTTTGCATAAATTCACAGGAAAATAATTTCTATATTCAAATATATAAAACCCCATGAATTTTTGTGGGTTTTTCCTCTCATGATTCTCTAATTTTAAACTAGTCAATAATTTACCTAAGAATATTTATATTTGATTTCCTTAATAAATTTCGAATATTTCAATTTAAATTTCTCATCAATATCACGCCATGGTGTTTCACTTAAACCTAGGTCAACTAAATAAAAAAAACTCAAGGATTTATTCTTATTTAAATTATTCTATGAATTTTGTTGGTATATTTTAATCCATGAAAATATTAATGTTTTCATGAATAAATCTTCATGTATTGAAATTATCTTTTTGATGAAACTACCTGTCATTTCTCATAATCTCCTTTGACTTGTTCTTCATTATCTTCTTGAATAAAAACATGTCAGTATTATTGTGATGTTTATTCAATTAATATCATAACCACAATATCCTAGTTTATTTTTAAAATACTTCTTGAAATATAAAATTTAAGAATAAATAAGATATTCAGTTTATTTTATGTCACCTCTATAAGAAATAAACACCTTACATTGGTGTAAGATAATCCCATTTTCCAAATCTTTTGTAAAATCTTGAGAGCATATTATGTATTCTTAAAACCTGTTATATATCATCTGATATGACATATTATGTATTGGATAATATATTTCCATTTGAAAAATTCTCAAAACTTATTAGGATGGTATATTACATATCAGATAAAAATTATTACATATCCACTTTATTTTTAAATTTTTTACATAAACTCATAAAAACAAATTTTTTATTCCTTTATGTTGTCAATTTATACCTATGTTATTAAGAACATATTATGTATCTATTTCCTTTTTAAATTTTTATTGTACACTAAAAATAAATATCTTTTATAACATATTAATACGTTACGTATCATGAGTAACCTCTTGGGAGTTTTCTAATTCTCTATTTATGAGAAATATATTACACAACTAATGTATTTTCTATATTTTAAAATCTTATGAATATAAAAAATTATGTATATATAAATCTTCCAACACTTTTTTATTTTATCATTTTTGATAGAAATAAGTAATATTAAATATGAAATCATACATTATGGAAACTAATTAGAACCTCTTCATATCCTATCAGGGGTTTTCTAATCTCTTTAAATCAATTCAAATGACTTAAAATAACATTAGGAACTATTAGAATAGTTAAAAATATCTTAAATAAAATTTTATAGACTTATTTCATCACATAAACTCTTATTTTAGTGTTTCCCATGTAACTTCACTTCACCTGTAATTACAAATTCAATATCAGTCTTATCAAAACTTCATCCTTGTGATATTTATTGTTTTATTCAAAATATTTCATGCTGAAGAATACTTGAATGATTTATTCAATAAATAAAGTGAATTTTACCTTTTTAATCATATATTTGTAATCCATTTAGTATAAATCTTCTTCACTTCTCAAATCTACACTATAGTGGATAGTTTTTTAGTACCTTTATTTATGTCTTTACAAATCAACTCTCTATTCATCTAATATAAGGTTTTCTTTCCTAGAATCTATCCATCTATATATTCCAAGACACCATTGATAAAAGGTCATTTTTCTATCTATATAAAAATATCATCTCTATTTATTGGGATCTTCCACATCACCAAGTCTCAACAAAAATTAACTTTTATTTACACAACCTCATTGAAAAAAATACAACATCAGATCAATTAACCCATTTGGGTTCTTCAAAATATTTTATAACTTTTATAAAATGTCTAGTAGTTTATATACATTGGATATTGAAAATTATAACTATAATATAAATTATAATAAGTTAAAAATAAATTATTTTAATTCAACTTACCTTTAGAATTTTCTCATAGGACATATAAATAATAATCACATCAAACAATCCCATAATAATGGATTACTTGGTTTGAATGAATATTAATTATTCAATGTATGCAAATATTATTTATTAGCTAAAATGAATCACCTTTGAGGTTAAAGGTAAAATAATTAATGATTTATTAAAACTAATACATATTTATGGATATGTTCATATTAGTAAAGTAGATAAAATGTAATTTCAATACATAATTACTTTTACTAATGACTTCAGTAGGTATGAGTATGCATATCTTATGAAAAAAATCATGAATCTTTTTGAAATTTTCAATATGGTCAAAACTGAAGAACATAATAAAATTGAAAAAAGTATTAAAACACCTCAATATTATTATGGTGGAGAATATTTGAGCCATGAATTTCATGACCATCTAGGAGATTGTGGTGTAGTATCACAACTAATTAAACCTTCTAAACTATAGTTAAATAGTGCATATGAAAGAAAAATAAAAAAATATTTGATATATTTTAGTCCATAATTAGTCATGGATACATTTATATTTCCTTTTATTATTATAATTTGTATATTGCTTCATTTATCCTAACTATGTTCCATTAAAGTTTTTTCAATATGGAAAACATGATATGTGAACTTTGAAGTGTCCGGATTTTTCTTTTATAAATATTTGTGGTTGTGTGGCACATTTATTATCGATTCATTCTCTAGATTCCACAACTATCATCCCCCAGAATAATATACTCTTATTTTCATATAAAAAATATACTTAAGTGAGTCTAGTGAAATAAATTATAAATGGAAATATATGTAGTGAAATAAACAAAGGATAAAGACTTTGAAGAAATTTTTAATAGGAAATGTTTGAAAAATAAAACATAATAGAAATAGTTAATTTACTAGTGGATCATAAAGGAATTAAATAAATTAATAAATAGATGAATCACAACCTATATGAGGATTTTTATAAAAATCGTCATTAACATCCACCAAACTCTTACTATTGGAAAACCAAAAAAATGGATGAAGTGGAAGAAGAGTGGAATTTAATACATTAATTTCGATCATCTAGTTATAAATACTGAAATATTTATATTATGATGAATGGATAATGGAAACACTAGGCTATGACTTATATGGAATTAAAATTATCATAAAAATTATATTTATAGATGTAACATCAAGGGAAATGGATAAAATGTTAAATAGATAAAACATAATCAAGTGATGAACTTTATAGAGTCAACTTCATTATCTAGACATTATCTATCAATATAGAAGACTATGTTCAAAGTTTAATAGAATAATTTTGGAATATCTAAGAAAATAATAAATACAAAACCAAGAATTATATCCAACATTCCATTCCTACCATTACATTAGATTACTAGTCCAAGGCTATGATGATTAAGATTTTTAAGACTTTGATTTAACAACTAGAATTGTATGTTAAATAATTATATTTTATCTAGATCATTATTTACTTTCAAGGATTATATTCTATATGATTAAATTAAATATGGAAATTTTTTTAGATCTAAATAAATTTATGAAAAGAAATCACAAGATAATCAATAGTGACCAAAACTAGAGGTATATAGGATTAACACAACTGATATAAAATAGTAAAATTTGGTTTAAATAAATTAACGTGTTCATGGATGAGTTAGTGAAATCACTTTTGTAAGAGTATGGTGCCTGAGTCTCTCTAGGGGTGTGTTGCTTATCATTTCATTTTTGCTATAGGTCATTCTATCCCATTGTGTCTTGATGATATGGATCTAAAATTCTCTTTTGAGGTGGTGGATATATTGTTTCATCCACAGTGGAGGATGGATTGGCTATATAGGTTTTCCCTATATTTGATGTTAGTAGTGATGTAGGGGATATATTATGTTGGTGATAGTGGGATATATGATGATATATAGATATAAATAAGCGATATGATAGGGATGGGGTTTTTGTTGATCGATATTTCATACGGTTTTTATCGTTCATTATAGTTCTTTGATAATATTATTCCTTTGTTTAGGTTTCTTGCTAGTTCAGGTTACTTTTTTGGTGGGTATTTATTCTATCATTTATCTCCTTAACACTTCCTCACAACTGCTCAGTCTAGGTTTAATCACCCTTCATCCCCGTCGTCATGTCTTGAGACAGTGAAGCTCTATTTTTAAAGGCCCATTTTCTTCATATTTAATTTATAGGATCATTGAGGTTATCATCAATGGATATGGTTGTTTGAGTGGGGTGGGGGGTGTGTGAGAAAGGTATTCCTCAAAGGAGGTATATTTAGTGATGCAACTGATGGTTGGTTGGTGGGTCATGGTGGTGTAAGTCTATACCATGAAAGGTAATAATGGTATTAGGGGTGGTATTTTATATTTTATAATTAATATTGGATAATTATTATAGTTTATTTGGTATCAGTTTTTGGAAGCTTGTCTCATTTATCATGACCTTTTCATTCATTCCATGTAGCTTCTTTGGTGTGTAGGTTAGTCTACATCACAGGGCTTTAAGTATTGAATTATTTCTATTGATATCTTCATTGACGAGGTAGTATAATAAAAAATAAGTGGCAAACTCTAGTCATGAATACATTTTGAAATAACAATGTCTGGTTGGAGTGAATAAAAAGCACCCCAATGGAATTACATGGTGATGTATGTAGATTACGATGCTCGATTTTATTCTTGATTTATGTTCAATATTGGTTCTTGGTTGAATAACGTTGATTGAAAATTGTTTGATGGTGGGGAGGTAGATTGGATGGAAGATAACATTGGATATGATGGCTGAATCAACTCATGGGTATCAAGGTTATTCATGGCCTAAATATGTGGAGATTAATGCATAACTGATCACATAGGTTTAGTTCCGTGTAGTTTTGGTATTTTTATGGGTTATTTGACAGTGTCATGCTGGGATTGGGGTATGGAATTTGGGTTTTGTGTTGTAGTTTGGCTTGGGATTTGGTCTTGTGAGTTGGTGATTTCTTTTTCAGAGTATTCTATAGACCATCCTCCATTTTTATTTATTTATTAGGTTCTACTATATCTTGTAGATTATTCAAAAATACAAAAAATATATTTTAGCAATTAGCAAGCTAAATTTAGTCTATGAATATGATATAATCCTATTTTTCATTTCGATTCAGTTTTGGTAACCATAAGCATTATTAAGTCACCTTAAATGAAACAAAATAATTAAATAAAGTATATAAATCATTATTAAAAGTGTTAGTAATGATTATTTTTATATGATCCATGTCGAATATGATATAGATCATTATTGATTTTTTCATTACAAAGAAACAAGAGGAACATATGAGATATTTAACTGAATATAAGTTATAAAATAAATTTTAAAGTGAGTCTCTAAATTATTAAATACCTTTAAATTTTTTCAATGCTATTTATTTTATTTTCTATAAAACAATTTCCTTCATTTTAATATTTACTCTATCATTTTTCGAGATATTATCTCTCTATTATTTATTTTATCAATATAATAGTATCATCTTAGAACTATTTCCTATAAATGTTTAGGGGTTTATCATTTTTTGAATAAATAATGCATTTTTTATTTTTATAATATGATTCCTTAACTGATCCAAAATTTTTGTAACCAATATAAACTGATAAATTTGGTTTATGCGATTTATAGATTTATCAATGGTCAATTTTAGTTTTTATTTATGTTAATATTTTATTTCAATCAGTAGATTGAAATTGGTATCCATAACATATTGAAATCGACTATGCACACCCCTAATCACAATGGTTAGATAAATAAATGGTTATAAAATAACTCATGATGGAACAATGATCAAATGATAAACATTCCAATGAGAAGCCACATCAATATATAATGGCTATATTTCTCAATGTTGAGATTCTTAGTTCTATATAGAGTCATGAGGATAACTTATATGAAATATAGATTATAGAGATAACCAACCGATAGAAAATGGAGTATATTAAATTTAAGGATATCTTATTCATCTCTACACCTCCCTTTGATATTCTTCTTAATCTCTTTCGAAGAGAAATACTTTTATACTAGTATTTTTGGCCTTTCAATTTAATGCTTCATTCCATATCATTATATATTTTCTATTAACATAAAAATAACATAAGGAACTCATTGATTTTTTCACTCTATTATTCTAGATTCTAATCCTTGATCGAAAAATTTCTAGGTTTAAGGACTTTCGATTTTATCAAAAATTGGGCACTGCTTATACTTAGTTTTATTTGAATATGATAATGAGATCCTAATTCCACATTGGGATGAAATTGAATAAGTTTACGGGGATAATATTTTTTGTTAATATGAATAGGGTATATATAGATTTTTTTATCTAAAACCTATTTAAAATTTTATATATCCCATCCATCTAGAATTTTGTATTTATTTTATTTATTTGTTTTACTTTGGTATGTCCCTTGTACTTTAGCTCTAAATCAACTTATGGATCATGAACAGGTATGAAGAGTAAGCTTAAAGTTTTCACACACCATCCTTTCAAGTTTCATTTAATATTAGTAATCATATTTGACTTATCTTATTTTGGATATATTTATTAAATGGATCACATTAAATATAAATGCATGCATTCAATTATCTAGAAAATCATTTTTGGAAACTCATTATCTATGTAATTCCTAAGTCAGCTTTTTACTACTTATTTTTTCACTCTTTATTTTTCCACTACATAATTAATTGTTTTTACCCTAATTTTTTATTTATGTTTGAATTTTTAATTAAGGAGTTATTCGTTTATCTTTTTAATTCACCCCCTCTTAATGGTTTTCTATTATAGTGGATATATATTCCTATCTTAGACAACACATGGTGTCAAATTAGGTATTTATATATTTCACCAACTCTAACAGGTTGATAGAAACAATCTAATAATAAATATACACATTCTAGTAGATTCATAAATTTGGTATTAGATACAACAGTTAAAATATTATATGTTTTGAGATCTTACAAGCTATTGAGTAAATATTTTCTTGGAAACCTCTGGTCTCCGTATAACACACAACACTTAGTATAAACAATTATCCCATTATACACCCTCATTGTATTTTAATCCTTCATATTAGAATTTACACTTTAAGATATATTTTTTCTAATTATTTACTTTTAACCATTATTTTATTTTAAATATAACCATGTTTTTATAGTGAAAATATTGATAAATATGGAATGACTTAATTTGGTCTAAGCCACATGAGAGCCAACCCAACCAAATTAAACCCAACACTTAAACACAAGTCTCTAATTCATCATCACCATATCAGAGTTCCTCCATCATCAATTATTTTTAGGTGTGCATTGAGGAGATAATATCAAGGACATAGAATAAAAATATATATAGATTAACCATATTAAATGAGTTTATACCTATGTAAAACAAATGTAGAATGAATTATCTTTAGTCCCATCATCACCATTTCTAGATGGAACACCATATATAGGTTCTCTACTTATTTTCATTGAGATGATAAAATGCATGTACCTAGATAAAATAATAAAAGTTAGAGTGAGAATAAATGCACTAGATTAAGTAACCCAAAAACAAGGAATAACAAAACCACATAATTGTAAAAGATAACATAACTCATGATGACGGCATTTACCAGCCATTAAAATGTTAATGTGAATCATGAGTATAACTATTGTTACCCATCCTGACCCACTCCATAGTAATTAGACCAGATCACCATATGACCATAAGTATTCTTCCATGTATGCCAAAGGATAACGACTAGCATTGAGGGTTTAAGAGGTGATAGTGGGGAGACTATAACCTCTATCGATAAATAATTGTAATAATACAACAAAAGTGGAATAAATTTAAGGAAAAAATCCAAATTATACTTATGATAATACAAAATAATGACTACAATACTATTCTAGTCATACAAGAGTAAAAAATATTTATTGGCACCAAGGAACATTCCAGCCTATCTGAAAAACCATACCATCTCGCTCATTCCCCATCTTTACACCATATCCACTAGCCTCTTAATTTTAAACCTTTACCCTTAACAATTCCATGAACCATAAATTCTATATGCATCCTGGAGGGACCATTTAGGGTGTTAGTATGAACTTAGTGAGCAACCAAAAATGGTGTACCAATATAATATTCATACATATATTAGTGTATGAAAAGAACAATAAATGATAACCAATACACATCACACAATATTATCCACTCATGCTTGACCAACCCTGAGTGAGACTTTACCTACCTTATCTAGTTCTAGAGTGGAACAAAAAATCCATAGTTTGTTATACTAGGATTTTCTTTGCCCTTCCAACCAATTTCATTCCTCATGGATCCACTATCATAAATTAACTATGATTCCCCAATGACATGTCTACAAACCATATTATTGGACTCATGGTATTCTAAACCCTTTACAAATCACTAAATCAATAACCCAAAAAAAATCCAATCCACAGATATACCCATCATTTTATAAGTCCATATGTTAATCCTAAATATATATCACATACATGGTGAGAATCCTTCTCCCATTGGGTTGTATCACATACCATCAATCACAAAAAACTATGGAATATCCCTCCTCTATAATGATAGTAAACACCATCACCCCTAAGATTCAAAATCTGTAGAGAATACTGACCAAAATGATAGGTAAAAACCACATAATGGGTCCTCTTTTGTGTATATGTAACTCCAACAACCTCTATCCCAGTAATTAGAAACTATCACCATCCCTATGGTCACCACTCAATGAACCTCTATCACCATCCATGGAAATGGTCATCACTATCAACATTGCACAGATAAACAACAACAATAATCACCTTTCGGGAATATTTATCTACAACACATATCATCATTCTCATCAACCCTATAACGATAAAACCAAACTATACTAGGATAAACCCATCATTTTCTATATGATGTTACCCATGGGCGTCTCACATGTACAAAAAAACCCAAAATTGATTTGTTCCTGGTCCCACATATACAACCCTACCCACATACATTTAACACACAATGCATAACACACATATAACCTAGGAAATATCTATAAATCATTAAATTAGAGTTATCAGGACTCTAGTAATTAATAAAACTCAATTCAATCCAACTTTAATCATAAGAAATCTGATAATATGAAAAAAATCCTTGGTTTAGGAAAAAATCATTGGAAAATAAAGATACAATGAGATAATCCAAGAATAAACAATCTAGGATAGTTATCCTTACCCATGGATAGTCCATACAATAGATGGAGTGAATATCTGGAAAGAATCAGTGAATAACCCAATTGGAGATGAAGAGGGGAATAAGATAACAATATAGGGAATATCTACTATGTTTTGGTTGAAATAGGAATAATCCAACCTTTATAAATGAATTTAATAACTAATAATTAATTTTATTTATTTTATAAAAAACTAGAAAAAATTCATTATATTCAATTTTTGACAAACACTGGGATCCTTACTTATAAACCCATGTGTATGGGACTGTTATGTATCAACCCTAAAGAAACTTACTTTTGAGGTACCTTACCTATATTTATCACATGTAACATAAACACCTTACCAAATCCTAAATTTTTATGCATGAGGTTACTCTTAGGTATTAATCGAAATGAAATTCACATGTCTCGGGGTGACTTAATTTTTTTTTTCAATTTCGAATAAGAGAAGGACCCTTATGTATTAGATGAACTTTAAGTATAATGTAACTTTCCCTCATGTATCATAGGTTTACTTTTACCCATACAACACTTGATAATTTTTCAATATAAGGTAACCCTTATGCATGAAGGAGTTACTCTTATGTATTCCATTTACCACATAGTTACTTTTATGTATACATGGTTTCTCTAGTGTTACTCTTACACATCATCTGGGTTACTTTTACACATCACATAGTTACCATTACTTATGAAGAGTTTTCTCTTACATACCGTACTTATCCATTATCCCAAACCATCCCTGGGTGAATCTTATATATAACGATTTTATATTTATACATCATACAATGTTTCTCCAGTAACATCCCTAACCCGAGATCCACTAAACCGGTGCCCTGATCCAGGTCGCCACATGACCTCAGGCATGCCTCCCTATATGCTAGAGGTTTTAGACTAGCATTGAGGGTCTAATAGGTCCCATGGGGAGACTATACCCTATTTAATAGAGTAAGACACAACAGAACACAATTCAAATAGTGGAAACTATAAGAAATAATTAATAACATGCATAAATAACTAACTCCCAAACTAGGTACAACCATATACAAAAGTAAATATGTCATGCCATGATACAATGCCATGTGAACAAAACCCCAAAATAAATACAAATAACAGAATCCTCAAAATAGTCTGGACTCCAAGTCTGGAACCTCACCCAAACATGTCCCATGTCTAACTCAACTCCCTAGCATAGGGCCCTTACCCTTGTTCTGACCTGCAAGCTTGAAATCTGATCAGGTACCCATCGATAACCCGAGAAGGGTGTAAGTATAACTCTGTAGGCCACCACCAATGGTGTCTAAAAAATATCCATTAAAAGTAAATAGTTCATACAAATGATAAATAATTGTATGTAAGGGTAAACAGTTCAATAGTTCATTCTAGAATATAATCCTCTAAAATATGGTACCATTTAATCTTGGTTCACTACTTAGGCATTCCATGGTTTAATCTACCTTTTCCATGTGTTAAATGGATTAGGAATTTTCAAAATTCTCAAGCATATGGGAATAAAAATCAAGTCTTATCTCACTAGGCATCACATTATAACAACCTCATAATCCACACCTCAAAGCCTCAGTCTGGATGGAATACAACCCTTAGGGGAATAGAACTCCATCCCATTACCTAACCCATGAATTTGGGGGGGGGGGGGGGTGGAGCTAGAACCTTGGTCCAACTCGACCTGTGGGTGTAGATCCTTAATTCTATACCCCACTCTACCAAGCCATTTCAACATGCTTATTTATCATTCACCACAATTAACCACATCACATCAAGAATAACTAGTTTCATTTACAACATTACAAAAATATCAATAAATGGAAAATTAACATTATGAGTCAATCCATTAACACATTCATCATTTGTATCACTTAACCCTTTAGCCCCATTTCCCATTCCCCATGCCTAGATCACTAAGCATAATCATGTGTAAACATAATTTCATTATCGTATTCCATTATTCCCATTTAAACCAATTAAATGCCAACTAAACAATCCCTTATCCTTCAACCACATTAGACACAACTGGCCACCATACATTAAAACTAATTACATAAACCAATTAGCCTACTCGTTATGTCTTATTATTATTATGAGTCAATTTCACACCTTAAATTTTCGTTAGCCCAATTGAGAGGGCCAACACACCCCATGGGTGGCCCCAATGTGGTCAAGTCATCCTCCTTACATCCCATGGGGATCAAGAGGGGTTCAATTAATCATTTAGACACCCAATACACTATATATTTCTAATGTTACCAAGAACTCATCAAGAGAGGGCAAGAATAAAAACCCTATATAAACAAATCTACACAAACCAAGGGATATAACATATATACCTCCTACCTTGAATCCAATTGTGAACACAGTCCAAATCGAGGCCTTAGATCCCTATTCAACATACCTTTGAAGCCTCAACCTAAAAATCACCAGAAATAAAGGGTTTTAGTGCTTCAGACGGAGATAGAGAAAATGTGTGAACCTTAACCCAAAACGTGAAGTAAGGAGGAGATTAGACTTACCTGGATCTTTAATCCTCAACCGAAATCACACTAAATGTCCTAGGATTAAAGGATAAATACCTATTGGAAGATCTTAGAAGCTTTCCTCGACACAAGGGTTCAACGAGGTATAAGGGAGAGAAATCCTGAGTTGGAACTTAAAATCCCATAATGGATTTTTTGTAATTTTTTCAAAGTTACTGGGCCACCCAATTTACCTACATGGTTTTCTTAACTGTGCACAAACCATGCAGATGCTTCTATCCAAAAACATCACCCTCACATGGTTACCTAGTATTTCTACACAATTTTCACTAAGTGTGTGCAGACCATGTGGCATGTCCGGCTCTTTCATGTCATAAACCCCCGAAACACTCTCGCGTTTTCACATGATCTTGGGGAAACACTTATTTGACAAAAAAATAACTTAAACTAAAATGTAAACAAAAACATACCTTAAGGGAGATTCGAGATCTTACAACATCCCCACCTTATAATGACTCATCCTCGAGCCGCTCTTTCCTAGCATCATTGAGTTTCTAAAGCAAAGAGGTCAGGCTACTGAGCCCACAGATCCAATTTATACCCCCAAGTCTCCTCCTGAACATTTCCCTATTTCCATAAAACATGAACCAAAGACACCGCCTTTCCTCATAAGACCATATCACTATGATCCATAATATGAACCGGATTCCCATCAAAGGACACATCAGTCCCAAGCTTGACATCCTCGACATTTAACTCATGAGACAGATCTAGGAAATACTTTCAGAGTTATGAAACATGGAAAAAATCATGCATCCCACTATACCATTGTGGAAGATCTAATTAGTAAGCCATTGGTCCAATCCTCTCCAAAATCTCAAATGTCCCCACATAACTAGGTGCCAAATTTCCCTACTTCTGAATTCGACAGTGATCCAGCGTTGGCGACACCCGAAGAAAATCACTATCACCCACCATAAACTCAAGAGATATACGACACCAATCTTCATATGAATTCTTCTTACTCTGAGTTGTTTCTATATGATTATGAATCAATAGAACCTTATCTGACATCTCCTACACCAGACTCGGCCCAAATAGCTTAGACTCACCAAACTTTAACCAAAACAATGGAGATCTACATGGTCTCCTATAGAGTGCCTCAAATGGAGCTATTTGAACTATATCCAGAAAGCTGTTTTTCTATGAAAACTCAACAAGAGACAAGTGATTTTCCTAGAAACCACTAAGATCAAGAAGAAAAGCTCTCAACATGTCTTCTAATACCTGAATTTTACTCTCTAATTGGTCTTCAATATATGAGTGGTAAGTCGTACTAAAAAACACATAGGTACCAAGTTCCCTCTACAGTCCCTTCTAGAGGCACGAGGTGAAATGTGGATCACAATCTGAAACTATGGTTCTCAGCACACCATGCCGCCACACTATTACTCGAACATACAATTATCCCAGATGGTCGACTGTATATATCTCTTGGATTGGAAAGACATGAGACACTTTAGTCATCTGATCTTCAACCACCCAAATTGCATCATTCCTCCAGGTCATCCCTAGAAGACCCACTATGAAGTCCATCATGATGTCATTCCACTTCCACTTTGGAATATGCAATGACTGAAAAAACCCACCTATATGCTGATGTAAAACCTTCAACTATTGACAAGTGATGCATCGTTCCACAAAACTTGCAACTTATTTCTTCATTCCTGGCCACAAAAACTGCCTACGAAGATCGCAGTACATCTTAGTCAAGCTCAGATGCATTTCCCACTTTGAAGTGTGAAACTCACGTATCAACTCCTCCCATACACCAGCCGACACCAAAACATAACTGTGGAAATAAGAAACTCCATTGGAACTGAAATCCCATCAAAAAGGTGAATCCACACCTTTAAGACTTTCCTTCATAGTCAAACACTCCATATCCACCAACTGACTCTCTTTAACTCAACTCAAAAGCTTAGATTCAACTATTATAGATGCAAGGGTCATCCGCCCATGCCCATCCTGTTCCTCAAAATGCATCTTAGAAAACAAGGCCATAATCTTCCACTCTAAAATAGATTCCTGAACTACCTAATTCCGATTCTTCTAGATTAGAGCATCAACAACACTATTCCCTTTTCCTAGTGTGGACACCAACTCAAAATCAAAAGACTGTAGGTAATCGACCCACTATCACTGTCGAAGATTCAAATCCCGCTGAGAGAAGATGTACCTGAGGCTTTTATGGTCGATGAATACTATGAAAGCTTCTCCAAACAAGTAATTCCTCCAACACTTTAGGGCATGAACCACCACAGATAGATCTAGATAGGACAATTCCTTTCATGTGGTCTCAACTACCTTAACCCATAAGCTACAACATGATCATCCTGCATCATCACTACCCCAAGTACAACACCAGACGCATCAAAGAACAAGGTTTACCTCTTGTCTTGTTTAGGTAATACCAAAATTGGTGTGGTAGTCAACCACTTCTTTAGCTCCTGAAAAGCATTCTCATAATCCTCTGACCAATCAAACCTAACCCCCTTCTTGGTTAAGCTTGTGAGAAGCATTACCAAATGAGATAAATCCCTAATAGACCTTTGATAATAATTGGAAAAACCTAGAAAATTACAAAAATCAGATACATTCTTGGAATGCTCCCAAGATACCACATCCTGCACCTTTTTTAGATCCAACGACACACCTGACTTAGAAAGAATGTTTCCCATAAAGTGAACCTCATCAATCCAAAAATAACATTTTGATATATTGTCATAAATTCTATAATCTCTTAGTATTCTCAAGATGATTTCAAGATGTTTGGAATAATCATCATGAGTTCTCGAGTACACCAATATTTCATCAATGAAGACAACTAAAAACTAATCCAGATACATGTGAAATATCCAGTTCATCAAGTCCATGAACACAGTCAGTGCATTGATAAAACCAAACGACATCACCAAAAATACATACAGACCTTATCTAATTCAGAAAGCTGTATGTGGTATGTTAGAGGGTCTCACCCTCCAATGATGGTGTCCTGATCTCAAATAAATATTAGAAAACAATGAGGTTCCTCTGAGCTGGTTAAACAAGTCATCAATTCTAGGAAGAGGGTGTCAGTTCTTAACCATCATCTGGTTCAGCTTCCTATAATCAATACATAGACTCACTGATCCATCAAACTTATTAGAAAACAACATTGGAGATTCTCAGGGTGATATAATTGGATGAATAAACCCCTTGTTCTCCAATTCCTCTAATTGAACCTTTAGTTTTTGGAGCTCTGTTGGCATTATTTGATATGGAGGAATGGAAACCGGCTTTGCTCCTAGAAACAATTCTATTGTGAACTCAAAATATATCCTAGGTGGTAACCCAAATAAGTCCTTAATAAACACATCTTGAAACTAGTCAACAACAAAAGGGAAGACTGGATGTACTTTCTTCCCATCATCCATCATAAGGCATGCCACTTGGGCTGTGAGTTCTCCCAACTATTGGCGTAGCAGCCCTACACATCCCGCTCAAGTATCCCACTCACTATGAAGGACATAAGTGCTTTCATCAAGATATGTGAACATTACTAGACATCGGTAACAATCTATATGGGCTTGATATATTACTAACTAATCCACCCCAAGATTAGGTCATAACCTGACATATCTAGGACAATTAGATTCTATATAAAACTACACCCACCGACCTCTAGAGCACAACCCTTACACAACCTGATGTCCTCAAATCATACCCCTAGTGGAGTATCAAGAAACATTACCCCACATGTAGTCTCCACAGTTAATCCCAAAAAAAACTACAAATTGAGCAGAAATAAAAGAATTAGTAGCACCTATATCAAATAAATCACTAGAAAGTGTGGAAGCTACAAGAATTGTACCTCAAACGGTAGATGGTCCTGCCTCACCACCTTCAGGTGTAGTATGAACTTCATGGAGATGACCTGCCCATTTACCCTGGGATCCAACCTGAGTACCCTGCACTATAATGCCTTGTTGGTAAGGATGATCTCTCCCTAGATTCCCATGTACACTACCTCTACCAGTACAACCCATGGAGCTCCAACTTCTTTCTTGATACGCTATGGCCGATCCCCTTCCCACACTTGGAATCTTCCTCTGACCTCCATCATTCCCTGACTATCACAAGTTCTTTCAGAACCTCTGTGTTTGGCCTAACCTTCCGCATGCTTGGCACTCGATCAGTGGGTGGGGACACTGGTCACGCTTGTGCCCTGAACTGCCACACTGATAATATAATACCTGTTCACCACCCTGAGAAGTTGACCCCCTCTTCTAACTTCTTTATATGCTTCCACCCTGCTGAAAGATTCCAAAATGGAATTTCCTACTATCAGATGTCGCACCACTTGATCGCCCAGCTATCACAACAATTTCACTACCTAAAGCTCCCTTAAGGCTCCCCTATGAGATAAGGGCTTGATCCACCACTTTAGAAAACCTTTTAAGAAGGAAGATATTAACCTAAGACCTAATTTCCTATCTCATCCCATCCTAGAAGCATTTCACCATAGCTGACTCATCTCCTGTCAATGTCAGAAAAAATCATCTAAAATTGGTGAAACAACTAGTATAGTCCATTGATGACATTTTACCCTGAGTCAACCTCATAAAATCCACAGGCTTCTCCTACCTTGAGGTTTCTGGGTAGAAGTGCTCAAGAAACTTCTCATAAAAATATTTCCACATAAATCCTTCAGCCTTCTCTATTTGAACCATGATGTCCCACCAACATTTTTTATGAACCCTCATCATATAGGATTATAACTTGAATTGCTTCTCAAGAGGAGTCCCTATATTTTCAAGAATAGTTTGGATGGACTCTATCCAAAACTCTGCTGCCTCTATCCCACCATCTCTGGTAAAGGTCGGAGGGTGAAACAACTAAAACTCCTTGGTCAACTCAAACATACTCGGTGCAACTCGCTCTGGGTACCATTCCATCATTTACATAAAATGAGAAAATTTCTTATAAAACTTCCCTTCCTGATTTTCGTAGATCACCACATTCTTCTACTCTACTGTTGAAGGATATTTCTCGACAACACCCTCATGTTTCCCAACCAGCACATGTCTTCGAGGTGGCATTTCTCTACAATGACAAACATGAGCTTTAGAATGCAACCATAATGCTTTTAAGAATGGAAAAAGATATAAGTAGGCTCATCAATTTCAACTAAAACTGTTCTCATACACCACCCAAATGAGCCCACTCAAAACTAGGTCACTACCCTTTTCTATCTCTACTAAGTTCATGGATAACACTGGTATCTAATTCACATGGTTACAAGCCCTATATTTTACACCAATTCAAAAAAATTCAATATCCCAATTTACTCTTACAAAATGTTAACCCACTTTTACTTATTTATTAAACACTATCTTCTAATTTCTACTTACCCTTTTCTCTTTCCTTTTTACCCATTAATACTATCCCATTAGGCACAATTCCATTACATTTAAGAAAAACAAATGCATCCTAACCTTTATATCCTACACTCCCATCCCATGTGTGTGACTACCATGATACATGTCACTTACCTACATTGGTTCCTAGAATAATGCATGAATGTATAACCTCACACCCTTTCTGTCCATGAGAAAAATATCAAAAAACCATCAAATCACACAACAAGTGCATCACCCGATGGTGAAATATCATCAAATATAACAACACACAATAAGAACAACAACCCCCCTAGGGTAACATGGGTTTTCCCCTGTACATGGGTTAGATACTCCTAAGAACTAGCTCATTACCAAGGACTGATGATTTTCTAACCTCCTGTCTACCATCCCCAAAATAGTAAGAAAGAGAAAAGAACTCCTTTGATACCACTCTGTAACATCCCTACCCGGGAGACACTAAAACGGTGCCCCAAGATGGGTCTCAACATGACCTCAGGAGTGCCTCCCCATATACAAGAGGATGACAAATAGCAGTGAGGGTCTAATATTTCACATGGGGAAATTATTACCTCTTTACCAAAGTGAGCCATAGTAGAACAAAATTCAAATTGTAGAAATAATAAGAAACAATTTATAACATGCATAAATAACCAACTCCCAAAATGGGTACAACCATATACAACAGTAAATATGTCATTCCATGCTACAATTCCAAGTAAACAAAACCCCAAAATGAATACCCAAAATAGAATCCACAAAATGGTATGGACTCTAAGTATGGAGCCTCACCCATACATTTCCCATGCCCAACTCTACTCCCTAGCATAGGGCCCTTTCCCTTGTCCTGACCTGTAAGCATTAAATCTTCTCGAGTACCCAACGACAGCCCAAGCAGGGTGTGAGTATAACTCAGTAGGCCACCAAAAATGGTGTCTACAAAATATACAGTAAAATTAAATAGTGCATTCAAGTGATAAATAATAATAAGTAAATGTAAATAGTTTAATAGGTCATTCTAGACTATTCTCCTTTAAAATATACAACCATTTAATCCAGGTTCACTAATTAGGTATTCCATTGTTTTATCCACCTTTTTCATGTGTTCAATGGATTTGGAAAGTTCATAATTATCAATCATATGGGAATAAAAATAAAGTTTTATCTCACTAGGAATCAAATTATTACAACCTCATAATCCCCACCTCAAAGCCTCAGTCCGGGTGGAATGCAACAGTTTGGGGAATATAAATATGTACCCTTCCCTAACCCATGCATTGGGGGGGGGGGGGGTGGATCTAGAACCTCAGTCCTACATGACCCATGGGCATAGATCCTCAAGTCTATACCCCACTCTACCAATCCTTGTGCACATGATTATTTATCATTCACCATAATTAACCACATCACATCATGCATAACTAATTTCATTTACAACATCACAACAATATCAATAAATGGGAAATTAACATTATGCCTCAATACATTAACACATTCATAATTTGTATCACTTAACACTTTAGCCCCATTTCCCATTTCCCATGCCTATATCACTAGACATATTCAAGTGTAAACATAATTTCATTATCATATTCCATTATTCCCCTTTAACCCACTTAAATGATAACTAAACAATCCCTTAGCCTTTAACCACATTATACACAACTATCCACCATCCATTACAACTCATTACATAAACCAATTAGTCTACTCGTTAAGTCTCTATATTATTATGAGTCAATTTGACAACTTACATTTCTCTTATCTCAATAGGGAGGGATGGCACACCCCATGGGTGGCCCCAATTGGTCAAGTCATACTCCTTGCATCCCTTGGGGATCAATAGGGGTTCAATTTATCATTTAGACACCCAATACACCACATGTTGTCAATAGAACCAAGAACTCATCAATATAGGGAAATAATAAAAACCCTATATGCACAAATCTACAAAAAAACAAGGGATATAACATGTAGACCACCTAACTTAAATCTGTTGGCAAACACACTTCTAATTGAGGGATTAGATCCCAATTCAACACAACTTTTAAGCCTCAACCCAAAACTCACTGGAGAGAAAGGGTTTTATAGATTCAGAAAGATATGGAGAAAAGGTGTGAACCCTAACCCAAAAAGAGAAGTAAGGAAGATATTAGACTTAATTGTATCTTCAATCCACAACTGATGGCACACCAAATGTACTAGTATTAAAGGAGAAACACCTCTTGGAAGATCTTGGAATCTTTTATTGTCATTAGGATTGAACGAGGAAGAAGGAGGAGAAATAGTGTGTTGGAACTTAAAATACTGTAATGGGATTTTTGTAATTTTCTCAAAGTTACTGGGCTGCATGGTTTACCCACACAGTTTTATAAAACGTGTGCAAACTGTGTGGATGCTACTCTCCAAAAATATACCCCTCGCATGGTTACATGGGATTTCCACATGGTTTGCACTAATAATGTGCAGATCATGCGACATGCTCAGAAACCCTCATTTTCTTCCTCTTTCATGTTCTGAACCCCCAAAATAATCCAGAGTCTTCACATGATCTTGGGGAAACACTTATTTAACCAAAAAAAGAACTTAAACTAAAACTTAAACAAAAACATACCTTAAGGTAGATCAGAGATCTTACAACTCCTATATACGGTGAACCTTATGTACTAGATTTTTTGAAGTTTCTATAAATTAACTAAAACTTAGACACCCAAATTTAACCAAAAAAATCCCCAACACATTTCCAGACTTAAAATTTTCGCAAATCACACCCAAATTGACCTCTATCATATAGACCACTTATATATACCACTTATAGAATAATTTATCACAACATAAACCCCTAGCTTGGGGTAACTCTCATGACTTGATCTTTGACCTATATTGACCCCCCAAAACCTCAATAGAGTTCAAATTCACATGTTCGATCCAAGATCCCCCTGAAACCATCATTAATGAATACTAGGGACATTACAACCACCCCACCATAGGATAGCTCATCTTTGAGAAATCTTGGGATACAAAATGCCCAAACCTTACTGAAATTTGATCACCCCACCACCTCATTTCCAAAACACTAAGATTAATTTGAAAACATATTTCTATTCCCCGATCATGTTATCCAAACGACTTGTATAGATTGTCTCCATCACTAGAAATATCCCACTATAGGAATCACCTAACCAGTTTCCTCTTTATCAAACTACCTGATACACTAACATTGTCACACCGATACATCATTCTAAATCCCACACACTAGTTATCTACACAAATATATTCCAATTACCAACTATAATTATCACACATCATACCAATTATCACTTCCATCCCATATCATACCAGATCCCCACTTCCATTACATATCATAATTGATGCCTCACACTTTATTGAAAGAAAATATATGCCACATTTATCCTAAATTATATATAATTCTCATAATTTAAGTAGAATGTGTTAAATCCACTTATTATATATACACATCATGCACTATTACCCATCATATATAACAAAACCAACATACTCATGACTTAACTCTGACTATTGAAGGATCACCGACCTACTTTGAAAATTTTATCTCGATCATATATACCTAACACAAAGTTCGATTTCTTGATACATGAATTTTTATAGAGTCACACAAATTGTCAACTACTCCTCCCATTATTAGGTATCTCATCCACTGCCTCATCCCACACAAGATAGAAAATCTTTACTACTGACACCATGTACAGCTCTTGGTCCTATCATAAATTCCTTAGTCTTAACCAATCCATGATCAATAGCTGAATATATGTCACCCAAAAAAACCACTCCAGATGTCCCATATGGATTTTTCTTGACAATTATTCAATTATTGATCACACGAGGCTTGAACATATCCCATCTGCTAATACCAGAAACACTTCGCTGATGACCCACTCCTAAGTGGCATCATCAAACCACTACTCTCACTTCCCTTTTAGGCTACATGACATCCCCACTTTTGGAATACTAAATCTATACTACTTGTATCACTAAAGACAACCATATATCTTTATATGATACCCCTTACTAGGTTCCACCCCACTATCAGTTCTTAAATGAACACCTCTAAAAAATGAGGTCATAGTGAAGATGTTTAATTTTACTTTAATTACACACCATAAACCATATTTGAATCATCATAAATTAGTAACCTTACCTTTCAACAAATTTAGAGAAATCCACAACAAATATATGTAACTCATAATATAATCCTTGTCAGAAGTATCTCCCTACACTAGGTGTATAAACTATAAAGCTTTATTCATCCTCAATGTCCCATGAAAGAAATAATCAAATAACATATCCTAAAAGTAATTCTAATTCATCCCCTTAGGCATACATATAACACCCCAATATTTTTTAAATTGTTTTTCAAATTAATTTAATCTTTTAGATAATTTTTATTTCACACAACACTGATTATATATTTTGTTATATGAAAGAACTAAGTTTGGATTGTGTTATACACAACACCATGTTAATATTGTACTACACATAACACTCAGATAATCTTTTGGTACACACAAAAATATGTTTATATTTTATTACACACAATACCAAGTCCATTTGATATATTTTTTTATACACAAGACCGAGTTTTACCAAGATAAAATATACTATTAATATTAATATTAAAATATTATTATAGAAACCACATAGGTGTTGGAATGGAAGTTACAAATAATATTATCTAAATTATGAAAATATGATTTACACATGTATATAAAATTAATTATTTGGTTATCAATTAGTATATGTTAATGTAAGAACTATTTGAAAATAAAGAAAATAATTTTCATTTAAAAAAAATTTCTAAGTACAAACACAATTTTATCTAAATAAATTGAAAAAAAGCTGATAAGTTTTTTAAATAAAATTTATGTATTATATATTCAATAAATATTTTTGATACTTATGTAATAGATTTCATAGGTATAAGATAAAAATAAATCCAATTTTATGAATAAAAATATGTATTTTTCTAAAAGGAAAATTTACCACCTTTTAATGAATAACCCATTTCAAATATAATTTATGAGACTTTTATAATTTTTATTTGAAACAATAAACTTCCTTTTTTAAATAAGGATATATATATTTACTTTGGGTGAATTTTTGGTGTTTTTCTGAGAAGTTTTATTTTTTGATGAATATTGAAAAACACTAAATTTTAATTAAAAACTGCCTTTCTGTCTAATTTATTTATATAGTTAAATTATATTTTAATTTTATTTTAAAGATTAATTAGAAAAATTTTACATTAATTAATCCAATTTAGGTCATTGGAACCAATTTCACATTGAAATTGGATATAAAAACATTTAATTCTTTTTAACGTTTTCACTTTAAAAACCTATTTTCGCGACATGTCTTTGGGATTAATTTTAAATTAATTTATTCCACTTATGTGTTAGAAATTTTTAAAAATGGATTAAATATTTTTATTAATAATAATTTATAATTTATATTCTGGTAAAATTTGTTTTTTTCCAAAAATATTAGTGAAATTAATTAAATTTTATTACACTAATTATGGAAAAAAATAGTTTACTTAGTGGTTAAACTTTTTTTAAAGGTCCAAATGACCTAAAAATTTGTCAAACATCAATTGGATGGAAATATTTAGACCAATTACCCTATTTTATCTACAATGAACAATTATTGGAGGAAAATTATGTAAGATAGACTTCTAAATAGTGTTTACCTTTTTATATTTATATGAATGCCACTCCTCCTCCACTATAAATGGGTTCTCACTCCCTCACTCATTCAAACCTCTAAATATATCTTTCTTGGAAAAAATATATACAAATATACTCCAAAATTAAATAAATTTATCATATAGGCCTTAATTTGGGAATAAATCTACTCATGGATGCCCTTTGGTGTAAACTAAAAGTTGTTATCCAAAGAAGAGGTAACATCCTTCCACAGGATCTTTTGTTTTATTTTCAATACCCAACCCATAAAATCTTATTATTAAATGATTATATTATAACATAAGTATAATAAATATACTAATATGTATTTATTATAAGGGTTATACCTACACTTACTCACACTTCCATCAAATGGGTAACGAACTTACCGTTTGTGTGTACGACAGACTATTGCGCCTAGCGAAACTATGTCATTTGTTTTTTATTAATCACCCCTCATGGTTGGTAATTATGATGGAAATAATTTTTTTATATGATATATATGATATTTTTTTTATTTTTTTATTCTTATTTAATTTTTATATAAAACATACTTTCATGCTTTCCATTTTGTTTAAATATGATAACTTCATATGTGGATGTGTGGACTACTGCCTCCTCAAAGCAATGTGATTAGTTCACACTTAACATGAAATGTATTAAGGATGTTTTTAGTAAAATTATAGGATATATATGAAATAATAATTATAATATAATGATAATACAAACACACACACACACATATCATTTACTTTCTTACTTTCAATAAGACAATAAAATGGAAACATCGTTCATGCGTACGTACGACCTACCATCTCCATGAACAGTGTATTCTGTGTCATATTTCTATATTTTATGTGTTATTAAAAATATTTATATAATAAATATATATGATATTTAATTCACGTTTTTAATTTTTTAAATAATTAAATAATGATCTATATTAGAGGATCAATAATAACAAGTCAATACATATATGAAAAACAAAGCCGATATTACCCAAAACATATCATTAACATGGAATTATTAATAAATGGGTAATATAAAGTCACAATAATATATTATATGGTATTATATATAAGAATATTTTTATGTGTTAGATGTATAATAAACTTATATTAATTCTATAGGAGGTTTGAACATGTATGAAGAAAGTCAAGACTTAGGATAAGAGTTTTGTTGTCTTAGTTTTATTTGCATGAGATTTATACCTTATTCAACACTCATTTATTTTATTTGGTTTATATAATTACCATGAATATATTCTATGATTATTATACTTAAATTTATTAGTATTTACATATCCATTTTATGATCTCTCTTTTATGTGTTTTATGGTTCAAAAGATTTCAAATCGGTAAAATAATTTTGTCTCAATTTGACTTCTTGGAGACACATGCCATGTTATGCATCTATATTTTTGTACGAGTTGTATAAAATACCATTTGACATGTTATATAATTTATATAATTATTTTAATGGTATTTTAAGCTTCATGTAATTTTATTCTTTCATGGGTATTATGATTCAAAGTTAAAAAAGTGGTAATAATTTATTGCTACAATCTCATCGTTTATCAGGATTATTTATGATTATGATTCCATTAATGAAATATTATGATAAATATCTCAATAATTCTCATGAATTTTCCTATTATTTATTTATTTATGATATATTCATGTAATGTCACTATTTTCCACTCATTGTTACATAAGATAATTAATAATGTATTTTTAAGAAAATATGAATTTATTCCATTTTTTGATCAGAAATCTACATTCTTTCAAAGGTGTGTTTTATAAAACTATTTTTAAAAATATTCTTATATTATCCTACAATTGTTTTTAAAAATTCCAATGTTTTACAATTTTAAAAAATGTTTTAATGAATATTTGTGTGATTTAATGATCGAGGCACCTTTCTAAACGTTTTATGGTGCAAAAGGAATGTTCAGCATGTACACTCTTACCTGCTGTCATGACCATCATTTCCTTAAATATTTCTTTGAAATTTTACAAGTTTATTTTTAAATAAAAGGTTTTCCTAATATTTTGTAAATTCATTATTTTTATATTTTTTTAAGAAAAATGTTTTCAAAATGTTTTCAATATTCTTTTATAATTTTTCAAGGAAAAAGTTTTTAAAAATGTATTCAAGATTCCTTTATAAATTTTCCAAGAAATAGTTTTCAAAATGTTTTCAATATTTTTTTATGTTTTCAAGGAAAAATGTTTTCGAAATATTTTTAAAAATACCTTTATTTGTTTTCAATGTTATTTTCAAATAAAAGTTTACCAAATATTTTCGAGATTCCATTATATTTTTTAAATGTTATTTTGAAAAAGAAAATGGTTTTTAAAAAGTTTTGTGTTTTAAAAATAATTTTTCAAATAATAAAGGATATTTCCCTTAAGAAATATTTTAAATGTTTTTAAAATCTTCAATTATGACTTTTTCAAAGTGTTTTTCAAAGAAATGGATTTTGAAAATGTTTAATGTTTTAAAAGTGATTTTCATAGAAAAATTATTTTCCTTTAGAAATGTTCCATGTAATATTCCAAAATCCTTCCCCATATAAGATCACATACTTTGAAATAGTTTATGGTTTACTAAGGATATTATACAAGGAAAATAGTCTTATTATTTCTTTTATTGGTTTATGTTTAAGATGAAAAGTTATTTATGAAACCCATTTCCCCTCCACAGGTTATATGATTTTGAAAGAAGCCTATTTTCATGGGTTATGCTTTGATGAAATGATTATGAAAACTGTATTTTTTCCAATTTTTTTATATGATTACATGTTTATGATATCAATTTCATTTCATGAGTTATGATATGATGTTTATGAGTCCCATCTATTTTAATGGGTCATGATATGATGATTTTTTATGATCTTGCAGAACACATATGTATGATTTTATTATGTGATAGGTGGAACCTATATCTCCATATAATGAATTGGATAATGATTTATATCTCATGAGATAGACACAGCTAGAATTGTTAGTGAACTTGGTTCGGTAAAGGACTTTGTCTGTTAATATGGTCTTGGAAGTGAACCTTGACTACTAATATGGTCTTGAGAGTGAACCTTGACTATTAAGATTATCTTGGGAGTGAACGTTGACTACTAAGATAGTTTGGAGAGTGAACCCATTCTACTAAATGGAAAAGTATGAAACTGGGGATGGTGGTGTGTCTCTTCTAGTGGTTATATCCCCCATGAAGTAACCTGATAGATTTTGGAAACAATCCTTGAATTATAGGGAATGATTTTATATCATTACGTGCATTCCACCTATTCTTTTTCTTATTCCTATATTATGAACTTATTGGTTATAATCTTGATTACCTTATGATTCATGTATTATAAAATTCCAATATTTATTCCACGACTCTTGTATATAATCTTTGATATATAGGGTATGATCTTAAAATGTTATTATTATGTTTTCATACCCTTATGCTTAGGTTATACCTACGTATCTACTTTATTTAATGTTACTGATCATATGCACTCACCCTTTCTTATGTTTCCTTTCCCTAGGTTAACAAGAATGGTTTTAAGTAGAAGTAATAAATGGGAAGATATTTGTGGGAAACATTGAAGATATTTCACCATGTTAGAATATTTTTTTCCAAGATTCCAAAGACATTGAACTATTTTGGTCCTTGGGCTTGTATTTTTGTAATGTGATAAATATTCATCTAAAACGATGTAATATACATGTATGGTAAGCCCATGTCACTATACTACCTATCTATACCTATATATCCCACCATAATTTCACCATTCCCTTGAGTATATATTTATCCATCTTGACCCTCTTCCTAGTGGTTTCTTGATCTGATAAAATATTGTTTTCATTGAATTAATCTAGTACTCTGATGCCTGGGGTACAACCCCTCCATAGAAAAAAGGAGGATGTTGTGACTAGAAATCCTATATCATATATTCAATGAATATATCAGCTCCATAATCACCCTGATAAATTATTTTTATTACTTGCACTAATATCACCTTAATATACTCATTCAACCACTTCCCTGGCTCCTCAACCCATTATGGTTGACCTCTTACCTCAAAGAATCTATCCGTGGATCATCCTCACATCCACCCTATGAGGTTATATCTATTTCAAACCTTATTGAAAATTTGACCTTTTAATTTCCAATGGGGTTGTCTATTTGGAATCTTATTGAGGATCAAACACCATGCTCCATATAGATATAAAATTTCAAATATCACAAATAAGGAATCGTGTAATAAACAACACAACCCGCTAGAACTTACACTTCCCTATGGAACCTAAGTCCCCATTTCATTCGATTCCATGAACCCACATAACATTTTTAGGGTCAGGTACCATAAACACTATACACATAAATAATCCAAATAATTATTCACATCATGAATCCCATACTCAAGTTAGTTGAGTAAAATTCCACCATAAAGCTATATGTGAAAACACCATAGAGGTTGTTGTTGAAACTTTAAACAACCAATCCTCTTTGATTCCAGAACAAAAATGCAAATCTTTAGTAGCACAAATTTTTCATGTGATCCCTAAATTCCTAAAATGATGCAAGATTACTACATCTTTCCTATATGGGACAAGATAATAAATCAGAAATCAATAACATTAAATGTTAATTTATGCAAATCAAATAACTAAAATATAACCACTAAAATAAAAACCAAAATCCCAGTTCCCGTGGAAATTTGGAATTTAATCCATACTTGTGATAAATAGTTACAAAAAAATTACATCTATCCAAAGTTCTAATAATTACCTAATTATCCATTTATCATACCCCAAATAACCCAAAAATGGCTCTTATACCACCTTGTAAGAATCCTACTAAGATAACACTTTTTAAAATCCTAACTTGTATCATTCCACATTTACCAAACTATTTCTCCACATGACCTTAGGAATTCATCCCCATACATGAAAGGATCACAACTAGAAGTTATAGTTTAAGAGGTGATAACGGGAAGACTATACCCTTTGAAGATAAATAATAATAAAAACAAAACAATAGTGGAAGAAATTTAAATAATAGGAAACAAAAAACCAAAATATAAACATGATAATCCAAATGAATTTGTATAATACTATATAAGTAATACATGAGTAAATAAGATTACTCATAGGATAATCACATATATACAAGGAAAAAATAACCAAATAAACTATTGGCTCAACACTAGGGAACTATCCAACTCATCTGAAAAACTATATCATCTTGCTCATTAAACATATACAAACCATATCCACTAGGATTTGGATGTATAACCTTTTTTCTTATCTATTCTATGAAACATAAACTCTATTCATGTTTCGAAGGGCCCATTCAAGGCGTGAGTATGAATTAAGTTGTCCGCCACCGACGATGTCCCCACCCAATATCTATACATATAATGATGTATGAAAATCATAATAAATGGTATCCAAAATAAACCACTCAATCTACTCCACACATGAAAAACCGGATTTAACTGACTCTTTACCTACATTGACTAGTATCAAATTGGAAATAAACATCCACAATCATTCGTATCAGAAATTCACTTGACCTTCCAACTAATTTCATGTTAAATTGTACTACCATCCTGACTCAACCATGATACCGGAAAAACATTTCCACAATCCATATCACATGACCCAAGGTATTCCAATTAATTTATTAACTTCTAGATTAGTATCTTGATAAAACCTATGGCATGACCATTTATTTACTTTTCTGTGTTCGGATCATTATCCCTAATATATCTCGCAAACACAAAAATAATTCTACTCCCATTTGGTAGTCCTATATATCACCAATAATGGATTACTATGGATTATCCCTCCTTTGTAATGATATCCAACACCATTACTCCTATAATGATCAATATATAGAATACACCTCCCAAAATGATCCATCAAAAAACACATCATTGGCCCCATCCTATATACAATCAACTATAACAACCTGAACCCCCATGGTGAGTAGCTATCACCATCCTTAATTCCTCTACTTGATGAACCTTTATCACCACCTATAACAATGGAAATCAATATCCACATCACACTAGTAAACTACATTAATAATTTCCTTCTAAATGTATTTATCCACAATACACGTCATCATTCACATCATCCCAATAAGCACACTACTAAACCATATTAGGATAAACCCATCATTTTATACACTATATTACTCCTAAGTATCTCTCACAAATAAAAAAAAATCCCAAGTGGTTCCATTTCTAGTCACACATATATAAATAAGAACTAATTTTCTTGAGTTATCATGACTCAAATCCTCAAGAAACACCAACTCATGCAGCTTTAATTAAAAGACATTTTATAGTCTAAAAAATCCTTGATTTAGGGAATAATCAATAAAAAACATGGATATAATGAGATAATATATGAATAAACACTCAAGGTTAGTTTGCCTTACCCATAGATACTCCTTACAACTGAAATCACAAAGATCCAGTAATAATTGATGAAGAACTCACTTAGAGATGAACAATATAACAAAAGAACAAGATTGGGTATATCAACTATGCTCAGGTAGACGTATCCATAATCCTACTTTTATAATTTGATTCCATAATTAAAAATTCAATTTATTTTTTCTTGAAAAAAATAGATAAAATTAATTATATTTATTTTTTAAAAAAAGGGATCCTTATATATAGACCCTTATATATAGGACCCTTATGTGTCACCCCTAAATACCTTTACATAAAAAGTAAATTACCCTTATATATCACAGGGAATGATGACACTTTACCAAATACTATCCTTTATACATGTGGGTACTTTTTTGTATCAATAAGAATTCCCCTTAAAGATATCATCATGACTCCAACATTTAGCTATTTTTGAATAAGGGAAGTACCCTTACATATCAGATGACCTCTATATATCCTAGATCATTCCCACATGTATTAAAAGTTTAATTTTATGCATCCAACACTTATCCAATTTCACACTATGGGGTAACCCTTAGGCATCAAGGAGTTACTATTAAGTATTCCCTTTTCTATAAAGTTACCTTTATATATATAGGGTAGATCCTAAGTTACTCTTATGCATCATTTGAGTTACTCTTACACATCACTAAGTCACCTTTAAATATAAATATTTTAATATTACATGTCATACTCACACATTTTCCTAACCCTTCATATAAATACTTTGATGTATAAAGAGTTTTCTTTTATGAATCACCTAGGGTTACTCTTACCTATGGAAACCCTTATATACCAGAATTTTTAATATTTCTATAAATTCATAATAAAAAAATAAACCCAAATTCATCCCAAAATATCTACAAGCCATTTAAAAACTTAAAATTTTATAAAATCACTCCCAAAATTACTTTCAACCTGAAGACCACTTCTAAATACCACCAACTACAAAATTTTACACAACTTTAACCCATCAATCCCAAGATATTTCTGGAGACTTGATAACTGATCTATACTAAAACCCCTAACACCTTGATAGGGTATAAATTCACATGGTTAGTCAGATATATAACTTAAAACATCACTCTTGAATACAAGGGTGATTACACTGTCCAGAAAAACAAACCTCTAAATAGAAACACTATTGGAGTGATGAGGAAGCACCATCATAGGCCATCACAATCAATGAAATCTATGAGGTTTCCATAACTAATGAAATATAACTAGATGAGTATAATTATTTTATGGTTGTAAGGATAATAAATGTTTAAGTATGGATAAGAAACTGACAACTTTGGATTTGGAGAAATACAAAAGCATCAACAAAAGAAAACAATTATATAGATGGCGATGAACATGGAAGAAAGACCAAAACCTAGAGAATACTCAACCCATATGACCCGAAAGACACCAAACTAAGAACCCACTAACCTCATGTGTGCCCCCCATATAGTATATTCCTTAGACAAGAAACAAGGTCTTAAGAGGTGATTATGGGTGACACTATGCCCCTAAATATAAAAACAAAAACAAAAACATCAAAAAATGACCAAAGTAATATCAACAATAGTCAAATCAATATGAAATATCATGCATAAAACAATAAAATTAAACATATACTATGTAATTTAATTCATAAAATAGATACTAATATCATACATAGTCTGAATATAAATATAAATAGAAAATAGAAAAAAAATATTAGCCTGGCACTAAGGATTCTCTCAGTACATCTCTAACTATCGACATTCACCCTTTGCACCTGTTACACTGTAGATATAATACTCTAGGTATCAGGACCATTACCTTTCCTAAATCATGTAACCTAATGTTTATATGTTTACCAAAGGTCCCTTTCCTTGTATGAGTGTATAAATGGCATCCCTAGTTATCATCCATACGTATATGAGTGTATAAGAAGTGAAAAGTAAGATAACCAAAATAATATTCATATCATGATAATCCCTATCTCCTCAAGGAACAAAATTTCTTTACTTACTTATTCAAGTGTCATAGTGAGACAAGATACCCAAGGTCTATCATACCGTAATTGTGCCTAACCATCCAAAACAGTTTGTATCACACAATTTTATTCACAAACCATAACCTTCAAAGCCATTCTATGTCAATCTAAATGAACTGAGGTATTACCTCATATCATACAATAATTTCCATGGATACCTAACCCTTTACCAATAAATGGATCCATATCCTAATGAAATCCAAGGTATAATAACACCCATACTTTACCAAGTTCATCGCATCATCCCCAACCTATTCCACATACTCCATGATCTTTCCACTCATATCTAATGATCTAAACCACCCTAAAGATATTATGGACATCTATGGTGTATCCCTACACTGAAATATTGGTCAAAACCATCACCCCTATCTCTCTCAATATATATAGGATAGCAAAAAGAACCAGTGGTTAAAAGAACATAACAGTCCATGCCTTATGTTAACATGACCCTAATCATATTGACTATATAGTGATAGGAAATCACCATCAGCTTATGGGTACAACACTATGACACACCTTTGTGACCCCACTAATGGTTGTGGTAATCACTACCCATCACACATTAGTGAGAGTTTTTCCCCATTCTTTGTGAATAATATCACCCATTCAATACTGAAACATTTCATCCCACCCATATTACTACATAAAATCCATCATAAGCACCCATAACCAATAAAATCCCCTCAAAGAAGACTTCCCATTCAAACCATCGGTCTAATAACCACTACATAACACCCCAATAAACATAACTTAACCCAAATCCATATAAAACAAACCTATATCAATCCAGTAAAACATCCAACTACCATGGAGACTATAATTAGTTTTAATCCCAATCAACAAAACCCATGTTGGAATTATACACAAAGTATAAACACATGTATATAAAAAGTAATATGTAGGAACCACCCAATTGGTATAAGCGGTAATCCATCCATCATGTATCCTTAATTGATTCAGATTCTATTAGATGAAATCAAAAAAATTTACATAACCATAACACTAGGGAACCATTGGTGAAAGTCAAGAAAACAACGAGTGAAATAAAAAGTAGACACCCAAGGATATCATGTCTTACCTACGGTGGATGAAACTAATGATTAGAATACAGAACAAAAAAACATAGAGAATCCACTGTTAGAAGATAAAAATATGACTGGTGAGGGGGATTCAATTTTTACAAGTAAAGGGCCTCCATACTTCATTTTTATATCTTCAATTAATTAATTAATTAGTTAATATTTTTTTAAAAACACAAAAGACCCACCAGAACTCCAATACACCCACAAAAAACATTAGAGGATTATAAAATGGCATGTTTCCATTTTTAATGCCACCATAAATTTCTTTTACACCCAGAAGAACTTTTCTAGGGGTTCTACTCATCCACCAAAACCTTCACCAATGACCTATTTTCCCAAAACCTAATTATGGGCCTCCTCTTTCTACCATGAAAACTCAAGACTACCTAAATACACGTGTTTTGGATAGTATTAGGCCCAAAATACATCATATAAATGATCTATCCATTACAATCTCCTCACCATATGAGATTTCATCCCCAAGGTATCTCAATCCACACCCCTCTCAACCTCTACTGAAACCCAAGAATCTTACTAAATATAATCCAAAAACATCAAGATGATTCTGAAAACATTTGTATCTTCCCAATTACCATAACCGACCAACTTAAACCAACAAATTTCATTCATGGGAACTCTTCAAAATAGGAATCACTTACATGATCTCACCACATCCGATCCAACAAACACATAAATTGGACTGTACCCAACTACTTACCTAATCTCCACACGTACCATCCATCATATATAATCATCACACATCATAATTAATTATCATACCTTAACCAGAGCCTGGTCATCCCATTACACAAATACACACACCATGAACTAATATCCATCACAAAAAACCAAAAACTGACACTCTCATGACATATCTATGACTTTCAATGGACCTATAGACTTCTCAAAATATTTTGGGTTTATCAGGTGAAAATAACTCAAAACCCAAATCCCTGATGATTTTCCTCCTTATGGGACCACACTCACTATTATCCAATTCCCCCACTACTATGTATCCTTTCCATGATTTCAGATACTCTACACACCACTTCTAGTCTCTCCTGGAACCACTTTTTATATCTATGTACTCTCATCCATTAGATTTAGCTTTATTATTATCACCTAGTTTACTACCATTGAAAACAAGGCCAACATGACTATATTTACCTATAACCTGATAGAATACTATAAACCATCCTATAATTTACAAACCTTGATGATCCCATCTTCTTCCAAAATTAGTGAAAATTATAAAAATATTGTAAACATTGCAAAATAGTCCTTGAATTAAGTCTCCCTTCTCCATATGCATGAACTCAACTTGCTAAATCTTCCCTCAACATATCATAGAAAAAGTCCATGAAGAAATTCACCTTGAAGTTTTTCCATGCCATACCCACATTCCTACTAGACTATACCAATATATCCTACTAGAATTTTATTAGTCCCATGAGCATATATGTATCCCAAATGACCCTCCACCTTGGTTGAGTCATGATCTGATCAAAGATCATCTGAGTAGGTTTAATTGAATACTCCCATTCATGGGGTCCACCCTATCCCTAGAACCAGGGAGGATGCTATGAATCGAACTCCCATGATATTTATGACATGGATTAATCCACTCCTTGAGATTCCTAATATATCCTCTGTACAATATACACTATATTTATCATGAGATACCCATCAAACAACTACCATATATTCTCTAGACTCTCTAGATAACCTTCTTGTCTCGATAAATATACATATAGATCATAGACTTTTCCACCCTTATAGGACTCAAATTACTCATACCTTAGTGAAACCACTTCCCCACCCTCCTGATGCTCTAATAGAGACCGTTGATCTGGAATCTCATTGTGAACCACACATAATTATCATTATGAATATAAAAGTATAAATATCAAAAATAGGGAATGTTGTAATAGGCAGTGTGTCTCACTAGACCAAAAACTTCCCTACCCCTATTGAAATTTCATATCATCTAGCCTCATGACCCCACCTACCCATGATTAGTTCAGGTACCATACACACTGTAAGGACCCAAACTTCACATACATAGATATTTTATATTTTTAGATGAATATTCATTACATAACATAATGATCCATGCCAGAATCATTTAGGTTTAGTGCCTTTGGAAACTTGGATAGATAAAGAACTAGTCCATAAGTGAGATACATCATCTCCAACTATGCTCTTCATAACTAGAATCCTTCTTAGACATACCATACATAATACCTTTAATCATAACCTTAGTAAAGGAAAAATAAGAAAGGGTGAGCTCAGATGCTCAATAAGGTATAACAAGGGAGATGTCCACATATCAAGAGTATAAAGATTTGAGAATACAAGAATAAAATTTGGAAACCATACCCTAAATATCATATATCATAAACTTGAGTCATTGAATAAATCATGAGAGTTCATAATACATGAATCAAAATGGAATCAAAGAACATAAACCATGGGATCAAAACATTGGTATAAGGCATATATTTTTGGAACATAGATAAATATAGAAATCCTTTTCCATATTAGTCAAGGATAATTTACAAAAATTGTCATTGTGGAATGAGTTCATTCCCCAAACCATCGTAGTAGTCATGGTTCACTCCAAATACTATCATAGTGGAAAACGTCCCTTACTGAAATGGGTTCACTCCCCATTATAATTTTGTTTATATCATGAGATATAAATATTTACTTAATAAATTTGAGGGAGAATAGGTCGTACCCATCACATAATGAAAATCATACATATGTGTTCCACAAGATCATAAAACATTCTTCATATTAGAACCCATGAAATAAAATAGGATTCATAATTTTTTTTATTACACAACCTATTTAAAGGAAATAGATTCATAATCATTTCATAATTTCATCAAATAATAACACATGGATAAAGAAGCAGTTCTCATAAGCATTTTATTATGGTATAATCCATTTAAGAGAAACGAGTTTCATAAAAAACTTTTCATCACAAAGATAAAACATTCATATAAAGAATAATAATTTTATCGTTGGATCATATAACAAGAAAATTATAAGTAACATCCATGTATTTCATCTTAAATGGAAAATTATTTTGTAAGAAAAATCACTTGGAATGTTTCTTGAGGGAAATATCCTTTCTTTGAAAATCATTTTTTTAAATTAAAAATTTATAAAATATTTTCAAAATAACTTTATTTGAAAATAAACTCAAAAAATTTATAAATGAAGCATAAAATAAAATAATGGTCCTAACATTGTGAAATTTCTAGTCATTTTTTACACGTTATAAAAAATATTCCTTTTATATTTTCAAGAAAAGCCAAACGAGCTTCATTTGTAAAAAGAAATGAAGATTCCTTTTAAAAAAAATTAAAACATGGGTAAAAATGGATTTATTAAATAATTTTTATAATTTTAAAAATAAAATTTTAAAACATTTTTTGATTTTTTTTAGAAAATAAGGTTTTGGATAAAATAGGGTTTTTGACCGAAGAGAGAAATATAGATGATTTTTATTAAAAATACTCTTTTGAACTATTAAGTAAATAAATAGAATAAAATGGAAGGAAAAAATATATTCCCAAAAAATAACTACAGTATAATAAAATATGTAAGTTTCTTGAGAGATAGATCATAATATTTAATCATTTGAGGCATAATTATGAGAAATACAGATAAATGATGAGATTGTAACATAAAACCCTTAAAAATTTGGTAAATTTGAATTGTAAGCCCCAAGAAAGAATAAAATTAAATGAAACTTCAAATATACTAAGAATAAATAAATTCATGATATTACATGTTAATAATGGATGTATATACACCTCATAAAAATAATATTGGTGTATAACATAACATATGTCTCAATAAAGGCAAATTGAGACAAAAATCCCTTTCCATAAGTCTCGAATTCCTTCATACACATTCAAAACCCCCGTATAATAAATATAAGTTTATTATAAATATATTATAGAACCAAAAATATATATATATATTACTATATATAATTTACTTATTAACTTTTATGACCCGCTCATTAACAATTCCATGTTAAAGCCACATTTCGGGCAATAACTACTTTATTTTTTGTGTATGTTTTTTATTTTTTAATTTTTTGGTCATATTAATTTGATAATTATTAAATATTATCCATAATTGTAACCATGATTTAAATATCATATATATTAACTATATATGTTTTTTTAATAATCAATAAAACTTAGAGATAGAAAATGAAATACACCATTCAAGGAGATGATAAGTAGTATTTACTGTGAATGATGTTTACATTTTATCAAAGGATTGAAAGAAAGAAAGGTAAATAATATATAACCATTAAATAATAATTTGTTTTCATATATATCACATATTTTCATTAAACCCATCTTTATTACCTTCCATGTAAAGAGTGAATGAATCAAATCGATTCGTAAGGTGGTAGTGCACTACACACACGAGCGATGTTATCATATTACTGTTAAATACAAATTAAGAAGTTATATGTGATATAATAAATCAATAATTATAATAATATCATAAATATCATATATAAAAATTTAATCCATAATTATATCCATGTGTGAGAGGTGGTAGTGGAAAACGAAAAACATTGGATCGTGAGGCGGTAGTCCACCATACACACAAATAGAGATTTCATATCTCATATGATGGAAGTTGTGATGGTTAAAGGTCATAAAATTGAAATAAAAACTTCTATGTATATGGAATATATTTAATTTTTTATATCATCATGCTTTATTAATACTTTAATGATGTGGACTAATAAATAAAATAAAAACACTCATTAAAGAGTGTTACCTCTTCTTCTGGTAACCTCATTAGGTTTGCACAAAATGCCTTCTTAGGTTGGATTTCTGACCAAAATAAGGATTCTATGAAAAGAGGAGGGAATTAATGAAGATAGTTTGGTGGGGATTAACCTGACTAAATGGGTTTTTAAGTGTTAAGTGGTTAGGAGATAGGGTGGCCTTTTATAAGTGAGGTGAGTGGAAAACTTTTTAATTTTGGAAAGAAAAAAGGTGTACCCATATTTTTCACTTGAAAAAAGGATCCAAAATGAACCATTATCAAGAATTAGATATGATAAGGTCAAAATAGTTCCATAAAATGGATTTTGGACAAGTTTTGGGTACTTTTTAATTGATATATTATTACTTTAACCCCGGGTAAACCTATTTTTACCTTAATTGTATTAAATAATATTTATTCTTTTTAATATTCTTCATAGTAAACCATTAAGTTGAATATATTAGATACTATAAATTATTATTATTCCAAATTTGGAATCTAATTTTTTAAATGTCTTTTATTGAATTAGAAAATTTTAATTTGAAATTGAACCTGCATATGTGATGAGAAAATTAATTTCCAAAGAGGAAATGTTCAAACGTTTAAAAAGTTTTTATATCAAAATTAAATATGAAAATGATTTTAATTGTCTATTGGATTAATTGATAAATAATTGAACAAATTTTACTTTTAAATCCATTCAAAACAAAAATAAACCTTATAAATTTTTTAAAAAATGTAATTTTTATTAAAATCCAGTATTTTCACTATTTATTGAAAAATTAATCTTTTTAGAAAAATCCCAATAATTTACCCTGAGATAGTTTTAACATGATGATTTAAAAAAAATTATGAAATTAAATTTCTAAAAGTGTAAACAATTAATTTTATTATTTTTCACAAAATGAAATAAAAAATATTTTTTGAGAAAATAATATTTTCAAAACATTTAAGAATTTACCCAAAATTGTGTTTTTTTATTAATATGATTCTTTTATATACAATAATTATAATTAGAATTTAAAATTTTTTTATTTATGTTTATACCTCCATATTTAATATATAGGAATTAATGGTATTTTTAAATAATAATATTTATAGTTTGTCATGATTCATTAAAACTTGGTGTTGCGGGTAACACATGTTATAAAAGAAATTTAATTTATTTCAAAAAAAATTATTAAAACTCTAGGAGTTAAATTATACCCCCTTTAAATGATCTTCAACCTTGAAATTCTATCACTTCGATACAAATAGATGTGGATACTTCTACCTCATTGTATCCCCAAGTTCCCACATAGCTTCCTCAAACTAGAAATTTTGCAAAAAATATTTGGCCAAGTGAGTGGTATTATTTTGTATAACATTCTCTATATGATCTAGAATATCCATAATTAATTACCTGTGATATAATTATTTCTCCATTAGTAAGACCTCTGAGTTCAGTACATGTTAATAGTTAGTTATATACTTTCTCAGGAGAGAATCGTGGAATATATCATGAACTTGAGATAAATTTGGTGGCATCACTAAATGATAAGATAATATCTCAGTACGATCTAGAATTTCAAATAGATTTATATGACTAGGGATTAATTTTACCTTCTTTCCAAATATCATTATCTTCTTCGATGAAAAAATTCTCAGAAACATCTTGTTATCAATCTCAAATTTCAAATCACACCAATGACTATGAGCATAATGTTTCTGAAAACATTGTCCCACACTTTAGTGTTGTCAAATGTATGTAACCTTATCTATCATTTATTTAGCTAATTTTTTCCTAATATATTTCTTTTTCCAATTTCAGTCCATCACATTGGAGTTCTACACTTCTTTCCATAGAGGGATTCATAAGGATCCATCTGAATTCATTAGTGAATGCTATTATTGTATGAAAACTCAACTAGAGGAAGGTATTTATCCCAACCAAATTTAAAATCCAGAGAATAAGATATTTACAGATTATAAAGGATTTGAATTGTTATCTCTAGAAGACCATCTATTTGAAGATGATATATAGTGTTAAAGATAAACTCTGTATCAAGATCTTACTATTGAATTTACCCGAACATTGTGGTAAATCTCAGATCTCGATCAGATACAATTAAATGTGTTAGTACATGAATCATTACCACTTTCTTAATTTATATCCTAGAGAACTGATCCAAAGAGAAATATTCTCTGATAATTATGAATTGTGATGAAGTTTTAAGGTGATCGACTATAACCCTTACAAAATTATTCCCCTTAGACGTTTTTGGGTGTCAATTGAAAAAAAATGGTGATGCTTTTCCATTTCCATTATAGTATGGGAAACCAATGTAACATACCCTTAGATGTTTTCATATTATCCTTAAATTGATGACATACTAATTACTGAGATAAAAACTTTGCGATATCTCTCTTTATCCCATCCCACTAAAAATACTTTTTCAAAACTCTATACATCTTCATACTTCTTGGATGAATAGAGAATTAATAACTATGATCTTACTTTAACAACTCATTCTTCAAATATAGTATGGATGGAACACATACATAGTTCCTAAATCTTATCATTCCATCATGATCATGGTTAAACTCAGAAACATTTATAACCTTATTTTTCAACTCCACATCTTCCTTTTGTGCCTCTTTAATCTTCACTTGGATAGATTTTTGAACATTAAATTAAGCAAGATAATATTTATCCCATTAATTTAGTATTTCTAGGTCCATCATTTTCAAATCTAGAAACATTTGATATTTTTTGATCACTATCATGGATAATATAGCATGATCATTTTAACTTAAATCATTGACCACCTTGTTCGCTTTCCTAGGGTGGTAATGTATTAAGTAGTTGTAATCTTTCATAATCTATAACCATCTTCTTTGGAACACATTCAACTCCTTATATGTGAATATATACTTTAATTTTTTTTTGATTAGTATATATATCCCACTTTTATCCATTAGTATAATGACTCCACATATTTAATGAAAAAAATTTCACAACTAACTCTAAATCTTGAGGTGGGTAATTTTTATCATGAACCTTTAATTTTTACGAGGCATGACCTATAACCATTCCATTCTAAATAAGAAAACATCTAAATCCTTTCTTGGATGCATCACTATAGATTAAAAACACTTCTCCATTATAGGGTAATGTAAGAAAATGTGCATTGACTAGTATTCTATTAAGTTCCTTGAAATTTTCCTTACATTCAACAATCCATATAACATGACTTCCCTACAAGTTAACTTATTAAGTGGATTATATATTCATGATAAATTCACCAAAAACCACTGATAATATCCAGATAAAACAAGAAAACTATGAATTTTAGTCACTGTGGTTGTTATGGGTCAATACTCAATAGCTCTTGTATTTGATGCACTACAAGAAAACAGTGTTTTAGAGGCGGTTTTTCGCGCCGGTTTTAAAAACTGCCGCTATTTTTTTTTTGATCAAAAAATTAGAAGCGGTTTTTAAATCCACCGTAAAAAAACCGCCGCTAATTTTTTTTAAAATAATATTTTTATTTTTAAAAAAAAAATTCTATTTTTTTATTTTTTTAATGGAAGATTTTAAAAAAACCGCTGCGAAATACCAGCGGTTTTTTGAAAACTGCCACAAAATTTAAGAACAAAATTTTAAATAAAATTTAAGAAAATCATTTATTATTTAATTATTATTTATTATTTAATTATTATTTATTATTTATAATCAAATATAGTTTATTATTTATAATTTTATATATTTATAATGTGTCAATGAATTAATATTTATAATTATTATTTAATAATATTTTTAAACTAAACCAAAATCTTCAATAAGTAAAAGAACAGACTTCGGTATCAAATAACCATAACTTCTGATCTAAGAGTACATTTTAGCTACAAAAACATTCAAATAAAAGTTTATCAAATGAGAAAAAACCAAGTGAGATTTAAATCATGTGATAATCAATTGAAAATATATATTCAAAATTTAACTTGAAAATCAAACTCGAACTTCAAATGACCAAAACTTTTAATTCTAGTGTCTGTTTGGGATCTACCACATATCAAATCGAAGCCTGCGATGAGCTCTTCACCACTTAGTTCTAGTAGCTACTCTCTGAGTAGTGTACCCATTTTTATTCTGCCAGAAAGGCTGAGAAGGCCTTCGAAAAAGAGGTTTTAGTTGCAAACGCCAATTTCTTAAAATTCAAACGGTTATAACTTTTGATCCAAGTGTCTGTTTGACCTGTACCACATATCATATCGAATCTCATTTCACGATCTTTGATTTTACTAGTTGTGGCATTGGAAAATGAGTCTCAGATCATATTTTATGGCCATTTCAGCGTTTTTAGTGTTTTCAGAGGTTTTTAATGTTTTATGATTTATTTAATAAATTGTTTATTTATTTATTCAATATTAAATATTGAATATTGCTTATTAAATATTAAAATTAAAATATTAATTATTAATTAATAATTATTAATTTTATAATTATGAGTTATTTATTATTAGTTATTATTAATTATTAATTATTAATCAATTATTATTTATTATTTATTATTTATTAATTAATTTTTAATTTACTAAATATTAATTTATTATTAGTTTGTTATTAACTTATTATTTATTTATTTATTCAATATTCATTATTAATTAATTAATTATTAATTAATTATTAATTATTTATAAAATTTTCAATATAATTTATTAATTATTTGTTATTATTAATTATTAATTATTAATTATTAATTATTAATTATTAATTATTAATTATTAATTATTTATTATTTATCAGTTATTACTATTTTTTATTTATTTATCTATTATCTATTAATTTGTTATTAATTTGTTATTTATTTATCATATATTAAATTAGTTTTTAATTAATTTATTATTTATACATTATTATATATATTATATATTATATATTATATATTATATATTATATATTATATATTATATATTATATATTATATATTATATATTATATATTATATATTATGTATTATATATTATCTATTATATATTATATATTATCTATTATATATTACTTATTAAATAATATATAATAGATGATAGATAATATATAATACACAATATATATTATATATAATATATTATGTATTATGTATTATATATTAGGTATTATATATTACGTATTATATATTATGTCTTATATATTATATGTTATATATTATATGTTATATATTATATGTTATATATTATATCTTATATATTATATATTATATATTACATATTATATATTATATATTATATATATTATATATTACTAATTATTAATTATTAATTATTGATTATTGATTATCGATTAATCATTATTGATTAATAATTGTTGATTAATAATTATTGATTAATAATTTTTGATTAATAATTATTTACTTTGTATCTATTTGTTATGTATTACTTATTTTTCCAATATATATATATATATGTGTGTGTGTGTGTGTGTGTGTGTGTGTGTATAAGTATATTAAATTCGATTTATTGACCACATGAAGAGCCTGCTGGAGTGGTAATGTATTTGGAGAATAAGAGGTAAGGGGTTCAAATCTCACCCAACACAGAATTTATATATATGGCATGCGCATGTGCATGGGCATGTGCGTGGACATAGACTTGTGCATGGACATATACTTATGCACAGAGATGGACATGTGCTTGGTAATAATAAATAAATAAATAAATTACTAAAATAAAAAAATAATCAAATTACGAAAATAAATAAATAAATAAATAAATAAATAAATAAATAAATAAATAATATAAATAAATTACAAAAATAAAATAATAATAAATAAATAAATAAATAATGAAAAAAATTACTAAATTTAAAAAATGAATAAAAATTTAAAAAATTTAAAACGATTTAGAGACCGTTTAAACCGCTGCTAAAAACCGCTACTAATTATTTCTTGGCGCATGATTTAGCGGCGGTTTTCCAGAACCGCCGTAGCTGTGAAATGAAAAAAACCACTGCTAAATACAAATTTTGTTGTAGTGATGGAGCTACTGATATTCAGCCTTTTTAGATTATATGACCTGAAAATTAAACCTTTTTCAGCCAAAATTCACACTTTTTAAATTTTAAATATAGTTTATCCTTCCTTAGGGACTTTTTTAAAACTAACAAGTGATCTTCATGCTCTTTATTTATCTTCGAATAGATAAAAATATAATTAATAAATACTACTGCAAACTAATCAAGGTAATCTATAAAGACCCTATTCATTAAATCTATGAAGATAATAGGGGAATTAGTAAGACCACATGGAATTAGTATATATTCATAGTGTCTATAACTTGTAAGGAATGTTATCTTGGGTATATCCTACTTCTAGAACCTCAATTGATGATATCCAGAATGAAGTTCAATCTTAGAAAAGTATTGAGCTCCATAAAGTTGATCAAATAGGTCATCAATACTAGGAAGATAATAGTTTTTCTTGATCATGATCTTGTTTAGATCCTTATAATCAACACCAAGCTACATCGATCCATATTTCTCTTTAGAAAAAAGAATAGGTTCACCCCAAGGTTACAAAATTTTTCAAATGAATCCCTTTTCAAAGTTCTCCAAGAGTTTCTTCTTTAATTCATGCAACTAAATCATGAACATTATATAGAGTCTTTGAAATTGGTATGACACCAAGTATGAGTTCCATTGAAAACTCAACTTCACGACTGAGTGGAAGACTGGGAAACTCTTCTAGAAATATATCAACAAATTCTTTCACAATAGATATATAATTGATATCTAGTTTCCACCCAATCATCTAAGATAAACACCCCTTATGAAGGGGAATCAAGACCCATACAATGGGTGTGATATCTATCATAAGTTCATACTTATCATCACATTGATATATGATGATTGTTTGGTTTGGAATATCAAACATGATTTTCCTCCCTCTGTAATTATTGTTGGATTTATGTAGTGAAATCCAATCCATGCCTAAGATAACATAAAATTCAACTTAAGGAAGAAGGAAAAGTTTTTTATGAAGAAAATTACAATAAATATCAATCTTATAGGAATCATTTACTTTATATAAAATCACCATACTATTAGGTAGTTTCACTACTAATTATACATTTAATCATTTTTTTGGAATCTTTACACCCTTATAAAATTATTTAGATACAAAATAATGGGTAGATCGAGAGTCAAATAATACATCATCAATTCTAGATTGGATAATAAGAATGAATTTCACTAAATAGTTATCACACACCTCATTAGAAATAGTGATCACATAATATTTTCCCATATACCTCATCTTAAGAGGTTGACAACATCGATCATATTCCTTAACCTTCATATTTGCGAACTGATTAGCATAGTTTCGTTGCTCCTTGAATTTGAAACACTATAGTGTGGGTGGTGCATTTTGAGAAACTTTATCTATATTCACATCATTAACTAACTTATTACCATCACTTTGGAAATAAATTTCTTGATGGTTATCCTTCACTCACGTAAAATATTTACTATCCCCATTAAGAAAATTTACTCCATGTTACCTTCAAAACTTTAATCATAAAGGAAATATCATCTTATTATCGTGATGATTTCTAGAGTTTCATTTGAATAAATCTTCCTTTTCTTGTAAAAAAACGAGATTGATGGGTAAATCTAATCTCCATTTACACCTTGAGATAAAATCAATTGATTTCTTCAAAGATATTGAAGTCCCTTATAGATAACACCCTTCAGGGACTTGGTTTTGAGACACTAAAGAATTGAACAACCTTACTTTCAGGTTGGATGATAATTCCAGAAGAATACCTTTCATGTCCTATAAAAATTTCCTAATAGGAACCAATAGATTCATTATCCTTATAATTTATCTCAAGGAATTAATTTCTAAATTTTTATGAAAGATACAAGGAAAGTTCTTATTGAAAAATAATATCTTAAACTCATCCCACTCCTTGGAGTCAATTTTGTCATGTTTCCTTGTATTCTTGATGAGTATCCACTATTACTATGCATTTCCTTTCATATGATAGATAGCCAAAATGATTTTTTCATATTACAAGAACTTGATAATGTAAAATATATTTTATGTGGTACTGATCCATTGTTTAACAACAAGTGGTTCATAATCCCTACTAAAAGAGGGTTCATGTTGCCTCATAAGGGAATCAACAGAACATTATTCCCTCATTTTCTCATTTAGAAGTTATTCATGATTCATATCCTGAGAAAGATGTGTGAACCTAAAAATAATTTTTTTTCATTCCAAATCCCATAATATTTGGCTGCTCAGGAGGAAAATCACTAAAATATTCATCATACTTAGTATTTAAATGGTTCCTTCAGGTTTTATCCATTGACTAAAACCAAAAATCATAGCATAAAAAACAATAATCATAGTGGTGAACCACATAATCATGGAAAATCACTTATAGGATGTATAATTCATTTAAAATTATTTTTAATCTATGAAAATTTAGGTTTATTTTAGTTCATTCATAGTCCTAATATATTTAAATCCTTCATGATTATTCATAAAGAGTTTCTGGATTTCTAAATAATATCCCCCAAGAGTGTCAAACCTAGTGTGAAACAAGGCCCGTTGTCATACACCAGGTGATGATTGAGTCCAATTAAATGTTCCCTTTTTCATAGTTGTTACCTCTAGGAACCTCTGTTCTAGAGCCACATCCAATTTTAGTATCCATACTGGGATGTAATTTCTTAGAAACTACTCTCTCTATTATTTACCATAATTCTAGGATATTTTCTTATAATTTGACTGATCCTTAGACTTATCCACTTTCATATCATTAGAGTTATCACTAAATTTTTCTCATCATAGTTTCCGTAGGATAAAAAAACTAATCATAAAATACCAAATTTAATGATCCAAACTTCTAATATATAGATATTATATTTTTTAGATTAATATTACTTACATAACATAATTATCCTCTCCATAACAATTTGGGTCTAGTTCTTTTTTAAACTTGGATACATAAAAAACTGGTCTATAAGTGAGCTATGTCGTATCCTACTATGTTATTCATAAATACTAACCTTCTTATACATATCATACATAATACCTTTCATCATAACCTTTTGAAAGGAAATATAAGAAAGGGAGACATGAGATTCCTATTAAGTGTAAACAAGGTTGATATCAATATATCATGAGTATAAGAGAATGAGAATATGAGAATAACATTTGAAAAGCATACCGTATATATCATTGGTCATAATATTGATTCATGGAATATATCTTGGTAGTTCATAAGACATAAATCATAATAGAATCAAAGAACCTAAACCATGAGAGTATAATTTTGGCATACAACAAAGATTTGTGGCATAAATATAATGAAAAAAAATAATTTCCATAGTATCCAAGGATCATTGTCAAAACTATCATAGTGGAATGGGTTCACTCAAAAAACCATCGTAGTAGTCATGGTTCAGTCCAAATACTATCATAGTGGAAAAAGTACCTTACTGAACTAGGATCACTCACCATTCTACTCCTATTTATCTCATGAAATTTAAATCTTTATCCAATGAATTAAAGGGTTATATGGGTCCCACTCATCACATAATTAGAATAATCTATATGTGTTCTATAATATTATAAAACATTCATCATATGAGAACAGATGAAATGAAATGGATTTCATAAACATTTAACTATAAAATAACATGTAGAAATGAAATAGGTTTCATAATCATTTCATCATTTCATCAATTCATAACCCTAGTAAAAAGAATCTTATTTCATAAGCATTTTATCATGGTATAGCCCTTGGAAGAGAAATGAGTTTCATAAATATATGGTCATCACAAAATTAAAACAATCAAGTAAATAATAAGAATGGTATCATTGGATAATATCCATGGTAACTAATAAGTAACCTTAAATTATGTCATCTTATATGAAAAATTATTTTGAAAAAAAATCACTTGAAATGTTTCTTGAGGAAAATATATTTTCTTTGAAAATATTTTTTTTAAAATTAAAAATTTATGAAATATTATGGAAATCCTTTTCTTTGAAGATATTAATGAAAAAATTATGAAATAATCTTCAATTAAAATAATGTTAATGACATCAGCAATTTTTTTTTCATTTCATACATGTTAAAATATTTTTTTTTCTCATTTTCAATAAAATCCAAAGCGGCATTGTTTGGAAAATTACATGAAGATCCATTTCAATTTTTTTATTATAAAAATTCAAAAATGGGTTAAAATTTATTTAATAAATAAATTGGAGAATTATAAGAACCTATTTTTGAAACAATTTTTTAGATAATATTATTTTGTAAGAAAAAGGGATTTCGACCGAAGAGATACATAAGGATGATTTTTCTTAAAATCATTATTTTAAAATCTTAAGTACATAAATAGATTAAAATGAATGTAAAACATATATTCTATATAAATAATCAAAGGATAAGAAAATAAATTATTTTATTGGGAGATATATCACAATATTTCATTATTGGAAGCATAATCATGAGCAATCCTGATAAATGATGAGATTGTAACATAAAACTCCTACCACATTAGTAACTTTGAATCATAAGCACCATAAAATAATAATAATAAATTCAACATATAATATAATTAAAATAAATGAATTCATTATATTAAATGTCAAAAGGGATGCATATACACCTCATAAAAGATGATTGGTGCATAATATAACATATGTCTCAATAAAGGAAAATTGAGACAAAAATCCTTTACCATAAGTCTCGATTTCCATCGTACACATTAAAACCTCCCATATAATAAATAAAATTTTATTTTAAATATAAAATAATATCTATATATATATAAACACACATCATACCATATATGATTTACTCACGACCTTTTATTACCCGTTTGTTAACTATTCCATTTTAAAGTCACATTTCGTGTAATAACTATGTTTTCTATGTATGTTTTGATCTGTTATTTTTTAGTAATTTTAATTTTATCATGGTTAAATAATATATAGAATTTTAACCATCATATTAATTTCCTATATATTAAGTATATATGTATTTATAGTAATTCATAAAACTTAGAGATAAAAAATGAAATACACCATTTGTAGAGATGATAGATCATACGTACACATGAACGTTGTTTCTATTTTATTTAAATATTAAACAAAATAAATTTAAATAATATATTTACATTATAAAATAATTTTTATTTCATATATATAAGGTATTTTTGTTAAAAATATCCACATTAAATTCTATTTAAATAATTAACAAATTACGTTGCTTTGCGTGGCATCAGTATGTCTTACACACAAGTGATGTTATCATATTCTCAAAGAATGGAAAGTAAGAAGGTATATGTGATAAAATAATTAATGAAGTGAAATAATATCATAAATATAATATATAAATGTATAATACATCATTATATCCATCTACAAGAGGGGGTTATAGAAAATGAATAACATCGGTTCTCATGGTAGTAGTTCACCATACACACAAATGATAATTTCGTATCCCATTTGATGGAAGTGGATATGGTTGTAAGTAATTAACTTAAATTACAACATATAATTATATGTAATATAATATATTTATTATATCAAAATGGTTTAATAAGAATTAAATTATGTGGAGGATTAAATAAAATAAAAACACTTGTTGAAGAATGTTACCTCTTCTTCGGGTAACCTCTTTAAGTTTGCACCAAAAGCCATCCCAGGATGGATTTATGAAAAAAAGGATTCTAGGATTAGGGGATAGATTTAAGGAAGATATTTTTTAATGTTTTTACCAAACCAAATGATTTTGGAAGTGTGAATAGAAGAGGATAATGGGTTTCCTTTTATAAGTGATGTGAGTGGAACACTTGTAATTGTTGGAATGAAAAAGGTGTAACCACGTTCTTTACAATACAAAAGGCCTAAAAATGTATCATTATAGATAATAAGACATTATAAGGTATAATATGGCCATAAAATGGGAATTTAAAATGTTTTGTGGTAATTTTAAACACATATCTTTTTTAATTTAATCCATAGTAAACCCATTTTTACCTTAACCATGGTAAATAATTTCTACTATTTTTACTATTAATTATGGTTAAAATTAATTTTATCATATTATATAATATATATTTATTCTTAATAAAAATATTTAATCCTTTTTTAAAAATTATATTCACATAAGTGGAAAATTTTAATTTAAAACTAAACCCGTAGACATGATGACAAAACTGTTTTCCAAAGAGAAATTTTTTAAAAGTTTAAAAGGTTTTATATAAAAATTTGGTATTAAAATGATTCTAATGACTTAAATTTAATTAGTTGACAAATAATTGGAATAATTTTATTTTTAAACCAATTTAATAAAATTAACCTTATAAATTATTTAAAAAATAGACAGTTTTCAATAAAATCTAGTATTTTTCACTATTCATAAGAAAATTGATATTTTGAAAAAAAAACTAAAAACTAATCCAATGATAATTTTTACATGATGATTTAGAAAATAAATTTTATTTTATATAAATAATTTTCCAAATTTATCAAAAATTAATTTTATTACTATACACAAAACTAAATAATTGTTTTTGGGAAAATACTATTTTCGAAGCATACAAAGACTTTACCAAAATTAAGTATTTTTTATCATTATTTTTTATTTATATAAAAACATTATACTTAATATTTATAATTTGTTTACTAATATTAATTCTTACATGTTTAAATTCTAGGTTATAATTGTCTTGTTTAAATAATAATAGTAATAGTTTGCCGCGGTTTATTAAAACTCAGAATTACATGTAATGCAAGCTCTTGAAAATTTAATTTATGAAAAACAAATAATTCATAAAAACTAAGGGTGTTACACATACCACACACATGAAAGATCCATATATCTTATCACACAATGAATCTCATCCTTTATTTAGCTGAGTATAATTCCAAGAAGAATCTTTATGGGAAAACACAATATAGGTTGTTTTAGACATTTTAAATAGCTAAGCCCCTTACAATTCTAGGTTGTTTTGTGATGGATAGAAACACAACACCACATCCATCATATTCCACTAATTCTGAATGTTTCAGTACACATTTGACCTGTACCAATTTTTAGTTTCCCTGACCCAGATTTCTCGAATGACAACCAGTCTAGAGACCCACTTTCCTCAGGTGCACCTCCATATATTCCAAAGGTTTTTGATTAGTTATTGGGGTCTAAGAGGCCATTATTGGGACATTATACCCCCTAAATATAAAAAAATAAAGAAACCAAAAAGAAGAAGGAATAAACATAAATAAATAGTTAAACCAACTAGCTTGATTATACGTATGATAATAAAAGTAAACATATATGATGTCATGTATTTAATGTAGTAGATAATTGGACAATCTATAGGCCAATAATGAATAATATTAAATAAAAAGTGCAAAAATAACTTCATATTGGTACTAAGGACCCACCCGATTTAGCTCCAACCATATCCATTTATTATCAGTAATAGATTCACCCTAACCACTATTTTATATATTTTGGGACCATTACTTTTCCTACATCATGATATATAAAGTCTAAATATGTCCTAGAATTCCAATACAGGGTCTGAGTATGAACTCAGTAGGATACTATCAACGATGTCCCGAGATATCTTGTATACATATAAAAGTGTTTGCAAAGTGAAATGTATGATAACCAAAACAACATACATTACCTGTGCTTCCCATGATAAAAAATACATGAAGATATGTTTAGCTACTTCAACCAGTGCTATAGTGGGATGAGATACCCTTGATCTTTCATACTTAAAGAGACCCAACCCTCCAAACTAGTTCATATAACACAAATTTATTCACCTATAATAACATGTAAAACTATTTTGAGTGGATTATGTTTCCCTAAGGCTTGCCCCTATATTATATAATAAGTTTCATGGTTAAAAAACCATTAATAACCACCAGTTCCTCATCCTGATGAAACCCAATCCATGAAAACACCTATCCATTACCAAGAACTACCCATCGATGCCAACCTAATACATATAAATAGTGTGATACACAATCATATTCAGTGATATCAATAAATATCAAGAAATGATGTCTATATATGTTTTATCCCATATTTTAAGGATATTTAACACCATCACCCCTAATATTCTCAATATATGGAGGATACGACCAATAAATAGTGTACAAAATTCCTCATGGCCCTTATTCTGTGTTTAGATAAACACATGGTGAGTGGGAATCACCATCAACCTAAAAACACAACATAATGAAATAACCTACATCACTCTATTGAGGTTCATGGACATCAACATCTAACCCACACTAATGATCCTTTTTTCCACATTCTTAGTGATCAACATCACCCATGTAACTGCCCCCGTGGGCGTGGTGGAGTGGTCAAAGGCTCCGTTTCCCATTGGGAAGGTCGGGGGTTCGAACCCTGTCAGGGGGTATGCTGTAAAAAGCATGTTCACCACACGCGGTGCACGTATTGCATGCCGGTTACCCAAGCGTTTACGCGGCGCCGGCCCCCGTGGGGAACTGGGCTTCACCCCTTGGGTGGGCCTGGGGAAGGTAGGGGATTCTCGGGCCACTGCATGCCTGACCGCGTACCCACTCGGGGGCTGGGCCATCACCCGCTTTGTTTCCCGGCCCCTACCTTTTTAGGAAAAAAAAGGAAAAGAACATCACCCATGTAACACCTTGGGTTTTTTAAAAGAAGAATATTAGGTTTGATAGCATATATAACATGAAACATAGAAATATGAAGAGAATATAACTCCCTTGTATTTTATGGTATATTTATTTTTAAATAAATTCAATCTCTCTGATATCTTGTGATCCACGCAACACCGGGTTTAATCAAAACACAATACTCCATTAAAATATTATTATTTGAAACATGACTATTATAACACACGCCTTAAGTTGGTGGGTATGAATAATACTAACTAAATTTTGAAAATAATATGGTTTAAACATGTATAAAAAAATTCATTAGTTATCTATTTACTAGGAATAAAATAATAATCATTTAAAATAAAAAGAAATGTTTTCTGAAAAGCGGTATTTTTCTAAAAGATGGTTTAGTCACACTTTGCACAGATAATTTAAAATTATTTTTTTTCCAATTTTAAAAGATGTATTTGATAAAATGAAATTAATTTTTGAAATCATAATATCAAAATTTTATTAGGGAGAATTTTTGGGACTTCTGTGAAATGTTTCATTTTTTGATGAATAGTGAAAAATACTGATTTTCTAATGAAAGCTTCATTTTAATTTAAATAATAAAAAAGGTTAAATTAACTTTTAAATTGGTTTTAAAGTAAAATTAGGATAATTATATTAAAATTTAACTATTTTATTTCATTCATGTCAATTTCATATTGAATTTTGATATTAAAACCTTCTTTACTTATGAGAAGTTTCTCTTTGAAATCCTAATTTTTCAACGCGTTGATGGGTAAAATTTTAAATTGCATTATAAAAATTCTAGGAATTGAATTGGAAAAAATGGATTCCATATTATAAATCATAATTATTTATATTAAATAATAATTTCAGCTTAATATATGACCATTATTAATATTAAAAGCAATAAAATTTAATTACCGCAGTTAAGGTAAACATTGATTTACTAGGGGTCAAAATAAGAAGATAAGGGTTAACAATGACCTATTTTTTTCCAAAACAATTTTTTGGTACATATTTGGACCTTTCACCTAAATGGGTCAATAGTGACCCATTTTTGAGGCCTTTGGCATGATAAAAATCTACGAGTAATTGATTCTTTTCAAAAATTCCACATGTGTCCTCTCCCTCAAATGATACCTCTCCCTTCCCCTCTTCACACTTAAAAATACATTTTTTCTGAAAATACAATACCAAATAAATTAATTAATCCCATAAAAGAATCATATATTCTTTATTTTGATCATAAATTATATCTTGGAAGAATTTTGGTTCAAACCAAAAGAAGTTCCCTGAAGAAGAGGTAATGTTCTTAAATGATGGTTTTTTTATTTCCTCTTCCACCTCCCTAAAATTTTATTTAATAAAGATAATATAATAAAAAACTGTATTATTTATAATTATATGATATAATGTTAATGTTATAACCTATATCCATATCCTCTCTCATAAAATGTTAAATAAAAACGCCAATCGTGTGTACGATAAACTACCGCCTCACGAACCGATGTAATTTGTTTTCTATTACAACCTTTATAGGATGGATATATTAAGTATTTAACACATTTATAGCCAATTTATGATATTATTATACTTATGGAATTATAAAATCACATATACCTTCTTAATTTTCCTGACGTTTAAAATACGATAACGTCACTTGGTTGTACGGGGGACTGCCACCTCATGAAACAATGTGATTCATTTTTCACTTACACTTTACATAGAAAGTAATAAGGATAAATTTGGTGAATATATGTGATATATATGAAATGATATTTGTTCTTTAAAATTTATATATCACCCAATTTCTTACCAATTAAATCATTAATGGAATAATATCATCGCTCGTGAGTATGTATGACCTACCGTCTTCATGAAGCGATGTTATTAATTTTCAATGTAAAAACATCAATAATGGTTATAAAAATATATATAATGAGTAAAATGATATTAAAAACATTAATATACTTTTTATATTATCAATATATATCATATACCTAAGAAACAAAACTTTCATGAAAAAGAACGAATGGGAAAATAAGGCATTTAACACTTGAAATAATGAAAATAGTGAAATATTATTAGAAAATAGGTGGTAAAATGTTATAAAAGGATCATATATGATATAAAAAATATTAATATGATTTTTTATAATTTAATAAAATTCTTAAAACCATTATACATGAGGTTAAATAATGTTCAACCAAAAGTAATCATGAGGTAAGGTATTTCATCTCAATTTCACTTCATTAGGCCATATTGTAATGTTATACACCTAATTTCTTTTATACAGTGTATATAATATCTATTTTAAATTTAATATAATGAATAATTCATAATTAAGGGTATTTTATGTTTTAATTTTAATTATTTCCTTCAAGGGTATTTTAATTTAAAACTACTAAGTGGTAAAGATTTTAATAACACAATTTCTTTTCATTAGGTCATATTACTTCTTCATTGTATTTGATATTCCGAGATTACATGTGTAAATAATTTTGACCATGTTATATTATATTTCCTATTGTTTTAGGATTAATTATATTTGATATAAATAATTGACTCATTGATTAATTCTCACTTCAACGTTACGATCTTTTTAAGGGATTATTACACAATCTCATTTTAATTAGGTCTGTTTATACTTGAATTTCCATTAAAGGAATTTTTTTTATCATTGTATAATAAACCCATTTCATTTTATTATCCTATAGTTATTTATCATATTTTCTAGTTATAGTACCATTTTCCCACTCTTTCGTACTTAAAATGATTGAGATTTGTTTTAAATTAATTTCGACTTTATTTCCCTCTCCGGTTGAAAATACTTTTTCTTCTAAAACCATGTTTTTTAAAAATGTTTTCTAATTTTTATTTAACATTATAAAAATGATTTATTTAATAAATGTTTATCCATGATTTAATTTTTTTAAGGAATCTTCATGATATTTTCTAAATAAGGACAATTTGGATTCTACTAAAAATGTGAGAGAAATATTTTTTTTAACTTATACAGCATGTATGAAATTTCTCTCCTTCATGAAAAATCAATGATTTAAAGTATATTTTACCAGTTTAAAATGTTATTTTACATAAAAATTATTTTTAAAATGTTTTGTAAAACTTTATCATTAAAATGTGATTTTCAATATAAAAAGAATATTTTCCTTAAAAACTTTTTTAAAGATCTCTTTATGGTATGTATATTCATCATCATAAAAAACGCTTTATTTTACTTATAATCCATTGGTTATAGGTTGTATTGATTCCATAATTTTTTTATGTATTTTTTTGATAATTTTTACCAAAGAAATTGTTTAAAATCACTTTCTTCTTTCATTCATTTATCATTATCTTTCCCTTTAAATATTTATAATCTTGTGATCCCTAGATATTAAATTCCCTAAAATATCCATTATTTGGCATGAATTTGTTTATTTCTTAAACTATATATCATTTCTACATATGGTTTTATAAATTGAATGTTATTTGATTGATTTATTAAATATTGATAAATATACATCCTTTACTCAAAATTAATATTTGATGATAGTACATATTTTTCATAAATTAAATAAATTGTTCAATATATGAGTAATACTTCAGACATGATAATATGGGTGGGGCATAGTTATAGATAGTCCCTTGATACATTGTAGTCTCATGAGATGAAGTAGTTAGATAGCCTCAATTAAATGGGTTTATGATGAATATATACCCATGAATTTTAAACTTTCTTGTGAAAGGTATTGACAGTAGAGGTTTTCCCAATGCCTGAGATCATAACATCCAATAATTAAGAATTTACTTCATGGAGAATTTATTTATTATTATCAATTATATTTTCATAATGATATCATATCTAGATTCATTTTATTCTCATTATATTGATAAAATGAAATGTGTTTTTAGTTATTTTCCTTTCCATATTGATTATTCCATATCCAGTTACGATAGTCAAGTTATTTATTTAATGGAATGTGTTTTTAATTATTTACCTTACTATATTGGTTATTATAGTCAAATAATTTAAATGGTATGTGTTTTGATTATTTATCTTTTCATGTTGATTACGTTATTGATTCATGACAACTTCCTCTGTACTTAACACTTATTGGGAATTTGAGATCACCTTTATTTTTTCCCTTTCCGAGTAATCCAGACATGTACTAAGAATGATATATAAGGATATGCTAGAGGGAATAACGATATTATCTATTTTTTTGTAATTTATTTTTTCCAATGTAATATGAAAATCATATATGTATCTAGTTTACCAAGACTACTAAACTATTTGATTCTTTGGGATACATTTCATTGTATCTTATGCCAATGCAATAAAGTAATACACTAGCTCTGGTTTACTAGAGTTGGGGTTATTATAATTGGTATCAGAGAAAGTTTAATTTAAACCTTAGGAACTAGATTTTAGAAAAAATATATTAGGAAACATAACCCTATGATAAACTTCGAGGATAAGTATAGAAGAACATATAATGTTTTTGTAAGGAAGATATTTTGTGGTTTTTCATAGAAATACATCCCTGTTTGGATATTAAAAGTAGATGTGGTTCTAAAATAGATGTACCTTAGGGTGATAATTTAAAAAAAGGAATGTCAGTCTTGACTCGAGCATTACTTGGTCCACAACAACATGCCTTACTACACGCCTAGTTTGACGTTCCCAAGGGATATTCTTAGGATATTTCACATTTTCTTTAAAACCATTGTAAAAGACATGAATAGATGATGACAATGAATAAAATAGGTTAAAAAATAAGTTTTATTAGATTGAAAATATGGTTTCATGATTAAGAAATCCTAACAATGAATATATGGTTTTCCCACTATGATTTTTATTTCCCACACTATGTTTTTTGGTTTTATTCAATGGATGGAACCCAAAAGAATCATGCTAACATTGAATATGAAGGAAAATGTGGTGACTATGATATCCCCAATGGGATGATTATAGGAGTGAAATATATCATTATCATACATAATCATTTATCCCAAAATATGATTAACAAGATTTACCTTAACCAACTCCCAGACTCACCAAAGAAGAGAAGGATGTAGTTCACTAATATCTTGAGTGGTGGAGACCATTAAGGAAAGAAGGATCAATTTCTTCCATGTGAAAAATGTTGAATGTTACACCTAATAAAGTTTCTCAATGTAATGGGAAAATGTTTTATAAGTGGAAAATAAGGGAATAAAGTAATTAATTTCTAAGGAAAAATAAAGATTATGATTGAAGGAACTAAATCTCAACCAATGGATCCATTTATTGTCTGTTGTTATAAATTTAGGGAAATTGGTCATTATTAGAATCAATTTCCTCTTCTAAAGGCTAAACCATTGACCAAGGAAGGTCTTATGTTTAAATAAAATGGATGAAGTATTTATATATTTTGATTCAATAATTAAATTGTAGTTTTTTCTTACCAATGGTATTTTGGTTATAAGAATCTTAAATCATCTTTGGATTATGTAATATTTCAGTAGCATATATTTCTTCATTAACTTAAGAGTTTTGGATACCATCATGGGTTTATGAGTTTAATGTTTATAATAATTTAAAATTATTAAATACCACTTTTTAAATTTTTATGATGAGAATTTTACATGATTTAAGATATTTTTTGGAAAAACATTATGGGAATAGAACCCATTGGTTTAGTATGTGAAAATGTGTTTTGAGGAAGAATTCATTTACATTTTTTGGACTTATTATTAAAGGTATTAATAACATTTAAGGATTATCTTATATTTTATGTTATAGTAATTATGGTTAATTATAATTTGGGAACATTATTTTAATTATATTAATATAGTTTTAGAAAAAGGATAACCCAAATTTTGGGTGACAACTAGTAATGTCCAGAAAGTTCATTGGGATTTAACTCACAACCAAAGTAAAATAAGGTTTTAGTGGATACCACAAGCCTACATGATTTCCTTGAAAATATTTCATTTTTTAGTTAAATGATTTAGTGAATAAATAGTAATGACGAACCATTGATTTACTGTTGAGTTTTAGAGATTAATGTATTGGAAAATTTTTTATAACCATATTTATTTTGAAAAATAATTAGAGATAGATGAAAAGTCTTTTCACTCTTTTATAGATCTTACGATCCGTTAATGGTTAATTTTAGTCCTTAATACATAAAAAATTAATGTTTAGATATTCATTTCTTGGATTAAATGATGAATTGGAAATTGATCTAATCATAACCAAAGTATGAATTGTGATTATAAAATAGAAACATATCAAGTGATTATATTTCCTTATACTTTTATATAGTGAAATAATTCCTCAAATTTAGGAAAATTATCATGAAACAATAATGTTATCCTATTACATTCATATCAAATGAGTAGAATGGCCTTTTAAAACATCACATATTTATTGTTTTTAGGTCCTTAAATTTCCATTGATCGTTCAATTTATTGTGATCAATTACCACTATAACTATATATAATTATAGAAACTTTTCTTCCATGTACACATCTTAACTTTCCAACAATTTTCTTCTATATAGAAACCTAGTTATGTGTTATTCCATATAAAATTTGTAATTACATTTCTCTATTATTAATAAGATGTTTTATTAACCCCTTTTATGATGTGGGATTTGAACAAAGGATTTTTCTAATATGAAACCCTTTATTTATGATCCCAAGATCTAATTGTAAGGATGCAATTTATTTAAGGTGGGGAGAATGTGAAACCGTGAGTTTTTTAGTGAAGAATGTTGGGTTTAATAATGTATATGAAATGCAACACTCAACATTGAATAGAATATAACACCTTGATATTTTATGGTATATTTATATTTAAATAAATTTAATCTCTCTAATAGATTGTGATGCATGCACCATTGGGTTTAAATGAAACACAATACTCTATTAAAATATTATTATTTGAAACATGATAATTATAACCTAACATTTCAGTTGGAGGGTTTGAATAGTACTAACTAAATTATTTAAAGTATATAGTTTACAGATGTATAAAAAAATTCATAGGATATATATTTGTTAGGAATAAAATAATAATCATTTTAAAGAAAAAGAAATGCCTTCTGAAAAACTATATTTTCCTAAAATAATGTTTAGTCGTTCTTTGGGAACAAAATTTTTAATTAATTTTTAACACTTTTAGAAAATGTTTTTGATAAAATTTAAAATATTTTTTAAATAATAATATCAAAATTATATGAAGGTTAATTTTTGATATTCTTGTTAAATGATTCATTTTTTAATGAATAGTGAAAAATAATGATTTTTTACAGAATGCTGATTTTTCATTCAAATAATTAACAAGGTTAAATTAAATTTTAAACTATTTTAAAATAAAATTTGTTCACTTATATTAAAATTAAACAATTTTTGGTTATTTTAGTCAATTTTAGATTTAATTTTTATATTAAAACCTTATATACTTATGATCATTTTCTCTTTGAAAACTTGATTTTTCATCAGGTATGTGGGTATAATTTTAAATTGGATTCTAAAAATTCTATTAATTGGATTTTAAAAATTAGATTACATTTTTTGCATCATCATAATTTATATAATCTAATAATTTCAACTTAATTTTTGAAAATTATGAATATTAAAAGTAGTAAAAATTAATTACCGTAGTTAAATTAAAAACAGATTTACTGGGGGTTTTAACTAATAGTATAAAGGGTTTCAAATGACCTAAAAACCTTTAAAAAACCAATTTTTTTTGGAAATATTTCGATGTTATTGCCCGTATGGGTCGAGAATAACCCATTTTGGTGGATTTTGTTGTAATAACCCAAGCTTCCACGGTACACTTCTCTTTGAATAATACAGTAGCGTGTGTTATACGCAACTATGAGTTCTAACACACACCACAACCAATCAAACTAGCCGTTATGAATAGTAATACCCACTTTTTAAAATTTTATTCATTTTAACTTTCAAAATGGACTTCATTTTTGGATTTGGAATATCAAAATTATCTTAGGGTGAATTTTTGGTATTTTTCTGAAAACTTTCAATTTTTAATGAATAGTGAAAATTACTAAATTTTAATTAAAAACAACTTTTGTAATCGAAATATTTAGTAGTGATAAATTATGAATTTGATAGATTTTAAAGTATATTTAGAATATATTTTTACCACTTAATACAATGTTGGTCATTGGATGTAATTTCACATTTAAACTGGACATAAACAAGTGTCAATCTTTTGATAGTTATTATTTGTTAAAAACACGCTTTTTGTTTTGACAGCGGGAATTAATTTTAAATTAATTTCTGCCACTTTTGTGTTTCGAATTTAGAAAAATAGATTACATATTTAGAATCAGGAGGTCCAAATTGTGTAAATAGGTAACTTTTATTTTTAGACATTTTGAATAATTATTTCGGTAAATATTTTATTTACCATGGTTAAAGGGTAAATCTGGTAAATAAGGGTAAAAAATAATATTATAATAGTAATAAATTACCCTAAAATGTGTCCTAACCTTATTTGTTGATACATTTCCAACAATGGGAATATTTGGGTCGATTTTGGGACCCCATGTATCCACTTGTAAGTGATAATGACACTTTATATTAATTAAGTTAAAGTAAATAAAAAAATGATATAAGCATATGTCTTTTAGAAAACAAATTTTTACATAGGGTTATATATGTTATATTTTCAACTATAAATATTAATTATAAATATAATGCAATTTCATACATAATGGTATTTTATTTATAATTTTTAGACATTGAATAATTAAATTTATTTATGACACAATAATTATGCAGTATTTTCCTTATTTATAAAAGAATCAAATAACTAGTATTATAAATGTTAAAATACATATAATTTGATACTTTTGATGCCATAAAAGAATTTTATTGATTAATATTACATGTTATAATTTCTTAAATGAATTTGGTTCGAATTAATAATGTTGTTAAGACTTTAACAAAAAATCAATTATTAAATAGTGTCAAAATTGATATAAAAGAGTTTTTAAACAAATATTATATTATTAATTGATATTCTATTCCTAAAAATATAATGTTAGTCCAAAGGACTTATATCATGATAGGTGTATAATTAATGAACCACTTTGGGGTCTCTTGAAAGTATATAGTAAGTTTATTAACCATATAATATAAAAATACAAAGTGACATGGTAAATGTCAAACTATTTAACTAAGAGTTAAATATAAATTATAAGGTTAATATAGTGACCCAAACCTGTATAAAATCTATTATATGAAAGGATTTAGACCCTTACACACCTTAGACTTTGAATAATCCACTTTTGAGCCATTATAAACCGAATATTAATTTATTATAAATTAATACTTTAAGTTTTTTCTAAAGTGCTCCTCCTCCCCCTTATAAAAGGACACCACTTCTAACCAATTTTTCAAATATTCAAAGCCTTTTGGTTCGGCCATCCTCTGCCCCAATACCCTATAAAATATCCCCCCTTCATCCTAGAGTCCTTCCTTTAGTAAAAAATCCAACCTAAGGAGCCCTTTTGATCAAATCAAAATGAAGAACCCGAAGAAGAGGTAATGTTTTTACCACCCTCTTTCAAGTTCCTTTCTTCTTCAACTTCTTATTTATTTGTTATTTCCATTATAAAATAATAAATCCAGTATCTTCTATATAATGTGATGTTATTATAAATATGGTACAATCATATTCAGTATTCTATCCAACCTCCGAATGACATGTCACCATACGTGCGTATGTATGGCCTACTGTCTCCATGTCGTGGTGTAATTGTTATTCAATACATTATTATTTGGATGGGTATAATAATGATGTGTACTTAATGTAGATAATAAATATAACATGATAATTATTCGGTATATATGATATACTATCCAATTATATATTATTTTAATATCAAAAGAGTGATATTGTCGCTCGTGTATACGTACGGACTACCGTCTCCACGAACGTGATGAGATTCATTCCCCATCATATCCGTTCAAGTATAATTCTCATTTGATGATTAAAAATAATGTTTAAGGACTTAATATCATTCTGGATATGAATAATATACAACCTATCCATAAAAAACACATCTTATGTAACAAAACATATAAAAGAAAACGAGTAAGTTAACACCCAAAACGATGATAATACTAAGATATTATTAACAAAGCAATGTTAAAAGATCATATATGATATCATATTAATGTATATTATTCTTGTATAATTTAATAAAAATTATTTCACCATTATATAGGAGGTTAACCTACCCTCAACCAAGGAAAAGTACAAGGTAAGGGCTTATTTCACAATCTCTTCATTATCCGAGGTTGTTTATACATAATTATCTACTGGGACCTATTTATCATCCACATCCATGTTTCTTAAAAATGTATTTCAAAAAATTCTTACTATTTTACATAATATGTTTTAAAGTCATTTATAATCTTTTTTTAATTTTTATAAGATGTCTATAAAGGAATCCTTCCGTCGTTTTCCAAGCAAGGTCCTTTTTAACCTTTTCGACAAAATTAAGGTAAGAATTTTTTTAACTTATACGGCGGGTGCGACTATTTTCTACCATTATAAACTCGTCGAAGCTTCCCTTACAAGATTATAACAATATTTTCAAAGTAAATGTTTTATTTTATTATTATGTGACTCTTAAATGATTTCAAAATAGAAAGAGGTATTTCTCTAAAAAGGGTTTTGATTTCATTTATGTCAACATCCTTTGATGGATTTTAAGTTTATTTAAAGTTGATTTATTATGATACAAAACTTCCATATTGTATTGAAGGTTTTGGGATATGTTTGAAAGTGGTTGTGCTATTTTTATACCATTCATGATTTATGGTTTAATTATTGACATTTCATATGATAGTTTTATTATGAATGTGTATGATATGTTTAAAACATTTCATATGAGGAATGTATTGGACTTAGTAAGTGACGGGTGGAGCCTGCTATAGCTCCTCAATGCATAGGTAGGTATCATGAGACAACTAGAGGTGGAATTGGCCGATCCCCTTTCCCAATTTTATTTATGGTTTTGGCATAGGCCTTAATCATTTTTAGACGTCTTGGCTGAGGCCTTGACAAAATGTTTCAGAATGTCCAGCATTATACATTCCCTCATTATGGAAATAAAATTGATGGTTCATGTGGTCATTTGACTAGTATAATACCCATGATTATGTTTTATTATGACATTATTTACTTAGCTCATATTCTTTCCATAAAAGTATTCTTGTTTATTATTGGTAAAGGTATGTGGTTTCAATTATTTACCATGCTTAATATTTATGTCATTTTCCACTGTATTTCTTACCCTTACTGAACGTTTGAGATCACCCATTTCTTATGTTTCATTTTCCCAGGATATGAAGAAGTTAGTTATGAGTGACCTACACGCATAATCTAGGAGGCTTTAATTTTTCTAATGAAATATATTTGTGTTGTATTTCTCTTCAAGCTGTAAAGTTGAACTTATGTATGAATCTTATTTCTAATAATACTAAATTGATCGGTCTTTTGAGACATTATTTACTTATGATCATGCCAATTTTTTTTAATAATGCACTGACTCTGGGTAACTGGGGTCGGGGCGTTACTGTTGGTATCAGAGGAAGTTTAGTACAAACCATGGGAACTAGATTTAGATAAACTCTGATTAGAGCACATAGACATAATATGGACTTTGACGATTAGTATAGAAGAACTTCATAGAATTTTGGTATTGTAGAAATTTTGTGATTTTTCTGAGAAATACATCCCTGTCTGGAAACGAGCAGGTAGAGGCTGCCCTGGCACAGATGTACCTAGGGGTAAAACCCGAAAACACTGCTTTGAGCTAGACTCAAATGGGAACTGGTGCACGACAATGGGCCTTGATGCACTCTTGGTTATGACAATCCTAGGGGATATTCTTAGGATAATTCTCATTTTCTTTACAAACCATTATGAAGGGTTTATGAGTATATACTTCCTCAAATAATTTTTTTTATGATTGTGGATTATATCCATAAAATATTCAATTTATGTTAAGTGTTTTACAAGTTTGGATTTATGTATTGAGATTCATAAACTAATATATTGTATGCCATTGTTTAGAAATGACGCCTAGTGGAAGAAATGGAAACCGTATCAATGTACGCACTCCATGTAGGGATTTTCCTCCTTCTCAAGATAATTATAGTGGAGATGGTGATTCAACTGGTGATGATTAGCTTATCACCATACTGGGACAACTCACTCAGGTTATGAATAATAACCTTACCCGTACGGAGCACCCTGATCCACTGTGTGGAGGATCAATGTTAGATCGCTTCATGAGGCAACAACCACCAACATTCAATGGGAGTAAAAATCCCCTAGTAGCTGAGCAATGGATAAATTATTTAAAGAAAATATTCCATGCCTTGGGGAGTAGTGAAAGGGAAAAAGTTTTCATGGTAGTTTACCGCCTCACTGGAGATGCTTATCAATGGTGGTCATTGATTAAAAACACGAAGTAAGATGATGAAGTATCAAATATGGAATGGCAGTAGTTCAAAGATCTGTTTTTAGAAAATACTTTCCTCGTGACCATCGAGCAGATATGGAAAGGAAATTTCTAAGTTTGAGACAAAAGGAGGATGAGAATATCGCAAAGTATGAGGCTAACTTTACAAGGTTAGCAAGGTATGCTTTAGAATATATATGTAACCCAAGAATTTAGATTGATCATTTCTTTGATGGGTTAAAACCATTTCTTCGTCGAGCACTGGTCTCACAATCCTTCTCGTCATATGAAGATATTATCTCGTGTGCTATCAAGACAGAAAAAGAATTCTCTGAGTCTTATGACTTTAAATCAAAGAAAGAGAAGTAGAGATCTGCTGAACACTCTAGGAAATAAAATAAGGAAATAGGGAATAAGGGAAGAATTGAATTTCCACCCTATGATAATTACGGAAGGAAGCACCATGGTGCCTATCTAAAAGGAAAAGGAGTATTCTACAAATGTGGACAGAAAGGTCATCTAGCTGGTGATTATAAAGGAAAGAAAGACGATACCAATGTTCAATGCTATAATTTGAGAGATATGGGACATTATAAAAATGAATGTCCTAAGTGTTAGGGAAACTTACCTCAGAAAAGGCCAAGGGATCAAGGACAATCTTATGCAATCACTATTGCTGAGGTTGAAGCCCCAAAAGACGTGGTGACAGGTAATTTAATGGTTTCCTCAAGTTTAGTAAATGATTTATTTGATTCTAGATCATCACATTGTTTCATATCTTCACAGTTTTCTAAGAAAAGTAGATATTTCCAATTTGATTTTACAAGGGAGTTGTCAGTTAAAACTCCTAAGGGAAGTATCATTGCTACAAAATTATGTGGATCCATTCCCATTAGGGCATATAAAGGTTCTTTATCTGCTGATCTCATCGTCATACCCTAGACTGAATTTGATATAATCCTCGGTATGGATTGTCTTTCAGACCATGATGCAAAAAAAAAATTTTAAGAAGAAGGAGGTTACCATTTTTGATGATAATTATAAAGAACACCTTATCTTTAGAGCAGAATCATCACCACCAGATTCTTATCTAGATCCACCCCCAGTATCTCAACTAAATTCAATTATCGGGGAGGAAGAGAATGAAATAACTGTGGGTGAGTAAAGGAGTGTTCAAATAGAGGATGTACCTATTGTAAAATAATATATAGATGTGTTTCCAAAATATTTACCTGAACATCCTCCAGAATGAGAAATTGAGTTTTCCATTGATTTAATTCTTGGTTCAAAGACTATATCGAAGACCCCCTATAGAATGTCCACTATGGAATTATTTGAACTAAAGAAACCACTAGAGGAATTTAGTAATAAGGGATTAATTCTCCCTACTGTTTCTCCACGGGGAGCTCCAGTCCTTTTTGTTAAGAAGAAATATGGATCTATGAGGTTATGTATCGACTACAGGGAAATCAATGCTATAACAATAAAGAAAAAGTATCATTTACCTCGAATTGATGATTTATTTGATCAACTACATAGATCTCAATACTTTTCAAAGATTGAACTTCGATCTAGATACCATCAGTTGTGTGTGAAGAAGGAAGACATTCCAAGGAAAACATTTCAAACTAGGTACGAGCATTACGAGTTTACAGTAATGCCTTTTGGATTGACTAATTCACCCTTTGTATTCATGGATATAATTAAGAGAGTTTTCAAGGAATATCTCGATGATTTTGTGGTGGTATTTATTGATGATATCTTGGTATATTCCAAAATCTACAAAGATCATTAAAATCACTTGCACATTATCCTGAAGACTCTGAGAAGACATGAATTATATGGGAAGTTTAGAAAGTGTGAATTCTGGCTTCAGGAGATTTCTTTTCTTGGCCATATTGTCTCTAAATATGGAATCTCTGTTGATCCTTCTAAGACCAAGGAAATCCAAGAATGTCCTGCACTGACAAGTATAACTGAGGCACACAGTTTTATTGGTTTAGCAGGTTATTATCGATGTTTCGTCCAGAACTTTTCCCGATTGGATAACCCATTAACGAAGATCACATGTAAAGGGGTTAAATTTGTTTGGACAAAAGAGTGTGGATAATGTTTTGAAGAACTTAAGAGAATATTAATTAATGCTTCTATATTGATTCTACTATCGGGGAATGTTGGGTTTTTTATTTATAGTGATGCTTCAAAGAAAGGACTTGGTGGTGTCCTTATGAAAAATGATAGGGTTATTGCCTATGCATCACAACAACTGAAAATTCATGAGAAAAACTATCCTACTCATGATCTTGAGTTAGATGCTATAATTTTTTATTTGAAGATATGGATACATTATCTCTATGGTGAAAAATGTGAGATTTATACTGATAATAAGAGTTTGAAGTACATTTTCTCATAAAAATAACTCAACATGAGGCAAAGGTGATGGCTTGAACTACTCAAGGATTATGATTTCATGATACACTACCACTCGGGGAAGGCAAATAAGGTGGCAGATGATTTGAGCCGAAAACATCATGGAGTTTTGAACATGGTGGGAATTGAAAGGGATCCTATTTTCTTGGATCTAGTAAAGATGGATATGGGAATCACCATGGAAGGTGAAACCTCAATACTTTTTCAAATGGTTACCAAACCATCTTTAATAGAAAGGATAAAGAGTTCTCAGACTGGTGAAGAAGAGTTTAAAAAGAATATTAAAGCTATGAATGATGGGAGATTGAGTGACTTTGTGTATGAAGATGGAATTTTGAAATTTGGGAAGAGGCTTTGTGTTCCCAATATACCTGATCTAAAAAGAGAGTTGTTGGATGATGCTCATAGTACCAATTTCTATATACACCATGGGAGCACCAAAATGTATAGATATTTGAAGGAACATTTTTGGTGGGACAACATGAAGAGGGAGATTTCTGATTTTGTGTCAAGATGTATGGTTTTTTAACAAGTGAAAGCTGGAAGGCAACAACCTGGGGGAGTCATGCAACCTCTTCCCATACTGGAGTGGAAATGGGATAATATTACGATATACTTTATCATGAGACTACCAAAGACTCATAGAAAGAACGATGCAATATGGGTCATTGTTGATCGTATTACCAAGTCAGCACATTTTCTTGATATAAGAGAAGATCAACCACTTGAACATCTAGAAAGACTATATATTAATTAAGTTGTGAGACTTCATGGAGTACCCCTATCTATTATTTCTGATCGTGATCCCCATTTTACTTCCAGATTCTGGAAGAGTCTTCAGAAGGCCTTGGATACTGAACTTCGTTTGAGCACTGCCTACCACCCTCAAACAGATGGACAATCAGAATAGACTATTCAAACCTTAAAATACATGTTGATATCCTGATCACTTGACTTTCATGGTATGTGGGATCTATATTTACCTTTGGGGGAATTTTCATATAACAATGGCTTCCACTCAAGTATTCAAATGGGACCATATGAAGCGTTCTATGGAAAGAGATGTCGCACACCAACCTATTGGGATGACGTTGGTGAAATAAAACTCATAGGACCAGAACTGGTGGAGAAAATAATGGAAAGGGTGAGGGTAATCCAAAACCACATCAAAGCAGCTCAAAGTAGGCAGAAGAGCTATGCCGATAATTGAAGGAAGCATTTGTAATTTCAAGTAGGAGATCATGTTTTCTTGAAGGTATCTCCATGGAAAGGAGTTATACATTTCATTAAGAAAGGTAAATTGAGTCCCAGGTACATTAGACCTTTCAAAATTCTATAACTAATTGGGGCTGTAGCTTACCGTTTGGTAATGCTGCCAAATCTCTCCAAAGTTTACGATGTGTTCCACGTATCACTGTTGAGAAAATAAATGTCTGACCCAACGTATGTACTCACCTATGAGGAATTAGAACTGAAACCTGATCTGTCTTATTGCGAAGAGCCCATCAGGATTCTTGATACCAGAGAACAAGTGCTGAGAAACCAGACGACTCGTCTGGTAGAAGTTCCATGGAGAAACCATAAGATGGAAGAGGCAACGTGGGAACCCGATGAACTTATGATGAAGAACCACCTGAGTATTTTTATGCAATAATATTCTAGAAATTCTGAGGATGAAATTATTTGAAGTAGGGGAGAATGTAATACCCCAAGCTTCTAAGGTACGCTTCTCTTTGAATAATACAGTAGCGTGTGTTATACGCAACTTCGAGTTCTAACACACACCACAACCAATCAAATAAGTCGTTATGAATAGTAATAACCACTTTTTGAAATTTTATACATTTTATCTTTCAAAATGGACTTCATTTTTGGATTCAGAATATCGAAATTATCTTAGGGTGATTTTTTGGTATTTTTCTGAAAACTTTCAATTTTTGATGAATAGTGAAAATTACTAAATTTTAATTAAAAACAACTTTTTTAATCGAAATATTTAACAGTGATAAATTATGAATCTGAGTGATTTTAAAGTATATTTAGAATATATTTTTACCACATAATACAATTTTGTTCATTGGACATAATTTCACATTTAAAACGGACATAAACAAGTGTCAATCTTTTGATAATTATTATTTCTTAAAAACACACTTTTTGTTTTGACAGCGGGAATTAATTTTAAATTAATTTCTCCCACTTCTATGTATTGAATATAGAAAAATGGATTCCATATTTAGAATAAAGAGGTCCAAATTGTGTAAATTAGTAACTTTTATTTTTAAACATTTTGAATAATTACTTCGGTAAATATTTTATTTATCATGGTTAAAGGGTAAATCTGGTAAATAAGGGTAAAAAATAATATTATAATAATAATTAATTACCCTAAAACGTGTCCTAACCCTATTGGTTGATACCTGTCCTACCATGGGCATCTTTGGGTCGATTTTGGGACCCCATAGATCCACTTGTAAGTGATAATGACACTTTATATTAATTAAGTTAATGTAAATACAAAAATGACATAAGCATATAACTTTTAGAAAAACAAATCTTACATTGGGTTATATATGTTATATTTTTGACTATAAATATTCATTAGAAATATAATATATTTCCTATATAATGGTATTTTATTTATAATTTTTAGACATTGAATAATTAAATTTATTTATGACACAATAATGATGAAGTATTTTCTTTATTAATAAAAGAATAAAATAATTTGTATTATAACTGTTAAAATAAATATAATTTGAAAGTTTTGATGCCATCCAAGAATTTTATTGGTTAATATGACATGTTAGAATTTCTTAAATTAATTTGTTTTGAATTAATAATGTTGTTAAGACTTTAACAAAAATCAATTATTAAATAGTGTCAAAATTGACATAAAAGAGTTTTTTAAAAAACATATTATATTATTAATTGATATTCTATTCCTAAAAATCTAAGGCTCAGCCAAAGGACTTATATAATAATAGTTGTATCATTAATGTACCACTTGGGGGTCTCTTGTAAGTATATAATAAGTTTATTAAACATATAATATAAAAATACAAAGTGACATGGTAAATGTCAAACTATTTAACGAAGAGTTAAATATAAACGATAAGGTTAATATAGTGACCCAAACCTGTCTAAAATCTATTGGATGAAGGTATTGAAACCCATACCAAACTTAGACTTCGAATAATCCACTTTGGAGCCATTATAAACTGAATATAAATTTATTATAAATTAATACTTTAAGTTTTTCCAAAAGAGCCCCTCCCCCCCCCCTTATAAAAGGACACCACTTCTAACCAATTATTTATACCTTAAAATCCTTTTGGTTCAGACAAACTCTGCCCAAATACCCTCTCAACTATCCTACCTTCATCCTAGAGGCATTCCTTTAGTCATAAATCCAACCTAAGGATCCATTTTGATCAAATCAAAAGGAAGAACCCGAAGAAGAGGTAATGTTTTCACCGCCATCTTTCAAGTTCCTTTCTTGCTCAACTTCATCTTTATTTGTTATTTCCATTATAAAATAATAAATTCAGTATATTATATATATTGTGATGTTATTATAAATATGGTACAACCATATTCAGTATTCTATCCGCCCTTTGAATGACATGTCACCATACATGCGTACGTACGGTCTACCGTCTCTACGTCGTGGTGTAATTGTTATTCAATACATTATTATTTGGATGGGTATAATAATGATGTTTAATTCATGTAAATAATAAATATAAAATGACAATTATTCTTTATATATGATATACTATCCAGTTATATATTATTTTAATATCAAAAGAGTGATATTGTCGCTCGTGCGTATGTACGGACTACCGTCTCCACGAACGTGATGAGATTCATTCCCCATCGTATCCATTCAAGTATAATTCTAATTTGATAATTAAAAATAATATTTAAGGACTTGATATCATTATGGATATGAATAAGATACAACCTATACATAACAAACACAACTTATGTAACAAAACACATAAAAGAAAATGAGTAAGTTAACACCCGAAATGACGATAATACTAAGATATTATTAACAAAGTAATGTTAAAAGATCATATATGATATCATATTAATGTATATGATTATTGTATAATTTAATAACAATTATTTCACCATTATACAGGAGGTTAACATACCCTCATCCAAGGAAAAGTACAAGGTAAGGGTTTATTTCACAATCTCTTCATTATCCGAGGTTGTTTATACATAATTATATAAGGGGACGTCTTTATCATCCACATCCATGTTTCTTAAAAATGTATTTCAAAACATTCTTAATATTTTACAGAATATGGGTTAAAGTCATTTATACTCTTGTTTGACTTTTTATAAGATGTTTATAAAGGAATCTTTCCGTCGTTTTCCAAACAAGGTCCTTTTTAACCTTTTCGACAAAATTAAGGTAATAATGTCTTTTTTTAACTTATATGGCGGGTGCGGCTATTTTCTACCGTTATAAACTCGTCAAAGATTCCCTTACAAGTTTATAAGAATATTTTCAAATTAAATGTTTTATTTTATAATTATGTGACTCTTAAATGATTTCAAAATAGAAAGTGGTATTTCTCTAAAAAGAGTTTTGATTTCATCTATTTCAACATCCTTCGATGGATTTTAAGTTTATTTGAATTTGATTTATTATGATACAAAACTTACATATTGTATTGAAGGTTTTGTGATATGTTTGAATGTGGATGTGCTATTTTTATACCATTCATGATTTATGGTTTAAGTATTGACATTTTGTATGCTAGTTTTATTACGAATGTTTATGATATGTTTAAGCCGTTTCATATGAGGAATGTATTGGACTTAGTAAGTGACGGGTGGAGCCCGCTATAGCTCCTAGATGAACCAGTAGGTCTCATGAGACAACTATATGTGGAATTGGCCGAGGCCATTTCCAAATTTTATTTATGATTTTGGCTGAGGCCTTAATCATTTTTAGACGTCTTGGCCGAGGCTTTGACAAAAAGTTTCCGAATGTCCGTCATTATACATTCTCTCATTATGGAAATAACATTGATGGTTCATGTGGTCATTCGACTAGTAGAATAACCATGATTATGTTTTATTATGGCATTATTTACTCAGCTCATATTCTTTCCATAAAAGTATTCTTGTTTATTATTGGTAAAGGCATGTGGTTTCAATTATTTACCATGATTAATATTTATGTCATTTTCCATTGTACTACTTACCCTAAATGAGCGTTTAAGCTCACCCATTTATTATGATTCATTTTCCTAAGATATGATGAAGTTAGTTGTGAGTGACCTGCATGCATAATCTTGGAGGCTTGTATGTTTCTAATGAAATATATTTGTGTTATATTTCTCTTCAAGCTGTAAAGTTGAACTTATGTATGAATCTTGTTTCCAATAATACTAAACTAATCGGTCTTTAGAGACATGATTTTTTTGTGATCATGCCAATGTTTTGTAATAATGAACCGACTCTGGGTAACTGGGGTCGGGGCGTTACATTTTTCATAATAAAAACATGGGGTAATTGATTTTTTCAAAAGTTCCAATTGTGCCCTCTCCCCCAAAGGACACCACTGTCCTACCATTTTCACAATTCAAAATCCATTTATTTTAGGAAATAACTTCTCAAATAATATAATTCCTCACCTAAAAAAATACTATAGTCCTTGGTTTGATCATAAATCCATTCTAGGAAGAATTTTGGTGCAAATCAAAAGAAGTTCCCTGAATAAGAGGTAATGTTCTTAAACAAGCATTTTCGTTTTATCTCCTCTTCTACCTCCATAAAATATTATTTAATAATGATAATTTAATAAAAAAATTATATCCCATATATTTATATGTTATAATGTTGATTAAATAACCCATATTCATCTCTTCTTCTATCAAATAAGAAACAAAATCGTCAATAGTGTGTTTGAAGAACTATCGCCTCACGAACTGCTGTAATTAGTTTTCAATAACCACCATTCAATGATTGATATAATAATGAATTTAACACATTTATATCATATTTATGATATTATTAAAATTATTTAATTTTAATATTACATATACCATCATACTTTATATGTCGTTTAAAATACAATATTGTCGCTCATGTGTACGGAGGACTACCACATCACAAAACAATGAAATTATTTTTTCACTTATAATTTACATGGAAAGTAATAAGGATAAATTTAATGAATATATGTGATATATATGACATGATATTTATTATTTAAAATTAATATATAACCCACTTCTTTAACCTTTCACTCATTAATGTAATGTTATGGTCGCTCGTACGTAAAAACGATATACTGTCTCCATGAACTGATGAGATTCATTTTCCAAGTCCAACCTTAAAGAATTATTATAAAATGTATATAGTTATTCAATATGATATTAATAAAATGTATATAATTCTTGAGATTATTTATCTTCATCATATAACCAATAACCAAAACCTTCCTAAGAAAACACAAATGATAAAAAAATACATTTAACAACAGAAATGATAAAAATAATGAAATATTATAAAAAAATAAGTGATGAAATGTTATAAGAGGATCATATATGATTTGATTAATATTAATATAATTATTTTATAAATTAATAAAATGATTAAAAAAATTATAAATAATTTTAAATAATATTCAACTAAAAGAAATCATGAGGTAAGGGGCTTCACCACAATTTACATTTATTGGGATATATTGTAATGTCATGTACATAATGTTTTTTATATGGTGTATATACTGTCCATTTGAAATTTAATATCATGAATCCTTCATAATTAATGGTATTTCATGTTTTAATTTTAATTATTTCATCCAAGGTGATTTAACTTGAAAATTACCAAGTGGTAAAGATTTGCATAACTCGATTTCTTTTCATTGTGTTATATCACATCTTCATTGTTTTTGATATTTTAAGATTATGTGTGTAAGTAATTTTAACTATAATATATGGTATTTCAACTTTTTTTATGTGTATTTTTATTTTATACACATAATTGAATCATTGATTAATTTTCACTTCAACTTATTATCATTGTAAGGGTTTATCACACAAACTCATTTTAATCAGGATTATTTATACTTGAATTTATATTGATAGAAATTATGTGATCATTATCTAATAAACCCCTTTAATTTTATTATTCTCTAGTTATTCATAATTTTTTCCAGTTATTGGACCATTTTCCCATGCTTTGGTACTTCAAATGGTTGATAAAATGTTTTTAAGAAAATTTGACTTAATTTATCTTTTCAATTTAAAATACTTTTTTCTTCCAAAACCATGTTTTATAAAAATGTTTTCAATTTTTTTAAATTATACAAACTATTTATTAAATAAATTTTTTCCCTTTTTTTCATTTTTAATTTTTTTTGAAAGGAATCATCCTATCATTTTCCAAACAAGGATGGTTTAGCTTTTTCTGAAAATATGAATGGAATATTTTTAGAATTATATGGCTTGTACATAATTTCCATACGTCTATAATAGGGATATGTTATATTTATACTATTCTTATTCTTTATATGGATGGTTTATGATCATTTTTACTAAGGAAACTATTGACATTCAATTTCTTGATTCATTTTTGTAGTCATTAACTTTCCCTCAAAATATTACATTTCTTATGATATTCAGACGTTAAATTTACCATAAATATACATATTATTTATCATGGATATTATTATTTTTTAATCTATATATCATTTAAATATGCAATTTTTTAAATTTAATATTATTTATTTGACTGAGGAAATATTGATAAATTTGTATCCTTTACTCAATATAGTTATTTGATAATAAAGAATATTGTTCATGAATTAAATTGATTATTAAATATATGAGTAATGATTCAGACATAGAGATATGGGTGGGTCCTGATTATTGATAGTCCCACAATGCATTGGTAGTATCATGAGATGAACTTGTTTTCTACGATTAGTTAAATGAGTTTTTGGTGTATACCTACCGATCATTTTTAAAGTGTCTTGTGAAAGGTCTTTACATTTAATTTTTCCGTGATTAATGAGATAATGAGGCCCAATAATTAAGCATTTTATTAATTTAGTATTTTGTTATTATTTTATATGATATTTTTATAATGATTTTATCTCTAGATTCCTTTCATTCTCAATTTATTTATTAAATTGAATGTTTTTTTTAGTTTTTTACCATACCTTATTGATTTTACCTTATCCAGTGATGAAAACCATTTTATTTATTAAATGAAATGTGTTTTAAGTTATTTTACTATACATATTGATTATGATAATAAAATTAGTTAAATATAATTTTTGTTTTGTATTTAATTTTCCATATTGACTTTTCTTACTCATTCATGATAGCCTCCACTATACTTAACCCTTACTGATCATTTGCGCCCACCCATATTTTTTCCTTTATCAGGAATCCAAAAGTGTAATTTGAATGATATGCAAGGATATTATAGAGATAATAATGATATTCTTTAAAAAAATTATAATTTGTGTTTTAAAATTTATTATGAGAGTCATATATGTATCTAGTTTACCAAGACTAATAAACTATTTAGTCATTCAGGATGGGATTCCCTGTACCTTATGCCAATATAATAAATTAAGACACTAACTCTAGGTTACTGGAGCTAGGGTCATTATAGTTGGTATCAAAACATGTATAATAGAAACCTTTGGAACTAGATTTTTTGAAAACATAGATTATGTTATATATACCTATGTTAAAATTTGAGGATAAGTATAGAAGAATGTCATTATGTTTTTTTGTAAAGAATAGAATATGTGGGTTTTCCTAGAAATACATCGCTGTCTGGATACTACACGTAGATATGGTTCTAGTACCAATGTACCTTTTAGTAATAACTCTAAAAAATGTGTGTTGGGAATGACTCAAGCATTTCCTGGTACATGAAAATGGGATTTACTTCACAAATGGTTTGAAACTACCAATGGATATGCTTATGGTAATTCACATTTTATTTATAGAACATTATAAATAATTTGTATTGATGATAAAAATGAATGGATTAGGTTAAAACAAAGGTGTATTATATTAAAAGAAGGTGTCATGATTTTTATATTCTATAGATGATTATATAGTTTTCCCACTATTATTATTATTGATCACACTATGTTTTTAGTTTTATTCATTCACTAGGACCCAAAGGAATCGTGTGAACATTGAATATGAAGAAAAATGTGGTGACTGTAATAAACCAACTAGGATGATGATAGGAGTGAAAGATATCAATATTATGCCTAATTAGTTAACTTGAAATATGATTAACAGCCTTTACATTAACCAACTCTTATAACCACCTAATAAGATAAGGATATAGTATGATAATAACTTGAGTAGTAGAGACCATGGAGAAAAGAAGGATTGATTTTATCCATGTCAAAAATGTTGACATGGAAACCTAAGAAAGTGTCTCAGTGGAATAGGAAAATGTTTTATATATGGAAAATATGGGAATAATGCAATTAATTTCCAAGGAAAAATGAAGAGTATGATGGAAGGAAATAAATCTTATACTAGGGATCCATTTATTATTTGTTGTCTTCCATGTAGAGAACTTGGGAATTATCCAAATCAATTTAATCTTCTAAAGGTTAAAACCTACACCAAGGAATTACTTATTTTGAAATTTAATGGTTAAGGTATTTATGTATTGGGATTCAATAATTAAATTGTAGAAGTTTTTTTTACTAATGTTATTTTGGTTATAAGAATTATAAATAATCTATGGATTGTGTAAAATTTCAGTAGCATATATTTCTTCATTAACTTAATAGTTATGGATACCATCATGGGTTTATGAGTTTAAGGTTGATCATAAGTTCAAAGTATTAAAAACCCCTTTTTAAATTTTTGTGGTGGGAATATAACATGATTAAGGATATTTTTGGAGAACATTTATTAGAATAAAACCATTAGTTTAGTATGTGAAAAATTTATTTGAGAAATAATGGATTTACCTTTTTTGTACTTGAGAATAAATGTTTTGGTAACCTTTAATATTTATCTTATATTTTATGTTTTAGTAATAATGGGGAATCACAATTTTGGAATGTTATAGGAATTATATTATTATAGTTTTATAAAAGGATAACCAGCATTCCAGTTGACAACTAATCACATCTCGAAAGTTTATGGAGCTTGAAATCATAATTGAAGGATGGAAAGAGTTTAATACCTATAACTAGAATACATTACTTCTTGGTTAATAAGTCATTGTTTTTATTTTAATGATTTGGAGAATAAATATTAATGATAAACCAGTGGTATTACTATTGAGGTTTAGAGATTAATGTATTGGATAACTTATACTAACCATATTGGTTTCAGAAAATATTCAAAGATTGATGAAAATACTTGCCACATTTTTATATATCTTATATTCCATTAAATGTTAATTTTAGTTCTTTCGGAATAAAAAATAAATTTTTGGATATTAATTTATTAGAGTAAATGATGAATTGAGAATTGATCTAAGAACAAAAAGGGATGAAATTATGATTATGAAAAAAAATTTACTAAGTAATTATATTTATTTATATTTTTAGGTAGTCAAATAATTCCTAAAATTTAGGAAAATGATCTTTAAACAAAAAATTTATCCTATTACCTTCAAATCTGATGAATCCAGTGTAATTTTAAATCATAAAATATTTATGGTTTTTAGGTCCTTTACATTCAATCGATTATTATCTTTCTTCTGATCAATGAACTCTATCACTCTCTATTATTATTTATAATTTTCTTCCATGTCCATATCTTTAGTTTCCACCAATTTTATTCTACTTAGAAACCTAGTTATGTGTTATTCCATATGAAAATTGTACTTCCCTTTATCTATTATTAATAATATTTTATTTTAACCCTTTTTATGATGTGGGTTTTCAACTGAGTACTTTTCAAATATGAAACACTTTATTTATGAGTGCAAGATCAAAATGTAAGGACATAATTTATTTAAGGTGGGGAGCATGTAATTCCGTAAGGGTTTTTAAAGAAGAATATTGGGTTTGATAACATATATGACACACATCACTAAGATTTGAAGAGAATATAACTCCATGAGATTTTATGATATATTTATTTTAAAATAAATTCAATCTCTCTCATAGGTTGTGATGCATGCAACACTGAGTTTAAAAGAAACACAATACTCTATTAAAATATTATTATTTAAAACGTGTCACTTATAAAATACCCTTTAAGTTGGAAGGTATGAATATTAATAGATAAATTATGAAAATTATATGGTTTACACATGAATAAAAAATTTCACTGGTTATCTATTGATTTGGAAAAAATAAGAATAATTTTAAAGAAGAGGAAATGCTTTCTAAAAAACTGTATTTTTCTAAAAGACTGTTTAGTCATGCTTTGCAGACATAATTTCAAATTAATTTCTACCAATTTTAGAAAAATTATTTATAAAAAGAAATTAATTTTTTAAATTAAAATTTCAAAAACCAATGAGGATTATTTTTTTATATTTTTCTAAAATGTTTCATTTTTAATGAATAGTTGAAAATACAAATTTTTATAGTACACTACCTTTTTGATTAAATAATTTAAATGTTGAAATACATTTTAAATTTATTTTAAAGTAAACTTAGTTCAATTTTATTATAATTTAACTATTTTAGGTCATTTGATTCAATTTTATTTTGAATTTTGATATTAAAACCTTCTATACTTATTAGAGTTTTCTCTTTGAATATCCACTTTTTTGTCACCTCTACTGGTATAATTTTAATTTGGATTCTACCAATTTTGTTAATTCAATTTGAAAAAATGGATTCAATATTTAGAATAATAATATTTTATATTATCTAATAAGTTCACATTAGCTTTTGACCATTATGAATAGTAAAATTTGTAAAAATTAATTACCACAGTTAAGGTAAAAACTGATTTAATGAGGGTTAAACTTAGAAGATAAGGGTTAAAGTGGCCTAAAAAATTATGCAACACAAATTGTATTTCCATATATATACCTTATACCCTATATGGATATATAAAAACCCATTTTTTATGCTTGTGACAAGATAAAAACATGGATGCAATTGATTCTTTTAAAAACATCCATGTGTGTCCTCTCCCCCACTTAAAAAAGGCCACCCCATCTGCTCCATGATTCACAATTCTAAATCCATTTGGATTGAAAAATCCCTTAAAAATAACTCCATTAACCCCTTCATAAAATATTATATCCCTTGGTTTTATCATAATGCTATCCTAGGAAGGATTTTTGGGAAAACCAAAATAAGTTTCCCGAAGAAGAGGTAACATTCATGAACAAGCATTTTCATTTTATTTCTTCTTATACCTCCCTAAAATGGTGCTAAGTATGAATCCAAATTTATAAGGTTAGAAAGGAATGTTGATGACTACATACATAATACAATAAGAAATATTTATGGTTTCTTTTTTTGGGATTAAGACAATTCTTCTAAGGGAACTAGTCTCCCAAACATTCTCATCATACAAATATATAGAATTATTTTTTATAAAGATAGATAAATAATTCTCTAAATGTTATGGATTTTAAGTGATTCATGAGAATAAGAGGATGAAAAAGAAAAAAATTTATATAGGGAAGAAGGTAAAGAAAGATTTTCCCCGTGTGATAATTGTGGAAAGAAACACTCTAGTACTTTCTTAAAGGGAATGGTATTTTTATATAATCATGGAGAGAAAAGTCACCATGATTATGATTTAAAGGGAAATAAATAAGCTTAATATATAAAAATTCTTCAACTATAAGGATATGGGGAACTAAAAAAATTAATTCCCCAAGTGTTAAGGTAATATACCTAAAAAGATGATAAGATATTAAGGTCAATCTTATGCTATTTATATAGACGAGGTGAAATGATTAAAGTTCATATGTATTTGGATTTGATAAATATGTTATAGATGTATTTTTTTAATGATATTCTAGTTATAAGAATCATGTCATGTATAATGATTGTACTATAATACCTTTTCATTAAGGATTTGAAAGTATGTGATGAATAATATCGATAACAAAGAAAAAAGATTCATTTGAAAGTTTATAATTTTGGAAAATACATGATTTAGGGAAAATTAATTTTAATAATTTTTTTATGGTTAGATAATAATGACAAATATAAGATTACGGGATTGTATTGGTGACCTTAAAATTGGTTAGTGATTTGATAGTTTATATTATCTCTACTGCAGTTTACTGTATGTTTGGAATTATAGAATAATTTTTATAATTTGGGATCTTATTTAAGGAATAATGAGAAAAATATTTTTTGGAAGCATGCATGTTTTCATTAATGTTTTATAGTGATCATGGTATTCACATATTTGGAATTTGACATTAAGAGTCACGTTATGTTTTTTGGGGAATATAATGTTATGTTGATTAGTGGAATCCCATATAAATTTATAGAAATTGAATTTGGTGAGACATATTTTGGAAGGGTATTAAAGTTAAATATTTATGGAATGGATGGAGTTCAAATTTGGGTGTTTTTGGATAACTCATACTAACCATTTTGGTTTTGGAAAATATCATAGGAAGGAATTTTCATTATTTTATGGATCTTATGACATGTTAAAAGTTAATTTTAGTGTTTCATAACTGAAAAATTAATCTTATATACTCATTATTTATTGAAAATATGAGATTGTGGTGAAAATTGATTAAATGATGAAATTATACTTTTTAAGTATGTTTATTTCCTTATATTCTTAATTTAGTCTGTAAATGAATTTCTGAAATCCAAGAAAAGGATATTAACACAAAACTTTTATCCTAATGCCTTAATTTTTGATGAACTGGTGGTATTAAAACCATTAAATATTTATTGTTTTTTTAAACTTCTATGTATCACACACTTTATTGTGATTAATTATCTCTATCACTTTCCACGGTTATTTACACTTTTATTCCATGTCCATATCTTCACTTCCCACCAATATTTTCTTATTAGGAAACCTAGTTATGTGTTATTCCAGATGACCTTTGTATTTCACTTCCCCTCATATAAATATGCTGTTTTGTTAATCATTTTATTATGTGGGTTTCCAGCAATGGTATTTTCACATGTCAGACCCTTAATTTCTGAGATCAAGATTAAATAACATGGACACAATTTATTTAAGGAGTAGTATGTAATTCCCCAAGATTTTCAAAGAGAATTATCCTCTTTGATAGTGAATATGACGCAAATTACCAAGCATAAAAGATAATGTAAAACATAGATACATTATGATATATTACTTTTAAAATAAAATCAATCTCTTCGATAGCTTATGATGCACACAATATGAGGTTTAAACAAAATGCGATACTCTGTTGAAATATTATTATTTAAACATGAACATTATAACTTAGCTGTTAAGTTGGATGGTGTGAATAGCAATTAATAAAATATAAAAAATTATATGTTTTACACTTTTATAAAATAAATTCAATGGTTATCTAATAATTATAAATAAATTTAAAAATTATTTAAAAGAAAAAGAAATATTTTCTAAAAAAACAGTATTTTTATAAAACACAGTTTAGTTGTGCATTGTGCACATAATTTAAAATTATTTTTTACAAATTTTAGAAAAAATATTACAAAAATTAACCTTAATTTTCAAAATCTACACACAAAAAAACTATATTTGTGTGAATTTTGGAGAATTTTCTAAAAATATTAATTTCTTTGATGAATAGTGAAAATAATGATTTTTATTTGAATATTACATTTCATTTAAACTATTTAAAAAATTAAATTATTTTTTAAATTAGTTTCAAAATAAAATTAGTTATATTATGTTACAATTTAACTAATTTAGTTCATTGGAATCAATTTATTTTGGAATTCTTCTATAAAACTTTTTAGACTTATGAAAGTTTTTCTTAGGAAAAATCTTTTTTTCAATGCGTCTACAGTTTTTTTTAAAATTTAGTTTTCCCAATTTTATAAAATTTATTTGTAAAATTGGATTCCATATTTTTAATAACAATAATTTATATTATTTAATTATTTCAACTTAATTTTTACACAAATGAATAGTAAAAACATAAAAAATTAATTACAACGGTTATTTTAAAAAAAAAATCACCAAGGGTTGAGCTGAAAAGAGAAGGGTTAAAAATGACTTAAAGCATGTAAAAATACAATTTTATAGAAATATTTACAAATTATAGCCTATATGGTTTGATAATTACCCATGCTTTATGATTAAGGAATGATAAAAATGTGGGCATAATTAATTCTTTTAAACAATTCCAAGTGTGTCATGTCCCCCACTTATAAAAGGAGTCCCTTATCCTCCACACATCACACTTAAAAAACACTTTGGTTAATCCATGAAATTAAAAATTATATTACTTAATTCCCTCCTACAATAATTTTTTCTTTTTTAGAGCTTAAATGAAATCTAGGAAGGATTTAGTTTAAACCTAAAGAGGTTCCCATAAGAATAGGTAAAGTTTTTAACTATGAATTTTCATTTTAAATATTATTCCAACTCCTTATAATATTATTTGTATATGATAATATAATAACACAAGTATCAACTATATACTGATATGTTATTATTTTATGGTAATTATTTATATCCATCAAATGTGAAACAAAACTGAAGATCATGTGTTCAACGAACTGCTTCCTGATGAACTGATGTAATTCATTTTCCATCACCACTTTTAAAGTCTTGATATAATTATGTATTTGACATATTAATTTTATATTTATGACATTATTATACTTCTTTAATTTTTATATCACATATACCTTTTTACTTTGCATTCCATGGGGGATATGTTAATATCTCCTGTTTGTACAACAGACTACCACCCCACAAACTTTAACTTGAATGTTGTAAGTATAAAGTTAATAAATATATTTATAACATAACCATTATTATGTAAATATAATATCATATCTTAATTATTAGCTTCTAATCCATTGGAAAAAATAACATCGCTCAAGAATATGTGTGGACTATCTCCTCCACGTAGCGATGTGAAATGTTTTTTTTTTATTTTTTATGGATGGTAATTTAGATTGATTTAATTAATATAAATTATATATAAAAATAATATTGATTATATAAAGTTTAATTAACCTTTATTTTCTATCCATTTCATCGTTCAAAAAAAAATGGAAACAACGTTCATCCATATGCATAACTTACCGTCTTTATGAACAGTGTAAACTCTTTTCTATGTCAAAGTTTTATATATTACTATAATTACATATATAATGAATATGTATGATATTTAGATAATTTTCAACCTTATTTAAATTATGTAACCATGATAAAATTAAAAGGACCAAAATTACCGAACCAAAATATACATGAAAAATAAAGCAATTATAACCTAAAACAGTGATTTTAACAAAGAAATGTTATTAACTAGGTGTTAAAAGAATATAAGTAAAGAATATGTGGTATTAAAAATATGAGTACAGTTATATAAAATATTTATAATAAATATATATTTATTATACAGAAGTTTGAAACACGAACAAAGGAAATTACACCTAATGTATGAGTTTCTCATCTCACTTAAAATTTCATGGGACATATACCTTATTCACCTCCTATTACTTTGTTTAGTGCATATAATACCCCTTTTGAAATTTTATATCCTGAATATATATATCTTCATGGTTTTTAATGTTTAATTTGAAGTTATTCCTTTTATAGGTCTTTTAATTTTCATAGGTTATCTTCAAATAATTATATTTTCAAAATATTTTTTGAACTTTTAGTTTTAATAATATTTTCAAAGTGTAAAGGATATTTTCCTCAAGAATGATTTTAAGTGAATTTTAAGGATATTTATATTCAACAATGATATCAAAACTTTATTGTAATTATGATTCACTGGGGATCTATTATAATAATACCATCTTTATTATTTCTTTGTATGGATTATGATTAGTTTGACTAGGGATGTACCCATTTAATACCTGACGCATTCCTATCATATAGAATATAAAAATAAAATTCCTATACTTCTCCTAGGACAGAACAATGTATGACTTGGGTTGTCTCACTTTAAGAGATTCATAGTTGTCTACTCACTAATTCTAATTCACTTAACGATTTATTTTTGTGTTTTTATTATTTTTGAAAAAAATAAAATATGAGTTTTGGGTTTTTGGAAATAAATTAAATATAAAACTAAAATAAACTAACCTGAAATCCATTGTTATATTAGAAAATAAAATAATTTCTCCTAAGTGAGTTTTCTAGGTAACACCTTCATTGACCCATTTCAGATCTACTTATTGAAAACACTTTACCATATTTGCACACACCTTAATCTACCCTAATTTTAAATGAAAAGTGAACTTAATAACTGTCATACACACTCTACATCCACCTTATCAACCAAGGTAAAATGGTTGTAGAATAAGAGGTTGAACCTTAGATAACCACTGTGATGATTACACCCCCTATGAATCATTATTAAATTAACCCAAATTAGAATTTAAACATTGCCTCAAATTCAAGAAACATATTACTCTCCTAGATATTAATCAGTTTCAAACTCTCCCAACAACGACCAAGACTTCCTATATTTATACCCATAGATAAGGACCTTTATCTCCTTAAATATATTCCTTTTATCTTCAGTCATTTTTGATATTTTGAAAATTAGAATCATCCTCTAAGACCCAAGTGTTTCCTATTGGAACTCGATGATATATGGGTTCCAATATTTGTACTGGGGATAAAATAAAATGGGGTAGTGGTGTGGAAAGATCCAGTGGGAAACCTCTACATGTCCGTGTTGTGCATGGGAATATCATAGTGATGTCGTAGTGGTGGTGTAATGCCATTATATATGAGACTTCTCATCAAGTCGTCCAGCCTTCATAGTGTTCGGAGGGGGATCTCGTTGGAGTTACTGACATGTTATTACTTTAAAGTGGGTATAAATGAGGTTATTAGATGATAAGGATACGATCCATGGTGGTTCGGGACTTGGAAGTGGCAGTATGGCCTGATCTCAAGATCTCCAGGAATCATCTATGGTGTTTCCCGATGAGAGAAGATGGTGGCAGCGACGTTGAGTGGTGACTAAGTAGTGGAGGATAGTGGTGTGATCTATCTAAGAAAGAAGTGTGTGGATTAAGTGGGATGAATTTTCTTCCTTAAATTATTAATAGTTCCCCATATAATGATATACCACATTAAAAAATATAGTGGCTATTTTATTCCTTGTATTAAAAAGTGTTCCATCCTTATCTCAAAATCCTTATATGGGGATGGTCTTCTGATTAGATGCACACACACTCATATGTGCAATTACATAACCATGTGACCCATGTGGTATTATCCCCGCCTATAATTCCCATGATCTTCACACTACACGAGCATGGTCCCCCCCGTGTGTCTCGTCCAAACCTATCGTTAGGCAAGCCTTCCTTTAGGATTTGTATGGCCAGTGAGGCCCACTTGGGCTTGGATAAGTGTCTTTCAATATTTTGATATTGAGGGATAACCTGGTTGGATAATTTATTACCTATAGAAACATTAAAAAATTTATATAATATTTCCACAAAAATATATTTAAAGGCAATTTGAATTTTATAATTCCAAAATTAAATTCAACCAAAAAATTGTAATTTATTTCCAAACATCAAAATTACACATTTTGATCCATTTTAAAGAATTTAAATATCTATAATTTAAATTTAAACATATTTATAAAACAATAAATTAAATAGGCATTATAATTAAAAATTATTAAAAATAATTAAGAAAACACTTAAAATTATGCATGAAAACGAGTGTGTCAATACCATTCATATTACTCCAGATGGTTTATGATAGTGTTTATTGATTAGGGTACTTGTTAACATTTTTTATTCTATTTTTTCAATATGAATGTTTATATTGATTATGAATGACCCCTTTCATATTAGGAATTCATTGGAATTAATAAGTGATAAGAAGATCCCTCTATAGTCCCTTGATGTATCGGTAGGTCTCATGAGACAAACTATCTTGGGTTTTTGGTTGGGGCCTTACACATTTATATAAGATATCTTAGAATAAGGCCTTGAGGACATGGTTATGATCTACGATATTATAAATTACCTCATTATGAGATTATTTATTGATGTTCCATTCCATTATTCGATTAGTTAGAATATCCTTTGATAGGTTTCAAGCTCATGTGATTATTTATATGCAATAATTTGATCATCCATTATTACTTCCATATTATGATCAAGTAATCGATTGAATGACATGTGTTTCAGTTATTTAAATTTCCATATTGACTATGATTATTTATTAATGATAGATTCCACTTTAAGAACACCCTTTCTGGGCATTTGAGTTCACCCCTTTATTTTGTTTCTTTGGCCAAGATGCTGAGATGTGTATTATAATTTATATGAAGAGTTATGCTAGTAGAAATAATGATTCACTCAAAGAAAATACAATGTTTTGTTTTACATTTTAAAATTTAATTTGAGATTTATGTATGTATCTATTTTACTAAGGATACTAAAAAATTCAGTCCTTTGGGATATGGTTTCTTGTATCTAGTGCCAATAAAAAAAAATAATCTACTCTTGTCTAACAGGGTCAAGGTATTTACACTGAGCCACTACCTACTACCTGAAACCTTAATACCACATAGTTACACATGATTAGGATTGTCTTAGGCACAAAATATCTTAATTAAATACCTAAACTATTATACAACTGATGGGCGGTGGGAATCACGGACCAAACCCTAGATTTATAAGGAACGAAAAAAAGAAACTGCTTAAAACATATCCCTTTTTGTTCACTATTGAAGGAGAATTGATACCACCAAGATAAACTTTGAATCTAATATAAATAATGAAAAATTAAGAGGTATACATAAGTCATGGAATCCATTGAGGCATTCCACTGATCCCACCCATGACTAAAAACAAACCTCTAACAACGCATGCAATCTCACCACACCCTAATAAAGGAAGGAGGTCAGAGAGAGGATAATGGAGAAGGAAGTTATCATCACCTGAGAAAAACACCAACCTAGTATACTCCAATATCAATTATCAAGATAGAACACTCCTTATAGATAAATTCTATCCCAATATTGTATTCTCACCTTTATCTTATATGAAGTTCTGGTGAACTAGTGCAGGGGGAGGGGTGAATCCGGTGTTGTTAATATTTTACCAAATTTTAATTTGTCTTTTATATTTTACCCACTTTTTTCTTTGAACCTATGTTTATATTTAAGATATATCAATAATTTTTCTTTGTCCAACAAGTGACATAAACAATCAATGTAGTATGGAACCCAAAGAGCAACATAAGTGCTTTTACAAGGTTCAATCCCTATAAAGATACCTACACCTTTCTTTGATCTGGATATAAAAGTCATATATTATCCACTAATAGTCTTTCTATAAAATATAGGTTGGTTTAGTCAGTTATCATACTAACCCCAATCTCAATATATTACATTCATGAGTGGTCATCATATTATATAGGTGAATATAAACTGCATCACACATGTTCTTTAGACAAACATACCACCATTATTGAAAAAATTACAACCTTTTATGTATATATTATTTTAGAATACGATGACTCTACATACCTATAACTATATCTAATTCCCCACTCAGAGTCTTTGAATTATTTTAAATCTTCAAGAATACTAGTATATAACTTGGCCTCTATTCATAGACCAGATCCCAAATATTTTTTATAATATGCTCACCGATCCTCCTCAAAACTCAATATACCTTGATCTATAATAACTATACAAATTATTAATCATTTAGAGTGTTCTACACAAGTGATCAACAATAGGTCATGTTTATCTATCCTCAGTTATTATTCTTTCTTCTTCTTATCAATATTCATTGAAAATTGGTGTCACATGAAATGGAATGTGAACAAGTTTGTTGTCATTATTCTTTAAAACCCAGACTTCACTTCTTTCTCTACGTAATATAATATACTTATTCTAATAATTTTTGAGAAATTTATTCTTCTCTCTTGGATTTACTACTTAAAAATCTCTCAAGCTCTCTTTCTCTCAATATTTTGTTGTTCAAGTTCAAATTTTTTGGTAGGATAACCACCTTATTAATGGGGTTATTTCCAAAATATCCATAAATGAAAATATTATAGGTGTTAACATGAATGAAAAATAACAATATAGACCCATGATCGTCCATATCTTTTATCAAATTCTTTTCATGTGGGTGTATATAACCAAATTACAAGAGTACCATTCTACAACAATCTTGTTCATTATTAGAATTTAATAAATGGTTTATTAAATAGGATAAAAATTAATACAATATAGAAGATTTAGAAATATAGTGTCTTTGGGAATTAGGTACATTACATAATGATTTAAAATAGTAAAAACAACATATTTATTGAAAACTTCCTTAACAAGCTCACACTAAAAACTACATGGGATAACCTGGAGATATACATAAGAAATGGGTGATCTATAAAGACCAGTAAGGGAATAAAAATGGAATAAGGTGATAAATGTTAGAAAAAAGCAATATAAATGGGTAATAAAAGGTGTGATAATTATAAACATGAATAATAAGGCACGATATTGCGTAATAATCACCACATGGGAAATATGAAAACAAGTTAAAACACTTCATCATAAACACAGGTCAAGGATAACTTCCAAGAAATAATGATGGAAAAGTCACCCTAAAGGAATTAGGTTCACTCCATATCCCAACATTATGTATCATGTGACTAAACATTACCCAATGAATTGTATAACTATATAATTCCAAGCACACTTGTCACTTTCATTTCATTCTCATACTTAAGTGTGCCACATAGATCATACAACATGGAATCATTTTTCATCACATTTTATTCCACAATAAAGGAGTAGAGAATACATAAATTTAATTCCACAATAAAATAAGTATAGTTTCATAAATTTGAACACCCTTGATATGAATTGGGTATGGGTATTCACTATACTTATTTTTGGCATGGAATCCTATGGTGAAATTTTGGCAGCATAACAGGGGAACATAAATGTTCATGGGAGGGATTAATGAGATTTAAAGGGGCCTATAGTAATTTAGAAATCATATGTGAAGTACGGGGAATTCAAAAATACACACCAGAATATTAGGAATTGAAAATAATAGGTCATAAAATGAATATGATTATTGTATAAAGTGGAGAAAGATAAGATCCCTTACTTGAGTTTGAGACACGAGATGTATGGGAGGAGATCCTTGAGAGATTGGATGCACCTTGGGAGGACTCTAAAGTGAGGAGAGAATATTAATGATGTGATCCAAGGATTTTTAGTGAATATAAATGGGAGTTTGTGTGGTTTTATATAGGAAAAGAGTGTAGGATTCTTTATCATTTCTCAAACTTAGGTTTTGAACTCTATATAATAAAATAATGAAATCCACACACCTTAACATGTGTTTTGACCATAGTTTCTGCCAAATGGGAGTGGTTTTAATTATTTTATAAGTCCAATTTTTTAACATAATAAAATAATTCCCTTTCTTATGTGGAGGTGGTTCATACTCATAGAGAAAGGATTTTAAAACCTTAAAATATATTATAAGTTTTGGAGGAATCATAATGGCTTTATAAAATAAATAAAATAAACTTAATATCACATTATTTTAAAGGGAAGTCATATATTTGGTCATTGATACATTTTATATTATCTATTACATCTCTTTTGTCTCATAATTATTTCATAATACACAACATATATTTTTACGGTATTTATTTTTTTCCCAAAAATTTGATAGTCTCAAAAATTTAGGAAAAATTCATCATTGGATAATTTCAAAATTTTAATTACAAACATAGAATTAATTTTATAAAAATCATTTTATAAATATGAGAACTTTATTTTTAAAATAATAATATTCATTTATTGATAAATGATGGGTTTTTAATAATAAGAGTTTTTGAACCCTTATAAAAATTACATTTGACTACATAAAAATTATATAATAATTTATATTTAATAATAATTACTTAATAATAATATTTTATTAAAATATTATTTATTTAAAAAATACATTAATTCATCAAAAACATTCCTCAATTGAATTTTAATATTAGTCAAAAATGTTATTTGTGTTCTATTGTATAAAAATAATTTATAAGGTAACAATAATTGGGTGAAAATATATTAATAATTCTATAAAAAATAATTTAAATACACATATTTCTTGAGTATTGATACATATCCCTTTAATACACTAAAAAACTGAAGAGTAAGGTGTATGATGGTGAGACTTTCATGGGGTGGTTTGGCATACATGGTTTGGTCCGTGATCTCAATGATCTTGAACTTTTACTGTAAACAGTTTCACTTATGCTTATGTTTTTGGATCTTAGCTTCTACTTGGTCAAGAAAAAATCCAAGAGATTCTATATTCCTCGAAAGTTTCGATAAATGTGCTTCATAGGGTATTATCATATTAATTGATTACATCACTTACTTTGGTTGAATTAGTTGGATTTGTTAACACCCTATATTTATACTAGTCATGTGATGTCTATTTAATGACTATATTATCAATAGTAATGATGCTTAATGATATTTTAAATCTAATAGAATATAATAAAACTGAATAAGTGAATGTGTTTTCTATAACCACAATACATAATAATACATTTAATTAAATTAAAAGGGAAATTTTATTTATAACAGTTTGGGTTGTTACAATATCCCCCCCTTAAGAAATTTCTCCCTCAAAATTTTCATTTCCCACAATAAAAAAAATAGGGTAACTATGTTTCATAACCTCCTTTGGTTACCACATCACTTCCTCAAACTTTTTCTTTCTACACAATACTTTAATAGGGTTCATTGTGTAATTTCATAGAATGTTTTCTCCATGATCTAGGATCTTCACCAGATGCTCCTCACATGAGAGATCATTCTCTAATGAAACCACATCTGGATTGAGTTCATGTGAGGGGTTTAGTATGTACTTCCTCATTAGGGATACATGGAATACTTCTTGTACTTAAGAAAATTTGGGTGGGAGCTCTAGTCAATAGACCACCACTCTGATGCGATCAAGCATCTCAAAGGGGATGATGTATCTTGGAATAAGCTTTAACTTCTTACCAAATCTCATTACTTTCTTATATAGAGATATACAGAGTAATACCATGTCTCCAACATCAAACTCTAGGTCTAGTCAATGATTATTAGAATAACTATTTTGTTGACTCTAAGAAGTCTTGATGTGCTTTTGAATTGTCTTAACATTTTCCACCATTTTCTTGACCATTTCGGGACCTAGAAATTTTTTTTCCACAACTTCATCCAAGTATATAGGTGTTCTGCACCTCTTCCCTTAAAGGGATACATAGGGATTCATTTGGATGATAGAGTGAAAACTGTTATTGTATGAGAACTTGACCAGAAGAAATTTTTTGTCCTATCCTCATTTGAAGTCTATTGTACATGATCTAAACATTTCTTCTAGTATATGAATATTCTTCTTATATTGGCCATCATTTTTAGGATGATAGGCCGAAATGAAGTTCAATTCAATGGTTATAGCATATTGGAGACATTTCTAGAACTTTAAGGTAAGTCTCAGATCTCGATTGGATGAAATAGATAGTTGTAATCCATGCAACCTCAATACTTCTTTGATGTATATCTATGAATGTTGGTTGAGTGAGAAGTCCTCTAAAACTTTGATAAAGTGAGTTATCTCTGTAAGATAATCCACAACAACCATTATAGTATTGTTTCCTCTGGATGTATTCAGAAGTCCGATGAAAATTTTCATGGTTATGTTTTCCCATTCCCATATTGGTATGGGTAATGGTTTCATCATCCCCTTATACTATTATCTTTTAGCCTTCACTTGCTGACATATCTGGTACTTTAATGTATATTCAAAATTTTCCTTCTTCATATTGTACCACCAATAGTTTTCTCAGAGATCTCGATACATCTTTTTGATCCTTGGGTGAATATAGTAGGTTAGGCTATGTGCATCTGTCAAAATCTCTCTCTTTATCTCTTGATTGGATGGTACACATAGTCATGGCCCAAATCTTACAAATCCTTTATTAACATTGAACTCTGACGATTATCCTTTTCTTAAATTTTTCACTTTATTTTGAATTTCCACATCATTTCTATGAGAATCCTTTATCTTTTCCAAAAGAGATGGTTGGGAAAAAATTTGTGAATGGATTAATTATGTCCCTTTCTTTATGATTACTATATACATCCTCTTAAATTCTAATAAGATCAGATCCCTCTCAATTATCATCAATGAAAGAATTTTTGGATGTTTTTACTTAGAACATATACCGCTTTACATGCCTTACTAGGATGATAGTTGATTGAGTAGTCATATTACTTGATTATGTCTTACCATCATCACTAGAATGCATATTTATCTCTGTCTATTTGAATATATACTTGAAGATTTTGAGATCCATATATATTTCACAATTCTCCCAAAAAAGATAATACCACTATATTTTCAATGCAAAGATCACTACAACCAACTCCAGATCGTGTTTTAGGTAGTTCTGTTCATGAACTTTAAATATACTTGAAGAATAGGCTCTCACTTTTTCATTTTTAATTAACACACAACCCAAGATATTTTCAAAACATCCATGAATACTATGAAAAATTCTCCAATTGTGGATAATGAGATATCATGGGTAGTCATAAGCCTCTTTTTCAACTCTCCGAATCTCTCTTCACATTCATCATTCTAAGAAAACTTTAATCATTTATGAGTTATCTTGGTTAGAGGGTTTTACAATACTAATAAATTTATCACAAATTGATGATAATATCCAGCTAATCCAATGAAGCTATGGATATCTATCGCAGATGTTGGCCTCAACCATTCTTTAATTTCTTATATCTTTAAAGGTTCCTTAGATATCCCATTTCTTATTATGATAATTCCCAATAATTAGGCTTCCTTCAACTAGAAATCACATTTTCTATACTTGGAATAAAGCTTCTCCTTTCATATGGTTTTTAGAATAGTTCTCAGATACTCCTCACTCTCCTTCTTTATTTTAGATTTTATTAGAATATCATCTATAAATACTACCACAAATTTGTCAAGGTAACCTATAAATACCCTATTCATCAATTTCATAATGATTTATAAAGAATTAGTTATTCCAAATGTAATTCTTATGAACTCATAGTGCCTATACCTTGTACGAAAATTAATATTTTGGATACCCTCATTCTTTACTCTAAATTGGTAATATCCCAACCGCAAATCCACATTGGAGAAGTGTTGTGATAAATGTAGTTGATTGAACAATATATTAATCTGAGGCATGTGATACTTGTTATTTATCTTTATATTTTTGAAATCATTATAATAAATATAAATGCATGTTGACCCAAACTTCTTTTTGATGAATAGGACTTGTGCACCCCATGGTGAAGCACTTAGGCGTATGAAATCTTTATCCAGATTCTCCTACAGTTGTTTCTTTAGCTCATCTAGTTCCACAATAGCTATTCTATACATATTCTTAGATAATGTAAACACCCTAGGTAAAAGATCAATTGAAAATTAAACCTCTTATCTAGGAGGAATACTAGACAATTACTTGAGAAATACATCATCATATTCCTTCACAATGGGAATGTCTTGAAGGATGATTCTTTCCTTAGACTCAATCATTTTATCTTGATGCGCTTTCTTGTAGGGAAATAATATCCATGTCTAAGATGTTGGTTCTATAAAAGATTCATTCTCCTCATTACACTTGTATATAATCAATGGATGATTCTCAATATGAGGATTGATTTAATTTTCATGGAAATTTATGTCGGCTCTATATAGGGAAAGAGAATCCATGCCCATAATTTCATCAAATTCTACCAAAGGGAGTATAAAATGGTTCGTTGGAAAGTTATTCCCGCATATTATGATAGGGGAGGAGTTATATACTTAGGTTCCAATAATTTATCCATTTTTTATTTTCACTAATAACTCAACATCCATGATTTGTGGTGCTATTTGATTAGTTCAAATAAACTTTCATCATATGAAGGAATGCATAGAATCAGAATAAAAAAAGTTAATTTTGTTTTCATAAATGAATAACTGTCATAACTATCACCACTTAATTGTTAGGATCCACCTAAATGGTTGTGATGGAAAAATTTCTCACTTTCTACCTTGAAGGTTGTGGGTTGTCTCTGAAAGCCCTTAGATTAGTGAATTAGTTTGAAAATTTCCCTAGTTCCTTACAATTTAAGTAATGAATAATTTTCTAAGGGTTGAATGGAGAATTACTTTATTCCATCTCATTAGTGGATTTCTCCTGTCAGTAATTTCTAGCTAGGATCCCTTCTTTCCCACGCCAAAAGCATTTCCTCGTCCCCCCTTAGGCAATTTCTAGGGTACTTATTTCTACACCTTTGATAAGAAGGATGCTGAAATTTCTTAAAACCATTATATTTATCATCGAACCAAAAAAATTAAAATCAACTTTACACTTCTTATCCTCATGATACCCTTTAGATTTAATGATATCCATTTCAAGTTTTAGGGCACATCAAACAATTTCCTCATAGCTATCAAAGTAATAGATTGTTAGGGATTTTCATAGACTTGGTTTTAGACCACCAAAGAAGCGGTTAACCTTGCATTTAAGAGTAACTAAAATGACAAAGGCGTATCATGCAAGCCTTTTGAATTTTTACTCATACTCCTTGATAGATTCATCATCTATCTTCTTGAGGGAAATGAAATCTCTTTCCATTTTATATTGGAGAGTGTGAGGAAAATATTTATCGAAAAATATTTTTTGGAATTTCTTCAACCCAATCGCTCCGATCTCTTCCTCGGGCTTCATATTATTGATAAATTTCCACCATTGATCAGATATTCCCTCCATATGATAAATGACTAGTAGAACCCTCTCTTATTTAGAACATAGAAGGACTAATAATATCTTCTCAATGGAGTTTATCCATTGTTCCATGATTAATAGATCAGATGATCCATTGAAAGTTGAGGTCCTTTGTCATATAAAGGACTCAATAATAACTTGTTATCTATTATGGAGATTCAGGTTCTCATATTAATTTAGGTTTTTATTCAAAACCTGAGTCAGTTGAGAGATTATTATCACAAATTTCGTGATTCCATCTCCCATCGAGTTGGGAATCTTGTTAGGGAAGTCATCACATTTCCCATCACATTAATTTTTGTCCCTAATTACTCATATTTAAATACATTAGATAGAATAAAAGGAAAATTAGGGATGGATATTTTTAAACTATTAAACACATAAATGAGAATTTAATGAAATTAAAGTGATAACTTAAAACTTAAATTTATTTCTTTCTCTTATGACTTTATAAGCTTCAACCTATGTTATCCATGATCTATTTCTAAACAAATATTCTTATGGGAATTTTTTATTCCCTTGATAAGGATTCATAATGAGATTATGAATTTACCAAATCATATCCCCCATGATTTTCAAACCAGGTGTGAAGTAAGGCCTGTTGTTGTGTACCAGGTTATGCTGAGTTAGGCCTGACACACCTTATTAGAGTTGTTACCACTTGGAACATCAGTACTAGAACCAAATCCACTTGTATTATCTATATAGGGATGTATTTGATTGATAAAACACTTAATAAATACTTACAAAAATTTATGGATATTTCCTTGTACTTATTCTTATCCCTAATTATTTTTCTATAGTTTTCTAATCCTAATCCAAAAAATAACTAAAATTTTCTTTTGATACCAACTATAACAACCATAATCTTAATTACACTTTAATACATGATTTATTACATAGGATTACACTTAATAAAACATGGAAGATTAATAATTCCACTGTATTTTGGAATTAGTTACATTACTTAATAAATTAAAATAGGAAAAACAACATCTTTATTGAAAACATCATTAACATGATTTCACTTAAAACTACTTGGGATCACCTAGGGATATACATAAGAATAGGTGATCTATAAATCCCAGTAAGTGAATAAAAATGGTATAAAGTGATACATCTTAGTAAAAATTTATATAAATGGGGAATAAAAGGTGTGATAATAATTAATATGAATAAATAGGTATGATATTACATGATAGTTATAACATGGAAAATATGGAAACAACATAAAACAATTCATTATAAACATAGGTTATTGATAACTATCGAGACATAATGTTGGAAAAAGTCCCATAATGGAATCATATTCACTCCCTATCCCAATATAAAATCTTATGATACTAAACATTAACCAATGCGTTGGAGCACTAAATAATTCTAGGTGCACCCATCACTTTCATTTCATTCTCATTCTTAAGTGTGCCACATAGATCATCCAACATAAAATCATTTTTTTTATAAAATTATATTTAACAATTATGGATTGTGGAGTATATACATTTAATCCCCAAATAAAATAATTATAGGTTTATAAAGGGGAACATCATTGATAGGAATTGGGTATGGGTATTCTGTATATGTTTTTTCCTGGAATCCCACAGTGAAATTTTGGCAGCATAATAGGGGAATATAAATGTTCATAGGGGGGAATAATTAGAGTAAAAGGGGTATATCATAATTTTTACATCATATTGGAAGTATGGGGAATGTGAAAAAACACACCCAAACATTAGTAATTGAAAATAAAAGGGCATAAAATAAAGAATATTCCTTAATAAAGGGGAGAAAGAGAGGATCCCTTACTTGAGTGTGTGACTCAAAATGCTTGGGAGGATCTTCTTGAGAGATTTGGGGCACCTTGGGAGGACTCTAGAGATAATAAGGAATAGTAAGTTTGTGATGAGATTATCTATATTGAATATAAATGGGATCTTGGGTGGGTTTATATAGGAAAAGAGGGGGTAATTCTTTATCATTTCTCAAACTTTGGTTTTGGACTCTATATAATAAAATAACCAAAGCCACAAACCTTCCCATGGGATTTTCGAGTGGTTTCAGTAAAATGGGAGTTATTTTCATTATTTTATAATCCCAAGGTCCAAATTTAATAAAATAATACCTTTTAACTTGTGGAGGTTAGTCATACTCTTAAAGAATGGATTTTAAAACTTTAAAATATTTTATAAGTTTAGGATGATTCAAAATGGCTTTATAAAATAAATTAAATAAACATAAAATTGAATTATTTTAAATTTAAAAAATATATTTGGTCATGGATTGATTTTATAGTATTTATTAAATCACTTTTTGGTCATTATTATGTCATAATACACACTATATATTTATACGGTATTTAATTTTTACTTGAAAATTCGTCTGTTTTAGAAAATTGTGAAAAATTCAAGATTGGATAATTTCGACATTTTGATTCCAAAAATAATATTAATTTTATCAAAATAATTTTCTAAATATGCTTATTTTCACTTTTAAAGTAATATTCACCGTTTATTGATAAATTTTCTGTTTTTTACAATAACTATTTTTAAACCCTTATAAAAATTACATTTGACTTCCTAAAAATCATATGAGAATTTATATTTAATATTAATTATTTAACTATAATATTTTATTAAAATATTATCTATTTCAAAAGTCTATTAATTCATAAAAATAAATTCCTTAATTGAATTTTAATATTACCCAAAAATACTATTTGTGTTTTACTGTATAAAAATAATTTATAAAGTAGAAATAATAGGATGAAAATATATTCATTATTCTATGAAAAATACTGTACATAATCATATTGAAAGGTTTGTGACACATTTAACTTTAATACACCAGTAAAATTTCTAAGAGTAAAGTGTGTAACAGTTAAACTTTCATGGGGAGGTTTGGCGTACATGGTTTGGGTTGTGATCTCGATGAGCTTTAAATTCTCTAGTAAATGGTTTCTCTCATGTTTAAGTTGATGGATCTCCATATGATCTTGGTCAAGGGAAAAGGTTTGAGATTATATCTCCTTTATAAGATATACTAAATGGTCTTAATAGGTTAAAATCCTATTGTTTGAGTAAATTTCTTCTTTTTTTTGTGTCAATTGGATTTGTTAACACCCTATATTTATATTAGTCATGTGATCACTATTCAATGGATATGTTATAAAACAGTAACGATGTTTAACATTCTTTTAAACCTAATTGAATATAATAGAATAATAAAAGTGCCTATGTTTTCTATAACCATTATACATAATAAGAAATCTAATTAAATAAAAGGGGAATTTTATTTATAACAGTTTGGGTCGTTACACCTTCTTTTATTTTCTTCTCATTTTTAACTCAGTTGAACAAAAATCCCATTTATTTCTATTATAGGCCCAAGAACCTTCATCTTAGTAATCTTGAGATATTTATTCTTATAAAAATACCACGATATATTAATATATAATCATTCTCCAAAATATTTATGAAAATAATATAGTAATGTTTTTGGAATGGCACAACTCATCACAATGTGAGTGATTTTGAATTAGCTTCAACTTCCACTTAAATTCTCAGAATGCCTCACTGTAAAATCTTTTCATTCCAAACTTTAATTACATGTTATTTTTTAATATTTAATTTGAAAAAAGAATAATAGAAGCAATATCACTTTCATTTCCTTATTTATGTAATATTTCATTTCTTTATTTCTGTGTTATTTAAATTCTCATACATTCATCTCAGTATAATACTCTTTTTTTCAAATATATAGATTAGTTTCTCAATGAACCAAACTGAATCACAAATTATTTTGTGATATTTGAACAATTTAAGTATATATATGGAAACATCATGTCACGAACCAACCTGGGTCGACCCTGAACCGGTCACCCGAGCCGGTCCGCGACATGGCCCGAGAGGCGTTCCCGATCCTCCCGGGCTGGCGACAAGCGCCAGGGCATCAACAGAGGCCATGGGAACGATTTCGCCCAAAATAAATAAATAAGCCAGTGAAAATAATACAGAGCAGCGCAGAAAAGATAAACCAAATAAAGTGACTAAACAAGAACAAACAGAAAACAAACTAACCAAACACGACGTCCGAACAAGCTCCGTGCGACCTCGCGGGTCTCTCTCCGACTCAACGATCAAGCGTCGCCCTAGGCGAGCGCACTCAAACTATAGCCTGCACAAACACTAAAAACAGAAAAGAACTATAGGCGTGAGTATTAAAACTCAGTAGGCTAGCCCGATATCTATTCCCAATGCACTACCTTTAAAATAAAAGAAACATCATTTCAAGTTTGAACTACAATCTATAAAAGTATGTTTTTAATAATATTCTACTTAAAAACAAAGTACGAACCATTGCCCTTAGCCATTTCCAAATTCGTGTTCATTTCATTAGTGTCAATGACATTTCAGGAAAAAGGGGAAAGTGATGTTTAAATTTTCAAATTTGTACAAAGGGGATTAAACACTGTTATTTGAAAATAATTTTTAGAAACCTAATCAAAAGCAATTTACTATTTTCCAAAGAAAACAATACACCAGAATGCACAAAGTAAAACACACAGCTAGGGAAATGTAGGTATACATGTGAGCATCATAATCATTACTGCAAGCTACAAAAGATGAATAGACATGGGTGAACCTAGGAGATCGAGAATAAACCAGAAGACACCAATACATGAGAAATCATCCTTATCGACATGTCACGATGAAATCAAAACGCACAATACGCTCGACCATCCAATCACGGGCAGGTCGAGGGCAAATCCCATAGCAATAAACCCAATATATCCACCTACTATGGGCCACTGGTCAGTACCATAACCTACCAGTGCAGCAATCGTTCTTAGAATATTCTCTCAATATGCCAGATTCCCATGTCTCAAGTGTTTTAAAAAAAAAGGGGTGAGCCAACCGATGCCAACCGAGCATCCAATCAGATATATCTATATATATAAAGAACAACAGGCATTCCCCGAGCCACTTTATGGGACAACCTCGTGCCTTTAACTACTCAAGTACCCGGGAGCCTCTAAACGCGGCCCCCCAAACAATCAATCGCAACCAAGGCAGGAGAGTTGTCTTAAGAGGGTTTTTATAAAAACATTTTCATCGCTTTCCATAAAGTGCCAAACGGGCATCTAATACAGTTCACAATCACTACCAACACCAGTTTAAAACTATTTAAAGAACCCAGAAAAAAAAACACTACGTCACAGGCTAACAATATTTTTATAAACCAAACCAAACCATTTTCTTTTTCCAAATAATCTTTAAGAGCCAATTGGGCAATTTCTCAAACGAACCAAAGTATTTGTTCACGCATCAAAAGAAATCATTTCTCATTAAACCAGAACTCTATTTTATATTCCGTGAATTATTTTTAAAATCCAAACGGGCATTCTTTCATTATTGGGTGTCCGCTCGTCAAAAGGATGTTTCATGTGTCGTGTATAAAATAAACGACTCCTTTTGACATTAAATAACCATTTAAAAATTAACCATCTTATATTAAAAATTTATTAACGTATATTATCTCATATTTATTAAAATTAATAAAATGTTGATTTTAAACAATTAGGGTGCGCAAACAGCATGAAATAATATAACTTAAATTTTAAAAGCAGTGCAAAGGGAACCTACCTCAAAACCAAGTGCGTCGACACAACAACCTCGGATCCAAGGCGCGATGACACGTCGTGTGTCCGAAACCACGTGACAAGGTCTAACACTCTGCATAGTCAATACCAAGGACTCAGACACATACAAAAACTCACTAGAGCATTCGAAACCAAGCGGCGGGAATAGATGCTCACCTTGAAACTAAAGCACGGCGATGACAGAACCTCGGAAACAAGGCGCGGCGGTGGCGCTCACTTGGAAACGCCCTGCGCGGGTCCTAAAAGTCCTAAGCCAACAAATAAAAACCCACCATCAACAAGAGTACGATGATAATAATAAAAATAAAGATAATAATAATAATAATAATAATACTAATAATAATAATAAGATTAGATATAATAATAATAATAAAAATAGTAATAATAACAATAGTAATAATAATAATAATAATAGCAACATAATAATAATAATAATAATAATAGTAATAATAATAATAATAATAATAATAATAATAATAATAACAATAATCATATTAATAATATCATCATTAATAACAATAATAATAGTTATAATAATATTAATAATATTAACATTAATAATAATAATAATAATATTATTATTAATAATAATAATTACGAAATAATGTTAATACTATTAACACTAATAATAATAATAATAATAGTAATAATAATATGAAAAACAATAATAATAAAAACAAAACAACATTAATAGTAATATTGATAAGATAAAACAAAATAAATCAAATGAAATGAAATAAAATAAAAAAAAAAGAAACCTGGCCCGGAGGGGAGGTGCGCGGCGGATAGGAGGAAGGAGAAAGAAAAAGAAGAAGAAGAAGAAGAGGAAGAAGAAGGATAGAAGAAGAAGAAGAAGGGAAGGAGAAGAAGAGAAGAAGAGGAGGAGGAAGAAGAAGAGGGGTTCGTGCGGAGGGAGGCCGGCGCGCTGCACCAGGAGGGAGGAGGAGAGGAAAACGGATGCCGGGGGGGGGGCTGTGTGTGGGCTGCTGCAAGGGAGGAAGGAGGGTGTGCGGACAGCGGGAGCTGGCGGTGAAGCGCAAGGCAGGGGCGCGGGGGCTGGCTGTAGGAGTCTGGCCGGCACTAGAGCGCAGGAGGAGGGGTGCAGTAGGTGGCGCTGGACAGGGAGGTGGAGGCCAGCGGCTCGCGCGGATCACTACGTAAGCAGACGGAGTGAGGGGGAGCCGAGATGAGGGAAAGAAATAGGAGATGGGGGAGCTCCGAAGGGGTGCGCAGCAAGGCTGGGAGGGAGGCGGATCTGGCGTGGGTGCAGCAGGGGAGCAGCGGCGTCGGCTTCTTCGCGAAGGAGGAGACGAGGTCGGGGGGCCGTGCGCTGCAGCAGGAGGTAGGAGGGGTCTCTGCGGATCGAGCAAAGAGCGGAGGAGGCGGCTCCCGCGGGGAGAAAGAAAAAGAAAAGTATATATATAAAGGGGGCTAGGGTTAGAAGAAAAAGAAAATAAAATAAGAAAAGAGAAATAAAATTAAATAAAACAAATCAAAATCATAATAAATTACAATAATAATAATAATAATAATAATAACAATAATAATAATAGTAATAATAATAATAATAACAACACTAATAGTAATAAAAATAACAATGATAATGATAATCATAGTGATAAAATAAAAATGATAAAAATATCCATTTTGTCTTAAATAATAAAAATAATTATTAACTTATAATAATAGATGTGCGCGTTAAATAAAAAGACTCTATTTAAAATTTTTCCAAAGACAACGGGATGCGAAAATACACCGGGCAGGGACGAGCGGGGTTTCCAGAACAGGCTCCGCTCACGCGCCCAAAGACGTCGCGTCAAAAAGTGCACTTTTTAACAAAAACTCAAAAACCTGGTCCGATACTGAACACGAACCGCAGTAATAAAATTTAAAGTCAAAGAAATCATAAAATAAAATAAACGCACGGTTTGGGGTGCGACAATTCTCCCCACTATAACGCTTTCCGCCCCCGGAAAGCCACAACACCAACCAGTCGATCGATCAACACCTAAGGATTTCACAGAACACGATCCAACCTCTTAACCCAAGGACCTCACAATGACTACCAGTGGGACTGAACCTCATTGCCCGAAATAAATCACCAACAGAGGGGAGGCCTGAACGGTCTCCCCACCATAAGAACTCAACTAGCATTCAATAACGATTTAAGAGAAAACCCAAAGAGACTCATGGTGGGTCTCCCCACCATAAAGAACCGACCAACTAACGACCAAACGGGAAACCAGCTTAGACATGCACGAGACCTTACTCCATCTAGAAAGAGCACAACAAGGACCTTTAAACCACTTACTCACGTACAAAAGTAATAGGATTTGATCTGAAAAATTTATGCAAACCAAAACCCTTACCCCATCGGCGGGGAGGGTGGGCCCAAGGATTGGATCACTGAAACTTGGGCGGAAAACTACTCACGTACCACTACTTAGGGATGGACACATACCAAGGCCATAACTGATTCACATCGGTGGTCCACACGAGGTTACTGATCAGTAACATACATCCAAAAGGCACAATTACTGATATTGCGCGATGGATAAATCCATCATGCTCTTTGCGACAAGAGGAAATTTATATCGACAGAGAAACCAGAGCAACAACAATAAAACTATCTCACCACGATGATAGAGGCGCGACTTTAACCGGACTCTTTAAAATTTTTCCCCGGGGGTTCCTGACTACGCGCTGGCTTCACTCCGAGACCTTTTGGTTGGAGCTCTGATGGATGAAGCATCTCCTGCCTCGCAGTCAGGTTCTGATAATCCCAACAAGAAACATGCATCTTTTGATTTGACAAAAGAAAGGACAAGATTTTAAAATTAAAAACACACCAGCATTGAAAGCCGAGGTTCGTCAAAAGAACCATGAAGTTCCCATACATCTCAAACCCAAAACAACACCCATACATAGGCCACGATAATAGATCACTTACACTGAAAGGAAATTAACACTAGAAACTTTGAACAAAAACCCAACAACACACTACTTCTGAGAACTTCCTCTACGACGTTTCCTTGCAACGCCCCGACAAAATCGTCGCAAGTGACCCAGGCGTCCACACACCTGGCAGGGCTTCGGAGTGCTTGGGCACGATGACTTCTTGTGACCCCGCTTGCCACACTGATAACACACAATAATCTCTCGTACCGAAGAGGTTGATGAAAGATCCCGAGGCCTCTTGATTCCATGACCTGATCCATCCACTTCCATTTGCTTACTCATCTCCTTTCCAGAACTTTCACCAGTGCTCATAGGGATCGAAGGAGGGAGAACTACTTCGAGCACTCCTTCCATCACAGCTTCGACACGAAAAGCTTGTCTTGCCACATCGACAAAAGAAGTTAGGTTGGACTCTGACACCTTCGACTGCAGATCAGGGCGGAGACCCGCCTCGAAGCGTCGAGCCTTCACGAGGTCATTTGTGGCATACTCTGAATCATAAGGTACTAGCTCCACAAAGCGATGGAAATATTCTAACACGGATCCGTCGCCCTACTGAAGACAACACATTTCCATCCCCTTCCTCACCCTATCTTCCTCAGAGAAATACTGGCGAATGAACGAGGCCTTGAAAAACTCCCAAGTAACCTCTTGACGGGGCTTGTTCTGAGACACTGACTTCCACCACATCTGCGGTGAACCTTCAAGCATGAAGGTCGCAAACTTGACCTTCAACCACTCGGGCAACTCAATGAGGTTAAAGTCCCTTTCAATCTTCCACATCCACTCCTCTGCCACGGATGTTTCTGCTTGACCATAGAAGAGAGGTGGATCGAACTTTCGAAACTCAAGCATAAAATCCTTAGGTTGATCAACCGCACTACGATCACCCATCGAAGCTTCAAAGGGATAACCACTGGACAAGAAAGGGTCAAAAACCCAATCAACGCCAACTCAATGAATGAATAACAACCTCAAAATCAAACACTGCATAGGAGACAAGCTCAAAATCCGAGAAAACAAGTTATCATAACATCAAAAAATTTCTCTTTGAGAACATCTTTAATTTAGAACAAGCTTAGTGGATTAAACCTTCGCCATTGGTATTCTTTAGAGTCTCACTCACATGCCAGTATTCGTGCCACCTCGGGCATCCATCCACCATACCAGAAATCCATCCACATTTCCAACATACCAAATTGAATGTGAGTACTCATCGGAACACCAAGGCCAAAACAGAGCAACTTCATTTTCCAAAAACAATTTATTCATACCAATTCTTTTAAAACAATCTTCAAATCAAACATGTTATTTCAAACAACCATTTTTTTTCAAAACCAACTTTTCTGATTCAAACCACTTTCAGAAATCAAGGGGAACCCAAAACAACTCAAACAGGGGACTAGTGTCAGTAGATGACTTGACCATATGGTTGGCGGCCATATGCCAAACACGTCACGGACACAGAGATCCTTCTTGGACCATGCCCCTAGCTCCACATGGCTTGCCAGGCCATGCGGCTTAGGACTATTAGCCCAACTCCATTTGTCGTACCCCAATCGCAAAACATTTCCATAAAAACCCAAAGAAACCAATTAAACTGGACTTCCCATGGAAACCTGAGGATCAGTACGGGAAAGAGTTCGCGACGCTCTTCTCGCACCTACCCCTCAAGTCCCGACAATCCTACTCCATCTACCTTGACATCCCAAATAACAAAGGGTGCTCTGAAAAGTGTGGTCTGCTAAGAGCAAACCTCCTCTGATACCATTTTGTCACGAACCAACCTGGGTCGACCCTGAACCGGTCACCCGAGCCGGTCCGCGACATGGCCCGAGAGGCGTTACCTATCCTCCCGGGCTGGCGACAAGCGCCAGGGCATCAACAGAGGCTATGGGAACGATTTCACCCAAAATAAATAAATAATCCAGTGAAAATAATACAGAGAAGCGCAGAAAAGATAAACCAAATAAAGTGACTAAACAAGAACAAACAGAAAACAAACTAACCAAACACGACGTCTGAACAAGCTCCGTGCGACCTCGCGGGTCGCTCTCCGACTCAACGATCAAGCGTCTCCCTAGGTGAGCGCACTCAAACTATAGCCTGCACAAACACTAAAAACAGAAAAGAACTATAGGCGTGAGTATTAAAACTCAGTAGGCTAGCCCGATATCTATTCCCAATGCACTACCTTTAAAATAAAAGAAACATCATTTCAAGTTTGAACTACAATCTATAAAAGTATGTTTTTAATAATATTCTACTTAAAAACAAATTACGAACCATTGCCCTTAGCCATTTCCAAATTCGTGTTCATTTCATTAGTGTCAATGAAATTTCAGGAAAAATGAGAAAGTGATGTTTAAATTTTCAAATTTGTACAAAGGGGATTAAACACTGTTATTTGAAAATAATTTTTAGAAACCTAATCAAAAGCAATTTACCATTTTCCAAAGAAAACAATACACCAGAATGCACAAAGTAAAACACACAGCAAGGGAAATGTAGGTATACATGTGAGCATCATAATCATTACTGCAAGCTACAAAAGCTGAATAGACATGGGTGAACCTAGGAGATCGAGAATAAACCAGAAGACACCAATACATGAGAAATCATCCTTATCGACATGTCACGATGAAATCAAAACGCACAATACGCTCGACCATACACTCACGGGCAGGTCGAGGGAAAATCCCATAGCAATAAACCCAATATATCCACCTACTATGGGCCACTGGTCAGTACCATAACCTACCAGTGCAGCAATCGTTCTTAGAATATTCTCTCAATATGCCAGATTCCCATGTCTCAAGTGTTTTAAAAAAAAGGGGTGAGCCAACTGATGCCAACTGAGCATCCAATCAGATATATCTATATATATAAAGAACAACAGGCATTCCCCGAGCCACTCCATGGGACAACCTCGTGCCTTTAACTACTCAAGTACCCGGGAGCCTCTAAACGCGGCCCCCCAAACAATCAATCGCAACCAAGGCAGGAGAGTTGTCTTAAGAGGGTTTTTATAAAAACATTTTCATCGCTTTCCATAAAGTGCCAAATGGGCATCTAATACAGTTCACAATCACTACCAACACCAGTTTAAAACTATTTAAAGAACCCAGAAAAAAAAACACTACGTCACAGGCTAACAATATTTTTATAAACCAAACCAAACCATTTTCTTTTCCCAAATAATCTTTAAGAGCCAACTGGGAAATTTCTCAAACGAACCAAAGTATTTGTTCACGCATCAAAAGAAATCATTTCTCATTAAACCAGAACTCTATTTTATATTCCGTGAATTATGTTTAAAATCCAAACGGGCATTCTTTCATTATTGGGTGTCCGCTCGTCAAAAGGATGTTTCATGTGTCATGTATAAAATAAACGGCTCCTTTTGACATTAAATAACCATTTAAAAATTAACCATCTTATATTAAAAATTTATTAACTTATATTATCTCATATTTATTAAAATTAATAAAATGTTGATTTTAAACAATTAGGGTGCGCAAACAGCGTGAAATAATATAACTTTAATTTTAAAAGCAGTGCAAAGGGAACCTACCTCAAAACCAAGCGCGTCGACACAACAACCTCAGATCCAAGGCGCGATGACACGACGTGTGTCCGAAACCACGTGACAAGGTCTAACACTCTGCATAGTCAGTACCAAGGACTCAGACACATACAAAAACTCACTAGATCATTCGAAACCAAGCGGCGGGAATAGATGCTCACCTTGAAACTAAAATGCGGCGATGACGGAACCTCGGAAACAAGGCGCGACGGTGGCGCTCACTTGGAAACGCCCTGCGCGGGTCCTAAAAGACCTAAGCCAACAAATAAAAACCCACCATCAACAAGAGTATGATGATAATAATAAAAATAAAGATAATAATAATAATAATAATACTAATAATAATAATAAGATTAGTAATAATAATAATAATAAAAATAGTAATAATAACAATAGTAATAATAATAATAATAATAGCAACATAATAATAATAATAATAATAATAATAATAATAGTAATAATAATAATAATAATAATAATAATAACAATAATCATATTAATAATATCATCATTAATAACAATAATAATAGTTATAATAATATTAATAATATTAACATTAATAATAATAATATTATTATTATTAATAATAATAATAATTACGAAATAATGTTAATACTATTAACACTAATAATAATAATAATAATAGTAATAATAATAGTAATAATAATATGAAAAACAATAATAATAAAAACAAAACAACATTAATAGTAATATTGATAAGATAAAACAAAATAAATCAAATGAAATGAAATAAAATTAAAAAAAAAGAAACCTGGCCCGGAGGGGAGGTGCGCAGCGGACAGGAGGAAGGAGAAAGAAAAAGAAGAAGAAGAAGAAGAGGAAGAAGTAGAGAAGAAGAAGAAGAAGGGAAGGAGAAGAAGATAAGAAGAAGAGGAGGAAGAAGAAGAGGGGTTCGTGCGGAGGGAGGTCGGCGCGCTGCACCAGGAGGGAGGAGGAGAGGAAAACGGATGCCGGGGGGGGGGGCTGCTGTGTGCGGGCTGCTGCAAGGGAGGAAGGAGGGTGTGCGGACAGCGGGAGCTGGCGGTGAAGCGCAAGGCAGGGGCGCGGGGGCTGGCTGTAGGAGTCTGGCCGGCACTGGAGCGTAGGAGGAGGGGTGTAGTAGGTGGCGCTGGACAGGGAGGTGGAGGGCAGCGGCTCGCGCGGATCACTGCGTAATCAGACGGAGTGAAGGGGATCCGAGATGAGGGAAAGAAATAGGAGATGCGGGAGCTCCGAAGGGGTGCGCAGCAAGGCTAGGAGGGAGGCGGATCTGGCGTGGGTGCAGCAGGGGAGCAGCGGCGTCGGCTTCTTCGCGAAGGAGGAGACGAGGTCGGGGGGCCGTGCGCTGTAGCAGGAGGTAGGAGGGGTCGCTGCGGATCGAGCAAAGAGCGGAGGAGGCGGCTCCCGTGGGGAGAAAGAAAAAGAAAAGTATATATATAAAGGGGGCTAGGGTTAGAAGAAAAAGAAAATAAAATAAGAAAAGAGAAATAAAATTAAATAAAACAAATCAAAATCATAATAAATTACAATAATAATAATAATAATAATAATAATAATAGTAATAATAATAATAATAACAACACTAATAGTAATAAAAATAACAATGATAATGATAATCATAGTGATAAAATAAAAATGATAAAAATATCCATTTTGTCTTAAATAATAAAAATAATTATTAACTTATAATAATAGATGTGCGCGTTAAATATAAAGACTCTATTTAAAATTTTTCCAAAGACAACGGGATGCAAAAATACACCGGGCAGGGACGAGCGGGGTTTCCAGAATAGGCTCCGCTCACGCGCCCAACGACGTCGCGTCAAAAAGTGCACTTTTTAACAAAAACTCAAAAACCTGGTCCGATACTGAACACAAACCGCAGAAATAAAATTTAAAGTGAAAGAAATCATAAAATAAAATAAACGCACGGTTTGGGGTGCGAAAATTCACCCCACCATAACGCTTTCCGCCCCCGGAAAGCCACAACACCAACCAGTCGATCGATCAACACCTAAGGATTTCACAGAACACGATCCAACCTCTTAACCCAAGGACCTCACAACGACTACCAGTGGGACTGAACCTCATTGCCCGAAATAAATCACCAACAGAGGGGAGGCCTGAAAGGTCTCCCCACCATAAGAACTCAACTAGCATTCAATAATGATTTAAGAGAAAACCCAAAGAGACTCATGGTGGGTCTCCCCACCATAAAGAACCGACCAACTAACGACCAAACGGGAAACCAGCTTAGACATGCACGAGACCTTACTCCAGCTAGAAAGAGCACATCAAGGACCTTTAAACCACTTACTCACGTACAAAAGTAATAGGATTTGATCTGAAAAATTTATGAAAACCAAAACCCTTACCCCATCGGCGGGGAGGGTGGGCCCAAGGATTGGATCACTGAAACTTGGGCGGAAAACTACTCACGTACCACTACTTAGGGATGGACACATACCAAGGCCATAACTGATTCACATCGGTGGTCCACACGAGGTCACTGATCAGTAACATACATCCAAAAGGCACAATTACTGATATTGCGTGATGGATAAATCCATCATGCTCTTTGTGACAAGATGAAATTTATATCGACAGAGAAACCAGAGCAACAACACCAAAACTATCTCACCACGACGATAGAGGCGCGACTTTAACCGGACTCTTTAAAATTTTCCCCCGGGGGTTCCTGACTACGCGCTGGCTTCACTTCGAGACCTTTTGGTTTGAGCTCTGATGGATGAAGCATCTCCTGCCTCGCAGTCAGGTTCTGATAATCCCAACAAGAAACATGCATCTTTTGATTTGACAAAAGAAAGGACAAGATTTTAAAATTAAAAACACACCAGCATTGAAAGTCGAGGTTCGTCAAAAGACCCATGAAGTTCCCATACATTTCAAACCCAAAACAACACCCATACATAGGCCAAGATAATAGATCACTTACACTGAAAGGAAATTAACACTAGAAACTTTGAACAAAAACCCAACAACACACTACTTCTGAGAACTTCCTCTGCGACGTTTCCTTGCAACGCCCCGACAAAATCGTCGCAAGTGACCCAGGCGTCTACACGCCTGGCAGGGCTTCAGAGTGCTTGGGCACGATGACTTCTTGTGACCCCTCTTGCCACACTGATAACACACAATAATCTCTCGTACCGAAGAGGTTGATGAAAGATCCTGAGGCCTCTTGATTCCATGACCTGATCCATCCACTTCCATTTTCTTACTCATCTCCTTTCCAGAACTTTCACCAGTGATCATAGGGATCAAAGGAGGGAGAACTACTTCGAGCACTCCTGCCATCACAGCTTCGACACGAAAAGCTTGTCTTGCCACATCGACAAAAGAAGTTAGGTTGGACTCTGACACCTTCGACTGCAGATCAGGGCGGAGACCCGCCTCGAAGCGTCGAGCCTTCACGAGGTCATTTGTGGCATACTCTGAATCATAAGGTACTAGCTCCACAAAGCGATGGAAATATTCTAACACGGATCCGTCGCCCTGCTGAAGACAACACATTTCCATCCCCTTCCTCACCCTATCTTCCTCATAGAAATACTGGCGAATGAACGAGGCCTTGAAAAACTCCCAAGTAACCTCTTGACGGGGCTTGTTCTGAGACACTGACTTCCACCACATCCACGGTGAACCTTCAAGCATGAAGGTCGCAAACTTGACCTTCAACGACTCAGGAAACTCAATGAGGTTAAAGTCCCTTTCAATCTTCCACATCCACTCCTCTACCACGGATGTTTCTGCTTGACCATAGAAGAGAGGTGGATCGAACTTTCGAAACTCAAGCATAAAATCCTTAGGTTGATCAACCGCACTACGATCACCCATCGAAGCTTCAAAGGGATAACCACTGGACAAGAAAAGGTCAAAAACCCAATCAACGCCAACTCAACAAATGAATAACAACCTCAAAATCAAACACTGCATAGGCGACAAGCTCAAAATCCGAGAAAACAAGTTATCATAACATCAAAAATTTTCTCTTTGAGAACATCTTTAATTTAGAACAAGCTTAGTGGATTAAACCTTCGCCATTGGTATTCTTTAGAGTCTCACTCACATGCCAGTATTCGTGCCACCTCGGACATCCATCCACCATACCAGAAATCCATCCACATTTCCAACATACCAAAATGCATGTGAGTACTCATCGGAACACCAAGGCCAAAACAGAGAAACTTCATTTTCCAAAAACAATTTATTCATACCACTTCTTTTAAAACAATCTGCAAATCAAACATGTTATTTCAAACAACCATTTTTTTTTCAAAACCAACTTTTCTGATTCAAACCACTTTCAGAAATCAAGGGTAACCCAAAACAACTCAAACAGGGGACTAGTGTCAGTAGACGACTTGACCATATGGTTGGCGGCCATATTCCAAACACGTCACGGACACAGAGAGCCTTCTTGGACCATGCCCCTAGCTCCACATGGCTTGCCAGGCCATGCGGCTTAGGACTATTAGACCAACTCCATTTGTCGTACCCCAATCGCAAAAAATTTCCATAAAAACCCAAACAAACCAATTAAACCGGACTTCCCATGGAAACCTGAGGATCAGTACGGGCAAGAGTTCGCGACGCTCTTCTCGCACCTACCCCTCAAGTCCCGACAATCCTACTCCATCTACCTTGACATCCCAAATAACAAAGGGCGCTCTGAAAAGTGTGGTCTGCTAAGAGCAAACCTCCTCTGATACCATTTTGTCACGAACCAACCTGGGTCGAACCTGAACCGGTCACCCGAGCCGGTCCGCGACATGGCCCGAGAGGCGTTCCCGATCCTCCCGGGCTGGCGACAAGCTCCAGGGCATCAACAGAGGCTATGGGAATGATTTCGCCCAAAATAAATAAATAAGCCAGTGAAAATAATACAGAGCAGCGCAGAAAAGATAAACCAAACAAAGTGACTAAACAAGAACAAATAGAAAACAAACTAACCAAACACGACGTCCGAACAAGCTCCGTGCGACCTCGTGGGTCGCTCTCCGACTCAACGATCAAGCGTCGCCCTAGGCGAGCGCACTCAAACTATAGCCTGCACAAACACTAAAAACAGAAAAGAACTATAGGCGTGAGTATTAAAACTCAGTAGGCTAGCCCGATATCTATTCCCAATGCACTACCTTTAAAATAAAAGAAACATCATTTCAAGTTTGAACTACAATCTATAAAAGTATGTTTTTAATAATATTGTACTTAAAAACAAAGTACGAACCATTGCCCTTAGCCATTTCCAAATTCGTGTTCATTTCATTAGTGTCAATGACATTTCAGGAAAAAGGGGAAAGTGATGTTTAAATTTTCAAATTTGTACAAAGGGGATTAAACACTGTTATTTGAAAATAATTTTTAGAAACCTAATCAAAAGAAATTTACCATTTTCCAAAGAAAACAATACACCAGAATGCACAAAGTAAAACACACAGCAAGGGAAATGTAGGTATACATGTGAGCATCATAATCATTACTGCAAGCTACAAAAGCTGAATAGACATGGGTGAACCTATGAGATCGAGAATAAACCAGAAGACACCAATACATGAGAAATCATCCTTATCGACATGTCACGATGAAATCAAAACCCACAATACGCTCGACCATCCACTCATGGGCAGGTCGAGGGCAAATCCCATAGAAATAAACCCAATATATCCACCTACTATGGGCCACTGGTCAGTACCATAACCTACCAGTGCAGAAATCGTTCTTAGAATATTCTCTCAATATGCCAGATTCCCATGTCTCAAGTGTTTTAAAAAAAAGGGGGTGAGCCAACCGATGTCAACCGAGCATCCAATCAGATATATCTATATATATAAAGAACAACAGGAATTCCCCGAGCCACTCCATGGGACAACCTCATGCCTTTAACTACTCAAGTACTCGGGAGCCTCTAAACGCGGCCCCCCAAACAATCAATCGCAACCAAGGCAGGAGAGTTGTCTTAAGAGGGTTTTTATAAAAACATTTTCATCGCTTTCCATAAAGTGCCAAACGGGCATCTAATACAGTTCACAATCACTACCAACACCAGTTTAAAACTATTTAAAGAACCTAGAAAAAAAACACTACGTCACAGACTAACAATATTTTTATAAACCAAACCAAACCATTTTCTTTTTCCAAATAATCTTTAAGAGCCAACTGGGCAATTTCTCAAACGAACCAAAGTATTTGTTCACACATTAAAAGAAATCATTTCTCATTAAACCAGAACTCTATTTTATATTCCGTGAATTATGTTTAAAATCCAAACGGGCATTCTTTCATTATTGGGTGTCCGCTCTTCAAAAGGATGTTTCATGTGTCGTGTATAAAATAAATGGCTCCTTTTGACATTAAATAACCATTTAAAAATTAACCATCTTATATTAAAAATTTATTAACGTATATTATCTCATATTTATTAAAATTAATAAAATGTTGATTTTAAACAATTAGGGTGCGCAAACAGCATGAAATAATATAACTTAAATTTTAAAAGCAGTGCAAAGGGAACCTACCTCAAAACCAAGCGCGTCGACACAACAACCTCGGATCCAAGGCGCGATGACACGACGTGTGTTCGAAACCACGTGACAAGGTCTAACACTCTGCATAGTCAGTACCAAGGACTTAGACACATACAAAAACTCACTAGACCATTCGAAACCAAGCGGCGGGAATAGATGCTCACCTTGAAACTAAAGCGCGGCGATGACGGAACCTCGGAAACAAGGCACGGCGGTGGCGCTCACTTGGAAACGCCCTGCGCGGGTCCTAAAAGTCCTAAGCCAACAAATAAAAACCAACCATCAACAAGAGTACGATGATAATAATAAAAATAAAGATAATAATAATAATAATAATACTAATAATAATAATAAGATTAGTAATAATAATAATAATAAAAATAGTAATAATAACAATAGTAATAATAATAATAATAATAGCAACATTATAATAATAATAATAATAATAATAATAGTAATAATAATAATAATAATAATAATAATAACAATAATCATATTAATAATATCATCATTAATAACAATAATAATAGTTATAATAATATTAATAATATTAACATTAATAATAATAATATTATTATTATTAATAATAATAATAATTACGAAATAATGTTAATACTATTAACACTAATAATAATAATAATAATAGTAATAATAATAGTAATAATAATATGAAAAACAATAATAATAAAAACAAAACAACATTAATAGTAATATTGATAAGATAAAACAAAATAAATCAAATGAAATGAAATAAAATAAAAAAAAGAAACCTGGCCCGGAGGGGAGGTGCGCGGCGGACAGGAGGAAGGAGAAAGAAAAAGAAGAAGAAGAAGAAGAGGAATAAGGAGAGAAGAAGAAGAAGAAGGGAAGGAGAAGAAGAGAAGAAGAAGAGGAGGAAGAAGAAGAGGGGTTCGTGCGGAGGGAGGCCGGCGCGCTGCACCAAGAGGGAGGAGGAGAGGAAAACGGATGTCGGGGGGGGGGGGGGGGGCTGCTATGTGCGGGCTGCTGCAAGGGAAGAAGGAGGGTGTGCGGACAGCGGGAGCTGGCGGTGAAGCGCAAGGCATGGGCGCGGGGGCTGGCTGTAGGAGTCTGGCCGGCACTGGAGCGCAGGAGGAGGGGTGCAGTAGGTGGCGCTGGACAGGGAGGTGGAGGCCAGCGGCTCGCGCGGATCACTGTGTAAGCAAACGGAGTGAGGGGGAGCCGAGATGAGGGAAAGAAATAGGAGATGGGGGAGCTCCGAAGGGGTGCGCAGCAAGGTTGGGAGGGAGGCGGATCTGGCGTGGGTGCAGCAGGGGAGCAGCGGCGTCGGCTTCTTCGCGAAGGAGGAGACGAGGTCGGGGGGGGGGGCGTGCGCTGCAGCAGGAGGTAGGAGGGGTCGCTGCGGATCGAGAAAAGAGCAGAGGAGGCGGCTCCCACGGGGAGAAAGAAAAAGAAAAGTATATATATAAAGGGGGCTAGGGTTAGAAGAAAAAGAAAATAAAATAAGAAAAGAGAAATAAAATTAAATAAAACAAATCAAAATCATAATAAATTACAATAATAATAATAATAATAATAACAACAATAATAATAATAGTAATAATAATAATAATAACAACACTAATAGTAATAAAAATAACAATGATAATGATAATCATAGTGATAAAATAAAAATGATAAAAATATCCATTTTGTCTTAAATAATAAAAATAATTATTAACTTATAATAATAGATGTGCGCATTAAATATAAAGACTCTATTTAAAATTTTTCCAAAGAAAATGGGATGCGAAAATACACCGGGCAGGGACGAGCGGGGTTTCCAGAACAGGCTCCGCTCACGTGCCCAACGACGTCGCGTCAAAAAGTGCACTTTTTAACAAAAACTCAAAAACCTGGTCCGATACTGAACATGAACCGCAGCAATAAAATTTAAAGTCAAAGAAATCATAAAATAAAATAAACGCACGGTTTGGGGTGTGACACATCATATTTCATTTCATCTTTTGATTCCCAATATTGATATTCAATTATCCTAATTTGAAAATAACAATATAAATGGGGCAATGATCTCTTATCTTCTTCTTATTTAATTTTTTTGAATCATTTCATGAATCATGGATTGATATGAAATCATAATGTTTTTATCATGAAATAATTTCTTCAAAATCATCTAGTTTTATATTTTAAATTTTAAAATTATAAAAAAATCTTTTCAACTTCATTTATTTCCTCAAAATATTCATTTATTTCTTTATAATGAACTGATTGATTTGAATGTTTTGAATGATAGTTACAAAGTCTACATGATTTTTATAATTTTCATTCTGAGTTATATATTGACTCTTATTCTCATGGTGATGACTAATAGGTTTAGAATAATTTTATATAGATTACTTTACTTATGAAATGATTAATACATAGAATAAAATGACTCATGCACTGCCGAAAGAATTTTCCAAATTTCCATCTCACAACTTCATAATTCCTAGATATTTTTAAATAATATAAGAGTAACTTCAATTAAATTCAATCCTTCTCAAATAATTTAAAAGGACAATTTTTTAATTTATTAAAAACCTTATTAAAATATTTATCACCATGCCCAAGGTCTTGAAATTTATTAAATACTAAATTCAGAGTATTTTAATGGTCTTCATTACCTTAACAATTCCAATTTCAAACTCAATCATTCTAGAAATCATCTATGTATGGTTTATGCCAACTTTATACTTAACACTTTCATGACTTATCGACTAATTATTTCATCTTCCTTGAATACTTTGATCCAATTTTAATATTTCTATTTAAATATTTGAAATCTTTACAGTAATAGTTCATCAACTAGATTCTTCTAAATCTATCTTCTCTACTTCTTTTAAACTATTTCATAATGTAATTCTATAATTCCAAAACTTTTCTTTTCAATAAGGGCCATATCAAATAATTTTTTGATTTAAGGGATGCTCACCAAGAAACCTATTAATTATTATTTACCCATTAAAAGTATGGGAGCCATATTTATATTAAACCGTTGGGTGGATTCTTCCTTTACCACCTATGAATCCAACATATATTAACATTCTTAATATAAGAAAATTTAAAAAATAAAACTTCAAATCCATTATTCTATTTGGTTACTTTATCATCTACCCCTAGTTTTCTAGTTTTTTTACTTATGGTTTTAAGAGTTGTTCTTCCTTATTGAATTTTTGGATCTTTTTGAAATAGTTTTTTATTATTATTTGTTTTAAAAACGTTTTTCAAATGGATTTTAAGTTTTATACTATTTTAGGTAAACAATTATTATCACTAAAAATACATGGTATAATATTTTTTATATATAAAAGTCCACCCAACCATATTTTTATTCACTTAAATTTCTGTATTTTTATGGAGGAGTTAATTTATTTTACTTCTAAAAAATCATATTTTTATTTAAATATTTTTTATGTAGTATGAGTAGTGATTTTTATAAACTCATTTAATTACTTTACAGACCTTATGATATATGTAAATTTCAAGAGCTTACTTTTGATAAGAATCCATCAGATATAAATATTACATTTGATGTTGAAAACCCTCAGAAGCCTCTAAATGGACAATAAAATGATCATATTGTCTCTGATAAAACATCTTCATGCATAATTATATAAGATTATGAAGAGTGGGTGAGATAAAAAGGTAATATCTCATTTGTTTTTGAAATCAAATAAATATGTGAAATCAAAGTTCCTAAGTCAACATTTTTCATCATTGAATCCTTCTATGGAAACCAATAAAATTAATGGATATAACATACTATAATTGTTATCAAGGTTATCCTATAAATGTGATAAAAAAATATATCGCTAAATATATTTACTATGGAGATTAAAATTTGAAATAGAAAAAAGATACACTATTTATATATATTTAAAATATTTAAAATAAGGATAAGAAAGACGAATGTCACAACCATCTATCAAAGATATTAATCATCTGAAAACCAAAATGGTAAACACTCTTATATAATATCCAAAATGAATTGGTAGAATCTTAACTTAAATTTATTCCATGAAAATATAAAGAAAATAAATTTCAAGCTTCTAAATAATTTGTATTCTATAACTGACCAAATAAAAGCAATCTACACCAATAATATCTAAAATTCTTTCAATTAATCTTCAATTTACAAATATTTTTTTTCCATATACATGTCCTTTAAAAATTATTCCTCTAAATGTAAAAATTAATTAAATTGATTTATAGAAAAATTGAATATCTAAAGAATATTATTGCTATCACAGAAAAATAAAAACATAGAAAAAAATAATCCTATGAAGTACTGGTATGAACTTGAATATTCCAATAATAATGATATAAATATATACCCAAATTATCTTATTCCAAGAATAGTGAAAAAGGAAGCTAATATTAATTTCAAATGGAATTAATTAAGGAAAATATTGATTCTGAATGCATTATGTATGAAAATATGTAGATAAAAATAGATGGATTTTGAAATCCATCCAATAAAACACCCATCATAAAGATTAATCAATCCAAGAAAAGACCATTTTTCTTATATATCATCAACATATAAAATACCACAGGGTAATTTCTTTTTAATTGATAAAAACTAATAAATGAAGAGACAATATAATTCAACCTATCTTTAATGATTCTTATGTTTTCAAGATATATCTATTTTATTTTATTTTTCAAAAAATACATCTCATGATGACTTTTTTATATTCGTCATGGGACATCTGATGATTGAATTCAACAACTAGATTTTATACAACATTTAGTTTTTATATGCATGATTTTATTATTTTATAAAAACCATGATTACATTCTAAACCTATAAATAAGTATATGCACTCTTTATTCAAACTTACTCCTTAAGAGCTCCTCAATTCCTAACTTTTTAAAATATATCTTCAAAATTTCTTCATCCACCTTTAATAAATATCTTATTTTTCCATTACTATTCCCTTTTAAAATGAGATTTATTCTTATTTATTTTATATTAGAATTTATTTACCTTATTTATAATTTCATAAGTTTTCTTTAAAAAAATTATAGAGTGTGTGGAATCAATAATTTTATTTTTCTAATTTAGACGTAAATATCAATGTATAAATATTGATATACTTATTTCCCAATCATCTTGGAAATATTCCTTGTCCATCTGTTTTTTTCTATTATTATCCCTGGGGATTCTAAAGTCCCTAAAATATTGGGATGATAAACTGAACTGATAAATGGAAGGGGGAAATAAGGCCCAACCTTTTGTTTCTATATCTAGGAAGATAGTTTCTATATCATTTAGGGAGTCTTCCTTTTATTCAATTTCATTCCCCTGCATGCTTTCTCACCAAAGACTATGAAATTTAATATGGAGGTGATTTGTGGAATAAGGTAGACATAGATGGAAGTAAAAATAGATATAAATCCTTGAGTATAGATGATAATAGTGATAGAAAATGTATTTTACATTTATTATTTTCTTCATATATTTTTTTATATTTTCTATACTCAATTAAAATTTTATTTTATTAATAAAAATATATATTTTTCTTTAGAATTCATTGTTTTTTGTTTTATATATATCATGGTATAATCAAACCAGAACCTTGAGCGGGGACCAAACATTTCAAACTTGTAGGAATAAGAAATTATTTATTCATAATAAAAATAAAATAATAAATTGATATTCGGTATCTTAAATTTATACTCCATATAATAAATTTATGAATTAAAGGAAATAACAATACTCAAGTTACACATTTTTCAAAGTACTTTCTTGAAAAAATAAAAAATTATCTTGTATCTAAAAAAAATTAGGTCTATTTTAATCAAATCACTTAATGTTAAAACACTAACAAATGTGGTAAGCTCTTTTTAATTTTTTTTATTAAAGTATCGTCCCTTTGAATTCCTTGAAATCTCTGTAATAGTTGTTTAACTTTAATGTTGAGATTATATATTTTACCAATTTTTTATCATTTTACTTTTTATCATGATAGAATATTTGAACTCGGTTTAAATGAATACTTTTTATTCCATACTTCTAATATTACATTACAAATGGTTTGTTTTACTTCCTATCATCTAAGTAACACCACCTATTTTTCATGGGGGAAATAATAATGATTTTTATAGGGGGGGTAATTTTGAAACCACCATCATTCACAAAGGTGAAGTGTGTGATCAAGGGGAAGATTATATTTCCCCCTTTGTTTTCAATAATCACTAAGGGGGAGAGTTTAGTTAATATCAATATATATAATCTTTGGTTTCAACCGGTACATAAATTATCTAATCAAACTCAAAAAACCTTTTTTGGGGTTTTATTAATGATTTAATACATATTGTCCTGTGATCCTAAAATAGGGGGATACTGTTGATTTATACTCTAGATATCAAAATTTTTATATTATCTTTATCCATATTTAGGGGTTTTTATGATTAAAATCCACCTATAATTTTATCATAAGTCATTTTTTAGTCTATAATATATAATTCCTTGTGAACAAAAGAACAAGGGATTGTTGGGTCATCCTTTAGATATGACAATTGTAATCCAATGGAAAGATATGTTTGAATTATCATAAGGAACTTAAGGAGGAAAGAATGTAATGACCCAAACTTTTGAATAATATTTTTTTCCTAAATTTTTGTGTTAATTAATTTTATACTCCACAAAATTATATCCTTTAATTAATGAAGTGATAATGTTGGGTTTTGACTGTTATATGATCGTTGTTCAATATGGACATATTAAAATAAACTCTTAATGTTACAATTATTTTTTATAAATACAAGTGATCTTTGTTAATTAATACAGAAAGAAGAGTTGATGGCCTCATCCAATAGACTCAGGTTGTACGAAGCCAATCTATTAGAGCTTTGGAAGGATGTAGCATCTCTGGGATTTTCTCTGGACAAATCCCAAGCTGAGCTTCAACATGTGAAGCTAGAACTGAATCACCTAAGGGAAAAGTTCAAGCTGATTGAAATCACTACTCGAGCAATGTTTTTTGAGCCACCATACGATTCTATCACCATAGAACAACATACACCTAGGTCCTATGTAGGTTTTATAAGGGGCTCTGTAACCAGGCCTTAAATATTTTTTGTAATCCCATGGTATAAATAAAATTTTTATTCCTTATTATGGTAAAATTTGGGATTTTCAAATGTCTGGATAAGTATAGGATGAATATTATTGATGAATTTTGGAAAAAGGGTCACTACTACAGAAATGGGCTTTATCAGCGCACAAAACAGGCTTTATCAGCGCTAAAAAAGCACTGTAAAGCTCAACACTGATAAGGGGGTTCCCCTTTATCAACGCTCAATAAGTACTGATAAAAGATACATTTATCAGTGCTAAAAAAGTGCTAATAAAGGAAACCTTTATCCCTACTAAAAAAGCACTGATAAAGGGAGATTTTATTAGCGCTAAAAAGGCACTGATAAAGGACCACTTTATCAGCACTGATAAATGTGTTTTTATCAGCGCTCTTTTAGCACTGATAAAATGATCCTTTATTAGTGCTTTTTAGCACTGATAAATGCCCTGTCAGCTGCAATAAAGAAATCTGCAGTGGCACACCCAAACAACACCTGTAAAAAATTCAGCATCTCAACAAGTAAGTATACGCATGAAAAATTAACACATAATTCATAAGCTAATTACACTAAGTATACCCATAAAAAAATTATACCTATACACCATTAAAACATAATTAATAAGTTAATTAAATACATAAAGGCTTCAATTCAGAATTTAGGGGGTTGGGGCTGTTTAGGGGTTTGGGGTGGCTGTCCTAGGGAGGGTAGGGGGTGTCCGAGGGGATGGGGTTGTTCGAGGGGATAAGGGTGTCCAGGGGGGTGGGGGGGGGGGGGTTCAAGAGGTTGGGGGCTATTCAAGGAGGGTGGGGTGTTCAGGGGGGGGGGGTCTAGTTGTTGGGGTTGTTACTAGGAGGGGGGTGTCCAGGTGGGGGTGGGGGGCTGTCCATGGGGGTGTCCAGGGGGTGGGCTGGTGTCTAGGGTGTCGGGGGGATTTCCAAGGGGTGAGGGGTATCCGAAGGGGTGGGTGGTGGTCTAGGGGGGTGGTGGGGTTGTCCAAGGAGGGGTGGGGTGGTGTATATGAGGGTGGTATGGGGGTGTCCGAGGGATATGGGTGTCCAGGGGGTGGGGTGTCAAGGGGGTGGGGGTGTCCAGGGGGGTGGGAGCGGTCCAAGAGGTTGGGGGGGGGGGGGGGGGGGCTGTCCAAGGGGGTGGGTGGTGTCCAAGGAGGGGGGGGGGTTTCCAGGTGGGTGGGGAATCTATGGGGTGTCCTAGGGGTGGGCTGGTGTCCAGGGTGTCGAGGGGGCTTTCCAGGGGGTGGGGGTGTCCGGGGGTGGGGGCGGTCCAGGGGGTTGGTGGGACTGTCCAAGGGGGGTGGGGTGGTGTCCAGGAGGGTGGGATGGGGGTGTCCGGGTGGATAGGGGTGTCTGAGGGGGGTGTCTAGGGGGTGGGGGTATTCCAGGAGGTTGGGGGGTTGTCCAAGGGGGGTGGGGTGGTTTCTAGGAGGGGGTGTCCAGGTGGGGGATGGGGGGGCTGTCTATGGGGTGTCCAGGGGGTGGGTTGGTGTCTAGGGTGTCAAGGGGGCTTTCCAGGGGGTGGGGGTGTCCGGGTGGTGGGGGCGGTCCAAGGGGTTGGTGGGGCTGTCCAATGGGGGGGGTGTCTAGGAGGGTGGGATGGGGGTGTCAGGGGGGATAGGGGTTTCCAGGGGATGGGGGTGTCCAGGGGGTGTGGGGGAATTCCAGGAGGTTGGGGGTTGTCCAAGGGGTTGGGGTGGCTTCCAAGGGGGGGGAGGGTGTACATGTGGGGGGATGTCTATGGGGTGTCCAGGGGGGTGGGCTGGTGTCCAGGTGGGGGGGATGTCTATGGGGTGTCCAGGGGGGTGGGCTGGTGTCCAGGGTGTCAGGGGGGGGGGCTTTCCAGGGGTGGGGGTGTCCGGGGGGTGGGGGCGGTCCAGGGGGTTGATGGGATGTTTGAGGGGGGTGGGATGCTGTCTGGGAGGGTGGGGCTGTCCGTCCATGGGTGGGGGGTGTCCAGGGGGTGGGGGGTATCTAGGTGGTGGGGTGGTGTCTATAAGGGGTGGGGGTGCCGTCCAAGGGGGGTGGTGGTTGTCCAGGGGGTGGGGGTGTCCGGGGGGGGGGGGCTATCCGAGGTGGGGGGTGCTGTCCATGGGTGTGTCCAGGGGGTTTGGGGTTTTCAGGGGGTTGAGGTGGCTTTCTAGGGGGTGGGGTGTTCAAAGGGGTGGGGGGTGGGGGGGGGGGGTCCTGGGTGTCTGTTGTTGTTTTCACTTAAAATTGTGTCCATTTTAAACAAAAGAGAGACACTTTGAGTGATACCGGCCACACCGTGCCATGTATTGAGGCAATTTTTAATCATACATGTCACAAAAGACCCATGGATCATTATCCTAAAGGATCAAAACAATTCGAATGCGTTTGGTCAGATTTTCGTACGTCCGTTGTTGTTTTCACTTAAAAATCTGTCCATTTTAAACAAAAGAGAGACCCTTTGAGTGATACCAGCCAAACCGTGCCTTTGATTGAGGTGGGGTTGACTCGTACATGTCACAAAGGACCCATGTATCATTATAATAAAGGATCAATACAATACTAATTCATTTGGTCAGATCTTCGTACGTTAGTTGTTGTTTTCAATTAAAATTGTGTCCATTTTAAACAAAAGAGAGACACTTTGAGTGATACCGTCCACAATGTTCCTTAGATTGAGGTGGGGTTGACTCTTACACATCAAAAAGAACCCATGTATTGTTATCCTAAAGGATCAACACAATCTGAATGCATTTGGTTGGAGTTCAGTTGGTCATTTGTTGTTTTCACTTAAAATTGTGTCAATTTTAAACAAAAGACAGACACTTTGAGTGATACCGGCTACACCATGTCTCTGATTGAGGTGGGGTTGACTCATACACGTCCAAAAGGACCCATGGATTGTTCTCATAAAGGACCATCACAATCCGAATGCGTTTGGTCAGATATGTGTATATCATTTTTTGTTTTCACTTAAAATTGTGTCCATTTTAAACAAAAGAGAGTTCTTTTGAGTGATACCGCTCACACCGTGCCTCGGATTGAGGAAGGGTTAACTCTTACACATCAAAAAGGACCCATGGATCATTCTCCTAAATTATAAAAACAATAAGAATGAGTTTTGATAGATTTCCTTAGGTCAGTTATTGTTTTCACTTAAAATTCTGTCCATTTTAATCAAAAGACAGACACTTTGAGTGATACCGATCACACCATGCCTCGTATTAAGGTGTGGTTTACTTATACACGTCAAACAATACCCATGGATAGTTCTCCTAAATTATTGACACAATAATAATGTGTTTGGTTGTATTTTCGTAGGTCAGTTGTTGTTTTCACTTAAAATTGTGTCCATTTTAAACAAAAGACAGACACTTTGAGTGATACCGGCCACACCATGCCTCTGATTGAGGAAGGGTTGACTCGTACACATCATAAAGGACCCATGGATCGTTATCCAAAAGGATCAACACAATAATAATGCGTTTGGTTAGATTTTCATATGTCATTTGTTGTTTTCACTTAAAATTGTGTCCATTTTAAACAAAAGAGAGACCTTTTGAGTGATACCGGTCACACTGTGCCTCGGATTGAGGAAGGGTTGACTCATAAAAGTAAAAAAGGAACCATGGATATTTATCATAAATAATAAACACAATAAGAATTCATTTGGTCAGATTCTCGTAAGTCAGTTGTTGTTTTCACTTAAAATTGTGTCCATTTTAAACAAGAGACAGACACTTTGAGTGATAACAGTCTCACCGTACATCGGATTGAGGAGGGGTTGACTCGTACACGTCAAAAAGAACCCATGGATCGTTCTCATAAAGTATAAACACAATCCGAATGCATTTGGTCATATTTCCGTAGGTCAGTTGTTGTTTTCACTTAAAGTTGTGTCCATTTTAAACAAAAGACAGACACTTTGAGTGATACTGGCCACACCGTGCCTTGTATTGAGGTGGTGATGAATCGTACACATCCCAAAGGACCCATTTATCGTTATCCTAAAGGATCAACACAATCTTAATGCGTTTTTCAGATTTATGTACGTCAGTTATTGTTTTCACTTAAAATTGTGTCCATTTTAAACAAAAGAGAGACCTTTTGAGTGATATCGGTCACAACGTGCCTCGGATTTAGGTGGGGTTGACACATAAAAGTCAAAAAGGACCCATGGATTATTCTACTAAAGTATCAACACAATATGAATTCATTTGGTCAGATACCCGTAGGTCAATTGTTGTTTTCACTTAAAATTGTGTCCATTTTAAACAAAAGAAAGACACTTTGAGTGATACCAGCCACACCATGCCTTTTATTGAAGTGAGGTTGACTCGTAAACATCAAAAAGGAACCATGGATAATTATCCTAAAGAATAAACACAATCCAAAAGCGTTTTTCCAGATTTGTGTACGTCAGTTGTTGTTTTCACTTAAAATTTTGTCCATTTTAAACAAAAGAGAGACCATTTGAGTGATACCGGTCACACCGTGCCTCAGATTGAGGAAAGTCTGACTCTTACACGTCAAAAATAACCCATGGATTTTTATACTAAAGGATAAACACAATCCGAATGCATTTGATCAGATTTACGCAGGTCAGTTGTTGTTTTTACTTAAAATTGTGTCCATTTTAAACAAAATAGAGACACTTTGAGTGATACCGGACACACTGTGCCTCAGATTGAAATGAAGATGACTCATAAACATCAAAAAAGACCCATGGGTATTTCTCCTAAATGATAAACATAATACGAATGCGTTTGGTCAGATTTCGGTAGGTCAGTTGTTGTTTTCTCTTAAAATTTTGTCCATTTTAAACAAAAGACAGGCACTTTGAGTGATACTGGAAACACCGTGCCTCATATTGAGGTGGGGTTGACTCATACATGTCATAAATGACCCATTTATTGTTATCCTAAAGTATCAACACAATCCGAATCCGTTTGGTCAGATTTCTGTATATCAGTGGTTGTTTTTACTTAAAAATTTGTCCATTTTAAACAAAAGAGAGACCCTTTGAGTGATACCGGACACACTGTGCCTCAGATTGTGGCAGGGTTGACTCATACACATCAAAAACTACCCATGTATCATTCTTATAGAGTATAGAAACAATTATAATGTGTTTGGTCAGATTTCTGAAGGTCAGTTGTTGTTTTCACTTAAAATTGTGTCCATTTTAAACAAAAGAGAGACACTTTGAGTGATACTGGTCACACCATGCTTCAGATTGTGGAGGGGTTGAATCTTACACATAAAAAAAGAGCAATGGGTCTTTCTACTAAAGTATCAACACAATCTGAAAGCTTTTGGTCAGATTTTTATAGGTCAGTTGTTTTTTTCACTTAAAATTGTGTCCATTTTAAACAAAAGACAGTCACTTTGAGTGATACCGGCCACACCGTGCCTCAGATTGAGGTTGGGTTGAATCCTAAACGTCCCCAACTAACCCATGTATCGTTATTATAAAGGATCAACATAATAAGAATGTTTTTGGTCAGATTTCCGTACTTTAGTTGTTGTTTTTACTGAAAAATCTATTCATTTTAAACAAATGACAAACACTTTGATTGATACTGGCCACACCGTGCCTCGGATTGAGGAGGGGTTGACTCGTACACCTCAAAAAGGACCCTTGTATAGTTATACTAAATGATCAACACAATCCTAATGTGTTTGGTCATATTTCAGTATGTCATTTGTTGTTTTCACTTAAAATTGTGTCCATTTAAAAAAAAGAGACACTTTGAGTGATACAGGTCACACAATGCCTCAGATTGAGGCAGTGTTGACTCATACATGTCACAAAGGACCCATGTATCGTTCTCCTAAAGGATAAACACAATAATAATTCACTTGGTCAGATTTCTGTAGGTTAGTTTTTGTTTTCACTTAAAATTGTGTCCATTTTAAACAAAAGACAGACACTTTGAGTGATACCGGCTACACCGTTCCTCATAATGAGGTGGGGTTCACTCATACACATCAAAAATGACCCATGGATCATTATTTCAAAGGATCAACACAATCCAAATGAGTTTTGTTGTATTTTCGTATGTCAGTTGGTGTTTTCACTTAAAATTGTGTCCATTTTAAACAAAATAGAGACCTTTTGAGTGATACCGATCACACCGTGCCTCATATTGAGGAAGTGTTGACTCTTACACATCAAAAAGGACCCATGAATCATTATCATAAAGGATCAACACAATCCGAATGAGTTTGGTCAGATTTCCATAGGTTAGTTGTAGTTTTCACTTAAAATTGTGTCCATTTTAAACAAAAGAGACAAAATCTGAGTGATACCGGCCACACCGTGCCTCAGATTGAGGAGAATTTGACTCGTACATGTCAAAAAATTCCTATTGATCATTCTCCTAAAATATAAACACAATCTAAAATAATTTGATCATATTTTTGTAGGTGAGTTGTTGTTTTCACTTAAAATTGTGTCCATTTTAAACAAAAGACAGACACTTTGAGTGATACCGGCTACACCAGGACTCAGATTGAGGCGAGATTGACTCGTACCCATCCCCAACACAACCATGGATTATTATCCTAAACGATCAACACAATCTGAATCAGTTTGGTCAGATTTCCATATGTCAGTTGTTGTTTTCAGTTAAAAATATGTTCATTTTAAACAAAAGAGAAACACTTTGAGTGTTTCATCATTATTGCATGTTGCTGGTGCATATCATCTGTTAAAATGGGAAAATAACTCATTGGATAAAGGATGTTTTATTTTATAACAATTACAATTTTCCTATGAACATTTACATACAACAATGTTTCATCTTTTGATCCCCTTAACCCCTCTCAAAAATGACCGCCAATTGTACACATCCCCAAGTCAGATCTTCATGCTATTTGTGTACATTCTTCCATTAGGTATGCGTCCCACTCATTTCTGAACAAATATATATTGTCTTGTGAGTATGAGGCTTTTCGGAAGTCAGAGTAGTACTACAAAATATAAAAATAAATAATTAATAAATAAATTAAATGAAATAATAGTTGTTTTTGAAAATACCTCTTTAGGGATGCTAGTTTGTTGATGAAAAATGATCTCTTTAATAAATTTACAAACATAATAACTGTAATCATTATTGTTTTTTCGTTTTGGACACTGAGAAAAATTTGATCATTAGGAGAATAAGTAACTTGTGTTGAGATGTGTTTGGATAGTGAAATTTTATTATATATACCCTGATATTTGTCCAGACGTAGTACTTTCTCACCTCCTTATGCTTAACCCCTATCCTCATTCCTTTTTTAGACGATAATGATACAACACCCTATCATACCATAATCCTCAGTAAAAGATAATATCAATTATATTACTTGATGTTTAGACCTGAAATGTAGGATGTAGTGTCTTACAGATTCATAAATTCCATCATGTGTGGTCGGTTTGATGGATATCCTTGCTTTGAATCCAGAAAATAAATCCTTGGAGTATCCAAGTTCGCCATAATTAGCACTAAATGTTTCCTAAAAACACAAAAAGAAATAATTAATAAAATAAGAGAAAATATAATTTATATGTTTTAATCGTAGAGTTTTACCCCTACATGGTTGGTATTAGGAAGAGTCTGTCATCTGTCATCTTGCTTTCAAATGTTTTCAGCAAGCCGTTCACTATTTCATTCTTTTTTATGGCTCTAATTTTGTTAGATGTGTTGATGTGGTATGAGGACTAACGAGTCCAAATTTTGTCTCATGGTAAAATTCCTTCAACTATTTTTCATATATACGTCTTTCAACAATATAAAAAGCATTTAGTCATAATTTTCACATTAGATCAGCTTTTAGAAAATCAATTCATGAAAACATACCTCATATATATATTTACAACTGGGACGCCTAGCCAACCATTTTCAAGGATCTCATTTACATTTTCAGCAGCAAAAAAATCTTGACTTTCCTCTCCGTATATATTCTTTTCAAAAACCACTATATAACTATTACCACCTCTTAGCTTCATATCCACACGATTCTTAAATGATAGTAAATGTGGATAGAGAAAAGGTGGTGTTGTTGTGCTTTCAGTAGCTCCTTGGGATTAGTTGGTCGATCCTTTAGATGGTTTTGAGCCGATGTTTCTCACCCCCTTCCCTTTATCCATCTATAATAACATTCATTGGTTCAAACCCTTTTTTCATTAATTGTTAAAGGTTTAGCTTTAAAAAAAGGAAATAAATACCTCTTTGTCTGCATATACTCTTACAAGTTGTGACAACCATGCAATGAATGTCCAAATAGCCTTTTCGACTGTTTGAATATCATCATCATCAAGTGGAATAGGTACCTCTACATTTTGCTTTTGAGCTACAATAATCATCACTTTCAGATGATCTTTTGGAAGTGGTCTATTATGCAGCGTGTCATCTGAGATGTTGAACACTGTATCCCTTGCTCCAAGGTGATAGGTGGGTGTTGAAAAATATAAATCATAATCATTATCACCCTATAGAAGATCAGTATAGGAAAAGTATCAGTGTTTGTCTGATTCACATTTCATGGGAACAATTATTAGAATATTGATTACCACGTCTAAGACAGCTCTATATGGGGAATGGCTTGCCTCAAAGCTGGTGGGGGGGTGGGGAAGGATCTTCACGTGCTAGTTTTTCCTGAGTTGTGTCTTCTCCTTGCTTCCCACCCATAAAAGTTGCTACCAACTCTCTCTACCATTGTAATCGTTCTTCAAGGTTTGCTAATCTTTCGCTCATTTGTTTCAATTTTTCATCTCTATCATCTATTTTTTTCTTCTCAACATATACTCGGGGTGTCACCCCAAACCCCGCACCTCTGACATGACAGTATTGTTTTGGCTTCTTCAAAGCCATCGATAATAGGTCTGCATCCGCTACAGGAGTAGCTGATTCGTGTGACTGCCGAATATAGGAAAATAACTAATTATTTTTATATAATAGCAATTTAAAACAAATGTTTTTATCATCGTGTCATACTTACACATATTTCCCACACTTTTTGTGTGTTCTCATCTACTAGCTTCCCTTACTTATTCACACGTGCCTCCTTCCATAGCACATGGCGTGGGATGGAAGTTTCTTTGGTTTTAGACTCATTAATCTACATATAAACATAGAAAGATAATTATGATGTTGTTTATTAGCACCTACCAATATTAAAATAAATTTAAAATACATACCATTTTATTTTCTAGTGAAGTGTACCCCATCCTTGCTTTACGATACAGGTATATTGGTTTTGATGCACGTTCCTTATTTTCAGTACAGAGTTGTTGTTTCATAAATGAAATATTGACAATCAAAGTGATGAATACACGTATCCTCAAGCAACGTATTATCACACACAATGTACCTGAAACTTCTCATCCCCACAACGGCCAATAAATGCATCCCATACTTCTTGGGATATCAGGTGATCATAAACAATGGGTGGGTGCAGGTTTATTTTACCTTTGGAATCTTTCAAGTGACATCTTGTTAAAATAGTAAGAAAACCTCGATGAATCCTTCCTGCAAGCCTTAGTACATAATCCTTGTATGAATCGTCTACTATAAATGTACTCTAAAAGAGATTGATAAGAGTAAGACATTGTTTCATAATTTTATTTTCTAGTAAATTAAAGAAATAATATCATAATGTTACCGTAATTTTATCCCAAATCACATCATTCAGCCCAAACACAACATGGTGCCATGAATCTATGTTAATCAGCACGCGTTGCCGAGTAAAATATCTAATGTAACTAATAAATGTAGCCTTGTTGGGATTCAGATGTTGGCCTCATGCATTCCATCCGACATAAAATTTAATGCCTTTTCTTTTCTTCTTAAGAACTTTGGCTAACACCGTCAAACTATGACACACATATGTTTTCCTTCTGCGACGTCGGTCCTTTATTCCCGACCATTTCATCGATATCATCATCTTCTATATGTTCATCTGAAATAGTAGCAACTACATGTGCTGATGGTTGTTGGAACTCAACACTAGGAGCAACAACAGGTTCAGAAACCTTTTGTTGCTCCGCACTGTGAGCAGCCGCAGCAGGAGCAGCAGCAGCCACTGTAACAACAGCTTGAGAGACTTGTTCAACCTCAAGGTTAGGAGCACCAGAACGTGCAGAATTAATTATATGAAAATGTTTTTGAAAATTTAATTTAGATTACATATATTATGTAATGATAATATAATAACTTGAGATAACAAGATCTATATTACAAACAAAATATAACCTGTTTATTGAACTCTCTTTATTTTTTTTCAAAGGCTGAAGGGATTTGAAACATCTATTGATTATCCGAATCCATTAATTGTGGTCTCCTATAACATACAAAACATAATCTACATTGGGACCGCTGTGAAATTATTGTGACGTACCACTGAAAGGATTGTCCTTAACTGAATTTTCATCAGACCCTTCAGTAGTTTGGGAGAATAATAGAACAGTCGAACACTTTCGGTTTGTGGGATTTGGAACATAAAAAACTTGTAACGCTTGTGATGCCATTATAAATTGTTCATATTTGTACCCTTCTTTACTAAAATCAACTTTCACAAATCCCCATTCATCTATTTTAACACCACTATTGTTATCAATCCATTTTCATCAAAAAATCGGCAATTGGAATGTCGTATAATCCAACTCCCATATTTGTTTGATAATGCCAAAGTATGACATATTTGCATAAATTTTATTTCTGTACTTACTGTCGGAAACATGCATCACTTCAGCCACTGGTGTAACTCCACTATTTTTCATGGTACTATCTTCATCATGTTCATCTGTATAGAATGTATAACCATTAATTACATAACCATTATAAGATAATACATACACACTTGGTCTGGCAGCTAGCCATCAAAGTCGTTCTGAAATAGAATTCATATTTCCATCCAAATTCTTAAAAATATGGTCCTAAAACCATCCTATAAACGAGTGATTATGTGTATTTGATAACCATTTTTCAGCCCTTAATGGATTCAACTGCCTAAGAATTTCTTTGTGAGTTTCAATATATGGAGCAACCTCCCAACTGTTATGCAAAACATAAAGGTGGGCCTGCTCCAGATTTTTAATACTGATTTTCAAAACATCTCTTCTAGAAATTCTATCACCCTCAATGCGTCCAGTGTGACGAGATTTCGACAGACCAATTCTTTCCACATTAGATAGGTATTCGGTACAAAATTCAATGGCTTCCTTAACAATATATCGCTCCACTATACAACCCTCTGGCCGACTTCGATTTCTGACATACCCTTTCAAAATCTTCATATACCATTCAACAGGGTACATCCATCTATAGTGCATAGGACCACAAAGTCGAATCTCTCTCACCAAGTGAATCATCAAATGAACCATCATATCAAAGACTGTTGGCAGGAAGAACATTTTTTATTCACATAATATGATGACAATTTATTTTTCCATAGCTGGAAATTTCGCCGGGTCTAAAACTTTGCTACATATAGCTTTGAAAAAGTAACAAATTTTGGTTAACGTATGATGAACATTCTTGGAAAAATGAAATTTAAAGCTATAGGAATTAGATCTTGCATAAAAACATGGCAGTCATGTGATTTCAAACCTTTTAAATTCAAATCATTCATTGACACAATGTTCTTGATATTTGATGAATACCCATCTAGCACCTTTACATCATTGAATAAGATTCAATACAGATATCTCTCCTCCCTAGAAAGAGTATAAGTAGCTGGAGGAAGAAACATTCTATTTTCACCCTTCACGAGAGCCAAATATTCTTGTATTCCCATGTCAACCATGTCCAACCTTGCCTTAATTCCATCATTTGTTTTTCTAGGGGAATTTAGCAACGTTCCAATAACACTTTCACATAAATTTTTTTGCATATGCATCACATCAAGAAAATTTCTGACGTACAAACAATTCCAGTATGGTAATTCAAAAAAAACTGATCTCTTCTTCCAACCGATCATCATATGGTTTTTCGAAAATGGTTTACCAAAAACAGTGTTCACATATTTTACTTTCTCAAACAGTTGATCACATGTTAGTGGAGAGGGTGATGTGCGTTGTTATAAACTTCCATTGAATGATGTCATCCAAGAACGGTACTTATGCTGATGAGGTAGAAATATACGATGTCCTAGAAACATAGATTTCAATGAATGTTTCAACCTAATTGATTTAGTATCTTCTTCGCACATGGGAAACCCTTAAGTTCCGTTAATTCTATAGCCTGAAAAATTTCCATAAGCAGGGAAATCATTTATTTTCCCATACAACATCGCTCTCAATGTGAAGTGTTCACTTTTATTAGAATCATACAACATAACACCTGAATCCCATAATAACTTCAAATCCTCAATCAAAGGAGCCAAATAAACATCAATATAGTTACCTGGTTTTTTTGGTCCTGATATAAGCATATATAACATTATTAATTTCTGCTTCATGCATAACCATGGTGGCAAGTTATAATTTACCAACATAACAGGCCATGTACTATGAGTGATGGTTTGAAAACCGAAAGGATCCACTCCATATATGGATAACACAAGAAGAAGGTTTCTCGGATCTTTTCCAAATTCAGGATACTCATGATCAATTTTCTTCCATTGAGGAGAGTCGGCCGGATGACATAATTTCCCATCTTTATTTCTTTTATATACATGCCATGACAATTGTATTGCAGTTTCTTCACTTCCATATAGATGCCCAAACCTTGGAATGATTGGAAAGTACCATACAAATTTTGTAGGATTGGATTCATCTTTCTTGTATTGAGAAGCACCACACTTTGGGAATTCTATTAGTGATTTATTCTCATTGTGAAATTGTATACAGTCTTTCAGGTAGGCATGTATTCTTTCAGAAATCATACCCATCGAGCGTCGCATTCGTTTAGCTTCATATGTCTGGCTTGGGAGCTCATTATATTCCGGGAGCATGTTATTCAAGAGAGCAAGTTGTTCCGTAAAACTGACATCACTATATCCATTGCCTGCTTTCAATTTATAAAACTTCAGTATAGTTTACAATGCTGTATATTTAGTGGAACCAGCATACAATGGTGTCTTTGCACAACTATTTAACTTCTCAAACATTTTTGGGAAATCACGGAGTTCATCTTAAATTTTCTTTGTCATTTCCTCAATACGATTTTCATCATCATTGACATATGTAATCATATCCTCTATACGGTCTTCTTCATTATCCATATTTGTATTAATATCTGATGATCCATAAAACAAAATCTTATCCCAGCCAGTAGCTACATTCACTTTTTCTCTGTGTTTATTACAAAATTTATAACTCCTATCTATTACGTGACATATCAAATGTTCTTCAAACTCCTCTGGAGTAAGTAGTCTTGAATAACAACAATGCAAACATGGAAAAAGGATTTGAGAAGGATCCTTTTCATGATCCTTTGAAAACTTGATGAACTCTTTCACTCCGTTCTCATACTCTATTGTCAAATGATTAGCATCCATCCAATATTTATTCATCTCCATCCTATTTGAATCTCAAATATTAGTATTTATGGTTCAAGTACACAAAACAAGACTTCCAAATACAGTAGAAGAGAACCACTTCCTTATAAAAATAGAGATTAATAGAGCTTAACCATTTCCAATAAATATTTGGAAATCAACAGATCCAGGATAGACCCCCATCAAAATCAACACAGTTTCCAAACACAAAGGGGTCCGCGGGGATAATCACTTGTGTCATAGATGGTAAAACTCACACTGCATCATCCTCTATGGCTCATCCTCCTCTATCAGTTCAACCATTCTATGGTCAACTAGTCCATCATTTTATACCTTACCAACCTAAAATACATATGGATGAAAACCAGTAGCCATCTCTATAAGTAAAGAAATCATTCTCATAATCTCTACAATATGGAATTCATTAAATATAATTACTTTAGATTCATTATAGTTTCTTCAAATCACACCAGTCCAAATACAAGAATAATCAAGAACGATACATCTACCACTCCTAGGTCTCTTCCCTACATTCAATATCATTATGCCTAAAAACCCATATATCCATACATACACAAGTCAGAAACACATAAAAAACCATATCCACATCATAACCAAAGTACCCATATGGATTTCAATCAGGTTACTCGACTCAAGTGGTGGTGTGTAAGAAATAATAAGAAAATATAATAAGTATATAGTCACACATAAATCTCAAACTAGTGATAATAATCCAATACACTCAAGAAGTACTAAATATCAAAGACATTCTATAGTTCCTCCCATGACATGATAGCTTTAACCTTTTCAGATCAATAGAGATACCATGTTCCGAGAACACATGACCAAATAAATTAACCTCCCAAATCTAGAATTGTCACTTCGACAACTTGGCATAAAATTGGTGATTCCTCAATATGTCCAAAACAATTATCAAATTAGTTATATGATCATCCACAGTTTTAGAATAAACCATGATTTCATCCATAAATACCACAACAAAATAGTTGAGATACTAGTGGAAAATCCTATTCATCATCCCCATAAATATATATGGAGTGTTGGTTCAGCCGAATTGCATAAAAAAACTCATAGTGGCTATACATACTCCTAAATGAGGTCTTTGGAATATAAAACTCCTTGATCCTGAGCCGGTGTTAACCAAAATAAAGATTGATCTTATAGAACCACTACCCCCTTTAGAAGATCTAATAAATCATAAATATAGGTCAACAGATACTTTTTATTGATCATAACGCTATTGAGATTATGGTAATCAACACACAAGCGAAGGGTTACAATGACCTTCTTGGTGAAAAGAACCAGTTCTTTCAAAGGCAACACACTAGGTTAAATAAAGAATTTAGAAACCAATTCATCCCACTGATTATTTAATTCCTTAAATTTAACTAGTTCTATATGGTAAGATAGAATAGATATTGGTTTTGTACCCATCACCATGTTGATAGATAACTCCACCTCCCTCTCTAGTGGTAGAACAAAAAAGACTAAAGGAAACACTTTTGGAAATTCAATAGCTACTAGGGGAAGTTCACTATAATAGGCTTCCTACTCTATTTCAATAGCATAAAATGATATCATCCCACTCAACTCTGGAAGAAGAGGTCTAGCTCGACTAGACCTAAAGTCTGATTCTATATGGAAAACATGGAATTCCCCATCAGGGGAAGTGAAGGAAAACCAACAATGATAATAGTAAATCCAAGATTTATTAGAAACTAGCCAGTCCATTCTGAGAATAACATATAGGGGAATCATTTTAAGAACCAAAAAATATCATATGATCTAAATCTCTAAAAAAGAGAAAGCATGAGAGGGGAATCAGAGACCTTACTCCCTATTTATCCAGAGAGATGTTACAATCTCTATCACATAATCCATGAGCTCTATTATAAGTTTCATTAGTTCTATATTGAGGTATGAAATGAAATAATGATGGGAACCCATTTCAAATAAAACATACACTAATGAAAAAGCAATATAAATGGTATCTCTCACTATCACATAACCCACATCAGTTCCTACCAGAGATTAATCCACTACATGAAGTTTTTTCGTTCCTAATACATGTTTTTAGGATCCCATTGTTATTGAATAATATTACTATTATTTGGTACCTCTCAATATTTATGATTCCATTCCACTACAGAGGGTAGTAAAAACATGTAAAACCCTCTTCAAGTGGGTTTAATGTCTGTATGATATGTGAATCTTCAATTCTTCCATGCAATAATGCTTTGATTGATCAATATTTCCACATTGGAAAAAGTCATTTGGCCTTTACTAGACACTACAGATGAACTGGATGAAGTTTTCTATAAAATATCACCACCACTATTTTCACTATGAGGCTCATTCTACTTTCTATTCAACTTATAGGAACCACTAAAACTACCACTGGGAATATAAGTAACTCTTGTTAACACTAACATAATAGTCTTTCCAATTTCTTCCATCACATACCTATCTAGAACATCAAAATTTTAGGTAAACTTTAGCATAAATACTTGATATTGGATATCTGATCGAAGACCCATATAAAACCTATGGGACATAAGATTCTTGTTTGACACCACATCAAGTGAAAACTGAGCAAGTTTAGCAAAATTATTAGTATATTGAGTCAATGTATAATAACCTTAGATGTGGTTGAGAAACTCTATGGACTTACCTGATACCATCGAATCTAGATATAATTGCTCCTTAAAAAAATTCTTGAAATATTTTCAATCTGAGACCCCATTTAGCTTAACTATAACTATATAATCTCATAATATCCTTCTAGACCCCCAAAGATTTAATATGGAACACTTTACATTAGTAGAATATGACTTCTCCAAAAACTCAAATAGACTTTAAATATTTCACAACCAATACACTTCCTCCTAAGGATCATTCATTCCTTAGAAGGATGGTTATTTTAGATGAATAAAATCCTAGGCCTGATCTCCAATATTTTCTCTTTGAGGTGCCACCACTTTAGCCTAAATGGGGGTATGTGAGGCTCCCTAGACCATAGCTCTGACTATGTGCACTAATTCCTCTACGAGGTTCTAGTTGATAGGAGGATTCTCATTTTTTTGTTCATTAGTAGATCCCTCATAAAGCTAGATTACAAGTCTTATAAAGGGCATGGTACTATACAATATTAACAAAAAATAAAGAAACATTATTCAAGAGACAAAAGAACATCAACTATATCAATTAAAACTCAATCGGGGAATACAAACCTCATATTAGGATTTGGAAAAATTATAGAATTAGATTAATTACTTCCTCAAAGACACCTTTTTCCACCACCCATGGTAACTTAAGAATCAATAAAATAATACCTATTCAGACACTCACTCATAACCTACTAGTTAAGTCCCGAAAATCATATCTCTTACCTACCATGTCATATCCAACCACATCAATCAACCATCACTATTATAATCATAGTGATAAATAGCCCCATACATAGTAGCATGAAAGGGAAAACATATAATAAATTCACACTAAAAGTCCTGTGTATGACCATTAACCATTAAAACCATAATAGAAAAACACAAAAACCGAATCAACATTGTTGTCACATCCTTCCTAAGAAGAAAGTTCAAGAGGAGAATCAAGAACAATAGAAAATAAATTCACCTTAGAGGAGGAGAATTAGGGAACCTTCTGCGCTACGTCGGGTGGGGAAGGCGCGACGACCAAAGGTGGAGGTTCACAGGAGGAGCCGCCAACCGAAGAGAAATGGAGGAGCAGGGTTTGCGGGGAGTAGGGTCGAGCGAAGGGGAGGAGAACTAGGGTTTGCAGGGATGAGGATCCACAGAAGGGGTTCAAGGGAGGGATTAGAAGAAGGGCTAGCGGCGAAGGTCCGGAAACGCGAAGATTGGGGGTGGCGGATGTTCGACAACCTGAAGATCGGATCGCGGCGGAGGGGAGTCGTAGGGTTATAGTATCGTGAGAGCTTTAAGTCGTGATAAACCAAGGACATTGTGTGACCGATTTTATAAAATATGGGACTACGGTTTTATCAACGCTAAAATTTTAGCGCTGATACAGGAAGGATTTATCAGCACTTTTTTAGCGTGGATAAAGAGGCCCTTTATCAGTGCTACAAAAGCGCTGATAAATCCTTCCTATATCAGTGCTAAAATTTTAGCACTGATACAGGGCATCTTTATCAGCACTTTTCAAGCGCTGATGAAGGGCCTCTTTATCAGCGATTTTTTAGCACTGATAAAGGTTACCCTGTATCAGCGCTAAAATTTTAGCGCTAATACAGGGCATATTTATTAGCACTTTTCTAGTGCTGATAAAGGTCATCTTTATCAGGGCTTTTTTAGCGCTGATATAGGGTTTCTTTATCTGTGGTTTTTTTAGCACTGATATAAGGTAGTGCTTCCCTTGCCTATTTTTGTAGTAGTGGGTATTTTAAAATATTCAGGTAAACTTTAAATAATTAATAATGTGAAATTATTTTCAAAAAATGGTCTTCTACAGTTGTGATCAGTAAGAAATTTAGAGTCTAATAAGATCGAATTATTTTTAGTAAATAGTAAAGTATGAATAATAATATATCCTTATGAATAGTAATGAATAGTAAATCGGTAAAAAAATAGAAACTTCACCCATGAATGAATAAATTCAATTTAGACATCTTAAAAGTGAAAAAAAACGATCATAGTATATGTTTTTTTTATTTTTTGTAGGTCATAAATATTTTATTTACAATTTCATAATTAATTTAATAATTTAAAATGAAAATTTATTTTCATAAAATGTGATCATAAATTTTTATTTTTTGTCTTATGGTTATACGATAATTTTATGGGACCCTGATTACTTTTTCAAGGTATTACAAAATAAGTTATAGTTTTTGAGTTGTTTTTTTGAACAAATAATTATTTTTCATATAAATTAAATTAAAAATATTAAGAAAATTATTTTCATAAAATGGAGTTTATTTTTTAATTGAGAGCATCGATATTAGGTTAGGGTGAATTTATGAGATTTTTATAAAATTTTTTGTTTTTCAGTGAATAGTGAAAATACAGTTTTGAGTTTTGGGTGTTTAATGACATCATTAATGATCTAATAATGATGTAATCATTCTGTTAGACCTGTGAATAGTAATATACTCTATGAGGTGTCAAAATTGGTCAATACTAGGGTCAAATACCATGGGTAATCCCATGGTTTTTCAAATACCACTGATGAGGTGTCCCTTGGAAATTAATCAAATATTCCCTCACTTTTCCTATAAATAACAAGAAATTCCCTCATTCATTTCATTCCAAAATCCACCTCAAAAAAATTATATACTTTTTACTACCCAAGGATTCCTCCCAAGGTGCCCTCAATCCCCCCATGGTCCCAACCTTCAAGCTTTCGAAGTTACTCTTCAAGGTAAGGGAACCTTCCACCCTCCTCTTTTAGTAATGATTTCCTTTAAGTTGTGTCTTCTAGTTTCCATCTTCTTATGTGGGGGTATTTTATTATATATTCTTATGACTATCCATTTCATTTCCAAATTATGAGAGAATATTTATTCTCTCATTAATTTATTTTCTGAATTTTTAATTGACGTCGTTTGGCTTCCGAATTTTCGTAAAAGAAATCACATTTTCTCTTTTCTTTCAAGTTTCCTTTTCATGTGGTGTGTCATTCCACACCATGATCCTGTTCTTTTTATTATGTACCTATACTATAAATGATTCATTTATTTATGGGATACCCTTTTCCCTCTCTTTTTATTGTTTTCTAAAACCATGTTATATAGTCGTTATGCTGCAGAAATTTTTTCTTAAAACATATCTCTCTTTTTCTCAAGAAATTATATTGTTTTATTTATCTGAATAACCAAATATATTTTCATTTCTAGAGGTATTAATAAATAAATAAAATTTATCTTTTTAATTCTGTAATTGGCATACATATAACCCTCACTCCCTTTACATTGGTTATAAATGACATAACAATCATGTTTTTTAAGAACTTTTAAAACGTCACAATTTTGAAATGAAACCCATTTCTTTTATTCTCTATGGGTTATTTATGAAATGTTTGAATTTGATCTATGTAGATCACATTAAAATATATACATATCAAGGGTGTTCCCTGATAGAACTCCAATGCATTGGGTAAAGAATTTAATCTCTAGAGATGACAAGTTTCACGATACCTTGGTGAATAACCTTGGCCTTTTTTATGACACCTTGGGGATGAACCTTGGTGATATGTTCATGAATGTCTAAATTAAATGTTGTATACACATATTCATGTTACGGTTCAATTTATTTTTATTATGAGATGCCTCTAATTCCATTTCTCATGTCTTTATGTTTTTCATCAAGTTCGTATTGACATCACAAGTAAATTGATTCCCTTGCTTTCATTACTAGGCTTTCTGCTCACCCTTTCCTTTGATGTATGTCTCCAGGTTATGAGATGGAGTAGTTGTAAATAGGATGAACTTTTACAGAGGGTTTTCAAGGGTATTTAAAAGAGTGTTTTATGTTTTTATGTATTTTTTCCTTATTTATAAGACACTTGACTTTTAAGGTCCTCTATTTGTAAAATGTAATTAAAAGTTATGTTAAAAATGTGGGATTCCATAGTTGGTATCAAAGGAAAGTTTAGTTATTTATGAAAATTAGTCTATGAAAACATTAGGAAGAACCCTACAGAAAAGTTTAAATCTAGGAATACTTCCTGGTATTTTGGTGCGTATTGAGTAAGTGGTTCATCAAGAAAATACATCCCTATCTAGATACGAGCAGGTAGAGGTGGCTTTGGAATAGATGTAACTAGGAGTGAAAAGTCTTAAAAGGAGTTTCGAGCTTGACCCGGGGTATCCTGGTACACGACAATGGACTTTTCTACACTCTTGGTTATGACACTCTCGGGGTATATGTTTGGTTAATCATAATCTTTTTATGAATCGTTATAAAGGAGTTATATAGAAATTTAATTGTTTAAAGCATGATGTTTTAAGACATAAAATCCTTTATAGTTAAAAATTCATAAATGAAATAATATTCTCACTAAGGTTTTATTCTTTTAGAAAATGGTGGCCAATAGGAGGAATCGTGCAAATGGTGACTGCAATGGACCATGCGCTGACAGCCCTCCAATGGAAGACTAAATGGAAACTTTCAAGCGAATGATGAACCAACTAACTCAAGTTATGTGAAATAACTTGAATCAAGATGAGATACCAATCTCACCATGAAGGGAAAAACTTTCTGTTGAATCCTTTATGTGTCAAAGACCACCAACCTTCAGTGGATCTACCGACCCATTGATTACTGAAGAGTGGATCATCTCTATCGAGAAGATCTTTTCTATTCTCCACTATTCTGAACAAGAAAAGGTTACCTTGGCTATTTATCTTTTAGAGGGAGAAGTTTTTCAGTGGTGGGAACTGATTAAAAACAAAAGGCCAAGAGTGGAAGTTTAAGCTATGTAGTGGAAAGAGTTTAAAGGGATATTCTTCAACAAGTATTTCTCTCGATCTATGGGATCAAAAATGGAGAAGGAGTTTCTCAAGATAAAGTAGAAGTAGAATGAATCTGTGGGAAGCTACGAGATGAAATTCATAAGGCTTTCACATTACAAATCAAGATTTTTCAAGGATCCAAATGATAATTTTGATAGATTACTCAGTGGACTGAGACCTAATCTATATAATAATCTAGCCAACCGAGATTATTATAGCTATGAGGAGATCGTGCGAAGTGCAATGAAAGTGGAACTAGAGTTTGGTGTGACACAATGGTCTCATAAATCAAATGCTAAGAAAATATCGATGGAGAAAATATTAGAGAGGATCTTCGATCAGGGAAGATGAGGCAAGCATCTAAAACATCCCACGTGTAATAAATGTGGGAAGAAGCATTTGGGGAACTGCCTTCTTGGGAGAGGGATGTGCTACAAGTGTGGTAGAGATGGACACATTGCGCAGAATTTTCGTAGTGAGGTGAAGCCACAACTGCCCAACACTAAAGACAATGGGGAATATGGTGCATGCCCTACCTGATGTCCAATTATAGAAGTGTGGACATCCTGGGAACTTTTCCAATCAGTGTCCAAATCCAAGGGCAGTGGAGGGGAATCACCATTAGCCTTAACAACGGCCAAGGGAACAAGGGTGGACTTTTTCAATCACTACGACTGAAGTTGAAGCACCAAATGATGTGGTGGCAGCTACTCTTGTTTTTTTCTAAAAGATTTCAAGTACTTTGTTTGATTCTAGTTCTATACATTCCTTTATTTACTTCATGTTTTCAAAGAATTTAGAATCAACCCCTGATTTTCTAAAAGTAGAGTTATCAGTAAAGACTTCTGATGGGATTATCCAAGAATCGTCAGTGTTTAGAAACTCTAGTATTTTATTTAGGTAGAAAAATCTATTTAAAGACCGGGAAATGTCAAGGAAATATTTTTTCTTAAATAATTCGTAATTTTATGAGTCTGTGGCTTCTGACGGTACTTGATTCTAAGGCCCGGTGTGCCCGGAATAAATTTCTGAAGTTTAGCTCGGGTACATTTAGTAAACGAATGAGCGGATTTTTCTATCTTTTGAACCGGTTCTCGGAATTGAAATCCGAGGGCACCAATGAACTCGTAGTGCTGATAATTTCCTAAGGGGACCTTTACCGCAGTTTCGTTTTAAGCGGGTTGAGAATAAATTTTGGGGGAATTAGTTTAAAATAAATAAAATTGGTGTAGCACAATTTTATTTTATGTTTGGTGGTTATTTCCTCCCAAGGGGAGTTAGAGGTGGGGCCCACACCCACATAACCTCCCATGAGAGGATATTTGTGGGGTGGGGCCCACACGTGATCTAAACCCTTGAACTTCCCATAACTCTCATAAACCCCCATTAAACTCCCTTGTTAAATGTTGACAACTCTCCCATATTTGTGAGATCTCCTCACCTTCTCCTCTCCCATTAATTCATGCCAACGTGCTAATTAATAAATTGAATCCTCCAATTTATTAATTAAGTGTTCGAATGTTTGAATTTTAAATGGCTTGTGTTAATAAAATAATATGAGTAGCTTATTTTTTTGGGGGGGGGATTTCATTATGTTAAGGGAGAGAGCTATTGAGAGAATAGATTTCTTCTCCGATGAAGAATGGTTACTTCTTCAATGAAGAATGCCAGTTCCACAACGAACGATGATTCACCTTCATTTTTCTCTTCTCCATGACAAGTGAGGAGAAGCGGCTTCCTCCTTGAACGCACTCCAATGTCGTCTATGAATCCTCACCCCACGACGCCATCTTCCGCGACGCCCGATGTACGACATCAATTATCGAGGTAGGGAATTAAGTTCAATTTTAATAGATTAAAATTATGCCCCTTCTTTCGTTGAAAATCTTTGTTTGTCTGACCTATTGCTATCTCTTAACACGGAGGGTGCGGGCCGAACGAAGATGGCCCGGCGACCCTCTGTTTGATCTTGTTTATTTTTGGAATCGGCGACCGGAGGCGGAACGCAGAAGAGGCCGGTAGCGCAAGGGCCGTCGTCGCACACAGAATGAAAGCTGCAACCAAACGGCCATGGCGGAGGAAGAACGGAGCCGTCGCGCCGTTCTGGGAACGCGGCAGAGGAAGCTGGCAGCGCCGCGCCGGCTGTGCAGAAGGAACCACGGCCTGCTTTGCAGGCTGCTTTGATGGAAGGACCGGTCGGCCCATCGGCCGGCCGGGTGGAGAAAAGCCGTGGCGCGAGGAGGGCACCGCACTAAATGAGCCGCGGCCCGATCGTGCGGGCCGCTTGCGCTAGAAGGCCGGCCGGCTCCAGCCAGCCGGTTAGGGAGGGCGGCGCCGCCGGTTCGGAGAGCCGGGGGGGCTCGGACCGCTCGGCCTTCGGGCCACGCCCAGCCGGGCCGCACCACTTTGGGTCGGGTCGTGCCCTCTTCGGGCCGGGCCGCACCCCTCAGGCCGGGCCGCACGAATCTTCGAGCCAGTCCAACACCCCTACAGGGTCAGACCCTCCAAAACTGGGTGACCCGACCCGCCAGCCGACTTGGCTTAATGGGTCGGGCCCGTTATTCACTTAAACGTGAATAACATAAAGACCGTGTGTCCGATCGACGCGTCGTCTATGGCACTGGGATCCTTTCAACAAGGTGGTACTTTTTCGATAATCTAAGTGAGTTTTGGGCATCTTTGGAAATCGTCTGGGTTGGGAATGAGTATATTTCCAACCGGGCCCCTGGAACGAAAAAACCAATATCTCTAAGATCGGGCGTCCGATTGACGCGTCGTCTGTCGCGTTGAGTTCTTTTTGACGAGACGGAACTTCGGGATACATTAAATTTGGACTTTGTGATAGTTGATGTATCGACCCCCTTTACTCGAGGAGTGGACCCTCCTGGAATCAAGCACGTTGTGTGCGGGAACCCTAGAGCTGGTTGCGACTGCGACGACTTCCATGCTGGGATCCTCCGTGGGTTCGATGACGATGACGACTGTACTTGGATCCTACGTGGGTTCGGCAGTGAGGATGACTTAACTTGGATCCTCTGTGGGTTCGGCAATGATGAAGACTGTACTTGGATCCTACCTGGGTTCGGCAGCGAGGGTTACTGTACTTGGATCCTACGTGGGTTCGGCAACGACGACTTCTGTACTTGGATCCTACGTGGGTTCGGCAGAGGAGATGATTCAGAGGCTACATCTAATCATCTCCACCCCTCTTTGTGAGTAGTATACCTGTGTGAGCTGAGTCTTGTCTTTCAGTCATTACCATTGATGTGATTTACTTCTCTCCTGTGTGGACCGGATTGTGCTTGGGCTTGGAAGTTGGAGCCGAAATGAGATTGATGACTTAGGTATATGTATGTACATATACCTTAGTAGAGTTGGTTGATACTATATATTTTTATCTTTCCTTTTTGGTTTATCCTTCGTGGATTCTGGGAGACCTTCGGGGGTCTCAGGGTCCCTACTGAGTATCGTTATACTCACTCATACACGGGAAATTCCCGCAATATGTTGTGTTGGTTACAGACGACGGACATCATTGATCATGGTTAAGGCTTGTGGAGATGGACGGTATCCAGAGGTGGACCACCTGGCGGGACGTACACGGAGTGCACAGACGGACTTTAGGTACCGACGAGACTATCTATACCCACCCTTCAGGTGGTATTCCCAGAGGATGACTCAGTGGTTGCCGCTTTAATTTACTGCTGTTGTACTTTCTTTCTCTGTTGTACTATACTTTCAGTTGGGTTTGTATACTGGACCATTTAATTTCCAGCACTTACTTTTGTAATCAGTTTTACTTAGTGCTTACTTCACTTGCGTACTCTGTTGTGTTTGTTTACTTTTATAAATGAAATACCTTCCTTTTTATCGGGATTTATGTCTTTGGTGCTAGTCGCCATCCCCTGGCCTATGGAAGGCGGGCTTGAGGTAGTCACGACATGATCCCTGAGGATGGGTCATGAAAAATTGGTTTCAAAGGAGTCAGTTCTACCACAGAACATAGGACTCTGATAATTTATTCTCTGTGAAGCAATAGTGTTAAGAGTATTGAGTGTGGTTTTCAGTCCAGGGAGTCCAGTGTTGGTGCGGCGGCCGACATATCCGTACACCAGGACCCTGAATTCTGATTTCTGACTCAGTGCTCGAAAACACTGATTGCATGTGTGTTTCAAAAGTTTTCTTTGTGATTACTTTTTGTCAGCTCACCAGGTATACTGTTTGACCATGGTGCACCTGTTTCTTTTTAAGATGGCCCCACGAAGGCAGCCCGCTAGGGTTTTGAGCTACGTGCGAGATGGCAGCCCATCGAGCGACGATGCCTTGGTGTAGGGCCCCATTACAGCGGAGGCACCAACAGTACCACTACCCGCCGAGCCACCGATGCTACTAGCCCCATCATCAGAGAGTGCATGTCGCCTGAGTGTGTTTCATGAGTTTCAGCGACAGAGGCCACCCAGGTTGCAAAGAGATACGGACCCTAAGGCAGCCGAGGATTGGCTGAAGGCTATCGTCATAGTCTTCAGATTGGTAGGGACACCAGTGGACCTTATGGTGATCCTTGTCGCGAGTCTCCTGCGCGTATCAGCACGTAGATGGTGGATCATGTTTCTCCAGGTGCAAAAAGAGGCATCAGTACTTTGGATGGACTTCGAGATCCTCTTCCACTCGGAGTTTGTTCCAGCCACCCTCCGTGAGGTGCGCATCTAGGAGTTACTACATTTGCGGCAGGGCAGCATGACAGTAGCCCAATACTCGGCGAGATTTACCGACCTCTCACGCTACTCCACGGACATGGTACGAGACCCATTCTTTCAGTCCCAGACCTTTGTTTAGGGACTGAGGCATGAGATCAGGTCTTTGATGATCTCCCTCAGCATTCTGATGCAGGCAGCAGTACTGGAGTGAGCCCTTCTTGTAGAGAATTTTCTTGCTGAGCCAACGTCAGCAGTGAGACCCACCGCAGGGTGACACGTAGTGGAGTCTTCTACAGCTAGTAGTAGATAGATGTCGTAGAGGTCCAAGCAGACCAGTCCATCAGGTGGGCGACCTCAGGATTCTGGTTCCGATGTGTGGGGCACACGAAGCAGAGCCAGCCATACGAGGGGTAGGCAGTGCTATGCATGCGGCGGGCAGGGCCACATGGCTCGTGAATACCCGACTTGCCATACAGATAAGAAACAGACAGTGGAGGGACCTCTCAGGCAGAGGCAGAGGTTTGACCATGGTAGTCCACAGGGAGAAGTCAGACGAGGTAGAGGAGCTGGCCGAGCAGCGGGTGGTGGAAGACGCTTCGAGGCTCTACCACCACCACCACCAGGAGGACCACCCGAACCACAGGGAGCTGGTAGACAAGGGTAGGCTCAGCTCCCGGCAGTCGAGCCCTACGACCACGGCGCACCTGAGATGGTTCGAGGTACTATCTATTTCTACTCCACCCTTGCTACAGTTCCTGTAGATACAGGAGTGAGTAATTATTTTATTGCCGATGCCCTTATTCGGATCTTGGAGATTCCAGCAGAGTCATTGGCTTGATCCTTATGGCTAGAGACTCCAATGGGAGAAGACTCAACGATTATGCACTGGTACCAGTAGTGTGAGCTTACTCTAGGAGGCAATAGCTTTGGCTGGGATCTTCTTGTTGCAGTGTCGAGGCCTTATGACGTCATCTTGGGTATGGACTGGTGGTCTACAATCCATGATCAGATTGACTACATTAGGTGCAAAGTGTGGTGTGTCCACAGAAATGGGATCAGGTTCACCTTCACCAGTGAGAAGGGAGCCTTTGCAGCGCAGGATGGACTTACGCAGAGGAGAGGGAAGCCGATTACACATCAGTTGGCTAGTCTCATCCTAGGAGCAGTTGATGTGTGGAGTCTGAGTTTTCTTGCTATGGTGGATCAGTATGCGGATGTTTTCCCTGAAGACATTCCAGGACTACCTCCTCGCAGAAAGGTAGATTTCTACTTTGACCTGTACCCTGGGACATCACCGATATCTACTCCAGCATATCGTATGGCACCCACTGAGCTTCGTGAGCTGTGGTTACATCTGGAGGACTTGTAGGGAAAGGGGTTCATCCGACCCAGTGTTTCACCCTGGGCTTCTCTAATTTTATTCACCAAGAAGGCGGATGTGAGATTATGACTATGTGTCGACTACCGTCACCTGAATCAGGTGACCATGAAGAATAAGTATCCACTCCTGAGGATTGACGACCTCTTGATCAGCTCAAGGGATCATGATGGTTCTCGAAGATAGACCTCAGTTCAGGATATCATTAGCTTAGATTTCGAAATTAGGATGTGAATAAGATGGCCTTCAGGTGTTGGTATGGCCACTATGAGTTCTTGGTTAATCCCTTCGGCGTAACCAATGCACCAGCAGTGTTCATGAGTCTCATGAACATGATCTTCCAGTTGTACCTCGATCGTTTTGTCGTAGTCTTCATCAACGACATTCTGATTTACTCGACTACTATGGAGGAGCACGCCTACCACTTGCGGTTTTTACTGGACACACTCCGAGAGAACCAGATTTATGGTAAGCTCTCGAAGTGATAGTTCTGGATTCGAGAGGTTCACTTCTTGGGGCACGTCATTTCAGAGGCGGGAGTTGAGGTGGATCATGTGAAGATCGAGGCAGTACTTGATTGGGAGCCACCCAGGAGCGTGACAGAGGTGCAGAGTTTCCTAGGTCTGGCTGGGTACTATCAGATATTTGTGCCAGACTTTTCCAGAGTTGCAGCACCACTTTCAGCTTTGAAGAAGAAAGGGAAACCCTTCGCGTGGTCAGATAGATACCAGCAGAGCTTCCAGGAGCTGAGACAGAGATAGACCAGTGTGCCAATCTTAAGGCTACCAGAGGAGGGTGTTGGGTACGTGGTTTACTGCGACGCATTAGGGATGAGACTCGGGTGTTTCCTGATGCAGGAGTGGGCCGTGATTTCCTATAGTTCACGGTAGTTAAGGAAACATGAGAAAAACTACGCTACCCATGACCTGGAGTTAGCAGCAGTGGTTTTTACCTTGAAGATGTGGCGGCACTATCTGATGGGCGAGCGCTTTACAGTCTATTCTGACCACCAGAGTCTCAGGTACATTTTCTAGCATAAGGACATGAACCTGAGACAGCGGCTATGTCTTGAGTTCCTCCAGGACTATGACTTTGATATAGTCTATACTCCTAGGAAGGGGAATGTAGTAGCTGATGCTCTCAGCAGGAGATCAGGCATTCAACTACTTGGAGAGGTGACGAAGCAGTTAACCACTTTGCAGATATCCTTCGTGGATAGAGATGGGTCAGCTTTTCTAGAGTCCCTCTCGGTTACTCCTCCACTACTTCAACGGGTCAGAGAGGCACAACATGGGGATGTTGACTGTGAGACACAACGTTCTCAGATTTCCACAGGGTAGGCGCCTGATGGATTTTATGAAGGATAAGAACATGTCATCCTCTTCAGGGGGTGTACCATGGTACCAGTTGCACTGCAGGTGGAAGTGCTGAGGGAGTTTCACACTTCCCCTCTAGCGGTACATCCTAGAGTGGCGAAGATGTACCAAGACCTCAGATGATAGCACTGGTGGTCGGGTATGAAGAAGGCTATAGTAGAGTTAGTTTCACGATGCCTCACTTTCCAGCAAGTGAAGGCAGATCACTAGGTACCATCAGGCTTGGTACAACCCTTAGAGGTTCCGGAGTGGAAATGGGAGGGATATCCAAGGATTTCATGATGAGGCTTCCATGTACTTCCAGAAGACACGACTCCATCTGGGTGATCACAAACAGACTCACCAAGTCAGCCCACTTCCTTCCGATCAGAGAGCAGGGCTCAGTAAAGAGCTTGGGATGCCTCTACGTTCAGGAGATCATACGACTTCATGGTGTTCCATTGTCTATTGTCTCCGATCGAGATGCTCATTTTACTTCTCGTCTTTGGAAGGGGTTGTAGGAGGAATTTGGGACGCAGTTACGCCTGAGAACCACCTTTCATCCTCAGAAGGATGGCCAGATGGAGAGGACCATTCAGACTCTCTAGGGCACGCGCTGTGCATGTGTCCTTGACTTTGGTCGTAGCTGGGAGGATCACCTAACCTTGTTGGAGTTTGCATACAACAACAGCTACCACTCCACCATCGGGATGGAACCATGCGATGCACTATACAACCAAACTTGTAGATCACCTTTGTGCTGGACTGACCCTGGGGAGTCAGCACGTGTAGGACCAGAGATGGTTCAGGCTATGACAGAGAAGGTGCAGATCATCCTGGAGTGGATGAGGACTACACAGAGCAGACATAAGTCCTATTCTGATAGGAGACAGAGACCACTGGAGTTTGAGGATGGAGACCACGTTTTCTTACGGGTCTTACCTCAATGTGGATTACAGAGATTTGGCTGGGGCGGCAAGTTATCTCTGCACTTCATCGGGCCTTTCCAGGTCCTCAGAAGAGTAGCCGAGGTGGCTTACCGCCTGTCCCTTCCACCTCAGTTGCACCGGGTGCATGATGTCTTCCACGTATCTCAGCTGAGGAGATACGTGCACGACCCAACCCACATCATCGATCACGGGGAGTTGTACATCGATGACGGGGATACATTCATGGAGGTCCCAGTGGAGATCGAGGATCGACAGGAGAGGGTCCAACATGGAAGGTCGATTCCTCCAGTGTGCATTCTTTGGCATCACGGGAACCTCCAGGAAAGCACATGGGAGTGGGAGGCTAAGATGCATGCTCAGTACCCTCATTTGTTTCCCTAGTTTATATTGTAGCTTTACGGGGGCGTAAATCCCTGAGGTGGGAGTAATGTAAAGACCCGGAATTTTCAAGGATTTTTTTTCTTAAATACTTTGTAATTTTACGAGTCTGTGGCTTCTGACGACACTTGATTCCGAGGTCTGCTGTGCCTAGAATCAATTTCTGAAGTTTAGCTCGAGTACGTTCAGTAAATGAATGAGCAAGTTTTTTCTATCATTTCAACCGGTGCTCGGAATTGAAATCTGAGGGAACCAATGAACTCGTAGCGCCGATAATTGCCTAAGGGGACCTTTACCGCAGTTGAATTTTAAGTGGGTTGAGAATTAATTTTTTGGGGAATTAGTTTAAAATAAATAAAATTGGTGTAGCACAATTTTATTTTATGGTTGGTGGTTATTTCCTCCCTAGGAGAGTTAGATGTGGGTCCCACACCCACATAGCCTCCCATGAGAGGATATTTGTTTGGTGGGGGCCACACATGACCTAAACCCTTGAACTTCTCATAACTCTCATAAACCCCCATTAAACTCCCTTGTTTAATGTTGACAACTCTCCCATATTTATGAGATCTCCTCACCTTCTCCTTTACCATTAATTCATGGCAACACCTTAATTAATAAATTGAATCCTCCAATTTACTAATTAAGTGTTCGAATATTTGAATTTTAAATGGCTTGTGTTAATAAAATAATAGGAGTATCTTATTATTTTATTTGGGGGGGGGGCTTTCGTTGTGTTAAGGGAGAGACCTCTTGAGAGAATAGTTTTCTTCTCCGATGAAGAATGGAGACTTCTTCAACGAAGAACACCGGTTCCACGCAGAACAAAGATCCACCTTCCTTTCTCATCTCCGCGACAAGTGAGGAGACGCCGCTTCCTCCTCATACGCACTCTGATGTCCTCTATGAATCCTCACCCCGCGACGCCGTCTTCCGCGACGCCTAACGTACGACACCAATTATCGAGGTAGCGAATTAAGTTCAATTTTAATGGATTAAAATTTTGTCCCGTTTGTCGTTGAACATGTTTGTTTGTCTGACCTATTGCTATTGCTTAACGCGAAGGGTGTGGGCCAAACGAAGACTGCCTGACGACTCTCCATTTGATCTTGTTTATTTTTGGAATCGGCGACCGGAGGCGGAACGCGGAAGAGGCCGACGACACAAGAGCCACCGTCGCACACGCAAATAAATCCGCGGCCAAGCGGCCACAACGGAGGAAGCTTGGCGCTTTCGCGTCGTGCTGGTAATGCGGCGGAGGAAGCTGTCACCGTTGCGCCGGCTGTGCGTAAAGAACCGCAGCCCGCTTCAGCGGAAGGACCGGTCGGCCGGGCAGAACAAAGTCGCGGTGCCAGGAGGGAACTGCGCCGGATGATCCACGGGCCGCTTGCGCCAGAAGGCCAGCCAGTTAGGGAGGGAGGCACCGCTTGGCACTGCTGGTTTGGACAGCCGGGGGCGGGGTAAGGTGGGGGCACCCCCCCCCCTCGGACTGCTCAGCCATTGGGTCGTGCCCAGCTGGGCCGCGCCACGCCGCGACACTTTGGGCCAGACCGCGCCCTCTTTGGGTCGGGCCTCACCCCTCAGGCCAGGTCGTGAAAATCTTTGGGCCGATCCGACACCCCTACCGAGTCAGACCCACCAAAAATGGGTGACCCGACCCGCCATCCCACTGGGCTTAATGGGCCGGGCCCGTTATTTACTTAAACATGAATAACTTAAAGACCACGCATCCGATCAAAACGCCATCTACGGCACTGGGATCCTTTCGACGAGGCGGTCCTTTTGCGATACTATAAGTGAGTTTTGGGCATCTTTGGAAATCGGCTGGGTTTGGAATTAGTATATTTCCTACCTGGCCCCTGGAACGAAAATCCAATATCTCTCAGACCGGGCATCTGATTGACGTGTTGTCTATCGCATTGAGTTCCTTTTGATGAGACAAAACTTTGGGATACATCAACTATGGAATTCATGACAATTTATGTATCTACCCCCTTTACTCGAGGAGAGGACCCTCCCGGAATCGAGCACGCTGTGTGTGGGAACCCTAAAGCTGGTTGCGACTACGACGACTTCTGTGCTGGGATCCTCCATGGGTTCGACGACAATGAAGACTGTAATTGGATCCTATATGGGTTCGGCAGTGAGGAGGACTGTACTTGGATCCTCCATGGGTTTGGTAGCGATGACGACTATACTTGTATCCTACGTGGGTTCGGCAGTGATGGTTACTGTACTTTGATTATACGTGGGTTCGGCAACGACGACTTTTATACTTGGATCCTACGTGGGTTCGCAAGAGGAGATGATTAAAAGGCTACATCTAATCATATCCACCCCTCTTCATGAGTAGTATACTTGTGTGAGCTGAGTCTTGTCTTTCAATCATTATCATTGATGTGATTGACTTCTTTCTTATGTGGACCAGATTGTGCTTGGGCTCGGAAGTTAGAGTCGAACTAAGATTGATGACTTAGGTATATGTATAAGCATATACCTAAGTAGAGTTGGTTGATACTATGTGTTTGTATCTTTCCTTTTTGGTTTATCCTTCGTGAATTTTGGGAGACTTTTGGGGGTCTCGGGGTCCCTACTAAGTATCGTTATACTCACCCCTACACAAGCAATGCCTGCACTACGTTGTGTTGGTTACAGATGACGGATATCACTGATCGTGGTTGAGGCTTCTAGAGCTGGACGGTATCTGGAGGTGGACCACCTGGTGGGACGTACATGGAGCGGATGGACAAACCTAAGGTACCGAAGAGACTATCTTTACCCACCCTTCAGGTGGGATTCCTGGAAGATGACTCAGTGGTTGCCTCTTTACTTTATTGTTGTTGTACTTTCTTTCCCAGTTGTATTGTACTTTAAGTTGGGTTTGTATACTGGCCCATTTACTTTCCAGCACTTACTTTTGTACTCAGTTTTACTTAGTTCTTACTTCACTTGCGTACTATGTTGTGTTTGTTTACTTTTATAAAGGAAATTTCTTCTCTTTTTACCAGGATTTACGCCTTTGGTGCTAGTCACCAGGCCCTGGACTATGGAAGAAGGGCTTGGGGTAGTCAAGGAACGGGCCCTGAGGACGGGTCATGACAAACTTATCACAAATCTAGTAGTCATTCCCATGCTAGAATTCAACATTATACTAGGTATGGACTGGCTCTCAAAGTATAATTCTAAGATCAAATGTAGAAGCAAGGAAATCTCAGTAGTCTTGAATGGAAAACCTATTGTTATCTTCTAAGGAGAGATATGTAAACATGATATTTGTCTAGAAGAACCTCATATATCCTTCTTTATAGAGTTTATCAGTGAAGAAGAAGAAGGAAATGAGAGTTTGAGGATATAAAATCCCCCCATCATCCAGTAATACATTGACGTATTTCCTGAGGAGTTACTCAGACATCCCCCAGAAATAGAGGTAAAGTTCTCCACTGAAATCATACCCGGATCCCATTAAATATCAAAGACCCCATATAGGATGGAAAATGTGGAGCTGGAGGAGTTAAATAAACAAATCCAAAATATTTTGGAGAAGGGTTTTATCCGAATGAGTGTGTCTCCTTGGGGAGCACCCATTCTCTTTGTAAAGAAGAAGGATGGATCGATGCGGCTATGCATTGATTATAGAGAACTGAATGGGATCACATTGAATAAAAAATACTATCTTCTAAGAATTGATGACTTATTTGACCAACTTCGTGGGAATCAATTCTTCCCTAAGATTGATATTCGATATGGTTATCATCAATTGAGTGTGAAGAAAGAAGATATTCTGAAAACTACCTTCCGATCAAGATATGGGCATTATGAGTTTGTTGTTATTCCCTTCAGACTGACTAATGAACCTACAATTTTTATGTATTTTATGAATAGAGTCTTTATATAGTACCTTGATAACTTTTTTCTAGTTTTTATTGATGATATTCATATATATTCCAAAAGTCATGAGGAGCATAAAGATCATCTAAGGGTTATTTTGCAAACTCTATGGAAGGAGAGGATTTTGAGAAGTTCAGGAAATGTGAATTATATTTAGAGAAAGTTTCTTTCATGGGGAACATTGTTACCAATGAAGGAATCACAGTTGAACCTGCAAAGAAAAAGGTTGTATAGAAGTGGCCTCAGCCTACAACAATAACTAAGATTTTTAGTTTCCTGGGATTAGCAGGATATTATAGGAGGTTTGTGAAAAACTTTTCACGAATTTCTAATCCATTAACCAAGTTAACTCAAAAAGGGTTCAAGTTCATCTGGGCAAAGGAGTGTGAGGAAAGTTTCCAAGAGCTGAAGAAGAGATTGGTTACTACACCTGTGTTAACTCTACCCTCAAGTGGAAAAGGATTCATTTTTTTAGTGATGAATCTTTGAAATGGCATGGGTGCATCCTCATGAAAAATGACAAATTCATTGCTTATGCATCTCAACAGTTGAAGACCCATGAGTAGAACTATCCTACGCATGATCTGGAGCTAGCTGGGGTCGTTTTTTGCTCTGAAGATAAGGAGGCACTATCTTTATGGGAATAAATGTGATATATACACAAACCATCAAAGTTTGAAGTATATTTTCAAAAAAAAGGAATTGAAAATGAGAAAGAGGATATGTTTGGAACTTCTCAAAGACTATGATTTTTCAATTACTTATCATCTTAGAATAGAAAACAAATTTGCTAATGCATTAAGCAGGAAAGACCTAGTTGTTCTATAACAACCCTGTTCTTTATTACACCCTTAAACCTGATTTACTACATAAAACATTCACTTGATACAACATAGAAGATCCAGAGGTCTAGTTTATTTTGGGCTTAGGATCATTACATAACAACTTAAAACATGAAACATCATTATTGAAAACTTCCTTTACATGACCACTATATCCCCTCATACATAGCATTGCATGGGATAACCTGAGGACATGCATAAGAAAAGGGTGAGCTATAAAGCCCAGTAAGGGAATAAAAATGGAATTACAAGAGGAATACAATACATGTTAGAAAATAGGCATAACAATGGACACAAGAGAAACATGAACATAAAGGCATGATAAAGCATGATAATCATAACATGAAAATGTGGAAACAACACTTTACATGGAATTAGCATGAGCCAAGGCTCATTGCAAATGGGGAATGAGAAACCCTCATTTCACATGAATCATGAGTAAAACCTCATTTCACTTGAATTAGCATGAGTCAACACCCATTGCACATGATGTATCATGATACTATACTTTACCCAATGCATCGGAGCGCTATCAGGGCGCACCCTTCACAAACATTTCATTTAATGCATAAGTGTGCCACATGGATCATAAAACATGGATTAATCATCATTTATTCCATGATAAAGGAATGTGGAATTAATACTTGAATCTCTATAATCAATAAGTAAATGTTCATAAAGGTGAATACCCTTGATAGAGAAACGTGTATGGTATTCACTACACAATGACTTTGGCTTGGAAAAACGTGGTGCAATTTCGGAAACATAACAGTGTGACATAAGAATTCATAAAAAAGGTTAATGAGAGATTAAGGGGTGTCTAATCATATGTACATGAATTGGGAAGTAATGGGGTCATACAGATACATTTCCCAACAATTGTAATGGAATTTAGATTCATGATACAAAATAATTACTTGAATGTAAATAATGAGAGAGAAATTCCTTACGGAATTTCGGCATGGTAACAGGTGTAAATAGAAGGCATTAATGAGAGAGAAATGGGTATCTCATCATTAAATAATAAATAGGGAAGTATGGGTAATGTTATAAATCATACACCTACATTTATTATTGAAAATAAAATGGCCTAACAATATAAGGAAACTTGGACATAAATAAGGAAAGTGAGAATCCCTTACTTGGAAGTTTGATCCCAAAGGATTGGGAGAGGCTTGAAAGAGGCTTCTTGGGAGATTGAGGCACCTTGGGAGGATTCTAGAGAGATAAAGTTAGGGTTGGTCGAACTCCAAAGGCTTTGAGTGAAGAGGAAGTGTATGCTTGGGTGGGTTTATATAGGAAAGGAGATGGAAATCTTTATTATTTAGGTTTGGGACACCTCACATTAAACTAATAAAAACCACAAACAAGAACATGGTTTTTTCCAAAGGGGATTTGAAAACAATATTTTATAAGGCCAATGGCCGATCTTCTTAAAATAATAGGGTTCATTATGTGGAGGTGAGTCACACTCTCAAGGAAAATAATTTAAAAAGACAAAATGTTTTATAAGTCTTGGAGGGTCCACTAAAGCTTTGTAAAATAAATTAAACAAATCTAAAATAACATTATTTTCATTATAAAACATATATTGTCTGAACATAACGTTTATAGTATTTTATTACATCACTATTGGGTCATTTTGATGTCATAAAATATATTATATATTTAAATGGTATTTAATTTTTACCCAAAAATTCGACTATCTCAGAAAATTATGAAAAATTCACCATTGGATAATTTTGATGTCCTGATTCCAAAAATAATATTCATTTTATCAAAATAATTTTCTAAATATGTTAATTTTTACTTTTAAAATAAAAAATGACATTTATCGAAAATTCATGGGTTTTGAAAAAAACAGCATTCAAACGTTAATAAAAATTACAATTGCATTCATAAAATTATATGATAATTTATATTTAATAAAAATTAATTTAATAATAATAATAATGATAATTTATTAAAATATTATTGAATTCAAAAATCCATTAATTCATAAAAATAGATTTCTTAGTTGAATATTAACTAAAAATACTATTTGTGCTTTAAAAACTATCTACAAAGTAACAATGAATTCACATTCTTAATACAAAAAAAATGTACATTGTAATAGTGCTAGGGTCTTGTTACATAACCCCTTATAACACCTGCATAAGACCGAAGGGTAAGGTGTGTGATGGTGACCGACTCTTGGGGTGGCTCAGATAACATTGCTCAGGAGGTAATCTCTATTAACTTCCACTTCTCCCGTAGTCAGTTCTGCTCAAGCTTAACGTGTTCAAGATGGGCTTAGGATTGGTCAAGAGTGAAGCCCAATGATTCCACCTCCTTTACAAGCTCTGAGAAATGGGATTTGTACGGGGAAGTCTACTGGATGAGGCCATCACTTCCTTTGTCTGAGAAAATTGGATTTGTTAAAGCCCTATATTTTTACTAATCATGTGATCACTGTTCAACGGCTATATTAGCAAAGATCACAATTCATAATGGTATTTTAAAATCTAGAAACATAAAACCAAATATGTTCACATTATATATAACTATAATAAGACATTAAATTAGATCAAGAGGAATTTCCATTAATGAATGTTTGGGTCATTACAATCTTCCCCCATTAAGAAATTTTTCCCTAAGAATTTCATTTTCACACTATAAAACAAAAGAGGGTAACTCTGCTTCATCACTTACTCTGATTCTTACATCATTTCTTCAAACTTGTGGTTTTTTTCACAATACCTTGATGAGGGGAATTATTTTATTTCGTAGAAATTTTTCTCTACAATCTAATATCTTAACTGGTTTCTCCTCATAATAAAGATCATCCTCTGGTTGTACTACCTCTAAAGGGAGTACATGTGAAGGTTCTGGTATGTACTTCTTTAAGAAAGATACATGAAAGACATCATACAATTTGTCCATGGTAGATAGAAGTGTTAGTCGATAGGCCACAACCTCGACACGATCATGAATATCGAAGGGGATAATGTACATAGGAATTTACTTACCTTTATTTCCAAACCTCATGTCCTTATTCCATGGGGATATGCGTAGAAATACCACGTCTCTAACTTTAAACTCAAGTTCTCGTCAATAGTTATCTGCATAACTCTTCTGTCGACTTTGGGCTTCCTTGATATGCTGCTGAATGGTTTTCACCTTCTCCACCATTTCTTTGACCATTTATAGTCCTTGCAGTGTACGCTCACTGACTTCATCCCAACATTCCAATGTTTTGCACCTATTCCCATATAGGGCTTCATAATATGTCATTCAAATGCTTGAGTGGAAACTATTATTGTAAGAGAATTCAACCAGTGGAAGATGTTGGTCTCACCCTCCTTTGAAGTCCATAGAACATGATCTTAACATTTCTTCTAGTGTCTGAATAGTTCGCTCATATTGGCCATCGGTTTGAGGATGATAGGTTGTACTGAAGTTCAGTTCAGTATCTAGATCATGTTGAAGACTCTTCCAAAACATAGAGGTCAATCTTGGATCTCGATTGGATACAACAGATAGTGGTACTCCATGTAGCCTTACCACTTCCATGGTGTATATCCATGCCAATCGATCCAATGATAAATCCTCCTGAATTTGTGTTTCCTAGGTGAATAGAGAAATTTGAACTATGTGCATCATACAAAAGTTCCTTCTTTAGCTCTGTACTTGATGGAACACATAGTTTTTTCCAAAATATCACAATTCCTTCTTAATTAACATTGAACTCCAAGGATTTCCCTTTTCTGATAGCTTCCACTTTCTTCTGAATTCCCACATCATCCTTTTGAGCATCCTTTAACTTTTATAAAGTTGAGAAATCATTTGTGAAAGGATTGATGATGTTCCCTTCTTTATGATTCCCATGTCCATATTCATCAAGTCTAAGAAGATTGGGTCCTTCTCAATTCTCAACAATGATAGAATTGATGGGTCCTTTCTACTTAGAGCATCTGCCACATTGTTCGCTTTCCCAGGGTGGTAATGGATTGATCAGTCATAGTCTTTGATTAGCTCTAACCATCTTTGTTGGCACATTTTTAACTCTTTCTGTGTGAATATATACTTGAGGACTTTGTGGTCTGTATATATTTCACACTTCTCCTCAAAGAGATAATGCCGCCAATTTTTTAAAGCGGAGATCACCACAGCCAACTCTAAATCATGTGTTGGACAATTCTGCTCATGAACTTTCAATTGCCTTGAAGCATAGGCAATTAATTTTTCATTTTGCATCAACACATAGCCCTGGTCCTTCTTCAAAGCATCACTGAATACCACAAAAAGTTCTCCACTTGTAGGTAAAGTGAGCACATGCACAGTGATAAGCCTCCTTTTTAACTCCTTGAAGATTTTTTCGCATTCATCCCTCCAATAAAACATTACTCCCTATCGAGGTAGCTTGGTAAGAGGGTTAGACAATCATGATAAATTTCTCACAAATCCTCGATAATATCTAGATAACCCCAAGAATTTACGGATATCCATTACCGATGTTGGCCTCAGCCATCCCTCAATTTCATCTGTTTTGGAGGGATCCACAAATATCCCATTGCTCGTGATGATGTGGCCCAAGAATGAGACCTCCTTCAACCAGAACTCACACTTGTTTTACTTTTCATAGAGATTATCCTTCCGCAAGGTCTCTAGTATAGTTCTTAGATGCTCCTCATGTTTCTACTTGGTTTTGGTGTATATCAGAATATCATCTATAAAGACTACCACAAATTTGTTGAGGTAATCCCTAAAGACTCTATTCATCAAGTCCATGAACATTTATGGAGCATTAGTGAGTCCTAAAGGCATTAAGATGAATTCCTAGTGCTCGTATCTTGTATGAAAAGTAGTCTTGGGGATATCTTCCATCTTTACCCATACTTGATAATATCCCAAATGAAAATCCACCTTGGAGAAGTATTGTGCTCCACGTAGCTGATCGAAAAGGTCATTAATTAATGGGAGAGGATACTTGTTCTTTATCGTGATTTTTTAAGCTCACGATAATTGATGTAAAGGTGCATTGACCCATCTTTCTTCTTGATGAAGGGGACTGGTGCACCCCATGGTGAAGCACTTGGGCTTATAAACCCTTTATCCAGATTCTATTGTAGTTGTTTCTTCAGCTCCTCAAGCTCCATAACATCCATTCTATATGGAGTCTTGGATATTGGCAATTCTCCAGGTATAAGATCAATTGATAATTCAACATATCTTCTATGAGGAAGACCATACAATTCCTCAGGAAACACTTCAGTTAATTCCCTCACAATAGGCATGTCTATAAGGGTGGTTGCCTCCTTAGAATCAATCATATGATCCAGATACACATTCTCATAGGGAAGTAATATCCATGCTTGAGATGATGGAGATAAAGAAGATTTATCTTCCTCCTTGCACTTGTATAGAATCGGGGGTCGATTATCCACATAAAGAGTGATTTCCCTCTCATGGAAATTTATATTGGATCCATATAAGGAAAGCCAATGCATTCCAAGAATTTCATCAAATTCCACCAGAGGGAGTATGATGAGGTTCGTGGGGAAATTCAATCCACAGATTATGATAGGGGAGGATTTATATTCATGGGATGAAATGATTTCCCAATTTTCCGTATTCACCGACATATTTACTTCCATGATTTGTGGTGGTGCTAGGAATTTTATACTAAACTTTTGGGATAAAAAATAATTAATAGAACCTAAATCAAAAAGTATGTTCTCTATTCTTGAATGAATAACTATCGTACCTATCACCATTTCATTTTCGGGGTTCACTTTGGCAGTAGTGATGGAAAAATCTCTCTCTTTCTACCTTGGAGGTTGTTGTTTGCCTCTGAAAACCCTTGGCTTAGGGCAATAATTTTCTAGATGTCCTGGTTATTTGCAGTTGTAGCAATGAACAACACGTAGAGGTTTGAATTGAGCGTTCCTCTCCTCTGTTGTAGTCATGGGTTTTTCTTGTTAGCAGTTAACATCTAGGTTCTTTTCTCTTGCACACCTAAAGCATTTCCTCATCCCCTTCAAGCAATTTTCAGGGTGTTTCTTTCCACACCATTGGCAAGTGGGGTGCTGGATCTTCTTAGTACTTTTGGATTTCTCTATCAGACTACCAGCATTGAAGTCCACCATACGCTTCTTATCCCCATGATACCCCTGATATTATTTGATCTCCATTTCGACCTTGAGGGCACATCAGACAATTTTTTCACAGCTTTCGAAGTCACGGATTGCCAATGCTTTCCATAGGCTAGGTTTTAGACCACTAAATAAGTGATTAACCTTTCATTTGGGGGAAACAAAAAAGCCGGGGGAGTATCATGAAATCCTTGTGAATTTTTCCTCGTACGCTCTGATAGATTCTTCGTCTTTTTTCTTGAGGGTAAGGAAGTCCATTTCCATCTTAAGTCAGAGGGTGCACAAAAAATATTTATCAAAAAACATCTTCTGGAAATCCTTCCATTCCAATGCCTTGATCTACTCTTCAGGCTTCGTATTTTTGATCAACGTACACCATTGATCAGCTTCACCCTCCATACGATAAGCATCCAGTAGAACCTTCTCATGTTCAGAACATTGAAGGATGGAGAATATCTTTTCAATGGAGTTGATCCATTGTTCGACGATTGAGGGATCGAATGATCCATTAATATTTAGAGGCCTTTGTCTCATGAAGCTCTCGATAGTGACTTGTTATTTCTTAGGGGGGTGAATGTTCTTCTTGAACCATGTTTTTATTCAAACCATGAGTTAACTGAGAGAGAAGTGTGACAAAGTTCATGATTCCCAATCCCGTCGGATTGGGCATCTCATTCGAACAGTCATCACATTGATCTTCACATCAGTTGTTAGCCTGAGTCCTCCTATTACCGGACATTATATAGAGTAAAAGGAAAGTTAGGGCTAACACATAAAGGGTAATAGAAGTACAAAACTGACGACTTATAAATAACTTTTATTTCCATAACTTACGAATCCATAGTCTTCAATCTATGCTATTCATGATCTACTTTCTAACATATATTTTTAGGGATTTTTTTTAATTCCCTTAATAAGGGCTCATAATAAGCTTGTGAATTTACCAAATCATATCCCCCGGGAGTTTCGTAACCAAGAGTGCAGCAAGGTTCATCTTCGTGCACCAGTTCTTGTTTGATTCTAGCTCAAAGTGGTGTTTTTGGGTTTTACCCCTAGGAAACATCTGTACCAGAGCCTCTTCTACCTACTCGTATCCAGACATGGATGTATTTTCTTGATAAACCACTAAATAAATACTCACCAAAACTTAGGTATGTTTTTATTTTACTTATTCTTGTCTCTAAGTCTTCACTAGGGTTTTCTAATCCTAATCCAAAAAATAACTAAACCTTTCTGATGATACCAACTATAACAACCATGTTCTTTATTACACCCTTAAACCTGATTTATTACATAAAATATTCACTTGATACAAAATGGTAGATCAAGAGGTCTAGTGTCTTTGGGGCTTAGGATCATGACATAACAACTTTTTTTTGAGAAAAGAAGATGATATATTAACCACGAAAGTCAGTAGTTACACATTCTTGCAACCAAGAAGGAAAGTGATCAAGCCAGAGGTGATTCACACCGGATGTTCTGAAAGAATCTAGGTGATGGGCTGCTTTGTTTCCATCCCTTTTAATGAAGAAGATGGAACATGTTGTGAAGCTTTGACTAAGAGCTTGGATGTTCCTGATAATAGGGCCAAAAGAATGGAGACTGTCGTCATTAAGCCCGATAGAGTTGATGATGGTGAGGTAATATGATTCGATGTAAATAGCTTCCCATCCTTAATCTTTTGCGAACATCAGCCCGACAAGGACATCGAAAGCTTCAGCAACAACGGGATCCCATAGAGCGTAGTTTGATTCATGTTTGGCAGCAATGATTTGGCCATGAAAATACTGTGCCACATGTCTAATTCTGACAATTCCTTCAATGGAAAGAGATGCATCAACGTTGATCTTAAGGGTCCCTTCTGGGGGAGGGTACCATCTTGACGCACCTGTGTGAGTTCCAGAGAGCCCTAAATGGTCAGAGTCCCTTTTCCACCCCTCAATCAAGGATGAAGCCCGTTCAATCAAGAACCTGGAGGGCTTTTCAAAGGGATTAAAGATGAAGTTGTTGCTTCGCGCCCAGACGATCCATGCCACGATGCATAATGAAGCAACTTTGTCCACAGTAAAGGAAGACGACAACAAAATCAGCAGTGTTAGAAGATCTGGCGCCGCATCCATCAAAAGATCCAAATTAGAACCCCAAATATTCCAGATCTCTTCCACCCCCAGGCATTGGGTGATCGCATACAAAGGGGATTCGAGTATACCCAAACAAACGGGGCAATGCTTATCATTTGTGACATGTTGGAAGGCGAGGAATCCCATAATGGGAAGAATACCTATGCAAACCTACCACCAGAAAAAACAAATTTTCGAGGGAACCTTAAGATGCCAAAAGGTTTTTCAGAGACCTCCCCTTTCCTCGATTTGGATATTGAGAGCAAGTCTGTACCCTGACTTCACTAAATAAAATCCAGAAAAATCATTGCTCCAAAAGGGACAGTCTAGCCATGCATCCCTCACACAGGGGATGCTAAGTATGATCCTTCTATCCCTTTCATTGAACCATGAGTTGATTTTATCCATACACCACCTGGAACCATGATTGTCGAATAAGTAGAAAATAGTGAAGTTCTCATAGTCAGGTATGACAGGGGAGGTATCATGCAAGCCATATTTATCAATCATCTAGGGATCGATCCAAATATTAATTTTTTTGCCATCTCCGACCCTCCAGCCCAGTCCTTTGTTAAGTACGTTTCGGGATCCCCAAAGGCTTCTCCATAGGAAGCTGGGGCAGGGACCAAGAGAGGAGTTCTGGAAATCCGAGTGGGGAAAGTATTTTGCATGAAGAATTTGCGCACAAAGGGAAGATGGATTAATCATAAGGCGCTAGCCCTATTTAGCCAAGAGAGCTCCATTAAAGATTCAGAGGTCACGAAATCCCATTCCTCCACCTGTTTTGGGTGTGCACAGTGACTTACAAGAAATACAGTGAATTTTCTTTCTGCCATTGCTATACCCCCACCAGAAGTTAGCGATGCAAGAATGGATGTGGTCAACAAGCATGCCCTGAAGCTTGAAAAGGGAAATAATATAGCTGGGGATGGACTGAAGAGCGGATTTGATGAGTGTTTCCTTGCCCGCTTTAGATACTCTTTTTGTAATCTAGTCTTCGATTTTTTTCTCGATTCAATCCACCATGGATGAAAAGATTTATTTTTTTGAGCGGCCAGAAATAGTGGGAAGCCCAAGGTATTTGTTGTTTTTGTCCACCATTTTAATGCCTACAGAACGACAATGCTCAGCTCTCTTGGTCGGTGGGACGCCAGAACTAAAATAGATTTCTAACTTGGCTGGATTGATCACTTTTCCAGATGCCCTCTAATAAAGGTTGATCGGCTGACATATAGCGAGACATTCATTATGGGTCACTCTGGAGAAAAGCAGGCAGTCGTCGTCAAAGAAGAGGTGCGAGACAGGTGGCCTAGCCCGACAAACCTTTTCCCCATGTATCCCTTTTGTAGAGGCAAACAAGGAAATGAGGTTATAGAAGACGTCATCCACCAGGATGAAAAGAAAGGGGGAAAGGGAATCTCCCTGGCGGAGGCCATGGGTGGGTGAGAAGCCTTGGGTGAGTCCACCGTTGATGTTAATATGGAAAGAGATAGAAGAAACACAATTCATTATCATATCTGTCCATTTGGGGCAGAAACCCATTTTTGTCATAATAGCCTAGATAAAGTGCCATTCCACATGATCATAGACCTTAGTCATATCCAGTTTCCAGGACATAATACCTCTTTTTTCTGCAGATCACATTTTCATAGAATGAAACACTTCATGGGCCACGATGGAATTACCCGTAATAAGCCTCTTTGCTACGAAGGCACTTTGATTTTCAGGGATAATATCAGGTAACCACATGCACAGATGGTTAGCCAGGACCTTTGAGAATATCTTGTAGGAAACGTTACAGAGACTGATAGGCCTAAAGACCGAGACCGCAAGGGGTTGCTTGATCTTTGGGATGAGGGTGAGAATAGTCTCATTAATAGAGAAGAGGTTAATTTCCCCCGCCCAAATGCCTTTCATTAGAGCGCATATGTCAGGGCCGAGAATGTGCCAGTATTTCTTAAAAAAGGGCATGGAAACCATCAGGACTGGGGGCTTTTGTGGAGTGGATTTGTTGGAGAGCCTGAAAAATATCCTCGTACATGAGGTCTTTTGTGATCTGGAGGTTCATCTCATCGGTGATCACATGTTTGATATAGGATTCAACCTCGGGTGATGAGATGGACTCTCCTACAGTGAAGAGTTTTTGGAAATAGCATGAAATAATATCGTGGATACCTTCAATATTGGACATAGTTCCCCCATCAGGGTGGGTGAGGAGTGAAATGTTGTTTTTGCGTCGCCTGGAAGAAGCCTTCTCGTGAAAGTATCGGGTGTTTACATCCCCTTCTTTGATGTGGAATTCTCTTGTGTTCATATACCAGAAGCTTTCTTTGATGCGAAGAGCCGCATTCAGATCACTTTGAATCATAGAAATTTTGGAGAGAATGTCATCCGTTGGGGTTCGGGCAAGAAGGGCATTGAGTTTTCGCTCTAAATAGTTACAGAGCTTGTCGGGTTGACGAAATTTTTTGTTGCTCCATGATCTTAGAGTAGCGGCCTCCTGTTGGAGGTTAACCTTGATATCTTCATTTCCACCCTTTCAACGGGATCAGATAACTTCTTCACACTCTCGGTCTTTGGCCCAGAAGATTTAAAACTGGAAAGGTTTCCCACCTCTTGAGAAATAGCCGCTATGAGAGAAGTTGATAGCGATAGGGCAATGATCCGAACAGTTTGGCGTCAAGTGGGTGATGTGAAACATTTTGAAGATGTTATTCCATTCTGTTGATCCCAAAAATCTATCCAGATACTCAGCTATGCGTGTTCTTTATGTGTTCCCCCGAAACCAGGTAAAGGGGCTTCCTACATGGCCAAGATCTTTCAAGTCCAACCTAGAGATTGCATCCCTAAAGCCTGACATCGAGGCAACGGGCCGAAGTGCTCCTCCACGTTTTTCATTCTGGGATAGAATCTCATTGAAGTCTCTGCCAAAGAGGATAGGACCTGTAATTCCTTGATGTAATGAATATAGAAGTTCCGAGGATTTCCATTTATCATTTTGTGATGGCCATCCATAGAAACCCACAAAAGTACAAGGTGGAAAGGGTCCATAATGGATGGATGCAGCCACATGATGTGATGAGTACGAGATGATTCTAACGTCAACATTGTACTTCCAAAGAAGACCCAGTCCCCCTGAGTGGCCTTGGCGGGGAACCGGGAAGCAGCTTTGAAAACCGCATTTTAGAGCGATACCATTGTTGTCCTTGTAATCCAATATGGTTTCAGACAAAAAAACCATATCAGAGCAACTTTGCACGCAATGGCGCTGGAGAATCCGAACCGTTCGTGGATTTCCAAGCCCTCGACAGTTCCAACATAGGATTTTCATTGCTCTAGGTGGGGCTAGGACATACCCGCCTCCGCCTCTGAATCTTCATAGAGTTTTCCATCACCTACCGCTTTCCATATTTTTGGAAGTCTTTCAGTTACTTGGAAATCCTCCAGTCGTCCTTTATGTTCCTCATGTTTCGCATTAATGGGCTTTCCATGCCTATCAACCTGATTAATCCTTTTCCACATCCGTTGAGTGAGGGTACTTTCTGCCTTTATACCAGCCGTATTGGTTTTGTCCATAAGGTTTAATCCTGGAGCAACAAATACTGGCCCAAGAGTAGGCATTGTTGATTTGAATCAAAGTTTCATGGGTTCAGAAACCGGGTCAGGTGGCTCCTTACTTTTGGACTTCGTTCTGAATGGTGGTGAGTCGCTGTCTCTCAGAGACGTAGGGCCCCGGATTGAGGATAGGGCTGGTTCTGAACTCTGACTCGCATGCTTGTCCCCAGTTCTTACCCCGTCCATCGTGCTATCTGAAGTCCCTCCTTTCGCCCGCTGATTGTCTTGATTGTCTCCAGAAAAATCAGGTGGTCCTAGCATGATGACCATGTTGAGTTCTAGTTCAGTTTTCTTAGAGAAGGCCTTCACTAGTCGGCCATGATCCCTTTGTTTTTCTGCCTCATAAATGATCATAGGTCCTACTGTTTTTGCGCGGATCCAAGGACCATATTGCAAGATGATGGTCCCTTTTTCATTCTCCTTCCTCAAGTCACAAGCTTTCTCGAGATGTCTAATGCATCCAGAGTAAAAAAAATATTGGGATCTTCTCGAATTCAAAGGAGATCCAGGCCTTAGAATCTTCAAATGATAAGAACAGACCCCTCATTAGTGGTTGTGTCACATCGACTAAGGCTCTAATCCTCACAACAGGTCCCTAGAGTATGGGATCAGATTGATCCCAGTCCAGAAATTTTCCAATGTGTTCTCTAATTTCCCGCATAACACGTTCCGTTCTTCCATAAAACGGGATTCCTTTGATTCTTATCCAGACAGTTGAGAAAATCATTTCAATTTTCTGAATGTCGTCCCCACTTGTAAAGTCCTCCATGAGGATGATTTGATTATCGAAGGACCATGGTCTACCTTTGAGCACCTTTTATTTATCTTTGTTATTGAAAAATTCGAATATAAGAAAACCTTCTCCCACTTCACGTATGGCAATTCCATCCTCCAATCTCCATAAATTTTGCAGATTATTTTTTAAGGCCCCCTGGTTGAATGATCGTTTGGATAAAAATTTCCCTACCACCAGGAGTGATATGCAATGTGATAGAAAGGCATCTTCATTTTTTCATGTAGTAATTGACGCTTTCTCTTTATCAGTCAGCGAGAGGTCCTTCCACCGATTCACCAATTCGGATTCCATGATAGTAATGGCCACCGCCTCGGCGTAGTCTCTCGAGCACACCCTTCGTGAGTCCACCGCTCTCGCGACCCCGGTCCTATGACAACCCTGTTTTTATTAAAAACATAAACATGATTTATTACATAAACTATTCACTTGATACAACATGGAAGATCAAGAGTTCTAGTGTCTTTGGGGCTTAGGATCATTACATAACAACTTAAAACATGAAATACAACATCTTTATTGAAAACTTCATTTACATGACCACTACATTCCCTCATACTTAGCATTTCATGGGATAACCTAAGGACATACATAAGAAAAGGGTGAGCTCTAAAGCCTAATAAGGGAATTAACATGGAATAACATGAGGAATACAATACATGTTAGACAATAGGCATATCAATGGAGCACAAGAGTAACATGAACATAAATTCATGATAAAGCATGGTAATCATAACTTGGAAATGTGGCAACAACACTTAACATGGAATTAGAATGAGCTAAGGCTCATTGCACATAGAGCTTGATTAAACCCTCATTGCACATGAAGCATGAGTAAAACCTCGTTGCACTTTAATTATCATGATTCAACACCCATTTCACATGATGTATCATGATACTATACTTTACCCAATGCATTGGAGTGCAATCAGGGCACACCCTTCATAAACATTTCATTTCATGCCTAAGTGTGCCACATGGATCATAAAACATGGATTTATCATCATTTATTCCAGGATAATGGAATGTGGAATTAATAATTGAAGCTCTATAATCAATAAGTAAATGTTCATAAAGGTTAATCCCCTTGATAGAGAAATGGGCATGGGTTTCACTACACAATGACTTTGGCTTGGAAAAACGCAGTGCAATTTTGGCATCATAATGGCGTGACATAAGAATTCATAAAAATAGTTGATGAGAGAGGAATGGGTGTCTCATCATATGTAAATGAATTGGTTAGTAATGAGGTCATATAGATACATGTCCTAATAATTGTAATGGAATTTATATTCAAGGTACAAAAGAATCACTTGAATGTAAATGAGGAGAGAGAAATTCCTTACAGAATTTAGGCATGGTAAAGGGTGTAAATGGGAGGAATTAATGAGAGATAAAGGGGTATATAATCATTCAATCATAAAGAGGGAAGAATGGGGAAGGTGAGAAATCATACACCAATATTTATAATTGAAAATAAAAGGGCATAATAATATAAGGAAACATGGACATAAATAAGAAAAGTGAGAATCCCTTACTTGGAAGTGTGATCCCAAAGGCTTGGGAGAGGCTTGAGAGAGGCTTCTTGGGAGATTGGGGAACCTTGGGAGGATTATATAGAGAGAAGGCATGGGTTGGTTGAACTCAAAAGGCTTTGAGTGAAGAGGAAGTGGAAGCTTGGGTGTGTTTATATTGGAAGGGAGAGAAAATTCTTTATTATTTAGGTTTGGGACACCTCACATTAAACTAATCAAAACCACAAACCAGCCCATGGTTTTTTTCCAAAGGGAAGTGGAAAATAATATTTTATAAGGCAAATGGAAAGACTTCTTAAAATAATAGGGTTGCTTATGTGGAGGTGAGTCACACTCTCAAGGAAAATAATTTAAAAAGATAAAATGTTTTATAAGTCTTGGAGGGTCCACTAAAGCTTTGTAAAATAAATCAAAAAAATCTAAAATCACATTATTTTAATTCTAAAACATATATTGGCCGAACATAATGTTTATAGTGTTTTATTACATTACTATTGTGTCATTATGATGTCATAAAACACATAATATATTTAAACGGTATTTAATTTTTTCCCAAAAATTCGAGTGTCTCAGAAAATTATGAAAAATTCACCGTTGGATATTTTTGACCTACTGATTCCAAAATTAATATTCATTTTATCTAAATAATTTTCTAAATATGTTAATTTTTACTTTTAAAATAAAAACCGATATTTATAAAAAATCATGGGTTTTGACAAAAACAGCTTTAAAACGTTAATAAAAATTTCAATTTCATTCATAAAATTATATGATAATTTATATTTAATAAAAATTACTAATAATAATAATAATAATAATAATATTTTATTAAAATATTATTAAATTCAAAAATCCATTAATCTTAAAAAATAGATTTCTTAGTTGAATATTAACTAAAAATACTATTTGTGCTTTAAAAACTATCTATAAAGTTACAATGAATGCACATTATTTATACAAAAATAATGTACGTAGTCATAGTGATAGGGTATTGTTACATAACCCCTTATAACACCCGCATAAGACCAAAGGGTAAGGTGTGCGATGGTGATAGACTCTTGGGGTGGCTTGGATAACATCGCTCAGGTGGTAATCTCTATTAACTTCCACTTCTCCCATAGTCAGTTTCGCTCAAGCTTAACGTGTTCAATATCATCTTGGGATTATTCAAGAGAGAAGACCAATGACGCCAACTACTTTCTGAGATTCATCAAATGGGTTTCATATGGGGCAAGTATACTAGATGAGGCCATCACTTCCTTTGTCTGAGTAAATTGGATTTGTTAAATCCCTATATTTATACTAATCATGTGATCATTGTTCAATGAATATATTAGAAATGGTCACAATTCATAATGGTATTTTAAAATCTAGAAACATAAAACCAAATAAGTTCACATTATATATAACCATAATAAGACATTTAATTAGATCAAGAGGAATTTCCATTAATGAAATTTTGGGTCGTTACATGTTCTTTCCATGACGAGGAATCAAATAGATCCATTGATCAATGAACTAGTAAAGCTGGACATGGGAATTATAAGGGAATGGACATCATAAACCCTAACACAAATGATTTCTCAACCGTCATTACTAGAGAAGATCAAGAAACTCATAAAGAAGAACCTTTTTTACAGAATAAGTTTGAGGCTGTGAAAGATGGGAAGTTTCCTGAGTTCAATATTGATCAAGAAGGTGTACTAAAATTTCATACAAGACTATGTGTTCCATCTATTCTAGAAATAAGGAAGGAGTTGATGGATGAATCTCATTTCTCTACTTTCTCTATACATCCTAGAAGTACAAAAAATGTATAGGGACCTTTGTGATAATTATTGGTGGGATAATATGAAAAGGGAGATTATTGAATACACTTCAAGGTGCCTGGTATGACAGTAAGTGAAGTCAGAATGAAAACTTCCAAAAGGGGTATTGCATCCACTACCCATACCATCATGGAATTGGGACAATACCACTATGGACTTCGTCACTGGTCTCCCAAGAACTTCCAAAAGAAACAATGTGATATGGGTTATGTGGACTATCTCACCAAGACTGCCCATTTTATCTCCATTCGGGAAGATTTATCTCTTGATCAGCTTGCCAAGATTTACATGAAAGAAGTGGTAAATCTGGATGAAGTTCCACTTTCTATCATATCTGATCGTGATCCAAGGTTCACATCAAAATTCTGGAGAAGTCTTCAACATGCTCTGAGCACTAAATTTAATTTTAGTACGGCTTATAACCATAAATAGATGTCCAATAGGAAAGGACTATTCAAACACTCAAGGATATACTGAGAACATGCTCAATGGAATTTAAAGGTGGATGTGATCAACATCTCCCTTTAGTTGAGTTCTCTTACAACAACAACTTCCACCCAAGCACTCAAATGGCACCCTATGAAGCTCTACATGGTAAGAGAAGTAGAATGTCTAATTTTTGTCCTGAATCTGGTGAGATAAAGCTTCTTGGGCTTGATCTTGTGCAAGATATGACAGAAAAAGTCCATGCTATCCAACAACACATTAAGGCTGCTCAGAGTTGGCAAAAGAGCTATGCTGAAAACTGTAAAAGGGACTTCGAGTTTGATGTTTGTGACAAAGTCTTTCTTCAAATTTCACCTTGTAAGAGAGTCATGAGGTTTGAGAAGAAAGTGAAGCTTATCCTTAGGTACATAGGCCCCTATGAAATCCTTGATCGCGTAGGAGAAGTGGCATATCATCTTTCACTTCCTCAAAATATATCACAAGTTTATATTGTCTCCCATGTATCCCTCTGGAGGAAGTACATACCTGACCCTTTACATGTACTAAATCTAGAGGTGGTACAACTGGAACATGAACTCTCTTATGAGGAGCAGCCAGTGGAGATCTTGGATCGTAGAGACAAGGTTCTACACAACAATACTACCCATCTTATTAAGGTGTTGTGGAGGAACCACAAATGCGAAGAAGCCACGTGGGAACTAGAGGAGTCTATAAGGAAGAAGTACCCACACCTTTTCTATTCTTAGGGTATAAGTTAAAATTTCAAGGATGGAATTTCTAAAGGGGGAAAGAATGTCACAACCTGAACTTTTGAATAATATTTGTTTCGGAAATTTGATTGTTATTTCATTTATACTCCACAAAACTACATCCTTTAATTAATGAAGTGATACTGTTGGGTTTCGACTATAATATGACCATTGGTCAATATGAACGTTGGGAACTAAACCCTTAACATTAAAATTATTGTTTATAAATACAAGTGATCTTTTTTAATTAATACATAAAGAAGATTCTATGACCTCATCCAGTAGACTCAGGCCATACGAAGCCCATCTATCAGAGATTGGGAAGGAGGTAGCATCTCTGTTCTTTTCTCTGGACCAAGCCCAAGATGAGCTTCAACATGTGAATCTTGAATGGAATCTCCTAAGGGAGAAGTTCAAGCTGATATAAATCACCACTTGGGCAATGTTCTCCAAGACGCACCCAGATTCTATCACCATAGAACACCTTACACTTAGGTCCTATGCAAGTGTTATAAGGGGCTATGTAACAAGGCCTCATATACTTTTTGTAATCCCTTGGTATAAATAAAATATTTATTTCATATTATGGTAAAATTTGTGATTTTAAAATGCCTGGATAAATATAGGAGGAATATTATTGATAAATTTTGGAAAAAGGGTATTTTAAAATATTCATGTAAACTTTAAATAATTAATAATGTGAAATATTTTTCAAAAAATAGTCTTCTACAGTTGTGATCAGTAAGAAATTTTGAGTCTAATAAGATCAACTTGATTTTTAGTAAATAGTAAAGTATGAATAATAACATACTCTATTGAATAGTAATGAATAGTAAATCCGCCAAAAAAAAGTAGAAACTTCACTCATTAATGTATAAATATAATTTAGATATCTTAAAAGTGAAAAAACGATCATAGTATAAGTTTTTTTGTAGGCCATAAATATTTTATTTACAATTTTATAATTAATTTATTAATTTAAAATGAAAATGTATTTTCATAAAATGTAATCCTAAATTATTAATTATTTGTCTTGTGGTTATATGGTAATTTTATGGGACCTTGATTATTTTTTCAAGGTATTACAAAATAAGTTATAGTTTTAGAGTTGTTTTTTTTAATAAATAATGATTTTATTTGAAAATTAAATTAAAAATAATAATAAAATTATTTTCATAAAATGGAGTTCTTTTTTTAATTCATAGCATCAATATTTTTTTAGGGTGAATTTATGATATTTTTATAAAATGTTTTGTTTTTTAGTGAATAGTGAAAATACAGTTTTGTGTTTCGGGTGTTTAAAGACATCATTAATGATGTAATAATGATGTAATGATGATTTAATCATTCTTTTCAGCTTGTGAATAGTAAGATATTCTATTAGCTGTCTCAAGTATCCAATTACATGGTAAAATACCATGGTAAATCCCATGGTTTTTCAAATACCACCAATGTGGTGTCCCTTGGAAATAATCAAATATTCCCTCACTTTTCCTATAAATACCAAGCCATTCCCTCATTCATTTCATTAAAAAATCCTCCTCCACGAATTTCTAGTATTTTTACCTCCTAATTAGTCCTCCAAAGGTTCCCTCAATCCCCCCAAGTTCCCAACCATTATTCTTTCAAAGTTACTCTTCAAGGTAAGGGAACCTTCCACCCTCCTCTTTTAGTTATGATTTCCTTTAAGTTATGTCTTCCAGTTTCCATATTATTATATGAGGTATGTTATTATATATTATTATTACTTTCCATTTCATTTCCAAATTATAAGAGACACTTTATTATCTCATCAATTTATTTTCTAAATTTTAAGTGACACCGTTAGGCTGGTGAATTTTCGTAAAAGAAATTACATTTTCTCTTTTCATTCAAGTTTCCTTTTCATGTGGTGTTTCATTACACACCATGATCTTATTTATTTTTATTTTGTAACTCTACTATAAATTATTCACTTATTTATGGGAGACCCTTTTCCCCTCTGGTTTTATTGTTTTCTGAAACCATGTTATATATCTTTTATGCTGTATAAATTTTGTCTCAAAATATCTCTCTTTTTCTCAAGAAATTATCTTGTTTTATTTATCTGAATACCCAAATATATTTTCAATTCTAGAGGTATTTATCAAGAAATAAAATTGATCTTTTTTATTATGGAATTGGAATACATATAATCCTCACTCCCTTTCTATGGGTTATAAATGACATAACTATCATTTTTTAAGAACTTTTAAAACGTCACGATTTTGAAATGAAACCAATTTATTTTATTCTCTGTGGGTTAGTTATGAAATGTTTGATTATTATCTATGTATCTCACAATAAAATAAATACACATCAAGGGTGTTCCTAGATAGTGCTCCAATGCATTGGGTAAAGAATTTAATCTCTATATATGACAAGTTTCACGATAACTTGGTGAATAACCTTGGTAATTTTTATGACACCTTGGGGATGAACCTTAGTGATATGTTAATGAATGTCTAAATTAATTTTTGTTTCCACATATTCATGTTATGGTTCAATTTATTTTCCTTATGATATGCCTCTACTTCTCAATTATTTATGTTTTTCATCAAGTTCTTATTGATATCACAAGTAAATTGATTCCCTTGCTTTCCTTACTGGGCTTTCTGCTCACCCTTTTCTTTGGTGCATGTCTCTAGGTTATGAGAGGAATTAGTTGTACAAAGGATGAACTTTTAAAGAGGATTTTCAAGGGGATTTAAAATATTGTTTTAAGTTTTCATGTATTTTTTTCCTGATTTCCAAGACACTAGGCTTTAAAGGTCCTCTGTTTGTAAAATGTAATGAAAATTTATGTAAAAAAGGCGGGATGACATAGTAAAGGATGATGACCATGAATTACTAGAACTGATTAAATTATCATTATATCATAATGTAATTATAATAATTATTAAATTTATAAAGAAGAAGTTGAGTAAATAATTTTGTAGAATCATCATTATCATTCACACATCACTTATTGGTAGAACACTAAATAAATGGATGGAGACCAAAACATATGAAGTATAAGAATATTGACATATATAACATCAACTCTAAGCATATAATGATAGATAAATAAATTTGTATAATATGTTAAATGGATAAATAAGAATATAGGTTATGAATATTGTGGAATCAACCTTATTTCCCATTGTGTATTTATCAGCGGAACATCAAGGAATGTGGGGGACATGCATAATAGTTCAAATGAATTTTGATGATAAACTCTATGGAATAAACATCATCATTTAGATATTATATTCTAGAATATAACACCAAGTCTTAATCCAAATAAAAGAAGATCAAAGTATATAATAAAATCATGAATACCATATCTTGATTTCTATCAACTGATTTATTCCTACCATGCTATTGGAATATTATTTAAAGATCATAGAAATCATAAATTTCATTACTATAATTTTCAATTGGAAAAGGAATTGCAATGATTATATTTTTTAGCTTAATATCAAATTTTAATGGTTATATTCTATAATATTGAAGTTAAAAAAGAAACCACACGAGTTATAAATAAATGAAAGTGAAATGGTAAAAATATATACCACATTGAATATAATTTCTAGATAAATTTACAGTCATAGAATAAGTTACAATAACTAAAATAGCCATATGGGAAATGATTGAATGAGAATCCACATGAAACTATAATTATTATATTTATCAAATATTAGACTCCCAAATCTATATAATGGAATGGGAAAGCTATTTTTAACTATGGATTATAGAGAATCTGAATAGAGATCAAAGTGAGTATCTTGGAGTTAATGTGATATCATTTATCTGGATACCTCCCTTTGATATTTTTCTTAATATGTTTTTAATAGAAATCATATTCTGATGGGAATTCATGTCTTTCTATTCGATAATTCATTCATTTTATTTATGTTTTTTATTCACTTTAAAATAGTATAATAATTTTATCCTTTATATTGTCTCTATGGTTCAATTTTATGATTCTTGATTAAAGAATTAATTGGGTTAAGAAATTGTATATTTTATTAGAAAGTGGACACTTATTATGCTTATTATTGTCCCCAACTAGGCATAACACCCTCTCGTAACTTTATGTCAAGATATTAAATGTTTCAAGGTGTTTGAAATTACTCTTAACAAAAATAAGGTATATAAGGATTTATAATCTTGAACCTCTTTAAGATTTTTAGTGCCATGTTATTTCATATTTTTTATTTATCTTATTTACCTAATTTATAGAATTAATCTTTTACTTTAGTTTAAAATAATTTTATAGATCATGGCCATGTATAAATAGTGAGATTAAAATTTTCACTTAATATACTCCATAGTTTAATATTTTCAATCTTTTTTTTATATTTTATGTAAATGTATTAAATTTTATAAAAAGGAAAGGATTCAATTATCCTAAAAATATTTTCTAGATTCTAATTTTCTTGTCAATTCATAATATTATTTTCCACTACATATTTTTTCATGATATGTTTTTTCACCATGCAGTTTATTATCATTAATTTAATTTATTTATTTAAGGGTGAATATTTAAATAAGGGTTTTTTTAGTATTTCAATTAATCTTTATCTTGAAGTTTTCTTACTAAAGTTGATCTCATTACCTATCTGGTAAAAAAATTACCATGTATTACCTCAAGTAAAATTAAACCAAAATTAGATAAATGTATATTTTTATTCCAAAGAGAAAATTGGTTATTTTTTCTATAATTTATCAGAGAGAAAAGATTTTGTTTCTCAACATTATATATTTCTAGAAAGAGGATTTATTTTCAAAAAAATAATGGAATAAAATATGAACATGGTGAATTTATGTATCAATAAGAAGATTTAATTCATGATATTGATGAGTTGAAAACATAAGTGTTTATATGAAATGAAATCAGTCGATATAAAAAATAACTATAAAGGAATGGTATAATATTTCAAGAATTTAAAAGTTAAGTATTTAACATTTCTAATGGATTTTATGTAATGGTTATAAAATATGATTCAACAAATAACCAAGAGGCCATATAATTTCCGAATTCTGAAACATGGTTAAAAGTAATGGAATGATAAACAATTTCTATGGACATTATTAAGGTTTTTAACCAAGTATATACACCTGATGGGGTGAAAAAGAATGAGTGAAAGAGTACATTGTTCAAGAATAAAAACTAGGATAGTAGAGTTTCAACCTATAAATCTTACATGGTAGGTAAATTTTCTAAATAAATTTATGTTATTGACTATGAAGAAACATTTTATATTTCAGATATTATAGAAAATCATGATTTTTATATGTGGATATTACATCTTTTTATATGAATATTCAATACACTACACAAACTTGTGCCTGAGGAAAATAATAGTTCAGATCCTTTGGAAACTTGGAACACAATATTATTAATTCATGAAAAATCTTCAACATCACACATAAAAATATTCTCCTTTAGTACTATTAAAAAACATACCCACCTAAAACAATTCTTCATAACCTGGGGATAAGAAACATAAGAAAGGGAGAGCTAATATTCCAAGTGAGTGTAAAAAATAGAGATATATAAGTAAAAAATGAACATAAGGGTATAAGAACATGATAATAATAGTTGAAAAGAATACCATGTATATCAATGATCATAATATTGAGTCATGGAATAAATATTTTCAGTTCATAATATATGAATCCGAAGATAATGAAAGAACATGAGCCATGAGAGTATAACATTTGAATAAGGCATATATTTTTTGGAATATATATGAGCATTGAAAATAATTTCAATATTAGTCAAGGATCAATACCAAGGATATCATAGTGGAATGGGTTAACTCCCCAGACAATCATAGTAGTCAAGGATTACTCCCAAGACCATCATAGTGGACAAAGTCCCTTACAAAATAGGTTTTACTCCTCATTTTAGTCATGTCTATCTCATGATATATAAATCTTTACCCAATGCATTGGATAGAGATATATGTACCACCCATCTCATAAAAAAACATATTCATGTTTTACATAATATCATGAAGCATTCATCATATCATAACCAATGAAATGGATTAGGTTTCACAAACATGTAATCATGTCATAACCTATGGAAAAGTTATAGGTTTCATAATCATTTCATCATTTCATCATAGAAAAAACCATGAAAATATGTAAATTTCATAATAATTTTATCATGGTATAATCTGTGTAATAGAAACATATTTCATAAACATATTTTCATCATAAACATAAACTATTTAGAGAAATAATAAGAACGGAATCCTTGGATCATATCCCTTATAAGTCATAGGTAGCATCCAAGGATTTCATCCAAGATGGTGAATGATTTTAAAGGATCACTTGGAACATATCTTGAGGAAAATAACATTTCTTTGAAAAAAACTTTTTGAAACATTAAAATTTTCTGAAATACTTTTCTTTGAAATTAGCCTTTTAAAATTATAAAGGAAGATTTAAAAATAATTTAAAACATTTCTTGGAGAAAATATTCTCTCTTCTTTGAAAAAACACTTTTTAAAACATAAAACATATTGAAAATAATTTTATTTCAAAATAACATTTAAAACTTATGAAGTAATCTTTAAAAATAATTTAAAACATTTATTGAAGAAAATAACCTTGCTTATTTGAAGAAAACTTTTTGAAACATTAATTTTTTTCCAAATATTTTTCCTTAAAAATAATCTTGAAAGATTATAAAGGAATCCTTTAAATAATTTAAAACATTTATTGAGTAAAATAACCTTTCCAATTTGAAAAACACTTTTAAATCATAAAAAAAAATTTATAATCCTTTTCTTTGAAAATTACCTTAAAAACTTATAAAGGAAGTTTTAAAAATAATTTAAAACATTTCTTGTGGAAAATAACCTTTTAACTTTGAAAAAACATTTAAAAACATAACACATTTTTAAAATAATTTTCTTTTAAAATAACCCTAAAAACATATATAGTAATTTTCAAATAAAATAATGGTCATGAATTTATGAAATTACTTTCATGTAGTACACATTAAAACCAATATTTCTATCACATTTTCAGTAAAATACAAATGTGTATTGTTTGAAAAAAATGAAGATTCATTTCAAAAAAATTTGTAAAAATTAAAACATGGTAAAAAATGTATTTAATAAATCATTTCTGAAAATAGTTTTATATGAAAAAAGGGTTTTGACTGAAAAGGGAAATAATGACGATTTTTATTAAAAACATATTCTTAATTATTTTATGTAAAAAACTGAAAAAATAGTATTATTATATGAAAATATCATCAATAACCATAGGATAATAAAATTAGTGATTTTATCGAGAAATTTATCTTATGATTTTATCATCCAAAAAAATATCATAAATTATCCCGATAAACGATGAGATTACAATGTAAAATATTTACCACTTTGGTAAATTTGAATTATAAGAACCATGAAGGGATAAAATAAAATGAAAATTAAAATATTAGGATGATAAATAAATTCTTTATATTACATTTCAAATGGGTTGTATAAACACCTTATAATATAAGATAGGTGCATAACATAAGCATATGTCTCAAATAAAAAAAATTTAGACAAAAATCCCTAACCACTTTGGTAAATTTTGAACCGTAAAAACTATGAAGAAAAGATCCTAAAATGGATATTTAAATCCCAGAAATTTAAAATATAATAATCATAAAATAAATTCATGGTTTGTGTACACACCATATAAAATAAATAGGTGTTGAATGTGGAATGTGTCTCACAAAAGTAAAAAGTGAGACAAAAATCCCCAAACTTAAGTCACCACTTCCTTCACACACATTAAAATTTACTATATGATAAATATAAGTTTATTATAGATATATTAAAGAACCATACTTATATATATATCATACCATATATGAATTAATTATGTCCTTTTATTACCTATATATTAACAATTCTATGTTAACATTATGTTTCAGGTAATAACCGCTTTTTTTTATATATGTTTTGATTTGTTATTTTTAGTCCTCTTACATTGATTATGGTTCTATTATATACAGAAAAATAGTCATGAAATTATTATCATATTTATGAATCAAATATACTCTTAAGACTAATCTATATAAACATAATCGTGACATGCATGGATATTAAATCACCTTTGTGGAATACTTAAAACATTATACAAAAAGATGACCAAATACCGTATTAGTTTAGTGACTTTGGAAACATGGAAAAATAAACACTGGTACATAATTAAGGTAAATCATCTCCCACTATGTTGTTCTTAACTAGGATAATTATGTGAAACATAAAACATAATATTTATCTTCACAACTTGGGGGAAATAAACATAAAAAAAGGTAATCTCATATGCTTAGTAAGGGTAAACAAGGGAGACATGTAAGTATAAACATGAAATAAGAGTATGAGAACATGATAAAACAAATTAAAGACCTTACCCTACATATCAAAGATCATAAACATGAATCAAGGTATAAATATTTATAGTTCATAATATATGAATCATAAAAAGATAAAAACATATGCCATAAAAGCGTAACATTGTAATAAAATATGAAATTATGGTAGAAACATAAGGATATAAAAACCCTATGTTAAGAAATCCTACTAAGGCCTTTATAACATGATAAGAATGGGTTAATAACCTGTGTACCTACTTCATGCTTGGGATTCCCTCCTATTTACCCACTTGTTTTGAACTTGGGATGTCCTCCTATATACCCTCTTGTTTTGGGATTGAGATTTCCTCATATGTACCCTATTGTTTTAGGATTGGGATGTCCTCCTATATACCCTCTTGTTTCAGGCTTGGGTTTCCCTCCCATATAACATTTGAGCTCATAAAAAATTTATCAATACCCAATGAATTAGAGGGATATATAGGTCCCACTCATCTCATAATTAAATCTTGCATACATGTTCCACAAAGTCATAAACAATCATATCTAAACCTATGGAAAAAGATAGGTTTCATAATCATTTCATCAAAACTATAACCCATGAAATGAAGCAGGTTTCAAAATAATATAACCCATGGAAGATAAATGGGTGTCATAACAATAATTCCATCAAAACATAAACCATTCAAGAAGGAATATGAATGTAATCTTTAGATCATTTCATAGAATGTAATGAGTAAAATCTAGAGATGTCATATTACATGGAAAATAACTTGAAAATATATTTTGAAACATTTTCTTAAGGAAAATATCTTTCTTCTATGAAAAAGGATCTTTAAGACATAAAACCCTTTTTAAAACCATTTTTTGAAAGTAAACTTGAAATCTTAAAAATAAATCTTTTAAAACCTTTTGGAAACCATTTTTTTTAAACATATAAATATTTCTTGAAAAAGTTTTCAAAAAACTTTTCCTAGAAAACTTTTTAAATAATATTGTTTTTTTTAAACCATTTTCTAAAATATCTTTTAAAAAAAATTTCTTAAAAATTAACCTTTTAAACATGAAATGAAATTTTAAAGGAATTTATGGAGGGTAAATATATACACTTCATACAAGGTATAAAGAAAATTACTTTTTCACAATAAAAAGTTTTGAAAAATTCATTGTTCGGAAAGAAAAAAGAAGATTCCTTTGAAAACATTGGTAAAATAAAAAATAGTAAAAATGTATTTTAATTATCATAGGATATTAGTATAATATTCTTGGTAACCCTTTTTATATAACATGGTTTCGAAGGAACACAGATTTTAGACCGAAGAGAGGGTAAAGTCAGGCTTTCTTAAAAACACTTTATTATCTATCTAATGTTAAAAAAGTGGAAAAAATGGAAATAATACATGAATATGTCATTAATAATAAGATAATAATAAAATTAATTAGATTTCTTAAGATATTGATCATAATATTTCATCAAAGGATCTATAAACATAAATAATCTTAAAAATCGATGAGATTGCTTCAATAAACTCTTTCCACTTGGTAAAGTTTAAACCATACATACCACATAATAAAACGAAATTACATGAAGTTTAAAATCTCATTAAAATAATGAGATTAATGATATAAAATTTTAATGTCATAATATACACCTCATGAAAAATATAGCTTCTTAACATGACACGTGTCTCAAAGAAGAAAAGTTGAGTAAAAATTACTTTACTGATTTTGTAAATTTTGAAACATAAATCCCATTATATAAATATAATACAATTGATATTTAAATACCCATAATTTTAATTATAATAATAATAAAATACATCCATGGTTAGTATACACACCACACAAAATGAATGGGTGGTGAATAAAGCATGTATCCCACAAAAATAAAAAGTGAGATGAAATTATCTTACCTTGTGTCTTGAATATCTTCGTACTCATACAAGATTCCTATATAATAAATTTAAGCATATTATAAATATTTTTAAATAATTATATTCTTATAATTAATAACATTTTTGGTTTTATTATGACCTTATATTACCTATTTGTTAACAATTAAATGTTAAGGTTTCACTTCAGGTAATATCCACTTTCTTTTTTGCATGTCTTACTTTGAAATATATTTAGACCTTATACTTATATCATGATTTCCAGAATATAAAACATGATTTATATATAATTTATATCCATTATATTTTTATTATAATAATCCATATAATATTGAAGTATAAAATGGAATACACTATTCATGGAGACGGTAGACCGTACGTACGCATGAACACTATTCCCGTTTAATTATCTTGTTATAAGAAATAAAGTAAAATAAATATATGTATATATATATATATATATAATTTTATAGTATATTTATTATGTCATATATACCATATATATTCACTAAACCCATGCTTAATACATTTCATGTAGTATATGAATGAATCACATCACTTTGAGGGGGCGGTAGTCCTCACTTCCTCAAACAAAATAATCATATTAACACAGAAAATGAAATTATAAAGATATGTTCTGTAATATAATTAAATAATATTAAATACGTGATAAATATAATATATAACATATATAAATAAAGTATCCATCATAATTTCCACCATGGGAGGTGGTAAATAAAAAATGAACAATCATCGTTTAGTGAGGTGATAGTTTTCCGTACAGGAAAACAGTATGTTCATTACCAACTAGATGGAAGTTTGTGTAAGTTTAGGTAGAAACTATATCATAAATAATACTAGTATATTCAGGATATTGGTTTTTTATAAAATCATGGAATAAGAATATTTTAGGGAGTTGAGAAAGAAAATAAAATAAAGGAGTTTGAGGAAGGGTGATACCTCTTAATCGGGTAACTTCTTTTGGTTTGCACCAAAGGGATACATTGGAAGGATTTCTTCCCAAATGAAGGACTCAAGTAGGTAGGTAGGATTTTTCAGAGGATATTTTATTAGATATTGGCTGAACCTAAGTGTTTTGAGATGTGTAAATAATTGGAGGATATGGGGCCTTTTTATAGTGGGGGAGGAGTGGCACTCTTTTAATATTCTGAAAAAGAAATTCCATACACATTTTTGAAATGTTAATTGGATCCAATAATGGAAAAAATTATATATAAGGGAGGATAGGGTTTAAATACGTCCAGTCAATGAACCCAGGGCAAGTTTCTATGTCGTTTTGGGTCTTAAATTTAAGGTTTAGTCCCTAGTTAATCTGAATTTTAACTTAATCAATGTAATTAATTTAAATTAATTTCACTAATATTTTTATAAAAACTAATTTGACTATATTATAAATTAAAATTATTCTTATTCCTAATATGTAATCCTTTTTCCAAATTTCAATCACTAAATTGGTAGAAATTAATTTAAAATTAATCCCCATGATGGGATGACAGTGTGGGGTTTTAAAGTAAAAAAATGATAAAAATCTTGATAAGTTTTTATATCCATGTTCAGAGTGAAATTGATCTCAATTAACTAAATTTTAATAATTTATAAAAATATTATCTAAATAAAATTTTAAACTAATTTAAAATATAATTGAACCTTAAAAATAAATTATATGTAACATTAGTTTTGAACTAAAATTCATTCTTTTCACTCTTCGTTAAAAAATAAAACTTCACTAACAAATACCAAAAATTTACCTTAACTTAATTACGACGTTACACTTTAAAAGATGAAGTTTATTTTGAAATATTAAATTTATAAAAGTGAAAAAAATGGATTTAAAATGGGTTCTCCACTAAAAGGATGAAAAAAGTCTTTAACAAACATATTGGGTTTTAAGCATAAAATTGGGTTTGTTCATATCTTAAGCCTATCGGATCTATTGGATGAATATAAAAATTATTTTATTGAATATAAAAAATATTTATTACATTAATATAACTCACTAATTGTAATTAATTTAATTTTTTATTGTATAAAAACTTTGTGACCATAAAAATAATAATATTTTCCTTTATATTCAATCGGTTTTCATATAAATTTCTAATTAATTAGTAACTTATGAATTCAAATAATATTTTTGTAAACCATATATTCTGATAAATTATTTAACACTATTCATAACCACTAATTTAACATCTAGTTTATATCTTATTATATTAAGTAATAACCATTTAATGTTATACCATTGTTCGGTAAATCTTGGTCTTGCATGTTATAAAAGCCATCAAGGAAAGTCATTGTTGTGTGTAACAAAAGCTGACCTCGGTGTTCCATGTAGAGAAAACGAAATTTTATGTTTCCTATATTGAACGATTAACTTCGTGTTATGTATAACTCAAGCCAAACATAGTGATTTAATTTAAAATAAACTATCTTTAGTGTTGTGTGAAATGAAAAATATTAAAAAAGTTAAATTAATTCGAAAAAAATTAAAAAAAATCTTTGGGTGTTACATTCTACCCCCTTTAAAATGAATTTCACCCACAAAATTTATCCGAGTTATCAAATGTTTAATACCTAAATGTTTTACTCACAGAAACCCACATTGCAAAAATGAACACTAAAACATCCTTTTAAAAAGGTAATTTGGAAACATAATGGTTACCCAAAGTAACTCATAACTAGTTTTACACATGGAAGAACATAGGTGGAAAGTGAAAATATGGATTTTGAGGTAAAGTGTAAATATTTATATGGAGTGATTTAAGTAATCATTCACAAACAAGTGAATGGTCAAATTAAAATTTTAGGGCCTCAAAGTCATAAATCTGTGATGATTTAAAAGGACATAGGTTCAACAAAATTAAGGTATTAGGACATCACATTATCTTTTGATCATTATCCTAACATTGAGTAATTCTTTTATTAACCAAGAATATAAAGAAATATAATTACTTGATATATTTTTATAAACAAAATTTAATTATTTAGTCAAGCATTTATCTATTACTAATTCATCCATTACTTTAAGAAATGGATATCCAAAAATTAACTTTGATGCCTGACATGATAAAATACATTTTTAGTAGATCTTAAGGCCCATAAAAGAATGAAAAGTAAAACTATTCATCTAAAACTATTTTTAAAAATCAATATGGTTAATACATTAATGTGTAAACATAAAAAGTAACTCTATTAGTTCATCATTAATAATTATTCAAAAAATAATAATTACACATTAACCTGGACATCGTGTAGTCTAGTGGTAGGTGTGAAACCCTTATCATTATTCATTCATGGTTTCAAGGCCCAAAACTTTTTTGGACATGATTTTTTGTCACCCAACATACATGGTGTCATTTTCTGAAACCATGCCAATATAATTTCCAAAATAAATAAGATGAATATCTTTTAAATAAGGTTAATCACAAAATAGCCTTTTAACCAAGGTTTTCAATAAAAAATCAGTGCATAAATACTTCTTCCAAAGTTTAAATTAAAATTTTCAAGATTTATTAACCTTATAACTCTTTTGAAAGATGAAAATCCCAATCCTTAGAAATAAATTCATGAAATCAACTAAACATTGATTCCCCCATATATCACAAAGTAGCTCTTGGTTGTCACATTCCAAACATGTGAATACCCTCATCATATTTTCTCTTGAAACATGATAATAACCTGAATTACCATAAATACATACTAAAAACACGAATTATTCCTTATTCAAAGTATATTGGATTTGTTACATAAATCCAAAAATGTTGTAAACTTCGTCAATGATCTGATAAACCACCTGTAACCATGTCCTTAATTAGTTCCAGGGTAATCAGTACCTTCCAATTTACTTATTTATATCCCACATATATTTATCCACACAAAATTATCATAACATAAGAAACATATTAAGGGCTATATTTCCCTTAATAAAATGTTTTCCATGGACATCACCTTTCAATTATATCACTTTTCTATTCCATCAGAACCATTCAATGTGTTGTTGTAAATCCGTAGCGAAAAAACATAAACTATAAAATCTTTATATATTTAAAATTTCATATAAAATAATTCTTGTGTCCAAATACATAAAAAAATTATTATTCCACTTCATCATTATGACATTAACAAGGATAACTCATCCTATTACACAATACCTCTTTCCTTTCACATTCTATCTGTATTCTCATCATCATCCACAATATAACCATTACTCGCACCACATTACTGATTCTCTTCCGGGGATTTTTTATTGGGACATTGAGTTTCATAATGACCATTTATTCTAAAATTAAAACACTTAACCTTTTATGATGACTAAGGGATTACAATATTCTCATCCATTTCATTAACTGAACTCTTCATTTTTTTTCCTTGTAGTCACTTTCGTTTTTCCTTCTTTTCCACAATCATAATATATTCTTATTCCTATAAAACATTCAATTAAGTTATTATTTCCACATTATTAAAAAAAATAAACTGAATCTTCTTTCCTAAATCGTCTCCATTACCCAAACTCTCATCAAACTCCTTCCTCTTCCTTGGGGAGTCCCGGAGTTGGTTAAGATACACATTGTTAATCATGTTTCATGAAAATTGATTAGTCATGATCACAACATCTTTCACTATAGTGATCATCCCACTTGATTTCTCTTTATAAAATCATCCATCACATTCATAATGAATCCAGTTCCTTCCAGTTCCCACCATTGAATAAAACTATAAGCATAGTGTGAGCATTACTTATCATAGCAGAAAACCACACAGTCATGAAAGGAATTACTTATAGGATTTCTAAATCATGACACCTTCATTAATCTATGACACCCTAAGTTTATCCAAGGTTATTCATAGAAAACTTATAATTAAATCATTCATGATGTTTTGTGAATATTTTTTTGAATTCCCAAATCATATCCCCCAGGAGTGTCAAACATGGTGTGAAACAAGGATCGTTTTCATTGACCCGATTGCCCTAAGTCAGGATCGGAACATCTTGTATGAGTTGTTTCCCCTTGTAAAATCCGTTATAGAGCCATATAAAATTGTATTATTCAGATAGAAATGTATTTATAGGAAATCAATCACTCTATCCTTTACCAATATAACCAGACATTTTTCTAAATGTTAACTCATCCTTATACATATCATTAGAGACATCCCTAGACACATCCTTAGAAATATACATAGGGATCTAACTAAAATTTTCTCATTCTATTTTACAAAGGTTAACTAAAAATTTGCTCTAATACCAACTATAGAGATCCAATATTGACATACATATATATTACATCACTTTTAAGGAATACTTAAAACACTATAAAAACAGACATGCAAAGACTATATTAGTATAGTGCCTTTGGAAACATAGAAACATAAACACTAGTACATAAGTAAGCTACATCATCTCCCACTAGGTTTTTCTTAACTAGGATCCTTATCAGACACATCAAAAATAATATTTATCTTCACAACATGGGGTAAATAAACATAAAAAGGGTTGAGATCTGATGCTCAATAAGGGTAAAGAAGTTGATACATGTAAGCATAAACATGATCATAAGAGTATGATAATGTGATAAAAAAACATTTTAAGATCATGTAATGTATATCATATATCATAAACATGAATCCTGGTATAATTCTTGAAAGTTACTAAGACATAAATCATAAGGAAATAAATAACACAATCCATGAAAGAGTAACATAGGAATAAAACATGGAATTTTGAAAGAAAGATAAGCATATAAAAATTCTTTTTTAATGAGGCCTACTAAGGCCTTTATAACATGTAAGGCTTAGGTTAATATCCTATGTATCTTCTTTGAGCTTGAGATACTCTCCTATGTACCCTCTTTTTTTGGGATAGGTATGTCATCTCATATACCCTCTTCTTTCGGACTTGGGATGTCCTCCTGTGTACAGTCTTGTTTCAAGATCAGGATGTCCTTCTGTGTACCCTCTTTTTTTGGGCTTGAGATACCATCTTGTGTACCCTTTTAGCTTATAAAAAATTTATAATTACCTAATTAATTGGAGGGATATATAGGCCCCACACATCTCATGTTGAAATCATACATACAAGTTCCATAAAATCATAAATAATAATATCATACCCCATGAAATGAAATGGGTTTCATAGACATGCAATCATATCTTAACCTATGAAAAATATAGGGTTCATAATCAATTCATTAAAATCCTAACACGTGAAAAGAAGTGGGTTTCAAAATCATAAAACCAATGTAAGAGAAGTGGGTGTCATAAACATCATTCAATAAAAACAAAAACCATTCAATAAGTAATATGAATGGAAACATTAGATAATTTTTTATTAGGGCATGAGTAACATTCAAAAATGTCATCTTAGATGGAAAATAACTTGGAAAGATATTTTCAGAACAATTATTAAAGAAAAAATCATTTCTTATTTAAAATAGGATCTTTAAAACATAAAAACCTTTTCAAATCCATTTTCTTGAAAATAAACTTCAAATATTATAAATAAATCTTTGAAAACCTCTTGGAAATATTTTTCTTTTAAAACATATAAAGAGAGCTCGAAAATGTTTTGAAAAACAATTTCATTGAAAACATATAAATGTATCTTGGTTTTTTTGAAAACCATTTCTTTGAAAATATCTTTTAAAAACATTTTCTTAAAAATAATCCTTTTATACATGAAAAAAATCTTCAAATAATTTATGGAAGGTAAATCCAAACATGTCGTATGAGGTAAAAAGAACATTCCTTTTGCACAATTAAAAGGTCAGAAAAATGCCTCTTTCAGAAAGTGGAAATATTATTCCTTTAAAAACATTAGTAAAAGACCAAAAGGGTAAAAATTAATTTTAATTATTATCAGAGATTAGTATAATATTCTTATAAATTATTTTTAGACAACATTTTTTTGAATGAACATAAATTTCTGACCGAAGAAATGGTAAAGTAAGACTTTCTTAAAAGAACTTTCTTAACTATCATATGTACCAAATATTGGGAAAATGGAACCAATACATGAATATATCATCAATAAGCATAGGATAAGAAAATTCATGAGAGTTATTAAGATATTTATCATAATATTTTATCAAAGGAAGCATAAACATAAACAATCTGGAAAGGTGATGAGATTGATTCAAGAAACTCTTACCACTTGGTAAATTTGAACCATAATCTCCATGAAATAAAATGGAATTCAGTGAAGCTTAAAATATAATGAAAATAATTAGATTAATGATATAATATTTCAAAGTCATTATATACACGTCATGGAAAAATATAGGTGTATGACATGACATGTGTCTTAAGGAAGGCAAATTGAGAGAAAATCACTTTACCGATTTGGAAACTTTTGAAGCATACTTACCATGATAGAAATGTCATAGAATGGATATGTAAATACCTATAATTTTAAATATAATAATCATATAACACATCCATGTGTAGTAAACACACCACACAAAAGGAATGTGTGGTGAATAAAGCATGTATCTCACGAAAATAAAATTTGAGATGAAATTCCCTAACCTTATGTCTGACTCTATTTGTACTCATACAAGATTTCTGTATAATAAATTTAAGTTTATTATAAATATTTTATAAAAGAATATTATTATATATAATATGATATATAGTAATTTTATGATATTATATTACCCATTTTTAATAATTCTATATTAATGTTTCACTTCAGTTAATATTCACTTTGTTTTTCACACGTGTCTTAATTTGTTATATCCTTGGTACTTATAATTATATCATGAATTACAGAATGTAAAACATGATTTAAATAAAATTTATCTTCATTATATTTGTATTATAATAATCCATAGAATATAGAATTATGAAATGGAATTTACTGTTCATGGAGATGGTAGGTCATACGTACGCATGAACGCTATTTCCATTTAATTGTAGTGTTGAAAGAAATAAAGTAAAAGACCTATATGAAGGTGTATATATATATAATTATTATATTTTACTTATTATATAATATATATCATATATATTTATTAAAAACATCATTAATACATTCCATGTAATGTATTAATGAATCTCATCACTTTGATGGGTGGTGGTCTACACTTCCTCAAACGAAATTATCATATTAACACAAAATAAAAAGTATAAATATATGTGTTGTAAAATAATTACCAAATATTAAATAAATTATAAATATAATATATAACATATATAAACATAGTTTCCATAATAATATCAACCATGAGAGGTACTAAATGGAATGTTGTCCGGAGTGGATACTCAAGAGGGGGGTGAATTGAGTTCTTATTAAAAATTTCTTATTAAAATATTTATATTAAAAACCCCCAATTTAACAAACAAGTTAAACTGTTGTGAATTTATAAAGATTATAAGTGTTCAATTAATTTCTCAAAGATTTATTATTTCTCAGCTAACTTAATCTGAATATTAAGTTAGCTTTTGAAACTAACTTATTGTCTAACAATAATTACAAACACTTTCTAGTTCAACTATCAGAGTTACTTTAAAACAGACATGAATTTCAAAGTAATTAGCAGTGGAATGTTGAAAATAGTTTAAACTAAAATAAGATACACTTAAGTTTTGACCAAGAGGTTCAGTCTCAAGCTGAGACTTAGTCCTATCAAATAGTTTATATAAAACTTTGATCCACACCATGGATCAGGGTTTACAACAGTACTCAGACTGTCCATGTCCTTAGACCTCTACCACAGTTCTATGTGGGAAAGAAACAACAATAGAACACAGGCTGTCCAGGTCCTCAGACCTCTACCACAGTTCTACGTTGGATACACAAAGGTATAAAGAGTTTGGTGTGAGGATTTCAGTATCCTCTAGTTCATCTTAGGACTCTGTGTGTGTCCAAATAGACATAAGCACACACTACTCATAATGAAATAAAAAATGATCACAGAAGATCAATAATATGGAGATGAGTTTAGAATGCTCTTGTGTGATGTCAATGCAGATCTGGACTCCTTTGTATTGAAGTTGATGAATCTTTGAGTCATTCTCTAGAAGCTATCTCGAAAACAGAGTGTCGTGGTTCTATTCCTTCACTTCCAGTACAGGTGTTCAGCTTGAATGTGAGAGTATTCCTTGTAGCACTTGAACCTTCTCTTTGAACTTCTGTTCTAGATGTGTATGAGTGTTCTTCGAGTTCTTTGAGTGCTCTTCTCTGTATTTATGTGTGTATCTTCTTGTATATGTATCATGTTCTTCCTTATGTATGTATCTCTTCTTTTTTTCTCCAATAGCTCGATATTACTTTTATTACTTGAGCTTCGGTAATGGGAATGATTTCCTTTTACAGGTACGAGGTACGGTTCCCTGACAAGACAAAAACCTACATTAATTAATAGTAGTTTCATTAAATTAATAAAATATAATTATTACCATTATATTAATAATATTGACAAAGTATAGAGTTTGAGTAACAGTGACTGGTTAACAGTCATCTTCTATCAGTAGCTCTCTATCAGTAGACTTGTAACAATATCTCTTTTAGTATTAGCTCATGTATCAGTGACTCTGTGTAGCAGTATCTTGTTTGTATCAGTATCTCCATCTATCAGTATCTCTTTATAACGGTGAACTTCTGTCAGTAGCTCTTCCTCGCTATCAGTAGTTGTTATCATCGGTAGCGGTAGCTCTCTCTATCAGTAGCTTCCTCTATCGGTAGCTCCATTCTATCAGTATCTTGTATCAGTGGGCTTATATTGGTGAACTAGTATATCAGTGACCTTGTCTATGAGTAGACTTAGTCTAACAGTGGACTATTCTAACAGTGAACTTGTATCAGTGAGCTAGTCTGTATCAGTCAGAATTATAACTATCAGTGACTTAAGAACTTAAATTCTTACAAAGTAACTGTTCTATGCATATTAGTTACATATTGAATTAATATCATACTTTATCATTGTTAAACATAAATAAGAAATGATTAATATATTCCATGATATTATATGATTATTTTAACATCCATACTAACTCTAGAACATGAATTCATAGTTATGAAACATAATTATTATATAGATAATCATGATTTGGGATTATCAGAACATATCTAAACATATTTGAGATTATCAATATAGTTGATTCCAATAATCTCCCCCTTTTTGATAATCACAAATTATGGTATTATAATCCATAATAAACTCTAATTAATCATAGTAAAAGACATCTAATGTAATTTCTCAGTGTGGTATGATCATAACTCTCAAATGTATCTGAGTTAAACTATAGACAAACATAAGAGTAAAAAGAAATAAAATATGTATTTCCCCAAAGACACATATTATAAGTTTCTAACCCTTAGTGGAATTTCTCCCAAAATTGTAAGTTCTCCCCATATTATAATTTTTCTCCACCTTTGTGATTATAAAAAACAGAAAAACAATGGTTCAGATCATAAAAGAAGAAGAGAGAAAACAGACATTTTCATTTCACATGAAAAGGTACATGAGATAGTACAAAAGAAATAGAAGAAGTATAAAGATTCCTATAAAAATCTCTAGCCTCATTCAATCAACCTCCTGGATGTCCACTTTGGATATCCCTTTAGGATCAGAGGACATAGGTTGGGTAGGTTGAGATGCAGGATTGGGTACTCCAGTAATTATCAAGGATGGTTCAGCCACTAAATCACTGCCAGGTCTGTAATGATTACTCCTCTGTGTGATTATAGGATTCAGGCTTCTGATTTCTTGAGCAGGAGTCATTTAAGGTGTGGAACTAGCAGAACCAGTGGCAGGTAGGGTAGGAGGCACAATGATAGGTGTACTGTCCACATGCAGGAATGGCAGTAAGAGATTCGTGAAATCCATAATGATACCTCCCCCTCTCTCCATGGCAGAGATGAAATCATCCTTCTTCTCTATAAATTTGTCCAAAGAAAGGGTCAACTCCCTAAGCTTACTAACTTGTTCTCTGAAGTCATGAGTGACTGGGGGTAGTTTTAGATTCTCTAACAGCATCTTGAAATGATTGGTTAGTTGATGCTTGGTGTACAATCTCTGAAAATAATAATCAATTTTGTCTTTGATTTCGTTCTGGGAAGTAGTATCATCTCTCATATAATCCTGAACTATTTTTCTGATATCCCTGGTGGTAGTAATCACCTGAGAATCAGATGAGCTATTGTCACTAACTTGACCAAGTTCTTCTTTCAGTATAGATCTAAATTGTTCCACATCAACTGATACTTTGGATGCACCAAGAGGTTCTATAGTAAAAGCTACTATTTCTTTGAAAGACAGAGTCAAATTACTTACCAAATTTTTCACAACAAAATCCTGAGTACTGACATGAGTATTTATGGTCTTCTTAAAATCTTCAAAAACTTCCACAAACTGTTTCACTACACTTAGAATTTAGTTTATGTCAGTATCAACATGAGATTTAGAACTCATGAGGGTATCAAATGAAGCAACAGATTTCCTTAGAGAGTCAACAACCTCTGATAAAATTTTAACTTGATTTTGACATTCTTTTACTTCATCCGTCACTTTTGTCATAGCACTTGACAAAACAATTTCCAGAGAATATAAAAAAGAAATTCCCATCTTACTTATCTCTTCAACAAAACAGGTTTTCAATTCAGATTTCAATGCCTCAAGATCTCCTTTTCTCACAATATCTTCAGACAGAGCTAAAGGTGCTACTGGTTGAGCAGTAACTTCCTCTAAGAAAATATCATAAGACACAAGATGCCTTCTAATGGGTGTCTCGTCATCATAATCAGGATAATCTAGTCCCAATACAATAAATCCTAGATCCACATACCAATCTTCCACTTCATAGGTCACAGAAAATGATCTTATCCTTATAGGTTTCTCCCCCTCAAGTGGAGCTTCATCTTCTTCAGAACCAAATGCAACCATCTCCTCTTTAGAGGAGTCATCTACAACCATGTTTATATCCAGAATAGGTGGCACAGGCTGAGGTAAATTAGCAATAGGTACTGGTCTGTTGTCATGACCTGTCCTCGGGGCCCGTTCCATGACTACCCCAAACCCACCTTCCATAGGCTAGGGGCTGGCGACTAGCACCAAAGGCGTAAATCCCAATAAAAGGGAATGCATTGCCTTTATATAAGAAAAAAACACCACAGAGTACACAAGATGAAGTAAATACTAGGTAAACTGAGTAAAAAATTAAGTGCTGGAAAGTAAACTGGCCAGTATACAAACCCAACTGAAAGTGCAGTACAACTGAAAAGTAAAGTACAACAGCTGAAAGATAAAGCAACAACCACCAAGACGTCCTCCAGAAACCCCACCTGAAGGGTGGGTACATATGGTCTCCTCAGCTCCTCGTATCCGTCCGTCCGCACTGTGTACGTCCCGCCTGATAGTCCACCTCCGGGTACTGTCCCGCTCCACAAGTCTCAACTACAATCAGCGTTGTCCATCATCTTCATCCAACACAACGTAGTGCGGGCGTAGCCCATTCAGGGGTGAGTATATGATACTCAGTAGGGACCCCGAGACTCCCAAAGGTCTACCAAAATCCACAAAGGATAAACTAAAAGTAAAAGATACAAAACGAATTATCAACCAACACTACTTAGGTATATGCCTATACATATACATAAGTCATCAGTTCCAGTTCGGCTCCAACTTCCGAGCCCAAGTTCAACCCAGTCCACATAGGAAAGTATAACCCAATCCAAATAGGAAAGCACAACCCAATCCACATAGGAAAGAAATTTAATCATATCGAAGATAATGATTGAAAGTCAAGACTCATCTCACACATGTATACTACTCATGAAGAGGGGTGAAGATGATTGATGTAGCCTCTGAATCATCTCCTCTGCCAAACCCATGTAGTATCCAAGTACATACGTCGTCGCTGCCGAACCCACGTAGGATCCAAGTACAATAAACATAGATGCCGAACCCACGTGGGATCCAAGTACAGTCATCCTCACTTCCGAACTCATGTAGGATCCAAGTACAGTCGTCCTCGTTGCTGAACCCATGTAGGATCCAAGTACAGTCATCATCGTTGTCGCAGTCACATCCAGCTCTAGGGTTCCCGCACACAGCACGCTCGATTCCAGGAGGGTCCACTCCACAAGCCAAGGGGTTGATACATCAACTATCATGAAGTAAAAATTTGATGTATAACAAAGTTCTGTCTCGTCAATAGGATCTCAATGCGACAGAATGTGCGTCAATCGGACACCCAGTCTGAGAGTTATTGGCCTTTTTTTCCTAAGGGCCCGGTTGGTTTTTAAGTTAAAACCAAACTGACCGTACTCCATCGGTGTCCAAACCTCAAGAAGAGTAATCCAAAAGAACCATATCACTAAGAGGAATCCAACAAAGTCGAAGGCACGTCAATCGGATGTCTAGAGCTCAAGTTATAAGTGTTTCCGCTCTGAGGGCCTAGTTAGTTTTGTGTTCAAACCAACCTGTGCATACCCAAAGTTCTCCGAAACCTTGAGTGTAATATACCGAAACGACCATCTCGATCCAAGGATCCCAACTCAACTAATGATACGTCGATCGGAGGTCCGTAGCCCAAGATATGGGTGTTTGAATGAATCTATCTGAAAATAGGGGGTTTGGGCCCGGTCTGACCTGGCCCAATACCCCCTGGGTTGGCCCGAACCGGGTCGACCCGACCCGGGTCTGGGTCCGGCCCAATTGGGTGCGGCCTGACGCTGGCGGCCGATACCGACGCGGGTGGCCTAGTTTGGCTCGGCTCTCGGCCGAGCGGGGTGCGGGGGGGGGGGGGGGGGCTGCCCCCTGATTTCCAAAACGGCCGGCCTTAATGGTCGGCCTTTCTAACCACGGGACCCTTCGGGTCCCGCCTCCAGGTGGCGTCAGCTGCCGGCTCAGCCGGACGCCCCTTTGGAAAACCGCCGCAGCCCGCTCCTGGCCACAACCTCCTTTGGTCTCACCAGTGTGGTGCAACGGTGCTGCGCTCCTCTACCGCGGCCCACTCTGGTCGCGGTCCTCTTCGTCCCCATGTGGTGCAACGACACCGCATCGCCTCTATTTCAAGCCACAATAAAGATCAACAATAAAAGGGGAGGAGGATCGGCCGTTTTTGTGTGGTTCGATCTCCTCCCGTTATATCGATAACAAGCAGACAGTCATTAAACAACAAAGATCATTAAATAATACTTGAATGAATAATTAACCCCTACCTCAACACAAGTTGTCAAACGATGAGCGTCGCGGAAAACGGCGTCGCAGGGTGAGGTTCCGTAAACGTCGATAGAGAGCATCCGAGGAGGAAGTGGCATCTCCCTTCCTTTGTCGCGGAGAGAAGATTATATGGCGTGATGTCGTTGGCAAGTTTCCACGTCGGTGCCTCCTCCTTTGTCATGGAGGAAGAAGAGGACGGAATAAATCAGGTCACCAAGTCGATGATCCTTGATGAAGTGTTGTCGTTCTTCGTTGAGGATGAAGTTCTTCCAGAGAATAGAGCTCTCCCCAAATTCTCACTCAACAAGCCAACCCAATAAAAAATAAGACTCCTATTATTTTATTATTTCAAGCCATGCAATTCAAATTACAAAAATTCAAAATTGAATTCACTTAATTAATTAAACCATGAGTTGTCTAATTAATTAAGTGATATGTTGGCATTATTAATGTGGAAGAGGAGAATCCACATAATTAAATGCAAGGAAAGTTTAAAAGGGAGTTTAAGGGGTTATGGGGAATGTGAAAATATGGGGGCTCGTGTGGGCCCCACCTCACCTTTATCCTCACAAGAGTAGTTAGTAACTAGTGGGTCCCACCCCAACTCCCATACTTAGGATATAACCACTTAGTAAAAGAAATAAAATTGTAACAAAATTTTATTTTTACTTTTCATTTAATCCACATTTTTTTATAACTCCTCCCAAGAAAACGTACCTTCGGTAAGGGTCATCTTAAGAAAATACTGGCACTACGGTTCCATCGGTGCCCTCGGATTTCAATTCTGAGCACCAGTTGAAAAGATAGAAAAACTCACTCATTTGTTCACTGAACATACCCAAGCTAAACTTTAGAAATTGATTCCGGGCACACCGGGCCTCGGAATCAGGTTCCGTTGGAAACTATGTATTCATAAAATCCCAAAGAATTTAAGAAAAAAAAATTCTTGAAATTTACAGGTCTTTATATTACTCCCACCTTAGGGATTTACATCCCCGTGAAGATACATCATAAACTAGGGGAACAAATGAGTGTATTGTGCACGCATCTGAGCCTCCCGCTCCCAAGTCCTCTTCTGGAGGTTCCCGTGTTTCCACCTGATGTGTACTATGGGGATCGAATGTCCACGTAGGACCCGCTCCTGTCGACCCTCGATCTCCACCGGGACCTCTGCAAAAGTTTCCATGTCATCAATGTCCAGCTCCCCGTGATCAATGATATGTGTCGTGTGATGCACGTATCTCCTCAGCTGAGATACGTGGAAGACGTCCTGCACCCGGTGAAACTGAGGTGGAAGAGCCATGCGATAAGCCACCTCGCCTATTCTGCTGAGAACATGGAATGGTCCGATGAAGCGCGAAGATAACTTGTCTCCCTAGCCAAATCTCTGTGATCCACACCGAGGTGAGACCTGTAAGAAAACGTGGTCGCCATCCTCGAACTCTAGTGGTCTCCAACTCCTGTCAGCATAGGACTTCTGTCGGCTCTGAGCTGTCCTCATCCGCTCCTGGATGACCTGTACCTTCTTCGTCATGGCCTGGACCATCTCTGGAGCTACGAGTGCTAACTCCCCAGGGTTAGTCCAGCATAGAGATAACCTGAAAGGTCGGTCGTACAATGCCTCATATGGTGTCGTCCCGATGGTGGAGTGGTAGTTGTTGTTGTACGCAAATTCCACCAAGGGTAGGTGATCCTCCCAGCTGTGACCAAAGTCAAGGGCACATGCACGGAGTATGTCCTCGAGAGTATGAATGGTCCTCTCCATCTGACCATCCGTCTGAGGGTGAAAGGCGGTGCTCAGGCATAGTTGCGTCCCAAATACCTCCTGCAATCCCTTCTAAATCCGGGAAGTAAAGCGAGCATCTCGATCAGAGACAATAGTCGATGGCACACCATGAAGTCATACGATCTCCTGAATGTAGAGGCGTCCCAAGATCTCCAGTGAGCCCTGCTCCCTAATAGGTAGAAAGTGGGCCGACATAGTGAGTCAGTCGACAATCACCCAAATAGAGTCATGACCTATGAAAGTACATGGAAGCCCTGTCACGAAATCCATAGATATCCCATCCCACTTCCACTCTGGGACCTCCAAGGTATGTACCAAGCCTTCTGGTACCTGGTGCTCCACCATCACCTACTGGAAGGTGAGGCATCGTGAAATGAACTCTGCCACAACCTTCTTCATACCCGGCCACCACTGCTGTCATCTGAGATCCTGATACATCTTCACCACTCCTGGATGTACCGCTAATGGGGAAGTGTGAAACTCTCTCAGCACATCTTCCTGTAATGCAACTGGGACCATGGCACGTCATCTGAAAAGGACGACGTGCTCTTCTCCTATAGAGAATCCATTAGGTGCCTGTCTTTAGGATATCTGTGCATGTCGCGTCTCACAGTCAACGTCCCCACGTTGTGCCTCTCTGACCCGTTGAAGTAGTAGAGGAGTGACTGTGAGCGACTGTAGAACGGCTGCCCAATCTCTATCCATGTAGGATATCTGCAAAGCGGCTAACTGCTATGTCGCCTCTCCAAGTAGCTGAATGCTCGTCCTCCTGCTGAGAGCATCGGCTACTACGTTCCCCTTTCCAGGAGTATATACTATCTCAAATTCATAGTCCTGGAGGAACTCGAGCCATCGTCATTGTCTCAGGTTCAGGTCCTTCTACAAGAATATGTACCTGAGACTCTAGTGGTCAGAATAGACTATAAAGTGCTCTCCCATCAGATAGTTCTTCCACATCTTCAGGGTGAAGACCACTGCTTATAACTCCAGGTCATGGGTAGCTTAGTTCTGCTCGTGCTGCCTCAACTTTCATGATCTATAGGCGATCACTACCTGCTCCTGCTTCAGGACAAACCCGAGTCCAGTCCCTAATGCATCGCAGTAAACTATGTACCCTACTCCCACCTCTGGTAGCCTCAAGATAGGTGCACTTTTCAATCTCTGTCTTAGATCTTGAAATCTCTGCTGACATCTATCCAACCACATGAAGGGTTTCCCCTTCTTCGTCAAAGCTGAATGTGGTGCCGCAACTCTAGAGAAGTCTGGCACAAATCTCCGATAGTACCCAGCCAAACCTAGGAAACTACGCACCTCCGTCATGCTCCTGGGTGGTTCCCAAGCTAGCAATGCCTCGATCTTCGCAGGATCCACCGCAACTCCTATCTCAGAGATGACATGCCCCAAGAAGTGGACCTCTCGAATCCAGAACTGCCACTTCGAGAGATTACCATAAATCTGGTGCTCTCGGAGTGTTTCTAGTACAACCCGCAAGTGGTAGGCATGCTCCTCCTCAGTAGTCGAGTAAATCAATATGTCGTCGATGAATAGTACGACAAAACGATTTAGGTAAGGCTGGAAGATCCTATTAATGACACTCATGAACACTGTTGGAGCGTTGGTTATTCCAAAAGGCATAACCATGAACTCATAGTGGCCATACCGACACCTGAAGGCCGTCTTCTGCACATCCTCATCTCGAAATCTGAGCTGATGATAGCCTGACCTGAGGTCTATCTTTGAGAACCATCATGCTCCCTTGATATGATCTAAGAGGTCATCAATCCTCGGAAGTGGATACTTGTTCTTCATGGTCACCTGGTTCAGGCGACGGCAATCGACACACAGTCGTAAGATCCCGTCCGCTTACTTGGCAAACAATATCGGGGAAGCTCTGGGTGAAACACTGGGATGGATGAATCCTTTTCCCTGCAAGTCCTCCAGCTGTACCTGTAGCTCTCGAAGCTCAGCGGGAGCCATCCAATATGATGGAGTGGATATCGGGGTTTTCCTGGGGTATAGGTCAATATAGAAGTCTAACTCTCTGCGAGGAGGTAGTCCTGGAATGTCTTCAGGAAAAACGTCCGCATACTGATCCACCACAACAGGAAAACTCGGACTCCTCACATCAAATTCTCCAAGTATAAGACTAGCCAAATGATGGGTGATCAGATGTCCTCTCCTCTGCGTGAGTCCATCCTGCGCAGCAAAGGATCCCTTCTCGCCGGTGAAGGTGAACGTGCTCTCATCGGTGCGAACACATCACACCTTGCACCTAATACAGTCGATCTGAGCATGGACTATAGATAACTAATCCATGCCCAAGATGACGTCGTAAGGCCTCGACGCTGCTACAAGAAGATCCCAGCCGAAGCTCTCACCTCCTAGAGTAAGCTCATACTACCGACACCAGGGCGTAATCGTCGAGTCTGCTTCCGTAGGAGTCTCTAGCCGTAAGGATCGAGCCAACGGCTCCATCAGAATCTCTGAGCTCCGAACAAGGGTAGTGGTAATGAAAGAATGACTCGCTCCTGTGTCTATAAGAACTGCAAAAAGGGTGTATTAGACACAGATAGTACCTCAAATCATATCAGGTGTGCCATGGTCGTAGGCCTCCACTGCCTGAAGCTGAGCATGCCTCTACCTGCCAGCTCTCTGTGGTCGGGGTGGACCTCCTGGTGGTGGTGGTGGTAGAGCCCTGAAGCGTCATCCACCACCTTCTTCTCGTCCAGCTCCTCTCCCTCGTCCGCATTCTCCCTGCATACTGCCACAGTCGAACCTCTGCCTCTGCCCGGGTGGTCTCTCAACCATCTTTTGATCCTCTGCATGGCGGGTCGGGCAGTCACGAGCCATGTGGCCCTGCCCGCCGCATGCATAGCACTTTCTGCCTCTCGTATGACTGTCTTAGTGCGTGTGCCCCACACCTCCGAACCATTATCCTGAGGTCTCCCACCTGATGGTCTAGTCCGCTTGGACCCTTGTGACATCCGTCGACTGCCAGCTATAGAAGACTCTGCTACGTGTCGCCCTGCAGTAGGCCTCGCTGCTGGTGTAGGCTCAACAAGGAAGCACTCCACAAGTAGGGCTCGCTCTAGTACTTCTGCCTGCGTCGGTATGCTGAGGTAGATCATCGAATCCCAGATCTCATGCCTCAGTCCCTGCTCGAAGGTCTGGGACAAAAATAGTGGGTCTTGTACCATGTTCGTGGAGTATCTCGAGAGATCGGTAAATCTCACCGAGTACTGGGCTACTATCATGCTGCCCTGCCATAGTTGTAGTAACTCTTGAATGCGCACCACACGGAGGGTGGCTGGAACAAACTCCGAGAAGAAGAGGCTCTCGAAGTCCATTCAAAGAAGAGATGCCTCGTCGTGCACCTGGAGCATCAGGCTCCACTATCTACCTATCGCCACGTGCAGGAGACTCGCTGCAAGGATCATCATAAGATCTGCTGGTGTCCCTACCAATCTGAAAACATGAACAACAGCCTCCATCCAATCCTTAGCTTCATGAGGGTCCATCTCCCCGCGGAACCTGGGCGGTCTCTGATGCCCAAACTTGTACAGTGCACTCAGGCGACGTGCACTCTCAGCTGCTGGGGCTGGTGGCATCAGTGGCTCGGCGGGTAGAGGTACCGCCGGTGCCTCCGCTGTAATGGGGCCCTGCACTGAGGCGTCGTCGCTCGGTGGGCTTCCATCTCACACAAAGCTCGGAACCCTAGATGGCTGTCGTTGTGGAGCCATCCTAAAAAAGAAACAGGTGTGCCATGGTCAATACAGTATACCTGGTGTGCTGACACAAAGTAATCACAAATAAAACTTTGAAACACACATGCAATCAATGTCTTCGTGCACTGAGTCAGAAATCAGAAGTCAGGGTCCTGGTGTATGGATACGTCGGCCTCCGCACCAACACTAGACTCCCTGGACTGATAACCACACTCAATACCCTTAACAATATTGCTTCTGATAGAAAAAAATATCAGAGTCTTGAGTTTTGTAGTAGAACCGACTCCTCTGATACCAATTTTTCACCACCCGTCCTCGGGGCCTGTGTCGTGACTACCCCAAGCCCACCTTCCATAGGCCAGGGATGGCGTCTAGCACCAAAGGTGTAAATCCTGATAAAAGGGAAGGCATTGCCTTTATATAATAAAACAAACACCACAGAGTACGCAATATTAAGTAAATATTAAGTAAACTGAGAACAAAAGTAAGTGATGGAAAGTAAACGGGCCAGTATACAAACCCAACTGAAAGTGAAGTACAACTAAAAATTAAAGTACAACATCTGATAGATAAAGCAGCAACTACCAAGACATCCTCCAGAAACCCCACCTGAAGGGTGGGTATAGATGGTCACCTCTACTCCTCGTATCTATCCGTCCACACCGTGTACATCCCTCCTGATATTCCACCTCCGGGTACCGTCCCGCTCCATAAGTCTCAACTACAATCAGAGTTGTCCGTCGTTTTCATCCAACATAACGTAGTGAGGGCGTAGCCCATTCAGGGGTGAGTATACGATACTCATTAGGGACCCTGAGACCCCCGAAGGTCTCCCAGAATCCACAAAGGATAAACTACAAAGGAAAGATAATAAACGAAGTATCAACCAACACTACTTAGGTATATTCCCATACATATACCTAAGTCATCAATTCCAGTTCGGCTCCAACTTCTAAGCCCAAGTTCAACCCAGTCCACACAGGAAAGTACAACCCAATCCACACAGGAAAGCACATCCCAATCCACAAAGGAAATCAAGTCAATTATATCGAAGATAATGATTGAAATTCAAGAATCAGCTCACATTGGTATACTAATCACGGAGAGGGGTGGAGATGATTGATGTAGCCTCTGAATTATCTCCTCTGCCGAACCCATATAGGATCCAAGTACAGACGTCGTCGCTGCCGAACCCACATAGGATCCAAGTACAGTAACCATCGTAGCCGAACCCATGTAGGATCCAGGTACAGCCATCCTCACTGCCAAACCCACGTAGGATCCAAGTACAGTCATCCTCACTGCCGAACCCACGTAGGATCCATGTACAGTCGACATCGTCGTCGCAGTCGCAGCCAGCTCTAGGGTTCCCGCACACAGCACGCTCGATTCTGGGAGGGTCCGCTCCACGAGCCAAGGGTTCGATACATAAACTGTCATGAAGTCCAAAGTTGATGTATCACAAAGTTCTATCTCATTAATAGGATCTCAACGTGACAGACGATGCGTTAATCGGAAGCTCGGTCTGAGAGTTATTGGCTTTTTCGTCCCAAGGGCCTGGTTGGTTTTTAAGTTAAAACCAACCCAATCGTACTCCATCTATGTCCAAACCTCGAGCGGGGTAATACAAAAGAACTGTATCACTAAGAGGAATCTAACAAAGTCGACGGCACATCAATCGGACGTCCGGAGCTCAAGTTATAAGCGTTTCTGCTCCGAGGTCCCGGTTGGTTTCTTGTTTGAACCAACCCGGTCATACTAAATGTTCTCCGAAACCTTGAGTGTAATATAATTAAATGATTGTCTCGATCCAAGGATATCAACACAACTGATGGTGCATCGATCAGAGGTTTGTAGCCCAATATATGGGCGTTTGAACGAATCGGTCCGAAAATAGGGGGTTTGGGCCCTGTCTGACTCAGCCCAATACCCCCTGGGTCGGCCCGAACTGGGACCCAACCCGGGCCCGGGTCTGGCCCAATTGGGCGCAGCCTGGCCCGGCTGGCGCGGCCAGGCCCGGCCCGGCTCTAGCGGCCCAGCCCAGCGCGGGTGGCCCAGTTCGGCTCAACTCTCGGCCGAGCGGAGTGCGAAGGGGGGCATTGCCCCCCTGATTTCCAAAATGGCCGGCCTTAATGGTCGAACTTTGTAACCGCGGGACCCTTCGGGTCCCCCCTCCAGGTGGCACCGGCGGCCGGCTCAGCCGGCCGCCCCTTTGGAAAACCGCCGCAGCTTCTGTCCGAATGGTGTGGCGTGACGGCGTCGCGCCCCTCTGCCGCTGCCCACTCCTGGTCGCGGCCTCCTTTGGTCTCACCGGTGCGACGTGACGGCTCCACTCTCCTCCTCCACGGCCCGCTCCGACCGTGGTCCTCTTCATCCCTGCGCGGTGCAACAACACCATGTCGCCTCCGTTTCAAGCCACAATGAAGATCAATAATAAAAGGGGAGGAGGATCGGCCGTGTTTGTGCGGTCTGATCTCCTCCCGTTATATCGATAACAAGCGGTCAATCATTAAACAATGAATATCCTTAAATAATACTTGAATGAAGAATTAACCCCTACCTCAACACAAGTTGTCGAACGATGAGCGTCACGGAAAAAGGCGTCGCTGGGTGAGGTTCAGTAAACGTCGACGGAGAGCGTCTAAGGAGGAAGCGACGTCTCCCTTCCTTTTTCGAGGAGAGAAGATTATATGGAGTGACGTCGTTGGTGAGTTTCCACGTCGGTGCCTCCTCCTTTGTCGTGGAGGAAGAAGATGACGGAAGAAACTGGGTCGCCGAGTCGATGATCCTTGATGAAGTGTTGTCGTTCTTCATTGAGAATGAAGTTTTTCAAGAGAATAGAGGTCTCCCCAAATTCTCACTCAACAATCCAACCCAATAAAAAATAAGACTCCTCTTATTTTATTATTTCAAGCCATGCAATTCAAATTAAAAAAATTCAAATTTCAATTCACCTAATTAATTAAACCATGAGTTGTCTAATTAATTAAGTGATATGTTGGCATTATTAATGTGGAAGAGGAGAAGCCACATAATTAAATACAAGGAAGGTTTAAAAGGGATTTTAAGGGGTTATGGGGAATGTGAAAAGATGGGGGCTCATGTGGGCCCCACCTCACCTTTATCCTCACAAGAGTAGTTAGTAACTAGTGGGTCCCACCCCAACTCCCTTACTTAGGATATAACCACTTAGTAAAAGAAATAAAATTGTAACAAAATTTTATTTTTAATTTTTATTTAATCCACATTTTTTTACAACTCCTCCCAAGAAAACGCACCTTCGGTAAGGGTCCTCTTAAGCAAATACTGGAGCTGCGTTTCCATCGGTGCTCTCAGATTTCAATTCCGAGCACAGGTTCAAAATATAGAAAAACCTGCTCGTTCGTTCACTGAACGTACCCAAGAAAAACTTCGGAAATTGATTTCAGGCACACTGTGCCTCAGAATCAGGTGCCATCGGAAACTGCATATTCGTAAAATCCCAAAGAATTTAAGAAAAAAATTTCCTTGAAATTTACGGGTCTTTACATCTGTCCACTTCAAAAACCTCCTCAATAGGCATAATAGAGCTCTCAATCAGAGGACTGAGACTCAAATAGGTACTTCCATTTTTAGATACTTTTTCTTCTTCATCATCACTATTATTGGAATCTGGAGCAGTCTCCTCATGATTTGATCTAGGCAGTTCTTCCTCATCCACAAATATTTCTTTAACACTTTCTCCCAGAACTGCTTCCTTTCTAGGTAGGGTCACAGGTGGACTTGCTTTTCCATATGATACCTTTTCAGCAGTAGGGCTCAGTGGAAAATCAGGATCCCCTCCATCTTCTATAAAGGTATCCTCCTCAGCATCATCATCACTGTATTGAGGCTCCCCTCATCAGGTCCTAGACCGGGATCTCTCCTATCTCTTGGCTGATTTGGATGCTCAACGGGGTTAAATTTATCATAAAATTTCTCATCATCACTGAACCATTTTCTTCTCCACGAGTTTCAGTTAATCTTCATGTAATTGAAAATAGTTTTTCTGATACAGTAGTTGTCCTTCACAACTACAGTCTCGTCTTGAGACTCATCCACACCTTTTACCATGATCATCAAAGAAATTAGCTTTGCAAAGAATAGAGCATTTGTTTTTTACTTTGGCCTAGTCATATATTCAATTTGAATCATCAAAATCCTACACAGATTTACTTTGAAATTATGCCATAGTAGATACAATAAGAAAATATATTGGAATCTAAGGTTTGCAAAATCCCCTCTTTTGGGACTTAACACGTGCTGGATAAATTTTAACAGCAACCAGTTTTCTCCGTCTATTTCGGTAGAAACTATCTTTCTTGATGTGTCATCTCCAGTGAGCTCTTCCAAAGTAGTTTCATAATAAAAAATGTCACTAGTAGGAGATACTGACTTTCAGGAATATCCTAACTCACCCTTGTGTGGAAGTTTCAAGCACTCAACCCATTCAATAGAAGAAAAAGAAATTATCTTGGATTTCACTACTGATTCCATCTAGTTCTCACCTTCTGATTTCTCAAAAAGAACAAACTCATAGAATTCCTTTACCAGTTTTGGATAACAAGTAACATTGTTGTTTGAGAAGCACTCAACCCATTCCTTCTCTTCAATCACTCTTAGAACTAATGAATTGATGGTCATCAACCATTCCGCGCATATCCCTTTAACAACTATTATTTCCCTTTTTATGAGATGCAGGTTTATAGGTTTCTTTACTTCACTGCCACCACTAGACTCTCCTTTGAGTCTCTTGGAATTCAGCTCATCACCCTCTCCACTGACTGTCAGTCTCTTCACTCTTTCCATTCTGCGAATCGTGAAAACGAAGGTTTGGGAGCTAAGGTTTGAAGGTAAAGTGTTTGAGGTGGATTGAAATGAGGTTAAGACTAATGTTTTATCATTTAGGAATTAATTAATAAATAAATGAAACATAATAAATATAATACAAACGATAAAGATTCTGGTGGCTAAAAACACGACGTTTAAAACAACGCAAACTAGCGGTAACATATACCGGTGACGATTCCAAACGGTGAGGTCCACTAATAGTGAGGTTCTAATGGTGAGGTCTATACTAGTGAGGTATAACGGTGAGGTCTATACCAGTGAGGTATAACGGTGAGGTCTATCTAATAGTGAGGTTTCTCTAATGGTGAGGTTTCTCTAATGGTGATATTTCTCTAATAGTGGGGTTTTACTAACGGAGAGGTTTCTCTAATGGTGAGGTTTCTCTAACGGTGCGATTTTATTAATGGTGAGGTTTTACAAAAAGTTTATCATTCTTATCTCATGTCTAATGTTACTTAATCTTTCTAAACTTAAATATTTGGTGAATATATCATCCAACTGATGTTCAGTTCCAATGAATTCAAGAGTAATATCACCCATTTGATAATGATCCCTCAAAAAGTGATGTCTTACATCAATGTGCTAAGTCCTAGAGTGAGACACATGATTCTTGGAAATGTTGATTGCCTTGGTGTTATGACAGTTTATAGATACATGTATAAATTGATATCCATAGTCTAATAGGGTGTGTTTTATCCATAGAATTTGTGCACAACAACTACCAGCAGCTATATAATCTGCTTCAGGAGTAGACAATGCAACAGAATTCTTCTTTTTACTACACCATGATACTAAGGAATTACCTATAATATGACATGTTCTAGATGTTCTCTTCCTATCTAACTTGCAACCAGCAAATTCAGCATCTGAATAAATTATTAAATTGAATGATTGTCCTTTTGGATAAAATAATCCTAAATTAGTAGTATGTTTAAGATATTTGAAAATCCTTTTAACAGCAAGAAAGTGTGACTCTTTTGGATTATCTTAAAATCTTGCACACATACTCACACTAAAAATAATATCTTATCGACTAGAAGTAAGATATAGTAAACTTCCAATCATACCTCTATAATTGTTTTGATCCACTGGTTTCCCAGTTTCATCTGCATCCAATTTACAAGTGGTACTCATAGGTTTATCACTTTCCTTATTACTATCCAAACCAAAATGTTTTAAAATATCCTTGTATATTTACTTTGATTTAAAATAATACCATTTTCATTTTGAAAAAATTGAAATCCAAGAAAATATTTGAGTTCTCCCATTAAACTCATTTCAAATTCTCTTTGCATATTCTTTGAAAAATCAACACAAAAGCATTTTTAGAAGACCCGAAAATCATATCATAAACATATATTTTTACTATCAAAACATCTTTGGAAATACTTTTGATAAAAAGAGTTGGATCAAAAATCCCTTTAATAAAACATTTTGAAATAATAAAATTTCTAAGTATACCATACCAAGCTCGTAGAGCTTATTTTAAACCATATAAAGCTTTAGAAAGTTTAAAAACTCAATTTGGAAAATAAGGATTAGTAAATCCAAGTGGTTTTTCAACAAAAACATCTTCAATTATAAAACAATTTAGAAAATAAATTTTTACATCCATTTGATATAACTTGAAATTTAGATAAACAACATAAGAAAGTAGAATCCTAATATCTTCTAACCTAGCTACAGGTGTAAAGGTTTCCTCATAGTCTATTTCTTCTTCTTGACTATATCCTTGTGCAACTAACCTAGCTTTGTTTCTAACTATATGTCCATACTCGTCAACTTTATTCCTAAAAAACTATTTAACACCTATGGTCAAAGTGTCCTTAGGTCTTTATACTAATTCCTAGACTTTGTTTCTTTCAAATTTATTTAATTCTTCTTGCATATCCATCACCTAAAATTAATCATTGATGGCATCATTGATATTTTTAGGTTCTAACTGTGGAAGAAAATCTTGATGTTCAACCTGATTTCTTATAGAACCTCTAGTCTGAGTTCCTCTATCTAAATCTCCTACTACAGCATCTAAAGGATGGGTTTTAAGGGTCCTAGTTGGTCTAGTAAAGGTAGGGCTAGAAATTTCAGTTTCATTTACAGGTTCGGGTTCAATAGAAATAGGTTTTGGAAAATTTCCAGAACTGGTTGTCTTAACAACAGGTTCACTGTTTTTGTCATTAAGGTTTAGAACTGACATATCTTCTTCAAGATTTTCAAGAGGGGTCTTTGGTTCATGTGGATCAGTTTTAAAAAAATTGATGTGTACAGATTCTTCCACACATTTGGTCCTCTTATTAAATACTTTATAAGCATTTGTAGATATAGAATAACCTAGAAAGATTCCTTCATCGCTTTTTGATGCAAACTTATCATGATTATCTTTAGTATTGAGGATGAAGAATTTGCAACCAAAACTCTAAAGTAATTAACCATAGGCTTCCTATTATTCCATAACTCATAAGGGGTCCTTTTGAGAATTGTTCTAATCAAGACTCTATTTATAATATAACAAGCTGTATTGAAAGCTTTAGCCCAAAGATAAATAGGTTAATCATATTCATTAAGCATAGTTCTTGAAATTTTTTGAAGTGTTCTATTTCTTCTTTCTACTACACCATTCTGTTGAGGTGTTCTAGGGGCAGAGATATTGTGACTATAGCCATTATGTGAGGAATAAGTTTTAAACTCATGATTTTCAAACTCATGACCATGGTCACTTCTCAAGTTCTTAATCTTAAGTCCACTAAGGTTCTCTACAGACTTGGAGTATTTAATGAAATAAGAATAAGCTTCACTATTGTGAGATATAAAGTATACCCAAGTATATCTAGAAAAGTCACCTACAAGAACAAAGACATAGTGCTTCTGATTTATACTATAAACTCTAGATGGTACAAATAAATCCATATGAACCAACTCGATAGGTTGAGAAGTTGAAACTTCTTTCTTTGATTTGCAAGAAACTTTATGTTGCTTTCTTTTTTGACAAGGATTACAAACTTTATTTGTTGGGAATTCTAGTTTGAGAAGGTATCTAACTAAACCTTTCCTTGTCAGTTTCCTGAGTGAATGGAAATTTAAATGTCCTAATATTCTGTGCCATATCCAAGATTATTTATGAAAATAATTTAAACAAGTAACATTTTGTTTAGATAAAGAATTCAAATCTACATCATATGCATTTTCATTTCTTAATGCATTAAATACCAAAACATTTTTATAATTAAAAACATTACATTAATCATTTTCAAATTTTACATTGAATCCATCATCACACAACTGAGAAACACTTAACATATTTTATTTTAATCCATTAAAAAATAGTACATTATAAATTAAAAGTGAATCAGTGTTACCAATCTGACATAAGCCGATGATTTTTTCTTTTGAGTTATCCCCAAAGGGGACATGTCCTCCATAAACTTTGATTAATCTCTTAAAGCATGAGTAGTCTCCTGTCATTTGCCTTGAACATCCACTATCCAATTACCATATCTTCCTACAGGAACTTTTCAAGCAAGTCTCCTACAAAATAGATTTAGACAGAAGATAATTTTGGTACCCAGATTTTCTTAGGTCCAGAAAGGTTAGCAAGTAAAATTTTAGGCACCCATATTTATCTAATGGGTTTCCTAGAATTAACAGATTCAAAAGATTTTGATAAATAAAATTTGTTTGGTCTATAAGAATTTTAATAGCTGGATGAAGCATAAGAATTTCCAGAATTTGAACTAGCAGCATATTGTCCAGATTTTGAAATAAAATTGTTCTTAAAAAACTGTCTCTATCCTGGTTGGTATCCTAAACCAGTTGTATACTTTGGTGAAACTTGTATTCCAATAATTTGAGTTAGAGTATTATTTCCATTTGTGAACTTATCTAATTATTTTCTTTGTTTCTCATTGGAAAATTTAAGTTCAGTATTCTCCTTTTACAGTTGAGCATTCTTTTCCTTTTCTATACTAAGATCATATTTAACAGTACTAGTCATGGCGTACTATTTCTTTAACGATTTATACTTATCTTTTAGCTCATTACAAGTATCTTCTAACACATTACAGTATTCAAATAATTCGGCTTTATACATATTATCATCATTATTTGAATCACTTTCATTCCCAGAATAATAATCATTGTGCATAGGGTGATTAAGTGTTACCTTAGATATTTCAGTCATGAAACACATGTTGGCATGATTCTTTTATTCAGAATCAAAAGCTTCAGATCCACTTGATCTATATTCAGAAGCACTCCATGTAGCTTGCATGGCTTTCTTTTATTTCTTATCCTTATAGTCATACTTTTTCTTAAATTTTAGTTTTGGACAGTCAGCTTTGACATGCCCTTTTCTTATGCACTCATAGAAAACTATTCCATCATCTTTATCAGTTTTCCTCCAGTATTTCTTCTAATTTATTCATCGATCATACTTACCCTTATAATCAGATTTTGTAAAGAATTTATTCTTTCTATAGAATTTCTTGAATCTCCTCGATATTTGATCCATCTCTTCATCACTGTCTAATTCATATTTTTCACTATGTGATCTTTCTTCAGTTATCTGAACCTTCTATTTTTCCTTGATCTTTGAAGCAGTGGACTTGTATGCCACTTAATTCTTCTTGGGGTCAATATATTCATATTTATTCACTTTTATCTCTTCTTCATACATCATCAATTTTCCAATCAGCTCCTTGACAGGTAGCTTTCCAATTTCACATGATTCTCATATAGAGACAGAGGTTACTCTCCATCTATCTGGTAGACATCTCAGTATCCTCATGATTTTCTCTTTTGCTGGAACAGATTTTCCTAGTGAGCTCATTGTATTAACTATCTCATTAAACCTAAGATACATATCAGAAATAGATTCATCATATTTCATTTTAAAATTATCATACTTAATAGTGTGTGTATTTAGTATCATTTCCTTAACATTGGTTGTTCCCTCATGGGAAATAGCTAGAGTATCCCAAATTTCATAAGTAGTCTTACAAGAAGATATTCGATTAAATTCTTCATCTCCTAAATCACAATACATGGCATTCATTTCTTTAAAATTATTATTTTATGCAACTTTCGTAGGTTCATCCCAAGTAGTTCTGCCAGTTTCTGGAATCCTATATTGAGTCTCTGTAGTAGTCTAGATGTCAAATCCCATACTTTCTAAATTAATTTTTATTTTTATTTTCCATTGGGAATAATTGACACCATTAAATAAAGGTGTCCTATTTGTAGCTACGCCTTCTAATCTGTTATCCATAATAACTAAGTTTTGAAAGGATATATAAAGATAAAAACAAATTTAGAATTAACATAAATTTTTATATCTTTAAGATACAACTAAAATCACAGTTGAAAACTTTTCACAAATAGAGTGTTTTGAAAAACTTTTATCCACTTCTTTTGATACCAAATGTTGTCCGGAGTGGATACTAAAGAGGGGGTGAATTGAGTTCATATTAAAAAATTTTGATTAAAATATTTCTATTAAAACCCCCCAATTTAACAAACAAGTTAAACTGTAGTGAATTTATAAAGATTACAAGTGTTCAATTAGTTTTTAAAAGATTGATTATTTTTCAGTTAACTTAATCTGAAGATTATGTTAACTTTTGAAACTAACTTACTGGCTAAAAACAGTTAAAAACACTTGCTAGTTTAACTATTAGAGTTACTTTAAAACAGACTTGAATTTCAAAGTAATTAGCAGTCAAATATTAGAAATAGTTTAAACTAAAATAAGATGCACAACAGTTTTGACCAAGAGGTTCAGTCTCAAGCTGAGACTTAGTCCTCTCGAACAGTTTATATAAAACATTGATCAACACCCTAGATCAGGGTTTACAATAGTACTTAGACTTTCTAGGTCCTCAGACCTCTACCACAGTTCTACATGGGAAAGAAACAACAACAACACAGAGGCTGTCCAGGTCCTCAGACCTCTACCACAGTTCTATGTGGGATACAAAAAGGTATAAAGAGTTTAGTGTGAGGATTTTAGTATCCTCTAGTTTAGATTAGGAGTCAGTTCGTGTACAAACATATAGAATCAAACACTGCTCATAATGTAATAAAAAAATTATCACAGCAGATAAATAATATAGAGATGAGTTTAGAATGCTCTTTTGTGATGTCAATGCATCTCTGGACTCCTTTGGATTGAAGAAGATGAAGCTTTGAGTCCTTCTCTAGAAGATGTCTGGAAAATAGAGTGTCGTGGTTCTGTTCCTTCACTTCCAGTACAAGTGTTCAGCTTGAATGTGAGAGTATTCCTTGTAGCACTTGAATCTCCTCTTTGAACTTCTATTCTTGATGTGTATGAGTGTTCTTTGAGTTCTTCGAGTGTTCTTCTCTGTATGTAAACGTGTATCTTCTTGTATATGTCTCATGTTCTTCCTTATGTATGTATCTCTTCTTTTTTTCTCCAGTAGCTCGATATTCCTTTTATTCCTTGAGCTCCTGTGATGGGAATGATTACCTTTTATAGGTACGTGGTATGGTTCCCTGACATGCCAACAAACCACATTAATTAATAGTAGTTTCATTGAATTAAGAAAATATGACCGTTAGCATTATATTAAAAATATTGAAAAAGTATAGAGTTTGAGTAACAGTGACTGGTTAATAGTCATATTCCATCAGTATCTCTCTCTCGGTAGACTTGTAACGGTAGCTCTTGTAGCAGTAGCTCATGTATCAGTGACTCTGTGTAGCGGTAGCTTGTTTTTATCGGTAGCTCCTTCAATCGGTAGATCTTTATAATGGTGAACTTTTGTCAATAGCTCGTACTTTCTATTATTAGTTGTTATCATCAGTAGCGGTAGCTCTCTCTATCAGTAGCTTCCTCTATCGGTAGCTCCATTCTATCGGTAACTTGTATCAGTGGACTTGTATCGGTGAACTAGTATATCAGTGACCTTATCTATCAGTAACTTAGTCTATCAGTGGACTTGTCTAACAGTGAACTTATATCAGTGATCTAGTCTGTATCAGTCAGAATTATAACTATCAGTGACTTAAGAACTTAAATTCTTACAAAGTAACTGTTCTATGCATATTTGTTCCAGATTGAATTAATATCATACTTCATCATTGTTAAACATAAATAAGCATTGATTAATATATTCCATGATATTATATGATTATTTTGACATCCATACTAACTCTATAACATAAAGTCCTAGTTATAAAACATAATTATTATATAGATAAGCATGATTTGGGATTATCAAAACATATCTAAACATATTTGAGTTTATCAAAACATTTGAGTCCAATAAGAAAAATGAACAATCATTGTTTAGTGAGGCTGTAGTTCTCTGTACATGTAAAGAGTATGTTTGTTTCCCATTAGATGGATGTGTGTATAAGTGTAAGTCAAAAATTAGAATAAAAACATACTAGTATATTTAGTATACTAGGATTATTATGAAATAATGAAACAATAATACTTTAGGGAGTATAGAATGAAAATAAAAGAAAGGTGTTTGAGGGTGGGTGTTACTTCTTAATCAGGTAACTCCTTTTGGTTTGTAACAAAGGGATTAGTTGGAAATATTTATACCCAAATGGAGTGTTCAAGGAGGAAGGGAGGATTTTTGGGTGGATATTTGAGCGTATATTTTCTGAACCTAAGTGGTTTGAGAGGTGTGAAGAAGTGGAGGAGAGGGGGATTTTTTATTGTAGAGGATGAGGGTCTTAAATTTAAGGTTTAGTCCTTATTTAAGCTTAATTTTACCTTAATCGATGTAATTAATTTTAATTACTTTCAATAATATTTTGATAAAAACTAAGTTGAACTCATTAGAAATTAAAATTATGATGGTTCAAAACACGGAATCAATTTTTTCAACTACTAATTATATAAATGGAAGAAATTAATTTAAAAGTAATATCGTTGATGGGACGACACTGTGAGGTTTTAAAGTAAAACAATGATCAAATGTTTGCTGGGTTTTTATATCCAAGTTCAAAGTGAAATTGATATCAATGGCCTAAATTATATTAATTGATAAAAAAATTATGAAATTAAAATTTGGAACCAATTTAAAATGTAATTTAACCTTACAAATAAATTAGATGAAGAGGTAGTTTTGAACTAAAATTCTGTATTTTTCACTATTCATTAAAAAATAAAACTTCACATAAAAATACCAAAAATTTACTCTAACCTAATTATTATGTTCTTATTTCAAATAAAAATTTTATTTTGACATATTAAATATATAAAAGTTTCAAAATTTGTATTTAAAAATGGTTATCCGTTAAAAGAGGGTTAAATTGAATTAATAAAAATATTGGTTTTTAAGTATAAAATTGGGGTTATTCTTATCTTAAGTCTATAAAATATATTGGATTAATATAAACATTATTTTAATGAATATATAACATATATATTACATTATAATCACTAACTAATTGTAATTAATTTAATTTATTAGGGTATAACATATTTGTGACCATAAAAATAACAATATTTTCTTTTATATTCAATCAGTTTTCATATTAATTTATAATTATTTTTTCTTTGAAATGTTGGGGCCGAAGCCTAATTTTATTATATTTTTGTAAATTATATATTCTTATAAATTTGTTAATAATATTCATAACATCTAATTTTGTAGCAAGGTTATATCTTATTATATTAAGTAATAACATTTTAATGATATACCATTGCTCGGTAAAAATCAGTCTTGCATGTTATGAAATCCATCGAGGAAAGTCATTTTTACATGTAATTCAAGGTGAACTTGGTTATCTATGTAGATAAAACTAATTTTTATCTTTCATTCAGTACACTATTAACTTGGTGTTGCGTATAACGCAAGACAAACATAGTTCCTTAATATAAAATAAATTATCTTCAATGTTACGTGAAATGAAAAATATAAAAAGGTTAAATTAATTTGAAAAAAAATTCAAAAAATCTTGGGTATTACATAATCATTAAATATGGTTTTGATAAAAGAAGTATGTTATGATCATGGAGATGGAAGGTTGTATAAATGTTTGAGTAACATTTCCATTTTTCAATGATCACTATTGAAAAGAGTCAAGTAATATTTTATATTTATATAATGATAATCATATAATAAATGATATATTATTTCTTTAAATATACTTATACATTTTATCCTGGTGGTTTGGTGATGAAAATAGGGAGTCACATTGCTTCATGAAGGTGATAGTCCACATGTACACGAAAGATATTATCATCTTTCAGCGAGTGAAAAGGTAAGAAAGAAAATGATATTTTATATTTTAGGAATGATAAATATTTTATAAATATCATAATTATTTCATATATATCATATATATTTATTTAATTTACTGTTATTATCTTCCATGCAATGCATTACTGAAAACGAATAGCATCGCTTTATGTGGCGGTAGTTCGTCGTACACACGAACAACGTTATCGTATCTTCAAAAGAATGGAAAGTGAAAATGTATATATATGATATAATGAATCTAGATATTTAATTATTTTATAAAATTAATATATATACTTTATATCAATTATCATACCCAACCATGAGAGGTGGTAATGTAAAATCAAATGACATCTGTTCAAGAGGTGATAACTTTCCATACACACGAATGATGATTTCATAAACCATTTTATAGAAGTGTAGATAGTTGTAGGTAATTTCATTAACATAAAAAAATAAATGTATATTAATGATACTTAGGTTATTATATCATCATATTTTAATAACAATTTAAATGTGTGGTAGAAGAAGTAAAATAAAAACACTCATTGAAGAATGTTACCACTTTTTCAGGTATCCTCCCTTGGTTTGCACCAAAAGTCCTCCTAGGTTGCTTTTATTTCCATTAAAATTATTCTAGGATTATATGATGGAATATGATATTTTATTTGGGTGGGTATTGATTGAACCCAAAGTTTTTTAAGGTGTGAGGAAGATATGAGAAGGGGTGGCCGTTATAAGTAAGGGGAGTGGCACAATTGTAATTTTCAGAAAGAAGGATTTCCACCCATGTTTTTTTCATATCAAAAGGATCCAATAATCGAACATTATAAATAATAAAAGATTTAAGTTCAAAATATATAAATAAAATGGGTGTTGTAAATTTTTTGGGTTACTTTTAACCCTTATCTCTTTAGTTTAACACCCCCGATAAACACATTTTTACCTTATTCATGGTAAATATTTTTTTCTCCATTTACTATTAGTTTTGGTAAAATACTAAGTTGAGAATATTAGATAATAAAAATTTATTATTATTAAAAATATGTAATACATTTTTTCAAATTTAATTCAAAAAATTGGAAAAAATAATTTAAAAATTAATCTCACATACACGATGAGAAAGTAGGGTTTTAAAGAGACAAATGTTCAAAAGTTTGAAATGTTTTTATATAAAAATTATATATCAAATTGATTATATTAGAATTAATTGTATTAATAAATATATAATTGAACCAATTTTACTTTAAAACTAAATTAAATTTTAATATAACATTAGAAATAATTTAAATGAAAAAGATAGTTTTCTTTTAAAGTTCAATATTTTCCACTATTCATCAAAAAATGAATCATTCTAGAAAACTATAAAGAATTCATGATAATATATTGTTTACATAATGATTAAAAAATTTGGTTTAGTGTTTCAATTGTTTTTTTCTGAAAGTGGAATCAATTAAATTTAAAACAAAACCCGCAGTAGTGATAGAAAATCGGGTTTTTGATAAGTATATTATTTTTCAACCACAAGAAGATTTTATATTAACTCTTTTTATAATAATAATCATTATATGAATATTATTAAAAAAAATTCACTATATAATCTATACATTTTATTTAAAACATTCCTCATTATGGTTTATTTTAATTAATTAAAATGGAGAAACATTATGCACTTTAAAACCTGTTTTTTTTTTAAAAACCTCTTTTTAAACCAAAAAATAAAATTATACTAAAATCTAATATAAATTTGATTCAAAAGGAATTAAGTTGATTAAATATTTTTAAATAATAAAATTTTAATATAAAACATTATTTTTAATTTAAATTTCTTAATTTCTTTAAAATAAATGATAAATTTAAAAAAAAATCTGCATTTTTTACTATTCATTGAAAAATCAATATTTTTGAAAAAAATCCCAAAATTTCCCCATAAGTCAATTTATATATGATGGTTCAAAAAATAAATTAAATTTTATAAAATAATTTTTCTAAAATTTCTATAATATTTTATCATAAAAAGGAAAAAACCATTTTTAAAGAAAACGTATTTTTGATGAATATAATTACTTTGATAAAAATTGATTGATTATTTACTAGGTATTTCTAAAAAATTATAATTATTAGGAAATTTATAGGTATATTTAATAAATTAATTAATACTATTAATATCTACCGATTTAATGGGTTTGTTATAACATACATATTTAATATAATATTATTTCATGGTTAACTGAAGCTCAGTGTCTCGTGTGATGCACACTATAAAAGAAACCCATTCTTATGTGTAACCCAAAATATCTAAAAATATAAATTAGTTTGAAAAAAAATCATAAAATCTCAATATGTTACATTATACCCCCTTAAAAAAATCTCTCCCTCAAAATTCATCTTGATCATCAAGGGTTTAACATTTGAAAATTACTTCACAGAAACCCACACCATACAAATGACTAATAAAAATTCCCTTAAAAATAAAACTTTGAAAACATAAAGGTTATCTAAAGTAACTCATAACTAGGTTTTTATATAGGATAAAATTGGTTGGAAGTGAAAAAAAGGACATATAAGAGAAAACTAACACCCAAATAATGATGGATAATTATAGAGATCATTAATTGTAAGAAATTAACTGATTTGGAGAAGTTTAATGATCCCAAAACCACAATACAAAGATTCATGAAAAAGGCCATTGATATTATCAAAAATTATAGTAGCATGAAAATCTTTTATTTCAGGATCCTTTTCCAAATATCAGTGAATTCGTTTTCTATATAGATTGAAAACATAGGAAAACGTACTTGATATATTTTTATTTCATATGAATAATTTCATACTTTGGTTGTTCCTTGATCAATATCGAATTCATATCTTACTCTAAGAGATGATTTTTTTATGTTTAATGAACTAAAATAAATCCATAAAATAATGATCAGTCATTCCTTCTATCTCTAGTTAAAAAAAGTTGACATTGGTTATCTAATAAGAATAAATTGTTATATGGTGAAGTAATACATTAATATCTAAAATAAAATCCAAAGTTTAACATAAACCATTCCATAAATGGTTAACCTTATGATCCTTCCAAAATTCAAAATTTATAAAGAAGGTCAAAAAATTTCCAAAAAACAAAAAATTAATCCTCTAAATATCATTATGCATCTCTTAATGATTACTTTCCAAATACATGAATACCATATTCATAAATTCTTATGAATCTTGGTAATAATTAGAATTAATATAAAACCTCAATGAAAAAAATTCATGATTCCTCATTAATTGAATAAAACCATAAATTATTGAACATATTACATAGTTCTAATAATAATGTAAACACCATAAATAATAACATAAAAAACTTTATCAAAAAATCCTTTATCGGTTTTGATTTCATCAATAATATTAAATTTACTTATTCTTATCTGACATCTCTTTGTCCCAATATCATTATCACAACACCAGGAACATATTAAGGGTTATCTTTCCCTTAATAATGTGTTTTCCATAAAATATTACCTTTATATAAAATAACTTTTTTAGGTTATTAGTACAATTCAACATATTCTTTCACACCCTTAATGAAAAACTTATATTGAAAATCATTTAATATTTCAAGATACATATAAAATAATTCTTGAATTATAATACATAATCACTTCAATCATCCAACTTCCTTTACAAACCATTAACTACCTTTTTTTTCTCATTTCTTAACACTTCCTTCCTTTCATATGTCATGTGTAGTCTCTTAATCATTAAAAATATAATAATTAATCATGAAAACTTGTTTATTTTCTTCATGAGCTTTCCCCTTAAGACAACAATTTACATAATTACCATAATTTCCACATTTAAAACATTCAAAAGTCAATGATATCTTTGGAAAACCATTATTCCCATCCATTGCGTGAACCTAATTTTTCATTTTTCCTCTACAATTACTTTCTTTGTGTCCTTATTTTCTACACTCAAAAACATATTCTTGTTCCACTAATACATTACTTAGAGTGTTTCTTACCAAATTCTCAACATATAGGAAACTGAATATTCTATCCTCTATGGTCTCTGCTACCTAAATTCTTAGTGAACTCTATCCTAATCTTATTTGGTGATTCCAAGAGTTGGTTAAGGTTTGTGTTTTTAATCACATATTCTGATAACTGATTATGCATAATAAAAACTTATTTTACTCTAGTCATCATCCCATCTGGATAATCATTATAAAATTTCCCATTACATTGAATGTTGACATAATTCCTTCTAGTTCCCACCATTGACTAAAATAAAAAATCATAGTGTGAGTAACAATATTTGTAGTGGAAAACCAAATAATCATGAAAATAACTTCTAGGATGTATAAATCATGAAACCTTCTTTTTAATCTATGAAACATTAGGCTTATCTTAGTTAATTCATAGTCATTATCTATTTAAATCATTAATCATGGTTTGTAAAGATTTTGTGATTTTCCAAAGTATATACCCCATGACTATCAAAACAAGTGTGCAGCATGGCTCATTTTCATGAACCAGGTGATGATAAATTTTATATCAGCACACCATTTTCATAGTTATTACCCTTAGGAACATCTATGATAGATCCACATCCAATTTTAGTATCCAAAAATAGATATAATTTCATAGAAAAAACTTGCTATATCCTTTACCAAAATTCTAGTATATTTTCCGATACTTTGACTCATACTTAGGCTTATCCTTAGAGACATACCTAGATATATGCATAGAAATACCCTTAAGGAACTCACTAAACTTTTCTCATACTAGTTTCCAAAGGTTAACTAAACCTATCCTTTGATACCAAATATAGTGACCTAGGAATTTATTACATATATATTACATCGTTTTAGATGAATATTCAATACATTACACAAAAATATACATGGGGACTATAATAGTTTAGTGTATTAGAAGACTAGGAACACAATATTCATATTTTGTGAAGGATCTTAAATATTTCCCACAAAGATATTATCCTTTTTTACTTTTCACAAACATAACTTAATTAAATAATTTCTTTATAGCCAAGGGAAAGGAAACATAAGAAAGGGTGACCTAAAATTCTCAATAAGGGTAAACAAGGGAGAATCATAAGAAAAACATGAACATAAGGTAATGCGAACACAATCATAGCTTTTAAAAACCATACCATTCAGATCAATGATCATAATCTTGATTCATGGAATAAATACTGGCAATTCATAAGACATAAATCACAAGGGAATTAAAGAACGTGATCCACGAGAGCCTAACATTGGCATGAGGCATAGATTTGTGGCATACACATAATAATGGAAAATAATTTCTATAGTAGTAAAGGATCCTTTCCCAGCCTATCATAGTGGTATAGGTTGACTCCCCAAACCATCATATTAGTCAAGGTTCACTCCCAAGACTTTTATAGCTAATGAAGTCGCTTACTCAACCAGGTTCAGTCCCCATTCTAGTCCTATCTATCTCATGAGATATAAATATTTACCCAATGCATTGTATATATATATAGGTACCAACCATATTATAATGAAAACCATATTTATGTGTGCCACAAGATCATAAAATTTTTATCATATCATATCCCATGAAATTAAATTATTTTTATAAACATTTCATATTTTAATACACTATGGAAAATAAATAGGTTTCATAATAAATTTCTTCATTTCACCATATCATAAATCTTGAAAATTAGTGGGTTTAATAAGAATTTTTTCATGGTATAACCCTTGGAAGAGAAATAGGTTTCATAAACATGTTGTCATCATAAAAAATAAACCATTAAGATAAATAATAAGAATTATATCCTTTAATTATATCCCCATTAAGTCATATATAGAATAAAAGGATGTAATATTAGATGGAAAATGACTTTTAAAGGTCAGTTGAAACATTTATTGAGGAAAATAAATTTTAGTTTAGAAACACTTTTTAAAACATAAAATATTTTGAAAATAATTTTCTTTAAAAATTACCTTGAAAACATATATAGAAATATTTAAAAATATTTTAAAACATTTATTAAGGAAAATATCATTTCTGATTTGAAAAAAAAATTTAAAACATAAAACATTTTGAGAATAATTTTATTTTAAAATAACCTTGAAAATATATAAAGGAATATTTAAAAATCAATTAAAACATTCCTTGAGGAAAATAAACTTTCTTCTATGAAAAACATTCTTTAAAACATACCAAAATATAGATCATTTTATTTGAAAATAACCTTGAAAAATTATAGAGGAAAACATGAAAATCATTTAAAACATTTTTTAAGGAATATAAACTTTCCACATTGAAAAAAAAATTAAAACATGAAACGTTTTCAAAATCATTTCCTTTTAAAATAACATTGAAAACTTATAAAGGAATATTTAAAAATCATTTAAAAAATTTCTTGAAGAAAGTATATTTTTCACTTTGAAAAACAATTTTTAAAACATAACACATTTTGAAAATAATTTTATTTTAAAATAACCTAGAAAATTTATAAATGAGTCTTCAAATAAAATAATTTCCATGGTGGAAGGAAACTTCATTCATTCTATACGTGTTTATAAAAATATTCGTTTCACATTTTTTGTAAATCCAAATAGTCATTGTTTGGAAAATGAAAATCAGATTCCTTTAATTTTTTTGAAAAATGTAAAACATGAGTTAAAATTTCTATAATAAATTGTTTTTAAAATGTTAAAAACATTTTTGATTTTTTTTAAAAAACACTGTTTATGAAGAAAAAAAAATTTCGACAGAAAAGGGAAATAAATAATATTTTTCTTAAAAATAGCTTCTCAATTTTATTAAGTACCAAAGAGTGTAAATGAAAATATTAAATGAAAATATAATGACTAAAAATATGATAAGAAGTTTCATGAGTTTATGTAAATATGGATAATAATATTTTATCATTAGAAACATAATCATGAACAATCCAGACAGACGATGAAATTGTAACATAAAGTCTTTACCATTGTGGTAACTTTGAATCATAAGAACCATGAATGAATAACAAAAAACTAAACTTAAAATATCATGAATATAAATAAATTCATTATGTTACATGTCAAAGGGTTTGTATATACACCCCATAAAAGAATATAGGTTTATAATGTAACCACATCTCTCAAAGAAGGGGAATTTAGATAAAAAACCCTAACCGCTTTGGTAACCTTTTAACCATAAACCCCTGTAAGAGATGTCCTCAAATGGATAAATAAATCCCCATAATTTTAATATTAATCATAATATAATACATTAATGGGAATTATATACACAAAATAATAGAAATATGTGTTGAATATGACTTGTGCCTCACAGAAGTAAAAATTGAGACAAAAATATCTTACCTTAAGTCTCAAATTCCTTCAAACACATTAGAAACTCATGTTTAATAAATATAAGTTTATTATATGTATATTAAAGTATAATAATTATATATATCATAACATATATTATTTACTTATGACCCTTTATTATTCATTTATTAACAATTCAATGTTAAATCCATGTTTCGGGTAATAACCGCTTTGTTTTTCATATATGTTTTGATTTGTTATTTTTGATCCTATTATATTGATAATTGTTCCATTATCTCTATAATAATGATAATTAAATAACTATAATATTTATAAATCAATTATACTATTAATACAAATCATTAAATATGGTTATAAGAAATTAATTACGTTACAATCATGGAGACGGTTGACCGTAGGTACGCATGAGTAACATTTTCATTTTCAATGATCATTATAAAAAGAAAGTAAGTTATATTTTATGTTTAAAGAATGATAAATATATCATAAATAAAATATTTTTTTTTTCAAATAAAATTATACATATCATCCATGCAGTGTGGTTATGAAAAGGGGGAGTCACATCGCTTTGTAAAGGTGGTAGTCCACATGTACACGAATGATGATATCATCTTTTAGTGAATGAAAAGGTAAGAATTAAAATGATATGTTTTCTTTTAAGAATTATTAATATGTCATTAATATAAAAATAATTTCATATATTTCATATATATATTTATTAAATTTATCCTTGTCATATTTCATGTAAAGCGTTTGTGAAAAAAATCACATCGCCCCACGAGGTGGAAGTCCGTCGTACACATGAATGACGTTATCGTATCCCCAATGAAATAGAAATATATATATATATATATATATGATATAATGAATCAATATGTATAATAATGTTATAAATAAAATAAATATACTTTATATCAAACATCATACCCAACCATGGAAGGTGTAATAGAAAATGAATGACATCAGTTCACAAGGTAGTAGTCCTCCGTACACATGAACGATGATTTCATAACCCATTTGATCGAAGTGGATATGATTGTAGATCATGAAAATAACATTAAAAAATATATGTATATGGAATATAATAAGTTTATTATATTATCATGTGTTAATAATAATTTAAGGAGGTGAAGGAATAAATAAAAAAATGCTTGTTGAAGAACATTACCTCTTCTTCGGGTATCCTCTTTAGGTTTGCACAAAAAACATTCATAGGTTGGATTTAGATCCAGAATAAGTCTTTTAGTATGAGAGGAGTAAAGTTTTAAAGTGTTTTTTGAAGGTATTTTCCTAATCAAAATGGTTTGAAGATGTGAGGAGAGGAGAATTGGTGACCTTTTACAAGTGAGGTGAGTGGGAAACTTGCAATTTTTTTAAAGAAAGAATTACACCCACATTTTTTTCTTATCACAAGGCTCCAATAATGGACCATTACTTATAATTTAAGAGATAAAGTCTATATATATCCATTAAATGGGTTTTGGAAAATTCTTGGGATATTTTTAACCCTTATCTTATTAGTTTAACCCCCTCTGATAAACCCATTTTGACCTTAAATGTGACAAATATTTTTTACAGTTTTTACTAATCATTATGGTAAAAAATTAAGTTGAACTTATTATATAATATATATTATTATTATTAAAAATATTTAATCTTTTTTTCCAAATTCCATTCACGTAAGAGAAAAAATTGAATTTAAAAAATTATTTCCAGAGGCGATGAGAAAGCGGGTTTTTAAAGATAAATATTTTCTAAATTTTGAAATTTTTTACTATCAAAATTCAATTTAAAATTTATTAAATTGACTTTAATTTTATTAATAGATATATAATTTAACTAATTTTACTTTAAACCCAATTTTAAATACAATAAAATATTATAAACAATTTAAATGAATAGTCAATCTTCAATTAAAATTCAATATTTTTCACCATTCATCAAAAAATGAATCTTTTTAGAAAATTATGAAAAAATAACTCTATTATAATATTTAAAATATGATTTAAAAATAAATTTTATTTTTTCAAATAAATTTTCCAAAAATTTCTAAAATTATATTAAAAATAAAACCCATAGTGGTGGTCAAAAAGAGGGTTTTCTAGAATTATATTTTTTCCAAGCACAAGATGATTTTATATTAACTCTATGTCTAATTTTGATAATTGTATGAATCTAAATTTAACATTATTTAAATATCAAATATATATATTTTTAAAACATTTGTCATTGTATATTATTTTAATTAATTTAAATTTAGAAACATTACACGCTTAAAAATAGTTTTCAGAAAAAATCCCTTTTTAAACCCAAAAAGAAAATTTATACTAAAATACATTATAAATTTAATTAAAAACTAATTAGGTGGATTAAATATTAATAAAAAATAATTTTTTTACTTTAAAACATAATTAATACTTTAAATTTCTTAATTTATTGATAATAAATGATACTTTTACAAAAAAATAGTATTTTATACCATTCATTGAAAACTCAATGTTTTAAGAAAAAATATAAAAATTTCACTATAATTTAATTTAAATATGATGTTTCCAAAAATTAATTTTATTTTATCAAATAAATTTTATAAAATCTATATAATATTTTATCATGAATAAAATCGTATTTTAATAATGAATATTTTTTTATGAATACAATTACTAATATGAAAATGGATTGATTATCTAATAAGAGTTTATAAATAGATTTATATTGGTTAGGAAATTTTTATATATATTTAATAAATTATTTAATACTATTTATACCTTTCTGTTTAACGGCTTGGTTATAATGTACATATTTAAAATAATATTATTTCATGGTTCATTGAAGCTTAGTTTCACGTGTCATGCACGCTATCGAAAGAACTCATTCTTGTGTGTAACACAAGCTATCTAAAAAGTTAAATTAATTTGAAAAACATATCCTTTAAAATCTTAGGATATTACATATATGATAAAATCCATTAAGATTCTTTTATCTATAACACTAATATTAATTATGATATATATCAAATAGATGTAAAAAGTGAAATCATTTAGGGGAATTTTTTAAGGATGTATATGATACAATATAAAGGATTTAAAGATTCATGAATTATTTCTAAGATTTATAAGTTACAAAAATAAATTTATGGGTAAAAACAAGATTCATGATATTGGAATATTCCTTTTGATAAAGCTATCAAAGAGTTTGGATTTATTATAAATGAGGATGAATCTTATTTATATATATATGTTGGTTGGAGAATAGTTTTATTTTTGGTGTTGTATATTTATGACATATATCTCATTGGAAATGGCAGCTCAAAGTTATAATATGTGGAAAAATAGTATGGAGATTTCTTATCGATAAATGATCATGGTTAAAAAATGTACATACCAGGTATAAAAATCAATAGATATAAATCTAAATTAATGCTTATACTTGTTCAAAAGACATAAATTATTAAAGTTTTATAAAGTTTTGTCATGGAAAAATAAAAAATTGGTTTTTTTACTAATAGTGTATATAAAGATACTTTCAAATACACAATGTCATTAAATAATTAAAGGAAAATAATTCATGAATAATAATCTATATGTGAAAAACCAAGTATAATTGACTTATTGATATCCATGATTAGATTTTATAGATTCATATTCAATATAATAATTTTATGTAATTTTTAAATCAAAAAATAAATAGTTTTATTCTAACTAAATTATTTTCCATGAATTATTTGGTTTTATTAAAAATTTAAATTAATTAATTTCAAAATTTTAATTAGATTAAATGGACTTAATTTTTGATATCACCATATAAAAAACTATCTTAGTGTGGTTTTTTTAGGAATTTTATAAAATGATTGATTTTTGGGTGAATAGTAAAAAATACTGATTTTAAAAATACCATAGATTTTATGAAACCATTACTATATAATCATAAATTATATATATATATATATATATTTGTATATATATAATGTTTCCAAAAAATATGTATTTTAGCAGTAAATTAAATCATTTAAAAGTATTATCTTGTATTTGAACACCCATGTTGAATATTTTGGAACCAAATATATATTTTAATCTAATAAGAAACTATTTTTGGTTCTTTTCATTTAATTAAGTGGTTATAAAGTTCCATTTGGTTTTTTATTGATATAAATTTCTAATAAAATTCTATATTCTAAATAACAAACTAAAAAAAATTAAGCAAATCAATATTATACATGATTTTTGTGTCAAATCAATTTTATTTTTTTAAAATCCATTTATCAAAAAATGTGTTTTTATTATGTCTTTCAAAAATGTATTGAAATATTTTTTCCACATCTAGAAATTGAATCATTAAAAATGGATTCTATATTTTTAATCATGATTCTATAATTTGGTAGTGAGTTCAATTTCATTTTTATTCATAATGAATAGTTACCAGGGTAAAAGTATGTCACCACAGTAATGGTTTAAATGGTTAGTGAGGGGGTTTTAGCAAAGAGAGAATCTTTCAAATCACTCAAAATATTGTCTAAATATGATTTTATGATTATATTTAGAACTTAAATCATCCTATATTCTATGTTTTACGAAATTGGATCCACTTTTTCATGCAAAATGCATCAATTATATTTTAAAGTTATTAATATTTATAGGGGTTCCACTCCTCTCACTTATAAAAGGAAACCTCCTGTAAAAAATTATACACACAATTTATGCAATATTTTTAGACCAAGATCTACCAAAATCACTCCCAAAATCTCATTATCATGTCCTGGAGGTTCTGGAATTTCCAAAAGACCAATCCTTTAAGGATTAATGTGCAATCCAAATTAATAAATACAAGGAGAAGGTTTAAACTCTAATCGAATTCTTTCATGTTTACTTTTTATTTTACCTCGTTAAAATATATTATAACCATCATAATATTATAAAATAATTATATTTAATATATTTACATTTTATTATATTTATGAAAAAAATATTTTTCATATCAATTACATCTAATTGGAAATGAAAACATCACTCATCCATATGTATGAACAACTATCTCAATAAAGTGATGCATTTTATTTTCTATCACTTCCTCTCATGGAAAGTTATAAATAATGATTTAATGAATATATATTATATATATGTGAAAATTATGATTCTAGAAAAGTAATATATTGTGTACCTTCTTACTATCTCATCCACTGGAAAATGGAAACATCGCTCATGTGTATGTATGGACTACCGACTCCATTAATGATGCATTAATTTTTCATTACCATATCACAATAATGGTTAGAAGGATGAATTTTGTAAATAAATATTATCATTATAATATTATTATTTTTCAAAGTTTAAAATTTATCTTATTTATTTCATTTTCATCCATTATAAAAACCAAAATGTTGCTTATGTGCATGTTCAGACTACCACCTTCATGAAATGATGTATTTAGTTTTTCATGACCTACATAAATGGATGATTTTAAAATTATATTTAGTGAATAAAATGAAAATTTTCACATATTAAAAATCTATATATTATGGAAACATGAACCCTTTGACCACAGTCAATAAACTAAAGTTATTTTTAAGATTATGAACCAAATGACCTCAAAATCTCCGATGTAAACTTAACAAATTTAGTAACTAAATAAAACATGGTAATAAATGAAATAAAAGGAATTATATTAAGGTAATTAATATTAAAATGGTTTTAAAACTATTATATAAGTAATATAATTTATTAAACATGACTGAAAAATTCATTCGTTGTGAGTTAGAACTCAATGTAAGGTATTTTTCTTTAAAATGTTGTGTTAAAATGTTTTAAACTCTTTTTCCTCCATGTACATTTTATTTTAATGTTTTCAAGAATGTTATTATTTATAATTCAAATATTTTTAAAGGTAATTTTCAAAAAAAAATTGACTTTATTTACAAAGGATTAAATATGAATCATTTTAATTTTTACCATATGGGATAATTTTGAGCTTATTTACAAAAATTTAAAAACAATGTTTTTTAATGTTTACTCTATGAACACCTTTTTATATCATCATAGATTTTTTTAGTGACCAAGTTTCCTTTACAAGTTTCTATTCCTTTTTAATTTATTTATTATTCTCTTTCTTCTATGATTTTTTATTTTTCTTAAATGTTTTCAAGAGAAAATAATATTATGTACCATTTTTTGATATAACTGAATGTGATTTTACTTATCGGATAAAATAAAAATTATCATTATTGTTATTATAGAAAAGTAAAATTTATGTATTTTATTCATGTTATGGTCTTGGACATTATTTATGATGATGGGTTTGTCTAATATAGCCCTCTAATATATTAGGTAATGATATGTTCTCTAAGAGGAGACATAGTGTAGTCAACTATGGAGGTTATAGTATAGTTAGGTTCATTATAAAACTGATTCAATGAGTGAGATTAATTAGACATAAAAATCTACCAACATGATTTTATATTCAAAGAAATAGTTTATCATGGAATTTGTTTTTATTTTATGAGTTAAGAATACGATTTAAAGAAATTTTCTGGCCACTTTAGATAAAAGCTTTGTTTTCAAGGAATATTTTTCATGTATTTAAAGAAACCCTCATGATCATGATTTTACCATTATAATTTATTATGATATGTTTTATTAATAACATTGGGAAAAAAATTTTATTTTATTCATAAGTAAATGATTATCTTAACTCAAATTTAATTATATTAAAAGGAAAAACTTTTAATGATTTTTCATGATTTTCAAATGGACTAACAAATTTATTTTCTTTTTATATCTGTTAATAATATTTTTTTATCATCCTACATTTTAAAATATTTTTCATAGTTATTGAGTATTTGTATTTATTTTTGAAATAACTGGTGCCCTAGACCCAACTATTTAGTGATTTTGATTACCGTATCATGTATACATTTTTCTATACATGATGTCATCTTACCATTATAGTGTAGAATTTTCTACATCCACTATTGAAATGGTAATGTCCAAATATTATTTATCATATCGAAAGGTTATAGAATATCCCAGGATATAATGAGAACCTCTATATACTATGACATTAATCTTAAATATATGTTCTATGGACTAGATACATCTTACTAATTAGACATAGTAGATGTTTTACTATCAGGTGATGGGGTATCATAAGCATTGAGACTTCTTCTAATAAAGTTATCACTTGGTGATCTCTAGTAGTGAGATCATGAGGACAGACCCGCCAATAGGAACACCACATGTTTCAGGTGTCACTGGATGTTTCTATCTATGATCATGTGTAATGGTCTCCTGACTTGATATCATTACCAATTTATGTCATTCTATTGTGTACTTTGATGTAAGAAGAAAACCATGGAAATGAATTCGTGACGAGGTAGTTTGTGTGGGGTGCGTCATTGGTGGCATGGAATTGGTTGAATGGTCAAGAAAGGATTTGTCTCTTCTGGGTTATGGAAGTAATATATCTCAGGCCGTGTTGATAAGGATGATAATACCTTTATAAGACCATGGCCATGGAAGTCAAAGGTAAATATATCTAGTTAAATAAACAAACAATAAATAAATATAAGGGAGATGAAACATGAGTGCATTATGCTTTATAATATATTACTGAAAAAAGAGATTATATTACACAGTGCATGTTCGTAGTTTGGTTGTTACTGCTATGAAAATCCTTATCTCTTCAGGGTCCATGATGGGTTGCTGGATCCCGCTCCTGGTCTATGAATATTATTCACTACTATCAAGATAAGATCCTAGAGGGTCACACAAAATAGCGTATTCAAGAATATTCCATATTTAGTTGAATAGGATTTTTTGGACATTATGGGCCCCACCATTGGGGTCTGGGATTTGTCCAAGGAAAAATGATCACCAATATAAAAAATAAATTCATATTATTCAATTTTAGAATAATGAGTATTAAATTTATTTGTTAAATATATTTACAAGTTTTAATTAATTACATGAAAAATATTAATTGACAAATAATAAATATATTCAAGGTTCAATTAATATTTATGGGAGCGATGAGTCGAGTTAATGAATCAATTATTATCACGTAATATATTTTAATATATTACAAGTGAGTGATAATAATATTTATGACTCAGATAAGTAGTAAAAATATATCGTTAGTAGTGCGTTGATTATTCGGGGGTCGGGTTGGAATTTTTAGGTAATTAAATGACACTATAAATATTAGAGGAGAGGAGATTGCTATATACTATTCAGGGTACTTATCTCTCCTCACCTCTCTCCTATGATCTAGACATAGATGGTATGGATCCAAGGAGCTTATATCGAGCTCTCTCTCTCTCAAGCGTCGCTAGTGAAGTGATGCGGTGATCGTTGGAGTGTCGAAGGCGTCATCGAAATTACGTGCTAGAACCCGGATTTTGATGAACGACACTCCCGTGGATTCCTTGAAGCATGTGTAGACGATCTAGAGGAATTCAAATTCGGATTTTTTGAGAAGTGATCTCCAACGATGAGCAGACGTCGTGCGCGGCTTCAGATTTAAGCCAGGTATTTTACGGTTTATTTTTGTGCTTGAAAACCTTCATGCGAGATCTTCAACTTTGACTTGGCTACTCTTCAATGACATCAACAAGTTTACATCGATCTTTAGTGGAATTTTTTTAAAAAACCCACCTGTTTGGGGCTTCCACTGCCCTCCCAATTCCTACAAGTGCTATGTTTTTAATTCAATTAAATGACCTCAAGTTTATTTTTAATGCAAGTTTAATTTTATTCTGCATTTATTTTATATACATGGGTTAATGCGTATACTGATCATGAGCTGGAGACCGACCAATGCATGTATAAGGGCACACGTTCTCATTCTGAGAGTGGTAATTTAATACCCCAGGACCCTCTCGCCTGTATGCAAGTAATGTTGTACAATGACAAGACGAGGTATGATGCACTTCACGCCAAGTGATGGTGATGCACCAGACATGAGTTGGTTGTGTTAGATGAGCAGACGTTACTGTTCAAGTTTCAAACAATGTGACTAAAGGTACTTACCCCTAGAGTTTTGATTGGTCTATTATTCACTCAATGAATGAACCATTAGAATCATATCCTGATCAAGTTTTTCATTTTATTTCTGCATGGTTTATTATTTTGTCAATGTTTAATTATAGAGATATCACATAGAATAATAATAAATAACCATGCAAGATGAAATGAACACTTGACGTGATGAAATTTATATTTCTTTCATGGTCAAATGTTAGTGCGATCACATAGTACGTGCTTATAAAAATATAAAATGATTTCCTTCATCACACAAAAAATAATAAAACCCTCAAAGATATATTAAGTCGTAATAGCCTCCCGTCATTCAAATTTGGAAAAAAATGGATGTTTGAGGTGTCAGTCATGCCATAGTTGAGGGTTCCTCTTATTATCAGGGAGTCCTTATAAGAATAATGGGTTGAATTAACTAAAATTGCAGCCAAGAAATAACCATAGATACCTTGTTGTAATTTTATAGGAGAGCATTGAGTAAATAAAGTTCTGATTTTAAGAAGCCAAGGCTTCACTCAACAGATCAAGGAACTACAATTTATAGCGGTTGGCCAGCCAATATACCACCTAGAACCCTCCAAGTAGTGGCATATCCATAGCTTATAGACTATGAGGGGTGGTTCTGGGATCCTTTCCACTAGAATACTCTAACGACAGAGTATTCTGATTCAATCACAGAGGGTTCCTAGAATCTAATAAAATAGTGGGAGACATTAAATGATTTAAGTAATTAATCAAAATGTCTAAACTGGTAATCTAGATAAAAGTCACTAATCTTCTGAAATTTGTTTTTGTAGAAAAGGGAAAGATATACCACAAATTTAAAAACTACAATAAATATTGCACAAATTAAATCTCCACACTGACATGAGTATCAATGAATAATATAGGCACGTTCACATAGTTCTATGATATAGGAAACTCAAGGTGTCAGTGTCCCCAGCACTATTAAACTACCTCAAGAAGCGAGAGTAAAAATTTCTTACAAGAGACTAATGTACAAATCATATGATAGTTATATTATTATTCTTTCATCAATTTCTAGTGTCAGTTGTGGTCGCTACACCAGGACATGGATGATATAAACATGAAGTCTCATATATGAGATGTTTTCAAGGAGAAAGAAAAGTAATTATATGAATAAGGAGATGGTTACACCAGCATGTGTAAATTTAAATATCGATCATGATCTTTAAATGGACCCCTTTCTCATATCATTTTCACCAAATTACTCAAGTCTCATTTCAAGTAATAAAACGATCAAGTATTGAGTAAACTCTTCATTACCTATCTAGGTAAAGTTATCCAAGTGGATAATAATAAAAGATAGTTAAGCTTTAATTATTATAGTGAATAAATTGAAAGACAATGTGAAAAGGTCAAAGGCATTTAATGCCAATGGTACATTTGAAACATCCTTCAATTAATGAGGTATTAACAAAGGTTATTTGTATTGAAAAATAATACTATGGAAGTTTATAAGCAATAAGCTGATTTAAAGAAGAAATTTTCCACTTCTACAACAATAATATTCATCAACGTAATGTTTCATTTTACTACATGGGTATTTAATACTATATGATTTTTACATATATTTATTTAAATACAGTTACCAAGAAATTATAGAAATATTATTATAAGTTAGGTGTATTCTCTAAGTGGTTGTGAAAGGGTGATACCTAGGAAAGTGGTGAGAAATACACGACTTCTTAATTTCTAAGTGAAATATTCATATTGAACTATTATTGAGTATAACCACAAACATTAATCTCATGTGTCCTTGGAAGAAAGGATACATTCTTTCAGGTTCTGGAATGAATGTATTTTTTGGTAAACTGAATCACTAGTTCAAAAATACATGAATCATAGGCAATTAGTGATGAATATAAATGTAAGACTTATACCAAATTGTGAAAAGATAAGTCTTTGTCAAGTAATATTAAAATTAGACATCATGAATATAACAAGTGTGATATTTAGTCTCAGAACATCTAAATAATTTTGGTATTATCGATATCTTTAGTTCAGACAAAGGAGCCTTTAGAAATAAAGTTATGTCACAAAGTTTTTGAAACAGTTCAACAAGTAAGCGTGAACTATTACAAGTATAAGCTTGAATAATATATACTTTATAAGATTCATTTAAGTAATTGAGGAATAATAAAGTGAAGTATATATATGGTGAAAAGATATGAGTTTCTTCGGGTTGAGATATCTAAGAATATCTTGAACATGCATTCATCAATCATGATAATGTAGCGTGGAGTAATTAATAAATCCACATTACCTTATCTACATCATGAAATTGATGTTAATGAGGAGTATTGGTGATTAAGTCTTACATATCAACATTGATTAACAAACATGTAGTGTGGAGAAATTCCTAAATGCATATGTTATACATAACTTTTTTGATGTAAGTAGTATCAATGTTGCAACTTGCAGCAACTTTCGTTATATTTCATGATGTGATTCAAAAATTACAGCGTAATCCCATAATCATATGACAACTAAAATGAAAAATTGATATCATTAGATTCATAGTATGATGTAAATCCATTATGTCATAAGGACATGTGTTTGGATGAAAATAGTTTATTCGGATACAAACTATTTTCAGGGGGGCTGTAGCAGTACTGTACATTGTGTGGTACTGTAGAAGACTGTACACTGTATAGACTATAGCAGAAATGTACATTGTGTGGGTACTGTAGCAGGTATGGTAGTAGTACTGTAGCAGGTATTGTTTGGTACTATAGCAGCAGGAACTATTCACCTTGGGCCACCGGTTTGGGGTTGAAGTCCTTAAGGATTTCGAGCCACCCATGACTTCAGGTCAGTAGGGATTCCGGGCCACCTTTAAGGCCTTCAGGCCACCTCAAGGCCTTCGGGTCACATATAGTTTCCTCAAATATACTCTTCAAAAAAGGAGCATCCCCAGAAGAGGATTTAGATTAGGTGAACTCACCAGAGTAGAGCCAAATGGATTTGTCAGAATGAGAGGGTATGAATATGCCATCGGGACTAGCATGTGCTTGCACGGGATGCCTAGCCAGACGACCATGCAATTTTGGAGAGCTACTATCACGATGTAGATACTAGGGAGGGGCAGTTCCTTGTAGATAGTCTAGTTTAATTCCCTAAGACCTTTGGGTCATGTAATCTCCTAAAGCCTATGTTCCATGTAATCTCTAAGCCTATGGGCCTTATAAGATTTCCCCCTCATCCCTTGAAAGGGGGGTTATCAAAAAACAATAAAAATGAAGGCCTTCGGTCCATTCGGGATACAAACAAAATTTCATCAAGATAAACACATTGTGCATCTAAGGTACTTATCCTAACGATTTCTTAGGATATTACATAAATCCCTATGATATAAAATTGGTAGTCAATCAATAGACTACAATTCTATATAAGGGTGAACATCTCTATTATAGATAGTGGGAGATATATTGAATTGTGTTTAGTGAATGCTCAAGATGCAAAAATAGTTGGCATAGTAACTAGTTCCACAAGCGCATGTGGAACAGAGTATGGTCCAGAGACACATACTGTGTAGGAAGGATAAAACCATGGTGATAGTTTTTTTATTCACCGTAGTCAATGATCTATTATTCAATCTGAATAATATTTCCTACAAGTAAACAATATATTAAAATTAGCTAAAATTGATAAAACCAACTAAATTTCAATTACTAGATCCCATGTATCAATGTGAAAAGGGGCTTTTTATTTTGAATACTGCGGTGGGTATTCAAGTGAGTTGATACATGGATGGTACAAGTACATTACCAATAATGATCGATTGGTTTCACCAAGTCGTTATGCCTAAATCCATTAGAATTTTACTTATCATAGCTAATTTAATGATCAAATTATTTTTCCTTGGATGTAATGACTACCAATCATGGATGGTTTCTAAACAACGCAACCAGAAAGGGATGTTCACATCACAGAATGCTAATATAGGTTGCAAGTTTGTCAAATCCAGTTTATAAATAAAGTAAGAAACCTGATCATAGAATAGAAATTTGCAACAAATGATTTCCTTGTGTTATACAGAGGTTAGTGGGGACACCAATGTTTTCCAAGATAAAATATGTTCAGTAAAATATAGAAAATAGACATTGTTCTTACAGTTAGTTAAGACCAAGATGAAATTTATTCTCTAGCGACTGACTTAAAGTAGCAACACAAGTTCTAGGGAACAGGATCTACTGAGGTAGATCTATAGGTTGCTTAGTCCTAGTCAATTGTATATATTGAGAAATTTACAACTACAAAAATGGGAATGGGAAGCACTGTCCTTTTATCAGCGCTAAAAAAAGTACTGATAAAGGGGGCCTTTATCAGTGCTAAAAAAAGCGCTCATAAAGGGGCACTTTTATCAGCACTTTTTTTAGTAGCGCTGATAAAGGGGAGGATTTATCAGCACTTTTTCTTACCGATGATAAATTTTATGTTTCAAAAAAAATTATGGAAAATAAATTATTGTCATATAAGTATATTTATATTGATATAAATATAATATATATTTTTGAAATATGTTTTAGAAATGTATAAATAGACTATTACATTTAATATATAAGAAAGTTAGTGAAAATGGCTTTAAAATATTTTAAAAAATATTATTAATTAATAATTTTCTAATAATTATTGATTAAAAATTATTTAATAACAAATTGAAGGCACAAAAAACAAAACAATTAATAAAAGATCTAGAATAAGTTGAAAATGTAACTCAAACTTCAAACGACCATAACTTTTGATCCGAGTGTCCGTTTGAGCTCTACAGCATATCAAATCGAAGCCTGTGATGATATCTATTCACTAGGGACTGAAGCAAAGATTATACCACATATTTCAAGGCCAATAAAGGCCCATAAAGACTCCATAACTGTGTTTTTAGTCAGGATATCCCGATTTGTTAACATTTAAACAAGTATAACTTCAGATCTGGATGTCCGTTAAGCCTACAACACATATCATATTGAATATTGTTTCATTTTCTTCGATTTTACTGGTTGTGGAGTTGAAACAGGCTTTTGGATTATAAGTTATGATCGTTTTAACAATCTATGGCTTTTCAAATACACATATATATGTATTTATTCATAAATATATATGTGTTTGTGTGTCTGTGTGTCTGTGTGTGTGTGTGTTGTATATATGTATGTATGTATTTACTTATTTAATTATAAACACACATAAAAAACATATTTCATTAATGTATTTAAAAATTATCTTATAAGTATATATTAATATACAAATAAATATATGGATAAAAAATTATAACTCAATATATATATATAAATACATATAAATATATATTAATATATGAATGAATATATATATATACTAATATATGAATAAATATATTTATATTAATATGAATCTATATCAATATATGAATAAATATAACTATATATATATATAAATAAATAGATATATCATTAAATAGAGAAAAAAACAAAATAGCTTAGTGGTAAAGGTGCAGCCGCGAAAGGGGGAGGTTGCGGGTTTGAGTTCAAGTGGAAGTAAAGGGGTGCACGTGTGTGAGGATGTGTGGGAAGGGAATCATGTGGGAGACCACATAGCATTGATAATAGGGGGTGGGGGTGGGGGGGATCAAGCACTATTAAAAGCTCTCCTCGCATTATATAATTCTTTATTTTATTTTATTTTACTTTTATCACTGCTTTTTAAAATTTCTGATAAAGGTCCCTTTTATCATTTCATCATTATTATTATCTTTTATAAAAATAGAAAGGTAAAAAGCAATAATCAAAAAAATGACCTAAGAATGGAGAACACCCCTCCACCCAATGGAAAGTTCAAGGTGTCCTAAAGTAGTGTAACCCCATCGCATCCACTTTGATGTACTCTAGTCCTTTAGGCCGAATGTTATGCGATGTGTGAATGAGAACAACCTCCTCCCTATGCATTTAAAGGATAGCTAGGTGGTCGGCCACTTTGTTCCCCTCCCTCCAGGTATGCAGCACTCGAGTCTGTTTGTCAATCAGATTCTTGCACCTTCTAATCTCATATCAGATCGACCATGGGGGGAGTCTCGTAACCTAGAAGGTAATTGTAAACAATGAGGGAGTCGGTCTCCACCTCTGAGGTTGTGATCTCTTTCTAGTGGCAAATGGTGAGGCTGGTCAGCAAGGCTTTTGCCTCCTCCTGAAGAGAGGTACATCTTCCTAATCTGGCAGAGAAGGCCAAAAAGGTAGAGCCCTAATGATCCCGCACCACTCTCCCCCCTTCATAGTCCCCTGTAGACAAGATCCATCAGAATTAATTTTCAGGCCCATGAGGGGAGACCTCCACTTTACCCAGGAACCTCTCCTATCCCCATGCAGATCATGATCCCTAGATGTACCCTGGAATTGGTGCAAGGAAGGATCCTTTTTCAGAGACTTCACTACTTTTTTGAGATCCACAAGAAATTTCATAGCCTAGGTGATAATAAGGTAGGCCAAAACCACTGCACCCTCATGGATGGATGAGTTTCGAGCCCTCCAAATGTTCCAGCACCCCGCTTGGAAAAGAACCGAACGGGTCGTCCTCTCCGGTCCTCCTCCTTCTGTACCACGGTACCATTGATCCAGGAAGCCACCAATATCCTGGTAGGGATGGTTGGTCACCATGAATTCCCCCAAAGCCTCCCAAACCTCTTTTTCCCAATCTCTACCGAAGAAAAGGTAGACAGAGGATTCCTCCCTGTGTACCTTGCAGCAAACACATTTTGAAGCAAGCTGAATACCACATTTCCTCACGTTCTCATCCGTCGGGGGGCTCTATTCCTAAGTCACCAAGAAAGGAAGTTTAAATTAGAGGGAACACTTTTGATCCAGATGATCTCGTCCCATCCTCCCTGAAGTCTCTTTTCATGGAATGCGCGGTGAAAATCCTTTGAGGAGAAGCACCCCGATGGAGATGCGGTGAAAACACATCTATCTTCCTCTGAGTATCTGATAATGTCATTGAAGAAAGCTTGCTGCTCCTTGTCCAACATGGCCTCAATGAAGGGGGAAAAGAGTCTGGATTATTTTAAAGAGATCAGCGGAGCCAGGCACCCAGGTAAGCCCAACTCCGAGCCACGCCAGTTTTGATTCCAGAAGGAAATGTCCCCTCTCCCTATCAGCCAACATGAAAGCGGGCGGAGGATATCAATGATGGGGGTGATTACAGGCCAGAGGTGACACCCGGTCTCTGAGCCATTTCAGCGGCTAATGTATGAGTGCATGGAATCCCCCTAAAGCCTGCTACCTTCGAAAGCACTCCATGTAAGCCTAGCATGCAAGTAGTAGATTGAATATTTCAAGTTCTGCATGCCAACTCCTCCTTCTTCCACCGGTCACGATAGCTTCCTCCATACCACCCATTGCTTCTTCCACTTTGATTGTGGATCCCAAATGAACCTGGATAAAGATCTATCGATGGACTCGATGACCCCTTTGGGAGCCTTGTTGGATGTGAGGGAGTGGAGGGGAGACGTCACCAGGACACTATTAACCAGGGAGATCCTCCCGCCAAAGGATAGAAAATGATTCTTCCAGTTAAAGACTTTATCTTTGATCCTTGCAGATAAGGCTTAGAAGCCCCAGATCCTGATCCTACTCACTGAGATAGTTGCGCCGAGGGACTGCATTGAAAACTCACCACTGGCCATCCCCAGGAAGATGCTGACCGACTCCATCCTCGCCACATCACACCCACTGCCGATAAAGAACCCGCTCTCATCTTTATTAATCCTCTTCCAACTCCATCGACAGAAGTTCTCCAGCACCTCAAGGAAGCTCCAAATGGAACTCCGCCTTCCGTTGATAAACACGAAGGAATCATCGGCGAACATCAAATGGTAAATCGCATGTACCCTCAAGCGTCTACGGAATGGCAGAATTCATCTTCGATCAACACTATTCTTCAGGAGACCACTCAGAACATCCTGAGTAATTATGAAAAGGAATGGGGAAAGGGGGTCTCCTTGCTTGAGGCCACGGGTGGGATTAAAGAAGCCGAAAGATTTACCCATGAACAACACTGAGAGCCAGGAGGAGCTGAAGCATCGGTAGATTAAGTCTACATTCTAAGAGTTAAAACCCATACATGATAGAATCCTATTGATGAAACTCCATTCCACACGATCAGTGATTTTTTTTAGCACGGAAAAAAGGGGCCTTTATCAGTGCTTTTCGGAGAACTGATAAAAGGAACCCCCCTATATCAGCGCTGAGCTTTACATCACTTTTTTTGCACTGTTAAAGCCCATTTTGAGCACTGATATAGGTCGTTTTTGTACTAGTTATTGTATTGAAAAATACAAGTTGGAACAATTCAAGAGATGGATTGTTGCCTATGTCACAGTTCATAATCTCTTCAGGTTGACATGTTCAAGACATGGAAGAGATAAACATGATGGTTTAAATCCATACGTTGAAGCGATGGATCAATCACGTGTGCCATGATATATTCAAGAACTGATATTGAAAAGGTATATTTATAATATGAAAATATCAGTTATATCCAGGAGCACTGTAAGAGATGTAGTCAGAACAATCTAATTATACTTTTCCAAGTACAAAAGATATGTACCTGGTAAGTGGAGAATAACGAATACTAGTTTTTGTGGATACAAACTAGTCTTCCATAGATCAATGTGATCTACTATCATATTTAGGCTAAAGATGATGAGAGAGTCAAGCTCATATTAGCTAGTGGTTTCCATACCTACAAGACTGAGTATGTTGTAACATCTAAGAAAGCTAAGAAGAAGTTAAATGCAATCATTTGTGCTAGTTCTTGGTATCACACCTAGTGAGAAAAGTATTATCATAATGTAAATTATGATATTTTTTTACTATCCAAGATGACAAGTTATAATAGTGGACCCGTGAGATATAATCTGGATTCCATCTCTTGAGTAGTTTTACTCAAGGAGACAATGTCATAATAGCATAATTGCCACATGGAGGAACCGTGGCAGGCACAGTAGTTAAATCCATTACTCAACAAAAACATGAGGTTAATCATTTGAGTAGCTAATAAGTTAGGTTAGAAAGTTGTCTCTAGTGCAAGTGGGAGTGTTGAAATAGTGGGTGCCCTAGACCCAACTATTTAGTGCTTTTGATTACCATATCATGCATACAGTTAGCTATACATGATGTCATCATGCTATTATAGTGTAGAATTTTCTGCATCCACTATTGAAATGGTAATGTCTAAAGATTAATTATTGTATCAAAAGGTTATAATAGATCCCAGGTAATAATAAGAACCTCTAGATACTATGAATTTAATATTAAATATATGTTCTATGGTCTAGATACATCTAACTGATTGGACATAGTAGATGTTTGACTATCAGGTGATGGGGGCACATAAGCATTGATACTTCTTCTCATGAAGTTCACACTTGGTGATCTCTAGTAGTGAGATCATGAGGACTGACCCACTAATAGGAACACCACATGTTTTGGGTGTCATTGGATGTTCCTATCTACGATCATGTGTAACGGTCTCCTGACTTGAGATCATTTCTAATGTATGTCATTTGATTGTGTGCTTTGATGAAAGAAGAAAACCATAGCAATGAAGTTGTGGCAAGGTAGTTGGTGTTGGGTGCGTCATTGGTGGCATGGCATTGGTTGAATGTTCAAGAAAGGATTTGTTGCTTTCGGGTTATGGAAGTAATATATCTCAGGAAATGTTGATAAGGATGGTAGTACCTTTATAAGACCATGTCCATGGTAGTCAAAGGTAAATCCATCTAGTTAAATCAATAAATAATAAATCAAGATAAGGGCGAGGACACGTGAGTATGCCCTGCTTCATAAGATATTACTGACAAAAATATTATATTATATAGTGTGTGTTTGTAGTTTGGTTTTTGTTGTTGTAACAATCCTTATCTCTTTAGGGGCCATGATGGGTTGCTGAATTCCAGTCTTGGTTTGTGGATACTATTCAACCCTATCGAGATAAGGTTATAGAGGGTCACACACAATAGTGTATTTAAGAATATTCCTTATTTAGTTGAATATGATTTTTAGAAATGGTGGTCCCCACCACTGGGGTCCGGGATTTGTCCAAGGAAAAATGATCACCAATACAATAACTAAATTTATATTATTCATGTTTAGAATAATTAGTATTGAATTTATTTATTAAATGTATTTACAAGTTTTAAGTAAATACATAAAAAATATTAATTGACAAATATGAAATATATTCAATGTTCAATTAATATTTATGGGAGATATGAGTCGAGTCAATGACTCAATTATTAATGAATAATATATTTTAATATATTACAAGTGAGTGATAATAATATTTATGACTCAGATAAGTAGTCGTAATATGTTGTTAGTCGTGCGTTGATTATTCAGGGGCCGAGTTGGCATTTCAGGGAAATTAAATGACACTATAAATATTAGAGGAGAGAAGATTGTTATATACTATTCTTGGAACTTATCTCTCCTATCCTCTCTCCCATGATCTAGAGAGAGATACTCTGGATCCGAGGAGCTTGGATCAAACTCTATTTCTCAGGCATCGCTATCGAAGCATTGCGATGATCGTTGGAGCATCGAAGACATCGTCGCAATTCCGAACTAGCACCCAGATTATGACGAACGGTGCTCTCATGGATTCCTTGAAGTGCATGTGGATGATCTAGAAGAATTCGACTTTGGATTCTTCAATTAATGATTACCAACAATGAGTAGACGTTGTGCACGACTTTGGAATTAAACCAGGCATTTTACTGTTTATTTTTGTGCTTAAAACCCTTCACGCGAGATCCTCATCTTTGATCGGGCTGCTCATTACCGACGTCGACAAGTTTTCTTAGATCGTTGGTGGATTTTTTTTTAAAAACCCACCTATTTGGTGCTTCTTCTGCATGCCTGACTCCAACATTTATTATGACAAGGTCAATTGGGACATGTCTTTAATGAAGAGAAAGTGTTATCAATGAAATAATTATTGTAAACAAAAGGACATGTTTTTGTAGAGAAATGACACACTGTATGGAATTTAATTTTGGTTATGTAATGGTTTTTCCTATTTTTCAAAATCTCTAAACCTAAAAAACCTTGGAAACGTAATAAAGTGAAAATATTTTTATAGATCATGTAATTATTGATTTATTATGTTTTGGGGTGTTATATTTTATTTAATAGAAATGGTTTAGATAAATTTATAGGTTTAGATATTGATAAGAAAAGACACTTATGAGAGACTAATCTATTTTTATATTATTATGAGGAAAATTTTGAGGGTTTCAATGTAGATTCATCTAATATGTGTATTTTTTAAAATGGATTTTCATATAGGAAACATGATGAATGAGGCAGGAAGGAAACAAGAAAATACTTTTGTTCCAAAACAATAACCCATAATGGTTGGGATTGGAATAGAGAAATTTATGGTTATGCTAAATAAATTAAATCAGGATATTTATGGTGTTAACTATGATATAGAGTTACTTAATTATATTTATAGGTATTTATTGATAGTAGATAATTTCGGGAAATATCACTATCCTTTTGGTATATCTTCAGACCCAGTGGTAGATGAAGGATTGATTAATTATTTGGAAAGTACATTTGAGGTTTTGGTTTATTTATAAAATCATAACGTACCTTAATCTATTTATCATTTTGAAGGTGTATCCAACTAATGGTAATAATTTTTTAAGAATAAAAAAGAGAAAGATGAGATTTATTCCATGGAGTGAAAATGTTTTAAGGATTATATCCTTGAGAAATATTTTCTTAATTTTGTTTGATTTAGAATATATAAAAAATTATTATAATTAAAGAAATAATAGGACACTATTGCTTCCTAGGAACCAAATTTTATAATTTTGGCTAGTTTTGAACCAAATTTTATTAGGGAAACTAATAGTAAAATTGATAGATTTTATTTAGGATTGAAAGCATGTTTTCAAAGGGCTTTGGATTCTTGTGAGTTTGGAAGTTATGATGACTTTTTTTGATTTTTTAGAAGGTTGAGATGTGTTTTGTTGTTTTTATGTCAATAAATATAATAATTGTTTAATGTGGAAATAGTTATGAATCATCCATCAAGTAAATCTAAAGGTAATAAAATTAAACTTTACTCCTATAATAAGTGTTGTGAAAATAGTTCTAGGTAATGCCAAATGAAATATAGAAGGTATTACCGATGTGGTAAGTTGGTACATTTATCTCTTGATTTCATAGAAAATAGAAATTATAATAGTAAATATAATAATGATAAGTCAACAGTAAGATGTTATAGTTGCAATGAGATGGGTTATTATGTTTATGTGTATCCAAAGAAAATATTGAATGAAAGAAATCATCAAGACCATAAGAAAAATTGTGTGGAAAATTATTTTGACACTACCTTGAAGAATGGTGATCCATAAAAAATGTGGTAAAAGGTACATTAATTGTTTATTAAGATTATGCTAATGTCTTATTTGATTTGGTGTATATGCATTCTTTTATTTATGTTAAATTTTATAGTAAAATTAAAATATCACCTCATGTAATAGTGATAAATCATTTTGTAAAAACTCCTGGTGGTAGTATTAAAGTAATATATATTTATGGAAACTATCCTATTATTATATTTGGAAAGGTTTTTCCTGAAAACTTTTTATATTACACTTAATAGAGTTTTATTTGATTCTGGGTGTGGATTGGATTTTAGTTTATCTCGTTAAGATATATTGCAAAGCTAAAGTAGTCATATTCAATCCTTAGAGTGAGTTTCAATTTTTATATAATAATATTATCATTCCTATGATAACATATCTAGAAGATAATAAATTGATTAAATATTGGGGTGATAGTGATCTAGCACATTTAATTAAAAAGAATTTAATTATTCATCTTAATTAATATCCTTTAGTGAATGAATTTTTGGATTCATTTCCTAATAATTTGTCTAGTATTATTAATGATTCATAATGTTTAATTTACTATTGAATTAGTTCCAGGTGATATGATTATTTCAAAACCACCTTGTCAAATGGATCCAATAAAGCTGTTGGAATTGAAAAAATTACCTGATTTACTTGATAAGGGATTCATCCACCCTACCACTTCATCATAGTGTTCTCCTATTTTGTTTGTTAAAAACAAGTATGGTTGTATGAGGATTTTAGTAGATTATAGATCACTCAAAAACAAAATCTCTAATAATAAGTATTTATTACCTAATATCAATGAATTTTTTTATCATATTTAGGGTAATCAATATTTTTTGAAGATTGACCTCAATTCTGAGTATCATCCATTGAAAGTGAAGGTGAAATACATTATGAGAACAATGTTTCATACTAAGTATGACCATTATGCATTCGTGTTTATGATTTTAGGGTTTAAAATTCCCATAATATATTAATGAATCTTATAAATCGAGTTTTACATGATTTTTTAAAAAAATTAGGGTTATTTTTATGAATGATATTCTAGTATACTCTAAAAGTTACAGGGGATGTGAGAAACTTATATTGATTTTTCTATAAACCATAAAAGAAAATAATTCGTATGGAATGTTCTGTAAATGTGATTATTATTTACAACCAATTTAATTTATCTTCCAAATTGAATCCAAAAATGGTATAAAAGTTGATTATTCTAAAACTAAAGTGGTGAAAGAGTGAACAAGACCTATAAATGTCACTGAAATTTGAAGTTTTCTTGGAATAGTGGATTACCATTGAAGGTTTGTTGAAAAAATTTCTTAGTTATCTAGAACACTAAAAAATTAAACTTGAAAGGAATTTAAATCCATAAAAGCAATGGAATGTAATGAATATTTTCTAGAATTGAAAATAATATTAGTTAATACATCAGTATTGGACCTATTATCAAGAAATGGTGAATTTGTTATTCATAGTGATTCTTTATTGATGTTACTTGGTCATATCTTGATGAAATATGATAAAGTAATTGTATATGCTTCCCTCCAATTGAAACTCTATGGAAAAAATTATCCAATGCTTGATATTCATCTTGAAATGGTAGTTTTTGATTTAAAAATTTGGAGGCATCTTCTATATCAGGGGAAATGTAAAATATATACAGATCATAAATGTTTGAAGTATATTTTCACCCAAAAAGATTTAAATATTAGGAAAATAAGATGGATGGAACTGATAAAGGACTATGATTTCATGATTCACTATCATATGATAATATCTAACATGGTAGTAGACACTTTGAGTCAAAAGGATAACACATATTTGGCTATGTAATGATTGGAAAATGTTCTAATGGTTAATTGTTTTATAAATCTGGGATCGAAATATTTCTATTCAGAATCCTTTTCTATTTTGGCTCAAGTATTTGTAAAATCATTCTTATCATAAAGAATTAATAAGGATCATAAATAAGATCATGGTTTATAAGAAACTATATAATTGGTTAAGAATGGTATGTTCTTGAGTTTAACTTTGATTAAGAAGGGGTTTTCATATTTATAAAGTGGTTGTCTATGCTGAGTGATTCCTAGTTGAAAATGGAATTGATAAGTAAAACTCAAATCTATCCTTTTAATTTTCATCCTCGTAGTACTAATATGTATAACGAAATTTAAAAATATTATTGGTGGGAAGTAATGAAGAAATATATTACCTATTTTACTAAGAAATTTTTGACTTGTCAGCAAGTTAATGTTGAGAAACAACTACCTATGGGGTTGATTCAGTCATTCTTAATGCTTTAGTGTAAATAAGAGAATATATCAATAGATTTCATGGTAATATTACTAAATAAATCTCAAGGAAATAATTTAATATCTGTTATTTTTTGTCATATAAATATATCTATCCATTTTCTTCCTATACGAGATACTATGTATTTTGATCACCTTGGTAGACTCAATCTTAAATCAATATTTAGGTTATATATAGTTCATCTCTCTATTTTATCTAACCATAATCTCATATTTACATCAATGTTTTATAAAGGACTTCATAAGTCATTGGTTACAGAGTAAATTTTAAGTACAAAATTTCACCCTTAATATGATAAATATTCAAAGCAGATAATTCAGAATTTGGAGGATATGCTTCGTGCTTACTCATTATATTATCAGGGAAGTTTGGATTAATATCTTTCATTGGAGGAATTTTCTTATAATAATAGTTTTCACTCTAATATACAAATAGAACCATTTTAGGCCTTATATGATGGTGCCTAACTCCAGCATGTTGGGACAAATTTGGTGAGACAAATTTTTAAACACCAAAATTAGCAAAAGAGATGGTTTCTATAGTAATGATGATTCTACACCATATGAGGGTATCTCATAACAGGTAAAAGAATTTTTCATAGAACTTGAGTAAATATATTTCATTTGAGGTAGGAGGTTTTGGTTTTTTTAAAATATATCCTTAGAAAGGTATTCTGTGTTTTGGAAGGAAATGAAATTTAATTCAATTGTTTATTAATCTAGATGAAATTATAGATAAAGTGGGTTTAGCTTATTACTCAACAACCTTACCTTTGGTTTTATCCCAGGTAATTTATGTGTTTCACATTTCATTGGTAAGGAAATATGTACTTGATGAATATCTATTATTTATCCTTGAAGTATTTCAATAGGAGGAAAATATTTTCGATGAGTAAAATTAAATATTTATTCTTGATCATAAAGATCAGGTGTTTTGGAATAAGGTATCTCACATGGTTAATGTTTTATGGAAAAACTATATAATGGAATAAGTAACATGAGAATCTGGAAAAGCTATGAAGGAAAACCATCTTCACGTGTTTAAGTAATGAATAAAATTGCAAGGAAAATATTTATTTAGTGAGATAATGTGAAAACCTAGGAAATGTTTGTAATAAATATTTTTCATGTTTTATTAATATTTATGATTATATTTTATACAATCACATTCACTATAATAATTTTAAGTAAATTTTCAATCGAAAATGACATAGTTTTATTCTAACTAAATCATTTTCCATGAATTATATGGTTTTATTTAAAAGTAAAATATCATAATTTGGGAATTTAAATTTTAATAAATTCAATTCATTTTTTGTATCATCATTTAAAATTTATATTAGGTTATTTTTTTGGGATTTTTATGAAATGGTTGATTTTTGGCTGAGTAGTGAAAATACTTGTTTTATAAATTATGTAACATATATGAAATCATTATGATATTAGAATAAATTAAACATATTTAAAAATATTTCTAAACCAAATATTTATTTAATGAGTAAAATAAATCATTTAAATTTATTATGTTGAATTTTTAAATCCATGATTTATTTTTTTGGAACTTAAGTTATATTTATATATAATAAAAAACTAATTTTTGGTTCCTTACATTTAAGGAAGTTGTTCAAAGGATAAAATATGTTTTGGAATGGAATAAACATATAATAACCATCCTTTATTTAATAATAAACCAAATAAATTTATGTGAACTAATATTATACTTTATTTTGTGTGAAATATTTTTTATGCATAAAAATATCATTTTTTCAAAAATGGTTCTTCATTATGTTTTATGAAATTATATTAAAAGTTATTTTTTATAAATATGGAAATTGAATCTCTAAAAATGGATATTATATTTTGAATCAGTTTGTTCTAATTTTTTATGAGTTTAATTTCATTTTTATTCATAATGAATAGTTACCATGGTACATTTTTGTCACCACTATAAAGGTTAAAAGGGTTAACAAGGGGGGTTAAACCAAGAGATAAAGATTCAAATATCTCTAAAACTTGTCTAAATATGATTATATGAGTGGATTTATACCTTACCTAATACTATATTTATAATTAGACTAAATTTTATACACTTTCCACAAAAAATACATTTATTATATTTTAATGTTGTTAATATTTACAAGGGTGCCACTCCTATCACTTATAAAAGGGAACCTCCTCTACTTAATCCCCAACATTATTTAAGAACTCTATATCAACAAATATAATCCAATGATATTTTATTTTAGATTTTACTTTAAAAATCACACTATATTAGATAACATGTATCACACTCAACGTCGAGGTTAAATGAACTAAAAAATAACAATATTTAAATAAGATTATTATAACCTAGTCATTTGATTGGTGGGTAGGTGAAACCACATTATGAAATATATATATATATAAAATAAATTTTACTTAATAAAAATAATGAATTAAACAATTAAATTTTACATTCATCCAATCTTTTTCACCTGTAAAAGAATAAGAATAAATTCATATTATTCTTTAAAAATACATTTTCTTCAAAAATGGTTTTTATTAATTTTTCGCATGAACATTATGTAAAATTATACCAATTTTATCAATTTTATTTGATATTTTTTTTATATAATCATATCAAAATTATATTATGTTGATTTATTTGATTTTACAAAAAATATTTATTTTTCAGATGTTTTGGATTTAGTATTAATGTAAAATATGTTCCCATTTTTTATAAATAATCTAATTAATTACATATTAATCATCATTATACTTGATTTTGGTATAAGTACATTTTTAGGATTAAAAATTCATTTTTCAAAAAACTTTCTTTATTATGTGTAGAATATTTATATAAAAATCTATCTACTATAATTATAGAAATTAAAAAATAAAAATTTATATCATATTTATGATTATGAGGCCCTAATTTTTTAAATAGGTCCCCTTTATTTTTTCATTATGAATAGTAAACACAGTAAAGATTTATCACCTCAGTTAGGGTGAAATAGATAAAACTAGCTGTAAACTATGGGGTAATGCCTTAAAATATCGCTAAAAATTTACTTTATCCTCTTTGATGATTTTTTTCCAACCAAATACATAATATATATATGAAAATATAGAAATTTATTTTCACTTTCTTTGATTACAACATTTATATCATTTTATGAAAAGGATAAATACAAAATGCCAGTCTCTTGATTTTAATTTATCTTATATGATTTCAGATGAATAAAAAGAAGTTATTAATAGATATAAAATTTATATTGAACAAAAATTAATTATTTTTAATATGTTAATTTGTTTTTATTTTTTTTGTGATTATATAGTTACCTTAAATGCTTATGAAACACTGACCTAGTGCTTGTGAAAAGAGTAGTAAAAATCTTGTAAATAATTTTAAAAAATTAAAAGAAACATATTTTAGATAAATTATAGAGTTAAAATAATTTTATGGTTAGTAATAATGGATAATTTATGTTAAATAAGTTTATATTTTAAATCCATTATCATATATATGACTTTAAATTTTCATTAAATGAATAGTCCTAAAAATGCCTTTAAGGTTACTTTATGTTTTATAATATTTTATTAAATGATTTAAAAATAAAAAAATATTGAATGACATCATATGCGATTTTTAATGGTATAAAATCCATCCATTTACCACTTTGCATCCAATTTTCACCTTATAACTAAATTTACGATCCTTAAATGCTAAAATTTTTATTACCACAGTTAAGGTTAAAAGGAGTCAATAAAGGGGTTAAACCAAAAATTAAGGTTTAAACTGACACCTGAACCTATATAAATTTTATTTTATGATTAAATTATAAATTTATCCAATTTTAATTCAAATCCATTACTATTTGAATCATTTTAATTTAGAAAAAAATTATTTATATTTTAATCAGTCAATTAATTCCAAGTTTATCCTCCCCTTACATATAATAGGGAACCGATGATCAGCCCTAATTCATAAACTTTTATCCTTATAGATTATTCAATACTAACATAATACCTTCTTAGATACCATCCATTCAATCTCAATCTTTTTTTATTACCATAATACCATTCTAATAAGGCTTAAGGTGTAAGACAAAGGATGCCTCACAAAGAAGTGGTAATCATATTACTGAAATATTTCAAAGTGTATTTCTTATTTTACATCCTATAAATCTGTTTTATCCATAATAAAATAATAAATATAGTATTATAAATATATTTATATATAATTATTATTATGTTACAACCATTTTGTACCTCCATTCCATTAAATTAGAAATTAAAGTATCACTCATGGGTACGTGTGGACTACCCCCTCCACATAGTGATGTTATTCATTTTCCTTTAAGACCTCCAATATATGGTTATAATTATGGATTTACTAAATATATATGAAATTTATGATTTACAAATGATACGATAATGATAAAATATTATATACATTATTTTTATTTTTCTCATTAGAAAATGGAATTATTGTTTATGCGTACGTAAAAATTACCATCTCTATGGGTGATATATTTCATTATCAATATCTTCATTTTATTAAAGGTCTTAAAATTATATATAATGAATAAATATGATAAGTATTACCTGAATAATCTTATGTTAAAGTTATATTATGATTATACCTTAACATTTTTTTACTCATTTGGTCTTTATAACACACTCTTGTTTAGGTCGATTTAACCACCAACATGAGTGATATTATAATGTTTATAACATGAATGATTAATAAAAGTTTAATACTAGTAATATTATTTAAAATATATTATAAATAAAATTATTAAAATTATATATTTGAAAAAATTGTGATCAAAGTGAAAGGTTCAAAACTTCCAAATTGAAACATGCATAAAAAATGAAATAGTTATCACCCAGAATAATGATTTTCATAAATAATTGTTAATAAATGGGAGATATGATGTTATAATAAAGAAATTTATGGTATTTTAATTATGAATATGGTTTTATTATTAATGATCAAAAATTATAAATAATTATTCAGGAGGATCAAATATATATGACTAAGTAGAGACCCAAGGTAGGGGTTTTCTCATATCACTTTACAATTGTGATACATGTGTCATATTCACCAATTATTTATTTTCTTGTCATGTATATACTAAATTTGAATTTATTTTATGATTGTTGTTATGTAAATTATGGTATTTAAATATACATATAAGTTTATGTTATTTATGAGGCTTCAATTCTGAGATTACCAAACCTTTAAGGTTTTTTTGTCACAATCTCATTTTATTTTAGTATTTTTAATGTTCAAAATCCATTTGGAAAAATTACATGATACTAATCCCTTAAAATCAAACTTTTTTATTTACCTATATATAGGTTTTTCATTTATATATTTATTTTCCATTTCTTCTCTAGTTTTATCATGAATCAATAAGTAAGTTGCATATAAGGGATACCTACCTTATTTATTCTTTTTGACTGATAATATTTGTCTTTCATATCCATGTTCTTAAAATTGTTATATAAAAGATTTTAACTATATATGAAATTATTTATAATATAATTTTCAATAAATTAAGATTTATTTAAAAATATTAAAAATGAAACTTTTTAATAATTTTCCAAGAAATTCATTTTCTTGACTTTTTACCAAAATGTGAAAAGAATATTCTATTCTAGTATGTACAGAAAGAAAGAATTTTTCCTCCATAAAAAATACTTTATTTTTAAGATTCCTTTACATTTATCTATGGTTATTTTCAATGAAAATATTTTTCTCAATATTCTTTTATTTTTAATTTTTAAGGACATTGAAATAAAAGTGAATTTTTTTCTTAAAGGAATGAAAATAATTTTAAAAGTGATTTATAACTTCATTCTTATACAATGTTAAAACGGAGAAATTTTTAATGTTTTATAACTATTTTTTCTATTTTAAAAGAAATTGTTTTCTAAAAAACCCTTAATCTATAATGAATTTATGGTTTTCATTCATCCTTTACTAATTTATGGTTTTTTGGTCTTTAGTTTTCTCATGATCATATTCTTCGTCACACTCCATTATTTTATTGGAAATTATTTTCTCCTCTATGTCTATATTTTAAGTATCATGTATTCAAAGTTAATAATTTCTATGAGTTTAATTTGGTATTAATAATATACTATTTATATATATGGTATTAGTTGAAATATGTTTATTTAGAAATTTATTTCATTGACTAGATAAATATTTCATATTATTGAGTCAATATAGATAATTTATTTTTTTAACAGGTTGAGGGTAAAGCCTTTATATTGAACTTAAAATAAAAATACCCTTTAGATAAGGGGTAAATATAGAACCCATACAAGACATTGATCCATAATTTCCTTAAAGAAACATGAGGGAAAAAATAAGTGACGGGTGGGGCCCGATTATAGATAGCTTCTCATTTCATTGATATGTATCATGAGACAAAACAAGTTGGTATGATATATAGGATGAGGATTTAAGATCATGTCACAATAGTTGGGTATTTGGTGTATTTTGTACCTATTTATGTAATATGACTTTGTTGAGAGGCCTTGAAAGATTGTATTATTTCTTGGATGAGGCCTTAAAAGTGGGATTCATTATATCTTGGATAGGATTTACATGGTAAGATCAAGAATGTATATATTTATACACTTTTTTCATTTAGAATTCAGTTTATATTATCCATGTGATTTATATGTTTATATTATCCATGGGTTTACTTTAAATTCAAGTCATTGGTTGATTGATTTTCTTGATTATCCACTCTTCCATATTTATTATGCCTTATTTACTCATGATAGATTCCATTGTATATAACACTTAATGAGTATCATATATCCCCCTTTTTTTATTTTACATAGGATATGAAGAAGGTATATTTGAATAATTTTAAGGATGGAATAATTTTTTTCATGCTATGTTTTTAATTTCCAATATAATATAGAATTAATTCATGTATCATATTTTCCATGTCTCCTAAACTAATTGATCTTGTGTGGTGTGATTCCTTATATCTTATACCAATTTAATAAGTAAGAACAAACTTTGGGTTACTGGAGTTGGGTTTTTTATAGTTGTTATCTGGGAAATTTTAGTAGGAAACTTTTGAACTATCTTTTAGAAAAACATAGCTAACATGAACATTACAATCCCTTATAATATAAGATATATTTAGGTATTTTTATTACCTAGACCAATATTCATAATGTTATAAACTATTTATTTGGGCACCATTTTTTAGAATTTGAGACAAGTAGGATAAAGGGAAATCATGTCAACAGTTGTAGTCAATATTTGGATTTACCATATGAGCAAGTCAATACACCAAGTGTTAGATCTGAGAATATCATGGATATATTAGGCTAAATAATTCAGGATATGATTAATATCCTTTCCCATACAGAGGAACCAAATAAGATTGAAACTATAGTGAATGATCCTAATATTATTCCTAATCAATTATATCAATTTTTAACTAAACATATAAACCTAACTAAACATCCTAACAAATGAAATAAGATAAACATGGAGTTTCATGGATTTTTATATAATAAATACCATGTAATGAAAAAATATAACATCACATGTGTCGATAATATTGGAATAATCACTTGGGTAAATGTTTAAAGGGAATGTTAGTTTGTTAAAAAATGTGTAGATAAAGGACATAAGGCTTGTGAATATAAAGGAAAGAAATAAACCATCAATTTCCTATACTTCAACTATAGGGAGATGGGGAACTATTTGAATCAATTCCCCATGTATTAAGGATTTCCCTGATAATTATGTTTTGGTATTCACTAATAATATCTTGAGATAATGTAGGGATTATGAAGATCATGATAATCAATTGATAATCATTATTGGTAATTTTAGAGGAAACTGAATTATATGAGAAATTTAGTAATTATTAATGTTGATTTCAAGAATATTATTTTCTTGGAAATATTGTGTCCATAGATGGATTATATGTTGATCTTTATAAGAGAAAAGTAAATCAAAGAATAGTACCCATGGATGAATTCAACATTTAAGGATTTGAATTCAATGTAATTATGGTTAAATTAAAGAAAATATAATGATGATATGGTGGTATATTTTTATGATGATTAAGAGAAAACATCCATGGATTGTTCTAATAGTTTTGAATTGTATATAAAATTTAGAAAATGTGAATTTTGAAATCATATATTTAATTGTATCAATCACCCTGAAAATTTAATTTTATGACAATGTGATATATATGGAGATAATTATTAAAGAATATATAAATGAACTTAAACTTATTATAATATATGACAAGGTGATCCTTGGTGAATTTTACTATATTTTATTTGAAAAAATATATATTTGGGTATATGAGTAATACACATATTTGAGTATGTATAAGTGATAAAGGTTTTTTGGGATAAAAAAACTGAGTTTATTTTATAATAATAAGTGATCAAACCTTTCATAATTTTGGTTTAAAATTTAATCGATCATATTTTAAGAGTTTTAGGTTGATCTTTTGTTATAGTTGAGATTTTGTAGATTAATTTTTATAAAGGTTTATTCATATTGTTTATTATTTTATCTTGTGACAACCATTTCAGTTCTAGATATAAGGAATAAATTTTCATTGTTTTGTGGATATTATATCCAATTAAATGTTTTTTATCACTTCATGTATAAAAAATTCATCATTATCATGATAATAAAAATCAAAGGATGAAATCATGTGTATATAATTGTAATAAGTCATGCAAGTAAATTTTTTCATATTTTTTATCCCTATGGTAAATAAATTTATTAATCTCTAAAAAAATGAAGACAAATAAATCAACTCTTATATGGAAAGTAAATTTCAACTAATATGGAAAATATTTAGAAACACAATTAAAAATACAAGTCTTATAGAGGTAAATTCACAATAATTTTCATGGTCATGAAATAGGAATTAATGTTCATGATAAAATATATATCTGATTTTATTATTATGTTAAATTCAATTTATAAAAGAAGAATTAAAATAGAGAGGATTCAATTTATTAAAGGGGGAATAATTTAATGCCCTGAGATTTTAGCCTATATTTTATTTTAATAATAACATTATGTTTGATACAGAACTAAAAATTTTGGCTATATCCACAGTTTATAAATGTGGCTATAGGATAGGAAATCGAGTCTATAGGTAATACCCATAGTTTAGTGAACCATGGCTCTTATTGTATTTTAAATAGGTCCATGACTATATCCAAGGTTTCCACAATGGAATTACACTTATAGCCTTGTTTTTTAAATGGGTTTATATTTAATTAAACTATATTAAATAACCACGGTTCAAACAATGAAAATAGGTCTATTTCTATAGTTTATAACTGTGGATACATACTCTATTTTCTAGAAAAAAACACATAGTCTACTGCCATGGGTTAAAACTATGGCTACAACCTCTAGTTTCTAGAAATAAAACACGATATCTACTGTACACTTCAACCTACTAAAACTCATATAAACAAAAAACACAAAAAATGAACCTAGATAACACTAAAACACTTGAAAAGTTAGAGGCCAAGTGCAATGGTAATGCAGTGTAGTGTCAAGAAACATGTAAACCCTAATAAGGCAATAAAATTTTAAACATTTAATTGGAACCACATATATCCTCCATTAAAATGTAAATATAATTCAAAAAAAACCCTAAAATAGTATACAACACAACATCTTCCAAACAATAACATCATTATATTATAAAATTCAATGTATAAACCAAGAATAAAATTTAAATATAAAATATACCTCAGTATTAGTGTCACTAGAACCATCATGGACCACATCATCTCGTTCAGAAATACCAACATCATTATCATCTCCTCTAAGACCACCAACATCATCATTGACATCTGCATTGGCATATTCACCTAAATCAGTGGCACGAGTAAAAGAATTTTCATAATCATAATGAAAATAAATGAGAACACATTTAATTAATAAACACATAAAAATGTTACCACTAAAAAAATCAATACAAATTCATTTTATTCATTGAAAACTACACAAAATGTAAAAATATAGTAATGATAGGGATTTTTATGGAATTTTATGGAATAAAACAATGAATTACAAATTAAAATATATGAAATTTATAATTTGATAAAACACCCAAACTTTGTTTATTGAACTCAAAGGAAATACATTGTTTATTTTACTTTTTAAAAATGAGAACCACCACATGAATATGAAGTTCACAACCTTATTTGTTTATTTTAAAAAAATTCATAAAAATAGGTTCAAAATCAATTTCAATAATGTAGAAAACTGACACTCCAACTCAAGTAAAATATATGAAACATAGTTCAGTTAAAATCCAATATACTTGAAAAAAAACAAAGTAACACAATACAAATTTCACATATCATTATTATACCAATATTTTACACAGAATCATGCACAATGGGGATCAAATAATATTCAAATAACTAGAATTATTTGAAAATTTCCACCAAGTGAAAATTTTAGTAAAATAATAAAAAAGGAGAATATTTCTACAAAGAATTTTTAAAATAAAAGTCACAGTTTTTATACCAAATTTATTTATTACTTCAAATCATAGTTCCAAAATTATAGTCCTAACCAAAATTTTAAAATAAGGAAATACTCTGAACTAGTTTGGGTAAATGGTTTCTGTACATTCAAAAAGAATAAATAGTTTTAAAAAAATATGTTTTTTCCAATTAGTTTTTCACTTTCATCAAATCCATACTTCAAGTTAATTTTTTTAAAAAAATTACATTTAAAAAATATAATAAATAAGCTAATACAATAATGAAGTTTTCCCATTTTTAATTGTAGTAAAATAATTAAATAGTTCCACCCTATTAAATCAATATTTAGTTTTATATGTATAGGTGTGGAAAGGTTCAGTCGAAAATTTAAAAGGTACTTAAATTTTTAGAAAAACAAAAATGCATAATTAAATTTTTTATATAGTTTAATATCTCACCCAAATTATATTCAAGGATTTCAAATGAAAATATATTCTAAATAAAATTTTCCAATTGCATTTCAATTATAATTATTCAAAAAAATTAGTCAATTAACAAGATAAAATTTCCTCATAGTAAATCTTAACCACCAAGAAAAAGTAAAGAAATTTTTCTCAGTTCCTTTTACTGAAACATTCTTCATGATTTATACATGAATTAAATCCACTAATCTAACTTTAATTCAAGAAAAAAATTTAATACCCTTGAGTGAAACAAATATATTTTTGTGGAATTAAAATTTTAACAATGGGAACATTCAATTATAACTCTCCCTTAGTTTCCTCATGTCATAATCTCAATTTCAGTTAAACCTTTTCTATCATAATAATTTACTAAGTTCTAAAACAATATTTCTATGAAAATATTGTGAAAAATCACTCAATAATCAGTTGATATTTTGAGGTTCAAAAATAAGATCAAATTCATCCCAATTAACATGGAGTTAGAAAGTTATTATAGTTTCCACTTTATCTCAAAAAAAATTGAAAAACAAATAAAAAATTTATTAAATGCTTGATATATTATCCAAAATAGATATTTTTTATTTTAGAAAAAAGACACTAAAATTTGAAAAAAAAAATAATGAAAAAAATACGATAAAAAAATAACAAGTGGTTATCCCCTCCCCCCACTTATTTTATAAGATATAGAACGCTAACACATCTCTAATTAATGTAAAGTGTGCTAGATTTATTCAATTTAATGGATGAGTAATAAGATATATTGTGAAAGAAAAATATGTATTAATAATGATGAATAGAGAAAAATAAATGAATACCAAGAACATGGTGTCTTTATTGTGGTATGAAAACTTTCTTGTAGTAGTTTTACAACAAGATGATATAGAATATGAACCGACCACTATGTGCACTATTTTCATTACTGCAGTCCAAATGTTCATCATCATTGATGGATGATGAAAATATATAACATGCAGGAGTTTTATTACGAAATAATTCTATAAATTATGGACTTTTGTAGTGTGATGAATTGAGGTCACTATAATTTAAATAGTTTCCATAATTAAAGGATGATGCTATAAAATTTATTGGCATTCTATCTCTTGAACGAATCATTTCTTTAATAATAGGTTGTTAATGATTAAGATTTTTTATAAATATATAATTTCATGCATGTAACATACCTAAAAAAATGAGAATAACATGGTTGACATTTAAAAAATAAATTATTCTAATGGGTAAATTGTAGTGAATCATAATTATAAAAGTCTAGAAAAAACAATATGTGAATTAAAAAAATAATGTCATTAATAGATAAACATGTTTCAATTGAACAAATTATTAATATATGAATATCATAGCAATTTTTTCATACAAAACTATCTATATTTTTCATGTTAAGAGTGTTAATATAATGAAAAACATAGGAATAATGTTAAAAATTTTATATTACATTATATGATAATGTGTATGTATTTTAGTATTTATAGAATTATAAGCATAAGAATAATCACTATAAACATGAAAATTTCTATATATTATAGTATATCTATAAATAAAAGAATGCTTATCCACTAACAACATGAAAATGTGTATTGTTTATGTTTTGGTATACACATTAGTGTAATAATGACCATAAACATAAAAATATGTGTGTAAATAATAAAGCTTCTATGTAAGAATAAGCCAAAGAAAATTCATCTATTATGATTTATATATTAAAATGTTAATAATAATACTTTTATGTTATAGTATTTGAATTTTTTTGTATTATAGAATTTTTATAAGCCAGGCTATAAACATAATCATATTCATTCACATTGTTTTTTTTCGATTATATTGTAGAAAGTGTTTAGGAATAAGAATAAACATATATACCACCAATGTAGAGATGTTTTTATTTTAGTAATTTTATAATGATTATCATGAACATAGAAATAGACATAATCATATGTATGTATGTATATAATATTTTTATAAGCATGAGCATTAGAAGATGCAGAAGTACTTGCTTGGAAATAAATTTTATAGTATTATCATGTTTTTATATTATAATTGAAGTATATCGAGAAGCACTAAAAAAATGTGTTCTTTTTAATATCTATTGGGATGTATATATTATTGTATTTTTTAATGTGTATCTTTTAGTATTTATATAATAATAAGTTGGATCATAACCAGAGGAAATTTAAGAATGAAAAATTGTTTTTTTGATAGTATTTGTGTTGGTATCCAAATTAGTATATCATTTACTAAGTTCTGAAACAATATTTCTAGGAAAATATTGAGAAAAATCGCTCAATAATCAGTTAATATTTTGAGGTTCAAAAATTAGATCAAATTCATCCCAATTAACATGGAGTTAGAAAGTTCTTATAGTTTTCCACTTTAGCTCAATAAAATTGAAAAACCCACAAAACAAATTTATAAAATACTTGGTATATTATCCAAAATATATATTTTTTTATTTTAGAAAAAAAGACACTAAAAATAGAAAAAAAATAAAGAAAAAAATACGATAAAAAAATAACAAGTGGTTATCCCCTCCCCCCACTTATTTTATAAGATATATAATGCTAACACATCTCTAATTAATGTAAAGTGTACTAGATTTATTTAATTTGCTGGATGAGTAATAAGATATACTGTGAAAGAAAAATATGTATTGATAATGATGAATAGAGAAAAATAAATTAATACTAAGAACAAGGTGTCCTGATTGTGGTATGAAAACTTTCATGTAGCAGTTTTACAATAAGATGATATAGAAGATGAACCGACCACTATGTGCACTATTTTCATCACTACAGTCTAAATGTTCACCATCATTGATGGATGAAGAAAATATATAACATGGAGGAGTTTTATTACGAAATAATTCTATAAATTATGGACTTTTCTAGTGTGATGAATTTAGGTCACTATAATGTAAATGTTTTTCATCATTAAAGGATGATGCTAGAAAATTTATTGGCATTCTATCTCTTGAATGAATCCTTTCTTTAATAATAGGTAGGTAATGATTAAGATTTGTTATAAATATATAATTTAATGCATGTAACATACCTAAAAAAATATGAATAACATGGTTGACGTTTAAAAAATAAATTATTCTAATGGGTAACTTATAGTGAATCATAATTATCAAAGTCTAGAAAAAACAATCTCTTAAATAAACAAAAATGTCATTAATAGATAAACATGTTTCAATTGAACAAATTATTCATATATGAATATTGTAGCAATTTTTTCATACACAACTATCTATATTTTTCATGTTAAGAGTGTTAATATGATGCAAAACATAGGAATAATATTAAAAAAATTATATTATATTATATGATAATGTGTATGTATTTTAGTATTTCTAGAATTATAAGCATAAAATAATCACTATAAACATTAATATTTCTATATATTATAGTATATCTATAAATAAAATAATTCTTATCCACTAAAAACATGAAAATGTGTATTATTTATGTTTTGGTATACATATTAGTGTAATAATGACCATAAATATAAAAATATGTGTGTAAATAATAAAGCTTCTATGTAAGAATAAGCCAAAGAAAATTCAACTGTTATGATTTATATATTATCATGTTAATAATAATACTTTTATATTATAGTATTTGAATTTTTGTTTGTATTATAGAATTTTTATAAGCAAGGCTATAAACATAATCATATTCATTCACATTGTTATTTTTTTTCGATTGTATTGTAGCAAGTGTTTAAGAATAAGAATAAACATATATACCATCAATGTAGAAATATGTTTATTTTAGAAATTTTACAAGAATTTTCATGAAAATATAAATAGACATAAGCATATGTATGTATTTATTCAATATTTTCATAAGCATGAGCATTAGAAGATGCATAAGTACTTGCTTGGAAATATATATTATAGTATTATGATGTTTTTATATTAAAATTGAAGTATAACCAGAAGTACTGAAAAAATGTGTTCTTTTTAATATCTATTGGGATGTATATATTATTGTTTTTTAAAAATGTGTATCTTTTAGTATTTATATAACAATAAGTTGGATCATAACCAGAGTAAATTTAAGTATGAATATTTTTTGTTTGACAGTATTTTTGTTGGTATCCAAATTAGTATATCATTTACTAAGTTCTAAAAGAATATTTCTATGAAAATATTGAGAAAAATCACTCAATAATCATTTGATATTTTGAGGTTCAAAATAAGATAAAATTCATCCCAATTAACATGGAGTTAGAAAGTTCTTATAGTTTTCAACTTTAGCTCAAAAAAATTAAAAAACCCACAAAAAATATTTATAAAATGCTTGGTATATCATCCAAAATAGATATTTTTTTATTTTAGAAAAAAAAACACTAAAAATAGAAAAAAATAAAGAAAAAAATACGATAAAAAAATAACAAGTGTTTATCCCCTCCCCCACTTATTTTATAAGATATATAATGCTAACACATCTATAATTAATGTAAAGTGTACTAGATTTATTTAATTTAATGGATGAGTAATAAGATATATTGTGAAAGAAAAATATGTATTGATAATGATGAATAGAAAAAAATAAATTAATACTAAGAACATGGTGTCCTGATTGTGGTATGAAAACTTTCTTGTAGCAGTTTTACAACAAGATGATATAGAAGATGAACCGACCACTATGTGCACTATTTTCATCACTACAGTCCAAATGTTCATCATCATTGATGGATGATGAAAATATATAACATGGAGGAGTTTTATTAATGAATAATTCTATAAATTATGGACATTTTTAGTGTGATGAATTGTTGTCACTATAATTTAAATGGTTTTCATCATTAAAGGATGGTGATAGAAAATTTATTGGCATTCTATCTCTTGAACGAATCCTTTATTTAATAATAGGTTGGTAATAATTAATTTTTGTTATAAATATATAATTTAATTCATGTAACATACCTAAAAAATATGAATAACATGGTTGACATTTAAAAAATAAATTATTCTAATGGGTCACTTGTAGTGAATCATAATTATGAAAGTCTAGAAAAAACAATTTGTGCAATAAAAAAATAATGTCATTAATAGATAAACATGTTTCAATTGAACAAATTATTCATATATGTATATCGTAGCAATTTTATCATACACAACTATCTATATTTTTCATGTAAAGAGTGTTAATATAATAAAAAACATAGGAATAATGTTAAAAATTTTATATTACATTATATGATAATGTGTTTGTGTTTTAGTATTTCTAGAATTATAAGCATAAGAATAATCACTATAAATATGAAAATTTCTATATATTATAGTATATCTATAAATAAAGGAATTCTTATCCACTAACAACATTAAAATGTGTATTATTTATGTTTCAGTATACACATTAGTGTAATAATGACCATAAACATAAAAATATGTGTGTAAATAATAAATATTCTATGTAAGAATAAGCCAAAGAAAATTCATCAGTTATGATTTATATATTATCATGTCAATTATAATACTTTCATATTATAGTATTTGAATTTTTGTATGTATTATAAAATTTTTATAAGCAAGGATATAAACATATTCATATTCATTCACATTGTTAATTTTTTTTGTGATTGTATTGTAGGAAGTGTTTAAGAATAAGAATAAACATATATACCATCAATTTAGAAATGTTTTTATTTTAGTAATTTTATAAGTATTATCATGAACATAGAAATACACATAAGCATATGTATGTATGTATTCAATATTTATATAAGCATGATCATTAGAAGATGCAGAATTACTTTCTTGGAAATATATATTATAGTATTACGATGTTTCTATATTACAATTGAAGTATAACCAGAAGCACTGAAAAAATTTGTTCTTTCTAATATCTATTTGGATGTATATATTATTGTTTTTTTAAAATGTGTATCTTTTAGTATTTATATAACAATAAGTAGGATCATAACCAGAGGAAATTTAAGTATGAAAAATTGTTTGTTTGACAGTATTTGTGTTGGTATCCAAATTAGTATATCATTTACTAAGTTATAAAACAATATTTCTATGAAAATATTGATAAAAATCACTCAATAATATATTGATATTTTGAGGTTCAAAAATAGGATCAAATTCATCCCAATTAACATGGAGTTAGAAAGTTCTTATATTTTTCCACTTTAGCTCAAAAAAAATTGAAAAACCCACAAAAAACATTTATAAAATGCTTGATATATTATCCAAAATTGATATTTTTTTATTTTAGAAAAAAAGAAATTAAAAATAGAAAAAAAATTAAGAAAAAAATATGATAAAAAAATAACAAGTGGTTATCCCCTCCCCCCACTTATTTTAAAAGATAGAGAATGCTAACACATCTCTAATTAATGTAAACTGTACTAGATTTATTTAATTTAATGGATGAGTAATAGGATATATTGTGAAAGAAAAATATGTACTGATAATGATGAATAGAGAAAAATAAATGAATACTAAGAACATGGTATCCTGATTGTGGTATGAATACTTTCTTGTATCAGTTTTACAATAAGATGATATAGAAGATGAATCGACCACTATATGCACTATTTTCATCACCACGTTCCAAATGTTCATCATCATTGATGGATGATGAAAATATATAACATTTAGGAGTTTTATTATGGAATAATTATTTAAATTATAGACTTTTGTAGTGTGATGAATTGAGGTCACTATAATTTAAATGGTTTTCATCATTAAAGGATGATCCTAGAAAATTTATTCGCATTCTATCTCTTGAACGAATCCTTTCTTTAATAATAGGTTAGTAATGATTAATATTTGTTATAAATATATAATTTCATGCATGTAACATACCTAAAAAAATATGAATAACATGGTTGATGTTTAAAAAATAAATTATTATAATGGGTAACTTGTAGTGAATCATAATTATCAAAGTCTAGGAAAAACAATCTGTGCAATAAAAAATAATGTCATTAATAGATAAACATGTTTCAATTGAACAAATTATTCATATATGAATATTGTAGCAGTTTTTTCATACACAACTATCTATATTTTTCATGTTAAGAGTGTTAATATAATGCAAAACATAGGAATAATGTTAAAAAATTTATATTACATTATATGATAATGTGTATGTATTTTAGTATTTCTAGAATTATAAGCATAAGAATAATCACTATAAACATGAATATTTCTATATATTATAGTATATATATAAATAAAAGAATTATTATCCACTAACAACATGAAAATGTGTATTATTTATGTTTCGATATACACATTAGTGTAATAATGACCATAAACATAAAAATATGTGTGTAAATAATAAAGCTTCTATGTAATAATAAGCCAAAGAAAATTCATCTGTTATAATTTATATATTATCATGTTAATTATAATACTTTTATATTATAGTGTTTTAATTTTTGTATATATTATATAATTTTTATAAGCAAGGCTATAAGCATAATCATATTCATTCACATTGTTAATTTTTTTTTGCGATTGAATTGTAGCAAGTGTTTAAGAATAAGAATAAACATATATACCATCAATGTAGAAATGTGTTCATTTTAGTAATTTTATAAGTATTATCATGAACATAGAAATAGACATAAGCATATGTATGTATGTATTCAATATTTGTATATGCATGAGCATTAGAAGATGAAGAAGTACTTACTTGGAAATATATATTAAAGTATTATGATGTTTTTATATTATAATTGAAGTATAACCAGATGCACTGAAAAAATGTGTTATTTTTAATATCTATTGGTATGTATATATTATTGTTTTTTTAAAATGTGTATATTTTAGTATTTATATAACAATAAGTTGGATCATAACAAGAGGAAATTTAAGTATGAAAAATTGTTTGTTTGATAGTATTTGTGTTGGTATCCAAATTAATATATCAATAAACATAAGAATATGTATAAGGATATATATATATGTATATATATATGTTAGCTATATTTTACAGTCATTTTGTATTCTAGAAATGTAAAATTTTATGTATTAAGGGTTTTTATATTACAACTATCAGCATATTTGTTATTCTTTATATCAACTTAATGTGTTATTTTTTATTATCATTTTTTGGTTAATGCAAGAATGTTATTAAAGTTTGATAAAATTTATATTCATGTATGTGAATGTAGAAGATATTGCATAAGGGGAATCAAAATATATGAGAATTTATAAGGTTTACATAAATAAAGCTATATAATAGAGGTAATATTATTTAAATACATTGCAAATATTGATGTAAAGACATTATGAATGGTTTTTGTTGTAAATTAATGAACTATAAAGCCAAGGTTCATACCACAGGGGTTTTATCTAGCCTGGATAATTGAACTCATTAATTCTAAAACTTTATTGTTGAAACATGATGTTCCACTAATGACATGCACCTGGTGAAAATTAAAAGAAACCATGAAACTAATTAGTATGGTTAGATCTATGAAGAATATATAAACAAATATTATTATAAATAATATATTGAGAATTATAATTTCTTATTATAAAAATAAATAAAGAAAAAATTCCTTGGGGAGGTACAAAATTATAAAGATCAAGGGAATCCATATAAACAAAATCCATACATTCTTAAGGTAAAGAACCTAAACTTGTGTAAGAAATTAGATCCTCATTATAATTTCCTCTAGAATATAGAAAATATACCACATAGTTACCCATATTCCAATAATGAAATATCATCACTCCATGGTGAATTATTCTTCTAGAAGCACCATTGATGTAAGATATTCTCCAATGAATGGGAGAGAATCCATATAAGAATCTCCCAACTAAAGATAAATCCAATTTGATCTCTGAAAGGGAATTATTTTTGTAAGAACCTGGGTTTTTAGAACGGGTCAAAATCCCAACCCTATTTGAATTTTTGACTTGTTCCTGAGAGAACTGGGAAAATTTGGGAAGTTTTGGAAATTTCTAGACTACAATCTGTGTACTCTAAAGTACACACTGTGTGTGGGTTGGGTGAGTACCGACCATGTGCTCGCCGAGTACATGGTGTGTGATGATCATGTAGGAATTTCTTACTACATGGCATGTAGTTATATACACGTCGTGTACCCTTGACCGTGTGGAGGCCATACATGGCGTGTAGGCCTATTGGATGGGTAGAATGTTTTTTTGCATGTACACGTCATGTACTATTTGTACACACCGTGTATAGGGGTCATGTATGGGGATATACATGGAATGTTTGAGATGTCGGCCAGGTAGAGAAGTACACGTCGTGTACCCCTAGGTACACACCGCGTAGTCAGTTGGCAAGTCTACGGTGAAATATCATCCATTATGTGAACATTAAAATGATACATGGCGTGTAGTTATAAGTACATGCCGTGTACTTTCTTTTTTTCTCTAAAACAGATAGTAGCCTTGTTTTGAGGTAGAAACTCAACTCTTCGATGGGTTTGAGTGGGGAGATCCTTCCAGAGCTTTTTTTTTTCTCATGTTCGTCCATCTGAACTTCGTTTCAATCGTCGTCAGATGCATTGGATCCCCCTCGGTAAGGCCTTCATTCCTCTTGGGCCATTTTTCTTGATTTCTGTTCTAGAGAGAGCTATAGGGGTTTGAATAGTTTGGATTATTTTGTAGATCTACTTCATTTTAGACCTAATTGGAGGCGGTTATCGGAGTAGTATCATCGTATGAGTCTCAGGTAGGAGGTGTATACCTCTTTTTGTGTTTTCACAGAATTTTGGGTAGTGTGGCCTTTGGTGCGTTTTCAGGTATTTTTGAGTGTGACCCTGTATTACTTTTATTGCATGTTTAACTGTTATTTGACCTATGGGATGCCTTTGGGTATGCCATGTTACCTATTTTTCTTGATCGGGACCGGATGAGTGGTTGTTGCTCATCAGGGCATTTTGGCTGGGGAATGCCGAAATGGTTATAATTGTTTTGTATTGTTTAAATTGTTGAGTACAGTTTATAGAACTTGGATATGAATTGTTATAGACCTTAAATACCTCAGTGCTGGTATGGGACAACACTTTCTTAGTGCAATCCAACTGTTTAGATTGTTTTCCTGTTTATGTGCTCTGTTATAATATATTATATATATAATTGCTAAATTGCATATGCTAGAACTTTTGGGTTGTTTTTGGCATGGCCCAGATATTCTTGAGTGATATTGATCATCAGGTTGGGCTTGGCCCGGGTTACTTTGTGTGGTTTTGACCATAGGATTGGGTGTTATGGGCATTGTCTTGACGCAGGATGACTGTCAGGTTGGGCATGGACCAGGTTACTAGGATGACGAGGCCATCATACTTGAGCGGCATGGTCACAGGGACACGAGGTGTCAGAGGTGTTGTGACTTGGGTACTATTTTGGTAATTTCTGCTCACCCGGAACTATGAGTAGTGTGAACACATAGAGACTCCATGATGATGTGGTTTTTACCACTCATGTGGGTAGATGCACCCATTATTTTAGGTTTAGGTACAATTGGTTTGGGGGTTCTTGTTGTAGGAAGCCATGTGGGAGGTGATGAGCCTTCAGGGGATAGTGTTGAGGCAATCGGGTTGGGGGCAGAGGCTCACTATTATTTTTAGGGTATACATCTTTGTCCCTCTAGTTACTTTATTTTGAGGGTATACATCACTGTCCCTTTGGTTACTTTATTTGAGGGTAGACAACGTTGTCCCTCTGGTTACTTATTTGAGGACTGGTATCATTGTTCCTCTGGGTTACTATTTCATGGGCGTGCCTTCAGGACGTCAGTACTAGAGACATGCGGTGTCAGGGGACACATGGTGCTGGGTTACGTGACAGAGATTCTGGCATTGGCCGAAGTAGGAGACACTCCATGGTGGCTGCTGAGCACCACTGGGTTTGTGTTTATTTTTGAATCGTATTGTTTACTATTTTCCTTATAACTGTATGTTGGCTTAAACACTTTTATTAGGTACGCACCTTTGGGTGGCATCCTACTGAGATTCATCTCACACCTTGCACAGGCCCTTCGGGATAAGTGCAGACTTTATGAATTTATGTGCAGGAAAGAGACCAGCTTCAGGAGCTGGGCTGCATTAGCTCTTGCATAGAGATGGTATGGACCTTGAGGTCCTACCTAGATGGTGTTTACCTTGTTTTGCTTTATTTCCTATATCAGTATGCTTACTTGTTTTGTAGCTACAGTTGGTTAGCCATTGGCACCCTTTTTATATATGGATATTTATTACCTGCTTTGGATGAATGTTTTGTTGTTCGGTGGTAGTTACAATTGTTCAACATTCTATTGTGTTTACTTTCCACTATTATTGATTATATTTATTACTTTCGTTGTTTATAGATATTGATTTCGCTTTCGCTCTACGGGTCTGGTTTGAGTCTGATGAGTCATTTATTCCACTGTATCTTTATTATTATACCTGGACCAGTACCATTATTATCCTTCGAGAGGGTATAGCCTCCCCACTGTACCTATAAGAACCTCACTGCTAGTCGGCAGCCTTTGGCGTTCGGGGAGGTGCACCTAAGGTGATAACACTCGACCTGTTTAGCATGGTTCAGCTGGTTGTTCAGGTTTGGGACGTTACAAAGTGGTATCAGAGGAGTTCATGATAGGGATTTAGTAGCAGTGTTTCACTAGCTACTAATGATATTGAGACTTCTCTTATTTTCTGCTAGTTTTACTATTCGGGATATAGTATACTGGAGATAAGTTGTTACTAGAACTAGGTTTATAGCATGTTCTTGGGTGCCTGCAGCCCCAGGTACGAGGGATGAACCAAGTTTCCATGGATGGGAATTACTGTTTTCTTTTGCTCAAATTACAGTTTATATGATTTCCACCTTGGTTGCTCACTTAGTGTGTAATGTTATTGATTTTGATGTGTAACCCCTGACCTGGTACGGTAAGGTAGAATTGGATCTTCGCCCGGTATGGAAAGGCTTGTTTGATTCGCATTTCATAGGCTCATTTAGGGGTATTTCAATTTTATAACTGCACATAAGCTTTATGATGTGATAATACCATGTGAAAAATGTAAATTTCCATGCTTTGTGTTCTCTTGAAATGTGAATAGGTGAGATTCCTGATAAAATTTCTTGTTTATTGCAATGTGTTATGACACACTTTGTATATTTGTAGAATTACAGGGTATTTGGGTCTGGATCTTATGAGATCAGGCATGTACTATGGTTGAGGTGATTTTGATCACCAGGACTGGGTGACTAGGTCGTCGGTTTGAGGCAATGTTGGTTGTCAAGATGGGCATGGACCAAGGTACTTTGGATACTTTTCTCTGTTGGGGGCGGTTAAGGAGGTCATGAGTCCGGGATGCTGTGGGGCGTGGTTTTGGTGGGGGAGAGTAAGGGTGGTATTTGTGTGTTTCCTTTTACTACTTTCCTTATCTGTGTTATATATATATATATATATATTGTTATGTATGTGGGTTATCTGACCATTTATAGTATTCAGTAGGTTACTTTTAGACGTCTCTATGCAGCGTCAGGCGGGAGATGATACAATGTCATAGATTAAGGATCAGGTTCAGGATCAGGTTCAAGAAGAGCGGGAGCCACATGTATAGGCTCAGGTACAGGATCAGGTTCAAGATTCTAGGCAGGCAGGGTAGTAGCTGGGTTTACCAGCGTTCAGGCCGTGGCTTGACAAGCAGCTCCGAGCTAGCCCGGTATGTGTCTTGTAGGGGATCAACAGAGGTGTGCAGGGTACAGATCTATCTATGGAATATCTGATGTGGGAGTTCCAGTCATAGCACCCGCCGCTTTTTTAGGGTGAGGGTGGTCCACAGGCGGCTGAGAACTAGATAGAGAGCATGCAGATGATCTTTAAGCAGCTCGAGACACCTCTAGGGTGGAGGTTCAAGCTGGCAACGTACATGCTAAGAGGACCATAAAAGCATTGGTGGGATGTATAGGTTCAGGCCCACAGGCATGAGGGACTAGCATGGAAGGACTTTGAGGACATGTTCTTTGAGCACTTTTACCCAGAGACACTGAGGGTTGAGAGAGCTCAGGAGTTCTTGAGTCTTCAGCAGGGAGACATGTTAATCATGGACTATACAGCTACTTTCACTGAGTTGTCATGCTTTACACCTGTAATGGTAAGTAATGATGTGACAAGGGTTATGTGCTTCTAGGATGTCTTGTGACACACCATTAGGATCCAGGTGAATATCTTCAGGCTGGGTTCATTCTCAGAGGCGGTGAATCAGGTGCTCATAGTAGAGGGAAACCAGAGGGAAAGACCCAAGGTTGCTGGGGGAATAGTTTCAGGTGACAGTTCTGGCTGCAGGAAGCGAGGACGGGATGAGTTCTACCAGGTTAGTCAGGGTAGGGACTCAGCTAGACCACCTCGTAGCAGTTCATCAGTGGTTTGATTTTATTGTGGACAACCAAGACATGTTCGGACTCAGTGCGATAGGACTCTGAAGGAGTTTCGGGCATGTGGACAGGTCATGCATCTGTAGAGGTTTTATAGGTAGCATTCTCAGACAGGTGACAGGCAGGGACCAGAACAAACGGTGGCATCTGGAGTTGGTTCAGGTTCGGTACTAGGAGAGGGTATCTGAGGTTTATCTGCACACGGAGGACATGACAGAGATAGAGGGATCTAGCTGAGGGGTCATTGGTGGATGGAAGGAGCATCACAACAGGGAGGTCAGGCATTAGGCATCTGTACTTCAAGCCAGGTGCACACCATGGAGTTGTCAGGGGCTGAACAGGTTGGTGATCCAATGACGGTTAGAGGTACACCATGGTTGTGTCCATGATTTCCATGTTTTATTTTTAGCATGACATGTAGATTCATGTCCTTTTTGAGTGAATGTGATGCACATGATCTATGTAGATTGACTAGATGTTGGTCAGTGGGTTTGGCACCATATTGGGTGTGTTATATACTTATATATATGTATGAGATGCGTAACATCCGGGGCATCGAGGATGCGGGTTACTTGAGGTTTCATGGGCATCAGGGCATCGAGGATATGGGTTACTTGAGGTGCCATGGGCATCGGGACAACGAGGATGCAGGTTACTTGAGGTGTCATGGGCATCAGGGCATCGAATATGTGGGTTACATAAGGTGAATGGCATCTAGTTTTATTTTGAGCATCCATGGGATGTTGGATCTCATGGAGGTAGACACCGATGTAGTGCATGATACGTTGGGTGTCGGGAACGACACGGTAGCACCAATGAGGCACAGGGGTGACGATGCGTCACGAGAAGACCATGCATCCGAAACATAGGTTAGTGAACCTTTGCTTGTTTTGAGTTTTGTCAGGTGGAGACTGAGGTAGGAAATTCCTAAAGTGGGGAGCCCCTTGAGGAATTTAGCCAGGACCGTTGAGATCGGGGTAGTCTGGGTTACTTGATCGGGGTAGTATGTTCGGTGTCATCTCTGGGTTTCGTTTGATAGCTTGGGGACGAGCTATGTTAAGGTGGGGAGATTGTAAGAACCTAGGTTTTTAGAACGGATCAAAATCCCGAACCTGTTTGAAATTTTGAAATTTTCTGAGAGAACTGGGAAAATTTGGGATGTTTTGGAAATTTCCAGACTACACGCTGTGAACTCTAAAGTATACATCGTGTATGGGTTGGGCGAGTATCGTCCGTGTGCTCGCCGACTACATGTCGTGTGATGACCGTGTAGGAATTTCTTACTATACAACGTGTAGTTATAAACACGCCACGTACCCTTGACCGTGTGGAGGCCATACATGGTGTGTAGGCATGTTGGCTAGGTAGAATGTTTTTTTCATGTACACATCGTGTACTATTTGTACATGCCGTGTAGAGGGGCCGTGTTTGGGGATATACATGGCGTGTTGGGGATGTTAGACAGGTAGAGAAGTACATGCTGTGTACCCCTAGGTACACATAGTGTAGTCAGTTGGAAAGTCTATGGTGAAATATCAGATGTCATGTGAACAGTAAAGTGATACATGGCATGTAGTTATAAGTACACGTTGTGTACTTTCTTTTTTTCGCTAAAACGGGAAGTAGCCTTGTTTTGAGGTAGAAACTCAACTCTTCGACGAGTTTGAGCAAGGAGATCCAACTAGAGCTTGTTTTTTCTTTTGATCGTCCATCTGAACTCCATTTCAATCCTCTTCAGATGCGTTGGAACCCCCTCGATAGGGCCTTGATTCCTCATGATTCGTTCTTCTTGATTTCTGTTCTATAGCGAGTTATAAGGGTTTGAGTGGTTTTGATTATTTTGTAAATCTACCATGTTTTAGACCTAATTGGAGGCTATTATCAGAGGATTATCATCGTAAGAGTCTTAGGTAGGTGGTTCATACCTCTTTTTGTGTTTTCACGGACTTTTGGGAGGCATGACCTTTGGTTCATTTTTGGGAATTTTTGAGCGTGACCTTGTATTACTTGTTATTTCCCGGTTAACTGTTATTTGACCTATGGGATGCCTTTAGGTATTCCCTATTACCTATTTTTATTGAGAGGGGCCTGGTGAGTGGTCATTGCTCATCGGGGCATTTTGTCTAGGGAATGCCAAAATGGTTATAGTTGTTTTGTATTATTTAAACTGTTGAGTACAGTTTATTGAACTTGGATATAAATTTTTGGAGACCTTAAAGAACTCATTGCTGGTATGGCACATCACATTCTTAGTATAATCCAACTGTTTAGATTGTTTGCCTGTTTATGTGTTCTGTTGATATATATTATATATGTAATTGCTAAATTGTATATACTGGAACCTTTAGGTTTTGTTGGGCATGGCCCAAATATTCTTGACTGATGTTAATCATCAAGTTGGGCTTCGCCCAGGTTACTTTGGGTGGTTTTGACCACAGGATTGGGTATCATGGGTGTCAGCTTGAGGCAGGATGGATATCAGTTTGGTCATGGCCTGGGTAACTGGGATGGTGAGGCCATCAAACTTGAGCGACATGGTTTTAGGGACACGATGTGTCATAGGTGTTGTGGCTTGGGTACTATTTTGGTGATTACCGCACACCCGGAACTATGAGTAGTGTGTACACATAGAGAATCTGTGATGAGGTGGTTTTGACCACTCGTGTGGGTAGAGGCCCCTGTTAGTTGCAGTTTAGGTACTATTGGTTTGGGGGTTCTTGCCTTAGGAAGCCACGTGGGAGGTGAGGAGCCCTCAGGGGATATCGTTGAGGCTATCGGGTTGAGGGCATAGGCTCACCATTATTTTGAGAGTAGACATCGTTGTCCCTTAGGTTACTTTATTTTGAGGGCAGACACCGTTGTCCCTTCGATTACTTTATTTGAGGGTAGAAATCCCTGTCCCTCTGGTTATTTATTTGAGGAAAGGTATCATTGTTCCTCTGGGTTACAATTTCCTGGGCGTGCCTTCGGGACGTCGGTACTTGAGACGTGTGGTGTCAGGGGGAACATGGTTCCAGGTTACATGACGAAGATTCTGTCATTGGCCGAAGCAGGTGACACTCCATGGTGGCTGCTGAGAACTAGTGGATTTGTGTTTATTTCTGCATCGTATTGTTTACTTTTTTCCTTATAACTACATGTCTACTTAAACACATATATTAGGTATGCACCTTTGGGTGGTATCTTAATGAGATTAATCTCACACCCTCCATGGGCCCTTCGGGATGCATACAGACTTTATGAATTTATGTGTAGGAAAGAGGCCCGCTTTAGGAGATGGGTTTCATTAGTTATTTCATGTAGATGGCATGGACCTTGAGGTCCTGCCTAGCTAGAGTTTACCTTGTTTTTCTTTATTTAATTTATCAGTATGCTTACTTGTTTTGTAGCTACAGTTGGTTAGCCATTGATGCACTTTTTATATATGGATATATATGACCTGCTTGGGATGAATGTTTTTTTGTTCAGTGGAAGTTACAAGTGTTCAAAATTCTATTGTGTTTACTTTCCACTTCTATTGTTTATATTTATTGCTTCTGCTATTTATCGATATTGATTGTGTTTCCACTCTATGGGTCTGGTTCGAGTCTGATGAGTCATTTATTCCACTGCATCTTTATTATTATATTTGGACCAGTACCATTATTATTCTTCGAGAGGGTATATCCTCCCCACTATTCCTATAAGACCTTCTCTGCTAGTCGGCATCCTTTGGAATTCGGGGAGGTGTGCCTAAGGTAGTAACACCCGACCCATTTAGAACTGTTCAGGTGGCTTTTCGGGTTTGGGAAGTTACAATTTTTCATATTGGAAAGAGTTAAAACATATAAAAAATATTTCAATTTGACAATAAGGGAGTTTCCTTCTCTATTTAAATAAGAGAAAGAAATGGTGAATGAACCACAACAATCATGAACAATCACTTCATTACATTTAATTCCTTGAAAAAAACCATATGAATTGATTTTGAACCTTGGGACGGCGATCTTAACTTCACCCAATGACTAAAGTTTTCAATGTTTCATGGAACTCTCCATTGAATAACACCAGGCACTCAATTAATGAGTCTTCTTAGTAGGTTAATGTTTTTTCACATCAAATACAAATACATGGATAGGGAAATGAATTTAGATTTATAAATTCTATGTTGCATCTCACACCCTTTTTTGGGTACTCATTTCACTACTCTCATGTAACCCAATCATCAATTGTGAATAAAATAATATGCACCTATGAAATTTAAGACCCTACTTTATTTATTTGAGAAAATGTATCAATAAAATGATCAATATAAGTGAAAAATATATTCACCCCTGAAAAAACTCCTAGATAAAACCATATAATTATCACCCACTCCCCATCAGTAAACATGTAAAGAATCTTCTCCATTTTATCATTCTCACAACAATGGAATTTTTAGGTGAGAGGGATGATAAGAATTTTAACCATAGAATCTATTTGAAGTTATTTATTCTTGACACACCACATTTGAAAATTAAAACTGATATGGATGGATTTGAAAAAACATTTTAGGACATATCATCAGAATTATTTTAAATAAGAATCATCCTATGATATTGATAAGTGGAAAAAATTCATGAGGTGAAAGGCATGAAAAAAGCATCTATCTTCAAAACTAGTTGGACTAAGAGATGAAGGTAATTCTACTCATAATTCAAAACTACTTTTAGGAAATCTGTGTGGGTGATTATCTATAACTGATGTTAGGGACTAGACACTTAGGGAAAAAAGTTTTTTGTTAGACCAGTTGTCTCTATATAAATCTATATATCCCCCATTTATAATCCAATATGAGTGGTCGAGGATGTCGCATATGGGATCATATATGTCACACCATAGGTTAGATCCCATTCCCCCTAAATTCTTCTAGCCCTAAGACAAATTTTTTTTCTAATTATCTAGGCCCAAAGGAATTTCTCAAATAAAACATTCCATATGAGTATGGTTAGAATGAATTTTAAGTTCTCATAAAATCTCTTAATATTTTTGCATCATTATTCAATGGACCTTTCCAATATAAATTTACTTTCTCAGTGGTGTCTCTCATTTTGATGATAATCCTAAATAAAAGTATTGAAAGTATTTTCATTTCTTTTAACAACTCATTGGGTGATATAAGGATAAAGAGACCATATATCAAAATAGGTATCAAAATAATATTTAAAAATAATTTTTTTCTTAAAAATATGTTTCATAAAGGAATTTGAACATATAAGTCTTCTGCGTGATATTGAACTGAAATTTAAGATTGAGTTGTATGTAAGTCAGCCTAATTAAAATAAATGATAAATTTTTATTGATAAATATGAAAATTAAATTTCACCTGGAGTAATTATTACCTTTGGAAATTTTTATAAAAATACACGGAAAGGGTTGTATTAATTTATGCTTATATATGAGAATTATTTTATTAATAAATATAAAAAATTAAAATTCATCATGAGTAATTAATGAATTACATTTTTAAGAATTTTTTAAGGAAGTTGTTTCTGTAAAATAAATAAATGGATGATAAGAGGGGATATATATTGGAAAATTTGGTTAGAGGGGAATCATAAAATAGTAGGAAAATTGTAATGTGGTGAGTGACATGTGCAGTTGAAGCCACATATTTTAGTATGAATAATAGATGTTATATAGAAAATTAATTATGTAACACTCCAATAATTTTATATGGAATATCAGACAGTAATAAGGGAGTCATAAAAGATTTAATTATGAGAAAACCCATCTTAACATTATTAATCTATAAAAGATTTGAAATGGGATTAGAGACATCAACTTTATATATGTGGGAAATTGAGGTCTGATTTCCACTAATAGTGTTAGTTTAACTAAAATTTCATGACCAATCGTTCTACTAATTTTCATTAAAAAATTCATCCATATTGTGAATATGAATGTGGTTTAACAAAACCCAAATAATAACAACTAGAGATTCATTTCTTGGATGGAAATCCATGGATAATTTTAGCTACTTTATTGAATGACCTTTAAAGGTCCATGTTTTTCTAGTACTAATATGTTTTAAATGCTTAGAAAAGTTAAGAATACAATGTTAAGGGTTGATCAAATTAATGGAAAAAAATGAAGAATACAACAAATTAAATTCATCTCTTGATGACTATAAATTTGTCATGATCGATAATAAACTAACACACCACCAAAAATCTAAATTTAGGGTCAAATAATTATTTCTCATAATCTTCAAAATAATCCAAGTTCAAACCCTCAAAGAAAACAATTTATATTAAAATGATGTTGAATTGTTTTTTATGAAAAAATGTTTTTTATGATAAGAGATAAATGAATGTTTAGGAATTTATTGTTAGAGATTAAAAACATTGATCTACAAAAGGAATGGATTTCCCATCATCAAAAAGAGAGGTATCAGTGATAAAGAGATTATGACATTTAAGATTATCTTGTGCTTATTTTTTATTTGGATCTCACAAAATCAGTGGGAAGTAGGTGAAACATATCAATATTTAGTATTTACATTCTATTTTAGTGTGTTTTTATGTGTTATATGTTTTGGGAAATAAAAAATCAATATAGTTGAACCAAAGAAGAATCCATGGTGTCCAAAATATTATGATATTGATGGGGTATTATGTTATGATATCAATAAAAATTTCATACCATGTGTATTTGTTTAATAGATAAATGATTTTTTGAACTCTGTACCTATTTTTAAAACTAAAGGGAAATTTTATAAATGATTTAATTATTTAATTTTTCTTGATTATATATTAATGTATTATTTTATTATATATATTTAATGGATATCCTTTGTTAGATATTCTTTGCTGAATTATATTATAAAGTGTAATTTTTATGAAATTTTATGTATTCTATGACTATATTGTATATATATTGTTAATGAGTGGATATCTTAATGAAAGAGGATAAAAAAATAGAAAATTGATCAATATTAATGACTTTCCTGGGTATAATTTTGGATGAGACTTAGGAAATTTCTTTTGATATGTTATTTCAATAGTTAGGATCTCATTGATTTAGTGTTTTAAAAAATTAGATAATTATAAAAGATTAAATGAGGATATAGATGTGAAAACTATTAATGCGTAAGAAACAATGGAAACAAGGTAAATTAAACAAAGATTATTGAAAATATGATGGAATTAGTTCAATTCGTAGCTCAATTCCCAAGAAAATAACTTCACTAGATATAAGGATTTTTATCAATATATTTCACTCATTGTATAGCCTAAAACCATAAGATATCCCACTTATACTATTTTATATGTATAGTAATAACATAAAACTATAGTGAAAGAAATCTATTTCTTACTGAGAGATTATAAAAGTGATTATCTACTACTGAATACAAAGATAAAACCAAGAGTAACTATACTAAAACTCTCAACTATGTATGAAATTTAAATATAAAATCAAGGTTGATTTAATACTAAAATAAGTATAATAAATATAAAACTCACAATCAAAAGTTAAAATAATTTCCTCAAAAATGATTTAAATAGATAATAAAGGAAGGAAAAAAACAATATTATTTTTATTAAATTATTTATTGTTTTCTAAAAAACAATATTAGTTTTGTTATATATAGGTAAAGGGGAAGATGTAACAAATTTAAAATAAAATCACTAAAACATCAATAACTAAATAGAAATACAAATTAAAAGGAATATATTTGAATGAATTTTTAATATATAAGTTAATGATCGATGAAATAAATTGCAACATGTATTAGGTACAATGATGGCATTGATATATTACTTGAGTATGTTTTTTGGGATCTCTCATCAAAATCAGCACCACATATGGAGATAAACAGTAATTTTATATTGAATGATTACTCATATTTTGGACATACATGGTTTGAAGGAGTTACTAATCTTTATTATTGTAAGAAAATCCCTATTATTACACTTTTTAATGGAAGAAATTAATCCTCAATATTAGGTTGATATCAAGAAAAAGATGCATAAAAAATAAAATAGTTGGAGTATTTTAAATGAATTAACACTAAATAATTAAACAACAATATAAATACATATATATGATCAACTATGAATACACAAACCCCATAATAAAATAAGAAAAGTAAAACCAAAAAACTACATTATACAAATTAAGGGGTTCAAATAAAAAAAGGCCATTATACAATGATAAAATATTATACTTGAAATTTCCCTCACAAAATAAACATTCTAATGGAAACCAAAATTATCATATCTGTGAAAACCAAAAATATGATAACTAACTGGAAAGAATCCTTTGACTTTTATTTTTTCATCACAATAAATTTTTCATCCAATAAGGTACAAAAAACACCGAGTAACATGGATTGAACTATCTTTTGAATAAAATAGTAATTAAGTTAAAATAACATCTATTTTCAAACATTCAAATGGGTTAGTACACTATGATAATAACTTCAGCTAATAAATAATAATGTTTAAGAAAGTTTATTCACCTATGTTTAGTTTGTAAGAAAAAAATTTTAAAACTACCTATAATAATCATATTATAGTTTCAAAAAACTATTTATATCACAATATAGAAAGATTTATAAATTAAGAACAAATAATACACAAAATGAAAATTATAGAATGGTTATAAAAAAATATATTCTTTTCTATTAAAAACTAAATCCAATAATTATTCATGTATAAAATAATACCTCATTTATTTGAAAAATCCTTCTCCATATTTTTAATTACATGTCACCCTATTATGTATCAGGGTAAATGAAAAACATTATAAAAATTAATAAATCATGATATCTCGAAAAGTAAAATTTCAGAGAATGGAAAATAAATTCTCTAACATGGATTATTGGAAAAAATATATATTAAAAAATATAGAAATTTATCAACAATGCATGAAACATATCATAATATACAAAAATAATAATTAATTTATGCAGCAAATTTATAGTTTTATGACATGAAAAAATTAATTATAATTATTTAAAACTATTCAAGCACTTAACAAAAAAATATTGAGTGTCTTATTGACTTTACTAATTGAAAACCGTTTACGCACTTAATGAATTTAAAAAATAATAAGTGTTTGTTCTATTATGAAAAATATGCATAAATAAGTTATAGAAAAATATTTTATATTTGGGAAACACATCTAAAAAAGAATTTATAATAAATGATAAGTTCTATAATAAGTTTCCACAAAATTACATCAGATAAAGTATAACCAGATAAAAATCATGCAATCATTCCCGGAATATTTATTATACCTATAATAATCATGTAATATCATTAATATTTCTAGTTGGGTATGATCATATTGAATAAAGGAATGCAGAACATGGTTTTTAGTCACCCCTAAAAACTTACATAAATATACACATATAAGAATATAAAATATAACCATGTCATACATTTTTCAGATTCTAATCATGTATAAACAATGGAAAATCACATTATGAAAATAAAATATGATGGGATCTAAATAAGTCATATATGTTAAGAGAAAAGATTGAAATTGTATGTATAAGGAAAAAATATGGTTCACTGTGAAATTAGAAACATGTTATATCAGAATAAAAATCATTTTATAAGAAAAATTGGGGGAACTATAACCAATTATATAGATATAGTTCAATAAGAGTGCAGGAGACATAGATTTTGTTTGTGAAATTGTAGAAGGTAATATTTTTCTAAGGTCAGTTAAATGGGGTTTGTGTTAAATCATGGGAGGAGCAGGATCATGAGGGTAGGGATTCTTTCAAGTGAGAAATTGGGAAGGTAAGGTCGTCACGTCGGAGGAGAAGAATTAGAGGTGGTCGCATCGAATGTGGAGGATATCAGGAGGTGGGGTGACCAAATTTGAATTGTTTCAGAGCCATGTTCAACCTGTCTTAGAGATATTCAGAGAAGGAGGATCTTGGTGAAGTGTAGTGACTGCATCAGAGGTACATTGAAGGAGGATGTTGGGTTTCTGTGTGGGAGTAGTGTTGGAGGCACATTAGGGGAGGAGGTTGGGAGTCTACTTCAGAGTAGTGTCAGCGGGGTGTCCTTGTCAAAGGATAAAGATCACGGGGAGGTTGGGTGGGAATGTCAAAGGAGGAGGATCATGGAAACATCGAGGGAGTAGGGTCATGATGAGGATGGTCATGAGTTTGAGTAGGGTCATGAGGAGGAGGGGGTCATGAGGTTTGGGTAGAAATTGAGGAGTGGGATAGGCCTACTGCCATAAGCGATGAAATAGTTTTGGGAATAAATTAGCTATTTCCATGGTACTTATTAACCATGGATATATGTCAGTGGAGATATCCTTACATTGTATTAGTTATTGTGTGTAACACATTCAACACCGAGTTTAAATAAACTACAAAATAATGTTATTAAAATAAGAATGTTATAACCAAGTTGTTGGCTTGACATGTAAGAATAACCAAATGATAAAATATAACTAATAGAAGTTTTAATTATTATAAATAATGAATCAGTTAAATAAATTTAACTTTTATCTACTATTTATTACTAGGGAAAAATTATAATAAATTCATTTTATGCTTCAAAAATACATTTTCTTCAAAAATAATTTTATTATATTTTGTGCACAAACATTATGATTAATTTCTAAAACTTTTATAAATTTAATTTGTTAAAATGGAAATATTTTTTGAAATAATACCATAAAAATTATCTTAGGGTGAATTTTAGGAATTTATATAAAAAGATTGATTTTTCAGTGAATAATAAAAAATAATGATTTTTCCAAAACTAATATTTCTTTACCTTAAATAAAGTATTTTAAAAGTCTAAATATGTATTTCATTTAGTATTATTTAAAAATAGGTTGCCATTTATTATAATTAATCTTATAAATTAAATGGGAATCAATATTATACTTGATTTTTTTATAAGTAAATTTTTAGGCTTAAATCACAATTTTTTTAAAAATGGTTGTTCATTGTGTATTACACATTTACATTAAAATTAACTTCTATCACTTATAGAAATTAAATATTAAAAAATTAATTCAATATTTATAATAATTAGGTGCAATAATTTTAAATTGGTCCCTTTTATTTTTTGTCATTACGGATAGTAACCATGGTAATGATTTGTCACATCGGTAAGGGTAAAATATTGTTAAAACTATAGGGTAAGCCTTTAAAATTTCTATAAAAATATACATTATCCTATTTTATGATTTTTTTGAGAAAATAAATCCTAGATATCAAAATATGGAAATTTATTAAAACTTTAGTTTGATTATAATATTTAAATTATTTGAATAAAAGGATAAATATAAAATTTCATTCTATTTTAATTTATCTTCTTTGTTTTGAAAGGGATAAAAATAATTTATGAATGAATATAAAATTTTATTTTGAACATTAATAAATTATTTTTATTATTTTAATTTGTCTACAATTTTTAGTGATGGTATAATTACATTAAATGTTACTACACTACTGACTTAGTGTTTGTGCAAGAAGTGGGAAAAACTAGTGAATGTTTTAAAAATGTTAAAAGAAATATATTTTGGTAGGTTTATGGTGTTACATAAATTTTATTGTTGATAATAATGTATAATTTATTTTAAAATATTTTATATTCTAAATATATTATTATCATTATGAATTTGAAGCCAAATTAAATTAATAGTTCCAAATGTGATGTTAATGATATTTTATCTTAAATAATTTGTTATTAAATTATTTAAAATAAAAAAAATCATAACATAATATAGTTAGAATGGTAAATTACCTAAAATTTCTTCTCTGGGACAGTTTTGAGTCACTTTTCACCTTATTAGTAAATTGTTGACCCTTGAATGCTAAAACATGTGTTACCATTGTTAAGGTTAAAAAGGGTTAATGGAGAGGTGAACCCAAAATATTATGTATAAAATGACACTGAAACCAATATAAATTTTATTTAAGGATGATATTTATACCTCATACTATTTTTATATAAATAAATGTCCATTTTCAATAATTTTACTTGAGAAATACATTAAGCATATTTAAATATTTTAAGAAATTCCAAGTGTGTCCTCTCCCCACTTATAAAATTCCATCTCATCTCATCCCTTATTCACAAATTTTTAAACATATAAATGAAAAAATACATACCCTAATAACTTCCTAGATTCCTTACTATAATTATTTCTCTCTTTTTTTACCCTGAGATCATTATAAGAAGGCTTAATTTGTTACCCAAAGGGGGTCTCTGAAAGAAGAGGTAATCGTTTTACCTGACTCTTTCAAAGTTCATTTCTTTTTCTGATTCCTCTAAATATATTGTTTATTTAATAAAATATTTAATCTATAATAATCAATAAATTTAGTTTTTATTATGATTATACATCCATTTTACACCTCCTTTCAGTCAAATGGGAAATGAATGTATCGATCGTGTGTAAGTGTGGACTATTACCTCCATGTAGCAATGTGTTTCATTTTCCATAACTAACTATCGTGGATTGTTATAATAATGGATTTAATAAATATATATGATATTTATGATTTAATAATGATTCTATATTGATAAAATATTTCCTATTATCTTTATATCTTTCTTATCTAAAAATATAAATATAGTTCATGTGTACGTATCGACTACCGTATCCATGAGCGATATATTTATTTTTCAATATCCTCTATTTATGGATGGTTATAAAATTAAATATAATATATATATATTATAATTATTTATCTAATAATAATTTTTAATTTTTATATTAATATTATTACTTTGATTGTTCTTACCCAGTCAATCATTATAACACTCTCTTATTTAGGTCAGTTTTACAAATTATATGAGTGATGTTATAATTTATGACATAAATGATTAATTAATATTGATTACAGATGATGATATGAAATAAATTTATATAAATTAAATTATTAAAATTTATTATATTATATAACCATGATCAAATTTCAAGTAACAGAACTAACGAACTGTAACATGCATGAAAAACGATACAGTTATCACACATAACAATGATTTTAATAAATAATTATTAATGAACAGGATATATGATGTTATAATTAAACCATTTATGGAATTATAATTATTAATATGGTTCTATAATTAGTGATTAATAATTTTAAAATCATTATATAGGATTATCAAAGAAATATGACTAAGTGGAGACCAAAGGTAGGGGTTTTCTCATCTCACTTTTACTTATATGAGACATATATCTTATTCAGCACTTAATTATTTTTTGAGGTGTATATAATAACTATTAATATTTTTTATGATTATTTTTATGGAAATTATTTGATTCAAAATTACATCTAAGGTTCTTTATTTTTTAAGGATTTGATTTAAATATTACTATGGTTGTAAAGTATTTCTATTACAATATCATTTTATTTCATGATTATTAATGTTTATATTTATTTTGGGAAAATTATATAATAATAATATCCTAAAACCCAACTATTTTCTTATTCTCTATCTATTTTTTTGTTTTAAAAGGTTTATATATTTATTCAATTGGGATATCAAGAATTAATATGTTACATGTAAGGGATACCGACCATGTTTCTTCTTTTTGGATGAGAATCATTGTCTCCCATATCAATGTTCTTAAAATTATTTTATGGAAATTTTTTAATATAGATGAAATGATTTTAAAAGTTAATTTTCAATAACTTTGACTTTATGTACAAATTTTTAAAAGGAATATTTTAAAGTTTTCCATATAAGTTGTTTTATTAACTTTTTACAATATTGTTAGAAGAATGTTCTATTTTAACATTTGTGGAAATAATGAAATTTCCCACCATCATAACCATTATTTTATTTTAATAATTATTTAAAACTTCCCTTTTTTATTTCAAAGTTAAATCATTTTTCAGTATTTTGACACATTTTTTTGTTTTTAATGATATTGAAAGAAAGTGTATTATTTTCTTAAAGGGGGGAAAATAATTTTAAATGTGATTTATAACTTCATTAATTCAAAAAGTAACAAGGGAGTTATTTTTACTATTTTTATTCTATTTAATTATATATTTATAAAAGGCTTGGTTTTATGAAAAAAACCCACCATTTACTAACAAATAATTTTATTCTTTCATGATTTACTAATTTATGGTTTGGTGGTCATCAACTTTATCATGATCACATTACCTATCACTCTATATCATTTCATTATACAATATTTTCTCTTTAATATCCTTATTTTAAGTATAATTCATTTATATGGAATCATTTCCCCCAATTTTATGTTTTCTCAACCTTATACCATTTCTATATGTGGTATCGGTTAAATTATATTTATTTAGAAAGTTTTTTCATTAACTGGAGAAATATTTTGTAGTCTTGATTTAATATAGATAATTATTTATTTATAAGTAATTTTTGAGAATAACATATATTTATCATTCAATATATGAGGAATACATAGTATTTGAAAGTAAAGGGTCGGTCCCAATTATATATAGCCCCGTGATGCATCGATTGGTCACATGAGATAGAAAAAGTTGGTCCGATGTATAGACTGAGGTTAAAAGATCATATAATAGTTATTGGATGTTTATTTTATTCTTTATTTTTTCAATATGTCTTGGTTTAAATTCATTAAAAATATAATGGATTTCTTGGATGAGTATTTATAGTAATATTCATGATATATTGTATAAGTCCTTGATAGTATGATCATGAATTTCTAGATTTATGTATTTCCTTTACTTAGAATTTAGTTTTCAATATACATGTGATTTATATATTTATATTTTCCCTGGATGTACTATTAACTCATGTTTTAGATTGAATGGAATTTTTTTAGATTATCCACACTCTATATTGATTATTCCTTATTTACTCATGATAGATTGTGGTGTACAAAATTCTTATTGATAATTTAATCTCAACCATTATTTGTTTTCATTTCCCCGAGATATGAGGAATGATTGTTTGAATAATTTCTAGGATAAAAGAATGTTTTTCATGCTATTTATTTAATTTCCAATATATTATAGAATTCATGTATGTATATAGTTTTACAAGATTGATAAACTAATAAATATTGGGTGGTGAGATTCCTTGTATCTTACACCAATATAATAAGTAAGCATTAGGTTTATGTTATTGGAGTTAGGATTGTTAGAATTGGTATTAGAAAACATTAATTAAGAACCATGGGAATTATATTTAAGAAAAACATATATAACATGATAAATATAATCCCATATAATATTTAATAACTTTTTGGAGATTCTTATTCTATGTATCGATATTCATAATGTTATGAGCTAATTATGTGTGTTACATTGTTTATAAATGGTTCCTAGTGGGAGTATGAGAAATTATTTAAAACCTAATTGTTAATATAGGGACTTCTATCTTGAAAAGGTCAATACACTAGGTGTTGGAGATGAGAATATCATATACATATTTAGGAAATTGACTCAGGTTATAATAAATATATTTATCTATATAGAGAAATGAAATTGAATAGAATCTAGAGTTAAGTATCTTATGATTATGAATAGAAAACTATCTCAATTCATGACTAAAAATTTGAACCTAAATGAACTTACTAGAACACTAAATAATATAAAAATTGAGTTTCATGAATCTTTAGGTGATAAAGACCATGAAATTAAAAAGATTAAAAATCCCATGTGTCAATAATATTGGAAGAAGAACTTGGGTAAATATTTAAATGGAATGTGAGTTTTTCAAAAATGTAAAGATAAAGAATATAAGGTTCTTAAATTTAAGGGAATAAAAGAATCCACTAATATCCATTTCTTAAACTATTGGGATATGGGGTAATATTCGAATCAATTCCTAAACATCAAGGATTTCCTGGAAAATTATGTTTTGGTATTTAATGATAATATATTGAGATAATATAAGGGATATGAATAGCACGAGAATAAATTTTGAATCATTCTTGAGAATTTTGGAGGAAAATAAAATATATGTGTAATATAGAAATTTTTTGGTTTATTTAATGAAGTTTATTTTCCTAGAAATATTTTCTCCATGGATATAATAAATGTTTAACTTTCTAAAATAAAGGTAAATAAAATAATAACCCTTAAAGATGAATGTTACCTTTAAGGATTTAAATAAAAAGAAATTATTTTTAAATTAGAGAATATATTATTATGATATGGTTATAATTTGGTGTGAGTATTAATAGAAAAATATCCAAGGTTTGTTCTAATAATATTAGGTTTTATAGATTATTTAGAAAATGTGAAATTTGTAAACATATGTTGAATGGTATAAATCACCTTTAAAATTAATTTTTATGAAAATGATGTATTTTTAGAGATATTTATTATAAAATACTATGATTTTAATATGTTACTTTGAAGCATGGACTATTTTCACCTATCGATCGTTCAATGGTATGGTTCTTTTCTATTATATTTATAGTGGCACTCAGGTTGAATCCTCAACAATAGTTGTATTTTTAGAGTCAACGTTTTTTTGCTTTGAATTTTTTAAAATTTAAGGGGTTTTATCAGAGGTTAGGTGAAATGATTTATTGATGAATTTAATTTAAAATTTTAATAAATATTTGGTTGAGTTAATTATTTGGGACACAATATTATGATATCTATGAGCTTTCTAAAATATTTTTTTACATTAAAACCCAATTCACAAGACAATTTTGATCATAATTAAAAAATATTAAGGCTTTAATGAATGAATCAAATAGGGTACTAATCTCAATAATTTTTTTTATAAAATTGTATTTGTAGTTCCAATAATCTATGGAATCCATATTTAAAACCAATAATGTCATTAATCCATGCCATTTTAACCTTTAACATACATAATATTAACTTAAATAATATTTAATGGCCAAAATCTCTCAATAACATGACATCCCCAAATTATGACTCACCCTAATGAAATATTTACTCATATATTTAGATTTTTATTATTCTAGTTTAATATATTTATGGAGATTATTTTGAAAGAAGAATAAAATTAACTAGATATGAAAAGAGTTTTGCATCGAACACACACACGAGAAATGAAAAATGTTTAACACGTGATTTGGATTGAATGAGAAAGTGGAAGAGGTAAGGGTTTATTTGGGTTGATTTAAACTATATTTATAACACTAATATTATACAATAGAAGTTGTATGAGAATATGATATTATGATTATGATATATTCATTAAAATTCAAATGAAATTACAATAAAAAATATAAGATTTCAATTTAAAATAGTTAAAGTACATGAAAAGAAATCATGGTGGAATGGTCTCTCAAATAGAAACTTGAGTTTATAAGGTCTTATTAGGCCTTTGTAAAGGTTATAGTTGTGAAAATATATCCTCTTAAGTGCTAAATTTTCATCCCATTTTAGTGTGAGGATGAGTATCTATTTATTTCCAATGGTAGTGGATAGTTTTCCTTTCAAAAATTTCCTTCACGTTAGATTGACCATTTTACTTTGAATACAACTTAATATTGAAAAATCATCTTCTTTAAAGTTGTTTATATTTTTTTTTAAAATTATACCCTCCAAATTTATAAGTCATTGTAATTTTGTGTCCAAAGTTATAGTTATTTTATAAACTATGTGTTGTAGTATAGTTTTATCCATAAATTTTCAAAGAACGCAATGTAAATGGGTTTTAGTCCAAGAATATTCCCTCATATCGGAACCATTTATTGAAAAATATGGGTTCCTATATCTTGAATTTTCCCTATAAAATTACAAATCAATTAGATGTCTAGATTGGGATAAAATTCAATAATTATGGTCTATTTTCAAATACCAGTCAAAATTATGGGTTGGAATTTATTACAAAGATTGGGTCCTTATTGGTTAAGTCGGGCCTTAAAATTTTTATTCAATATTTTTTTGATATCCAAAATCATATTCCAAACTTTCACCAAATTTAGACTTCTAAATTGGTCAAATAAATTAAATCATCATGGCTAGTCCATATTTCTACCCATATTCAATGGGCCTACTTATGTGGTTTACATGGAACTTCAAAAGGACGAATTAGACAATTCTACAATTTTATGATTTGTATAAATTAGAATAAATAATCATAAAAACAATAGTAAATCAATTTAGATAAGTAGGGTGGTATTAATGATTAAAATACTAAACTGACTTGAATCTGGACTAATTCAACAATGCTCAAAAATTATATTTAATAATAAAACATGGGCATTTTGCATCAATTATACACTTTTCCTTGAAAATGTATATAGTGAGTAGATAAAATATTATTAATAAGTGAATAAAATCAATTACCTCACACTTAGTCTTATTCATGTTCTCATGTACAATAAACACAAAAACATAACAAAATTATTTTCACTCACCAACAAATATGAAAATTTTATTTACACCGATCAGGAGGTCTAGAATATTTATCTCATTCATAAATAATTCCACCACAATTTTTTATAGTAATAATGTTTCAAAAAGTATTCATTTTTCTTATTTATAATTTAATTTGGAAAACATGGGTACTCAAAACATACTCCTCTTAATGTGATATATATTTATTCAAGAATATTCACTCATTCACCAACCAAAAGTGAAAATCATAATGTTTTTAAGAGATATAAGATTATATTCCCTATTATAAAGTGCAAAATAATCAATAAGTATTTTAGGGGGTTTTTAGTGGATATAGGATGGTAGGAATATAATGGCCAAAAGAGAGGAAAAGAAGGGTAAAACAGTAATATGTAAAAAGAAATGATTTTTTTTTGAAATGAGACATGGAAGAAAATGGAAACATATAGGTAAAATGGAATGAATATGTCATGAAAGAGGAGAAAAAGATAAAATTTGAAGAGGATGAAAATATTCAATATATAAAAAGCATATAACTTCTCAAAATAACTCAAGAAAACTAGATTCAAGTGTTATTTTTTCTCTTTTTATGCTTTTTTTAGAAGTTCCACTTGAAACAAATCCCACATGCATCTCCCAACCCATATTTTTATCTCCTCATGACACTAATTATAATATTTATTGTAAGATCAAATGTTTAGGAAGAGTTATTTTTTTTACCTACCCAAGACACAATTCATACATTTACAAACCTCACCAAATTAGAACCTCTCTCCCAGACATAAATTGATGTATTCCATCAAGCATATGATAACACATTAAAATCAAGGAAACGAGACACAAAATGAAATACATTCCCCCAAAATTAAATTTTAAGAAATCATGAAATGAAACTCAATATAGATTTTGGATGAAAAAAAGTTTTTTTCTTGAAATTTATCTATAAAAAATGGTTTTCATAGGATCAAAGTTTATTTAAAAATGAGGATTAATATAAGGGTAATGGGGGATTATTTTTCTATTTTAGTATGATATGGTTCAGAAAATGACTCTATCAAAATAATTCACACCAAATTAGGAAATTTAGCTCAAATATCCACAAACTTTATACTCATAATCTGGGGTGAAAAAAACCCAATATGAAAAGATGGTAATAGGTGATCTAGGCATAAAATATAACATTATTCCTTATGGTATGGGAAGAATCATTTTCCAACTAAAAAATTTGGAATTCAAAATTTAATGGTCTTGAAAAAAAAATATCCAATATTAAGATAAAATAAAAAAATTGATATAAAAAAAATCTTTTAACTCCCCAAAATGGTTGGAAAAAATTTAAAAATTAGATGGTGAGTAATTATGTATCTATTTTTTTATTTTTTTATTTTCGAAAAATCCTCCAACAAAAAAAAGAAATGGTAGATGAAAAAAGTTTTAAAAAAATAAAGATAAGATGATTATAAAGGGTTAAGAATAATAAAGAGAGGGAAAGATATATATAAGGATAGAGAGAGGATGAGGAAGAGAGGTAGAGGGAGTTACAGGGAAATAGGTTCCCCTTGGTTTCAATTTGGTGGGTCACCATCTCCATCCAATGGTGGGTCGGTGGATGTATATTTCATTCTTGGGGTGAGTTTCCTCTCAATGTGATGATTTAACCAATGTTAATTAACCATAAATTTATTTTTAGAAGAGGGGTCTTGGACTTGCATTGAAGCAACTGAGTAAGCATTAGTAATAATAAAGGGACCTTCCCAACCATAATTAATCTTAAATAGGTTCATTCAAAATTTTGAATTGAAGATCATTACCTTTTCACCTTCATGAACTAACTATCACATGATGTGTTTATAATAGAATACATTATACTTTTCTTTTTATAGATTGGAATTCTTGTAAGGATCAAGTTAAATCTCCTCCAGTTCAGTCAACTATAATAATCTCTCTTCACAAGATTTTTTACAATCAAATTTACACGTTTTCATAGCCCAAAATGACTTATGTTGTATTTCAATAGGTAAATGACACAATTTACAAAATAAACTATCCTAAAAGGGTACATCTCAATGGGTGTTTTATAGGAAGTTCGATAATCCCAAAGCACTTCAGTTAGTCTTTCAGTCCAGTCTTTTCTTGTTGGATAACAATTCTCTCAAGCACTCTGTCACTTTTCTATTAGAAAGTTCATCCATTCCATTTTTTGGGGGTGATATGAATTTTATAATTTTTGTTTAACCCAATTATTTTTTCAAATATATTTCATGGTATGATTATATAAATGGGTTCCTAAGTCACTTACCAAGGCACATAGTGTTCCAAATTGATGGATGATAAGGGTTTTAAGGATGTAACTAATAGTATTTTAAACATCCTCTCTAATATGTTTGCCATTGAACCACCTAGAAACATATTTGAACACATTAATTATATAGTATAATCTATTGTAAGGGGTAAAGGGTCCCATTAAATAAATTCCACAAACATCTAAGATCTCATGTAATATTAACGTATTTTACTGAATTTCATTTATTTTGAAAATTGTTCCAAAATTTTGGCAAGTGGTACATGATTTATGGAACTAATGGGATTCCTTGAAGAGTGAAGTCTAGGATAATCCAAAGTTAAGGTCATTTTGGGAGGTAATATTTGGTCCAAATTGTCCAAATCTAATCATTGAGTGGAAATATTTTGAGATAGATTAATGTTCATCTTTATTAACACATATTTTAATCACCATATTAGCCATATTTTTCTAAAGTTTATTATCATCCCAAAAATAGTATTTTGAATCAATTTTCATCTTCAATTTTTGTTATTTTGAAAAATATTCTCGGAAAACACCAGCAATATAGTAGTTTAAAATTGGGGCATACGAGGGTGACTTTGAAGTGAGAGATGATATGTTTTCATTAGGAAATTCAGGATCAATGTTTTTATAATTATAAGAATTAGAAATTATAATCAGGGGATTAGTCACATGGTTTTATTTTTTTGGTCTATCTTTTCTCTAAATATAAAAATCTTGTAGCATTATGATATATCTTATTAGACTCAATTTGGAATAAATTTTTATGAGTAAAAACTTAAAATCTAAATGATCTATAAATATGATGATGTTTTCTCCTAAGAGATAAGGTCAAAAATTATCCATGGAAAGAAACCACAACTATAATTATTTTTCAGTGATAGTGTAATGATATTGAGTTTTATCCCATGTTTTTTAGGTTTAATAAATGATTGGTGTATTTTTTTTATCATCTTTGACAAAGAATGGCCCCAATTGCCCTATTAAAAGCATTACCCATAAATTTAAAGGGTAAGAACCAATCTAGAGGTTAGATTTTTTAGGCATATATAAGAACAATTTTGAGTTCAATGAAACCTATCTTGAAATCCTCATAAAAATGATGCAACATCATTTTGGAGTAACTAAGTAAGTGGGAGAGAAATCATAACTAAGTTATGGATGAATCATTGATAATAACATGAATAAATAAGGAATAATCAGATATCTCAAACTAACATGAGATTAAGAAGTTATTGGGTCACCTCTATATTAGCTAGATTGAATGAATACCCTTTTGAGAAATTATGTGTCCTAGAAAAATCCCATTAGTAAGCATGAAGTTAATTTTTTCAAAATTATGCACCAGGTTACATTTGACACAATTTTGTAGGACTATAGAGAGTGAATATATGTAGGATTCAAATGAATAACCATAAATGGTAATGTAATCCATGAATGACTCCTAGAAATTATCAATAATTATGAAAAAATACTCATTATACACCTCTATAATGTTGTAGGATAATTGAAAGGGACAAAATTCATTCTCCTATATTCATATGTTCTAAAGGGTAAAGTGAATGTAGTATTTTATTAGTCCCGAGGTGTGACTGGGATTTTGAAGTAAATGGTGTATCCATAAAGAAATCGATAATGTGACTTTCTATAAAATCTTTCTAGAATTTTATCAAGGAATGAAAGTGGGTAGTGATCTTTTCTTATTTTAGAATTGAATTTCTAATAATCTATGCAGATAGACCATTGGTTTTTTACTCGATTTATAACCAATTCTCCTTTTTCATTTTTGAAAAAATTTATCCCACCATTATTAGGCACAATATGAATTATACTAACCCATTAAATATTATAAATTATGTAGATAATAACATCTTGAAGAATCATGGTCAATTCTTCCCCAGCTACCTCAATTATGAGTGGATTGAGTTTTCTTTGAGGTCGTATGATTAGTTTAGATGATTATTTTAGAAGGATGTGATTCATAAAAATTGTAAGGTTGATGAATGGTATGTCATATATGGTTTATCCTAAGTCATTTTTGTTTTCCTCTAACACCTAATTTTTTTTTTGGACTCTTCAGTTTTAGTAATTTTGTAGAGACAATTCTAGGATAAGGTTGATCATGGAAAATGAATTTATAATTCATTTGTGTAGGAAAAGTTTTTAGATCAGTTTCATCCTTAATTTTTTGAATAGAAAAAGTAGGAATATAAGAAGAGATTCCTGTCATTTTTTCATTTTCCTTATTAATATCCAAGTTGGATTATTAGGGATCAAAGGTGATATGTGATTCCAAATAGTTTTCAATATACTTTAGATTTATGGAGTCTATAAATAAAAGGTCAACATAAACTTATTCATTTATTACTTAGTTAATCATTATTCAAAATTCAAAAGCTATTATATCATTATAACATTAAGAACAATATGGAATTATATTCAATCAACTATCAAAAGTATCCTCAAATGTATGAATAGATAATTCAGAGTGATCCTATGATGGGAATCACATGGATTGAAAATTAATGAACATAACCATTTAATCACCAAATTACATGGATAATATGACTTCATGGACATCAATTTTATTCTAATATCATTATGAGTGGTCTTCCTAGAATCAGTGTATATCGAAAAGAAGATGTATCACCTTCCATTTCATGGAAGTGGATATCAGATGGGAAGATAAGATCATTGACCCGAATAAGTACATCCATGATTATTCCCTTAGGACCGCCAATGCTTTAATTGGATAACTGGATAAAAATACTCATTGGTTTCAAGGTAATTTGAACAAGGTTAGAGAAGATAGATTTGGGCATGAAATTTATCAAGGATCCTGGGCCTATGAGTGCATAATCAAAGTTAGAACTCCCTATTTTTCTTGGAACCATAAAGTTCCTTTGATCTTTTTACTTCATGGTAAAGGAATATTTGGTCAAAAAATTCAATCATCCCAAGTTGTCTCTTATGGGAAATAATTAATTAAGTAACATTTCATAATTATTTTTTTTGGAATCTATGAGGGTATTTTATACTTAAACATGTCTAAACATGTCATGAATTTTGTAATCTAGCTAAATGGGCTTAGAAGAAAAGTAAATTAAATCATTGGGATTTCCTTTATTTGGGTTCTTAGGAGTTTTATTTTATTTAGTTGGGAATTGAGAAATATCACAAGGATATTTGAATCCATGAGGAGAAAGAGGAGGATTTCTCCTTTAATATTGACGAACAAAAGGATAATATTGTTAGAATTTACCACCAGCTTGACCATAATGGAATTGGTTTGGATTTTGAGTATATAATTTAAGGGGTTGGGAGATAGGATTACCATACCTCAATCATGGATATTCTTTCTAGCCTCAGTTATAGGTAGGAGATAAGGGACCATAGTGAGCTTGGTTGGATTTTCTAATGAACAAACCTGGTTATTGAGGGTTGGTGTTTCGCTGAGAAAATGTTGCATTAATCCCCATTAGTCTTGATAAGTCTAATTGATCATCCAATAATTGGGTACATGTGTTAGTTGAATGAGATGATGATTTGTAGATTCCATTATTTTTAATAGGTATAGGGAACTAATATTGTGGAGAAGAATAGGTTTCAGATTTAGAAAACAAATCAAGTTGCCACACCAGACCTATAAGATCATTCTTCCACTTAGTCATATTATTAGGCTCTCTGGATTAATTCTCTTAAACATTTTAGATTTAATCATGTTCTTGAGTATGGAATTGTTTCATGTTTACATCCATGTTTCTTATGAGATCTCATACAGCTACAAGTGTTTTTTCAACAAGAGAACCTCTACTTGCATGATCGATCAGATTTTGATCCAAAGGAAATAACCCCTCATAGAAGTATTTGATCAAGTGTTGGTCAAGGATTTAGTGGTGTGGGAAATTTTACATAATATTTTTTAACCTCTCCAAGTATTTATGTAGTGAATCAATAGGGTATTGACATATACCACTAATTTCCTTTCAGATATAAGTGGTTAGAGAAGCTGGAAAAAAATTCTAAAAAGAGTCTCCTAATGTGAATCTATGAGATTATAGATATAGGAGGGAGGTAGTTCACCATTACATGGTAGAGTCATCTAGGGAGGAAGGAAAGGATCTAAGTGTAATTTTTTCTTCAAAAATACTTTGAGGTTTCATGGTAGATCACACAACTTGGGTCTATTTGAGGTGAAGATGAGGATCCTCACCAAATAGATCATGGAAATAAGGAAAAAGGTGAATTAAAATGGATTTGAGTTCAAAATTAGCCTCTATTTTTCTAAATTTTATGCCAATAGGTTGGTAGTTCATATCTAGGGTAGCGAGTTCTTTAGCTGTTTATTCCCTAGTATTTTCCATATCTTGAAAAATTGGATTGGAAATGAATGGGTCTTGAGTGATTTGATTATCCCTAATGTTCCTCCTAATTCGGTGAAGAGTTCACTCAATTTCAGGGTCAAAAAAATCAAAGATATTGTTTGGGTAGCTATGGGGAATTCAAATAAATTCTAAAAGGATGAGAAGGAGGGTTTTTATTTTTGTTTTTTTAATAATATTTTTTTGTTGTTTTAAAAAATAAAAAATTATTGACTATTTATAAAACTATCCATAAAAATGGTTCCATTATAAGTGAAGATTATTTTTTACTATTGAATTTTCAAAGTCCTTTTACTCTTCTAAAATGTGTATCAAAGAACTCAGTTTAAAATCCTAGGTAATGATATAATTTTTGGAGTCGATTGTTTTTTTTTTTGTCTTTTTTTAAATGGGGGGGGGGTTGTTTGTAGGGTTTAGGTGAAATTATTTATTGATGAATTTAATTTTAAAATTTAATAAATATTACGGTGGGATCATTATTAAGGATTAAATGTTAAGAAATTCTTGATCTTTTTAATATACTTTATTAAATTAGCACCCACTTACATGACAATTTTGATCAAAATTCCAAAATATTGAGGCTTCAATCCAAGACTCATATAGGGTTATCATATCAATCAATACATTTTTATGAAAGTTTATTTATGGTTACAGTTATCCATACAATCCACATGTTAATACAATAATTTCATTAATCAAAAAAATTTTAGGTTTTAACATACACAATGTTAACTTAAGGAATATTTTACACCTAAAATATCTCAATCACTTAACATACCCAAATTATGACTTGCTACAGTGGATGATTTACTAGTCCATTGAGATGGTTAGAAAATTTTCTTAAGATATTTATAGTAATTAGTTAAAGGATGAAAATTAACAAGACAAGAAAATAGTTGTGCACTGAACACACACATGAGCAGTGAAGAAAGATGAACAAACACTTTGGATTGAATGAGAAATTGGAAGAGGTAAGGATATATTTGGGTTTATTTAAAATTTATTAAGAGAGTTAATATTATAAAATTTAATGTGGATGAAAATAAGAGATGATTATACTGATAAATTTATTAAAAAGTAAATTAAATTACAATCAAACTTAAGAAATTAAAATTAAAAATACTTAAAGTACATGGAAAGAAAGCAAGGAGGAATGGTATCTAAAGTATAAAATTGATTTTGGTAGGTACTACTAGTAATATTTAAAGGATATTCTATTTCTAATATATCCTCCTAATTTATGAACTTCCAACCCATTTCAATTTGAGGACCAATATCTATTTATAGCCAATGGGAGTAGACTATTTGCTTTCCAAAAATTCCCTTCAAGTTGGATCAAGCATTTGACCATGAAGTCAACTAAATATTGAAAAATAATCTTTTTAAAATTATTAAAAATGGATGTTTAAATTCTACTATCCAAATTTGGTGAACATTGGAATTTTTTATCCAAATGTATTGATGTTTTCTTAAACCATGTGCTATGATCCAATTTTATCAAAAAAATTAAAAGGAAACAATGTGAATGGGTTTTAGGCTTGGAATATTTACTCATATCCAAACCATTTCTTCTAAATATTTTATATAAAATATCTTTAATTTCTCCTTGTAAAATTGAATCCCAATTTGACTTCTATATTGGGATAAAATTAAGGAATTGTGGGATGTTTTTAAATCATGGATAGAATTATGGGGTGGAATTTCATGAAAATATTGTGACCCTTTTTAGTTAATTTAGGAATTTCTTTTTCAATGATGATTTTGGATATCCAAAAAAATATTATATAGTTTCATTAGATTTGGGATTCTAGACTGAGCTAATAAATTTAATCATCATGGCTGGTCTATTTTTCTCTACATATTAAGTGGGCCTTTATGTATGGTGTATATGGCCCTTCAAATGAAAAAATTATATGATGCTCCTATTTAAAGATTTGTATTAATTGTAATAAGGAACCTAAAGAAAAATAATCACATAATTTAAATAAGTAGTATAACAGTTATTATTAAAATTCTAAAATGACTTGAATATGGAAAATCCAAACAATGATCACAAATTATATTTAATATTAAAAAATGTGAATTTCAAAAAAATTATGCACTTTTTCTTGAAAATAAGTAAGAGGTAGATAAAAAATTATTAATAAGTGTTTAAAATAATAATTAATTTAGTTAAGTTGATGTGTTCGATGACTTTCTCTACTCGTAACACTGAACTTAAAGGAAAACACAATATACTTATATAAAAATATAAAAATTAAGTGTGATCATTAAAAACTACTTGTTGAATTAACATTAATTAATATTATTAAACTATTAACTATATATATATATAATAAATTCTACTTTTCATATTTATGAAATCTAATTAGTTTACCTAAAATAACTAATACTGTCAAATATTGTTTAGAATAGTATTTTTCTAATTATTTTCTTTTTTATGTTATGTATCTATATTTTAAGAAACATATGATTAGTGATGATAAATTAAGTTTTTATGTTAATAATTTTTTAACATAATTTTTTTCGTAAATGATATAAAACAGTAATAATAATAGTTAATATTTGAAAATGTCATTTTTCAACAAAAACAGGGTTTTATATAATTTTATGATTTTATTCAAAAATTAAATTTATAAATTTTAGAATTTTAATTTGAAAAAATGAAAATTATTTTTTATTTATAATAAAAATATCATCTTAAGTTAAATTATTTGGGATTTTTCTGAAATAATTGTTTTTAGGTGAATAGTTAAAAATAAACATTTTACTAAAAACCTTTAATCTTATAAAATTATCATAATAAATGAATAAAAGGAATATATTTTACAAATTTTTTATAAAATTTATATTTATAATTTAAATGAATCATTTATATTAAAAAAATCATAAAACACAGGTATATTGTTTTGAAAATATAAGTAATATTTTATTCTGAATATTGTTTATATTCACTTATATTAAAAAATAATTTTCATATATTATAGAAATTAAATATATCAAATTGGATTTAATATTTTAGATAAACTTGATAATATTAAATAAAAAGGTGAATTTCAATTTTGGGCATAAAATTATGGCTACTATGATTAAAGTTAATGACCATGAAAATGGTAAAATGATTATTTTTAAAAGAATTGAATTATTAATACTGTATAATTATTATCTATCAAATGAAATAAATATATTTTAAATTATTAGTTTAATATTATATTTAAGAACTTATATAATTATAATAACTCACATACTATGTTAACCAAATCTAAATGGGATATATAACACATAACATTTAAAACACCATTTTTCTACAAAAAATTATTCTTCTAAATATAAAAAGTTTTGAATAAAAATATATTTTTATATTATATAGAAATTTAATTAAATTAAATTGAGATTAAATTTAGGTTCTTCAAAAAAATTAATATGGTTTATTTTTTCAATTTTTAGTAAAACATAACTTACCTAGTTAAAAACTAGTTTCCAATGTAAAAATGAAAAAGTTAAAAGTAAAAACCTGAGTAAAAAATGAATTATTTTATGTTTAAAACATATTTTTAAATAATATTTTGAGGATTTATCTACCCTCGATCACCAGTTTCACCATTATTTAAACCTTTTTTATTCTTTAACACTTGAATAGTATAATGATATCACAGAAAATTAAAGAGTATTCACAAAAGTGTCCCTTTCTTCACTTATAAAGGGGGATCATTTACACTCCTTAAATATTGAACTTACTATTAAAATATACCTTTAAAATATATAGAAAATACTTATCCTATAATTCATTTTCTCATATCAATCCCCTGATATATAGAATTTATTTTAATTACTTCATTTCAAAGGAGATCTCCTTGAGAAGATCGAGCCTCCAACGTAAGTATTACCAACTTTTTATAATTTTATTCTTAATTTTCCTATTCAAAATATCATATATCCATAATAATATATTAAATTTTTATAATTATTATACCAATATGTTATTATATTATAAGAATAACCACTATTCATTCCACTCCATCCACTAAGGAAAACAAATGTTTCTTTAGTGTGTATGCTTGAAATATTGCCTATACGAAGTGACATATTCCTTTTTATAACCACTTATCATGGTTGGTTTCAACGTTGTGATTGAAAAATAAATGATACATATATAATATAATTATGATTCTTAAATTTCATATTATCCTATACTTTATTTCCTTCTCATTCGTTAAGAAATGAAAACATTAATCATACATACATACGAAGTACCACCCCACGAACAGTGAGCTTGATTTGTCTTCACCATCCATCATGGAAAGATTTAAAATTTCATTTAGTAAAAAAAAATTATTTCCATAAAATTATTAATATTTTGGATACTATTAAATAGTTTTATTTTTCTTTGTATCATGGACAACATATATAAGGACTTACAGAAAAATTGATCGAACAACCTCAAGTAACCAACATAGTCCAGAAAAATATATAATAAATAGATAGAATATGATAATAAATGGTCCATATTAAATAAAATATAAATTAATATGGTTCCCAAAGAGGTGTTTAATAAAATTAATTTTATTTTTTAGGAGGTTAGTAATATGTTCACAATGAATCTTGAATAAGGTAAGGTTTTTCATCTCAAATTACTCTCTTTGAAAAATGTTCAATATTATACACCTCACTTTATTTTTTTGGTGTATATGATGCCTATTATAGATATTATATCATTAAATATATCTCATTTTCAGTAATATAAGATCAGAATAAAAAATCTCTTTCAAGAGGTTTTGATGATCCTCTAATTGTAAGGGTTTTATCACAAATTTCTATTTGTGACATGTTTGGTATTATTCAACCAATTTAATTTATGTGGTTTATATACCAACTATTTGAGATATTAAATCATGAAATAAATTCATTCATGGTAATTTATGTTTTACTTAAACCTGTATCTTTCAATAGTTTTTGATACTCCTCGAGTTATAAGTGTTTTCATTTCAAATTCCTCTCTTTGAGACATATTTAGTATTACACAACTATTTTAACTTATGTGGTTTATATGAAACCTATTTGAGATTTTATATCATGAATTATATTTTAATAATTGTATTTTCTGTTTAATTAGAATCCCTCTCTTTCAATGGTTTTTTATTAAAATGTTACTCAATCTATAACGGATCTTTATATCAAAGTTTAATTCCATGAGGCATGTTTATGTTATGCACCGCATTTTACTTTTAATGGTATATTCACTACCCATAGATATAAATTTTACATAGTTTTTTTATTGATGGAAATACTCATCCAAATCATTTCCTTTTCATCAAACGTCTTTTGACTCTATTTTAACCCCAATTATATGTATTTTCAATAACTCAATTTCCATTCATTGAGTAATGATCATTCTCTTAAACTTATTTCAGATTATTTGGGTAAATTCTTCCATTCAATTATTTTATATAGTATTATATAATTTTTATCTATAGATATGAATTCCTTCCACAAAAATTATTTGATAAATATTTTTCACTTTTGGAGATATGTTTCCCATTAGGATTATTGGTAACCCAAATCTCTTACTTTGAGTAATAAGGTATTATATTCGAATTTTTTATTACATTATTAGGTTCTTCCACTCTAAAAATTTATTATATTTTATTTTATAATCCTATTTGGAAAAATGAAGTTTCAATAAAAAAAATTACACTTTTTACACTGTGGGATTTAAATGAAGGTATATTAATATGTTTTAAAAGGTATTCCCATTCAAAACAACATATTTTAACATCCAAAATAAATTTATTTTTATAAAACATTATTCGATTTTCAATTATCCCTTATTGGATATTATTTTTAGAAGAATTTTTCTCAAAATTCTTCACTTTACCATTTTTTAAATTACTTTTTAATGTGACCCCAAACATTGTCTATTGCGATAATGTCAAAATTGATTTCTAAAAAATATTTTATGTTTTCACTCTTATTTTATTTATTTTTTTTCAAAATGAATTACCCTCATGGGTTTCATGGTTCATGATTTATATTCTAATATATATTTATCTATTGGGGTTTTAAACACATGATATCAAACAATTTGATTCTTTATCCCTTCTTACATTGTACTATTCAAAGTATTCATTTATATGGATGTTTTTTTATCTATTTCAACATCCGTCTTGGTTTCATTTATTATACTAGGTACATGTTCTTTTAAAACCATCCAAATCTTTTCTATGGATAGATTATGATCACTTTTTTCTAAAATTGACTCAGTCATATACTCATTTCTCTATTGTGAGCATCCCATTTTATATAATTCATATTGGATAATGTTAACCTAGAAATAATATTATTTTATTGAAATATGGGAAATTATTGGTGTTTCATATGTTGTTATTTCAATGTGTATTATTATTGTAAAGTTGAATATATATTTTTTGACCATCCATCTTATTTCTACAGATGGGTTATGATCATGTTATCCCTTTTATTGACATGGGAAAAGTATTGGAAATTAGTATATTGTTATTACAATAAAGATGATTATTAGAATGTTGAATATGTATTGTTTGACCATACAACTTCTTTCCATGGATGGGTTATGATCATATTATACCTTTTATTAAAATGGACAAAATTATTGGTGTTATAAATGTTGTTATTCCAATACATATGATTATTAGAAATGTTTATTATATATTGTTTACTTAATATCTTATATGATGAGTGAACTTGACTTGAACAAGTGATACATTAATTAAAACCAAAGAAAGTGAGGGTTATTGTCTTTGCTAGTCTAGGTTCATAATACATAAAATTAAGGATAAGATAAAAATTCATTATTTTATTCGCCATAATGAGATCATAAATAATTTAGAGTTCCTAAAACAACATGGGATAACCTAAGGAATATTTAGAAAAATGTGTGAGCTAAAAATCCTAGTAATATAAAAACCTCACAAAGAAAAAAACATGTTATTCAAAGTTATAAAATGAGATAATAAAAGAGAAGGTACATGAGTAATAAAATGGAAGAAAAATATAACGTACATAGTGCCATAATATCTTAGAAGCATTTTAAATTTGGAGAAACATAAAAATAAGTCAATTATTACCAACAAGAAAATATCCCTAGGTGGTCAAAGTCCCATAATGGATTAGGTTCACTCCTTAATCCCATACAAGATGTATCATGAGACTAAAACATTACTCAATGCATTTGAGAAATATATAATTATTGTATAACACATCAATTTCAAATCATGTACATGCATATGTTTTCAAAATAAGTAAATCCATCATAATATATAAACATAAGAATTAACCATGGAAATAAATGGGTTGAATAATGTTGTGTCATATCAAAATAAAAAGAGATTTATTTAATGAGGAATCTGATAAATGATCATAAGAAATGTATTACCCCATAAAATGAAGGAAGAATAATCTAGGTATATATTTAAGATACAAATATGAAAAATTTATAATCAATCCATAAAATCAATGGTTGGTGTTGTTGATGAATACAAATACTATAAAAATATTAAAAACATTCTTGAACAAATCAACCTTTCCACTTTGAAAATAAATTTTGGAATACTAAAAATTTACAAAATATTATAAAAATAACTTTAATTTAAAATAAACTTGGTAGATTCTAAATTAATACTCAAATAATTTAATGGTCATGATGGTGTGTAATTCCATGCATGTTTTATAACTTAAAACACATTCATTTCACCTAGTTGTAAAAAAGTTGAAATTTACCTTGTTCAGAAAACAACAAGAAGATTAATTCTAAACTGTTTTTGTAAAAATTAAAAAATGGATAAAAATATATTTAATAAATAATTTTAATAATTTAAAAATACCCATGATTTTTTTAGAAAATATGGATATGGAAGAAAAGGGATTTTTGACCGAGGAAAGAAATGAAGTTAGCTTTTCTAAAACCAATTTTCTCGATCATTTTATGTACCAAAGTGAAAATAATGGTATTATTACTTGAAAATTTCATGAAAACCCATAGTATAATAAATTTATAGTTTTTTATTAGACAATGATCAAATAATTTCATACAAAATAAATTGAAAAGTAAACAATCCAAACTAAAATGATATTGAAACATAAAATCTTATCACTTTAGAAACTTTAGAATCATAACTCACACTAATATATTAAATGAATTGTTACATAAAATGATATTTATTAATAAGGATTCATCATATAATATTTAAATGGGCCATATATACAAAATTTAAAAGAAATTTGGTTCATAAAATAACATGTGTCTCAAAGGAGGAAGTTTTGAGATGAAACCCTTACCTCGAGTCAAGACTTTGTCATGTATGTCATTTATCTCCAATATAATAAAAATATATATATTATTTGTTTGAATAAGAAAATTTTAATCATTTAATACATTATACTGAAACCATTTAGTTAATTTATTTTAAAAACATATTTAATTACTTAATAATTTATGTCCAAGTCAGGTGTTTTGAGGACCCTTTGTTCGTAATTTCAAAAACTGCATCGATGTGTTGACTGTGGTAAAAGGGATCATTGTTCCATAATATAAAGAATAATAATAATGAAATAATTACAATTTTTATAAATTAATTATAATTTTTAAAACTTGTCAGTAAATATGGTTATGAAAAATTAACTATGTTACAATCAGGGAGATGGTAGGTCGTATAAACTCTTGAGTAATGTTTCAATTCTTCAAGGATCAAGATGAAAAGATGGTAAGTGTTAATTTATATTTAAAAAATTATAATTATATAATAAATATGATATTATTTATTTAAACACTCTAACATATATCATTCTTGAGATGTGGTAATAAAAAATGAATCACAACACTTCACGAGGCGGCAGTCCACCGTATACACGAACAATGTTATCATTTTTCAATGAATTGTAAGGGAAGAAGTTATATGATATTATAATTTTCAAGAATGATTAATAATTCATGAACATAATATATAAAAATTAAATCCATAATCATTAAATAACCAAGAGAGGAGATAATGGAAAATGAATTATTTCGGTTCACGAGGTGGTAGTCCTCCGTATACACAAACAATGGTTTTGTTTCCCATTTGATGGGGTAGGAGATAGATAAATAATATTTAATCAACATTATATCATATAATTATATAATAGATACTGGTTTTACTTTATTGAAATTTTTAAAACATAATTGAATATAGAAAATGAAGAAGTAAAAATAATGAGCTTAGAGAAGATGATTACCTTCACTTATAAGAACCTCATATGGATATCTTATTAAGGACCCTATGGTTGGTATTTTGGGAAGAAAAGAAGATCTATAATGTGAATAAATATGTTTGGGATATTTATTTTAGGGTTTTTCAAGGTAAATGTCTTGATATGTCTAAAGAAGTGAGGGGAGGGTGGCCTTTTATAATTGAGGAGGAGTGACATTTATGTAAATACCCAAAACTATTCAATAATGGGAAGTCACTCACAGTCCAAGTGCCTCAAAAATTAAAAAATAAATTATTAAATGATATATAATTCCAATACACACCTAAAAAACTAAAAATAAACATTTTATTATCTTTATCTCTAAGGTTACTTGATTTTACCATTTTAATTTTTTATAATGGTAACTATTTTTTTAATCTTTTTACTATTCATTATGAACAAAAATTAAGTTGAACTTATTATATAATATAAATTATTTTTATTAAAAATATGGAATCTATTTTATCAAATTAAATTCATAATAGTGGTAGAACTTAATTTAAAATAAAAACTACAATCACAACGAAAAATAGTTTTCCGAAAAATGATTTTTTTCAAGGAAAAGATGATCTTATATTAACTGTGTAAATATAAATCATAATTATATTAATTTAAATTAATAAATTTAGTAAAATAATATATAATTTTAGATTATTCAATTCCTAATTGGGGGTTTCTAATTAATTAAAATGGAGAAACATTATGGACATTAAAATTGTTTTCAGAAAAAAATGTATTTTTAAGTCTAAATATAAACTTATACTAAAATACAACATAAAGGATTTTAAAATGTAATTAATTTAATTAAAAATTAATATATAATACTTATGTTAATTTGAAGTAAACATAAAATAACAATGTTACTTTAAAATTACATAATTTATTAAAAATAAAAGATAATTTTATAAAAAATCAGTATTTTTCACCATTTACTAAAAAAAATATTTTCAAAGAAACCAAAATTTATCCCTAAGATAATTATAATTTTATGATTTTAAAATTAAAATTAATTTTATCAAATAAATTTTATAAAGTTTCTATAAATTAATTAAAATATTTTCTCTAAAAAATTAAAAATGTTTATTTTTGAAAAAAAAACCTCTTTTTGATAAATAAAATAACTATACTAAAAATACTTGAGAGATTATTTACTAATTATTTATAAATTAATTTATATTTAGTTAATTGTTTTTATATTTTTCATAATTTAGTTAATATTATTCATACCTTCCAATTTAATGGCTAGGTTATAATGATCATACTTAAATAATAATATTTTAATAATATTTTGTTGTTCCTTTAAACTCAGTGTTGCATGTTGAATCTGCTATCGAACATGGATTTATTTTAAAATATTGAGGTTTTACTTTATAAATCCATTAAAGAAATTAATTCATTTCAATTTTAACATGTTCTTAGTAATCAAGGGTTTAAAATTTGAAAATTACCTTTGTAGAAAACCCACATTGTAAATAGGGTTAATAAAAATTTGTCTTAAAACAGGGAAAGATAAATATGAGGGTAATCTAGAATAAAAAATATATAGACTTAAAAGTAGTATAAATTTAGTGTGAAGTAAAAAATATTTATATGTAATAGAAAAATAAATAATACAGGAGAGTGATAGAGATCGTTGATCACAATAAAGTGAATGTTCAAGAGAAATTTAACAACTATAAAACCATAAATCTATGATAAATTAAAATACCATTGATTCATCTAATATAAATTAAATAGGATAATATTTTTTCTTCAAGATCATTTTACTAGAGTTTAGGGGTTCATTTACTATTTTTAAAATATACTTGATATATTTTTATTTCATAAACAAAATTTCTTCTTTTTATTATGCTTTAACCAATTTATATTTCACATATTACTCTAATAAATTGATATCCAATAGAATTTTTTTATACTTGAATCCCTAAAATTAACTTTTAATAGATAATAATATCTATAAAAGAGTAAAAACATATTCCTCTTAAATTTCTTAAAACCAAAATGAATTTCATAATGTAAGATAATAAATGATTTGAATATGAATATGTTAATATCCAAAATTCAACAATAAAACCAAAGGTTTAACATAGATAATTTCATAAATAAATAACCTAATATCCCAAATAACCTCAATAAACTCAATATGAAATAATTTTTTAAAATCAAAATTTATTGCATACCGCTAAACTTATATTTCAAAAAAAACATAATAACATTCTTCTTAAAAAAATCATTTACATTAAACCTAAAAGTTATATATATATATATATATATATCTTAACCCAATAGAAAATTTATCAAAATATAATTTATCACAAAAAAATCCTAACAAATTAAAAAATATTTGATCCTCCAATATTTTTACCAAAATCAACATAAAATTTATTCACCAAATAAGTTAAGTAAAAAAATTCATTATAACAATACTAATTTTCTTAAATTATTACATAATTTTAAATATATATAATATAAAATAATTACACAACCAATATCTAAAGATTTAGTGTCTTGGAAAAATTAAGATCGTATAAAAAATTTACATAATTAAACATAAACAATATTAATTCCTTCTTTTTTAGCTTCTTATTAGAACTCATGTTCACCTTCGTAAAAGTATTCACCTGAGGATATACATCAAAATAAGGGGTGAGATAAAATCCTAGTAAGAGGATTAATAAGAGTTATAAAAATGGGTGAGAATAAACATCATCATCATAACATAACCAAATTATCATCATCATAATCATTATAGGGTTCATTAGTAAAATTCATGGAATGTGGTAATTCATAAAAATGAAAAAGTGTGTCTTAGTGGTCAACTACCACACATAGTTATCAACAAATCTAGTATCATATCCATGCATAACATATTTGCATCATCATAAAATAAAAATTTGGAACAAATATAGAAAACCTTTCATGCATATTTAACATTATATCATGAAATACATCACATTTACTAATACATTGGAGTGGTATATAATTCTAGGAACACCCGTCACATTAGAAAAATTACATAATCATGCATGTCACATAGAACATATAATAATATTTTCCATAAAAACCCCATATAAAATAAAATGGGTTTCATGATAATTTCATAAAACATAATTTCATGGATAAACTTTTTTGTTCCCAAAATAAAAAGGAAATAACATACTTGGTATATGAATCATCAATCTTGATTGAAGAAGAAATAATCTCAAGATAAGTAAAACATGTGTTTTTAGAAAGAAGATTTTTTTTTGGAAAAATCATTTCATTTGTCATAAAATAATATTGGAAGAATTTATATCCAAGAAATTAAAAGTTAAGGAAAATTAAATTATATTTTAGTAATATTAAAAGAACATTCATACTGAACTTTAGCCTGAAAGTGGAATAACCCAAATAAAAGAAAATTGGGTTTGAGAATCCCCTAACCTTATTTCTGAATGCTATCTTCACTGTAATAGCCTAGAAAATCAAATTATATTCATTAATTGATGAATCGAGAACCTATTATACATGTATTTGATTCATTTTAATTTTATTAAGTTTATTTATATCTGTTATGATGTGTTAAGGAGTTCAATTCCATCATTCTGAGGGTGTTTGTTTTATTGGTTTCCATGGTCAGTTCGCTTGTATACATGTATGGAAGTTCGTATAAAATAAGGATAATTATAAATAATTGAGATTATATATTATTAATTAACATAAATAATGGTAAATGATATTATATATAATTATTTTATATGATATGATGATGAATCATTAGATAAATAGTTATGAAAATGATTTAATTTATTTTGATGGATTTTACAACCATTATGATATTATATCATCATGTTTATATATATAGGTTCCAGAATGCTATATAACTTATAATGTGTATAATAAAATATTATTTAAACATAATAATTATTTTTTGACCAGACTTGAATGTGGTAGTGAAAAATAAAAATGCATCGTCCATGGTGACGGTAAATCGACACACAATGGACGATATTTTCATTTTTGGAATAAAAGGAAAAATGGAAGATATTTGAAGATAAATTATTAAATTACCATAATAAAATTCCATTATAAAAAATATAATATAGTTATCATGATGCTTATATATTTTTAGGTGAGGAGATAATAAGAAATAAAATGAAATTGAAAAGAAATTAAAAGAAAAAGAAAGAGGATTTTACCAGGTAATTTTGTCATAATTGAGAACCTACTTAGGGAAAAGGGATTTGTATTTTGATGAGACCAAGGGCTCCTGGAAATGGGGGACGGGCATGTGAATATTATTGTGAAGATATATTATAAGCTTCAAGGTATGGAAGGTGTGATGAGAAGAGGTGGTGAGGGTGGTATTTATAGGGGATTTGAGAGGTGTTTCTTCATTATTTTATTCATTAGTTTATTATTTTGGCTCAAGACTATGAATAGTTTGAACTTTATCACAAAATATATTAAACTAAATATAGGTAATTTGATATTTTGGTCTTATATTATCCTTACATGAATAATGACTCAAAAATTCATGTATTTAGCTTTTATAGTAAATTATCATATATTATTATTCACAAAAAATTCAAGTATTTTAGAAAAATCCAAAAACAAATCACCCTTATTATTTTTTTAATTTTAGAATTCAAAAATGAACAAAATTTTATGAAAATAATTTTCAAATTTTGAGATATTTAATTTCTAATTAAAAGCATCATTTACTTGGAAAATACTGATTTTAAATTTTAAAACTGATTTTATAAAAATTTGAAAAATTAATTAAAGTATCATAAAATTATATTATAATAATAATATAAAAAAATGTTAATTTATGAATCTATTTTATTAAAAATAATTTTTTTAAAATAATTATATTAATTATAAAATTATAAATAAACATTTATGTTTTATAAAAATAAAAACACTTAATTAAAAAAATTTAAAATATTTATTTCCTTATACCATGAAATGATTATATAATATTATCATTTATAAGTTTCATAAATTTTATTTATACTTTCATATATGAATTTACTATTATATTGGTATAGGTTCATTAATTTATAGTAATACCTCTTATTTCATTCATTCTTCATTTATAAAGTTGGTATTGTATTCTTTAGGTTATTTTATGTGATTTATATTATATTACATATTTATAAGAAGGGGATTTCCCTTAATAGAATTATGTGTTGTTATATTCTCCCCCATTATGAAATTTCACCCATGAAATTTCATTTTACAAACTATAGTGAAAATAAATGCGGGTACTTCTCCTTTATCACCTCCTTCGTTTTCCTTATTGCCTATTTGTACTTATGGTTTTTCCATAGTACTTTGACTAGGTTAGTAGTTTTGTTGTGAAGAACTTTATCTCTATGGTCCAAGATATTTATTGTATTCTTGTCAAATGAGATGTCATTTTCAAAATGTACCACCTCTGGATTTAGTACATGTGAGTGATCTCGTATGTACTTCCTTAAGAGGGGTACATGGAATATATCGTTTATTTAAGACATGGTTGGTGGAAGTGTTAGTCGATAGGACACAACTCCAACATGGTCAAGAATATCAAAGGGGATGATGTACGTGGGACTTATCTTTCCTATATTTACAAATCTCATAATACTTTTTCATAGAGATATGTGGAGGAATACCATGTCTCTATCTTGAACTATAGGTCATGTCGACGATTGTCTACATAGATATTTTGTTGAATTTTGGATTCCTTGATGTAATGATAAATGGTTTTCACCCTTTCCACCAATTCTTTGACTATTTTAGCTCCTAATAGATTATGTTCACTAACTTCATCCCATCACGATAGTGTTCTGAATCTTTTCCCATAAATGGCTTCATATGGTTCCATGTTAATGCTCAAATGGAAACTATTGTTATAGGAGAATTTAGATATAGGTTGATATAGGTCCCATATTCCATTGAAGTCTACAGAACATGATCTCTACATGGATTCCAATGTATGAATAGTCTATTCAGACCGGCCATTATTTTGAAGATGATATGCCATATTGAAGTTCAGTTCACTATTTAGAGGATGTTGGAGAGTTTTACAGAACTTTGAGGTAAATCTAGAATCTCAATCAGATAAAATTGATAGTGTTACTGCATAAAACCTTACCACTTATCAGATGTATATCTATACAAGTCTATCTAGTAACAATTCATCTCAAATTGTGATAAATTGATCCCTCTTTGTAAGATGTTCCACAAAAACCCATATAGTATTTTTCCTCTAGATGTATTCATAAGTCTGATGAAAACATCCATGGTGATGTTTTCCTATTTCCATGTTGGCATGGGTAATGTTTTCATTATACCCTTATACGTTTTCCTTTCATCATTCACTAGTTGACATACCAGGCACTTTAACATATATTCAACGATCTGCTTCTTCATATTGTCCCACCAATTGTTTTCTCATAGATCTTGATACATCTTTGTACTCTCAGAGAGAATAGAAAAGTATGAACTATGTACATCACTCAAAAGATATTTATTTATCGCTATATTGGATGATACACATAGTCATAAACCAAATCTCACCACTCCTTCCTCATCTATTTGGAACTCTATGGATTTACTATTTCTTATAGCTTCATCATTTTTTTGAATTTCCACATCATTTCTTTGAGCGTACTTTATTTTATCCATGAGGGGTGGTTGAAAAACCATATGAGGATTAATGATGTTCTTTTCTTAATGATTCCCATGTCTATATCTTGAATATATAATAAGATTGGATCCTTCTAAATTCTCATCATTGATAATGTTGTAGGATCCTTTCTACTGAGAGCATATACCACTTTATTTTCCTTACCAATATGGTAGTGGATTGAGCGGTCATAATCCTTGATGATCTATAACTATCTTCTCTAGAAAATACTAAGCTCCTTCTATGTGATTTTATATTTAAGTCTCTTATGATTAATATATATCTCACACCTCTCCCCATATATATAATTCCTCTAGTTTTTTAATGAGAATATCATAGCTTCCAACTCCAGATCATGCATGCGAAAGTTTTTCTCATGCATTTTTAACTACCCTGAGAATTAGGATATCACTTTATCATTTTTCATCATTACACATCCTAATCCCTTAATTTAAAGTATTGATAAATAACAAAAAGAGTTACCCGCCTTTTTAAAGTGTGAGTACTGGAGTGGCGAGCAGACTCATTTGTAACTCTTTAAAGAAGTCTTCACATTCACTGGTCCAAACAAACTTTTCTCACTTCTGACCCATCTTGGTTGGTGGGTTTGAAAATATTGATAAATTCTTCACAAATCACTAGTAATACCCATCTAGATCAAGGAAACTATGGATATTCATTATATATTTTTTCCCAGGTCACTCTTCGATTGCCTTTGTCTTGAAAGGGTACATATATATTCCATTATTGGTGGTGAAATTCCCTAAGAAAGATACTTCCTCCATCCAGAACTCATATATACTATACTTTACATAAAGTTTCTCCCTTTTCAAAGTTATTATCATGATATTAAAATGCTATTCATGCCCCCCTTTCTCTTGAAGTCTATTAGAGTATCATCAATAAATAATACTTCAAATTTTCTTGAGGTAATCTCTAAAGAATCTATTCATTAAATCCATGAATAAGTATTAGTGAGTCTGAAGGGAATCACTATGAACTCATAGTATCCATACCTCTTTTGAAATGTAGTCTTGGAAATATCTTTCTTCCTCACCTTTAATTGGTGATATCTTGACTGAATGTACACCTTAGAGAAATACATGGCCCCATATAGTTTATCGAACAATTAATATTTCAATGGAAGAGGATGCTTTTTCTTTATCATGATTTTTTGAGCTCACAACAATCAATGTAGAGGCTCATTGATCTATCCTTCTTCTTGATAAAGAGGCTAGGTGCACCCAATGATGAAGCACTCGGGCATATAAAACCCTTGTCTAGATTCTCCTATAACTATTTCTTTAGTTATTCCAACTCAATGGTGGTTATTATATAAGGGTTATTTGATATAGGTAGAGATCCATGAATATGTTCATTTGAGAACTCTGCCTCTTGGTCAAGAGGAATACCAGACAATTATTCGGGGAACCTATCAGTGTAGTCACTGACAATGGTCATGTCTTCAAGTATGATTATATCCTTTATCTCAATCATTTGATCTAGATATACTTTCTCATAAGTAAATAATATCTACACTCGATACGATAGATCTGAAGAGGATTCATCCTCCTCCTTACACTTATACAAAATTGGAGGATTCCTTGGGATGTGAATAGTGATCTACCTTTCCCAAAAGTTGATGTTGGATTTGTATAAATATAGACAATCCATGCACAATATGTCATCAAACTCAACCAAAGTAAGTAAGAAAAGATTTTATAGGAGGTTCAGTCCACAAACTTTAATTGGGTTGTAGTTATATACTATGGGCTCAAAAAATTTCTTATTTTTTATTCTCATAGATAACTCAACCTCCATATTTTGATTTGGTATTTGAATAGTTATACTAATCTTTAAAGATATAAAAGACTATGTACAACTAGTATAAAATAGTATGTTTTCTATTCTTGAATTAATAAACAACATACCTATCACCAAAACAAATTGGGTTCCACCTTAGTGGTAGTGATGGAAAAAGAGTTCTCTTGATCCTTTGGGTTTGGTGGATACTGATGGTGATTACCCTTAAGGAATCGATGTTTAGTTCACTAGATTGTATAGTTCCCTTGCTCAATAGAGTTGAAGAATTGAACCATAGGTGTTGTTATCCTTTATTCCACCACATTTTCTACTTTCCTCATGTATCTTAAACACTCATGAGTTTGGTGGCCTTCTCTTCAACACTTGATGCATTTCCCCATCCATTTAAGTCAATTCACATGATGTTTTTCCCATATTTTTGACATGTGATTAGTTGAGTTTTCTTTCCATTTTTATCATCCGATCCTCCATCTTGAAACATCATATTTATTTTATTATCTCCATAGCCATGAAACCATTCCCTAAACTCTATTTCCACTTAAATAACGCATTGAACAACTTATTCATAACTCAAAAATTCTCAAATTTCTAGAGCATTTCAAAGGTGTGGTTTTAAAACACTAAAAATATATCTATTGTTTTATAATTTTTGTCAACAAAAATTGTGGTGTGGTGTGAAAGCCTTGTGAAATTTTATTCGTAAGCCATGATAGATTCATCATCCTTTTTCTTCAACTCTAATAATTCTCTCTCTATCTTTATATGAATAAATCTTGGAAATATTTGTTAATAAATATTTTATTAAAGTCTTCCCACTCCATTTCTTCAATTTCATCCTTTGGATTGGTGTTATTAATAAATTCCCACCATTGATAGTCTTATCTATATAAATGATAAATGGACAGAGTCACCTTCTCTGTCTCAGAATAGTGAAGCAGATAAAAGATTTTATCCATTGAGTTGACACATTGTTCCACGACTAGTGGATAAGAATATCCACTAAATGTCGATGGTCATTCCTATATAAAAGATAAAGTAGTAGGTTTATCCTTCTCATGTGAAGGAATAAATTCTATATTGTTCAGGTAATTATTCATAGCATGAGATAGCTAGGCAAGAATAGCTATGAAATTTTGAACTCCACCTCCCATGGAATTCAGGATTTCATTTGGGAATTCTATACATTGTCCCTCGCACAAATTTTTGGCATATTTTCTCTTAGTTCCCACCATTTTATAAAATAGAAAAGGTTTTAAAAAAACCTAAGTCTACAAGTTATTAATAAATAATTTATTCATTTATGCAATTAACTCATAAGTCATATCTTCTAGGATCCCTATTTTTTAAAAAAAGCTTCTCGGTGATTATATGTACTTAGTCTCACACTAATGGTTTTCAGTATGGTTCTATAATCATAATTCACAAATTAACTAAACCATGCTTTGATACCACTTATAGTGACCCTACCTTTCTTACATTATTACATCTTTTTAAAGATAAGCAATATAAAAGTGTTACACTACTAGGATTCAAAGGTTTAGTGTCTTAGAAAAATTAGGACGATACAAAATATTTATATAATAAATCATAAAAATTGTTTAATTCCTTCTTCTTTAGCTTCTTATTCTCCCTCGTGTTCACCTTAGTACAAGTATTCACCTGAGGATATACATTAAAAAAAGGTGTGAGATAAAAGTCTAGTAAGAGTTTGAATAAGAGACATGAAACATGGGTGAGCATAAACATCATAATCATAACCTAAGAAAAGTATCATCAAAATAATAATTATAGGATTCATTATATAAATGAAAGGAATCTGTAAATGAATAAAAATGAAACATCATGTCCAATTGTTCAACTACCACACATAGTTGTGAATAAAGCTGGCATTATGTTCACACATAACATATGTGAATCATTATAAAATAATCATTATGAACAAATCTATATTAATGTTAACACATATTTCACATTACCCCATGAGATACATCACATTACCCAATGTATTGGAGAACTATATAATTTTTGGCACACCTATCACATCATAACATTTACGTAATCATGCATGCCATATAGAACATATTACAATCTTTTCTATAAAATAACCCATGGAAAATAAAATGGGTTTAATGAGAATTTAATAAAACGTACATTCATGGATAAAATTTTGGGTCCCAAAAATAAAAAGGTAATAACATACTTGGTATAAGAATCATCAATCTTGAGTGAAGAAGAAACAATCACAAGAGAAGTAAAACATGTATTTTTAGAAAGAAGATTTCTTTTGGAAAAACCATTGCATTTCTCATAAAATTAGATCGGAATAATGTATATCCAAGAAATAAAAAGGAAAGAACAATGAAATTATATTTTTTTAATATTAAAAGAACATCCATTCTGAATTTTTTCATGAAAGAGGAATTACCCGAAGAAAGGAAATTGGGTTTGAGAATCCCCTTACCTCGGGTCTGAATGCTATCTTTACTTTAATATCCTAGAAAATCAAATTATATTCCTTAATTAATAAATCCAGAACCTATTATACATGTTTTTTATTCATTATAATTTTATTAAGTTAATTTATGTCCATTATAGTGTGTTATATAGTTAAATTTCATCATGCTAAGGGTGTTCTTTTTCTTGGTTTTCAAGATCATTTTGCTTGTACACATCTATGGAAGTTTATGTAAAATGAGGATAATTCTCCATAATTAATATTATATGTAATTAATGAACATATAGAATATTAAATTATATTATATATCATTTGGTTATATGATATGAGGATGAATCATTACAAAAATATTTAACGAAAATGATTTAATTTATTTTTGAGGATTTTACGACAATTATGAGTTTTTGTCTTTATTTTATTCATTAGGTTATTATTTTGGCTCAAGACTATGAGTAGTTTTAAAATTATCACTAAATATTTTAAAAAAATAAATTATTGTTTGATATTTTGGGCTTACATTATCCTTACATCAATAATGACTCAAAAATTCATGTATTTATCTTTTATTGCAAATTATCATATTTTACTATTCACAAAAAATTCAAGTATTTTAGAAAAGTCCCAAATATTCCCCATAACCATTTTTCAACATGTAAAATTAAAAAATGAAATCCATTTTATAAAAATAATTTTACAAATATGAGAAATCTAATTTTTTTGTTAAAATCATCATTTACTTGAAAAATATTGATTTTAAAATTATTGATAAATTTATAACACTTTGAAAAATTAATTGAGGCATCATAAAACTATATTATAATCATAAGAAAACAAAATTTTAATATATGAATCTATGTTAGGAAAATAAATTTTCTTTTAAATAATTATATTAATTATAAAATTATAAATAAACATTTATGTTTTATAAAAATACCAACACTTAATTAATAATTTTTAAAATATTTGTTTACGTATACCATGATATAATTATATAAAATTATCATTTATAAGATTACTAAATTTTATTTATACTTTCATAGATGAGGTTACTACTCTATTGGCTGAATTACTATTCATAATTATTACATTACTATTTCAAAGGTCAAGTTACTATTCATTTGGTATAGGTTCCTTTATTTTTAGAAATACCTCTTATTTCATTCATTATTCATTTATAAAGTTATATTATGTTATCTATGTGATTTTATGTGATTTATACTATATTAAATAATTATAATAATGGGATTTCCACTGATAGAATTATGTTTTGTTACATTCATACTAAATTTTACATCATGTAGGAAAGTGGTAGGCATTACACCCTTGTTATCCATCGAATATGGGTTTAAGGCTCGTTTCCTTGCTAGATAAAATTAATATAATGTTCCAAAAAATATGATTATCATATTAAAAAAATAAAATTAGTCATGAAATCACTTTTTATAGCTCTATGGTTTCTATCCACCTTATTCTTTTTTGAAAAATCAAATAATTATAATTGACTATAATTACCCCAATATCAAGAACATATCAAAGATTAACTTTTCCCCAATCTTGTGTTTTTACAAAAAAATATCTTTTTACAATTAAATAACCTGTCTAGTTCATTATTACCATTCAATATATTATTGCAAATCCTTAAAGAAAAACTAATGCAAAATGATACTTAGAAGTTTCTTGATACCATTAATAAAAAATTTCAATAACCTGATTCTCAAATTCTAGAACCTAAACACTTAAATCATTATATTTAAAATATTTTCATAATATATGACCTTAGTAATTAATCCTTGGATTAATTCACTAACTTAAATAATGAACAAGTTCCCCACATCTACGATATTGAACTATTAGTCATGTCTTCAGTTAAACTTTATTTCCTTCTGTCTGGTTAGGCATATTATTCATTTTTATTTAGATATTAGTTGCTGTGTTCCCTCTTTTGCCACACATAAAAAATTACTATTCTTTTAAGTAATTTTCCATTGTGTATGCTCCCAAATTTTTGACATGTAATAAATTTAATCTTATTTTATTTATCATCTTTATCACTTGAACTTCTATTTGAGGTCATCCTTCTCTTCTTTGATGTTCTCAAAAAGTCAACTACATTGTAGTTATTAATCATAATTCAAGACATATAATTTTTCATGATAATAATATTTCTATCTATAATTCACATTAGGTTAGTAATCTCATTAGGAAACTCATTAGATTTCCCACCACATTGGTTGTTGACATGATTTCTTAAATTTTCCTTCATTAACGACAAGTAGAAAAATAATATAATAATACATTAACTAATAAATATATTATAGGGAGACTTAAAAACATTTGAGGAATAAATTATATATAATAATTCTGATACAAAACTCTAACACTAAGAAGAAACATGTTTTAAACATGTTATCATCTTCACCTCTTAGGTTACTCATTTTAACATTTAAATTTTTTTACCATGGTAACTATTTTTTTAATTTTTTTACTATTAATTATAAAAAAATATATTAAGTTAACCTTATTATATAATATGAATTATGATAATTAAGAATATGTAATCTATTTTATCAAATTAAATTCAAATAATTGGTAGATATTAATTTAAAATAAAACCCACAAGCACGAAGAAAAGCAGTTCTCTGAAAAATGTATTTTTCAAGGAAAATATGATTTAATATAATCTGTATGAATATAAATACTCATAATATGTATTTAAATTAAAAAAGATATATATAATATATAATTTTAATTTAAATAATTTCTCATTAGGTATTATTTTAGTTAATTAAAATTGAGGAAAATTATGCACTTTAAAATAATATTCAGATAAATGGGTTTTTAAGTCTAAAAATAAACATATACTAAAAACCTATATAAAGGTGATTTAAATGTAATTAATTAGATTAAATATAACTAGATAATAATTATGTTAATTTTAATTAAAATTTAAATAAAAATTATACTTTTAAACTACTTAATTTTTTAAAATGAAATGATAGTTTCACCAAAAATATGTAATTTTCACTATTCATTGAAAATCAATATTTTCTGAAAAATCCCAAAATTTCACCCTAAAATAATTTTGATGTGATTATTTCAAAAAATAATTTTATTTTATCAAATAAAATATCAAATATTTATTTAAATTAATTATAATATTTTCTCATAAAAATAAATAAAATTCATTTTTTAAGAAAACGTATTTTTAAAGAATAAAATGACTTTACTAAAAAAATTGAGTGATTATTTACTAAGTATTTATAAATAAATTTTTTTCAATAGAAAATTTATATATATTTAATAAATTATTCAATTATATTAATACTCACCAATTTAATGGCTTGGTTATAATAATCATATTTAAATAATGATATGTTAATAATATGGCACAGTTTGTTTAAACTCAGTGTTGCATGTTGAATACGCTATCAAGCATAGAATTATTTTAAAATATCAAGGTATTATAGGGCCTGAAATTATATATCCCTTTTATGAATCAGTAGGTCTCTTGATAAAAATGTGTCTGGGTATTTTGGTGTATGTCTTCCAAGAACCAGATATTACCTTGACAGTAAGATCATGATGTTTAAGATTATAATTTCTTGGATTATGGTGTGGAATTAGTGTAAGATCTAGACCTTTTATGGAGATTTATTAGTTTCATTTAGTGTTATTATTTTACGTTGTTTTGAGTATAAATTTTTTGGGTTTTAACTTGGGTGCATTTGGGCAAAAATTGGATAATTTTTTAAGGAGGAGAGGCTTTGCATGGTTTGTTCATGGTTAAACAAAGTATGAAACCTATTTCATGGTTTTCACATGATTTGTGCATGGTTAAACTAAGTTTGAAGCCTAGTCACATGGTTTTTGCATGGTTAAACTAAGTATTCATCCTAAGTATGCAACATTTCATAGTTTTGGTGCATGGTTAGTACTAACCGTGCTACTTCACCCAACACACCATGCATGGGAAAATTAAACTTATGAAAATTGATTTTTAAAATATCTTAAACCGCCATATTAACCCCAAATCGACCCTAGCTCAACCCAAATCAAATTATCTCACTTTTGGAGGCTTTTAGAGGATTTCCTATGGCTCTTGACATCCTTCCTTAGTGATTCAAATCTCGGTTCTCAGATATACATCTTTCCACGTATGTGATTTCTTCCCGATAGATTTTTCGTATCACTTCTGTTCTTCTCCCATTATTTTAGTGGGTAGTTATCCTCTTTTCTGTTGTATCTATATTTCGATTTTTTTGAATCTTGATCTAGACTTGTTTGGATTTAGATCTAGATTTATGAGATCTTGTTCTTTTAACCATGGATTTAGGTTTCGGATCTAGATGGTGTTCTTCATCATGTTCTTGATTAATCCACTACAAATTAGGGATTATCCATTGGTGATTGTTCATCGCTATTCTTGATGTAGATGGTCTATAATTCAAATAAAAAAGTCTTAATTACAATTATTTTTATTTTATTGTATAATTTCTCTTATATGTTTATCAATTTCATTCTTAACCAAATTAATTAATTTGGTGAATTAATTAATTAAGGGAAATGTTCAAATTATGGATATTGGGAATATAGATTGTGAATAATTAATTGTTGAATTAATTATGATGGAATTTATATTGTTGAATGGGGATAATTAATTTTTAATATTAATTATCAGAATATTGCATTGATTGAGATAAGAAAATTAATTAAGGAGTTAATTGGAGATATAAAATTTATTGAAATGGAACAATTAATTGATGAATTAATCGAGGTTATTTAATTGTTTAAGCTGGAATAATTTGTTGATGAATTAATTATGGGGTTATTGAATTGAAAAATTTGGAGTAATTAATTGATAAATTAATTATGGGGATTTTTATTATTGTGGATTTTATTAATTGATTGATAAATTAATTAAGGGAAGTAATGTGTTTTGAAATCCCAAATGCCTTAGTATTTATTTATTTTGAATAATCCCCATTTTAAGGTTTTAGGGGAACCCATACATGACCCGTGGGCCCAATGGAACAAGACCCGTACATGACCCAAAGTCCTAGTGGAACAAGGACTATTATATTACCTTTCAATGCCCAAGACCTGACTATATTTTGGAATTACCCCTCCCCAACATCTACATCATTGAAGCCACCTAAATCCATGCCTTGAATGACTAATTAGCTAGCATTTCCCTGTGCAGAGTTGCACATTTCCTAGTACCAATGAAAATTGTCATACCCTATCTTTCTTCTAATATAGTTAGCTCTACTCTGGTGAATGTTATATTCTCTGAATCCTCATCTAAGCTAGCTCATATGTGGCCTACATGGGAACTTCTAGTCCTTTGTGGCCTAGAGACCCGGTGGCCTGAAGGCCTTTGGTGGCATGAATTCTCTGTTCTCCGAAGGCCTTTGGGGGCATGAATTCTCTGTATTCTAATGGTCATATGTTTCCCAAAGGCCTTGTGACCTATAGGCCCAAACTAGTGGCTTGAAGGCCCAAATTAGATAAACTAGTTCTGGGTGCTACAGTAACTACTACAATACCACTACAATACTTGCCCGAATAGCCCGAAGGCCTTAATTTTTATTGATTTTTGATAACCCCCCTTTCAAGGTATGAGGGGGAACCCTTACAAGGCATGTAGGCTCAGAGATTACATGGACCGTGGGCTTAGGAGATTACATGACCCGAAGGTCTTAAGGAATTCAAATAGACTATCTACAAGGAACTACCCCTCCCCAGTATCTGCATCATGATAGTAGCTCTCTACCTTTTCATGGTCATTTTTCTAGGCTTCCTGTGCAAGCCCAGGATGGTCCTGATGGCATATCCATACCCTCTCATTCTGAAAAATCCATTTGGCTCTACTCTGGTGAGTGCACCTGCTCTGAATCCTCTTTTAGGGCTTCTCCTTTATTGTAGTCTGTCTGGGGTAACTGCATGTGGCCTGAAGGCCTTGAGGTGGCCCGAAGGCCTTAAAGGTGGCCCGAAATCCCTACTGACCTGAAGGCTTGGGTGGCCCGAAAGCCTTAAGGACTCCAAGTCCAAACCGGTGGCCCAAGGTGAATAGTTCCAGCTGCTACAGTACCGAACAGTACCTGCTACAGTATCCGCACAGTGTACAGTTCTGCTACAGTACCTGTACAGTGTAAAGTTCTGCTACAGTGCCCATACAATGTACAGTTCTGCTACAGTGCTGCTACTGTAACCCTGAAAATATGCCTCTACCTGGTTTTGAACCTGGGTCTTGTGAGTAATGTGATTTATTAATTGTGAATTAATTAATACAATTGATATTGATAATTAATTAGTGAATTAATTGAAGGGATTTAGTGTGATTAATTATTTATGAATTAATTAATGAAAATGATGTGAATAAATAATTGGTGAAGTAATTGAAGTGGATTGAGTGTGATTAATTAATTGTGGAATTAGTTAATAGATTTGATGTGATTAATTAATTGATGAATTAATTAATGGGTAATATTGTGTTAATGCAATTGAATGACATAAATTAATTAATTGATTAATTAATTAATGTGTATTATTGTGTTAATGAAAATTAATGATTCAGATTAATTAATTCATGAAATAATTAATAGGATTGATGATTTTAATTAATTGGGGAATTAATTAAGGGGGTATATGTGATAAACTAATTGTTTAATTATTAATGAAATTTATGTCATTGGTTAATTGTTAAATTAACTAGAGTAATTGATGTGATTAGTTAATTGATGAAATAAAAAGAGTAACTGATATAATTAGTCAATTGTTTAATTAATTAATTTATATGATGTGATTAATTATTTTTTTAATTAATTAATATTATTGATTGATTGGATAATTTCTAAATTAACTAGAATAATTGATTTAATTAGTTAATTGTTGAATTAACTATATTAATTTATGTGATTAGTTAATTGCTACATTAACTATAGTAATTAATGTGGTTAGTTAATTTTTGAATAAATTATTATATTTGATGTGATTAATTAGTTTTTTAATTAATTAATATTATCGATGTGATTGGTTAATTTCTGAATTAATGAGAATAATTGATTTGATTAGTTAAATACTAAATTAATTAATGTTATTCATGTGATTATTTAATTGTCCGTTGACTAATAGAATTAAAGTGATTAATTAATTTTTAAGTTAATTAATGTATTTTATGTGATTAATTAATTAGATAATTAATTAATATTATTGATGTGATTAGTTAATTGTTGAAATAAATTGAATAATTGGTGTGGTTAGTTAATTGTTGAATTAACCAGAGTAATTGATGTGATAAGTTATTTATTGAATTAACCAATGGATAAATATGATTTATTAATTAAAGTAAATTGATGTGACTAATTAATTTCTAATTTGATTAATAGAATTGGATTAATTAATTTATGAATTAATTAATGTAAGATTATAATGCTTAATTGTGATAATAAGATTAATGTTGATTAATCTCAATAGATGTGATAATGTGAACATATGTGATATTGAGATGCATGTGATATAGTGATATATGTGATATGTGTCGGACATGGTTTGTTGTTTCCAAAGCCTATGTGAACGGAACATGTTCTGCTGTTTACAAATCCCGTAGTGATGAACTATTTGATGAATCATGTGTGGGACATGGTCTGTTATTTCCAAATCCCCTTGGAGCAGGACATGTTTTGTTGTTTCTAAATCCTGAAGAAATAAACCTATGTGGGACACGGTCTTCTATTTCCAAATCCCATGAGGTCCTTTTCTTGATGACCAAGACTCGAAATTTTGGAATTGGGTTATGGTTCCAAGTAACTATATTATATATTGAAATGAAATGGATAATGAAAGACCATTTGTTTAATGAATTGTGAATTGATAATGTGAGATGGTTTAGACTTCGACATGGGCTGAAGAAGGTATTATGGTAAAATCGTTCTCAGGAACCTTGTGGGTTTATGTGGTTAGATAATGAATATTTGATAATATGACAACTATTTAATTATTAATTGTACTTATTTATTTATAAAAATTCATACACTATTATAGACTTTATTTTTTAGACATCATTTGTGGTGGCATACTTAGTTATACTCACACCCTACTCAGGCTGCCTAATCGTTACTCGAATAGAGTTTGAATTTTCTAGACAGGAATATGGGCAAAGGCCCTGTGTTTGATGGTCGTTTGGGATGGAGCATAGATGAGGGAACCAGACATGGTTCCTAACCTGCTTGGGAGTTTTTATTGTCTTTAATTTTTAGTTTCATTTAACACTTGGAACGTACATTAGCATGAAATATTTAATGTTTTATTTTTATATTGTATCTCCATTTTTGGTCATCTTGTTATGTTTGTACTGTTTTGTTTTAAATTATATATTATTCAGTTGTTATTTCATTATTTTATTCTGGTGTACTATTATGATAAATAAAAAAGGTTATAGTCTTTCCATGACTGATATTAGACCCTCACTACTAGTTGAAACCCTATGGTGTATGGGGAGGTGCACCTGAGGTCATGTGACTAACTGGATTAGGGAGCCGATGTGTGGCACCCAAAACGGGATGTTACAAAGTTGTATCAGACGAGTTTTCTTTTCTTCTTATTTTTTCTTACTATTTGGGAAGGGTTGATAGGAGACTAGGAAGAGTCGGGCCTTTGTTATAAGCTTGTGTATAGGAGTATCTAACCCATTTATAGGGGATAACCCAAGTACCCAGGGTGGGATTTTTATTATTATTTTTTGTTGTTAGAGTTGAAAATTATTTCACCATGGGTGACACACTTATTGTGTGATGTGATTATTATTTCATAGATTTATTGATATTTTTTTGGGTTTTTGACTTAGGGCCCAGTATGGAATGTGATTTGAGTACTCATGCATCATTTTAGGTAATCATGGTTATTTTTTGACATGCCTCATTTTAGACATGCATGAGAAAATAGGTTTTGGGTAAGTTGTTAAATATGAACTATTTTTTCTTGCTTATGAAATTGAATTGAAAAAGGTTCCTAATGTATAATTGTGAAATATTGAAAAATTATACAAGATGAGAATATATGTGTGTATAATGAGAAACTTGAATAATGAGAATGAGTATGCTTTTTTTAACTAGGACCTGGGTGTAGGATGGTTTAGGGTAGTGATAGTGCCTCAGTTTTGATCGTGTCACAGGAAAAAGTGGGAAAGACTTATTATGGTTTTATGTAAATCCCTCTTGTTAACTATGTTAATGTTGTGAAATGATAATCCTTTATGTTAATTTATTTTCTCTTTATGTTGTTGGTTTGGGTAGTCAGAATATCCTAGTTTGAGAAATCAGTTGTATGTTGTGTGAGGGACCATCTAGTTTTGGATAAATGTGGTGAGATATTGGCAGGTAGGTAAGCCCAATACTTTTGATAGATTAAGGTTTTTCCTTAGTGGGAGGTAATATCAATGATATATTATTTATGGTGGTGTTCATTAACAAATTCTTAGTGTACTTTTAATTAGTTACAATCATGTCCCCTACCTTTTCATCATCTCAAGTATGCTGAGAAATATTTAACCTTATTCCTAGATTCCGGAATGTGTTATGGTTGGATATGGGGCCTTATATAGGTTGTGCTTATAAAAAAGTATATGTGGAGATGGATGGTGCAAGGAACACCATCAAAAAAATTTAGATGAGGTTATTTGGAGGGAAAGGAGGTCGATTCATACCATGGGGCATGGGTTGTGGTTGTTGAGTGGCTTGACAAGTAGTGTTAATGATGCTCCAAAGGTGGGGAGTGATATGTCATTAGTAGGTGCATGGATAAAGACTATGGTATGAAGATGGTTTCATTCGAATGGAAATGAGGAACCTAATATATTCATGTTTAAATTCCTCAAAGAAATTCTATATGGGCCTTGGAGGTGGTGGATGTATGTCCTTTCTAAGAGGTTTTTGATAGAAAGGCTAAGTTCCAATGTTGGATGGTGTTCTTACGATTGTTGGGAATAGTGAGTTAAGAAACACATCAGGTATGTTGTGGAAGTTTAGCTTGAGATCGATGCATACTTTGAGGAGAATTTTATATGTGTGTTGAATCTCAATGAGAAAGTGTTGCAAGGAAATACCATGACGATATTTCATGTATTATGGAAACATAGACGTGTTCGGGATGAATGTTGGGAGAGAGAAGTGGATAAGAGGGAAGTATAACTTGTTTGGGTATTAAATTTGGGTTTTTTGGGTGAAAATTAGAGAATTTTTTAAAGGGGATAGGCTTTTCCTAGTTTATGCATGGTTAAACAAAGTGTGAAACCTATTTCACAGTTTGAGAATGGTTTGTTCATTGTTAAAAAAAGTGTGCATACTAGTCACAAGGTTTTAACATGTTTAAACTAATTTTGAAACCTTAGTGTGCAACATTTCATGGTTTAGGTGAATGGTTATTACTAACTATGCGAATTCACCTATAAAATTGTTCATAGGAAAATTAATGTAATGAAAACTGATTTTTAAAATTTCTTAAACCACTATATTAACTCCAAATCAACCATATATAAACCTAAATAAAATTATATCATTTTTGGAGGCTCGTGGAGGGTTTCCTGTGGCTCCTAACCTTCTTTCTTGGAAATTTGAAGCCTCGTTCTCATATCTGCATCTCTCTATGTATGGGGTTTCTTCCTGATTGATTTTCAATTTCATTCTTCTCCCATTATTTTTGTAAATAGTTATCCTCTATTTTTTTGTATCTAGATATATAATTATTGAATCTAGATCTAATATTGTCAGATTTAGATCTATATTTAAGATATATTGTTCGTTTAACCATGGATTTAGGTTTTAGATCTAGACCATGTTCTTCATCATGTTCTTGATTCATCTGCATCAAATTGGGGATCATCCATTTACAAGCACTCTTCACCATTCCTGAGGTAGGTGGTATATAATTCAAATCCCAAAGTCTTAATTGTAAATATGTGTATTCCAAAATACATTTTTTTATTTATATTTTATAATGAAACTTTTGAGGGATAAGTGTGAACCCTAATAGAATATCCAAAAGATAAAATTCCTCACATAAGTAAACTAACACCACCTACACTTAAGAATTCCTAGACTGTGCTAGAAGAAAATGGTTTCAAATTTCAAATTACAAAAGGTCATCATTATCGATCTTAGACCATGTTCCAACCCATAACATTAACTCTAAATCCTATCACATCACAACAACTACCAGCTCCCAATTGAACATCCACGCCGTCATAATCGCCGGACAAAAACAAGAACCATCTCTAACTGGGGAGACCATGAACCAAGGATACATGATAACCAGAATAAAAACCTAAACAAATAAAACCTTGTAATTGACCTCCTAGAGCATCCATGATGATGCAACCATTATCAATAGCCCTAAGACACAAAAATTATAGTGAACTCCATTTTCAAAATCCACTGAAACCCTCCAATAACATGAGACAATACTCCCAAAACACCTCTAAGAATAACACATTCCAAAAAAAAATATCCATAAAATATGGAAAATTAAGGAAGCACCTATCTAGATGTCATCCTGTCATCACGTCACCTTTACCACTTTCATCCTCATCGCATCAGAAACTCCATTATATCTCGCCACCACACTTCCATACAAGTCCACCATCAAACTAGCAAAAGAAAAAAATAATAGAATGCCTATGAAAACCCCCAACAGAAGATAACCCAAAACCACCAAGAGGGAGGAAGAAGGAATAGGAATGGAAACCTAATAGGAACCAGGGAAAAGACCTTAAAAAGAAAAGTTAAATATAACCAAAAAGAACCACTATAAGAGGATGCAACCCTAGAAATAGACTGAGGGATAAAACCCTAAATAAAGAAGATAAGAGATGTTAAGAGGACCCTCAACCACTAAACCGCTATCCCAAAGGCTCGGTGTTCCCATCACTCTAGATCTGACCTGGAGAGGAGTAGTGGAACTTGAGGCCAAAGCATATTAAGGCTACTAGAGAAAGGCCTTCACAGAGTTAGGGGAGGTGAAAAAGGGATAGGAGACCAAGAACCAGTGAGAGAGATAGATGAGAGGACCGGTAATTATATGTATATAATTTTAGAATTACTATTAGATGTTTAGAAATTTCTTTATTGATTGAATAAATTGATTTGGTGAATTAATTAATTAAGGGAAATGTTCAAATTTGGGATATTGGTATTATAGATTGGGAATAATAAATTATTGAATTAATTATGAGGGAATTTAGATTTTTTATTGGGGATAATTAATTGTTGAGATTAATTATTATAATATTTAATTGATTGAGATAAAACAATTAATTGAGGAATTAAATAGGGATATAGAATTTATTGAGTTGGAAGAATTAATTGATGAATTAGTTGGGGTTATTTATTTTTTTTAAGATGGAATAATTAGTTAATGAATTAATAATTGGGTTATTTAATTAAATAAGTTGGAATAATTAATTGTGAAATTAATTATTGGATTTTTATGATTGTGGATTTGATTAATTACTTGAAAATTTAATTAAGGGAAGTAATGTTATTATTGAATTATTGAATTAAATAATGAGATTAATTAATTGAAAAATTAATTAATATAAGTAATGTGATTATTTAATTTTTGAATTAAATAATTGGATTGGTGGGATTAATTAATTATGAATTAATTGATATAATTGACATCATCAATTTATTTTTGAATTAATTGAAGGGATTAAATGTGATTAATTAATTGAGAATTAATTAATGAAAATCATATGAAAAATTAATTGGTGAAGTAATTGAAGGGGGTTGAATTTGATTCATTAATTATGGGATTAATTAATGGATGTGATATGATTAATTAATTGGTGAATTAAATAGTGGGGATTGTTATGTTAGTGAAATTTAAAGACATAGATTAATCAATTGATGAATTAGTTAATGGAGAGTTTGCCAATGAGCCTTTACCCAAGTGGTAATGTCTCAAGCTTGGAATCCAAGAGGTCTTGGGTTCAATCCCTTTTGGGTGTAGGTACTATTTAGTACTATGTAGGCAGTGACGTAGGTAGTGATGCAAGCGGTGACATAGCCGGTGACGTAAATGATAACGCGGGCATGATGCATTCTTGGTGACATATGGTATGATGATGTAGGAATGATGTTGCACTAGGATTTCAGGCCAAGTAATGGGATTTATTACCACTAGTCCTAGTGGCCATGTATTAAATAAATATGGCTTGATGGGTGGGATATCCCCTTGGGCTAATGGCCTGTCTTTACTGCCTGCATGTGTAGTGTGTGTGTTAGAATGTAATTATACCCCTAAACACCCAATATAAATATAATGGGGATTGTTGAGTTAATGAAAATGAATGAGTTAGATTAATTAATTTACTACTTAATTAATGGGATTGACGTGATTAATTAATTGGGGAACTAATTAAGGGGATTTATGTGATAAACTAATTGTTTAATTAGTAATGAAATTGATGTGATTAGTTAATTATTGAATTAACTATAGTAATTAATGTGATTAGTTAATCGATAAATTAACTAGAGTAACTTATGTGATTAGTTAATTATGGAATTAATGAATGTATTTTATGTGTTTAATTAATTATCAAATTAATTAATAATATCGATGTGATTGGTCAATTACTTAATTAACTAGAATAATTTATGAGATTAGTTAATTTTTGAATTAAATAGATTAATTGATGTGATTATTTAATTGCTAATTTAACTAAAGTAATTTATGGGATTAGTTAAATGTTGAATTAATTAATGTATTTGTTATGATTAATTAATTATTGAATTAATTAATAATATTGATGTGATTGGTTAATTATTAAATTAACTATAATAATTAATATAATTAGTTAATTATTTAATTAATTAATGGTATTTTTTGTGATTAGTCAATTGTTGAATTGAATAATGGAATTGAAGTGATTAATTTATTATTCAGCTAATTAATGCATTTGAGGTGATTAATTAATTAGTGAATTAATTAATATTATTGATGTGATTAGTTAATTGCATAATTAACTAGATGAATTGGTATGGTTAGTTAACTGATGAATTAACAAGAGTAATTGATGTGATTAGTTAATTATTGAATTAACTAATGGATAGATTTTATTAATTAATTTTTGAACTAATTAAAGGAAATTGATGTGAATAATTAATTACTAAATTAATTAAGAGACTTGGATTAATTGATTTGTGAATTAATTAATGGAAGATTATAATGGTTAATTGTGGAAAGAGGATTAATGTTGATTAATCTTGGTAGATGTGGTTATGTGAAAACATGTGATATTGAGATGCATGTGCTATAGTGATATATGGGATATGTGTGGGACATGGTCTACTATTTCCAAATCCTACATTAGCGGGACATGGTCTTCTATTTACGAAGCCTATAGTGATGAACTATTTAATGAAATGTGTGTGGGACATGGCCTTCTATTTCCAAAGCCCATGATATCAGAGCATGGTCTTCTGTTTCCAAATACTGTAGTGATAACCCTACATGGGACATGGTTTAATTTTTCTGAATCCCATGGGGTCCTAGTAATTACAAACTAACCTCGAACTGTTGTCTTTGGAATATAGTTCTAATTAGTCATATTATAAATTGAAATGAAATTGATAATGAAATACCATTTTTTAATGAATAGTGAATTTATAATGTTAAATGGTTAAGACTCTAGCACAGGCTGAAGTAGGTATTAAGGTATGCATGTTCTCAAGAACCCAAGGGTTTATTTGGTTTGATGAAGAATATTTGATAATGTGATAACTATTTAATTATGAATTTTACTTATTTATTTATACAACTATATACACTATTATATACTAGATATGTTTTAGACTCCATTAGTGGTGGCCTACTGAGTTGTACTCACACCATACATAGTCTGACTGATTGGTACCCGAATAGAATTTGTGTTTTCCAGATAGTAATATGGGCTAGGGCCCTATCTTATATGATTGTTTGGGATTAATCATAAATGATGGAACTAGAAGTGGTTCGGGACCTACTTGTTAGTTTTCATTGTCATTAATTTTTAGTTTCATTTAACACTTATAATTTATATTATCATGACATATTTAATGTTTATTTTTGATATTGTATCTTCAATTTTAGTCATCTTGTGATCTTTGTAATGTTTCATTTCTGGTTATATGTCATTCAGTTATTATTTCATTATTTTTTGTTCGTGTATTACTATGATTAAGAAAAAAAGACGGTATAGTATCCCCGTGATGACCCTTGCTTCTAGTTAGCAACAGATAATGTAAGGGGAGGAATTTCTGAGGTCATGTGATTGACCAGTACAGGGCACTAGTGTGTGGAACCTGGGCCAGGACATTACAATTAGTTATTTGAAATTTCGAATTTCATCAATAGGGAACCCATTATTGTTATTCTTGTAATCAATTTATTTTCATTTATATCAATTGATATGTTATGGTCGTGGTTTCAATTGATTATGGAATTTTGATTATTAATTATTACTTCCATAATATTTATGTCATGTTTATGCCATGATTTCCTCAATTGTGTATTTTACCTTACTCGGCATTTGAGATCAACCCTTCTTATGTTTTCATTTCCCAAGGTTATACATAAAATTATTACACATCATATGTCTAATAGGATAGTTTCTGTGGAGAATTTTTGGGGGATATCGAAGAATTATTATCGATTAAGTAGTTTTATATATAGTGAAAATATATCCATCAATTGAGAAATACATGGGTTTTATTAGTTTTTTATTTGTCCTAATTTTCTAAAGCTCTATACCTGAATGGTATTGTGAATTTATGTGACATAATATTCTCTTTAATCAATGTAATTATGTGATAGTTATGTCCAATAATCTAATTTTTTTATCAAAATCATTATATGAATTTTGTACTAATGAAACCATATCTGAGAGTACAGGTTTGAGGCATCACAGTTGGTATCAAAAAAGGGTTTAGTTAACTTAAGAGATTAGGCTGTTTGTTAAATATAATTTCTGGGTTGGTAAGTTATAGTTGATCATATATTAAAAGGTATAAATAAAACTTTAGGGTAAGTATATGATTTAATTATAAAGTAATAATGAAAATTTTAATTTTATGGTTAAGAATAGAAAATCTTAGTAAAAACCTTAAATATGAGTCTATAAATATGATAATGTCATGAAATATTGGTAAATGCTTTATTAGGTGGTTTTTCTCACAACGCATCTTGGTTTGGATTATATAAAGTGGTTGCGGTTGTGGTATAGATTCACCTAGAGGTAATCACCCTGAAAATAGTTGGTTGAGCATTAACTCGATCATCACTTTGATGCAAAATGAGTGGGCCTATGATAGTACACCTGGTTAGAAACACCTGGGGTATATTATTTAGTTAATAATATACTTTTTACAAACTATTTTGAAGGATTTATTTATTAATTACTTTAAGTATTTGGTTAATAATTACAAAAACAAAACTTAAAATAAATCTTGGTAGATTAAACTAGATGTATCAAAGGATAAAATTAAGGTGAGAAGACATATTTTGATTAAGTTTTCATATTAATAGGATCATTTACTATGATTTTATTGAGAACCATATTGGTTTTTAGTATTTGGTTCAAACAAAATCACAGAAATGAAGTTGATAAAGGTAATTATATAGAAACCACTATGTCTTCTAATTGATTAAGGTACCATACTTAAATGGTTGAGAATTTTATTATAAGATTATTATAATGGAAAAGGTGAGTTTACCTATCTTACCTAATGTAGTCCGGTTGATATATTAACATAATTTAAATCTCGATACTCTTTTTTATTTTCTTTAGGAAGTGATATTTGTAATGACCACAACTCCAGTAACTCAGAGCTGGTGTCTACTTTATTACATTAACATAATATTCAAAAGATCACATACAAGAGGACTGGATAGTTTAATAGTCTGGGTAAATTTTATACATACATTATTCTCATATTAAAATTGACTACAAAAATTACAACATATGTTTTTTCAATAATATCATTATTCCCTCAAGCATATCCTTGAATGTCATTCATAGCACACTTCTAGGATTCCTGGGAAAGGAAAAAATAAGGATGATCTCAAATTATCAGTAAATTTTAAGTATTGTAAAATATATCATGAATCGATAAATATAATTAACATGGAAAGGTAAATAAATATACACACATTCCATTTAATAAATAACTTGACTATCATGATTAGATATAGAATAATAAACATGGAAAGGTAAATAATTGAACATACATTACATTTAATCAATACCGTTACTATCATAAATAGATAAGAAAAAAATAAAAATGGAAAGTTAAGTACTTGAATATAAATTCCATTTAATCAATAACTTGAATATCGTGAATAGATAAGGCATAATCAATATGAAAAACTAAGTAACTGAAAACACATTCCATTTAATTGATAAATTAATAATGAAAATGAATCCATATATAATATCATTTTGTAATTATTATAAAAAAAATAATAAATATTCTCTTAACGAAGGAAATTTTTAATTATTGGACATGATGATCTCAGGAATTATGATACCTCTTATAGCGCCATGACCCCAGATAGTCCAGAGCCAATGTCTTCTACTAATTACATTAACATGATTACAAGGAATAAAATCTCAATGGAATGAGAGTTTAGTGGTCTTAGTAATCAGATACATACATGGGAATCTTACAGAAAAATAATACACTAATTAAAACATATTTTTTTCTTATTTATAAATAAATAACTTTGATAATAACTCTAATAAATCTAGTAAAACCCTGTATATCTTTTATACTATACTTCTTGTATTCTTGGTAAAAGAAACATAATAAAGGTGACCTAAAATGTTAAGTGAGGGAAAAATAGAGTTGAAGAAATAATGAATCAATGAGAATAATAATTATGACCTAGTAAATAACTGAACTCACAATCCATATAAACAATAAACTGATAAGAAATTACATAAAAAATATGGAAAGGTAATAACTTGAAAAAAATTATATTAAAATAACTAGATAAGGAAAAAATAAATATGGAAAGGTAAGAAACTAAAACACATGAAATTTAATCAATGAAATGAAAATTAAATGTTTCCATAGATATATTGACACAAAATATCAGGTATGATTAATAAAAAACTAATATGAAATAATTATTTATTAATGGATTTCATGTCTAAGGCATATGAAAACCTATACCTTCAAGATATTTCACAAGACTGTTTAAAACCACGAATAAAAACCCATTTAATTTGAACAAATAGTTTTTCTTACGAGAACCTATCGATGCATCTATGAGATATATAAAGTCTGGGATCCACCCATCATTATAATTCCAATGTATTCCTCATATCAAATAGTCAAAACAAATAATATTCTTTATCAAATATCCATAATGGATAAATAATATGAAATTATCAATATTTACAACAAATAATCCAATAACTGTCAAAGTAGACACCCTATGTAAAATGGTATATGGTATAAGTAGTATTAATATCCATGATAAATAAAATAAATAATTATGGGTAATTAAATGTTCAATGATTATAGAAGATTAAATATTTCAAGTATAATAACAAATGATTCTAGGAAGTTACTGTGAATACTATCCTTGTCCAAATCAATAATAAACCATCCAAAGGAGGTATAAGGATGGTATCAATAAAACAAATCCCACATGGAATAAAAATTAAGTGTTGTTGTTATTGATTAATATAAATACTATTAAAATATCTTTTAAAAGAATTATTGAGGAAAATATCTTTTTATTTGTAAAACCTTTTGAAAAAACTTTTCTTCGAAAATAAATTTTAAAAATATTTTATTTAAAAATTGAGCTTTTATACTTGCGAAGGAATCTTCAAATAAATTAAAGTGGGTAAATTCATACTTGTCATATGAGGTAAAAGAGCATTCCTTTTCAATGGTAAAAAGGGTTGAAAATTGAATTTTCGAGAAAATGGTAATCATATTCCTTTGAAAACAATGTTAAAAGAAAAAAGGTTAAAAATGTCTTTACCAAAACATTTTAAAAACATTTTAAAAACATTCTTCAAAACATTTTACTAAAACATGGTTTTTAGAAGAAAATATGTTCTTTGACTAAAGAGATAAACAAAGTCAGGTTTTTCGAAAAAAAAATTCTAAAACATTTTGAGTACCAAGGAGTAGAAAAATGGTAATAAAACTTTTAATGGTCATGAATAACTAGGTAAGATAAAATTATTGATTTTAATGAACAATTTTTATATAATTTCCTCCTATTTAAATACCATTGAATGATCCTTAAAGTTATTATTTAGGAAAATAATCTTTAAAAATTCCAAAGGGTCTCATACCACTTTGAAATGTTTTAAATAATAATCCTCATGAAGGAATAATCTTAAATGAAAGTTACAAATACCAATAAGATAAATTGATTGATGATGTAATATAAAAAAATGGTCATTAGATATACCACCCAAAATATTTAAGTGGTGACCATGGAATTTAACTCATAGAAGTAAAAAAGTGAGATGAAAATCCCTTACCTTGTGTTTCATTTTGGGTGAACGTCCTTTTAATTCCTGTATAATAAAATTATGTTAATTATTTACTTTATTGAAAAATATTTTTTATGTTTATGATTACTTTTATTTCAATTTTTACTATTTTTTATACAACTACTTAAACAATTCTGTTTACGTTTAGACCAAATTCGGTTTATGTGTCCAAAACAACTTTGGTAGGTCAACTATGGTCAAAGGGGTCATTATATAACATCTAAAGAATAATAATCCTAATATAATTATCATATTAATACATCAATTATACTTTTAAAAACTATAATTATATATTGTTATGAAAAATCAATCAATGTTACCATCATGAAGACGATAGGTCATACGTACGCACGACTAATGTTCTTATTTTTCAATGATCATTATGGAAAGAAGGTAAGTAACACTATTTCTTTATATAATGATAATTATATAATAAATATCATATTATTTAATATTATATACATATATATAATTATTGTGTTGAAAATGAATCACATATTTTCGAGGAGGCGGTAGTCCACACATCCACGAACAACGTTATCACTTTTTAAGTGTGTGAAAGGGTAATAAAGAAAATGATATATATATATATGTATATATATGTATATATTAAAAAATGTAATTATGTAATTAATATAATATAGATTTTTATTATGCTTCATTTTTTTAATTATAATGTATCGTGTGAATGAATCACATCACTTTGAGGGGGTGGTAGTCCGCACTTCCTAAAATGATGTTATCATATTAAAAAAATGGTTTGTATTAAATTTATGTGTTATAAAAGGATTAAATAATTATAAAAAAATAAAAAATATAATATTTACCATATATAATCAGATTTTTTATTATAATTTCCACCAAGATAGGTGGTAAAGAAAAAATAAACCATCATCGTTTCGTGAGGAACTAGTTCGCCGTACACAGGAACAATATGTTCATTACCCATTAGATGGAGGTGTGTGTATATGTAAGTAGAAACCATTACATTAAAATTCCTATAATATTTATGATACTTTTTTTAATTTTAATCTTGGAATAATGAGATTTTAGGGGTGGAGAATGGAAATAAAGATAGAGAGCTTGAGAGAAGATGTTATCTCTTAATCAGGTAACTTCTTTTGGTTTGTACCAAAAGGCTTACTTGGGAGGATTTCTGAGAAAATATAGGATTCAAGGTAGAGGGGAGGTATTTTGGGAATCTATATGGTAATATCCTGGCAGAACCTACATGGTTTTAGAGGTGTGACTAATGGGGAGAGGTGGTAGCCTTTTATAAGGGTGGAAAAGGACTCACTTAGTTTTTTTCAAAGATGTTAGTAATACCCACATTTTTACCTAAATAAAGTTTTAAAAACCAACCAAACTCAATAATGGAAGTTTCATGTCTGAAAAAGGTCAATAAAATGTGATTTGGATAATATTATAGGCCATTTGGGCCCTTAAGTGAAAGGTTTCATCCTTTATAAAGCTTAGTTTTACCTTAATAATTATCATTCAGTATAATTACTTTCACTAATATTTTTGGTAAAAAGCAAATTCGGTATTATTAGACATTATAAATTATGATGATTCGAAGTATACGATCCATTTTTCAAAATTACAATCATATAAGTGGAATAAATTAATTTAAAATTCATCCTGCATGTGGGATGATAATGAAGGTTTTTAAAGTAAAACGTCTAAAGATTTGCTATGTTTTTATAATAAATATCAAAGTGAAATTTATTCCAATGAAATAAATTGTATTAATTGATAAAAATATTATCTAATTAAATATTAAAACCAATTAAAAGTATAATTCAATCTTAGAAATAAATTATATGAAAAAGTAGTTTTGAAATAAAATTTAGTACTTTAACTAGTCGTTAAAAAAATGAATTGTTTCAAAAAAATAGAAAAAACTTACCCTAACCTAATTATTTTTTTATATTTAAAATATGAAGTTTATTTTGAAATATTAAATCAATTAAAGATCCAAAATTAAGATTTAAAATGGGTTCTCCATTAAAACATGATAAAAATGCATTTAAAAAATAAAGGGTTTTATGTGTAAAATAGGGTTTGATCTTATCTTATGTATATAAAAAATAATGGATGAATATCAAAAATATTTTATGGAATATAATATATATTAAATTAAAATAACTCATTAATTTTAATTAATTTTATCAATTAGCGTAGAATAACTTTTTTGAGCATAAAAATGGTTTTCTATAAAAATATTCACTTTATATTCAACTACTTATTATATTCATTTATAATTAATTTGTAACCAATTAAATCATTCTATATTTGTATAAACCATAAATTTTATAAGTTTCTTAGTAATATTTATAACTACTAATTTAATGGCTAGTTTATATCTCATTATATTTTAATAATGTATTATTGTTCGATAAAACTTAGTCTTACATGTAACGCAAGCCATTGAGGAAGGTCTCTCTTGCATGTAACAGATGATAACTCAGCATTGAATGAATTGAAATATATAGTATCTATTTTAAATATTAAATGTATTATAAAGTTTCTTGATATTATATTCCCTTACATGGTTTGTGTTGTATGTCATACACGCTATCGACTACAATGTTCTTACTTATAATTTTGAGGTGTTACATTCTCCCCACCTTAATTAAATTGCATCCTAAATATTTAAACTCGATATTGGTATTAGGTTTTTTTATATTTACTACATATAAATCCCATATCATGATAAGTTTTCATAAAACACCCTTTAGAAAAGATAGAATGGGAAGTGAAATGTTCAGATAGAATAACATATAACTAGGTATCTAAGTTGGTGAAAATTAGTGGAAAGTAGAGATACGTACTTAGAATAAATGTGTAAATATTTATAGGGACTGAATGAGTTCATTAATCAAAAAAATTGAATGATCAATATAACATTGAGGTCCTCAAATCCATAAATCTATGATGATTTAGAATACATCAGTTCAATAAAAATTAAGGTATTATGAAAACATTTTTGTTTGAAGATACTTTTCTTAATGTTGAGGAATTATTTTACTGTGTAAGAATATAAAGAAATATACTTAATTGATAGGTTTATATTTCATATTAACCATCCTAACTTTTGGTTATTCTTCGATTAAATTCTAATTCATTACTTTACTCCTAGAAATTAATTACCAATAATGACTTTTTTATGCCTGAAGCACTAAAAGAAACTTATAAAGGATTGTAAGGTATATAATAGAGTAAAAATTCTAACTATTTTTCTTTATACATATTCCAAAACCAATATGGTTAATATATTAATCTATAATCCTCAAAAGTGATAATACAGGTTCATCATTAACATTTATTCATTAAATTGTTTAACTAAAAGCAATGAAAAAATAACCAGTATATTAAATAGGTCAGTGGTTAGTGTGAACCCTTTATCAACCTTCGGTCATGAGTTCAAGAACAACGACCTCGATGGATTTTATTGGTTTTCATCAAACATATAGTTTGTCCTTTTTTGAAAACCAAATTAACATAATTTCCAAAATAAATATTATGTGCATCCTTGAAATGGCCTTTTAACAAAGGTTTTAAATACAACCTTGATACATAAATACTTCATCCATTTATTTCCACATTGTTCATTCCTTAGTCTAGAGTATATCCATAATATAATTCATAGGATTTATAAATCATGAAACCTTATATTCAATTTAAAACACCTTAGGATTAACCAAGTCTATTCATTGTCAAAATTCTTCATAGTGGTTTGTAAATAAAATTTTAATTTTCTTAAGCATATCCCCCAGGAGTGTTAAACTAGGTGTACAATAAGGCTCGTTGTCATGTATTAGATTTACCCGAGTAAGGCTCAGAACATCTTATCAGGTTTATTACTCCTAGGTACATCTGTGTTAGAACCACATCTACTTGCAATATATAGATAGGGATGTATTGCTAGGAAAACAACATAATTTATATCAAATTGAATCTTTAGGATGTTCTTATATACATATCCTCAAATTATATCTTAGGGATATGTTCTCTAATATATGTTTTCTAGAATCTAGTTCCCAAGGTTTCTACCAAACTTGATCTAATACCAACTGTAGCACCCTGACCCCAGATAGCCCAGAGCAGGTGTCTATACTAATTACAATAGTCTAATTACAAGGAATAAAATCTGGAAGGAATGAGAGTTTAGCAGTCTTGGTTACCAGATACACACATGATACTTTTATTATAAAAGAATACACAAATTACAACATAATTTTTATTCTTCTTTCTAAATAAATAACTTAGATAATTAATCTAATCCATATAGTAAATCCTTGTATATCTTTTATATTACACTTCTTTGATTCTTGGAGAAAGAAACATAATATGGGTGAGCTCAAATTATCGGTAAGGAAAAAATATAGAGAAATAAATAATGATACAATGAAAATAATAATTATGACATGGTAAATAACTGAACTCATATTCGATGTAAACAATAAACTAAGAAGGAAGTTCATAAACGACATGAAAAGGTAATAATTTGAAACACATTCCATTCAAATAATTATATAAGGAAAAATAAATATGGAAAGGTAAGATACAAAATTACATGACATTTAATCAATAAATTGAGAATCAAATGTTTACTTAGATGTATTGACACAAAATATCATGGAAGAATAATAACTGAAACTAATATGAAAAAAATTATTTCCTAATGGATACCATTTCTAAGGCACATGAAAACCTATACCGCCCAGACCTTTCAAAAGATGGTTTAAAACTACAGATAGATACCCACTTAATTTTCTCAACTATTTTGTCTCATGAGAACCTATTGATGCATCGAGGAGCTATATAAAGTCCGATATGCACCCATAAATACTAGTCTAAAGAATTACTTATATCGAATAATCAAAATAAATAATATTCTTTATCAAATATTCAAATTGAATAAAGAATGCATAATTATCAATATTTCCCCAAATAATTGAATAACTAACAAATTATACACTATATTTAAAATGGTATATAGTTTTGGAAATTGTAATATCTATGATAAATAAAATAGATAATTAGGGGATGTTCAATTTTCAATGATCATAGGAGATTGAATATTTCAAGCAGAATAAAAAATGACTCAAGGAAGTGAATGTGAATAGTATCCTTATACAAATCAATAATAAACCATATATAGTATTAATAAGCATGTTATCAATACAAAAAATCCCACATGGAGTAAAAATAAAGAGTGTTTGTTTTTTATAAATAGAAATACTATAAAAATATATTTTAAACAAATTCTTGAGGGAAATATCCTTTTATTTATAAAACATTTGGAAAAAAACTTTTCTTTGAAAATAACTTTTGAAAATATTTTATTTAAAAATTAACCTCTTAGACTTAAAAATCATGCTTTAAAGAAATGAAATATGGTAAATATGTACATGTAGTATAAGGTAAAAGAACATTCCTTTTTCATTGTAAAAAGGTTTGAAAAATGCCTTGTTGGGAAAGAGACAAGAATATTCCTTTGAAAAAATTGATAAAAGACAAAAAGGGTAAAATTTTATTTAAAAAATAATTTAAGTCATTTTTAACAACATTTTAAGAAAACATGATATTTAGAAGAAAATATGTTCTCCAACTAAAGAGATAAATAAAGTTGGGTTTTCAGAAAAATATTTTCGAAAACCTGTTGAGTACCAAAGAGTGGAAAAATGGTACTAATACTTGAAAATGGTCATGAATAACCAAAGGAGAGAAAATGATATATTTTATTTAAAAATTATCATATAATTTCTTCAAATGGAAATACAAATTAAAAATCATTAAAGTTTTTTTAAGGAAAATAATATTTAAGCATTCCAAAGTGTCCCATACAACTTTGAAACATTTTAAATCATAATCCTCACGATGGAATAATATTAAATTAATGTTTAAAATAGAATATAGATAAATTATTTCATGATATAATATATATAAAAAGGTGCAGTATGTACACCACAAAAAAAATAAGTAAGTGGTGAAAATGGTATTTATCTCACAGAAGTAAAAAAGTGGGATTAAAATACCTTACCTCGCATTCGATTTATCTCGTGTGCATTTATATTCATGAATAAAAAATATATTTTAATTATTTAATTTCTTGATAACATTTATAATGGTTATCATAAATTTTATTTCACTTATTGACATTTCATATACAACTACTTAAACAGTTATGTTTATTTCGGGCATTTTGACCAAATTCAGTTTATGTGTCGAAAACAACTTTGGTAGATCTACTTTGGTCAGAGGGGCCATTATTTAAAATCTACAAAATAATAATCATGAAATAATTATTATATTTATTAATCTACTATACTTTTAAAACCAAATATTAAATATGGTTATGAAAAATGAACCAACGTTACACTCATTGAGAGGGTAGGTCGTACGTAAGCATGAGTAACATTCCCATTTTGAATAATCATTATAGAAAGAATATATATAATGATAATTATATAAAAAATACCATATTATTTAATAATATATACATATATACATAATTCTTGTGATGTAAAAGGAATCACATCATCTCAAGTAGACGGTAATCCACACGTACACAAAAAAAGTATGTTTGTTGCCCATTAAATGGAGGCATGTGTAAGTGTGCGTAGAACCCTTTACATAAAAAATCTATTATATTTATGATACTTATTTTCTATATAATAATTTAATAAAGATATTTTAGGGTGATTATAATGGGAATGAATTTAGAGAGTTTGATAGAAGATGTTACATCTTAATCAGGTGTCTTCTTTTGGTTTGTACCAAAAGGATTCCTTGGAAGTATTTCTTCCCAAATAGAGGCTTCAAGAATTAATGGAGGGATTTTGGGAATATATATGGGCAGATATTTTCATATTATAATTTTTTTGATAGGTGTGAGTAATGGGGAGAGGTGGTGCCTTTTTATAAGGGAGGAAAAGGACTCACTTGGTATTGTTGAAAAGAAGTTAGGTGTACCCATATGTTTACGAAAAAAGGTATTCAAAAACCATAAAACTAAAAATTGGAGGCTAATTAAAGAATTATGGATAGAAATTTGGTTTTTAAAAAGTTTATAGGTCATTTTTACCCTTAAGTTAAAAGTTTAGTCCTTTATAAGTTCAAGTTTACCTTAGTAATTGAAATTAATTTTAATTACTTTCAATAATATTTTTGGTTAAAAGAAAATTTGGTCTTATTATACAGTATGCATTATGATTATACCAAATATGGAATCCATTTTTAAAAGTTCCAATCATATAATTGGAATGAATTAATTTAATATTCATCCTCTATGCGAGATGACGATGTGGGTTTATAAAGTAAAAACATCCAAAAAAATTATTTGTTTTTATAATCAATTTTAAAGTGAAATTGATTTCAATGAAATAAATTGTATTAATTGATATTATATAATTTAACTTTAAACAAAATTATAATTATAATTTAATATTATAAATAAATTAGATAAAAACGCAGTTTTGAACTAAAATTCAGTATTTTAACTAGTCGTTAAAAAAATGAATTATTTCAAAAAAATATCAAAAATTCACCCTAAACTAATTATTATGTTTCTATATCAAATATTAAATTTATTTTTGACATATTTAATCAATTAAAGAGTAAAATTTAATATTTAAAATGGGTTCTCCATTAAAAGGCGGTAAAATTGTCTTTATAAAAATATAGGTTTTTATGTGTAAAATAGAGTTTTTTCTTATCTTATGTATATAAATACTAATGGATGAATATAAAAATATTTTATTGAATATATAATATATATATATTACATTAATATCACACGCTAATTTTAATTAATTGTTCTATTAGCGTAAAACAACTTTTGGAGCATAAAAATAGTTTTTTATAAAAATATCCACTTTATATTCAATTGCTTCTTATATTCATTTATAATTAATTTGTAAAAAAAATTCATTCTATATTTTTATAAACCATAATTTTTATATGTTAGTTATTACTATTCATAACTACTAATTTAATGTCTTGTTTATATCTCATTATATTTTAATAATATGTTATTGTTTGGTAAAACTCAGTCTTGCGTGTAACGCAATCCATCAAGGAAGGTCACTATTGCATGTAACAAACTCTAACTCGGTGTTGCATGAATTGAAATATATAGAAATTTTTTTAAAAAGTGAATAGATTATAAATTATCCAGATATTATATCCCCTTTCTCACTTGGTGTCACTTGTAATACATGTTATCGACAACAAGGTTATTACTTTAGAATTTTGGGGTGTTACACCTCTATTGTCAATACCTTTTACAAGAGTGTTTAAAACGGATGGGTAGGTACACACCATAAACACATTTAACTAAGGCCAACTGATTGATTCATATTAGGAAATTATTGATTCATTGAGGGGATATCTATAATCAGTCACACCCATATTTTCTTATCCAATGCTTTCATCATATATATATTGATTGATTTAATTCATGAAAAATATGTTGTATCAACAAATTTCTATAACGAGTAAGTAATATGAATTAATCATAATTTCCCCAATCAATCATACAACTTTCAAAGTAAAATACAATCTATATAAATGATATATGGTTTATGTAATAAGTATATCCATGATAAATAATATGGATTTAAAGGGGAAATGTGTTGTCTAATGATAACAAGAATGTGAATATTTCAAGGGAAATTTAATGATTATAAAAATAAATAAATAAATAGAATACAATACTTTCCTTGGTCAAACTGATTGCAAACCATCCAAATAAATAATAAGTATAATGTTAATATAACATATTCTCTTTTTATCATAAGTACAATAAAGGGTTGATGTCATTGGTAAATAGAAATACAATAAAATTCCATTCAAAACATTCATGAGGATGATAAACTTTCCACTTTGAAAAATAGTCTTTTAAAACTAAAAGTTCACAAAATATTTTGCAAATGAATTTCTTTGAATATAACCTTTGAATATTATAATGTAAGATTTAAAACATGTATAAATGATCCTTATCTGGAAAAAGATACGAAGATTCATTAAATTTATAAAAGAAATCAAAATGGGTAGAAATTTATTTAATAAATAATTTGTATAATGTTAAAAATATTTCTGAAAACATTTTTAGAAAACATGGTTTTGAAAGAAAAATTATTTTTGACCGAAGATATAAATGAATTTTTATTTTATTAAAAACATTTTATCAATCATTTTAAGTACCAAAGAACGGAATATAATACTATTACTTTAAAAATAAATAGATTATAATAAACTAAAAGAGGTTTATTATACAATGATCAAATATTTACCTTCAATGGAAATTCAAGTATAAAAAATCCTGATTAAAATGGTTTTGAAACATAAATATCTTACAAAGATCATAACATTGAAGTGAGAATTAATAAATGAATAGATTATGTGTATCAAATTTAAATCCATATAAAATAATTTTAAATAAAACATAAAATAATCAAAAGTAATGGAACACATAATCTTAGACAATCAAAGACTAAGCAGAAGCAATATAACCCAATGAAAAGAAATTGAGTTATGAAAATATTTAACACTTGGTATATTTCATTTTTAATTCCATTGGATGTTATAATTAAAAATGAAACATAAAATACCATTAAATATGAATTATTCATGATATTAAATGTCAAAGGGTCAGTATATACACCATATAAAATTGAATTGGTTCAATTTAACAATTATATCTCAATAAAATGAAAATTGAGAAGAAACCCCTTACCGCATGCTTTTTTTGGCTGAACATTTTTTAACCTCCTATATAATGGTTTCAATCATGTTATTAACTTATTATAGAACCATGTTAATTTTTATAATATCATATATGATCCTCTTATAACATTTTACCACCCATTTGTTAATAATATTTCCTTATTTTCATTATTTTGGGTGTTAATTCCCATGTTTTGTCATGCATATTTTGTAATGAAAATTGCCATTATTGTGTAAAATATATAGATCCATAATATAAATAATTATATCAATGTTATAAATATAATATTTACTCATTAGATACATTTTTAGAATCATTCTTGAAGGATGGACATGGAAAATGAATCACATTGCTTTGTGGAGACGGTAGGCTCTTCGTACGCATGAGCAACAATATCATTCCATTAACAAGTGAAAGGGTAGGTAAGTTTATGATATATTAATTTTTATAATTTATATCATTTCATAAATATCACATATACTCATTATATTTATCCTTATTACCTTCCATGTAAATTTTAAGTTAAAAACTAATCTCATCGCTTCATGTGGCGGTAGTCTTCCATATACACGAGCAACAATGTCAAATTTTAAACGTGATGGAAAGCAATAAGTTATATGTGAAATTATAATTACATAAATATAATAATATAATAAATATTAAATATATAAATTAAATCCATAATTATAAACAATTGTGATATGTGTTTATGGAAAAGGAGCTACATCAGTTTGTGGGTAGTAGTAGTCCTCTATACACACAATCGACGATTTCATTTTCCATTTGATAGAATTGGAGATGGATATAGGTTATTACATTAAAATAATAACATATTAGTATATGGGAGATAATTGAGATATTATAATATCTATATTTAATAAAATTTGATGGATTTGGAAGAACAAATAAAATAAAAATGATTGTTTAAGAATATTACCTCTTCTTTGGATGACCTCTTTAGATTTGCACCAAAAGCATTAATTTAATGGATTTATGATAAAAAATGGATATAAGATTATTGGGTGGGATTAAGGAAGTTATTTAGTTAGTTATTGGCCGAACCAAATGGATTTTTAAGTATAAAAAGTGGAGGAGAGGTAGTGGCCTTTTATAAGTGGGGAGAGGACACACATAGAATTTTTGAAAAGAATCAATTAAACCCACATTTTTATCATAAAAAAATCCTAAAAAGGTTAATTGTATATACTTATAGATTATAAGGTCTAAATATGTCCATAAAATTTATTTTGTATACATTTTCGGTCATTTTTAAACCTTATTTCCATAGTTTAACCCCTGGTAAACTCATTCATACCTTATCGTGGTAATTAATTTTTTACTTATTTTACAGTTAAGAATGGTAAAAAATTAATTTTAAATTTTTAAATAATATAAATTATTATTATTATAAATATTGAACACATTTTTTCAATTTCAATTTATATAAGTGGAAAGATTAAATTTAAAATTAAACCCACAAATATGTTAAAAAACAAGCTTTCCAAATAAAATATTCACAAGTTTAAAAAAATTATATAATAATTAAGTATTAAATTGATTAAAATTACACGAATTACTCATATTTTAATATAAATGAACAAATTTTACTTTTTAAAAAATATAAAATATAAATTAACACTGTAAATTATTTAAACAAAAAGGCATTTTTCAATAAAAATCAGTATTTTTCACTATTCATCAAAAAATTAAACACTACGAAAAAATCCAAAAAAATAACCCTAAGAGAATTTTGATATAATAATTTCAAAAAATAATTTAATTTTATCAAATAAAATTTCTAAAATTTTTAAAAGGATAATTTTAATTTATGTGCGCAAAGAACGACTAAACTGCCTTTTAGAAAAAAAAATACAATTTTTAGAAATCATTTTTTTATTTCAAATGATTATTATTTCATTTATAATAAATAAATAACAAATTATGTTGTTTATAATTGTGTAAACCATATACTTTTCATAATTTCTTCAGTATTATTCATACCCACCAATTTAACGGCTAGGTTATAATGGTATACTATATTACAGTTCATTTAGACTCGGAGTTGCGCATTCTGTATGTAATCAAAGAGAAAGAATTAATTTAAAAAGAGATATATCATAAAGTATTAAGCTATTAAATTCTGTTATAACCTCAATTTTCCATTTAATATATGCTATCTAACCCAATTTTATTCTTTTGAAATGTCATGTTTTTATAATATTTATTAATGATATTCTGGTATATTCTAAAAGTTATGATAGTAATGTGAAACATTAAAGGATTGTTATTTAGTAGTTCTGCTTTAAAGGTTTTGAAAAATATATAAAATGGAATCAATAAACTAGAAAATTAATTTTATGACATGGTTATATTTTTGGTAATAACTATTGAAAAACACATTGTAAGATCCTAACCTTTTCTGAAGATTTCTTGAGTTCGTTTATAGGTACTCTTTTTCCTTTTTTTATTTCTTTTTGTTTGGGTTATTTCTTTGGGAGTTTTTGGGTGAAATTTGAGAAATTTTAAAGGTGGAGAGGTAGTACATGGTTGGTTCATGGTTTTCCCCAACCGTGTTCCTTATCCCAACAAACCTTGTGAATCCAAATAAAGGGGATTCACATAGCTAGGGTATGGTGTGTCAAACTTTGTGCCCTCCTAGGGTAAATCATGCACCCCCACCCCCAAAAGGTGCACAGTTAAGGTTCATGATTAGGAAAATCGTACTCCCTTCTTAGGAAATTATCCCTAGGTTTTTAATTAACCTGAAAACTAGATTTAAAATTATCGAACCCCCAATTTTAACCCAAAATCGACCCAAACTCAGACTTAATTTATTCCTCTCATTTTTTGAGGCTCCCAGATGAATTTATAAGGATACTAACATCTATTCTTTATTATTCAAATCCCTGAATGAATATTTTAACTTCCCAAGTATGTGGTTTATTCTTGATTAAATCTTTCTCTCTCCTACTCCTCTTTCTGGATAAAAAGGGATATTTTATCCACTATTATCAAGGGTTTAAATCTAGATCTTGGTCTAATGGATCGGGAACCTTTGATCTTATTTCTAGGATTTGATTCAAGATCTTGTTCTTCATAATGGGTTTGACCTCTCCATTTCAAATTGGTGTTTTCTATTAGCATGTATTCATCTTCAAATTTTAGGTAGGTGGCCTTTTATTCAAATACCAAAGTATTGATTTCAATTATGTGTATGTAATTATATAATTTCTATTGGATGATTAGTAATTGACTTAATTATTTATGATATATTGATATTTTTGAATTGTATTATTTAATTATTAAATTAATTAATAGGAATTGTTGTGATTATTCAATTGATTGAATTGGATTAATTAATTTTTGAATTAATTATGGGATATTATGATTGTTGAGTTGTATTCATTGATTATTGAATTAATTAATGGGAATTATAGTGATTATATAATTGAATGAATTGGAATAATTAATTGTTGAATTCATTATGGGTTATTGATATTGTTGAATTGTATCAATTGATTTTTTAATTAATTAATGGGAATTGTTGTGATTATGAAATTGATTAAATTGGAATAATTAATTGTTGAATTAATTATGGGATATTGATATTGTTTAATTTTATTAATTAATTAATGGAAATTATTTTGATTATGAAATTGATTGAATTGAAATAATTAATTATTGAATTAATTATGGGATATTAAGATTACTTAATTCAGTTAATTAATTATTGAATTAATTAATTGGAATTCTAGTGGTTGTGAAATTTATTGTAATAGGTTAATTAATTATTGAATTTATTAATAGATGATTTTATTATGGAATGTGATAATAAGGTTAATGTTTGTTATCCTTGATTGATGTGATATATGTGATATTGTGATATATGTGATAAATGTGTGTGGGATATGGTATGATGCATCAAAAGCCCATAGTGATGAATTGATTGATAAACATTTGCAGGATATGGTCGAATGCATCGAAAGACCATAATGAGTAATTGATTGATAATAATGTGTGGGACATGGTCTACTACATATAAATCTCATAGTAAGGAATTTATTGATAAACATGTGTGGGACATGGTCCACTACATCTAAATGCCATAGTGAAGAATTGATTGACACTGAGTTGTGAGATTTGTAATAAGGCTCTAAATACCCATGAGGTGTTAGACATGACGTTTTACACCCATGAGTTGGGATTGGACTATGGTTTCTACTAGTCATGATATGATTGAATGAGATGATAAACGATAACTGTGATTGTAACATCCTAGAAATTTATAAGAAATTAATAAATTGTTTTTTTATAATTTAAATAATTTCACCTAAGAAATACGATTTATAAAACTATTGTGATTTATTTAATCAAAATAAAATTGGTTTATTTTTATTTCTAGTATTTTTTAATAAAATATCACTTTTATCCAGTATAGTGAAATATTAAATTTTTTAATTATTTTTTTATGAAAAATATATTTTTCATATCATATGTTATAATATTTTCAATGAATAAAATTTTTATATTCATAAGTATTAATATTAAATGTAATGATTTAAAATTATATGATTAAAGATATGTATACTATCTAATTTTAAATAATGTAAAAATGGGTATCATATTTTAGGAAAATTATGATTATTATATAAAATTTACAATTAAAAAATATGAATATATGAATTAAGTTAACAATTATTAAATCATGAATATTAAAAGAATATTAATTGTGAATATATAAATATATATGTGAAATTATAATTATGAGAGTATTTTTTTAATAATGAATAATTGTGTTCATATAAGAATATAATTAATTTTGTTTTATAAATTTTTATTTTCTAAAGTATGATATATATATATATACATATATTTATATGAAATGAAAGTTATTGTTTGATTATTTTTATAAAATTATTTCTATTATAGACTTTTTTTATAAATTTATGACTTATGATAATGTTATTTGAAATTATAAAAATATTATGATGCTTTTATTTTTAATTTCATATGTGTTGAAATAAAAAATCCTAAAACATTTAAAAAAATACTAATAAAATAAAATATTAAAATATGAATAAATGAGGTTTTAGGGGTCCCATGAGCGGATAGGGTCACAGTTTGGGGGATGGTTTGAGTCAACCAGTAGGGAGTCGAGAGGCACTGCGTCTTTGGGAGGAGTTGTAGTTGGGGAAGTTGAATCTAATCAAGAAGAAATGTTTGACCGCAGGTATGGAGGAATTTGGAAGTATTGCCTGTCAGCGAGGGTGATTGGGCTTCATCAAGGTGGTTTGTTTATAGTTAGGGTTTTCGAATCAAACATCAAAAATCTAGATCTAAGGTATCTAAGTGAGGTTAGCTATTCTTAGTCATGAAATATGAGATAGTTGGGTCTTTGTTTTATTTTCTAGGTGTTGAATCTATGTTTAATTTAGTCATGGTTCAATATGTCGCCATCTGTTTTGCCTTATGAGCATAAGACGTGTAGTTTTTGGTCTGTTGTTTTCTTGTTGAAAAATTTAGATACACTGTTAAAGTTAATTTAAATTTTGGTTTATTCAATGTTATCCACTGGTTGTGTTTCATTTTTTTTAGATGAATAGATTAAAAGTGATAGTATGATTATACAAATGATTTATCTAAATTTTCTACCTCAACTATTTTCTTAAAACTTTGTATACTCATGTTTCTCTACAAGATTATTGATCTCATTATTTAAATAGTGGTAGTTGTGGCTATAAAAGTCATCCTCCTATGTCTAAAATACGAGTTCTGAACTAGGAATGTAGACAGAGTCTTTTACACACACCATATTATTTCTTCCTCATTTCTTCTTCTAAATTCAAGCTTTAGGTAATAGTGTGTAGACTGTCATAGTTTATTTTAAGGTAAGAGTGATATTAAATTTGTTTTCAAATTATGGTTTTGGATTTTTAAATTAGTTAGAGGACTGATTCCCATACTTTTAAAAAATATATTATTATGTATATGTAATGTATTTAGAACACTATAGATTTATAATTTTATTATCTAAGTTAATGATTTATATATTTATGTATGTTTGTGATTTCAATTCTATGTTTGAAGAACATAGGCATATATGGGAGTGTTATTTCCATTCTCCCTGATTATTTACATCATGATTTTCATACTAATATTTAAGTATATAAGGGTGTATATGTGTTTTTAGTAATTCTATGTTTATATTTGTAATTAATTATATGTGGATATATGTATGTATGTTTTAATTTTAATATTGATATTTAGTTAAGTAATACTTTTCATACACTATGATTACTTACTTAAAAATCATGAAAATATTTTATGGGTTTATTATATATATATATATATATTATAAAAACATATATATATATATATATATATGATTAGTTAAATGTTCAATATTATTAAATTATTAGAATTCTAATTTCAATTTAATATATATATATATATATGTTTTCTCATTATTTCATGATTTGAAATGTATATGTAATTCATTTAAAATCATGATATCATTCAATTAAATATATATATATATACAAGGAATAAATTATTATGTTTATAAGTTTATTATAATGTTTCTAAAAGAGTGTGTATAGAAAACTAAGCATGTCATCATGTTATATTGAAATTAAGGATTTCACATTTTTATATAGTCATCTATATGTGTTATGCATAACATAGACATTCCTTGAATTCATAATAAATTCATGATTTAAATTTAAATTTTATGGTTTACTTCTATAATTAGTAAGTACATTGATTTATCCAAGATTTAAAATGTTTTAATTAATAATTTGCTTTTATAATTTTATGTGTGGAACATAATTATTTATTTATTATGATTATTTTATGAAGATCAATTATTTATATAAATAGAAATTTTCTATTTATATGAATTTTATTTAAAGGTTTTTATATAATCATGTTGTTATTTTATACTTATAATTAATTAAGAAAATATGTCTTTAATATTCTTATTCAATATTAAGTTTTATACAATAAAATCTATCAATTTAAATAAAATGTATGTCATTAAATGATGAAATAAAGTTTGAATACATGGACAGTTCATAAAAAGGCTTGTGACAAGAGTTCTAGTTGTAACAAAAATCATAAGTGATATCCAATGTAAGTTCATATATTTATATATATACATACCTATAAATAAATATAAGTTTGAATTTGTACTTTAATGCATTGACATGTTTTCAAAATCAAAAACTCTAGTGAATGTATATATAAGTAAAGTAAGATTGAACTATTTTTATAAAATTCAGCACTTCAACATTATAAATATGGTAGAGAATTTGGGAGTAAACCCACCCCACGTCAAGTGGGTTGGCCCAAGACAGCCTTCAATGTTTCAAGTGGCCTTAGTGTTTTGTTTTCAGAATCTTGTATATTATTTTATGAAAAAAAAAACTGGATTATTTTTAAAGAAATTTTTATCATAAGTATTTCCAAAATGTTGTAGCATTTTTAATATGTAAATAATTTCAATATTATTTTTAAAAGGTATTTATAAAATTATTTTTATGGAATTATCCAAAGAATTTCAAAATCATTTCTCAAAAGTTATTTTCAAAGGAAAATTTCATAAAAGGTATTACAATGTTTTTAAAACCACTTACTGGGAAATTAAATGCCCTCCCATATTTTTATTTTTAGAAGTTATAATTTAGACATCTTCTCTTTTTAAGTTAGTTCATGTGGATGTGTATTAGACATATTGTTTTGTTTTGTTTTTTCTATGATGAATTGTAAGTTGTTGTCTAATTCTATAGAACCTAGAGCAGAAAAGGTCCTCTATTGTATAAGGTGATATGTATTGTTTTAGCTTCTTTTATAAAAAATACATAGTATTTCATTCAACGAATTTGGAATCATGTGATAGGGTTATTATAATTGGTATCAGAGGAATGGGCTAGAAAAATTTAGAGATAAGATTTTGTTAATAGAGTACATAAGTTTAGTAGTCCTAGTTTTTTTCTTAATCTTAAAGGCAGAAATTCAGAATTTTCTAGAGTCTGCTGAATGAATTGTGAGGGAAAAATTATTTTTAAGGTAGGGAGAATGTAACATCCCAGTAATTTATAATTAATTAAGAAAATAATTGTATTATATTTCAAATAAATTAAGTTAAAAAATACCATTTATAAAACTAAAGTGATTTATTTAATCATATTAAAATTTTTTTCTTTTGATATGTAGTATTTTTCAAAAAAATATCCCTTTTATTAAACATGATGAAATATTTAATTATTTTTTTATTTTTTTATGAAAAATATATTTCTCATATCCTATGTTATAATATTTTTAATAAATAAAATTTTTATATTCATAATTATTAATATTAAATGTAATGTTTTAAATTTATATGCTTAAAGATATGTATTTTATAAAATTTTAAATAATGTAAGAGCATCATATTTTATGAAAATTATGATTATTATGTAAATTTAGGATTAAAAATATATTAATATATGAATTACGATTAAAATTATTAAAGAATGAATATTGAAGGAATATAAATTATGAATATATATATATATATGAAATTATAATTAAGAGAGAATTATTTTTTAATAATGAATAATTATATTAATATAAGAAGATAATTAATTTGGTTTTATAAATTTTGATTTTCAAAAGTATTATATATATATATATATACACATATGTATAGGAAATGAAAGTTATTATTAGATTATTTTTATAAAATTATTTCAATTATAGAATTTATTTTATAAATCTATAAATTATGATAATGTTATTTGAAACTATACATATATTATGATACTTTTATTTTTAAATTTCATATGTGTTGGAATAAAAAAATGATAAAACATTTAAACAAAAAAATAATAAGAAAAAAAAAGATTAAAAGATGAAAAAATGAGGTTTTAGGGGTCCCATGAGTGGATAGGGTCACGTTTTTTGGGAAAGTTATAGTCGATCCGTAGAGATCTGAGAGGTTTTGCGTCTTCAGGAGGAATTGTGGTTGGGGAAGTTGAATCCACGCAAGCAGCAAGGTTCGACATTAGGTATAGTGGTGTCTAGAAGTCTCAACCACCGGAGAGGGTGGTCTTTCTTTGTTATGGAGGTTCATTCATAGTTAGGGATTCTGAATCAAACATCGTAAATCTATATAGGAGAGTTCCGAGTGAGTTTAGTTATTCTTAGTCTTTAGATCTGATATAGGTAGGTGTCTGTTTTATTTTCTAGGTTTCAAATCTAGGTTTGATTTAGTCGGGGTTTGATCTATCTCCATCTACTTTGCTTTATGAACCTAAGACTTTTAGTTTGTGGTATATTGTTTTATTGTTGAAAAATTCAGATACACTGTTAAGGTTAATTTAAATTTTAGTTTTTTCAATGTTATATGTTGGTTGTGTGTAGATTTTTTTTTCTTTAGATGGATAGATTAAAAGAGACGGTATGATTATACAAATTAATTATTCCAATTTTTTGCCTCAACTATTTCTTAAAACTCTATATACTCATCTTTCTATACAAGATTTTTTATCTTGTTGTTTACAGAGTGGTGGTTGTGGCTATAAAATCCATCCTACTGTGTCTAAAAAACCAGTTCTGAACTGGGGATTTTGAAAAATTATTTTACACACACCATATTATGTCTTCCACATTTCATCTTCTAAATTAATTCTTGAGGTAGTAGAGTGAACATTGTCTTATTTCATTTTAAGGTAGGGGTGATATAAATTTTTTTTTCAAATTGAAATTCTATATTTTTGAATTAGTAAGGGGAATTCTTACATAATATTTTTTTTAAATTATTAGGTATATTAAATTTTTTCAGAACACCACTGATTTCTAATTTTAGGATCTAAGTTCATGATATATGTATTTATGTAGGTTTGTGATTTAAATTATATGTTTTATGAACATGTATTTAGAATTAATTAAGTAAATGTGACTTTAATATTCTTATCCAAGATTGAGTTTTAAATGATAAAAGTTACCACTTTATATAAAATGTATTTCATGAAATTTTGAAAGAAATTTTGAATACATGGATAGTTCTTCCAATGGCTTATGACATGAGTATTAGTTGTAAAAAAACTCGCAATTAATATCCAATGAAAATTCATATATTTTTATATATACATATGTTTAAATAAATATAAGTGTGAATGTGTATTTTAATGCATTGACATGTTTTCAAAATCAAAAACTCTAGTGAAAGTATATATAAGTAAAGCAATCTTGGGCTATTTTTATAAAATTTGTCACTTTAACATTTTAATTATGGTAAGTAATTGGGGATTGAACCCATCCCTCATCAAGTGGGTAGTACCAAGACAACCTTCAATGTTTTAATTGGGATCTGTTTTTTTTTCAAAATCTTACAAATTGTTTTCAGAAAAACAACATTGGATTATTTTTTAAATAAATTTTGAGTGTATGTATTTTAAAAATGTTGTAGTATTTTTCATATATAAAAAATTTCAATATTATTTTAAAAAGGTATTTCTATAAGTATTTTTATGGTATTATCAAAATAATTTCAAAATAATTTCTCAAAAGTTATTTTCAAAGGAAGATTTCATAAAAGTAATTTCAATGATTTTAAAACCCCTTACTAGGAAATTAAATGTTTATTCCATGTTTTAAATTTTTGTCAAAGGTATCATATAATTTCTAATTCACACATCTTCACTTTTATAGTTAGTGTTCACAGAAGCGTAGTAGTCATATTGTATTTTTTATTTCAACTATGATAAATTGTATGTTGTTGTCTAATTATACAGAACCTAAACTGAAAAAGGTACTCTATTGTATAAGGTGTTGTGTTTTGTCTCGATTTCTTTTATATAAACAAATACACATTATTTCAAGCACTAAATCCAGAAGTGTGGGTTTGGGTCATTATAGTGATATTGTGAAATGTTTTTGTCTTCGATACTAGCTGAAGCTGGTATTGAGGGTTTAGGTGTCCTTAGGAAAGCGGTGGTTTATGTGGTTAAATAAAGAATAGTTGAATAAATTTAATGTGTTTTATTTATTATTTTTTGTTTATTATTTTTACAAATACAAACACTATTATTGACTGGATATTGTTTTAGACATCATTGATGGTTTCCTACTAAGTTTTTCTCACACCCTACAAGGGCAGTCTGATCGGTACCCAAATAGATTTCATGGTTGTAGTATAGGTTAAGGGAAAGGGACCAATGTTATATGTGTGAGTTGGGATTGATCATAGATAAGGGAACTAGACTTGGTGTTGAGACCCACTTGGAGTTTTCATTGTCTTTATATTTGTTTTTCATAATGACACTTAATATATATTTGCAATGAAATATCTACTATTTAGTTTGGATATTTTATTTCCTATTTTGGTCATAATGTGATACTATTTTGGTTGATTATTAATTATATAATTTGGATTTTTTATTTATTTCTGCAGTTGTGATACTTTTATAAAGAAGGTATAGCCTCCCTATGATTGATATTAGACCATCACTGGTAGTCAGTAGCCTCTGGCGTGTAGGGAGGTGTGCCTGAGGTCATGTAGAAAACTAGCTTGAGGCATCGGTATGTTGAACCCGGGTCGGGACATTACACCCATGATTGAAATATAGATAAATATTAGGATTTATATATTCTTGATGTTGAGGTAATTCATAGTTTATTGATTTTGAGAAAATTAAGTAAATTAGTATTGAAATTGATTATTGATTTATTGAAAAATTAATCCATGATATTGTTAGTGAAGTTATCTCATTTTTTTGTATCATGATATATATAAACTAGTGTGTGATTCTATAAACTAGTGGTTAGAGATATGAATTAATATTTAATTGAATATATGGTTTAATTTCTTAGAGATTCAATTGTTTTTGGGAAATATAGGAAACTAAGAATATATGATTAGGCTATATACAGACTATGATATAAGATTGTATGAATGATTAATCTTGTTTAAGGAATGTCACACCAGGGTTTTGGAATTCATATTTTGTTTCTGTTTGGGTTTGGTCATTGGATCTTTTCTCATGAACCGGGTGCGACGAGTTTTGATTTTTTTGAGTATTTATTCCTCACATTCTTAGCCTAGCTCTCCTCCTTTGATTTCCCATTGAGTTTTGGTGAAAATGGGTGTTTTGGGGTGGGCAGGCCCTGGCACACGATTAGTGTAATGGTGATCCTCGGCCTAGGTAACCACACAGAAACTCTTGGGAGAGATAGTATCTACTATACGGTTAGTCATACCATGCAGGTTTCCCATGTGGTAGGCCTGCTTCTCAATAGAGTTGGTCGCACAATCACCACACAGTTTGACTTTATTGTATCCATGGGTGGCCATATGCATAGATATGTATGATAAAAAGGATGGGTGACTGGTGTGGCATGAGGACATGCATGGGTGAGGCCCATGGGATACCATTGTTTGTTGGGTAATCTTTTAATCTTGGTTCTTTTCAAAAGTGTTTTAAAGGTGAATGTGATGTTTTGATAACTTGTAATGGTGTGGTGTGTCCCTTGTGTTTTGGGATGATGTTTCTTTTGTGATGTTTGATATAGAGAATCCTTGTTGTCGTATTGGTCTTGATCGAGTTCTTTGTTTCCTTGTTTATTAGTATCTTCCCCAAAAAAGATTTTATGGATACCCAAGGTGTAGCTTCGGGTAGAGAATATTTAGAAAAAACTCCATTTGATTGACCTATAGAATATGTTCTTGAATTTTAGAAGTTTAATCCTCCTCCCTTTTATGGTCAAGAGGATCCTCTCTAAGATAAGGAGTGGATTCAGAGAATTGAGAGAGACTTAAATTTTCTGATTCATTAAAGGAAAATTTTTCTAACTTTATGTTCAAATGTCCATCCTGAAAATGGTGGAAGTCTATGTCTCAATGAAAGCCTCATAAATATCTTTCTTGGGAGTTATTCAAGTCTTCGTTCATCCAACATTATTTTCCTAAGGTGATGAAGGTGAGGAAGAAGATGGATTTGTACGGTCTTTAGCAAGGTGTTGGATCGATGTTGGAATTAAATCATCACTTACTAGAGTTAGTTCCATATGATCTAGGATGTGTTGAAAATGATCCCATGAAGGCTCAAAATTTTGATTTCGGACTCTATTTTTAGCTGCAGTTGAATGTGGTAGAGCGTAACTTAAACACCTTATCTGATGTGGTGAGACAAGTATTTCATATTGAAGTTGAGTTAGCAAGAGGACTTGAGATATCTAATCTTCATCTAGTCCCTATAAGTGGTGAAGAGGATTCCATTAGAAATAATTAAAAGCATATTGATGCTAATAGTGATTGTAGGGTAATCAAGAGGCCTTCAGACCTCTCATCAACCTATATAGGTCACAATTCCATGATATGTCATCTATGTGGTAAGGACGGTCATAAAAGGCCATCATGACCAAATTCTCCAAAACCCTACCACACCTATGAATTCTTGGGGCACTTGATGAGATTATTTTGGGATGTTTCCAAGAAGCACCATGGATCTAGACCTGACTCTTCGAAGGTAACCTCATCAGATTTGTAGGAGTAGGGAAATGTCTTGGAATCAGTTTAGGGTATTTCTCATTATATTTTCTTTGGATGTAATAGTCATATTTGGTAGTATTTGGTGATTTTTCTTTCTCATCCAATTTTATGAATGGTTTTTGACAAATTCTTTAGAACTGCTATTTTAATGGAAGTGTGTTTTGTGAGATTTTGATCTATGTGTTCAGTTCGGGGGTTTCTAATGCCTAATTCTGATGCAGGAGATGCTTCAAACATCTGAGTTACATCCATAGATCCCAAAGTGAAGCTATCACATATTTAAGAGAACCAAAACAGTGAAAAAGTCCTTGATTTAATCTTTACCCTTAGTATGGATAATGGAGGCAGTTTAAGCCTTTGGTGTATCCATTCTATTTTAAATTGGTTATGTTCGGTGGAAAGAGGAGTGGGAACCTTGTTTCCACGTTTGGATCAATTTGGGTTTAAGAGTTTCCCTTGGTGATAAAGAGGCATAGTCGTCTCGTTACTTTTTAATCCCCTATGGTTGTCTCTCAATGGTTATAGGCCTTAATTTCCATTGTATGGAATGTTGGTGAGAATCGAGTGTGGAGTGGTTTGCAGTTGTCTAGGTATGTGAAGTTATTGGTTGTGGTTTTGATGATCTATTAGTTGGGCCCTTCCCTCCCCTCCCCTTGTGATAGGGACTTATGGTTCATGTGAAAATTTCTTGATTTTGTTTAATATCTCTAGTCTTTATAGGGGGTAGACCCACCATGGGTCTTATTGAAGTTTACTTCAGAATAGAAGTGATGTAAGCATGTTTCATATTGTGTAGATTCCATTCGAGCCTCCACCATGTTGAACCTCTAGTTTATCTCGAATGTTGGTTTTTTTCTTAGAGTGGGATGTCTGATCAGGTACCCTATGTAGTAGGTATTTTTCTCGGCAGAGGTGGTCACACAGTCACCACGTGGTTAGAAAAACCATGTGTACTAACCGTTTGGCCTATCCAGGTCATTAAAATCCCTTTTCTCTCTCCCTGATTTTTATACCCTAAACCCATATTTTTCCCCCATTTGGAATCCTCTATCCTAGGCACCTACCATGGGGTATTTTTTCACCTTGAAACCTCTCTAAGAGGTAACCATGGTGTTTTCTTGGTGATTCTCCACCCGAATCAAAATGTTAGGGCCTTTTTATCCTTCTCCTTTGATTTCTCGCCCTTTTCCTCTTCCTCCCTATCCCTAGTGGCCATGTTGGCCAATTTTTTCACTAGGGTTGCTAGGTTTTTATGGGTTTTTTCCTCTTGGGTTTCCATGAGGTTGGATCTATCCTCCCTTGAGTGAGGTTAAGGTGCGATTGAGATTTCACACCAGATTTCGAAAGCTTCTACATCATTTGAGGTAGGATCCCTTTGCACCTATCCTTTAAAGTTAATATTTCATTGATTGATTGATTTTCACACCTCTATTAGTTATTTAATAGTGATTTTTCATTCTTATAATTATTTCATCCATGATCAATATACTTATTTTCTTAATTGGTTTGTATATGTGATATGGATTTGGTGGGTTTTTCACACCAAGTGCTTGTTAAATTGCCCAGTTGACTCTTCAAAGTAGTTTTTGATTCTCAAATTCATGGTTTAATTTTATAAATTATATTTTATTTTTCAAAATGGTGATTGGTGCTTCCAAAAAGGTATCTCTATGTTTTTTGGTATAGAAAATATTTTGTGATAATTTTTTTATAAAAGTTTTAATGTGTGGAAATGACATGAGGCCCATTTGGAATTTTTATTAAATAGTTTTATTTAGAAAACCCTACTAGGGGTGAGTCAATTTCCTTGATGGTTAACTATGTTATGGTAGTATGCCCAGTATGGGAACACCCTTTTGTGTAAATTTCTCTTAAGGAAAGGGACCACCCACAGGGTGGCCAAAGTGGTGTTGGTTTGTGTGATAGGTATTATGGAATTTGTGTGTATGGATTATGTCTTGATTTTGTGTCGAATACCCCTTTACAAACATATAATAGAAACCTATAATAACAAAGATAAATTCTGAAAATGATTGTGACACTCTTAGTTCACGCACTGACCAGTGCCCCATAGTAGGTAGATATTCGGTCTTATTACTATGGGATTGGGCCCCTTGGACTAACCTGAGTTAGGGTGGGGAGACGTTTAAGTGTTTTGATTTCATCGTGTGTGACATGATACTGGGGATAGGGTCACATTTATTAGTATGTTTTAGTTCTTCCTCTGAGTTTAGAGGTTTTCCTGTGTTCCTCCGATATTAGTATGGTTAGTGCCATTGACCTCGTTGTGTGGAATCATGATCCTTGTGCCTGGTTTTGGTACTTTCTTGATAAATTGAGAAAGTTTGGGTTATTAAAAAGGTTTCAAATAATATTTTTTGAAAGAACCAATATTTTCCCCTTTTTCACTTTTGTAAAAAGATGAAAACTTCCTATTTGGTTCTTATGGCCCCCTTCTCCCCTTGAACCTAGTTTTAAAGAATGAGGGAAATGGGTTTTGATTGTGATTTGTTTACTTTAAAATGAAAAGTGTGGAAAAATTATCTTTATATATTGTATTTCAAACCTATTAATAAATTTTTATTTATTTAAAGTATGTGAATTGGGAATAAAAATATTTGGGCCTACCTACTAAGTTTTAATATTCACGTCCATAGTATTTTCTTGTTTTTAGTTTCTACTGCAGGTTCCATCTTTGGTTTGATCACCATAAGAGATAGTCAATTGTGGATTAGAAAGTGACCCTTTTGGTCACACAGAGGTGTCTTGTGTGTCTTGTTTACTTTGGTTATTCTATCTTTGTGTGTGGTTCAATTTGTTGTTTCTTTGGTTATAAATGTAAAGAATGTAATTGTTTTTAAATTTTATTTATTCTGGTATTTTTTGTTTATCTATATATTGGGTGAAATCATTATGATCGTCACTTTTTGATTCCCATGGCTCTTGTCACCATCCCGTGTGGATCAGGAATGCCTCTCGGGCCTTGTCACGGATCAGCTCATGTGACGAGTTCGAGGTCGACCTGGTTTGGTTAATCATAAGGAAAGATAAGTATCTTGTTATTATCTAAGAGAGTAAAGTGGATGTCCTATTAGAAGTTATATCCTAAATGATGGATATGTTATGATTACCCACACCCAATTTCATCACTGAGTAATAATTAAAATTTGAAGGATTTTTTTTAAGGGGGCATAATGTAACACCTTTAGATATTAATATATGATTTCCTTTAAAAAATTCAATATTTTTTATAGCCTACTCCATACATGACACTGAAGTTGAAGGAAACTGTAATATTATTTAGATAAAAATGTAAAATATAAGTATGGACATTAAAACCAATACATTGAATAAACATGAATTAATAAGAGTATTCAATTTATAAAATATATTTATAAGTAAAATAAATTTTCCTTTTAATATGAATGTAATTCAATTATATAACCAAAAATGACTAAGATGATCAATTATTGTTTAGAAAAGTATTTTTCTAAAAATTTCATTTTTATGCAATATGAATTTCTATTTTAACAAAAATAGGATTAAAGATGATAAATTATGTTTGATATTAATAATTAGTTTACACCAATTTTATTGTTAATTTATTTTAAATAAGAATAATAATGGGTAATATTTAAAATTTCATTTTCCAATAAGAATGATTTTCATTATATTTTATGATTTTATTAAAAAAATTAAAATTATAAATATATAATTTTAATTTAAAAAAATGAGCATCATTTTTGGATGTAAAATAAACATATTATCTTAATATGACTTTTTTAATTTTTTGATATAATTGGGTTTTTGGTGAATAGTGAAAAAATTCTAATTTTTCTAAAACTTATAACTCTTATGACAATATAATAATATAAGAATGAATTAAATGTTTTGAAAGCCTTTTTATATTGAATATATATTTAAAACTAAATTAAATCCATTAAAATTGCAATGTGGTTTTTATCAAACCCATGTATATTATAATTTCCCAAGACTTTTACACATTTTTTTACAAGATTTTAAGCATAATTGGCTTTCAAATACAACCCAAGGATCATAAATTCTAGTGTTTTTGGAAGATTAGATACATAATTAGAAAAGCATAAAACCAAAATAAAAAAAATATTATATTTAATCTTCATAATGATCTCCTAACACTCTTTGATCCCTTACATCTACATTGAATAACCTGGGGAATACATGAACAAAGGGATGATCTAAAAATCCCATTAATGGAATAAACCTAATAATAAATCATAACACAAGGGTTAGAAGGCATAACATGATGACATAAAAAGGAATGGACCATGAATAAACATATTAACACATAATATATAGAACATGGGATCATGTAATCATGAATCATTGTAATGTGGCAGAAACAAAAAAAATGACATAAGGATGAGTCAAAACTCATTACACATGGAGGATCACGAGTCAATTCTAACCACCAAGACCATTTCACATGGAGAACAAGTCAATGCTAACCACCAAGACCATTGCACATGATGTATCATGAGAATTTTCATTACCCAATGCATTAGAGTTTCATCTAGGAACACCCATCATAACATGTTAATGAATATTTGTGCCACATGAATAATCATACATATGGAATCAAACATAAACACGTGGGTTAACCATGGAATGAATTGGGTATCATAATAATGTCAAAAGGAATATCAAAAGGTAATGTCATAATGGTGTCCACAAAAAAATGTATTTAAATCATACATGTACATTCATAAGGTGAAATAGGTACAGATCATTAAAAATGATGTCAAACGTAAGTGAAAACATATAAAAAGGGTGTTTAAGAAACTTTAGAAATGAAACATTTTAGAGAGATTTAAGGAAAATATTAAAGAGAATTTAAAGAAGAAAAGGAATAATTTTTATATAAAACCATAAATTAACTAAGATATATTTTTAGGATAAAATTAGTTATTTTATAAAAATAATATTGGCTTAAAAATATTATGTATGGTACTTGAAAATTGGTAAGAAATTAGGAAGTTCCCTTTAATTGTGTTTGCTTATCGGGAAGAATTGAGAAGGAGACCTTTTTAAAACATGTATATCCATGAAAAGAATGATAAAATGATCTGGATACATGAGTTTGGAACATATAAATATAATTTATAATAAATATATAAAAATAAATAATAGTTATAATAGGGTAAATAGAGAGAAAGTGTAACCTGAAGGAAAAATGTAGGTTCAGGAAGAATCCCTCACCTTATGTCAGAAAGTGTTTTACAATTGAACTTAATGTCCTTGGTAATAAAATTAAATACATTAATTAATTAATTTAGAATATTTTATACATTTATTTAGTTTATTATAATTTTATTTATTTATTTTATTTCTTTTTTATGAGTTATAAGATAAAATTTCATTGTTCGGGAGTGTTTTTTTCCTTGGTTTTCATGATCGGTTCATTTGTACAAGTGTATCATGTAGAATGAGAATAGCTTTCCAGAATTGAAATTATATGTTATTAATAAACTTAAAGAAGTTTATTTTTTCTTATATATCTTTTTTTATACAGTATGAGGATGAATCATTAGATAAAACACTAATGATAATCTTTTAGATTAATTTGGCGGTTTTTCGATCATCACAAAATAGTATTGTTCTATTATTTAATATTATGTATATAAACTAGTTACAGAACATTAAATCAGTTGTAATACAAATATTATAATCTATTTTAACCATAAAAATGTTTTTATGGCTATACTTTAAGGTTTTAATGAAAATTGAAAACATGTTGTCCTTGAATGCGATCAATTAACTCATCACAAATGATGTTTTCATCATTAGAACAAAAAGGGGAGGGGAAAGAAATGATGATGGGTTATTACATTAATATAATAACATTAAAATATATGTGATATAATATATTTACCATACCACTTGGATAAGGGGAGGTGAGGAGAGAGTAATAAAATAAAATAAATTGGAAAGTAATTAAAAGAAAAGGAAAGAGGTTTTTACCTCTTGAATTCTTCTCCTTGAGAACCTTCTCGAGGCACTTGATTTTGGTATTTTATTGAAACCAAAGGCTCTTGGACATGTGGAAGAGAATTTTTAAGAGTTTTGGGAATAATTTGAAAAATATTCAAGGCTTTATAGGTGTGAGGAAAAGAGTTGGAGAGTGGTGGTATTTATAGTGGAGGAGAGGGTGTTTTTTGGTTATTTTATTCATTATTTTATTATTTTGGATCAAGACAATGAATAGTGTGGATTCATGTGACTAAATACATTAACTAATTCATGTGAGTCTAAAATAATGGCCTCTTACATAATCCATGACTCAATCATGACTAAAAAATGCATTTATTCAACTTATACAGTAAATTACCATATTTCACTATTCACCAAAAATTCAACTATTTTACAAAAATCCCAAAAATTCAACCTAACAAAATTTTTATTTTTTAATTATAAAATAGACTCCATTTTATTACAATAATTTTATAAATAGGATAAATTTAATTTTTAATTAAACTAATCATTCATTGAAAAAAATACTAATTTTAAAATTATAACTAAATTTATAACACTTTAAAAAATTAATTGAGGCATCATAAAATTATGTTATAATCAAAGGACAAAAAAGTATAAATCTATGCATATATTTTATGAAAATAAATTTTCTTTTAAACATTATATTAATTATAAAATTATAAATAAACATTTATGTTTTATAAAAACTCCAACACTTAATTTATTATTTTCAAAAGATTTATTTACTTATACTAGATATAATTATATCATATTTTCATTTATAATATGGGTAAATTTTATTTTTACATTCATAGGTGAGGTTACTATTCAATTTCATGGGTTACTATTCTTAAGGTTCATATTACTATTCCATAGGTCATGTTACTATTCTATTGGTTTAGGTTCCTTAATTTCTATAAATACTTCTTATTTAATTAATTATTAATTTATAAATTTTTTATTGTGTTCTATGTGTGATTTTATATGATGAATATATGAATGGACTTTTTATTGATAAAATTGTGGGTCTTTACATTCTTTCCCCCTTATTAAATTTTACCCTCAAAATTTCGTTTTACAAACTATAGGGTTCTCCTTCATCACTTCATCGGGTTCCCATGTTGCCTCTTCGTACTTATGGTTGTGTCATGGTACTTTGACTAAATGAGTGGTCTTTTTTCATGTATCTTTATCTCTAAAATCTAAGATTTTCACTGGCTTCTCCTCATAAGAGAGATAATTCTCTAACTGTACCACCTCTAAATTCAATACATGTGAGGGATCTGGTATATACTTACTCAAGAGGATTACATGGAATATATCATGTACTTGAGACATGGTTGGTGGAAGTTCTATTATATAGTCCATAGCTCCAAAAAGATCAAAAATCTCAAAGGGGGCTATATACCTAGGACTTATCTTTCCCTTCTTCCTAATTCTCATGATTATCTTACATGGAGATATGTGAAGGAACACCATGTCTCCAAAATTAAACTCCAGGTCTCGTCGATGATTTATTGCATAACTATTTTGTCGAATTTGGGATCCCTAGATATGATGTTGAATGGTTTTCACCTTCTCTATCATTTCTTCGTCTGTTTCAGGTCTTAGCAACTTATTTTCATCGACTTCATCCAAGCATGTTGGTGTTCTGCAACTTTTCCCATAAAGGGATTCATATGGAGCCATTTGGATGATCAAGTGGAAACTATTATTACATGAGAAATTTAAAAGAGGTATATATTGGTCCCATTATCCCTTGAAGTCCATATAATATTCTCTTAACATGTCCTCTAGTGTCTAAATATTTCATTCAGATTGACCCTTAGTTTGAGGATGATAGGATGTACAGAAGTTTAGCTCAGTGTTTAGATCATATTAGAGACTTTTCCAAAACTTAAAGGTGAATCTTAGATCTTGATAGGATACAATAAATAGTAATACTATATGTATACTTACCACTTATATGATGTATATCCATCCAATTTGAGCTAAGGAGAAGTCCTATCGAATTGCAATAAAGTGATATGTCTTTGTAAGATGATCCACAACAACCCATATAGTATTGTTTCCTCTATATTTCTTCAGAATTCTAGTGAAAAAGTTCATGGTGATGTTTTAAAATTTTCATGTAGGGGCAATGGTTGCATCATCCCTTTTTAATTTTTCCTTTCAGCCTTAAATTAATGAAATACCAGGAACTTTGATGTATATTCAGTGAACTCCTTCATAATTTCCCACAAATAGTTCTCTCAGAGATCTCAATACATCTTTGTGATCCCTAGGTAAATAAAGAAGGTTAATCTATGTGTTTCATTAATAATCTATTTCTTTACCTAAATATTGGATGGTACACATAGTTGTGACCCAAATCTTATGTGCCATTCCTCATACATTTAGAACACTGATGATTTACCATTTCTGATAGATTCCACATTTTTATGAATTTCCAAATCCTTTCTTAGAGAATACTTTATTTTATCCATGAGGGATGGTTGAGAAATTATTTGAGAAATCATTGATGGTGTTCTTTCCTTAACTATTCCCATGTCTATCTTTTTAGGGTATATGAAGATTTTATCCTTCTCAGTTCTCATTATTGATAAAGATGATAGATTATTTGTACTTAGAAATCGGCCACCTTATTTGCTTTACTAGGATGGTAGTGGATTGAGCATTCATAATCCTTGATGAGCTCTAACCATATCTATTGGATCGTATTAAGATCCTTCTATGTTAATATATATTTGAGTCTCTTTTGATAAGTATATATCTCACACTTCTCCCCATAGAGCTAATGTTTCCAGATTTTCAACTAAAAGACCATATCTGATAACTCTAGATCATGCATTGGATAATTTTGATCATGAATTTTCAACTGTGTTGAGTCGTAATATATCAATTTGTCATTTTTTATCCATAAAATACCTAATCCCTTCTTTGAATTTTCTTTTTACACTATAAAGAGTTCCCCACTTATTGTTAGTGTGTCATTGGTGCATTGATAAGTGTCTTTTTCAACTCTTTAAATCAGTCTTCACATTCAATGGCCTAGACATACTTTTCTACCTTCTGAGTAATCTTGGTAATTTGGTTTTAAATCATGATAATTTCTTCAAAAATCAGTGGTAATTATCATCTAAATCAAGGAAACTATGGATCTCCACTATAGATTTTGGCCTAGTCCACTCTTTGATTACCTTTTTGTTGGAAGGGTCTATATATATCCTTTTTCTGATGATTACATTCACAAAGAATGATACGTCCTCCATCTAGAATTCAAATTTATTGTACTTTTCATATAGTTTCGACCATCAAAAAATCTTTATCATAGTATTCAAATGCTTCTCATGTTTCTCCTTTCTCTTGGAGTATATCATAATATCATCAATAAAGACTCCCAAAATTTTTTCAAGGTAATATCTAAAGACTATATTCATTAAATCTATGAAAATTTTTGGAGAATTAGTGATTTTTTAGGGGAATCACTATAAAATCATAGTTTATGTACCTTGTTCGAAATTAAGTATTGGGAATGTCTTCCTTCTTCACCTTTAGTTGGTAATATCCTGACTGAAGGTCCACATTAGAGAAATACTTGGCCCCACTTAGTTAATCGAATAAGTCATCTATCTATGGAAGGGGATAATGTTTCTTTATCGTGATTTTATTGATCTCATGATAATAAATACATAGGCCCATTGATCAATGCTTCTTCTTAAAAAAAGAGGACTAGTACGCCCCATGTTGAAGCACTCAGGCGTACAGAACCCCTATCAAGATTCTAATATAAATGCTTCTAAAATTATTCTAGCTCAATGATGGACATTATATAAGGTATATTTTATATATTAAGATATCTAGGAAAAAGTTTAATCGATAACTCAACCTCTCTATTATGAGGAAGACCGTGAAAATATTTTGGGAGCACATCAGCGTAGTCCCTTACAATAGTCATGTTTTCAATCATGATTCTATCTTTTGTCTCAATAATTTGAGCAAGATATTATTACTCATTAAGAAATAATATCAACAATTAATATGATAATTTTGATGAAGATTCAACCTCCTCCTTACACTTGTAAAAAAATCGGAGGATGTCTCAGGATGTAAAGAGTGATCTCCCTTTCCCGACATTTGATGTGGGATTTCTATAAAGATATCCAATCCATGCGCACTATATAATTAAACTACTCCAAAGTAATTAAAATAATATTTTATTAGAGGGTCGGTCAATGAACATTAACTGGGGAGGAGTTATATACTTTGGATGTAATAATTTCCCCACTTTTTATTCTCACAGATATTTCAACCTTCATATTTTGAGGTGGTGTTTGAATAGATTTAAAAAACATGAAAGATATTAAAAAATTCATAGAACAAGAATCAAATAGCATGTTCTCTATTCTTGATAGAATAACCGGTTTACCCATCACCACATAATTATAGGTCTCTACCTCATAAGTAGTGATAACATATGACCATCCTTGACTCTTGGAGGTTGTTTTTGTTGACTACCTCTAACAACCCTTGGATTAGGGAAATGATTCACCTAATTCCCTTGTACCTTGTATTTGAAACATTGAACTATAGGCTGAGTGTAGATCTAAACCTTCCCTTCTTCAATAATAGTGTGATTATTTATATCCCTTTAGCAGTTATTAGCTAGATTCCCCATTATTCTACATTTGAAGAATTTATTAGTTCCCTTTATACAATTCTATAAATGCTTCTTCCCACAATTTTGACTTATGGGATATTGGATTTTATTTCCATCACATGATTTATCTATTGATCCACCCATATTAAACTCAATTTCCCTCTTTTTATCTCTAGGGACACAAGACCATAGAGAGTCTCCAATCTCCAATTCAACCTTGAGGGAACAACTAACAATCTATTCATATTTTTCAAAGTCTCTAATCTCTAATGATTTTTGTAGACTTATCTATAGTATGCTAAATAAGTGATCCATCGTTCTTTTAGTGTCCATGAAAAATACGAAGGTGTATCGTGCATGTCTTTTGAAGTTTTCTTCATACTCCCCGATAGAGTCATCTTAATTTTGCTTAAAACTAAGGAACTCCTTATCTATATTAATATAGAGAGTTATGGAAAAATATATATTGAAAAATATTTTCTTTAAATCTCCCCATTCCATGGAATCAATTTTTTCTTTAGACTTTGTGTTCATGATCATTTTACACCACTGATCAGCATCCCTATCAAAATGGTAGATCGCCAACACAAATTTCTCTTCTTATGAGAACTGGAGGATAGAAAATATCTTTTCAATGGATTGAGTACACTATTTCATGAGGAGGGGATATAAATATCCACTAAACATGGGAATACTTTTTCACATAAAGTATTAAACAAAAACTTTCTCTTTCATAGTATTAGGGAGTTCCACATGATTAAAGTTATTGTTCATGATTTGATCCAGTTGATCAAGTACTATCCTGAAGTTTTGAGCACCCATTACTATAATATTTGGAATATCATTAGGGAAATCATCACATTTCCTATCACATTGTTTGGTGGACTGGGTTCTCCCATTTCTAGCTATTAACTAAGAAAAAGAAAGTACAATTATGGGGGCTTGAATACTTTTATAATAATCCTAAAAAAGGAAGCATTGAACATAGAAGGATAAACTTGTAAATGAAAATTATATCCTAACTTTTGATTCCCTAAGTTTTAATTTAGGTTATCCATGGTGATATAATTATCCCTAGGATTCTTACTAAAGTTCTCTAGTCCTAATCTCCAAAAAATAACTATATTATGCTATGATACCAAATATAAAGACCATATCCTTTTACATATATTGTTACATTATTTTTATAATAATTATCCTTAAAATAAAAACCATGTATTATAAAGTATAATGTATTTATGATATTAGATACATAATTAGAAATCATGAAACCAAAATAAAAACACATTTTATTTAATATTCATAATGATATCCTAACACTCTTTGATCACCTACATCTACATAGGATAAACTAGGGAATACATGAGTAAATAGATGGGCTAAAAATACCATTAAAGGAATAAACATAATAATAAAGCATAACACATGAGTTAGAAAGAATAACATGATGACATAAAAAGGCATGAAACATGAATAAACATAAGTAATAATAACATATAGAACATGTGATCATGTAATCATGGAATCATAGTAATGTGTGAGAAACATAAAACATGACATAAGCATGAGTCAAGTCTCATTGCACATGGAAGAGCATGAGTCAAGGCTAACCACCAAGACCATTGCACATGGAGCACAAGTCAAGTCTAACCACCAAGACCGTTGCACATGACATCCCATGAGACTAAACATTACCCAATACATTAGAGTGATATCTGGTCACATACATCATAATAGTTTCATGAAAATGTGTTCTTCATGAAGAATCATATATAAGGAATCAAACATAAACATAAGGATTACCCATGGAAAGAATTGGGTATCATAGTCATGTCCAAAAGAATATCAAAAGGGAATGCCAAAATGGCATCCATGAAACAATGTATTTAAATCATACATGAACATTAATAAGTGAAAATAGTAATATATCATGATAAGTGATGTTAAATAGAAGTGAAAATATTTAAAAAGAGTGTTTAAGAAATTTTATAAATAAAAAAATTTAATGCAGTTTAAAGAAAATATTAAAGAGAATTTAAAGAAGAAAAGGAATAAAATTTTATATAAAAACAGAAATGAAAAAAATATATAATTTAATGAAAAAATTATTTAATTTTTTAAAATAATGGTGGATTAAAATATATTATGTATGGTACTTGAAAATAGATAAGAAATTAGGAAGTTCCCTTTAATCGGGCTTACTTATCAAGAAGAATTGAGAAGGGAACATTTTTAAAACATATATATCCATGAAATGTAAGATGAAATGATCTGGATTTATGTTTTTGGAACATATAAATATAATTTAGAACAAGTAAGTGAAAATAAATAAGATTTACATTAGGTTAAAGAGATAGAAAGCGTAAACTGAAGGAAAAAATAGAGGTTCAAGAAGAATCTCTTACCTTATATCCAAAAGTGTTATGAACTCGAACATAATGTCATGGATACTCAAATTAAATCCATTAATTAATTAATTTATAACCTTTTCTTCAAGTATTTTATTTATTGTAATTTTATTAATTTCATTTATGGCCTTTTTTGATGAACTATAATATACAATTTCATCATTTGGGAGTGTTCGTTTCCTTGGTTTTCATGATCGGTTCATTTGTATACGTGTATAAAAGATCATGTAGAATGGGAATAGTTGTCCATAATTGAAATTATATGTTATTAATGAAATTCCATCAGTTTATTTTGTATTATATATCATTTTTTAATATTTTATATGGATGAATCATTAGATAAAATGTTAATGATAATCGTTTAGATTAATTCGGCGGTTTCTCAATCATCACAAATTAGTTTTGTTATATTATTTAATATCATGTATATATAATAGTTATAGATAAATAAATAAGCCGAAATAAATATATTATAATTCGGTTTAACCATAAAAATGGTTTTATGACCAGACTTGAAGACGGTAATAGAAATTAAGAACATGTCATCCTTCAATGCAATAAATTAACACATCATGAGCGATGTTTTCATTTTTAAAACAAAAAGTGGATGGGAAATGTCACAAACTGTCCCATGAGGCTCGTTTCGTGACTACCCCAAGCCCACCTTCCATAGGCCAAGGGTTGGTGACTATCACCAAAAATTTGTATCCTGAAAAGGTAAGATATTTCCTTTAATCATGTATGCACACAGACAGAGTACATGCACAAAGCAGAACACAAGACACCACTACTGATAGTAAAAGTATGTACTGAAAGTAAAGGGTCTAGTATACAAGCCCAACTGAAAGAAACATACAGTAAAGAAAATAAATACAAGCACCAGAGATCGTCCATCGAGTATCCAACCTGAAGAGTAGGTGCAGGTCACTGTCTCACATCATTGTAGCTCACCACGTCTATCAATCACCTCCAAGCACTGTCTAGACCTGGATCCCCAAGTCTTAGTCAATCTATATGTCTTATAAACAATACAAAATAGTTGTGGGTGAAACCCATGTAGGGGTGAGTATAAAAGTACTTAGTAGGGACCTCGAGACCCTCGAAGGTCTCTCTGAAATCCACAAATGTAAATCACAAAGCAAGATCTCAATCACAAATCACATAGTAAAAGATAGATCACACTAGGTATAAAACTAAAAGAACAAGAATAAATATGATTAGTTGTAAACTAGATCATATTATTCGGTTGAGAGGCTCAGCTGCTAATCTGAGAAGTGTTGCTCCGCTGCCAATCCACAAAGGGTCTCTTTGCCGCTTATCCACGATGGGTCGTGCTAGAGCTGGTCCACGAAGGGTCGCGCTACTACTGATCCACAGAGGGTTGCTCTAATGTCGATCCATAGAATTTCATGCTATTACTGATCCAAAAAGGGTCGTTCTACTGCTGATTCATGGATATTCTCTCTCATGATGATACATGGAGGGTCGTGCCATTGTTGATCCATGGATTGTCTCTCTCTTACTGATCCACAGAGGGTCAATCTTCACTTGACAGCCAACCAATGGATTCCTGCACCTTGTACATATGAGTTTAGAAGGTTCTTCTCCTCAAGAAATAGGTCGTATTCAACTACCACTAAGTCTCACTTAGAGGTAACCCAAAGGAACTTCTTGTTGTGAGGGTTACAATGAAACAGATGGTGTGTCAATCAGACACATGGTCTGTAAGTTATTGGATTTTTAATAAAAAGGGCCCGGTTGTATTTGAGTCTGATCTAACCCAGTCATACTCCAACTTATGCCAAAACTCAAGTGGATTATCTCAAAAGGACTGACTCCTTTCTAGGGTCCTCGTGCCACAATCAGTGTGCCAATCAGATTCCCAGTCTGCAAGTTATGATCGTTCTAGTGAAACGGGACCGGTTTGGTCCTGGTTTGGCCCGACCCAGTCAGACCGACCCAAGCCAACCTTGTCTGGGGGTCTGGTGGGGGTCCATCATGGGTTAGGCCCAGCCATTCCATTGGGCCCATGGGTCCAGATTGGTAGGATGGGTCCGACCCAGCAGTGTGACTCCGACCCACTGAGCCGTGGGTGGTCAGGCCCGCATGGTGGGGCACGACCCACCAGAAGAATCCCAGACCGCATGGTGTGGGATGGTTCACTAGCCCGGATGTGGTCACATTTGGTTTCTGCCCAGAAATTACAACTAGCGCCTCCCCTTATCCTAGGATGGCTGGAAGGAAACCACCATTTTTAATGCATGCGAATGGGGTCCATTTGCCTCCCGCTCACCCGAGAAACCCAAGCGGGCTGCTCCTCCACGTGGCACTGATAGGTGCCCCACCTCCTCGCAGCCATAACCAGCTAGTCGTGGCCTCCTACTGCCACGGTGCACCACCACCCTCCACCTATGGCCTCCACCAGTGACACCTTCTATGGGCCACCGGAGCTACTCTGGTAGTCCATTTCTTGAGCTACTTACACCTACGGCCTTTGTAGGACGCCTTCTTCACTACAAAGTCCTCTGAAACATGTTACTGACAACTTGAACCTTCAGCCTCAAATAACACACAATATACAACTATATCGGAGGGTCTAGGCCTTGTTCGTGTCAGGCCGCACCCTCTGCGTTAGAGTTTAAGTGTGGGGGAAGGTATTAACCACACAAATAAAGTAAAAACCTAATTCAAATCCCCGCATCAGAACCTCCCTAAAAATGAATGGATCTCAGATCAACCCATTCGTTGTTTGATCCTCATTTGTTTTTAATTTAAAGAATGAGGAAATAATTATCAATTACAAGGAACGCATAAACCCCTACCTAGATTCGTTGGATCTGTTGAGGGTTAAGGACATGATTCGCGTCATTGTTGATCTGCGGTCGTTGGAATTTGTCGCCGCTTTCCAACCTCCAAATTCGATCCTACAATGTTAGTTTCTTCATTATTCATTGGATACTTATTTCTCCATAGGTTTTTCAGAGATTCCCCACATTTTTTAATCCCCAAACTCCAACATGTTTTCATATTAAAATAAAAATATGTGTAGCGACGTTGAACTCACTAATGACACTCATTAATGAGCCACGTTTAATGAGCCATTAACGAACCATTAAGATAAAATAGTCATGGTTAAAAATAATCCATTAATGACCCTCCATTAATGATCCTCTTCATTTCACTGCAGTGTCTTTCTCCACTTCTCAATGATGTTAAAAAGAAATAAAATAATTCCTTTAAATTCTTTTATCATTTTTCTCGAAAAGTATGAAAAAAAAAATTTCTTTTTGGCCCTTTCCAGCTGAAATTAAGTCATTTTTAGGCGAATCCCAGCATTCTGAGTTCAATGGTGCCCTCGGATTTTCGATCTGATCACCAGTTCAAAATTTAGAAAAACCCGCCCACATATTTACTAAACATACGTTAAAAAAAGTTCAAAAATCTATTTCGGGATCTCTGGGCCTCGGAATCAAGTTCTATCAGAGAGTGTGGTCTCAGAATAATTCTATATAAATAGAAAAAATTACATGGAATTTCCAAGACATTACATTCTCCCCTCCTTATGGCTTTACACCCCTAAAATCCAAAATAAAACTAATCAATCAGATGGCGGTACTGATCACGAATCTGAGTCTCCCGCTACTATTTTCTCTCCTGAATATTCATGTGTTGTCACCAAACTCAAACTAGAGGAATCAACCACCCACTTTGGACCCACTCTTGTCGATCCTCTATCTACATCAGGAAATCCGCAAACATTTCCCCATCATCAATGTCCAGCTCTCCCCAGTAGATGATGTGCGATGGATCATGGACGTACCTCCTCAGTTGTGACACGTGGAAAACATCATGCACCTGGTGCATCTATGGGGGAAGGTCTAGGCATTACACCACCTTGCCAACTCTTCTCAGGATCTAAAAAGGTCTGATGAACCTTGGAGATAGGTTGTCGCCCCGGCCAAACTTCGGCAATACCCATCGAGGTGAGACTCGAAGGAACACATGATCTCCCTCTTAAATCTCCAAGGGTCTTTGTCGCCTATTGGTATAAGACTTATGAATACTCTGTGCAGTCCTCATCCACTCTTGGATGATCTGCACCTTCTCAATGGTAGCCCGTACCAACTCTGGACCCATGATTGTTGACTCCCCTAAGTCTGTCCAGCATAGGGGTGATCTGCAAGGCCACCCGTACAGGGCCTCGAATGGTTCCATTCTAATGGGGGAGTGATAAATGTTGTTGTATGCAAAATCCACTAGTAGCAGGTGGTCCTCCCAACTATGACCAAAATCCAGGACGCAAGCATGTAGCATGTCTTCAAAGGAATGTATGGTTCGCTCCGTCTAACCATCCATTTAGGGATGAAAATCTGTGATCAAGCACAGCTACATCCCAAATTCCTCATGTAATCCCCTCCATATCCAGTATGTAAATAGAGTTTCATGATATGTGACGATCGTCGAAGGAACCCCATGAAGTTTCACTATCTTCTAGATGTAGAGGCGTCCCAATCCCTCTACCGGTCCCTGCTCTTAGATGGGAAGGAAGTGAGATGACTTGGTGAGTCAATCAATGATCACCTAGATAAATTCGTATCCCCTATATGTATGTGGTAACCCCATCACAAATTCCATCGAGATTCCATCCCATTTCCACTTTAGTACCTCAAATGGCTGGGCCAAGCCTGCTGGAACCTAATGCTTGGCCTTCACTTGCTAACAAGTGAGGCATCGTGAAATGAACTCGACCACTACTTTCTTCATCCCTGACCACTAGTACTGATGTCAGAGGTCCTGGTACATCTTTTCCACTCTAGGATGTACTGCCAAAGGGGATGTATGGAACTCCATCAACACCTTATCCCACAATATCACCAGCACTAAGGTGCTCCCTCTTAAATGGATGACGTGCTCCCCACCTATCGAAAATCCATCAAGAGATCATCATGAGGATGACTGAGCACATCGGGCCTTGTAGTAAACATCCACCAGTTGTTCCTCACAGACTCTTTGTAAGATTGGGGGAGTAATAGTCATCTACTAAAGGTAAGCATCTTCACCATCATCTATGAAGGATACCTGCATCACAGCCAACTACTCTATCACCTCACTCAGCAGCTGTAAAACATTCCTCCTACTAAGAACATCTTCCACCATGTTCCCTTTTCTAGTATTATAGACTATCTCAAAGTCATAGTTTTGGAGGAACTATAGCCATCATCATTGTCTCAGGTTCAGGTCCTTCTGGGAGAAGATATACCTGAGACTCTAGTTGTCGGAGTAAACCGTAAACCGTTCACCCATCAAGTAGTGTTGCCAAATATTCAAGGCAAAAACCACTACTACTAACTTCAATTCATGGGTCATGTAGTTCTACTCATGATGTCTCCATTTTCGTGAGACCTAGACAATCACTTCTCTCTCCAACATTAGGACAAAACCCAATTCGGTCCCTAATGTGTCGCAGTAAACTATATACCCAACACCCTCCTATGGTAGTCTCAAGATGGGGGCACTAGTCAGTCTCTGCCTCATCTCCTAAAAACTCGGCTAACATTTCTCCATACATATGAAGGAATTTCCCTTTTATTTAAAATTAGATAAGGATTCTTATACTCTAGAGAAGTTGATCACGAACCTCTGATAATAACCAACCAACCCCAAGAAGCCTCGCACCTTAGTCACGCTCCTAAGAAGCTCCCAAGAAAGCACTACCTCTATCTTTTCTAGATCCACTACAACTCTAGCCTCTGATATAAAGTTTCCTAGAAATTGGACTTCCCGAATCCAAAACTAACACTTTGAGAGATTTCCATAAAACTGGTGCTATCGAAATGTATCCACAACTATCTGCAGGTGTGTAGAATGATTCTCCTCTAACACCAATTACACCAAGATGTCATCAATAAATACAATAAAAAACTAGTCAAGGTAAGGCTGAAAGATCATGTTCATGAGTCCCATGAACATTTCTAGGGTGTTGGTCATGCCGAAAGTCATCACCAAGAACTCTTAGTGGTTGTATCGACATCTTAAGGCTATCTTCGGCACATTCTCATCATGTACTCGAAGCTGGTGATAACCTGATCTGAGGTCTATCTACGAGAACCACCTTGATCCCTTCAGCTGGTCAAAAATGTCATCGGTCCTCGGTAGTGGATAATTATTCTTTATGGTCTCATGGTTCAGGTGATGGAATTCTATGCATAAACTCAAACTCTTGTCTGAATTCTTGAAAAAAATCACTAGGGATACCCATAGTGAAATGTTGGGCCTTACAAACCCCTTCTCTTGCAATTCCTCTAGCAGTACCCTTAGCTTGTGAAGCTCTGTGAGATATATCCAATATGTTGGTGTGGGTTTTGGTGCCATCATAGGGTACAGGTCGATGTAGAAGACTGCCTCCCTGTGAGGAGGTAGTCCCAAAACATCCTCAGGAAAAACATCCCCATACTCTTCCACCACTACAGAAAAATAGGGACTCCTCTCATCCACTACATCGAGGGTAAGGTCGTCCAACTGGTGAGTGATTGGTTTCACCCTCCTCTGAGAAAGTTTGTCATGTGATGCAAGGGTTTCCTTCTCATCAGTAAATGAAAACCTGGTCCCATGTCCACAGACACACTACATTGTACACCTAAAACAGTTGATCTGAGCATGGATTGTTAATAACCAGTCTATACCCAAGATGGCATTGTAAGGACTCGATGTTATTTCTTAAAGATCCCAGCTGATACTATCACCTCCTATAGTAAGTTCACACTGGTATCACCAGTGTGTAATCATCGAATCCCATCCCGTAGGAGTCTCTAGCCATAAGGATCGAGCCAACAGCTCCACCAGAATCTCTGAACTCTGAATGAGATCCATGGAAAGGAAGAAGTGACTAGCATCTGTTTCTATAAAAACTGAATCTAGGGTGGAGAATACAAAAATCATACCTCAGATCATCTCTAGAGAACCATGGTCATAAGCATTTGTTTCCTGAATTTGTTCTCACCCCTATCCACCTACTCCCTGAGGTCAGGGTGGACCACCTAGGGGTGGTGGAGGTAACACTTCAAACTATCTCCCACTGCCTGCTACTCGGCCTTCTCCCCTACCACGTCTACCACCCCTATGTAACTCCTTGCTCGAACTGCTTCATCTACCTTGGAGGTCCCTCGGTCGTCTTCTGATCATCAGTATGGCAGGTTGGGAAATCACGAGCCATGTGACCCTACCCACCACACGAATAGCATAGTCTGCTCCTCTGTTGATCTCCTCTACCTCATGAGCTCTGCACCTCCGACCCAACGTCTAAGGGTCTTCCTTCAAAAGGCATGGCCTGTTTGGGCCTCTGCATCATCTACCTACTACCTTTTTTAGATGACTCAGCTACCTATCATCTGGTGGTGGATCTCACTGTTGGTGCCTGCACGGTAAGGAAACTCTTCACTAGTAGTGCTAGCTCTAGCACTCCTGCCTGTGTTGGGATGTTGAGTGAAATCATCAATGCCATGATCTCCCATAGGATTCCCTACTTAAAGTTTTGCTCCCTAAATAAGGGGTCTCATGCCATGTCGGTGGAGTGGCAAGAGAAGTCGGAAAACCTAACAGAGTATTGATCCATAGTCAAACTGCCCTGTTTTAGGTTTAGTAGCTCCTGAATACGCACAGAGCGTAGTTTCGCTGGTACAAACTCTTCCCTGAAGAGTCACTCTAAGTCCAACTAGGAAAGGGCCACCCCCTTTTATTTCTAGAGCGTCAAGTGCCACCATATGCTTTGTGTTCCCTGAAAAAGGCTAGCTTCTAGGATCATCATCTGATCTATTGGTGTCTCTACCAAGTGAAAAACTCATGCCACAACCTCCGACCAGTTCTCAGCTGCCTAATGATTTGTCTCACCTCGAAACCTCGAAGGCCTATGTCTTTGGAACTCGTGAAGTGTGATCAGTCAGCATGAATTGTCCGCTGGTGGGGCTGGTAGCATCTGTTTCTCTATGGTTGGTGGTGTTGCTGGTACATCACCGGTAGGTGCTACTGTTGTAAGTGGTCCCTATACCGACGCCTCATCACTCGGTGGGCCATCGTCATGATCTCTCACTGGAATCCTAGTTGTCTATCTTCGGGGGGAAACCTATAGGAAAATATATGTGCCATGATCAATAAGTTATACCTAGTGATCTAACTCAAAATAGATCAAGAGAAAAAAATTATGATACACACGCAACCAGTTTTTTCGTGTATTGAGTCGGAAAATAGAACTCAGGGTCATGGTGTATGTATACGTTGGCTGCTGCACCAATACTGGACTCCCTAAACTGAAATCCAAACTCAAGACACTAAAAACTATTTCTCCATTGAAAAATTGTAGACTCTTAGTTCTTCTGGTAGAACTGACAGCCCTTTGATACCACTTTTTCATGAATCATCCCCGAGGCCCATGTTATGACTACCCCAAGCCCGCCTTCCATAGGCCAGGGGTTAGTGAACAACATCGGAAAGGCGTATCCCGAAAAAGATAATACATTTACTTTAAACCTATACTCACACAGACAGAGTACACACACAAAGCAGAACACAAGGCACAACTACTGAGAGTAAAAGGATATACTGAAAGTAAAGGGACTTGTATACAAGCCCAAATAAAAGAAACATACAACAAAAGGAAAGAAATACAAGCTCCAGAGATCATCCTCTAAGGATCCTACCTGAATAGTATGTACAACTCGCTGACTGAAATCACTGCAGCTCACCACGTCTATCGATCACCTCCAAGCACTATCTAGCCCTGGCTCCCTAAGTCTCAGTCAAGCTGTCTGTTATCTGTATAAGAAACAATAGGTGCGGGTGAATCCCATGTAGGGGTAAGTATAACAATACTTAGTAGGGAACCTTATACCCCTGAATGTCTCTAAAAAATCCACAAAGGTAAACCACAAAGAAAAATCTCAATAAAAAATAACATTGTAAAAGACACCTCACACCAAGAATAAAACGTAAAGAACATGAATAAATATGATTAGTCGTCACCAAGATCATATTATTCTGTTAAGAGGCTCAGCTGATAATTTGATAAGTTTTTCTCCACCACTGATTCACAAATGGTCGCTCTACTGGTGATCCACGATGGGTCACTCTACTGCTGGTCCATGACAGGTCACGCTACTGCTAATCCACAGAGGGTCACTCTCATGTTGATCCATGAAGGGTCGCGCTATTTCTAATCCATGGAGGGTCGTGCTAGTGCTAATCCATGGTGGTTTTCTCTAATGATGATCCATGGAGGTTCGCACCATTTTCGATCCATGGAGATTCATTCTATTGCTGATCCACGGAGGGTCGCTCTTCACTTGACAGCCAGCCAGTGGATTCTCACACCTTGTACGTATGAGTTTCAAAGGTTCTACTCCTTAAAACATTGGTCATATTTAAAAAACCATGAAGTCTCACTAAGAGTTGGCCCAAATGACTGTATTGTCATAAGGGTTCCAACGCAACATACGGTGCATCGATCGGACGCCCGCTCTGTAAGTTATAGGCTTTTAGTAAAAAGGGTCAGGTTGGATTCGAGTTCGATCGAAACTTTCCATACTCCAACTTCTTCCAAAACTCAAATGGAGTATCTCAAAAGCACTGACTCCTTGAAAGGGTCCTCGCGTATCAAACAATGTGTCAATCGGACGCTTGATCTGGAAGTTATGATCATTCCAGTGAAACGGGGCCGGCCAGGTCCGGGGGTCCAGCTTGGGTCTGGCCTAGCCGGCCCATTGGGCCCACGGGTCCGGCTCATTAGGACGGGACTGGACTGGTGGTGCGGGTCTGGCCCAACAGTGATGGTTCGGCCCTGCGGTGCAGGTCTAGCCCGTGGGTTGCCTAGCTCGCATGGTGAGGCACGACCCACCAGAAGAAGCCCGACCCTCATGGTGCGGGCTGGTTTGCCGGCCCGGATGCGGGCACATCCGGTTTCCACCCGATGACACCAGATGGCACAACACCTTCACCAAGCACAGTTGGAAGGTGGATGACCATTTCACATGGACGCGGACAGGGTCTGCGTGCCTCCCGCTCACCCGAGCGGGCCTCTCCCCCACGCGGTGTAACGGGCGTCGTGCCTCCTCACTGTCGTGGCCAACCGGTCGCGGTCTCCTTCCACCAGGGCGCACTGATGGGCAGGCCGCCTCCCTCCACCTGTAGCCACCATCGCAGGACACTATTTATGGCCCCTTCTACGGGCCACCGGAGCTACTCTGGTGGTCTATTTCTTGAGCCGCTTGCGCTTACGACCTCCATAGGATGCTTTCTTCACCGAAAATTCCTCAGAATCGTGTTGCTCACAACTTAAACATTCGACCTCGAATAACACACAATACACAACTATATAAGAGGGTCTGGACATTTTTCGTTTTGGCCCGCATCCTCTACGTTAGATTTTAAGGATGAGGGGAGGTATTAACCACACAGCCAATGTAAAACACCAATTCAAATCCCCGCATTAGAACCTTCCACAAAAATGAACGGATCGCGAATCTACCCGTTAGTCTATTGATCTACGTTCATTATTAATTTCAAGAATGAGGAAAGAATTATCAATTAAAAGGAATGCATAAACCCTTACCTGGATTCATTGTATTTACTGATGACGAAGGATGTGATTTGCGTCATTGTCGATCTACATTTGTTGGCGTTCGTCACCGCTTTCCATCCTCTAGATTCGATCTTCTAACGTTCATTACTTTGTTCTTCATTCTTCGTTGGAGATGGATTCCGCCGGCAGTTCATAATTGATTCCCTTCTTTAGTTAATCCCCAAACTCCAACATGTTTTCATATTAAATGAAAAATATGCGTAGTGACGTTGCACTCATTAATGAGCCACGTTTAATGAACCATTAACAAACCATTAAGATAACAATGTCGTGGTTGCAAACAATCCATTAATAACCCTCAATTAATGATCCTCGTCGTTACACCAAAGCATCGTCATCCATTGCTCAATGGTGTGAAAAATAAATAAAATAATTATTTTAAATTACTTTATTATTATTTTTGAAAATTCTAAAAAATAACTTTTCCACTCGGCCCATGCCGGCCAAAGTTAAGTCATTTCTAGGAAAATATCAGCGTTTCGAGTTCTATGGTTCCCTTGTATTTTCGATCCAAGAACCGATTCGAAAGTTAGAAAAACTCAGTCATAAGTTTACTGAATGTACCTTAAAAAGGATAAAAATTCCATTCTGGGCTCTCTAGGCCTCAGAATCACGTGTTATCAGAGAATGTGGTCTCATAATAATTTCATATAAATAAATAAAAATTACACGGAATTTCTGAGACATTACAAGAAATATATGATGATATATTATTCCATTAACATAATAAAATTACCTTATATGTTAGATATTAGAGTTACCATTCAATTTGGATAAGGGTAGGTGAGGAGAGAATAAGAAAATAATAGAAATTGGAAAAAAAATAGAAAAGGAAAGAGATTTTTACCTCTTGAATTCTTATCCTTGAGAATATCCTTGAGGCCCTTGAGTTTTGTATTTTATGGAGACCAAGGGCTCTGGGATATGGGGGAGATACTTGGGAATATTTTTGGGCTGAATTTGGACAATATTCAAGGCTTTATATGTGTGAGGAAAAGAGGTGGCATGGGGTGGTATTTATAGTGGAGGAGAGGGGTGTTTTTAATTATTTTATTCATTAGTTAATTATTTTGGATCAAGACTATGAATAGTGTGTATTATTGTGATTAAATATAGTAAATAATGCATTATATTTCGAACTAATTGTCACTTAAATAATCCATGACTCAAGCATGACTCAAAAATTCATTTATTTACCGTATACCGTAAATTATTGTGTTTCACTATTCACAAATAAATCAACTATTTTAAAAAAAATCACCATATCCATTTTTGACGTGTAGAATTCAAAAATTAACTCTATTTTATGAAAATAATTTTCTAAATATGATAAATTTAATTTTTAATTAAAATCATAATTTACTGAAAAATATACTTATTTTAAAATTATAAGTAATTTTATAACACTTCGAAAAATTAATTAAGGTTACATAAAATTATGTTATAATCATAAGACAAAAAAATATAAATTTATGAATATGTTTTATGAAAATAAACCATATTTTAAATAATTATATAAATTGTAAAATTGTAAATAAAAAATTATGTTTTATAAAAATATCAACAATTAATTTCTCATTTTCAAAAATATTTATTTACTTATACTATGATATAATTATATCATATTTTCATTTATAATATGGATAAATTTAATTATTACTTTAATATTTTAGATTACTATTCTATTATCTAAGTTACTATTCTTAAGGTTTATATTACTATTCTATAGGTCATGTTACTATTCTGTTGGTTTAAGTTTCTTAATTTCTATTAATACTTCTTATTTAACTAATTATTCATTTATAATGTTTCTATTGTGTTCTATATGAGATTTTATGTGATTTATACTATATAGAATGATTATAAGAAGGGAATTTTCATTGAAAAAAGTTTGGGTCATTTCATATATATTTTTGGAAATATAGGTAATATTTTATTCTAAAAACAGGGTTTATTCACTTATATTAAAAAATAATTTTCATCACATGTATGAATTATTTTTATGAAAATGGATTAAATATTTTTGATAAATATTATAAAAATATATAACAATTTAAATATCAGTTCTGGTCATAAATTTATGATTACTATGATTAAATTTAATGACCATGATAATGACAAAACTATTATTTTCAAAGAATAGTTTTATTAATATTGTGTAATTTTTATCTAATAAATTACTTAAATAAATTTTAAATTGTTAATATAATATAATTTTTAAACACTTATATAATTATATTCACATATATTTAAATGGTGTCCAATTCTAAATTGGATTAATAACACATAATAGTTCAAACACCATTTTTCTATAAAAAACTATTTTTCTATATATAAATTTTTTAATTTAAAAGATAATTTAATATTATTTATAAATTGAATTATATTAAATAGAGATTAAATTTATCTTCATAACACCCAAATTTGTTAATAGGGGTCATTTTATATTCTTATTAAAGTATAAATTATTTAATTTAAAACTAGCTATGAAGGTAAAAACATTAAAAGTAAAAACCTAAGAACAAATGAATTCCAACTTATTTAAAAAATCTATATAAATAATTTTTTGTGGATTTATATACCAAATATCACTTCAAAATTAATTATTCATAACTTTTTGAGTCTTTTACTTGAGAATAGTGTAATCATATCATTGAAAATTAATGAGTATTCACAAAAGTGACATTTTCATCACTTATAAAAGGGGATAATTTCTACCCATTCAATGTTACACTTACCATTTTAGTTTCCCATGAAAATATACCCAAAATGACTCTCCTTTAATACATTTTATCATAGATAATCCCTTGATTTGTTGAGGTTATCCTAAGGCCTTCCTTCTAAGGATATTTCTAAGACAAGATCGAGTCTCCATCATATGTATTACAAACTATTTAATATTTTTATTAATATTCCTCTTCAAAAATTATTATATCGATAAAAATATAATTAATTCAGTATAATTATTATAATATTATTTTATTATATGAATGTAAGAATCATTATTTATTCCTCTCCATCCATTAAAGAAAATAAAAGCGTCATTAGTATGTGTGCACGAACTACCACCTCCACGAAACGACATCTTCTATCATCTCATAGTTGGTTTTAATGAGGGAATTAATGAATAAATATGATATATAAAATATAAATAAGACTCTAAAATTTCAAATTATTATATCCTTTATTTCCATCTCATTTGTTGATAAATGAAAACATTAATTGTGTATACGTGCGGACTACCACCTCCATGATAAATGAGTTTCATTTGACCTCACCACAAATCATTTATGGATTTAAAAATATATTTAATATATAAAAATTATTTCCATTACACTATTAATATTAAAAATACTATGATAATATTTTATGACTCTTTCTACCAAGGTAAACTTACATAAGGAGTTACAAAAAATTGATCAAACAATATCAAGTAAACGACGTAGGAAAGAAAGATATAAATAAATGAATATAATATGATAATTAACGGTAAATATTAAATTAAATATAGAATAATAATTTTCTTAATAATTTATCAAATAAAATTAATTTGATTCTTCAAGAAGATAGGTGAAAGCACAGAATTAATCTGAATCAAGGTAAGTGTTTTCATCTTAAATTCTTCCCTTTGATACATGTTTAGTATTATAATCCTAATTTAATTAATGAGGTGTATATATACCTATTTTAGGTAATATATCATAAAATAACTTTCATTCATGTTATTTTAATTTCAAATTAATGTTATATTTTAATAGGTTTTGATGATCCTTGAATTGTAAGGGATTTCATCATAAATTACTCACTTTGAGATATGTTTGGAATTATACACCTAATTTACTTTGTATGGTGTATATATGTCCTATTTGAGATAATATATCATGAAATACCTTTCATTTATGTTAATTTAATCTGAACTTAAATCCATCTCTTTTAAAAGGTTCTGATTCTCCTTAAATTGTAAGGGTTTTCATCTCAGATTATCCTCTTTGATACATGTTTGGTATTATGAACCTAATTTCATTTATGAAGGGTATATAATGCCCATTTAAGATACCATAACATGAAATATATTTTAATAATGGTATTTTAAGTTCAATTACAAGTCCTCTATTTCAAGGGGATTTGATTAAATTATCATGCAAGCTGTAAGAGTTCCTTATCTCAAACTTTAATTCCTTGAGACATGTTTATGTTATACACCATGTTTTCCTTCAAATGGTGTATTCACTACCCATGAATATATATTTTTCACATATGTTTTTTATTCATATAACTACTAATCTAAATTAATTTCTTTTAACCAAATGGATTTTGACTCAGTTGTTACCCTAGTTATAATGATTTTTGGCAACTCAATATTTATTCATTGAGTTATGATTGTTCTCTTAAAATTATTTCATATTAGTTGGGTAAATTTTACCCTTTTATTGTTTTATGTGGTATTATATAATTTTTTTCTACAGATATAAAATCCTACCACATAAATAATTTGATAAATATTTCTCACTTATTGGGATATGTTGCTTGTAAGGTTTATTGGTCACTCAACTCTTATTCTTTGAGTTATAAAGTTTTATGTTGAGATTTTTTATTCCATTAATTGGTTCTTACTCCATAATATTTTATTATATGGTATTTTATAATCAATTTTTTTAAAATTATGTTTTTAAAATAAGGTTTTACTAATGTTTTTATAGATTGGATTTTAAATGTATGTGTATTAAGAATTTTTTAATGGTTTTCCCTTTCAAAACCATATATTCTATATCTCACACCAAATTTGTTTTGGGAAACCATTATATAATTTTCAAAAATCCATTATAGGATATTAATTTTAAAAGTAAATGTTTTCAAAAGTTTTCCCTTCACCCTTTTTAAAATTACTTTCTTAAGTGATCCCTAACTTTTTCTCTTACAAAAAAATTAAAAATGTTTTCTAAAAACTCTTTTATATTTTTACTTTCATTTTCTTGGTTATATTAAAAAGGATTTACCATTATGGGGTTCATTTTTAATGATTTATATTCTAATATATTTTTATATTTTTGGGTTTTTAACTCTTGGTATATAACAATTTGATCCTCGATCCCTTCTTATGTGATAACATTCGAAGCATTATTTTGAAAGGATGTTTTTTATATATATTAATATCCTTATATGTTTCCTTTTTTTATGAGGGATATTTTCTTTTAAAACCATACACCTAATTTATTTGGATGGATTATGATGATGTTATTCCAGTATTGACTTATTCATATACTCATTACTCTATATAGTGTGAGAATCACATTTTACATAATTCATATTGGATGATGTTCACTTAAAAATAATGTTATTATATTGACATGGGGAAAATTATTTGTGTTATTTATGTTGTTATTCCAATACATATTATTATTGTAAAGTTTACTTTGTATTACTTGATCATCCACATTCTTTCTCTAAATAGGTTATGATCATGTTATACCTTTTATTGACATGGTGAAAGGTATTAAAATTTTGTATATTATTATTCTAATATGGATGATTATTAACATGTTGACTATGTATTGTTTAACCATTCGCCTTCTTTCACCTAGTATATTATGATCATGTTATCCCTTTTATTGACTTGGGGAAATGTATTTCTATTCTGAATATTGTTATTTCAATATATATGAATATTGGAAAAGCTGATTATGAATTTTTTTATAAGTTATATAAAATGATTAATGAATTGAAATTAAACAAGTGACAGGTGGGGATTGGAATTATATATCTTCTATATGCATCGGTAGGTCTCATGAGTCAACCATGTTTGGGTATTTTGGTGTATTCCTTCACATAATAAGACATTACCTTGATGATATGATCACGATGTCTAGGATCCTGATGTCTTTCCTTGTGGTATAGAATTAGATATCTTAAATAATGAATTTCATTCCCAAGGAACCATTTATTGTTATACAATTGATATATTTATTTTAATTGCTATCCATGGATATATTATGCTCTTAGTTTTAATTGATTACATCATTATGATGATTACTTATTCCTTCCATAATATTTATGCCATGTTTATTATAACATGTGATATTCAATTATAGTAAGTGAAAATTATTATTTAAAAAATCTATAATATAATTAAAATTTTAATATTTCAAGGAAAAAAATTCTAATTTCATTGGATGAATATCGATTTTGAACTTAATAGGTCAAAATAAATCTTGAATGAATTTTTGAAATTTTCCCTAAGAAATAAGATTTTATATATAATTGAAAATATAATATTTAAATATTCCTCCTTTTATTTATAATAATGTTTTATAATATATAAAAACTAAAAATTTATTAACTATAATTTTTTTATAAATAAAGATAATATCATTTTAGGTAAAAGGGATATATTTTAGAAAAGTGTTTTTTTAAATGGCATAATGTATTTCCATTTTAATTAATTAAAATAATATTTAATGATGAATGATTTAAATTAAATGTATAGATAATATACCTAAATATTTTAATTTAAATCCATTTATTTATCATTATCAATCATATAGTTAATGTAAGATCATCTTATGGTTGAAAAATTAATTTCATAAAAAAATATTTTTTGAAAATTTGCAGATGTATTTTTTAAATTAAATTATTATAATTACTTAAAATGAATTTGATAAAATGGATTAAATATTTTCAATAATCATAATTAATATTATTTAATAAGGTCAAATTCATTTTTATTCATAATGAATAGTAAAAACATTAAAAATTAATTAATATGGTTAAGGTCAAAACGGGTTTATTGGGGGATTAATCTATAAAGATAAGGGTTAAAATGACCAAAAAAATTCTACAATCCACTTTTTTATTTTATTTTAGAATTTTACTTATATAATTCTAATATGATCTATTTGGGATCCATATTTCCAGAAAGTGATATGAAATTAATGTAAAACTTTGAAAAATTATAAGTGTTCCACTCACCTCAATTATAAAAGGGAAATTCCTCCCCTCACTTATTTACACCCCTCAATCTAGTTAGCTCAAAAAAACCCTAAAACAATATCTCCTAGAAATATTTATTCACATTATAGAGTTTCTATTATACTACAAAGACAAACCCTAGGGTCCTTACTAAGAGATAAAAAAGAGGTTTTTCTATGAAAAGGTAATTATCTTCACCAAGTTCTTTCTTTTTTTACTTCTTCTTTTATCACCTATAATTATGTATTAATAATTTCAATATAATAAAAATATTATAAATATTATACTAAGATGTTATTATTTTGATATAATAATATTTATCTATCTCCTCCTTCAAATGGGAAATAGAACCATCACAAATGTGTACGTTGGATGATCGCCTCGCTAACTGATGCAATTTTTGTCCATTAATTATTCACATAAATGTCATAATTATGGAACCAAATAATATATATGATACATATGAATTATTATTTATTATTTAAATTTTATACATCATCTACTTCCTTACCCTTTCACCCAAAAATGAAATGATAACACCGATTATACATACGTATGACCTACCATCTCTGAAAAGCGATGTGATTCATTTTTCATGTCCAAATTTCATGAATGATTATAAAAAGTCATCTAATGAAAAAATATATGATATTTATAACTTTAATATAATTTTATATATTATTGAATTATATTATATGCACAATAATTTAGACTTACATAACAAAACATGCATGATAAAATGAAGCAATTAACACACAAAACAACAATAATAATGAAATATTATTAATGAATGAGTGACAATATGTTATAAGAGAATTATATATGATATTATAAGTATGAATAAAGTTCTGATATAAATTAATAATATGTTTTAAAATATTATACTTGATGTTAACACATATTCAACTAAATAGAAGTGTGGGGTAAGGGGTTTCTTAACTCAATTTCTTTTCATTGGGTTATATCACTTATCCATTGATTAAATTATGTAAATAATATGCATGAAATGAATTTTAATTGTTTGATGTTTTATTTAAAATTATATTTTTTTTATTTAAATTTGTTATACATAATCTCTTGATTGAATAATTATTATTTTAATGATATGATCTTTATAAAGGATTTCATCTCAATTTCCACTCTATTGAGACATATTTGGAATTATGTACCTGTTTATTTTTATGTGGTGTATATACTAACCCTTTGAGGCATTTAACATGAATATATATTTATTAATTATGATTAAATTTTAATTTCAAGTTTACTCTATTAGTATTTTAAAATATGAAAGTTATCAAAGAGTTAATAATTTATTTTACAATATAATTTTTGGGATTGCTCTTATTTTTATTCAAGGAATATTATAATATATTTTTATTTAAATACATAAGTTTTATTATCCTATATATATTTAAGGACTTTACATATTATATTCAAAAAAATCCCTATTTTTAACTTGTATCAAGAAAATAAACATTTAAAATATAAGTTGATCTTATCTCTCTTTTTGATTGAGTACATTTTTCTTCAATGTCCATATTTTTAAAAATTATTTTACAAAACTTATTTTTATTTACTCAAATGATTTATTAAGGATATTTTGAGTTATAATTTAATTTGTACAAGGTTTGAAATAAATATTTTTAATATTTTATAAAGTTTTGTTTTCAAATTTATTTACAAAAAATTCTAAAGGAATGTTTTATTTTAACGTATATGGAATTAAGAGACTTAAAATCCACCATAATAGTCTTATAATATTTAGATTATTATACAATTTTTCAATGGTTTTACAAATAAAACTCTTTTAAGAAATCTTATTTCAATATTTTTCTTATATTTTTTGTTATCCTTCTAAAGACATGAATTTATCACAAAACCTAATTTACTTCTCATTAATTTTGTGGTCATTAACTTTATATTGAAACATTCACTTTCTTGTGATCAAAGGAAATTTATTTTTTCTTAAATATCCTCATTATTTGTATCATGGTTATAATTACTTCCTGAACCATATACCATTTTTTATATGATGCTTACTTTGAAAGTTACTTGATTGAATGAGTAAATATTTATATTATGTATTCTTTACTCAATATGAATATTTATTGATAAAAAATATTTTTAATGAATTAAATTGACCATTAAATATATGAGGAATGCATTATAAATGTAGAGATGGGTGGGTACTTGTTATAGATAGCCCCTCGATGCCTTGAAAAGTCTCGTGAGAAAAATCAGTTGGCCAAATTAAATAGATTTTTTTTGTGTATACCTACCCATTGATTAAACTATCTTGGAAAAAATGTATTGATAGTATAGATATCATTATCTGTGAGATCATGATATCTAATATTAATCATTTACTTCATTTATAATTTAGTTTTTATTATCCATGAGATTATTGCCTTGATATTATCCATGGATGCATTTCATGCTCAATTTATTTATTAAATAGCATGGGTTTTTATTTATTTACCTTTCCATATTTATTTTTCCTTATTTACTCATGATATATTCCAATGTACATAACCCTTACTGATAATTTGAACTCACCCACATTTTTTCATTTCCTCGGGATGTAAAGAAGAATTTTTTAAATGTGTTCAAGGATGATGGATGTTTTCCATTAATATGATTTATATCCTTTTACCAATTTAAAATTGTTATTATGTATGTATATGGATATATAAGAATACTAAATCAATAAATACTTCAGGATTAGAACCCTTTTATCTATTCCAATGTAATAACATTGAAACTGACTCTAGTTTATTGGATTCTAGGTTGTTATAGTTGTTATCAGAGAAAGTTTAGTAGAAACCTTGGGAACTAGATTTAGGAAAACATATATTAGAAAATGTAACCCTATGATAGAATTTGAGAATATTTATAATTTTTGAATAATATCATAATTTTTTTGGTCAGGAAGAGATTATGTAGTGTTTCCTATAAATTCATCTTTGTTTGGATATTATAAGTAAATGTGATTTTGGAATCAATGCATCTAGGGGTAATAACCCCAAAACGGGTTGGCTTGAGTATATCTCGGCCATAATTCTAGTTCATAGTGAATGGGCCCTTACTAAACACCTAGTTTGAAATTATTAATGGATATTATTATGATTATAAAAATTTTATTTACAAGCCATAATGAAATATTTTAAAATATTTTTATGAATTTATGATATTCCCAAAGAAACCAAGTTTATAATATTTATATTATAATTCATAATTTTTTAATTTATGTTAACTGTTACATTAGAATTATAATTATATATTATGATTTAAAATTCATAATTTCTTATGATAATCATGTATATTTTATTTTTTTAGAAATGTATATTGGAAGAAATAATGGTATCAACACTCATGGATAATGTATGAATTTTTCAACAAAGAAATCCAATACAGCTGGTGTTAGAGCTGAGGTGATCATACCTATATTAGGGAATCTGACCCAATTTATGACTAATAACCATTCACATATGGAGAAATATGGTGTTCCATGGTATGACACACCAATATTGGATCATTTCATGCATCATAATCCCTATATTTTAGTGGAACTAGTAATAAAGTGGTAGTTGAGAAATGGATTAATTCCATTGAAAAGGTATTTATATATTTATGATGTGATAAAAGAGAAAATGTTATACTTTCAATATATTATCTAAAATTTGATTCTGATAAATTTTGTTCATTGATATAGAATACTATAGAGAAAGAGGAAATGGAACACGTGTAATTGAGATCTTTTAAAGAAACATTATTTTACAAATACTTCGCTCATGAGAAATAAACTAAAATGAAGAGAAAGTTCCTTATCTTAAATAAAAAGGAAGAATAAAATGATGTAGATTATGAAGATACCTTTAAAATACTATCCATATATGCTACATATTATATGCATAATAAAAAATAAATATTGAGTATTTATTTTAAGGGATTAAGGAAAGTATCTAAATGGAACTGGTTTCTCAAAAAAAAATCATCATATAATGAAATTTTTTTATGCGCCATCAAAATAGAGAAGGAGTTTTATAGATCTTATATATTCAAGGAGAATAAAGAGAATAATATGTCAGACAAACACTAAGAAAAAATAAACATATTCAAGAAGAATAATAAAATGAATAAATTTTCATCTTGTAAAAATTATGGATAGAAACATCCTGGAAAATGATTAAAGGGCATGGTAATTTGTTACAAGTGTGGAGATAAGAGTTATCTATATAATGAATGTAATGGAAACAATGAGAAAAATTCTATATAGTTCTTTAACTCTAATGGAATTGTTAATTTTTCAAACTAATATCCCAAGCATCAAGGGAATCTACCATAGAATAAGTTGAGGAGATAAATCCAAGTTTATGTGATCACTACAACTAAGGTTGAAGTTCCTAAGGATGTATTGATAGGTAATTTAATCATATCCAAAAATTTATCCAATTATTTATTTGATTCTAGATCCTCTCAATCTTTTATATCTTCTATGTTTTCTATGAAAATTAGATATTTCCATAACACCTTAATAAGGGGGTTTTCAGTCAAAAATCATAGTGGAAATATCACTTCAATAAGGATGTTTTAGGAAGTTACCATTAAGACACATAAACATTCTCTATTTTATGAATTTATTATTATTCTTATGGTTTAATTTGATATAATCATTAGTATGGAATGGATTTCAAAATATTATGCAAAAATTTATTACAAAGAGAAGGAAATGATTCACACTGAATATGTGGAATTTATTATTTTTAAAGGATGAGACTTTATCACCTAAATATTTTCTCAATCCACCCCCAGTAGATATTTTGAATGATATTCTTAGGTAACAAGAGTAGGAACAACCTAAATATGGAAAATGTAATATTCAAATTGAGGATATACCTATTGTACATGAATACATTGATTTACTTCTGGAGGAATTACATGGACATCCACCAGAGAATAAAGTTGAGTGTTACATTAATTTAATCTATAATACAAGACTTATATCAAATACTCACAATATAATGGACACTATGGAATTAGTGGAGTTCAATAAAAAAAATAGAGTAGTTTTGTGATAATTTATTTTTACACCCTTATGTTTCACCTTTAGGAGCACCTTTTCTTTTTATTAGGAATAAATATGAATCCCCAAAGATATGAATTTATTAGAATGAAATCAATGATATTATGATAATGAAAAAGTATCATCTGCTCCAAATTTATGAATTATTCTATTAAATTCATGTTGATAAATTTTATCAAATATTGACCTCTGTTTTGGGTATCATCAATTGAAAGTAAAGATAGAAGATATTCTAAAGACAGTATTTCGAATGAGGTATAGACATTACATATTTGTAGTAATGAAATTTGTATTGACTAATTCATCATATGTTTTTATGCATCTAATGAATAGAGTATTCAAGTAATATCTTGAAATTTTTTTGTGGTATTTATTGATGATATCTTAAAGTATTCTAAATGATATGAGGACCATGATAATCAATTGTCGGTCATTCTTGAGACTCTTAGAGAAAAATATTTATATAGAAAATTTAGAAAGTATAAATTTTATCTTTAAAAATATTCTTTTCTTGTCCATATTTTTTCAATAGATGGAATATCAGTTGAGCATATGAAGAAAAAGGAAATAAAATAATTGCCTGCACCAATGAACATAACCGAGGTATGTAGTTTGATTGGTTTGGTAGGTTAATATTATTGATTTGTCCAAAAATATTCCCATTGGATAACCCATTAACCAATATTACATGTAAAGGGGTTATGTTCACATGTAAAAGGGAGTGTGAAGAATATTTTGAGGAATTGAAGAGGAGATTGATCAATGCTACAATTTTGAATCTACCATCAGGAAATGATGGGTTTTTTATATGTAGTGATGCATTAAATAAGAACTTGGTTGTATCCTTATATATAATGTTAAAGTTATTAAATATTCATCAAGGTAGTTAAGTAATCATAAACATAACTATCCAACCAATGATCTTTAGTTGATAGTTGTAATCTTTTCTTTGAAGTATTGGAGACATTATCTCTATGGTGAATGATATGAGATATACATAGATCATAAGATCCTAAAATAAATATTTTCATATAAATAACTCAATATGAGGAAAATGTTATGGCTCAATATAATCAAGGATTATTATTTCTCAATATACTACTAACTAGGGGAGGCAAATAAGTTAGCAGATTCATTGATCAGGAAAGATCATAGATTTTTTATGAAAATTAGGATCAAAAGGGATATTATTTTCATGGATCTATTAAATATTGTTATGAGAGTTATTAAATTAGGGGATACATCACTCCATTTTCAAATTATTACTAAAATATATTTATTATAAAATATAAAAATTTCTCAACTTGAGGTTGAGAATTTTCAAATGAAAATTAAAGCTGTGAAACATGGAAAATTTGTAGAATTCATTTTTGAAGATGGAATTATAAAATTTGGAATGTGACGATGTTTTCCATATATACCCATTCTAGAAAAATAATTTTTCGGTTATTTTTATATCATTAATTTCTCTATACACTATGGTAGCACCAATATTTATATGGATTTGATGGAATATTTTTTGTGGGATAATATGAAGCTTGAAATTTATAATTATGTATTCTTAGTTTGTCAATAGGTGAAGGCCGAGAGATAGCATCCTATAAGAGTTATGAAAAATATACATATTAATACATGGAAATGAGATGAAATTAATATATAATTTGTCATTGTTTTACCAAATACTTCTATAAAGAATGATACAATATGGTTCATTTTTGATTGCCTAACCAAATCTGCACATTTCTTTTCTATAAGAGAATATTTAGCTATAGAGAAACTTAAATGTCATTAAATTAATTATGTTTTAAGAATTCACGGTGCACCTATTTCAATTTTTTTTATTGATATACCTTGTTTACATTGGAATTTTGGAAAATTATTCAGAAGGGTCTTGATACTGTGCTTCATTTGAGAACCACTTACCATCCAAGAACTAATGGGTATTACAAAAGGACCATTAAAACATTAAAATAAATGTTTAGATCATTCTCATATAACTTTAAAGGTATGTGAGATAAGTATTTACCTTTTTTAAAGTTTTCCTATAACAATAGTTTCTATTCAAGTATCCAAATGGCATCGTATGAAGCATTATATGGAAATAATTTTCATACTCCAACTTGTTGGGATGAAGTTGATGAAATGAAACTTGTAGGCCCAGCTTTTTTTATGGAGAAAACAAAAAAGGTAAATAATATTTAGACTCATATTAAAGTATTTGAAAGTATTAAAAAGATTTATGTCTATACCTGAATTAAATATTCATAATTTTAAGTGGGAGATCACATTTTCTTGAAAGTATCTCCATGGTAGAGTGTTATAAGGTTTAGTAATAAATGGAAAATGATCTCCATATAGATTAGATCTTTTGAAATTATATAAATAATTTGAGTTGTGTCTTACCATTTGTAAATTACATCAATTATCTCTAAATTACATGATGTGTTACATATATCATTGCTAAGGATGTACATGCTGGACCAAATATATGTTATCACATTTAATGAAATGGAATTGGAACATAATTTATCTTACTGTGAAGATCCCATAAAGATTCTTTACACTAAAAAGAATTTATTGAGGAATGAAATGAATTTACTAGAAAATGTACTTTATAGAAATCATTAAATTGATGAAGAAACATGGGATCTAGAGGATGTTATGAAGAATAATAGCCCTCATTTTTTTAGAAATTAGTATCCATGAAAATTTCAAGGACAAATTTTTTTTAATTATGGAATAATGTAACACCAAAGATTTAGATATAATAAGTGAAATTATATTTTAATTAATCTATAATATAATTCAAATATTCATATTTTAAGGAAAAAAAATCTAATTTTATAGGATGAATATTGATTTTGAATTGAATAGGTCAAAATAGTTCTATAATGATTTTTTTAGATTTTCCATTAGAAATAAGATTTTATTAATAATAAAAAAATTTGTATATAACTCTTCATCCATTTATATATACTAATTTATAATAATATTTATAATTAAAAAATAATTTATTTTTTATTTGACATAAATAAAGAAAAGATAATTAGGTGGTAAAAGGGATATTTTTCAAAAAAATATTTTCTTAAAATAACGCACAATGTCTTTCCATTTTAATTAATTAAAATAATATTTAATGATAAATGATTTAAATTAATTTTATAGATTATATACATAAATATATTAATTTAAATAAATATAATGATTATTATGAGTCATAAAGTTAATTTAAGATCATCTTATGCATGAAAAATGCATTTCTTGAAAAATTGTTTTTCGACATGTTTTGTGGGTTTAATTTTTAAAATAAATTCTACCAATTCTATGAATTGAATTCAATAAAATGAATTCAATTTTTTAAATTTTAAAAATTATTAATGGGTTGTATTTTTAACTTAATTTTTTCCACTAAGTAATTGTAAAACAATAAAAATTAATTACTATGTTTAAGGTCAAAACGGGTTTACCGAGGGGTTAACTATAATGATAATGGTTAAAATGGCCAAAAAACATTCTAAAACATAATTTTTTTGTATGATATAGGCCCTAACCTTGTCCAATTATAATATGAGGAATTTTGGAGCCTAATTTATAATAAAATGACATGACATTGTTATAGAACATTGAAAATTTACAAGTGTTCCACTTAACTGAATTATAAATGGCCACTATATCCCCTAACTAATTCACACATATATAGAAATTTATATATACCAAACCCTATAAAAATATATCCCTAATATCATTATATATATTATATAGTTGATTGTTTCCCAAAATCCAACCATATGGTCTCTAATAAGAGATCCAAAGGAGGTTTTTTTAATCAAATGTAATTGCCTTCACTAAGATATTTATTTTTTACTTGTTATTTAATCAACTTTGATTATGTATTAATGATTTAAATATAATAACAACTATATATAAAATATAATAATATTTTATTATGTTGATGGAATAGTATTAATCCACCCCTTCTCCATAAAATATAAAAAAAACTATAACTTGTGTGTAAAGAGGATTATCGTACCACGAACCAATGTAATATTTTTCCATTACCAACTCACATAGATATTCATAATGATGAAACCATTGAATATATAGGATACTTATGAAAAAATATTGGTTTTGGAAATTTAATATATCATATAGTTCCTTACCCTTTCACCCATTAAATAAATGATAATGTCTCTCATGCATGTGTACGACCTACCATATATATAAAGAAATCTAATTCATTTTCCGTGTAAAAATTTAAATAATGATTCTAAAAAGGTATATAATGAAAAAATATGACATTTATAACATTTATATCATTCTGGATATGATTTAATTGTATACTATGAAAAAGAACTGGAACTTTCATGACAAAAATGCATGAGAAAATGAAGTAGTTTACTATATCATATATGATATTATAAATATGAATATGATTCTACTATGTCAAGATTATGTGTGAAATTAACTTTCATTTTTTTATGTTTAATTTCTGCTTATCTTGTGTTTATTTTAATTTGTTACACATAATCTATTCATTAAATAATTATCATTTCAATTATATGATCTTTGTAATGGATTTCATCTCAAATTTCACTCCATTGAGACATGTTTAGTATTATGCACCTGTTTATTTTTATGTGGTGTATATACTACCCCATTTGAGGTATTTAACATGAATACATATTTATTCATGATGATAAAAGTTTCATTTCTTATTTATTGTATCAATATGTTATAATTTTAAAGTTACCAAAGAGGAAAGAATTCATTTTATAATCTCATTTTTGGGATTATTATAATTTTTATTGAAGTAATATTATACTATTTATTTCTTAAACTCTATATATTTTCATATCCTTTTTATATTTAAGGAGTTTACATATTTTCTTCCAACTTTTCCTCTCTTTTTCACTTGAATCCATCAATGAAATGTTTAAAATATAAATTGATCATATTTTCCTTTTTGATCGGGTACATTTTTCTTCCATGTCCATATTTTTCAAAATTATTTTAAAAAATTTATTTTAATTTAAAAAAATGATTTATTGAGGATATTTTAATTTATACTTTAATTTTTACAATATTTAAAAGTAATATATATAAATTTTTCTTAAAGGGTCATTTTTCAATTTATTTACAAAAATTTAAAAGGAATGTTTTATTTTAACATATACGGTGTTACCAAACTTCCCCTCCACTATAACAATTTTATACTATTTATATTCTTATATAAATTTTTAATGGTTTTAAAAATAAAACTCTTTTTTGGTAGATTATTTTAATCGTTCACTTATATTTTCTTTTATCCTCCAAAATAAATGAATTTATCAAAAAAATCTATATTACGACTCATTATTTTTTTGGTCATTAACATTATCCCAAACCATTAATTTTCTTATGATCATTAGAGACTAATTTTATCTTAAATATCATGATTATTTATTTCATTTATATTATTATTACCTAAACTATATAAAATTTCTATATACAATGTTTACTTTGAATGTTATTTTATTGACTCGAGAAATATTTATATTTTGTATTCTTTGCTCAATATGGATATTTGTTAATAAGGAATTTTGTTCATGAAATAAATTGATCATTCAATATATGAAGAATAAATTTAAATGAACTAATGGGTGGGGATCATTTATAGATAGCCCATCAATTCATCGATTGGTTTTATGATACAAATTAGTTTGTCAAATTAAATGGGTTTTTGGTGTATACCTTTCCATTGATTAAACCGTCTTGGAACATGGTATTGAAAGTATAGATATCAATATTTATAATATCATGATGTATAATATTAATTATTTCCTTTATTGATAAATAAACTATTATTATCAATGATATTATTGCATTGATATTACCCTTATAGGCATTTCGTGGTCAATTTATTGATTAAATGGAATGTGTTTTTAGTTATTTAACTTTCTATAATGATTATACCATATCTACTAATGATATCTTAAATTGTATGTAAAACTTACTGAGAATTTTAGATAACATATATTTTGTTTCCTTTCCCTAGTATATGAAGAATAATTCTTTTAATGAGTTCGAGGATATTGAATGTTTTCCATTACCATGATTTATATTTTATCCTCAATGTAAAATGTGTGTCATGAATATATATGGCTATCCAAGATTACTAAAATTATCAGTCTTTTGAGATTAAATACCTTGTATATATGACAATGTAATAATGTTGATACTAACTCTAGGTTATTGTAGTCTGGGTTGTTACATTTATGACAAGATTTCCTCAGTTCTATGGTTTTTCTTACTGAGATTTTGAGATCACCCCTTCTTATTGTTATAATAGTGGGTTCCCTAGACCCAAATAAATAGTACCTTTTATTACAATATCATGTATAAAGTTAGATATACATGAAGCATTATTACCATTAGAGTGTAGTCATTTCTATGTATACTATTAACACTGCTACAAAACAGACCTTTAAAAGCACTGACCTTTATCATCACTAGAAAAAACACTGATAAAGGCTACATTTATCAGTGCTAAAAAGACCATTGATAAAGGGTATTCTTTATCAATGCTTTAATATAGCGTTGATAAAATCTACCTTTCATCAGCGCTTTATTTTTAGAACTAATAAAGGGTACCCTTTATCAGCTCTTTATTTTTAGCATTGATAGAGAGTAGACTTTATCAGTGCATTTCTAGCACTGATAAAGGTCCAGAATAAAATGAAATAATTAAACAAATAAAAAATTTAAAAAATATTAATTGGTTTATTAATTTAATATTTATTGATAAAAATGAGTAAATTGAATATACATATATATAAATTATGAAAATTAGTAAATATTATATATTAAATATGTAGATATGTAAAATGAATAAAATGAAATAAAAATTAAATATTAAAAAAGAGTAAATTAAGAAAAGTATTAAACATTTTATTAATTAGGTAATTATTGATAAAAAATAATAACAATAATATACATATATATATATATATATTATAAATATTAATTAATAGTATATATTAAATATTGAAATATAAAATGAATAGATTGTTATAATTAAACAAAAAAATTAAAATAAACAAATTTAAAAATTATTTAAAATTTTATTAATGAAACAATTATTAATAAAAATAAATGAGTATAATATATATATATATTAATTATAAATAGTAATTAATAATATATATTAAATATAAATATATAGAAAATGAATAAAATATATTAATTAAAAACATATTAATGTCTTATTCATTTTTAATGTAGTTGGACTTTTCAATTTAACATATATCAAAAGCGCGTTGCATTGATTTCAAATACAAATACATAATTAATGCCTTTTTATATACAATACACACATAAAAAAATATTTACACAATTATTAAAATCTTATATAGAAACATATACACCTAATATTTATGTAATTTATTCATATTTTAGTATATTTTAGAATTTCATTATAACATGGTACATTTAATATATTATGTTTTTAGCAGTCAATTTTATATTTAATTTTAATATTATTAGATTTAAGTATTACTTATTTATTTTTAATATTTTTTATTTTTTATTTTATTTTTGAATTTAATCACTCTTTATTATTTATTTATATATATATATATATATATATATATATATTTACTATGTTTTGGTATTTTCAATATGTATTCATCTTTACTTCAATATATGTATACATATTTTTTTAATAATTTATATTTATTTAATAAAACTTATCCATTTTTTCAATATTTTTAAAGTGTAGTCATTTTTAATTATTCAATTTCACTTTTTTTTTAAATGCATATATTTAAGATTTTATATTCATTAATAATGTCAAAAATATATTTTTAAATATATATTTATAAATAAATATATTTATAAATAAATATATTTATAAATGTATATTTACTATATTTATAAATTCATAAATTTATAATTATAATAAATAAACAAATAATTTTTTTTAATTTTTTTACATAATTATAAATAAATAATTATATATAATTAAATAATTATACAATTATAATATATTTATTTAAATAATGAATTTACTATATTTTTATTTTTATTTTTATTTATAATATATATATATATATAAGCTGAGGTCGAAGCCTTAGTTTATTTGGGGAAATATGCTCCATTATAAAGAAAAGAATGAGACATACAATGCAGGGATGCACTCGATGTGACTCGAACTTGAGACATTGTTGAGACCCATAGGGGTAGCTACCACTAAGCTGCCCCCTGGGGGCTATGTATATAATTATATAAATATTATTTTTTTAAAAATTATTATTCATATATTTATAAATAAATAAGTATATATTTAAATAATTATATATTTAAATAAGAATAAAATTATAATAAATATATTTAAATAATGAATATATATTAGGTTCTTGGGGGTATAATTACAGTTAAACACACACACACCACACACACAGATTAAAAAGGCAAGTCATAACCCCTCAAGGGATCACCCACCCATCAAGCTTTATTTATTTAATACATAGTTTGTAGGCCTATTGGACATGAAGCCCATAACATGGCCTGAATGCCCAATACAGTGACATGCTTGTATCATCCTGCATGCGTTATCAAGCATGTGTCATGCCTGAATCACAGCCTGCACGCATCATCATCTACACCACCACTTGCATAGTACTGTAATAGTACCTATGCCCAACCAGATTTGATCTTAGGTCTGATGCAGAATTACGGGGAGCCTCTACCACTCGGGTAAGCCCCAAACAACATTAAATAAATATATATAATGATAAAAATATATTTATAATTAAAAAATTATAATAAATAAATTTAAATAATGAATATATTTACTATATATATTTTTATATTTATATTTATAAGATATATATAGATATATATATATATAATTATATAAATATATATAATGATATAAATATATAAATAAATATTACTAAATAATTATAAATAAATAATTATAAATGTATATTTACTATATTTTATAAAATTATATATTTATAATTATAAATGAAAAATATATTTTTTTTAATTATAAATGTAATTATAAATAAATAATTATATATTTAAATAATTATAAAAATATAATAAACAAATATATTATTATAAATTTTTCTTTAAAATTTTTTTATTTATAATTATAATTATAAATCCTTTATCAATTCTATTTTAGTACTGATAAAAAAACCTTTTACCAGCGCTTATCAATTTAACGCTGACAAAAGATCTCTTTATCAGTACTTTTTTTTGAAAGCACTGATAAAAGTATCCCCGATCTTTTTAAAAGAACCCTAACCATGACTCATTCAGTTGTGATTCTCAAGCTCTTGCAGAACTCCCCTGTTGTCAGTGCTACCTCTCTACATTCTATTGAATGAATCAATATTAGAATCCAAGACATGTGATTTTCTCCTTTTCCTCTCTCCTTGTTTGATTTTTTTAGTTTTGCGGTTTGCATTTTTTCCGATGTTCTAAACAATGAAGAACCCTACATCTCATCTCTCTCTTTCTCACAGACACACTTACCTATACCTACACAACACCGCCCCTAATCTATAATTGGTTAGTGAAAAAATTGAAACCTTGACACTGATGAAACATATTTCGTTATTCCTAAAGTTTTTCTTAAAATAAATAATTTATGTGTTTAACTTGGTTTTTCCTTGATGATAAATAATATGTTGGTAATTTAAAGAACCTTTAACTTTACTAAGATGATTATTTAGGCTTCCAGTTTTAATAAATTCAATAGCATGTCATGTGTTAATATAAATTTATTAATTTTGAAACTGAGCATATTGATATTGATTAGATGAAGATCATGTTAGGGAATGTAAGATTATAGTTAAAATATTTTTAATATATACCATCCTTTCTATTTAAAGGAATGGGAGTTATTATATAATATTTTTTAATGAGATATGTTAGTCGATATGTTTTTTTTCATTTTAGATTTCATAAGTTTGTCATATGGATAGAAAAGGATCAGGTATAACCACTAATTTTGTCTCACTAAACCCCAAACCATTTTACTTATGCCCTACACAAACCCATTTATTCCCGTTAATTTTTATCCTAACGTAATATTGAATGACTAAATGATACACATTTTTTATCTGAACCCATTTCATTTAATTCTATAATATATTTTAATATTTTTACTTAATATGATTGTGTGACTAGTGATGGTGATGGACTAGCTGACAAAGATGCCTGCCATCTTGGCTTGAGGGGCAGAGCATGTTGAAAGGGAAATGACATGTAGGGATTGTGTGCCACTATCCCTTCAACCTTCTCTATTGTGACATGTGATGGTCTCCCCCTATGTTTTATGGTCCTCAGACCCTTGATTTCCTTTCATATCTTGATGAAGGATTGGACTCCCTATTTCAAACTAGGGTTCCTCTCATCATTTTGGTTCCAAAGTTCCTTGATGACATACCTCCCTCGCAAATTGTATTCATTAATATCTGTCAAAGACACTTCCATGAATTTAAATACCGCATCTCCCAACACATTCTTAAACTCTTATATCCTTTCATCCTTTACATTTACTACTTCATGAGAACACAAAAAATTACACCTACAAATTAATCAAAACATAATGAATGAATTTTTTGGGTTTATTTGTATTAATTTTCTTATGCAACTCACTATATTACTTTTGAAAACACTTCATCAAATTGTAATTTTATTTTTGGGTGCAGTTACATTGGATCCTATTAGAAATATACAGTTAGGCATACTTGGATGAGAATACTACTATGATGGCTGACCTTCTAAAAATACTCATGTTTCACATTTTTTGTGAAAGAAAAACACTAAACCAAACTTTTTATTTTCATCCACTTCAACCTTGATAAATTTTAAAGGGTTAAATCTAACTATCGATGGTATTCCTCCCATAATGAGAAAATCTATCTAGTGCTGCTTTCAGATTCATATTCACTGCAATTAGAATATTTGGTGAAAAAGAAATATGAATTCATTTTCATCACCTTTATTTTTCTCCAAATACACCAATTGTAGTGAATAGGTTTTCCAGAAAGAATTATATAATCTATAATTTAGGCTATGATTAGGGATAAAAAAATAGTGATTTAGAAAAATGAATGGATTAAGGAATTTCAAATTTTATAGATTATGGGAATCCAAATTTATTTAAATTTGGATTTGAATGTTCATTCCTTCATTTTTGAAATGTAATATTTTATAATCCACAATTCAAATTTCATTTAGGTTATTTTTTAATATGAGTGGGTTTAGAGTACACATGGGATAAACATATTTTTAAAAAATAATAAGTGATAGGGTCTATGTGAGGGCTAGGTAAGGTATGTTAGAATGTGAGTTAATATAGACATGTTAGTGATTCATCGAGGACTAGGGTGAGGGTGATGTGATATTTATGTTGTTGTTTATTCTACTTTATGGTTTTTTGGAATTTAGGTTTAACTAATGTATTATGGAACCCATTGTGTGGTTCTTTCCTAATTGAACCAATTAGTGAAATGATTTGAATGTTAGGGAACAACCATGGTATAAACTTATGGTATGATTAGCATAATTCACTGGTATGAAATGAAGTCAGTAGATTTGATTATCATGTTATCCTGGTTAGTACACATTGACTTGACTTACATGCATATTTTGAGTGTTACTACTTTGAATATATACTCAAATATATTTGTTGTATATTTTAGGGGCCCCGTTAGTATGTAATTTTTATTTTTATACTCACACCCTACACATGAACCTCAGTGGATATAGAGATATTATATTTGAGATACAGGTGGGGGGAAAAGGACTAGTAACATATATTAAATTTGGTGAAACTTAGTGGGGATGAGTTAATGTTCTCATGGTAGTGTCACAGACCATTTTGAATTTTAAGATAATATTTGAAATTTTAAATTAAGATGTGTTAATTTTAAAAGCTTTAAAGATACAACTATTTTTCTCACCCTCTTTATCTCTTGAATAGTTATTATTGGATTTTTTTTCTTGAGACTCATCCATCATCTCTTCTATGTTGTTTGAATTACTCTGAGAAGTAGTCATCCAAAATGATCATCGGTACCTAGTATGGGATGAATTTTGTGCAGAGTAGTTAAACTAACATATGTGGATTTCCACCAGCTATGGGAGGTGAGTATCAAGAAAAAAAATCAATAAAAATTATTTGGGGGATAAATATGATGAGGATGAAAATTGTCTATAACTTTCACCTTTGGATAAATTTAAAGGATAACACCTACCAAAGTGGGGTAATTATTTTCATAAATTTAATTATGCATTTCCTCCAAAATAGATTCACACAAATCATTTGAAAAAAAAAGTATGAATATGGAATTAAAGAGTTCATCAATTTTGCAATAAAGAATGTATGAATCCCTTCTAAAATCCTTTATCTATGTTTACATTATTGTTATTAAAGACAAATTAAATGTTTGACTACTCATATAGAAAATTTCTTCTACAAATGATGATGTTATCAATCTCGAGGAATAATAGATTTTTGATGATGAAACTTTATAATTATTAAGGGATCAACAACATTTTGATAAAAAAAATAACAACGAGGAAACATCATAGTGTTGAATAAAATTATCAAGGAAATAAGTTAGGGTATAAAATTTGAGGTTAGTTGGAATCAATGCGGACAACCTATTGACCCCAACAAGTCAATTTTCATTAGTAATCTTGGGGTCATAGTGAGTATGAATATGCTGATTGATATTGATTCATGGCGCCATGTCCAACATATAATGAATGAAATACTTTGGAAACATATAACAATAATGTTACAATATACTTTCACTATTTTACCGAGAAATTATATAATGAAATGATGATTTAATTTTCATTATATCTCACATAGTTTTTTTATTTTAGAATATTTCTATAAGAAAATTTTCTTAATAGCCACTGTAAAATCCCATAGAGGCTTCTAAACTCTTCTTACAAAATCACATCTTAGGGTTGCTGAGGGGAAAGTTAATCTCCACCCACTAGTTAGTTATACACGAATTATAAAGTAGAAAACATGGACTTATTTCATCAATTTTTACAATGAAAAAATCATTTTAGGTTCACTGCATTCGATAATATATTATTTTAAATATTTTATCAAACTTTATTCAAAATTGATAATATATGAAACAAAAAAAGTGTGCTAGAAAAAAAAAGAATGTACATCAAAACCAATGTACCCCTATCGTAAATAAAGGATGAGATACGCTTCATTAGATAGAAATTTGGTAAGTATTTTAAATCAGAAATAAAATTTTAATTATGTGATATGAAACAACATATATTAATTTTTTATATCCAGATTGATGAATCAGAATCTGAAGCCAATTCCATCCCACATAATGTTCTATGGAAGGAAGATCATGTAAATAATGAGGCTAAACTAATTGATGAAAACACAAAAATAATATTGGAAACACGTGTAAGTATGAAATAATTGTAATTAGTTTTGATTTATAATAATATCACATAAAAATATATATTTATGCTCATATTTTTTTATATGGTTTAGACACAAGAATCAATAATGGTCGTATTAGAATAAAATCTACTTTCATTAGCTTTGAAGCGGCCAGAACAATATGGTCACATTAGAGGATTAGGTTTTGGAGTCTCTCCTCCATCATATTTTGGGAAGATAAACTACATGATGATACATATAATATGGTGAGACAATATCATACACAATTAGACTCACTATAAGATATTATTGTTCGGTCTAGTTTGTCAAAACAATCTATGAGAAATGATCAATGCAAATTGGTGGTGGAGAAAAGATCCACAGATGATTCAAATGATACCACTAGATTTGAGGCTAGTCATTCCCTCTAAATGCCTAACTTACCCAAGGTAATCAATTTTTTCATTAATCTTTCTCCTAAATGTGAATCAAACAACTTCCAATAACATTATATTACTAAAATTATGTAGGCTATAGTAGTATGTGATATGTATCTATCAATACTCATTCATTGTCATGTTGTGATAGGTGCAGTGTATAATATCCCATGAGAAAAGATACAAAATAATGACCGCCCAAAAGATCACATGAGAGTGGGGATTGAGGTAGCTCATGAGATGATTACTGAGCTACCTATTCAAATTTATGTTCTGGATGTTACAATGGTCCATGATGATATTGGAGCTTTCATATCATGTAATTATAATTTTATAAAGATTCATGACATATTTATTTAAAAAAATCATATGAAAAACCTAGAACAGTTGATGATAAAAGGTTTGAAGTGAGGTGTGATATTACAGATGGATTAAGTGATGGAGAAATGGATGGTAGGATCAAGAAAATTTACTGAATCAACCAAGAAATCTAAAGGACATTCTAAGAGTACCTTCTCCCCATCAGTTATATAGAAACATTTATTATAATTACAAATTCATGAAGAGACCAAATTTAAAGATAAAAATATTTCATACATTCCATATGAAGAATAAGTATGTGGAAGTTACATAAAATATGTAATTGGTCTTGAGAATATTACTTGGATTCTCAAACATGAATGGTTGGGATCCTCAGTTGTGAATACAAATATAAGGTATATTTTCAAAATATGTTTGTCTAAATAATGACCTAATGTGTTTATTAAAGTTAATAACATTTCATATTTCTTACAGGAGTTTTTATTACAACTATATAAAGGGAATATCATGCAAAGCATGATTTGGATTCATAAGTCTCTATATAATTTCAATCAAAAAACTTACTTTGGATAATGAAGAAATTGCGAAGAAAAAAAAGATTAGTTACTTGAAGAGTTTGATAAAAAAGTATCTAACAAAAACTCTTTTTGATGCCTACAATGTGGAAGTAAAAATATATAATCTAATTACATAAAATATATTTTTAATTTTTTCATTACTTATTTGCTTTTTAGGGATCATTGGACGCTGATCGAAGTCAATCTAAACACCCTAAATATTTATCTTTTTGGATCCAATGCATAGATTTTCAACCAACTGACCACACGTGATGTGTATTGTGAATAGGTAATATAATGAAGTCAACATTTTATAAATAAACTTCAAATTATATGTTTTAGTCTATGTTTTAACAACAATTTTATTATGATAAGGTGGTTGCAAAATATAGTCTAAATCAGGGCATGAAGTTGGTGTTTGAAGAGACAAAGTCATTGGATTACTATAAGTGGAAAAAATTAACATATATACAGAAATATTTAACTATCAAAACTTTTCAAAAAAAATTACTTATTTTGTTCAATGTGTCTGTAGTGTCTGAAGAAAGATAATGACATCGATTGTAGATATTATGTTTGAAAATTTATGAGTGATATCACAAATAATGAAAAGAACACCATTCCCTAATAGTTAATTTCTGAATTTAATTTCAATTTTATTAAATATATTTCATAATCATTTGTTTTTTTATATTTTCTCAGTACTATAAATATTTATAACAACCTTCATACTCAAAAAAAAGAAGAAATGATTTTTTTAGAGATGAGTGGGAAGTATACATTTTGTCATAATGCACGACAACAACAAATTTAGGTGATTACCTTTTATGTTTGTGGTATAGTATGAGTTATGACCATCAAAATATATTTTGGGAGTAAAAAATTAATTTCATAATTCTTATATATTATTTTGATCTATTTCTCAAGGGGAAGTATAATGGAGGAAATAAATTTTTTTAGAAGCACTGACCTCCTAATAATAAATTTTTTGGACGATGGGGTAGGAAGAGGTGGAGGAAGAGGTAGAGGTGGAGGTAGAGGTAGAAGCCGAGGTGGAGTCATAAGTAGAGGCGGAGGTAGATTCAGAATTAGAGACCAAGGTAGAGGTAGATTCAGAGGCGGAGATTGAGGTGGAGGAGGATACGAAGCACTGTCTTGAAAAAAATAAAATTGATGGGCAATGAAGTTAAATGAGGATCATACCAATATTGTGTTTTATAAAAATTTCTAAAAAGTGTGCACAAAACTTGTTACTTAAGATAAGAGCCATTTTGAAAGTGTTTTAGGGGGATTATTGAAAAAATGTTTTCCACCACTAGTTTAAGTGATTTTATATAGGGTGGTAATCCACCTATAATATCACTAATAAAAACATCATGATATTTCTCAATCAATGAATAAAAATACACACTTAAATTTGATATTTTAATAAAAAAAAGTATCACTCACTAAAAACCAAGAAACACAATTGGATTTTCATGATAATTTAGGACAACAGTTCATAATTAATTTTTCATGTGTATGAATCAGTCTCATGTAGAACCCACACACGATGCGACCTATATGACTCAAAGTGTGTTTTTCTAGTTTAAAATGAAATTTTAGTAAAAAACACAATCAGTGTACTCAAAACTAAGGAAACGCATTTAGATTGTTTTGATACTTTAGGAAAATTATCCGTAAGTAATTGGGGAAATTTTGGAATCATCCTCATCTCAATATGACACATGGTGTGACTAGTATGACTCTAAGTTATTATTTATTCAAAATTGATATTAATTTTAATAAAAAAAATATGACATAGTGAAAACCAAAGAAAATTCATTAGGATTGTTTTGTTACTTTAGTAAAATGATCCATAAGTAATTTTTGATGTGTAGGAATCAGTCTCACCTCAATCCAATCCATGATGTGCTCAATATGACTCAAAGTGTCTGTTATCAATTTAAAATTGATATTTTAATACAAAAAAGTTTCACTCACTAAAAACTGAGAAAACACGCTCATATTTTCTTGATAATTTTGGAAAACAATTAATAATTCATTTGTGATGTGTATGAATCTGTCTCGTGTCAAACCCACACATGATACTGTAAGAGTTGGTTTCCCAGAACCAACGGGTTTTACTTTGATTACAAGGATATTTAAGGTATTTAAATATTAAACATCTTATTATATATTGTTCATTGTTTTGCATGACTGTGATGTAATAATGTCCTAGAGCATTTGTTTCATGGATAAGGTCATGGTAGTTCCCTGAAATGATGAAAACTGTGAAATACTATAAAAATATTCTTAAATATAGTTCTATAGTTGGATGAAAAACTATGATGGGACACATAGCATGCAGAACATCAGGTGTGAGTACTCATAAGCAGATGAGACTTCTTCTTATGAAGTTCACACTTGGTAATCTCCACGATAGTAGATTATGAGAATAGACCCACCAGTAGGAATTCCACAAGTTTTGGTGTCATCAGATATTTCTATCTTCAAGCATGTGTAATGATCCTTAGGCTTTAATATTATCATTAATATGTGTCATGACTCGTGCACTTTGATTTACTGACAAAAAACTTCACACAGACAGTTGGCAGAAAGTAGGTTACGTTGGGTGCATCACAAGTGGCATGTTATTAATAGATAAATTAAGGAAGTATTTTCCCCTTCCATTTATCGAAATTGATATCTCGACCCTTTGATTGAAATAGAACTGTCACGCGAAATTCCATGTCCATGGTGTAACAATGAGTTTATTTCAGGTATTCAAAGAACAACTCATTAAGCATAAAAGTTGATGACACTATCATGAAACCTGCTTGATGAGATATTGTGACAAAGTGATTGTATTACACAGTGAGAATTTGCATGTGGATGTCCTTTTTGTGACTTTATGTTCTTTATCTTGGGTGCCTTGACCCGTTGCTAGACAGTACTCTTGGACTTTAGGCAAGCCCAACTAATTCCATTGAGAAAGAATCCTAGAGGGTCACACACTAAGTTTTTCTAGAGGTCTAAGTTAAATTCTATTTGAATTTAATTAATAAATATTATTTTCAAGACAATGTAATAAATTTATTCAATTTAAAATGATTACATAAATTAAATAAATATTTATTCACCGGATTGTGGGTAAAATATATTTATTTATTTTATTGAACATTTGATAAATATTTGTTTACTAGTTTGTAAATAAAATATCTATTTAAGAGAATAATTTCTTTATTTATTTATTCAGGTGTTCAATAAATAGAAGTGGAGTTCGAGAGGAACAAAGTCGGTCCGGTAGTGAAATAATTATTTTCAAGATGATAAATAATTATTTAACTAGTTGACACAAATTAAAATAACACTGTTATTATTTTGTGATGCGGAATTTTATTTATAATTCCTTTTTGTGAAAGTTGGTGCACCATAAATAATGACTTTGTATTATTATTAATAACATGGGTTTTCTCTAAGGTTATGAATGTATTTAATTACTGTTATGCAATTAAATATTCTAACTAAAGCCTCATGTCAATAAATAGACATATACCTTTATTGTGCCAAGTACTGAACCACACACCAGGTGAATTGAGAATTATTGATCTAAAAATTTTCACTTTCGAATTCTCTTCCCACCCCTCTCAGGAACGATAGACGTTTTTCAAGGATGAATAACAAACAATCGAGAACATCTGACATAAGACACTTGCTTCACCGCGCTAGCACCCGGAGAATGAGCGGTGTCGATCAGAGCCCGTCAAATCACGTTTGGATCATCGCTAGAGGGATTCTAGTTAATATCCTTGCAATCACAATAAGATAATTCGGAAGGTTCATTTCAGATGATCAACATCATCAAAAAATAAAATACCAAAGATCCAGGTATTATTTTCTTTATGAAATTAATTAAATTAATTATAAACATGATGTGAAAGATCCTCTCTAAAGGTTTTGGGCCTTTTCATTCTTTATCTAAATCTTTGATTCTATTCTGTGGAGACTAGCGTTCATCATCATATTGATCCTGGAATAATAATTGATCATGGTAAAAATCAAAGCTGGGTGCTGGAACAACCATGCTTCCGCTGTGCCCGGAACCTTCAAGTGGTATTAGAGCGAGGTTACATCATAGTTTATAATTATTTAAATATTTTTTTGATGATTTACACATTTAATAATTTAGTTGTTTCAATTTAAGTTAATCATTTTGCAAATTTGAATCTCGAGATCTATTCCTCCTAATTCATTTCTCATTCACATTATAGAAATGATCTTTTCTTTTAATCTTGATTAAAATAAAACTGAAGATTTCATCTGAATTTTCCAAAGGTTCCTAGCTGTACAACACTAAAACACACGAAATGTATTCAACAGTACATGTCGTGTAGCCCAGGTTCAATGCACCGGGTTTGGTTCACTAAAACAAGTCGTTTCATTGGAGTTTGTCTAAGTCTTAATAACTGTGTGTGTTGACCAGGAATAGGTGTCACTCGGTTTTCAGATTACATTCCGTGTGGCCCACTGAACACAATGAGTAGTCACTTTCGGGTTAGGGTTGGACCATGTAGCCCATACACGGCTTTCCCGGCTAGAGACCGTATAATAAAAAACTACATGGAATTTGACCCACTGGACACGCCATGTACTCCGAAGATTTCTAAAGTACACTCACACACCGTTTCTCTGGGCATGTACTTTGGATGGACGGTGAAAAATAGTACATGTTGTGTAGTTGGAACTACACGCCATGTACTCATCCAAATTAAGTAGATTTATTAAAATTTATTATTATATTATACAAACCCTTGAGAGGTGTACCATCGTGCAGGCATAAAGCTAAGGGACAACAAGTGATAGGTATTTTATATGTATGTGTTTAATTTAACATTTGTACAATGTTCATTTCTACTCATTGGGTGGTTATGAATAGTAATTCACTGGGTTACCTCTAAGGTTCAAGTTACATACAGAGATAATTTTAAATGAATTTATTTGTTTAAAATTCTGATGGATGAGAATCTTAAGGAAATTCAGAAAATGGTTTAAGATAAAAGGATTGATTAATTAAAGATGATAATTAATTGATTCGAGCATGATTTATCTTAAAAAAGAATGATTAAAGAATTGAATGCTATTTTTATTTATTCATAAATATCGTTTCATGTATAGATAATCATGAGATATAGAAATACCTCTGTATATGGATGGTTTCTTTTAATTTATTTATTTATATTAAATTTGTTGTCCTACGAGCCTTCTACTCATTAATATGTAGGGCCTACATGCCCAAGGTTTCTTTTATGTAAAACCCCTTTTACCCCTCACTTGCATGTGAGTTAAAAAAGGCATAGGTAATGGATGGAACTCCCATTCTAGTAGAGGCAGTTCAAGATGGAGCCGAGATGAAACCAATCCCAGCAGATGCAGAGGTGAATAGGTGGAAAGTTGTAAACATGAAACCTAAAGGATCAAGATGTCTCTCCCCTAGGTTAGGGTTGGTTTATCAACCTCTAGATAAACTAACCATTATAAAATCTCATGATCATGCCCTTTAAATTATTATATTTCGGTCAATTTCATGTTTTATCATTATAGATGTGTTTTTACAGTCACATAATTAATGAATTAAAAAAGTATTCAAGATGGAAATAAAATAAACCAGGCTTATGAAAAAATATTATGAAGAAATGGTTAATCACTTAAGTAAGTTCCACTTAATATTAACAATCATGTGCTAATGATAGTAAGCAATTCATGCATAAGAGATTGAAATCTCTCAAATAAAATATTAAGTCAGACCAATCCTTCCTTTACTTGATTACGGGAAAAACTCAATAAAACTATGTGTTTGACCAACCTTTGTTGGGAGACTTACTTTTATACAGGAATCCCTTATGAAAATTTTCAGGTTGACTTAACCATATTACATAAATAGGAGTATCCCTTGCTACACTTGGTGTAATATTGGAGGCAAGAGTTGAGAAAATCCAAAAGTCATGATTTCAGGATTGGGGAGTCCACTCAACAGATCAAGGAGCTATAACCCTGCAGTTAACAAAGACCTACCTACCTAAATACCTTCTAATAGCTTGACCAACCCTTTTTGGGGTTATGTGAAGGGTAATATGGATCCTTTCCACTATAATGTCATAGAAACTAGACATTCTGAGTTCTATGGTGAGGGTCATTGGGACTTGATAAAATAGTGGGAGACTTAATAAAAATTATTATTTCTCATAAAATGTAATCAAGAAAGTATTAATGGTCTGCTCTTTTAATTATATAATAAAAATGACAAGCTCATCAACCACACTATCCATGTGATCAATTCTGGATAAATACAACATCCTCACTAGCAGTAACTTCCAGGAATGGTTTAGATGACTTCGGGTTATCATACTCCATGAACGGAATTCTTATGTGCTGGAGTCAGCATTACCTGATCCACCTTCCAAAGAGAAGAGTGATGAGGATTTCCTAGTCTATTAGAAACATATGAACAATGCGGTTGACGTTCAATGTTTGATTCTAACATCAATGTCTAGTGAGCTCATGAATTCTCATGAAAACATGGATGCTTATAGCATGCTCGAGCACCTCCATGGTCTTTACCGAGAGAGAGAAATACAGGAAAGGTTTGATATCTCTAAGGCACTATTTCATAGTAAGATTGTAGAAGGTTCCCTAATTGGGTCTCATGTAGTCAATATCATTTTCTACATTGAGCGCCTGGAGGTTCTAGGGTTTAAACTCCCCGAAGAACTGGGCACCGATCTCATTCTCGCATCACTCCTTCAGATCTTATCTAACTTTGTTGTCAAATTCAATATGAAAAACATTGAGAAGTCTCTATCTAATCTTCCTATCCACATTCTCCAAGTGTACAAAGATATGAAGTGTGAAAAGCCTTATGTCCTTGTGGTGAATAATAGGAAAGGGAAAGAGAAGATCTTTAATCCCAAAGCTTATTCACGGCCTTCTAAGAAAAGGAAGATCAAAGGGGAGGAAAAGGAACAAGAGGATATTTGTTTCACATGTGGCAAGAAGGGCCACTAGAAGAAGAATTGAACCCAACCTAAGATGCAAATGGAAGATTTAGGTGTGTTTGTTATCAAATTTAATCTACATGTTTATACAAATTGGGTATTAAATACAACTATTGGTGCTCATATATGTATCCAAATACATAAACTAAGTACATTCAAGAAGATTGACTGAGGGAGGGTAGACTATGATCAGCCAATGGAGCCAAACTTGTTGTTGTAGCTGTCGGGGACTACCACCTCATGTTTCCAACTGAGGTGATCTTGGTGTTAAAGGGTTGTTATTATGTGTTTTTTGTTACTAAAAACATTATTTCTCTATGCATATTAGATACATATGGATTTTTTTTCAAGTTTTGAAATGAATGTTACTTCTTTTACAAAGATGGCATTTGTTTTGTTAGGGAACATTTATACAATGGTCTTTATGTGTTGGATTACACAAACCAAGTAATTGAAATTGATAACAAAGATACTTCACATGACTCATACCACACCCAACTTTGGAATCACCAGCTAGGTCATGTAAATGAGAAACGCTTGACAAAGTTACATCAAGATAGATATTTATATTCTTTCAAACTAAAACCACTTGGTGTATTTCATGCATGTTTATAAGGGAAAATAACCAAATCCCAATTTAGCGGGAAAGGGGAAAGGGGTAAAGAACTTATTGAATTGGTTCATACCAATGTGTTTGGACCATTTCCAGTTGAAGCAAGGGGAGGGTACTCATACATCATAACTTTTACTGATGATTTTAGTAGATATGGATATATCTACTTAATGAGGTATAAGTCAGATTCTTTTCATAAGTTTAAAGAATACAAGAATGAAGTTGAGAACCAGCTTTATAAGAAGATTAAGAATATCCACTCAGACCGAGGTGGATAATATCTTAATCAAGACTTCATTGATTACTTATGGGGGTTTGGAATCCTATCCCAACTCACTCCTCTATACACGCCCCGGTGGAATGGTGTGAGTGGATGGAGGAACCGCACCCTATTAGACATGGTGAAATCAATGGTGATTCATGAGAGTCTTACATTATTCTTTTGGTGATATGCATTACAAACATCGGCACACTTACTAAACCAAGTACCAACTAAATCGATAAATCGTATTCTATACGATTTATGGAGTGGAATAAAATCCATGTTATCATATTTACATGTGTGGGGGTAGTGAAGCATTTGTTAAGGCCTCTTAAAGTAACAAACTCGCACCCCAAGGAAAAAAGTGTACCTTTATAGGATAGCCTAATGAAATAAGGGGATACTACCTATACAACCCCTCAGAAAAAGAGGTTATAGTGGCAAGAGATGCCATATTCCTTGAGAGGGATCAAATCTCCAAAAGATATGGTGGGAGCGAGAGAGACTTCGATGAAGTTGAGGCTCAAGATACACAAGATTTTGTACAGGAATAGATTCCACAAATCCCCATGGAAGGAGAATCTGTTCTAGAGACACAAATACTGCATAAGAGTACAAGAGAGGTTAGAGAACTAAAAGGGTACAGTTTTCTAGTTACTAAGGATGGTGACTCGTTATTTTTTTATAATAATGATCCTCTATCCTACAAGGAAGTAGAAAGTAGTCCAAACATTTCCATGTTTAAAGAATCCATGAATTCTGAAATGGATTCCATATACCAAAACCAAGTCTAGATTTTGGTAGATCCCCCAGTTGATGTAAAGCTTATTGGTTGCAAATGGGTATTCAAGAGGAAACTGGACATAGAAGGATAATTCAGTACCTATAAGGAATAACTGATTGAAAAAAGGTTTAAAAATCATCGAGTAATTGACTATGATGAAACCTTTTCACCAGTTGCAATGATGAAATACATCATAATTCTAATTTCCATTATGTCTTACCATGACTATGAGATTTGTGAAATGAATTTCAAAACAGTCTTCCTTAATGGGAACCTTCAAAAAGATGTATACATGACACAACCTGAAGGGTTTGTGACTCCAAAGGATTCCAATAAGGTATGAAAGTTGTAGAAATCCATTTATGGATTAAAAAAAACATCCAAGTCATGGAACATTCATTTTTATGAATCCATAACAGAATTTGGTTTTATCAAGAATGAATGTGAGCCTTGTGTCTACAAACGATTTAGTGGGAGTGTAGTCATTTTACTAATAGTATATGTCGATAACATATTACTTATTGGAAACAAGATATCAGTCTTACAGTCTATTAAATCATGGTTGAATTAATGATTCTCCATGAAGGACTTGGGTGAGGCAGCATATATTCTTGGGATCAAGATCCGTCATGATAGATCCTAGAGATTGTTGGGCCTAAGTCAAAGTACATACATTGATAAGATACTGAAGAGATTTAGTATAGAAAAATCCAAGAGGGGATTGTTGCCATCATCTCATGGAATTATTCTTTCTAATAAAATGTGTCCTCCGACATGTGAGGAAAGAAAGATAATGGAAAGGACTCCACATGCATTAGCGATTGGGTTAGTCATGTATGTCATGCTTTGTAATAGGCTGGATGTAACCTATGCATTGAGTGTGGTAGGCAGATATCAAGATGACCCAGGTGACTATCATTGGATGGAAGTCAAGACTATCCTAAAGTATATGAGGTGTACTAAGGATATGTTCCTAGTTTATGGAGGAGATGAGGAACTAGTCATTAGAGGATATGAAAATTCTAATTTTCAGACTGATCAAGATGACATGAAGTTGCAAACGGGATACATCTTCACTTTGAATGGAGGTGTAGTAAGCTGGAAGAGCTCAAAGCAGAGTGTGGTCATAGATTCTACTACAGATTCTGAGTATATCACAGCTTTTGAGGTAGCTAAAGAAGCAGTTTGGATGCGAAGCTTCATCCAGGAGCTGGATGTGATGCATAGCTATAAAGATCCCAACACACTATATTGTGATAATACTACAGCGGTGGCTCACGCAAAAGAGCCAAGGTCACATTAGCGGACAAAGCACATACTTTGGAAGTATCATATCTTGAGGGATTTTTCTTATAGAGGTGAAGTTATAGTGAGTATTATTTCCATGGAAGCTAATGTGGTGTACTCCTTGACTAAAACCTTAACTCAATAGAATCATGATCACCATGTGAGGTCTAGTGGATTGAAAGTCATAGGTCGTTGGCTCTAGTCCAAGTGGGAGTTTTTAAGATTTGGTGTCCTAGAACCAACTGGTTGTACTTTTATTTCAAGGATATTTACTATATTTAAATATTAAACATCTTATTACATATTTTTCATTTTTCTGAATGACTATGATGTAATAATGTCCTAGTGTATTTGTTGCATTGATAAGGTCAGGGTAGTTCCCCGCTATGACGAGAACCTTGAAATTTTATAACAATAATCTTAAATATAGTTCTACAGTTGGATGAAATACTATTATGGGACACATAGCATATAGACCATCGGGTGTGAGTACTTGTAAGAAGATTAGACTTCCTCTCATGAAGTTCTCACTTGGTAATCTCCAAGACAGAAGATTATGAGAACAGACCCACCAGTAGGAAATCCTCATATTTTGGTGTCATCAGATATTTCTATATGTGAGTGTGTGTAATGATCCTTAGACTTTAATATTATCATTAATACATGTCATGACTCATGCACTTTGATTTATTGATGAAAACCGTTACGCAGACAGTTAGTGGGAAGTAGGGTACGTTGGGTGCGTCATGACTGGAATTTTATTAATGGATAAGTCGAGTAATGATTTTCCCCTTACATTTATGGAAGTTGATATCTTGGACCTTTGATTGAAATAGAACTATCACGCAAAATTCCATGGCCATGGTGTAACTACGAGTTTATTTTAGGTAGTCAAAGAATGACGTATCAAGCATAAAAGTTGATGACACTATCATGAAACCTGCTTGATGAGATATTGCGAAAAGGTATTATTTTACACAGTGAGTGTTCATATGTGGATGTCATTGGTGTAAATTTATGAGATATTTCTGGTGGTTAAATAATTATTTGCAAGATGATAGATAATTATTTAACAAGTTAACACAAATTAAAATAATGCTGCTATTATTTTTGTGACGTGGAATTTTATTAATAATTTTGTTTTGCACAAGTTGGTGCACCATAAATAATGACGTGATATTATTATTAATATCATGGGTTTTCTCTAAGGATATAAATGTATTTAATTGTTGTTATGTAATTAAATATTGTAACTGAATCCCCATGTCAATAAATAGACTCATACGTTTATTGTGCCATGTACCGAACCAAAAACCCAGTGAATTGAGAATTGTTGAGCAAAAAAATTTCTCTCTTGAATAATCTTCCTGCCCATCTTAAGAACAAGATACATTCTTCAAGGTCGAAGAACAATCAATCAAGAACAACTGACACAAGACACTCACTTCACCATGCTAGCACCCGAAGAACGAGTGGCGTCGATTGGAGGCCATCAGAGCACGTGTGTATCACCGGTAGAGGGATTCTAGTTTGGATCCTTGAAAGCAAAACAATATAATATAGAAGGGTCATTTTAGATGATCAATATCATCAATGAAGAAAATACTGAAGATCCAGGTATTATTTTCTTTATGAAATTAATTATAAACATAATGTACAGTATCCTCTCTAAAGCTTTCAGATCTTTTCCTTCATTATCTAAATATTTGATTCTATTATGTGGAGACTGGAAGTCATCATTGTATTGATCCTAGAATAATCATTGATCATGGTAAAAATCAATGTTGGGTTCCAGATCAACCATGCTTCCGCTATGCTCGGAACCTTTAGATGCGACCTTTATGACTCAATGTGCGCGTTTCTAGTTTAAAATAAAATTTTAGTAAAAAACACAAGTGGTGTACTCAAAACTAATGAAACACATTCCTATTATTTTTATACAATAGTAATATGGTCCATAATTCATTTGGGGAATTTAGGAATTAGTCTCACCTCAATACGATGCATGGTGTGATCGGTATGACTCCAAGTGTGTCTTTATTCAAAATTGACATTAATTTTGGTAAGAAAATATGACATAATCAAAATCTATAAAACATATTCAAATTGTTTTTGTACATTAGAAAAATGATCCATACGTTATTTTTGATGTGTAGGAATCAACCTCACATCAATCTGATCCATGATGTGCTTGGTACGACTCAAAGTGTCCTTTATCCATTTAAAATTGGCATTTTAATACAAAAAAGTATCACCCACAAAAAACTGAGAAAATATGCTCGAATTGTCTTGATAACTTAGGAAAACAATTCATAATTAATTTGTGATGTTTATAAATTATTCTCGTGTCAACCCCACACAAGATGTTTCCTATCTGACTCAAATTGTGTGTTTCCAGTTTAAAATGACATTTTAGTAAAAAACAGAAGTGGAGTACTCAAAACAGAGGAAATGAATTTTTATTGTTTTGATACTTTAGTAAAATGAAACATATGGCATTTGGGATGTATAGTAATTAGGTTCACCTCAATCTGATGCACGATGTGACCAGTATGACTCCAACAACATCTTTTTATTCAAGGTTGACATCAATTTTAGTAAAAGAACAACTAACATACTCAAAAGTGAGAAAAATAATTAAGATTGTTTTGGTAATTTAGTAAAATGATACATAACTTACTTGTGATGTGTAGGAATTTTCCATACCTCAATCTGATCCACAATGTGTCTGGTATGGCTCAAAGTGTCTGTTATCTGTTTAAAATTGACATTTTAATACAAAATTGTGTCACTCACTGAAAATTGAGAAACAAAACTTGGATTGTATTGATAATTTAGGAAAATGATTCCTAATTCATTTATGAAGTGTGTGAATCTGTCTCATTTCAAACTCACACACGATGTGGCCGGTATGACTCAAAGTGCGTGTTTCCATTTTAAAATGACATTATAGTAAAAAAACAAAAATGGCATACTCAAAACCGAGAAGATTCATTTGGATTGTTTTAATACTTTATAAAAATGATCCATATTCCATTTGGGATGTTTAAGAATCATTCGCACCTCAATTATATGCACGGTGTGACTGGTATGACTCTAAGTGTGTCTTTTTATTCAAAATTGACATTAATTTTAGTAAAAAAATAACTACCATGCTCAAATAAAATTAAACACATTAGGATTGTTTTTATACTTTATTTAAAGGATCCATAATTCATTTGGGACATATAGGAATAAATCGAACCTCAAACTGATGCATGGTGTGACCGATACGACTCCAAGTGCATCTTTTTTTTAAACGTGGACATTAATTTTAGAAAAAAACAACTACCATACTCATAATGGATAAAACGTGTTCAAATTGTTTTGATACTTTATGAAAATGGAACATAAGTCATCTTTGATGTGTATGAATTAGCCTAACTTCAATCTGACATATAGTGTGACTGGTATAACTCAAAGTGTCAGTTATCTGTTTAAAATTGACATTTTAATACAAAAAATTGTCACTTACTGAAAACTAACCAAACATGCTTGGATTGTATTGATAATTTAGGAAAAAAAATCTTAATTAATTTGTGATGTGTATGAATTAGTCTCATGTCAAACCACGCACGATGTGACCTCTATGACCCAAAGTACGTGTTCGAGTTTAAAATGACATTTTAGTAGAAAACACAAGTGGCGTACTCAGAATCGAAGAAACACATTCAGATTGTTTCTTACATTAGTAAAATGATTCATAAGTCATTTATGACATGTAGAAATCAGTCACACCTCAATACGATGCACGGTGTGACCGGTAAGACTCCAAGTGTGTCTTTTTATTCAAAATTGACATTAACCTCAATGCAATCTGATACACTGTGTTCCTGGTATGACTAAAACTTCAGTTTAAAATTTACATTTTTTATTTAATTTATTTCTTTATATTATTAAAAACATAAGAATTGTTTTCATATATATTTGAGTTCATTTGCTCGAGATGGGGTGGCTTGTTCTTTTATATAAGTGCGCCATTTTTCTCTATAATAGTGTTTTTCCTATATTGGTGTTGAAAATTTTATTTCATTTAAATTATGTATTCGAATCTAATTTTTCTAATTTTCGGTGTTGTTTCTGGTGATACAGTGTATTGTCACAGCACACTACGTGCCCTGTTTCTGGTGTTGTAGTGTGGTATAACATCACACTACAGTATTCCCCTTTATTAGTGTTGGACAAAAATCCCTCAAGGTAACATTGCAGTATTTTTGGGTTGATTTTGTTTGTTGACAAAGCAGGTTTTCATGGATATTTGTCGAGTTCCCGAGAAGTTTTTGACAATCCATGTTGACAAAGAACGATGACAAAGGAAAGGGCGATCTGGAGGCGGTACAAAAGAGCAGTACAAGGTGGCGCCGCTTCCCAGCGTTTGCCAAATTTTTGGGGTCCAAAATTTGGAGTTTGGTGAGCATCGCGAAAAGTGGATTTCCATGAACAGCATAATTTCATATGGCAAAGGCATGAATTTCGCGAAGATAGGATGCATGGTTTGGAAATCGCGAAGACCAGAAGAATGGAGGCGGTGATGCTTCGCGACTACGTCAAGCTCCGCGAACGGAAGATTGTCGTGGAGCTTCACGATTTGGACAGAATTCCGGCTGAAACTTTGGAGCTTCGCGATTTGAGATAACGTGGCGTTGACTTCGCGCGGAAAGTTAGAGGGTCGGTGGAATCACCTATAAATAGAGGTCTACCCCTTCGGGCGAAGTAGAGAGAATTTTCAGAGAAAATACTTTGCTCTCGATTTGCGAAGGTGGTTCGCGGAGCCAGTGTGCTTTGCGAAAGAGGTGCTTCGCGGTGGCTATTGTAGCTCTGCGAAACCTGCGAGCTCCGCGTTGGCTTACTTAGCTTCGCTAGGTTCGTTGCTTTGCGACGGCTTGAGCATCGCGAGAGTGCTTCGCGAAGGAGCTTCGCGAGTGAGCTTCGTGAAAAGGCAGGAGCTTCGCGAAGGATTGTTTGAGCTTCGCGAAATTGGGAGCCTCGCATTGTAGGGTGCTTTGCGAAGGTCTTTCCAAAGGTAGTTTGCCCAGTGGATAGTGGCAAAGGGGTATTCATCTACGGGTGAAAGATTGAACTTCAACAGAGCATCTACATACAGAGAAAGATGCATTCCTTATTGGAAATGAAGAGACCTACAGGTCTATAAACTGTGAGTGGATTCCTTCCAAGAGCAGTGAGCTTAGGAAGAGGAAGAAGGTGATCCTCTCCACCGGTAGTGAGCCAGAGAGAGAGAAACAGGGAGTGACCCTTGGGAAAGCAGTGAGCTGACCCTAAACCTTGTATAGGCAGTGAGCCTGGGTATAGAAGTGATCTAGCCCGAACATTGTAATCCACAGCTAGTGAAGTTTAGTGGACTTGGTACAACCGACAACTTGTCGGCGTATGCTCCTTGGACGTAGCCCTTAGTGGTGAACCAAGTAAAAATCTTTGTGTCTGCCTGCTTACTTCCCTACATTGCATTCAAAGCATCATCATCAGGTAAAGGAGACAAGTGATCACAGTAACCACACAAGTACAAACAAAGTGACCCTTGTAACAAAGAGGTCAAGATCCATTGGGGCATAAAGAATTTTGAAAAAGAATATCCATACCCTAATTCACCCCCCCCCCCTCTCAGGGTATATAGGCCCCTATTGGCCCTAACAATTGGTATCAGAGGGATAGGTTGCTTTTATCAGATTTGTTTGCTTTGACTTAGTGTAGTCGATCTGTGTGGTTGAAGATACATTTTTCTATTATCTCTCAATCTACCATGGGAAAAGGAAAAGCATCAAAGAAGAATCATAAGTCAGGTAAATTCCCTCAGTGTGGAAGTGTTTTCGGAAAAAGTGTTATTCAACTAAAAGAATAAAACAGCTTACTAAAGGAAGGTCTGGATGAATCTGATAGGGAAAAGATTGATTCACTCAATCATGATGTTGGAATGAGTGAAGTACATGATCATCAGAGTGATGCTGAAACAGAAGAAGAAATTGAAGGAAGAATAGATATGCGAGCTGAGTTGGAGGCTTCTCTTGAGGAGATAGATGTTTGGAGAGAAAAAACAAAGAAATCCAACAAAGTTTCTCATGATGCCAAACTCTATATGCAGCAGAAGGAAGAAGAGAAGTCTGAGTTGATGGAAGAAATTGAGAAACTCAAGTTATCCACACGAGAGAACTCAGAATCAGTTAGTGAGTATAAGATTAATATTGAAGAACAGAAAAGGGAGATCGATGGCTTGAATAGAAAAGTGAAAGATCAATTCAAAAGCATCGAAGAACCGAATATTCCAAGTGACGTTGGAAACACTGAAGAAGCCAAATCTAAAGATATCCGGATCAAGGGATTGGAGATTGAGGTCAACAAGCTAAAAGGCTTAAATCAAAGGCTTATTGATATAGTTACTGACCTAACAGAGAAGAATGATTCACATGCTGAAGAGCTGCAGAAGATGGCTAGAATGAAAGGAAAACAAAAGGCTGGTGATTATGAAGAGAGTCAAAAGTCAGATGAAGCACAGAATCTTAAAGCCAGAAATAATGATCTAGCAGCACAGTTGTCTGCAGAAGTTCAGAAAAATCAAAGGATACAACAAGAGAATGCATGTTGCTCAGACTCTGTCGCTCAAGAAAAATTGAAGGTAAAGGAGAAAAATGACTTGGTTGATAAGCTGAAGCATGAACTGGAAGATGAGGTAAGTAGAGGGAAGCTTCTCAAGGAAAAACTTGATGTCCAACTTGAATCAAGGGATATGAAGATTCAACATTTGGTAGAAGAGCTAGAATCAGTCAAGCAAGAAATAGAGAAGTCTAAATCCAAAGATAAGCCCAAGTTGAAGGATGCATTGCACTTGCTATTTGATCATCCTTCGACAAGTGATGATAAAATGAAGAACAGATATGTTGTTTATGAAGAGAAACAACATAATATTTTCTCAGCTCAAAGACCAGAAAGTTTTGGAAAAGCTGGTATTGGATATGATAATCCCACTCCTATGGATGATAAGAAAAATGCAGTGAAAAGTTACAAAGGTAAGAAAAATCCTGTAGGTGCTGAAGATAGGCCTATGAGGATAGTTTCAAGGAGTGATGATATGTGCTATTTCTATGGAGTTCATGGCCACACATCAAGCTTCTGTACAGAGGCTCTGGAGTACATTTCAGGCTGTGAAAAGAGAAACATTAATAAATCTGAGAACAGGAAGAAGCATCATGAGAAATTAGAAATAAGAGCTTCTCAGAGGAAAGCATATATTAGATGCTATTACTGCGGAAGAATGGGACACACCATGAGCATGTGTCAGGAAGCTCAGGAGAACAATATCAGAGGAAGAACTCAAGGTGCATCAACATCTCAGCAGAGAGATGATAAAATGAGGTATTCCTTTGAGGGAAAATGTTTTATATGTTCTCACTATGGGCACATGGCGAGACATTGTAGTAAGAAGAAAGCAGGAAAGGGAAAGGAACAAGAAAAGAGATCTCCACCACAGGAAGTGTACAAGAAAGAAGCCTGTGCTGGGAGACAAAGTGGTAAGGAGAAGAATAGGCTTCGAGCCTCGGGGAAATCACATGGAGCTGAACGAAAGGTGTGTCAATCACCTCCTCTGTCATACTCACAACAGCTCTCAAGGAGAGAATGTGAGCAAACCTGGAAGATTAAGGGGAGATCTACTCCAGCGGTGATAAAGAAGGATGGACGTTCAATGGAGGACCCACCACCAATTAAAAATAGGGTGGTGACCCATAAATCTGATAAAAGGCAGGTAAGAAAAGAATGCATCGAAAAATCCACATGTCGTGTTTCTCAGCGAGAAGTGAAGGAAAGAGGAAGACCCCTAAGATGGGAGAAGAAGAAATGGAAGATGCCAAATAGAGAGGTTTCTACTCAGAGAAATAATCAAGGAAAGTGGAATTTTGGTAGAACCTCAAAGAAGGAAATGTGTACCAGCGGGCTTATACCCCAAGCGGTGAGAAAGGATGAGCCTACCAAATCTACATATCAGAAAAAGGCTCAGAATGTAGGCAATGAATGCCTAGTCATATGGCCAGAACAATTGAAGTTGGCTAGGCAGTTGGAGGAAGCAAGAAAGGAGTGTGATGCTCTCCAATAAAGAATCAAAGGGTTGACCCATCAGGATCAACCACAATCCTCATCTTGAGGAGTCCAGAAAGAGCCCCTCTCCCTATGTATATAAATGCTATTAACTGATGATCCCTGTGTTTCAGGTTTTAGGGAGATACAATCCAAGGGGAAGTGGCATCTAAGGATGCGATGTGGAGACGTGATATGCTTCAGTGTTTTGATTGACTCAAATCAGTTATCAAAGTTGATGATAAAAGGGAGAAACAGAGCACAACAGGAAGTGAGAGCACAACGGGAAGTGATTGTGTTATTGACTTTGTCTCTTGTTTCCTACATCGAGTTCCAACTCAGTAGGCTTATAGATTTGTTTAATGGCTCAATGATGAGTGCTAGATTGGCATAAATCATACAGATGGAAGATAAGAATAAATGATGCAGGAGAATAATGATGGTTATGGGTATAAATAGTGGGTCTAACCCCAGGAAGTGTTGCATAACATAGGGGGAGCATTCAACAACAAAATCAGATGCCAGATCCATCAAGGAAATAATTAGATGACCCAGCTCAAGTGTTGTCTATTGAGAGAAGACATACTATGGGAGATGCAGCAGTGATCAAGCATTTCATGATTATTTATTTTGATCTAACATTGTGGTATCAGCTGACTATTTTCAGGATACCAAGAAGCTGCGAGAAGAAGTTGAAAGGAATGATTTCATTGAACAATGAAATACAGAAAAGTAGCTGAAAGAAATGAAGCCACTGAAAAATGAGTCAGTGAACAATTTCCTGATGAAAGTGTTGAGGAAGAAAGCAACACAGGGGGATAAGAAGTGGTTGAGGGTGACTCAGAAGAAGATACTGATGATGAGTACAAGGAAGTAAAATCCTTATCTGCACAAAAGACAAAGAATCAAGCTGAAATTGACAGGAAAAATATCATCAGTGATCAGTAAGCTCCAGTTCAGACAAGAAGAATGAAATCACTACAGCAGACATCACTACTATCATAGGTTGAGTTGAAATGCTTTGCTGATGCAGTTGAAGATGAAAACTGGGACATGCCATGAATGAAGAGATAGGTCAGAATTGAGAAGAATCAGACCTGGGAGATTGTTTCGAGGCGAGATGATAAAAACGTCATCATGACAAAATGGGTCTATATAGACAAGATGAACGAATATGGAACGATGATTCGGAACAAAGCACGACTGATGTGCAAAGGAGACTCCCAGATAGAGGGAACCGATGGTGATGAGACATTTGCACCAAATGCCAAGCAGCGAGATATCAAAGTAATCCCAAGGAGAGCCACATGCTCGTAGTGAAAAGAATACTTCGGTATATCAAGGGAACGGTGGACTTCGGTTTGACATACAATGACAAATCTCAGACAGAGTTATTGGGATATATTGATGCAGACTGGTCCGGTTCAGCAGATGATAGAAAATCAATGTCAGGTGGTGCATTCTATCTTGGTGGACTGTGTATTTCTTTGCTAAGCAAGAAGCAAAATTTCATTTCATTGAGCACCGTAGAAGCTGAGTATATTGCAGCCACTCAAGCATGCATAGAGTTATTGTGGATGAAGAAGCAGGTTGATGATATGGGAGTTGAAGTGAAGTCTCCGATCGGAATCCAGTGCGACAACTCAAGTGCTATAAATCTTAGCAAAAATCCCTTCCATCACTCAAGGACAAAGCACATTGAGATAAAGTATCATTTTATCAAAGAGAAATTTGAGCAGGGGATCGTGAAGTTGGAGTATGTGCCTACAGGACTACAGGTTGCAGACATCCTGACAAAGGCCTTACCCAAGGAAGCATTTGAAAGGCATCGACTGGCTCTGGGAGTTTAGTCGCTTCCCCGCACTTGAAATAGTGTGGATGTGGGCCCACCCCCCTCTCCCTGAGGTATGATGTGTTTTTCCCTAATGTGTTGATATGTGTTCTCTACCATGTTACAGACTTCAACGGAGTGACCTTTGGGTTCGTTGACAAAGGGGGAGAACAGTGTTTGTTAATGGGGGAGAAAATAGTGGTTGTTCAAGGGGGAGACAGTGCGGAGATTTGATAAATCATTTTTGATACGGGGAGAAGCTGACAGGAGGAGCAGCCAGAAAGGGGGAGCAATGAGAAAGGGGGAGAGATTTTCAAATCTGACGATGCTAGAAGTGATCGATCAAATCATAGAAATCACGACAGCTGAGGATCGTGATAAAAGCAGAACAGTGGTGTTGGAATGGTGTGAGACGGTGTCCAGCTATCAACAATTGGTATCAACTTAAGAATTCACCAATCGGTATTAGTGTGGTTCAACAACTGGTTTTATTTTAAGAATTGGTATCAGGGTGGAATCGACAACTGGGGTTTGACATGAAGTGATTCATTGATGAACTTTTCATACTACTCTTGTTTCTCACGCCGAGCATTGCTCATGTGGGCTTAGAGTACGTGTTAAGTGAATCCTTGAATGCTATCAGAATCGCAAGAGGCGAATGGTGGTAGCGGCTGGAAGAAGACTCAGTGAGGTATCAAAGTGTAGAAAATCTTTCTGAGCAGAGTTGTGAAGAGTTGTCAACAAACCCAAAGGGGGAGATTGTTGGGCAAAAATCCCTCAAGGTAACATTGCAGTATTTTTGGGTTGATTTTGTTTGTTGACAAAGCAGGTTTTCATGGATATTTGTCGAGTTCCCGAGAAGTTTTTGACAATCCATGTTGACAAAGAACGATGACAAAGGAAAGGGCGATCTGGAGGCGGTACAAAAGAGCAGTACAAGGTGGCGCCGCTTCCCAGCGTTTGCCAAATTTTTGGGGTCCAAAATTTGGAGTTTGGTGAGCATCGCGAAAAGTGGATTTCCATGAACAGCATAATTTCATATGGCAAAGGCATGAATTTCGCGAAGATAGGATGCATGGTTTGGAAATCGCGAAGACCAGAAGAATGGAGGCGGTGATGCTTCGCGACTACGTCAAGCTCCGCGAACGGAAGATTGTCGTGGAGCTTCACGATTTGGACAGAATTCCGGCTGAAACTTTGGAGCTTCGCGATTTGAGATAACGTGGCGTTGACTTCGCGCGGAAAGTTAGAGGGTCGGTGGAATCGCCTATAAATAGAGGTCGACCCCTTCGGGCGAAGTAGAGAGAATTTTCAGAGAAAATACTTTGCTCTCGATTTGCGAAGGTGGTTCGCGGAGCCAGTGTGCTTCGCGAAAGAGGTGCTTCCCGGCGGCTATTGTAGCTCCGCGAAACCTGCGAGCTCCGCGTTGGCTTACTTAGCTTCGTGAGGGTCGTTGCTTTGCGACGGCTTGAGCATCGCGAGAGTGCTTCGCGAAGGAGCTTCACGAGTGAGCTTCGCGAAAAGGCAGGAGCTTCGCGAAGGCTTGTTTGAGCTTCGCGAAATTGGGAGCCTCGCATTGTAGGGTACTTTGCGAAGGTCTTTCCAAAGGTAGTTTGCCCAGTGGATAGTGGCAAAGGGGTATTCATCTACGGGTGAAAGATTGAACTTCAACAGAGCATCTACATACATAGAAAGATGCATTCCTTATTGGAAATGAAGAGACCTACAGGTCTATAAACTGTGAGTGGATTCCTTCCAAGAGCAGTGAGCTTAGGAAGAGGAAGAAGGTGATCCTCTCCACCGGCAGTGAGCCAGAGAGAGAGAAACAGGGAGTGACCCTTGGGAAAGAAGTGAGCTGACCCTAAACCTTGTATAGGCAGTGAGCCTGGGTATAGAAGTGATCTAGCCCGAACATTGTAATCCACAGCTAGTGAAGTTTAGTGGACTTGGTACGACCGACAACTTGTCGGCGTATGCTCCTTGGACGTAGCCCTTAGCGGTGAACCAAGTAAAAATCTTTGTGTCTGCCTGCTTACTTCCCTGCATTGAATTCAAAGCATCATCATCAGGTAAAGGAGACAAGTGATCACAGTAACCACACAAGTGCAAACAAAGTGACCCTTGTAACAAAGAGGTCAAGATCCAGTGGGGCATAAAGAACTTTGAAAAAGAATATCCATACCCTGATTCACCCCCCCCCCCCCTCTCAGGATATATAGGCCCCTATTGGCCCTAACAATTAGTGCTACTAAATGAACTGATAAAAGAAAACCCTTATCAACACTTTTTCAAGGGATGATAAAGGTTCCTTTTATCAGTGCTTGAATAAGCAATAAAAAATGACTCATTTATCAGTGTATTTAGTAGTGTTGATAAAATTATCCTTTATCAGTGTATTTATAAGCACTGATAAAGAATGTCTTTATCAGTGCATTTATAAGTGCTGATAAAGAGTCCTTTTATCAGTTCTAAATAAATGTGCTAATAGATGATGTGTTTTATTAGTGCTTATAGAAGCATTGATAAAAAGGTGATTTATCAGTGTTTTTTAGTGCTGATAAAGAAACTCTTTGTTAGTGCTTTTCAAGAACTGATAAAATCCTAGGCCTTTTATCCGTACTGTGGTAGTTAGTGATTTTTTATCATTGATAATGACCTATTCTAGCGTTGTTAAAGACCTCTTTTTTAGTAGTGTAAATGGTAATGTCCACACATTAATTTTCATATCAAAATGTTATAGCTGATTCCAGACTATAATGAAAACCTTGAGATACTATGACATTGATCTTAAACATATGTCCTATGGTCTAGATACATCATTCTGACAAGACACAGATGATGTCTGACTATCAGGTGTTGGGGGATCATAATCATTGATACTTCTTCTCATGAATTTCACACTTGGTGATCTCTAGTATTTGAGATCATAATTGCATACTCATCAATAGGAACACCACATGTTTTGGGTTTCATGGGTTATTCCTATCTATGAACATGTGTATTGGTCTTTGGACTTGAGATCATTATCACTATATGACATTTTATCACATACTTTGATGCAAGGAAAAATTCATGATAATGAAATCATGGCAAGGTAGCTTGTGTTGGGTGCATCAATGGTGGTATGACATTGGTTGAATGATCAAGATATAATTTGTCTTTTCTGAGTTGAGGAAGTTATATATCTCATACATGGTTGATCAGGATGGTACTACTTTCATAAATCTATGACCATGGTAGTTGTGGGTAAAATTTTCTAGTTAGATCAAAAATAATAAAGCAAGAAAAGAACGATGACACGAGTGTGCATGCTACTTTTTGAGATATCTAAAGACAAATAGATTATATTATACAATGTGCATTCGTAGGTTCGTATTCATTATTATGACTACTCCTTATCTCTTTAGGAGCCTTGATAAGTTGCTAGACTCCACTCTTAGGTTGTGAATATTATTCACTACTATCGAGATAATGGCCTAGAGGGGCACACACAATAGCGTATTCATGAATTTTCCATATTATGGTGAATAAGTATATAAAACATGGTGGGCCCCAACACTGGATTCTGGGATTTGTCCAAGGATGTATGATCACAAAAGGAATAAATAAATTCATTTTATTCACGTGAAAAATAATTGGAATTGAATTTATTTATTAAATGTACTTACAAGTTTTAAAGTAAATACATGGAAAATATTAAATGAATGAATATTTGTTTAAAATATTCAAGGTTCATTTAAATTTTTTGAGAACGATGAGTCGAGTTAATAACTCGAGTTTTTTCACGTAATATATTTATTATATTACAAGAAAGTGATACAAATTATAAATGATATTTATGACTCGACACATTAGTCATAATATGTCATTTATAGTTTGTAAAAATATTCGGGGGCCAGATAGCCTTTTCCAGGTAATTTGATAACACACTATAAATAAGAGATGAATGGCTCTCACCAGTTACTATTCATAGGGATCTCTTGAGAGATTCTCTCTTCTCTCCTTTTTTTCTAGAGAGATAAGCTATGAATCCAAGTGATCAGATCAAGATCTCCGTCATCCAACGAAGGTATGTCAATGCGGTGATCATCGGGGCATCGACGGTGCCATCAAATCTCTGCGCTAGCACCCGAAATTTGATGATCGACGCTCCCATATACTTTTGAAGCACATGTGGATGATCTAGAGGAATTTGACTTCGTATTCTTCAAGCATAAAATGCTAGTGACAAGTATATGTCAAGCGTAGCTACGGATTGAACTGGGTATTTATGATTTTATTTTTGTTCTTAAATTTATTCACCTATGATCCTAAGGCATTACTAGGGTTTTTCTTCACCGGCAATGATGATGTTATGTCGATCGTCAGTGGAAATATTTTAGATCCCTAGCCCACCATCTTCCACTATGCACCCTGGTACCTATAATTGGTATCAGAGTAACGTGGTAAGATTTTAAGTCAAGGATAAATTAAATTTTCATTAAATGTAATAGAGGGCGTCATTCTGGTACCAACGTCACTGATGGATTTTGAATCCGACACCGGATGGCCAGTCTACGACCATCCAAAATTTTGAATTCAGATTGAAATAAATCATGCAGGGTTTTAAAATATGAAAACACACATATATATATGTTAATTTTTATACCCAAAATCTACACCGTTAGTTTTCACCATGGAACCCAGAAACCAGTCAAAGTTCCGGTAGACGGAAGAGGAATTTCTAGCCACTCATTACACCGATGACCATTTAATAATAATACCAAATTTCCAAAGCTTAAATGTATAGGCTAGAAATTTTTGCGGGCGGTAATTTTGTCTTGTAAATGAGCAGAAAAGGATTCCCTTTTAAAGGAATGGGATAGCTGTCGGCTGGCATATTCCATACGCCAAAAAAACAGAGGACCCTCAGCCAACCACTTTAACACCCTTCAATCATCTCCTCCGTTAGAAACCTATGACCACCCTCCTGTGTGACAATAATGGCTCTCTCGGTGGGCCACCTCTCCACCATGCACACCAACTGGTAGCCAGCCGCCCTCCTGGTTCAGCAGCACCTCGGTCGGCTTCTCTCCTCAGTTGTGGAAGACCAAACCCCACCGACATTCCCTTCTCCATGGAAGACCCCTCAGGTTGTGACCCTCCACTCTGCACCATGAGCCGGCTAGGCAGCGCAGCCCTAGCTCCAACTGTTATGTGCTTCCGGCCAGCCGTGACCATCCTATTGCTCTTCCTCATGGAGGCCGCTGCACCACCCGCCTCATCCCAATCCGTCGTTACGACTGAGCTCTTCAGCCAGATCCGACGACCACAAGGTCGCCTTGGCCTCCCTTCATAGCATCGCCCTATTGCGCGTTCCACTCCCAGGTACCGCTGAAATCCGTCCCTGCTTCCCTTCGTCGCACCGTTGCTGAACACCCTGATCCCAGCCATATCTGGTTCGGCACTTGACAATACTAGAGTCTACCCTCAACTACCAGTGTCGAACCCACTGCCGATCAACACCCGATGCGCTCATGGCCTGCTGTGGTCGAGCTCGAACCCCGCTCAGCTATTGTAAGGTGCATCACTGCCGCTGTTGTTCGCGGTCGAGGCAACATCCCCAGCCACCCTGAGTGTTGATCCACCTTTCAACAGAATAGCCTCCTCGCACAGGCCCAACCAGACCTCGACCTACTACCTCGGGCAGCTCTGGCGACCCCTCTTGCCAGGTATCTGGCCTTGCCTCAGTGTCATTGGGTTCCTTTCGATCTCATTTGGTCCGCAGAGGGGTTTGGTCAGGTCGGTCCCGCCAGAGACGGGTTTGGGTGGGCCATCCCACCCCAAAACACCTCTACACGGGGTGCCCATGTCCCCAAATGCGCTTGTGCGGGTTTGATACGACCCACACAGGCCCGAGCCGAGGTTTTAGAGGCCTTAATAATTTTATATAATGAAAAATTAATTAATTAATTAATTAATTTAATTTTGGTTTTAAATTAAATTAGTTAAATATTATTTTTTATTTAAAATCGATTTTTTATATTGCGGGTTAAATTAATTTAATTTAGGTGTCAAATTAAATTAATTAATGGGACCGAACGCTGGAAATATTAGATTAAAAATAAGAGTGAAATTTTAATTCAATAAAATTCCCTTAAAAAATAATTTAATTCAAGTTTAATTTTATTTCTAAATTTAATTTAAATACATGACTTTAATGTGTATTAATTGATCATAAGCCATAGACCGACCAATGTATGTCTGGTACATGTTTATTTATTAATTTCTTGCAATGGTGGTTTTTAATAAATTATTTAATAAGTGAATCTCTGTGATTCTTCTTTGTCACTAAATGTATAAGGGTCTCTATGTCCATTTTTTCAGTTGTATTTTGTGGTGTTGAGACCCCATCACCTACATATGAGTATTTTATTATAATAACAAAGATGAGCAGTGACATACATCATGTCGATGTATGGCGACACACCAGACAAGAGTTTGAAGCATTGGATGTGCAAACGCTACAACTCAAGTCACAAGCAACACGATTCATGGAGTTACCCATAAGGCCTAGGTTGATCCATTATTCACTCAATGGATCAACCATTAGTATCATCTCAAGATCACTTCGTCATTTTATTTATGCATGGTTTATTATTTTAGGTATGTGTAGTTTATGCACAATTATATAGAATAATAAACAAGCATGAACAGATAAAATGAACATGTGATGCGATGAGTATTTTTCTATTTATTGCATAGTCAGCTGTGAGTGTGACCACATATCACTTGCTTATAAAATAAAAAATGATTTCATTTCATCATTTAAAAATATAAAACCCTCAAAGAAATATTAAGTTGCACTACAACACAAATAGGGTTTAGCGACGGTTTTGTGGCAGCGGTTCACAAAACCGCCGCTAAACGTTTTCCGTGAAAGGTTTCGCGGCGGTTTTTAATAAACCGCCGCGAAACCCATTTTTTTTAAAAAACCGCGACCCTTTCCCCCACCCCTATCGCGTTTACCCCACAAACCCTTGCCCCTCTTCCCCGATCCCCCCCGGCCCCAGCGACACCCGCGCCCTCCGGCGCCCCCCCCCCCCCCCCCCCCGCGCCCCCCACGCCCCCCGCGCCCCCGCGGCTCCCGCGCCCCCCGCGCCCCCCGCGCCCCCCGCGCCCTCCGACGACCCCCCGCGCCCCCCGCGGCCTCCGGCGACCCCAGCACCCCCCGGCGCCCCCCGCGACCCCCTTCGATTTTGGTAAATTTTAGTTATTTCTTGGTTCTTTGATTCGAATCATGACTTTGTTACACAATGTGAATCTACTGCAGGGTAGATACTATGTGTTTGGTTTAGAGCTTGAAGAATTATAAGTCATAAAACATTTTCAAGTTTTTAATGGGTTGATTAGGATTAATTCAAACTAAGGATACTTTTTTGGGTATTTTTATAAATCGTGGAATTCACACCATGAAAGGGGTTCATGACATGAATTATTTAGAACCAATGGTTTTTATCATGATTTACATATTACTCTTCTTCCATTCAATGTGAAGACCTCCCTCATAAATCCTAGAAAGATTTTAGATAATATTGGGTATCTTCCTCTACCAAATTTCTTTGCTTAGGGCATTTGATCACTAGTGTGGTGGGTTGTCTTCCTTTGGGTACGTGTAATATCATTCACTCTCTTTATCATTTATGTTCTTGGTTTGGTAGTGTTGTGTGATATGGTTTCGATGGTTTCATAAATAATATGTGTTATCAATCAATCCATTGTGGTTTTCCCTCATTCCTTTTCTATTTGAGGAATATCTGCTTGTTTCCAATTTATGTTGTCGAAGGATCTTAGGTTCCTTATTTTTATAAGGTAGGTGTATCTATACAAGTGGTTCTAATTTAAAATTTCCTTATATTCTTATTAATTTCTTTGGCTTGTTTCATGAAATTGATGGATTTAAATGGATTTTATGGAAAATATACATGTTTTTAAAGAGGTCTTTCTTCAAAAATGGGTTTTCTCACGAAAAGTGGTTGACTAAATTCTTTAAAGGGTGGATTTGTTTTTAAAATGGGTTTTCAAGCTTGAAGTCGAAAGGATTTATTATTAAAATTGTTTTATTATATGTGATCATGGTTTCTAAAAAGATTTTGAGAAACTTGGAACATTAGATGTCCTTGGATGCATTGGAAATATACTTCTTACTCTTTTTTTATGTAATTCCACAAGAGGTTTTATGACACTTTTTTGTGTGTAATTCCACTAGAGGTTATATTAGTTGAATCCACCTTAATCTTGGATTGGGGATTCTCTTTCATGTCTAGAACGTAAACCCATAGTTTGGATCCCAAATGGTGGGTTTTTTCATTGATGATTTGTTTATCACATGATGGTATTTTCATGGTTACTTGCTCACACAGTTATATTATAGTGTATCTATGGTTGGGTTTTTCTATGACTACCTGATTTCTTTTATTCTTAACATATTCCTAGATTTTTTGTATATGGTTTTTTTATGAAAATCGAAGGATTATTTTAAAAAATTGTTTTATTTTATGAAAAATATATGTAAACTAGATTTATTTTAAAGATAGAGATATTGAATTTTTGATATTAGAACTTGTAATTTTCTCTTTTTGTTTACTATCTTTGTATAAAGATGGTTTGGTGGTGATAGATGGTCACATAGGGAGATGATAGTATTGTCTATTTTATCTTTATGGTTTGGCCTATTTAGATTGAATTTTTTATACTAATGGATGTTTATCTTTATTTTTTATTTTAATTTGGTTTCATAACTTTATTTTCTAAAACAAGATACTACTTTCATGTCTCTTTATTACACATCTCCATGTATAAGACCCTCTTGGGAGACTTGCCTAGTTTTCCCTAGTCGGTTCATTATAAATTGATATCAAAAGGAATATTGAGCCTGGAATGTTACGACACTTCATAGTTTTGGTTTAGTGTCATTGGTAGACTAGATTTAGTAGCACTAAAATTTAGTTAATATGTGTGGGATGGTGCCTAGACATCTCACCTCCATGTATGAATTCAAGTAACTATGGGTGGTTAGTTATTTTTGAAAATATTGTCACTTGGTCTTTGTGGTTGATTGAATAAAATAGATTTGGTGTCTATTTAAAAAAAACTATTCCTTTCTTATGTTTTATATTTCATTAATAGAATTCATAAATTCATAAAATTATTATTATTTTAAATCATTAATATGGATTATGGAAGTTGTTCTATGATTTAGGAATTTTCTCATCACTAAAGGGGTTTTCATCTTGTATTTGTTAGACGATTCGTACTAGAAGAGGTCTTATGATTCTAAGTGATGGATTTGTGAGACAGGTTTAATAGGAGAATCCCTTAGTGGTATCTTCTTTAGTGGAAGTTATAATATGCACTATTCATACTTTGGTTATGGAGGTATTAAAAACCCAAGAGGAGTAGTGGATCATGACTCATAATTTACTAACAAGAATCCACCTATCTTTCATGGTGATAATGGAATCTAGAAATATGAGGAGAGGATTGAGTAGATTGGTAGGAGATTTAAAATTCTAAAGATTCCCAAAGAATCTAAGGGGTGGGGGTCAACATATATTCTTGATGGATTGGGAAGGAAATGGTGAGACTCAGTTGTGCATGCTATATTTCATGAGGATCTTACGTGGTAATCCTTCAAGAAAATATATAAACTATAGTTTTATCCTAAAATGTTACATGTGGAAAAGAACTGATACTTTCTAACATTATAAAAATGGGAATGTATTGTTATAGTGTATTCCACTAACTTTTCTAGGTTGGTGCATTTCAAAGTGGATATTATTACCAATGTTTACATGAAATCTCTAAGGTTTGAGATTGTGCCAAGTGTCTACTAAGAAACCTGAGTGTGACATGGATTTATATTTATAGTGACACTTAATTTTGATATACTTGCACACTATTGTTTGTTTTATATTCGTGTACTAGATTATGCATTAGAAACCATTAGTGGTGGCTTACTTAATTTACCTCACACCATATTCAGTACATGGATTGGTACCCAGATAGTCTTCTTTGTCATAGGAAATACGACTTTGATATGGTTGGTTGTGTATGAAACCATTGAGAAACATCATTACTCTTGGAGGACATCTAAGGTCAAGCCTAAACAATCACATAATGTCTCAGGTTTAAAATGCAATATGATCAGTTTCGATCACACATCAATGGGGTGTTGTTTGAGGCAACATAAATGTGTGATCGATAGTGTTATAAATACCGACTGGTATCCCATTTCTAGATATGGAAAATAAAATAAAACATTTAATTGAGATGACCAAGCATGTGAGTACATGAGATGTTCAGGAAAGTTGTAGTATTTTTTGTGAGGGTGTGGAAGTAATCTGAGTGGACCAATGTATCTCATTGATGTAGTGGGAATAGAAATTGTTTGAGGCAACATAAATGTGTGATTGACAGTGTTATGATAATTGTGTATCCCGATATTCTTACTGCTCCTCAATGAGGTGTTCACACTGTCTCCTAAGGACCAGACTTGTTTGGTTTGTATGGGCATGCTAAGTAAGTGGTAAATGTGATCAATGAATCATCTTTATTATATTATGCATACTTTATGATCAATTGGTCATCTTTATTATATTATGATTCTGCAATCTTACACTATCGTATATTTTGTGTAGGCACATTGTGATATACATGGATAAAAGCTGGATCACATTACCGAGGAACACACCTCAGTATGTTAAGGGTTTGAATGAGTTTTTAGATTTTGCGATTTCTAATCGATCCGTTGAAGGGAGAATAATATTTCCATGTCCTAAATGTAAATTTAGAACATGGTTGAAGAGATATGAAGTTTATGAACATTTAATACTGAAGCAATTCCCTGGTCAATATTTGTGTTGGAATTGGCATGGAGAATCGAACAATACAGAAAGATTGAGCACTGATGTTAATCCACAGAATGAGGTCCCAAGTTCGTCGACAATGGAAAATGAAATGCAAAACCTCATAAATTATGCATTCGGCACTGCAAGACACCACTATCAGCATCAAAACATATCAGAACAACCAGAAGAGGGTGCTACAAATTGCAACGTGACAAGTGATGTTTTTGTGACTGTAACACAAGTAGATCAAGATTGGAACAAATCATTGGATCCTCCTCTTGATTCTGTAGAGCCAAATGTAACGGAAAACTTCACTGATAAAAATGCGTTTCATGATTTAGTTGACGATGGAAATCAAGAGTTGTATAGTGGGTGTTTGAAATATTCAAAGCTTTCATTTCTGCTGAAGTTGTACCATATCAAATGTCTATGTGGAATTACAAATAAGGCAATGTCCATGATATTGGAATTGATTCGTGATGCATTTCCTGAAGCAAAAATCCCAGAATCTTTTTATGATATGAAAAAAGTTGTTAACAAGCTTGGTCTGAATTATATAAAAATACATGCGTGTCCCAATGATTGTATGCTTTATTGGGGAGAGGATTCAAGTAGACAGAATTGCAAGAAATATTCTTCTTCTAGATGGAAGTCAAAGGGTGATGTTGGAAGTCTGACTGAACATAATTTCATGAAGAAGAGGAAAATGAACACACCTACAAAGGTTTTGCATTACTTTCCTTTGAAGCCGTGATTGCAAAGATTATTCATGTCATCAAAAACCGCCAAACACATGAAGTGACATTCTGTAGATAATAACAATGATGGGTTAATGAGACATCCACGAGATTCCCAATCATGGAAGACAATTGATTCATTACATCCAGATTTCTTAGCTGATCCTAGGAATGTTCGATTGGGATTGGCTACCGATGGATTCAACCCATTTGGGACTTTGAGTACAAGTTATAGCATTTGGCCAGTTGTTTTGATCCCTTACAATCCGCCTCGATGGATGTGTATGCAATAATCATCTTTTATCATTTCAATAATAATTCCTGGAAAACAAATGCATGGAAATGATATTGATGTATACTTGCAGCCTTTGATTGAATAATTGCAGGAGTTATGGAGTAACGGTATTGAGACATTTGATGTTTGTTCTAAAACAATGTTCAAAATGCATGCTACTTTACTGTGGACCATTAGTGACTTCCCTGGGCTTGGGAATTTATCTGGTTGGAACACTTATACGGGTTTGGCTTGTTCCGTTTGTAACTTTGATTTTGATCCCAAACGGCTACCTTATAGTATAAAATGGTGCTTCTTATTCCATCGAAGATTTCTCGATGCATCTCATAGATTCCGGCTGAACAAATCAAAATTTAATGGTTTCATTGATCGTAGACCACCTCCAAAGTTGTTAATCGGTTCTGAAATATTGACACAGCTTGAAAATGTTGAAACAAAATTTGGGAAGGTTCATCATTTGAATGATAGCGGAAAACGGGTCCGAAGTGCATCGTCAAGTGAAATCAGAACGCAACAATGGAAGAAAAAAAGTATATTCTTTAAACTTTCGTATTGGGAATTTAATTTGTTGCGCCACAATATTTATGTGATGCATATTGAGAAGAATGTATGTGATAATTTGATTTTCACATTACTTAATGAGCATATAAAGTTGAAGGATCATCTTAATGCTCGCAAAGACTTACGAGTAATGAACATAAAACGCGATCTCTAGCCAGATGAGAATGAAAAGTATGCTCCGACCATTTTCGCAATGAAAAATAGGGATAAAGATACGTTCCTTCGAATTTTAAAGAATGTGAAGGTATCTGATGGGTATTTGAGTAACATCTCGAGGTGTGTTGACTTGAATAATCGTAAGTTACATGGATTGAAAAGTCACGATTCACATATTTTGTTACAGCAGTTACTACCATTGGCATTGCGTACATTATTACCTGAAAAAGTTACTGCTGTTGTACTCCAATTCTGCACATTTTTCAGGCAATTATGTGAGAAAGTTGTACATCTATTTCAGCTTGACAACCTCCAGGAGAGGTTTGTATTGACTCTTTGTGCAATGGAGATGATCTTTCCTCCATCTTTTTTTACTATCATGATGCATTTAACTGTGCATTTGGTTGAAGAAGCTAAATTAGGAGGCCCCATTCATTATCGATGGATGTATCCAATTGAGAGGTATTTTATTTATATGTTTTCCAGTTAAGTAAACAATTTTTGAAATTTAAATAAATGCATAATATTATTATTTTATTTCACAGATATCTTGGGCATTTGAAATCATACGTGAGAAATAAAGCTCAACCAGAAGGTTCTATTGCTGAAGGCTATTTGGCCGAGGAATGTCTTACCTTTTGTTCCAGGTATTTAGATGATATTGATACAAGATTTAATCGAGTTGGACGTGTTGACGACACATCAACTCAATCTCAAATGCATCAGAAATCAAAAATATTTCCTGCTATTGGCCGATCAGTTGGGAGGACCTCAAATGTGATACTGATAGAATTAGAATTATTACAGGCACATAGATATGTGCTGCTGAATAGTGAAATTGCAGATCCATTTATTGAAGAATTGAGGATACAAACAAAGAGACGAATAAGAGGCCGAACACGAAATGAGAAAGATATAACGAAATCTGTGAATAAAGAGCTTGTAGAATGGTTTGCATGACGTTTAAGTTCATAAATATTGAAATAAATAAGAATATTAGTTTGACACATGAAATTTGTAAATCTATTAAATTATATTTCTTTTTTCATATCATGAATACTGATACTCGAGAAGACTTGTCAGAAGATTTGAAGTGTCTTGCTAGAGGTCCTATAAAGCAAGTTAGAAAGTTTGACACTTATAATGTGAATGACTTTAGATTTCGTACAGTTGATCGAGAAGTGGGTTTGAAAACACAAAATAGTGGTATATTTACATTTGCTGAAGTGGAATACTATGGAAAGCTGCATGATATTATTGAATTAAACTACCATGGACATTTTTCTGTTGTTTTATTCAAATGCAAATGGGTCGATATTATCAGAGGTGTTAAAAGAGATTCATTGCAATTTACTTCTGTGAACTTCTCTCGCTTGATGGATGTTGGTGATCGTGAAATGCATGATCCATATATCTTAGCATCGCAAGCAAAAATGGTATATTATGTGAATGATGTTGTGGATGAAGGGTGGAGTGTAGTTACTCACGTAATATAAAGAGATTTTTATGATATGGGTGATGAAGTGGAAGATTTGACATCTGAAGTTGAATGTCATCAACAACAGGAAGCAAAATTATTTTTCCATCATGATATTGAAAATATTAGTCTTGCAAGGATGAATGAAGTGGATGAAGCAATGGAGCAGGAAACCGACATTATTGAAGGGGAAAATGATTGTATGTACAATTATTTATTCATGCAGCAACCACTTGTTTCATTTCTGCAGTCATTCATTATCATTGTTATATATATTTGGTTTGTTAGTACTGGGCATCTATTATCATTTTTAATTTTTTTTTCTGCATAATTTTTTTGAAATATATATTCTGAACTTAATTTTATTTGATTAAATGACAGGAATGCCAAGGAGGAAGCAGTATACTATTTCTTATAGTCCTGCGACGGATGCCGATCCATCTGGGTCACTCCCCACGACATCTGAGGCACCAACTGCCTACACCCCCACGCCATCTCCCCCTGCACCATCTCTCACACCATCAGAGAGCCTCCCATTAGAGGCTGAGTCGTCGACTCCCCCTACAGGTGCCTCATCAGTTGGGTGGCGACAGACCCCTTCCAGTTCATTCCGGACACACTGCAGGGTCATAGTCATAGGTATAAATTTTAATTAAATAAATTTATTGCATTTTGTTCATACTAATTCTTTGCTCATTGAAGATGACAAAAATAAAACTGTGGAGAAACACTTAAAAAGCTCAGATGTTTGGAACTTGAATGACGAAAATATAGTCGTGCCATTTGATTCTTATGGGGCCCCTACGGATGATGTCGCGGGGTTAATTAGCCAGATTATAGGTCAGTTGGCAGCGGAGCCCATTTCCCTTCCCATTTCATATGATGATTGGAGACATATGCCTCCAAACTAAAAAAATGAAGTTTTCGATTCTCAAATAAAGGTAATTTTATTACATTATAGTTTAATTGAATGTCATGTTACTAATATGTTCAAAATGAATTTCTGTATACAGATGTTCTTCCACTTCACAGTTGCTGATGTGATAGCACGGAAGTGGACTTTGAAAAATCTTGGTAAAAAATGGAAAGATTTCAAATGGAGATTGTGGTGTGATGTCAACGATACTTCGTTGACCTTGGAACAAATGTATGACAAGCTATCCAGTGGGGTACCGAAAGAGCAGTGGAAAGTTTTTGTTGACAGACATCGTGATGAGAAGCGGATGGAATTGAAATATATATTATTATATTATCCTCATTTTACATTATTACATGTATATGAAGAAGAGATGACATTGGATACATTACTATTAAATTTCATTTTATTTATTTCAGGATCTTTCACGACAGAATGCATCAAACAGGGCGAAGCAAGTCATCCCTCACACGGCAGGCTCAAAAAGCTTTTCTAGAAGCCGAATGTCATTGGTAATATTTTAAATATTTTAAATATTTATAATACAATATTATCTATTTAATATATTGAATTTTTAATTTTTCTTTTCTTAATGCAATCACAGAATTTAGGGCACGAAGCCTCCCGGACTGAACTGTGGTTGGATGTTCACGGAAAATCAGATGGCTCTTTTGTTAATGAGCCTACCAAAGAAGTTGGGGTATGAAGTCAAATTTTTAACTTATTATCAGTTTTTACTGTGTTAATATGTATTGATATTTGATTTATAGGTAAAAATTAAAGAACTATGGGATTCCAGTCCTGGGCAGTCCTACTCAGTCTCCCAGGATGACCCGGTTGCTCAAGTCCTTGGGAAGGAGCATCCTAGTAGAGTGCGCGGGATGGGTTTGGGACCCGTACCATCTGAGGTATTTAGCAGGCCATTAGGGATTCCAGCCGCATCTACTCCTGGTTATGTTCAGACCATACCTGAAGATTCTCAGAGGGAGATTTCTTCTCTACGAGCCATAGTTCAAGACCAAGGGGCTCAGATATCCACTATGCAGAAAGCGTTGACTGATTTATCTCAGCAGATGAGAAGATATGCCCCCAGTGGTAGTGCAATGAGTGGTGGTGAGTAGGTAAATCACAAAAAATCACAATCATTTAGTTTGCAAACTTTTATTGGTTTTAAGTTTAATTATAAATATGCAACAATATTTAATTTTCAATATAATGTTCTTACAGGTGGCAGCAGGAGATGGAGGTGGAGAGGGTGACGATGCATCATCGGAACATGAGTAGTATTGTTGATGTGTTGAACAAATATGGGAAAGGTTGGTTTGTATATATAACATGTGTGGTGTATGGAACCTTTAAAAAACCATTGGTCTTGGAGGAGCTTCAGTGGCTAACCTTGAATGATCACAATAACCTCAGGTGGTAAAGAGAATGATGTGTTTGTTTCATTGGTTAGATGATCTATGGTAATAGGCTCTTTGATGTTTCTGTTGGAAATTTAGCATTGATAATTTGACTCATTAGAGTGTTGCATGTCCAAACAGGGGGTGAGAGGCTGGTCATTTGACCGGTGACATGAAGCTCCATAGCTCTCAAAACCCTATCTCTCATGCGTTTGTTTTGCAAGACAACTTTGCATGACCTCATCACAAGAACCATACAAGAGACTTAATCATGTGATCATGTCACTTGACCTCTTTGTGTGATCACCTTGTCTAAATATCTCACTTAATCAATCCATGAACTAATCAATGGTAATTTATTAGAACTTTGATGCACACCCTTGTCTAAATATCTCACTTAATTCCGGACATGATATTCAAATTCATTATGTGTAATAATAAATGGCTGAGGATACATGAAATTCATGGGAATTTTGAAATATGGGAATTCATGTCATGAATTGGATACACAATGTGAATTATCCGAGTTCAATATTTTAAATGAGGTTTTATTAGATTTTTTCTCTAGTATTTAATACATAATACCCAACTATCATTCTGAGTGAACACTAGGTGTCTTGAGGAAAAAATATATCCCACTTCATCCTTTATTTGATTCATGGGATATGGTGGATTCCTCTTGGCGATCCATGGCGTGTTCTCCTATTTTTATATTTCTTTCATTATGTACCTATTTTGGAGATCCAATATAGAGGTGGTATTTTTCTTTGGTGCGTGAATGTGCATGCATTTCTACAACCCCTTGTTTAGGTGTAGTTTCATGCATGGTTTCCATGTGTGGTTGTGGTTTTTGAGTTTATTTTTCTTCATCCTACAGTGAAGAGTTAGAAGTGACTGCTTCCATGTGGTAGAGGATACCCATTCTCAATCCTCTATATTATATGTGTGGTATAATCAAGTTCTTTCTCTCTTTCAAGTAAATATTAAGGGTTTTTTAATAATAAAATAATTTATGAAAAATATAAATTTATGATAATGGGTAATTTTCTCATTCCTTACTGCATTATTATATGTTTTTGAGATATCTATGCATGATTACATCCAATTACAAATATAAGTACTATTGGGACCCTGTTTGTAATATAGTTGTAATGTTTTGAGGACACTTTCAATGTTGTAATGTAATTTCTCCCTGAATAAAAATAAAAGGAATATATTTTTGGATAGTAATTGGTGTCCCATTGATGTATTTTTTTGTGTGGGGATAACCATGATTAGTAAAGATGATATGTGATAATTCCCATGAATATTCATTGAAGTCGTTATCTGTGATGTTGTGGATAATTCATCTTATTGTGTTTCACTATATGGTTTAGGAAGTTGTATGGTGATGTTATTGACCAGATTGGTTGTGTAGTACAAGGGGATGTGATTCTTTGGTCGATTTTCATGTATGTGATTTTGGTAGTAGTGAAATGTGCTATGAAGAGGTTGTGGTACATGGTTATGGGGTCATGAATGTGGTGTAGTGGTTGTAGAATAATGTTTTTGTAGAAGATTCGTTGATTTGGTATGTGGTGATAGAGTTTCATGATGGTTTTAAGGAGTATTTGATTTTGTGATATGGGTTGGGCAATGTGGTGTGGAAACAATGGTGGATTTGTGGTGTTTTGGTGATAGTTTTGTGAGTTGAATTAGTTGTAGCATGGAGTGGATATGTCAGTTTCTCGGTTATCCATGAGATGAACTATGTTGATAATGTAAATGATCTAGGTTAGTAAATAAAAAATATTTATTGGAAATAGATATGTTATAAATTAATCAAATGAAAATGTAAAGTGTTATGTGAATTGTAATGGATAAAAAATAAAGGTGTTGAAACATGTATGTGGAAAGTGGAATGTTGTGTTAATAGTGTTGTGATTGTCTTGGGTGATTCAAATAGTGATTTAATTGGTTGTGATTATTGATTTGTGTTATGGTGTGGTGATCTAATAAGCTCAAGTGTAGTTTATGTGGACACATAGGTTTGGTATTGTGGGATATCTATATACCATGGATGTTTCTATTATTTTATACACCAAGAATAATTTATATAAAATTACCACTACTCAAAGGTTTAGAGTTTTAGGTATTTTCACCAATAAATATGATGGTGGTGAAATTTAGGCATGGGTTCACACACATCCTCTCACTTCATTTAGAATTAGTGACACATGTTGGTGTTGGAGAATTCATAGAAACGATGTCATGTCCATGGTGCCTTCCGGTGGGAATTGATCTATTAGACCCAATTTCTATGAGTGATAAGTTATGTGTTTCTATGTGATATATTGTGGGGGTAATTGATGGTAGGAGGAGGGGACAATTATTATGTCCATCGCATTCATGATACCTTAAGACTCTTGTTCTAGTTTGGATGCCATTTGACAGAATATGTGTCCGTGGGTGGGAAGAGATGTTAGGTGGTAGTGTATTTGTCTACAAGTATGATTTATTGTGAAGTGATGGACTATGTGTCTACTGGTGGTATGTGATGTGATGTGATGGCCTAGGTGACTGCTGTTGGGATGTTGTGTGATGTGATAACCCATTTGTATACGGGAAGGATTTGATGTGATGTGACGTGGTTTGTTTGGATGGGATGGGAGCATTGCTAATTAGATATAAGGTTGTGAGAGTGGAAAAGTAACGTCTAATCTATAGTGGGGTTACATTAATTTTTTGTTGAACACAGTTCCATATGATAATATTGGATCAATTATTTGATGAGTAATCCATGGTGTACAAAGGATTATTTAGATGAAATGTATGGGGTTATATGGTTTATTCTATTTGATGGCCAGCACATTAACACACCATTTTCACCTAAAATTGAAGACTTCATTAAGACCTAGATGATTATATCTTTTTTTTTCTCGCACTACATATATATTATAGTTTTCAGGATACAAGAATAACTTTCGAGACTAAACTGGACATTACCAATTCAAATAGTATTCATGTTACTTAACTGGATTTCAATTATCATTTGGAACATTGGGATAATTTTATGGAATCAAATATTTTCAATTTTGATCATCTGTAAACTATAAGTATAAATCCATGTGACCCCCAATCTCTTGTTTCATTTGATGTTATCTTGTGTTTCATTCTAAATCCATAATTTTAGGTATTTTGTATGCTTTAGGTATTCTTATTGAATTGGATCAACTTTTTCATCAACATTAAATGAAAGGGTGTTTATGAATATTTCATAGGTGGTGCATAAATTTTTTCCTTGTTATATATATGTTGTATGTGTTGTTTGGTTTGTTTTCCAGGGCAGTGGTGGAGTATAAACAGAAATACATTTTTTTTCCGGGTCAGCATTTCACGGCGGTTTTAACCGCCGCTAATGCTTTACCACTTATACATTTAGCGGCGGTTTAAACCACCGCTAAATGTATTCGGAAGACTGTTTAGCGGCGGTTAGAACCGCCACAAAATCACGTCGGAAAATTGCGGTGGTTTTAACCGCCGCTAAGATGGCGACTGGCACGCCTAAGTTTCACGGCGATTATAGCCGCCGCTAATTAAATATCCCTTAAAACCGCCGCTAAATTTACCAAAAACCGCCGCGAAATGAGGTACTACGACGCTTTTGTTTGACCGCCGCGAAATGCATAAAACCGCCGCTAATAGATTACCGACGCCAAGTTTAGCGGCGATTTCTGTAAACCGCCGCCAAACCATATATCGGCGGTTTAAACCGCCACTATATGGGAAAAAACCGCCGGTAAGAGGCGGTTTTCCTGTAGTGTTGTAATCACCTTCCATCATTCGAATTTGAACACAACCAGGTGTTCGAGGAGCTCGGTCAGCCATAACTGAGGGTGCCTCTTACCACCATGGGGTTCTTATGAGAAATATTGGTCTACTTAACTGAAGTTAGTAGTAATGATTATCTAGAGCTAACTTGCTATCACTTTAGAGGATGAGTGTAGAGGGAATCAATGTTATGATTCTGAGAAGCTGAGACTTTACTCAACAAATCAAGGAACCACCAGTTAATGAGGTTGGCCAGTCAAACACTTAACTTGAAATCTCTAATTAGTGGTGTATCCATAGCTTGTAGACTATGAGGAAAAGTTAAAATATCATTGCCACTAGAATACTTAATCGATTGATTATTCCAATTGCAGTATAGAGAGTTCCTAGAATTCAATAAAATAGTGGGAAACATTTAATGATTTAATTAATTAACCATCAATGTCTAATTCATTAATCAAAATAAAAGTAAAATTTGCTAGTTTTTATTTTTTTAGAAAATGGAAAGTAACACAAAAATAAACTGCGATAAATATTAGAAAAAGTAAATTTCCAAACTAGCACAAATTTCTATGTGTATTATAGGTGATTCCACACAATACTATGATACAAGAAATTCAAGGGGATGTTCTCCTTCTATTTCCCCATCCATTCAATGATTTTGTGTATCCCTCACCCTCTTCAAGGGTTTCTCTTCCTTCGGCACTGGTTATCCCTCAAGTTGAAGTGGATCTCCTAGGTTTCTCCCTCCTTGTGTTTCAATTTCGATCTGGTGAAGGCACTCTAGTTCCTTTCTTCATGACGATAATTCTTATACAAGGAGGTCCTAGGGTTCCTACAGATTCCTTCAGATGCCCTTTTCACAGCTCTGACCTCCTGTTCCTCTGCACTGCTCCAGGTCGGTTATAGAGTGGTGGTTCTAGGTGGTTTTGGGTTTTTGTGGTTTGGTGCGGATCTCAAGGTGTTTTTGGGTCGCTTTCCCAAATTTTTTTGTTCCTAGTTATTCTCCTCATTGTCGTTGATGATGTTTGGATCTCTCGGACACTCAACGACTACTCTGAGAAAATGTTATGTTTCTCCTCTCTTGGTTGGAGTCGAAGCAGTGGTAACAACTAGGTTTTGGGAGGTGTGGTTTGACAACCGCCACCGTTCCAGACATGGCTCTCCAATGCTGGTTTATGTTTTTTGGTTTTCTTCCTCATGTTTTAGGATATGGTTTGTCTGTTTTTTTCTCGACGGTGGAGTGTCGATGGTTTATGATTTTCCATGTAGAGTTCTTGATTGTTTTTAGATTTGGTGATTTGGTTGTTACTAGCTCGATGGGGTACGATGTCATGGTGCGATGTTTTCTATGAAACTGTTGGTCTATGACAGTCTCTAATGTATGGTGTGGTGGTAGGATGGTGAAGACGACATAGTAATGGATGGAGATGAAAAAAGTGGTACTCGTGATGATGTTGACTGGAGATGGAAACAGTGGTACTTGTTGATGAAGACCTGGGTGGTTCAGATCTTGATCTCATTAGGTTTTTTGGACGTTTTTGAAATTTGAAATGTGTGATGGTGCTCTTTTGTTTCTGGTTCCCGCTCATCCTTAAAGTGGTGGTGTGTAAATATAAAAGATGGATTATGATATTTCAATTAAACCAATTCTTACATCTTTTTCACCCAATTACTCCAGTTTCATTTAAGATTACAAAATGAATAGGATGGAGTAAATCCTTTATTACCTTTTATGTAAGGTTCTATAAGTAATTAAATTACATTAGAGAAAGATTAATATTTATTTCTAATGGTGAAACAATTGGAATGAAAGGTGATAAGACCAATAGAAATAGTAAATTCCAATGGAACCTTCACAACATCCTTCAATATAATGAATTTGGATATTAAAGATGATTTTATTTTTATTTCATATCATGAAATAAAACTATGATATTTTAAATTTAATGAATTGTATCAACGAAGCAAGTACTCACTTCTTCTTCAAGCATATTCATTAATGTAATGTTTTGGTCACACTTTTTGGGTATTAAAAACAATATTATGATCAAATATTTGTATTTAAATATGGTAACCAAGTGAGTATAGAAACATTATAATAAGTAAGATGTATTCTCTAAGTAGCTGAGAAAGGGTGGTTCCTAATTAAACAATGAGAAGTACATGAAATATATATTTCCAAGAGAATAATTCTTGCAAAAATTTTATTGAGTATAACCGAAACATTTATCTAACTTGTCCTTTGGAAATAAGGATATATTATTCCATGTTTAGGAATGAATGTTGTTGGTGGTATAGAATACTCAAGTAATAGTTTAGTGATACATGAATCATAGGCAATATATAAGGAATATATAATACAAGACTAATATACCCAGTTTTGGAAAGATAATTATTTTTCAAGAAAAACTAAAGTGTACATAAACGATCTACCTAGTATGGTATTTATACTCAGTCGAGCTAAACACCTTTGGTATTATTGATGTATATACTTATTTATTTTTGGAAAACAAACCTTTAAAAATAAAGGTATGTCTCAATGATTATGTAACTAGTTCAGATAGAGAGCATGAACTATTCTAAGGTTAAGCTAGAGGTAATTATACTTCATAATATTCCTTTAAGTGTTTAAGGAATATAAAAGTGAAATGTGGTATACACATGTTTAGAATATATTAGTTTCTTCAGGACGAAATTCCCAAGAATATATTGACCAAGCATTTATCGATCAATATAATGTAGCATGGATGAATTCTGAAATGAAAATCACTTTATCTACATCAAGACTATGATGCAAATAAGAAGGATCTATAATTAAGTGTTTCATGTTAACATTGATCAACAAAAATGTAGCATGGAGTAATTTATAAATGCACATTTTCTTATACATCAGATTCATGATGTATGTTAAATGAGTATCAATTTTGGGACATATATACTTTTTAGATAATTCCATTATATTTAAAGACGTTATTCAGAAATAATATTGTTTTCCTATAACTATATTCCATGTATAATGACAAATAGATATCATATGATTCATAGTATGATGGAAATCCATTATGTCATATGATATGTGTTTGGATGAAAAGAGTTTTTTTAGGATATAAACAAACATGCATCAAGTACAAACACATTGTGCATCTATTATAATCATCCTAAATTTTTCTAAGGATATTAAATAAACCCATATGATTGAAAAGATATAGTCAAGTTATAGACTATATTTATATAAAAGGGTGCACATCTCTACTTGAGATAGTGGGATCTATATTGACTTGGGTTTAGTCAATGCCAAATATACAAAAATAGTTGTCATAGGAATGATTTCCACAAGTCATTTGGAAGAGAAATGTTCCAGAGACACATACTGTGTAGAAATGTTTAAATCATGGTGATGGTTTTATATTCACCACAGCTGGTGATCCATTATTCATTGTGAATAATAATTCCTATAAGTAAGAAGAATATGGAAATTAGATAAGATTTATAAGATCAATAAAAATTCAATAATGGATTCTATGAATCGAAGTGCAAAGGGAATTATTATTTTAAATACTATGGTGGGTATTCAAGTGAGATGATACATGGGTGGTACAAGTGCGATACTAATAAGGATTAATTGGTTATACCAAGTCATTATCTCTAAATCCATTATAATTTTACTTTCGATGAATTATTTATATGATCACTATATTTAGGATTTAATGTCAAGACCAAATTTTGTGGAAGGTGTCTATTCGACACAATCTTAAAGGCATAGTAACATCATAGAATGCCAATAGGGTTTCAAGTTACTGAAATATGGTTCAGGATAAATGAAAGCAACAAAATCATAGAATATTCATTTTTAATGAATTTTTTCCATGTGTCTACTGGTGGTTAGTGGGAGAGATAATTTTTTCAATGTAAAATTTGTTGGGTAACATATGGAAAACAATTATTGGTCTCACAGTTAGTTAATACCGTGATGAAAGTACTTCTCCAGTGATTGACTTAATGTAGAAACCTAAATTCTAGGGAACAAGATCTAATGAGAGAGATCTAATGGTTTCTTGGACCTAAGCAATCATACATATTCTAACATAGTATTGAAAAAATACAAAATGGAAACAATTCGAGAGAGAATTATTTCAAGTTTCAAATGGCATAAATCTCTTTAATTAGATATGCATGTGCATAGGAGTAGATTAACACGGTGAGTTCAATTCCATATACCTTAGCGATGGATCAATAAAGTATTCCATGATACATACAAGAATTGATATTTCCATGATATAATTTATAGTAGGTAAATATCAGTTATATCTAGGAGAACTGGAAGGGGTGTAGTTAGAACTATCCATTTGTACTTGAGAAAGTATAAAGGATATTTACATGGTAAGTGGAGAGCAAAGGAAACTAGTTTTTTTTTGTGACACAAACTAGCCATCCTTAGATCCATGTGATCTAAGATCATATTTAGGCTAATAGGATGAGTGATACAATCTATTAAAATCTAGTGTTAGCCATACCTACAAAATACCAATTACGTTGATGCTTCTAAGGAAGCTAAGAAGCAGTTAAATTCAATGATCTATTCTAGTTCTTGGAATCACACCTAATAAGTACTGTATTATTATAATATAAATTATGATATTCTTATTATCTAAGATTTCATTTTTTAAAAGAGGAAAAAATATTATACACTCAGTGTTTCCATCAATTAATAGGTTTTACTCAAGGATATGAGGCTGCATATATCAAGATAGCCACATGGAGGAAAATACCCAATAACTAAAGCCTTGACTAAGTAGAAAAATGATTTTAATCATGTGAGAGCAAACAATTCTAGTTATAAATTTAGTTGTAGTGCATGTGGGAGTATTGTAATAGTAGGTGACCCAGATCCAACTAAACACTAATTTTGATTACCAGATCATGTATACAGTTAGATATACATGATGCGTTCTTACCATTATAGTGTATACATTTATGCATCCACAATTAAATGGTAATTTCCATAAATTAATTGTTGTATCAAAAGGTTATATCAGATCCCAAGATATAATGATAACCTTGAGATACTATGACATTAATCTTAAAAATATGTCTTATGGTCTAGATACATCATTCTGAATGGACATAGATGATGTCTGACTATCCAGTGATGGGGGCTCATGGGCATCAAGAATTCTTCTCATGAAGTTTGTACTTGGTGATCTCTAGTTGTTGAGATCACGAGGACATACTCTCCAATAGGAACACCACATGTTTCAGGCGTCATTGGTTGTACTTATCTACAAAAATGTGTATTGGTCTCATGACTTGAGATCATTATCAATTTGTGTCATTTGATCACATACTTTTATGCAAGTTAAAAACCATGATAATGAAATAATGGTGAGGTATCTTATGTTGGGTGTGTCGCTGGTGGTATGGAATTTGTTGAATGATCAAGATATAATTTTTTGCTTCCTAGTTGAGTTAGCTATATATCTTGAGACTAGTTGATCTTTATAGAAGTACCTTCATAAATACATGGCCATGGTATTCAAGGGTAAAACTATATAGTTATATATACAAATAATAAAGAAATAAAAGGATGATGACACAGGTGTGCATCCTACTTTATGAGATATCTAAAGAAAAAGAGATTATATTACAGAGTGGATGTTTGTAGGTTGGTTATCGTTTCTACGACTAATCCTTATTTCTTTAGGGGCCTTGATGGATTTCTAGACTCTGATATTGGTTTGTGAATACTATTCACTACTATCGAGATAAGGGCCTAGAGGATTACACACAATAGTGTATTCAAGAATCTACCATATTCTGGTGAATATGTATATAGGCCATGGTGGGACCCACCACTGGGGTTTGAGATATTTCCAAGGATGTACGATCACAAAAGGAATAAATATTTCACATTATTTAAGTTAATAATAATTGGTATTTAATTTATTTATTAAATGTATTTTCATGTTTTAAACTAAATACATGGAAAATATTATATGAACGAATATTTGTTTAAAATAAACAAGGTTCAATTAATATTTGAGAGAATGAAGAGTCGAGTTAATTTCTTAGGTTTTATCATGTAATATATTTATTATATTACAATAAAGTTATGAAAAATATAAATGATATTTATGAATCAGCATAGTATTCATAATATATTGTTTATAGTGTGTAAAAGTATTTAGGGGTCAGGGATATTTTTCAACGTAATTTGATAAAACACTATAAATAGGAGATGAGTGGGTCTCACACTTGAATATTCATAAATAGATCTTGAGAGCTTCTCTCTACTCTCTCTCTTTCTAGAGAAAGAAAATCTCGATCCAAGTGATCTGATTGTGCTCTCTCTCATGAATCGAGGGAATTTAGATGCGATGATCATCGGGGCATCGAAGGCATCATCAGGTCTCTACAATAGCACCAAAAATTCTACAATTGAAGCTTCTATAGATTTTTGAAGCATGTGTGGACAATATAGAGGAATTAGACTTCAGATTCTTCAAGAAATGATCATGAGTGACAAGCAAATATTGAGAGCGGCTACAGATCTAACTATGTATTTTTGGTTTTATTTTTGTGCTTAAATTTCTTCATGCATGATCCTCAGGCCATACCAGGGCTATTTTTCGCCATTAATGATTATGTTATATCAATCACTGAGGAAAAATTCTTAAATCCCCAGCTCATCGGCTTCTACTGCATGCCCTGGTACCAAAAATTTTTGTTTTTATTTCCTCGGGTTATATAGAAAAGTATTACACATGATATGTGTAACATGATATCTTATGTAAATAAATTTTTATATATGTTGAAGACTTATTATGGATCAAGTAGGTTCTTATATAGTGGATAGAAAATATCCATATGATGAGAAATAAATAGGTTGTTTAGTTTTTGTTTTTTATAAATTCCCTAAAGATATAAACCTAAAAGGTATTAGTAATGTATGTCATGTAATATTTTATTTAAGACATGTAAATATGGGATAGTTATGTATGAGAATCTATAGTTGGTATCAAATCTAGTATGAAAATTATGTTCTTATGGAACCATATCCAGGAGTGTGGGTCTGAGGAATCACATTTGTTAAAGAATGTATATATGAAAATTATAAAAAGTTGTGGTTCTAGGACCCCTTTATGTATGAGAAAGGAAAAACATACCAAGATAGTGAGAATGGGGTAATAAAATATAATTCTTCCCTTATTCTGAGAATGAAAAAATCCACAAGATAAAAAATCAAAGAGAATAGTCCAACTGATTATCATCCTCTTATTCATTGTATCAATCTGTATCATCTCCCAAGGAACTAAAGTAATTATCCATATTCATTATCACTTCAATAATGGAAGTTTATCTAGTTCCCTTCAGCAATAGAAGTTGATCTAGTTCTCATGAAAGTTGATGCAATTATCATGAACTTTAATGCTATTATGTTATATGAAATTGTGATCCCTAGTGAAGTTTACTACATTTTTGTTTAAAAAAATTATATTTTGGAATATATGGTAAATACATATTTGAGTACATATAGGTGATCAAGGTTTTTTGGGGATAAAAAACTAAGTTCATTTTGGAAGAATAAGTTATCACAACTTTATGATTTTTGAGTTCAAATTTAATCAAGAATATTTGAGTAGTTTTATGTATATCGTTAGTTATTGTTGAGATTTTAGAGATTAATTTTTATGAATTTTTATTTATACTAGTTCATATTTTATATTTTTCTAACCATTTGGGTTTTAGATGAGAGAAATAACTTTTCATCTTTTTTGGATCTTATGGTCGATTAAAAGTTGATTTTATTGCATCAGGAATGAAAAATTCATCATTATCATGATGATTTACATCGAATGATGAAATCATGCTTATTGAATGGGAAGAAATAATGCTTGTAAATTTTATCATATTTTTTATCCTAATGGTAAAATAATTTCCCAAACCCAAAAAAACTGTCACACCCCGACCACGGATGCATATTATTTTATTCTTTTCTCGGTCCCGCATCTTTTGGACAGAGTTGGGGTTGGTTCCAAGTTTGAAATTTTTAAAGATTTGATGTTTTCAGTGGGTCCTGAGCCGGTGTGCGGTCACCGTACTCTTATCGGTGCCCGTGCATTCAGTCCCGATGAATGCGCGGTTTCTCGATACTTAAAATAACTAAATTTTATAATTGTTTAAACTGCCAAGATAATATTATTTTTGTAGATAATAATAATAATAATATCATTAAATGGATATTAATATTATTCTTATTAAATTTCTATTAGTATTATTTTTTTATTAAATTTTCATTAATATTAATATTAATATTATTTATTAATATTAATATTTTTTTTTATTTTAAGTTGTTTTTTTTGTTTTTTTGAAGCGAAACTCTAAGGGGGTCAAACCCCCCCTCTCTTCCTCCTGCACATGGCATGCGACTCCCTTCCCCTCTCCTTCTAGTGATGCATGGCACCCTTCCCTCCTCCCCGTTCGGGCGGCCTTCGCCTCTCCTACCTCTCCCTCTCACATAGCGGACCCCCCTGTTTCCCCCCTATTTGCAGTGCTGCACCACCCCCCTCGTGACCCCCCTTTTTTGCGCGAGGGTCTCCACGTCCTACCCTCCCTTCAGCACCCCATGGACGAAGCTTATCAAGGTCACAACCTCCTCTTGACAACGACCTACCATAGGCTCACACGAGCCCTCGACTGAGTTTCAGTGGTGTGTGATCCCCTTCCTCAGATATCCTTCATTCCTTGATATTTCTTCCAATTTCTTTGTGTTTATCCTACAATTCATTGAGGTATGGTCCTTAGACCCATTCTCCTTCATCGTGTTGGAGATTTTTTCTCTTTTGGTACCCAGTTTAGATTCAATCGGAACCCTAAGGTTGGGATATTATGCGATTGTTGTGTTCTTTCTTGAATAGGGTATGCGAATACCTCCTCAGGTCTTGTTCTTGAATGTTCCAACATCCTCCACCGAAGGTGAAGTGGATTGACTCCATTTCGGTTCACCGCCGACATCCAAGGAATATTTTTATACCCGCTGTTTGGTTTTGCAGCTTCGTTATGCCCTTAATTAGCCTGCTATAGTGTTCATGAATATTTTTGAATTTTTAAAAAATATGTTTTGAGTCAGTTCCTGGTTTAGGTCTTCATGCGTTTGCGATGATATGCTCATTTAAGTTCTAAATCTTATTTTGATAATTTTTAAGATATAATTTTCATCCCTATGGTATTCTCATCTAGCTTTTTGTGATTCTTTAGCATTGATGGAATTGTTCAAAATCGGTCCTTGGTGTGGTCCTTTAATTATGTTTATGTTTTTATGCACTTGGGGTGTCGATGAAAGGTGAGGTGAGCTTTTAGAGCAAATTGATGTGATTTTGGGGGTGTTACCCTTATTTTTGTTTTATAAAATTTATGAAAATATGATTTGGGTTTTACTTGTGAACTCGATGTTTTTTATAGAGTTGGTTTGTAAATTGTATCTTGATTTTTTGTTCGGATTGATTTTATTTTTAGGTATTTGTGGTGTTTTTGAGTCCCGGGGTTTTATCATAGGGAGTGTGGTCGGTTTAGAAGGCGCGCACGCATATCCCCAAGTATGGATATGTATAGATATATGTATCTTCTGTGGGCGTGTTTCCTCATGGTGCGAGGAACACATTCATCAGTTTAAAGATATATATATATATATATATATATAGGGAAGTGCGTGCATGCGAGCGAGCTACTGTTTGAGTTAGAAAGCATGGCGTGACCATTGTTTGAGGTAGGCATTTCCATCCTTTCTCTCATCCAGAGTTTTCCATATGCAATTTCATTATTTCATTTAATTTATAAAGGTTATTAACACCTTTATAAGCTTGATATTTTATTCAATGCAGTGTTTTTTATAATGGTTAAAAGTGTTAAAAATAGCTTTGAAATAGTTCATTGGTTATGTGTAGTTGTTTCCATGACCTTGCTCCCAGTTTTAATCCATATAATGTTTGTGTTTTATTAATTAAATCTTAGATTATGTTTCACACCTCTATTATGTTTATAGTTAACTTATGGTAGTGTTTTCTTATTGAAAGATTTGATCAAAAATGGATTTTTGGATGCTCCTCTATTTATGCAGATGTTTATACCTTGCCAACTTGGTTAGAACTAACTGCCTTTATCTATAAATGGTATCGTTGAATGTCTTGAGTGGTGTTTTCTTGTATAAAAATTTTATGGAACTTGTTTTTCCTACATTGGTTAGTTTTATGGAATGTAGTGTTTTTATTGGAATGATTTCATGTCTCTTTCAATTGGTATTTTTCTCGAATCCTTGGTTTTATAAGTGGTTCTTGTTTTCTAAATGTTGTGGGTCTCTTAGTGTGGTTATTTAAATTGGTTCGAAAAGAAATCCATGAGTATATGCCTGTTTGGATTTTGGTGTATATATTTTGTTGAGTGTGTGGTGTAAGGAAACACTTGGTTTGTTTTTACGAAATTGAACATAGTATCACTAAAGTATTTTATGTCAATACTTTGAAACGTGTAACTTAAGGGCCCATTTAGCTTTTTAAATACGAAAGTGGTGTATAGAGCTATTTTAGAAGATCTTGTGCAATGTTTTCATAAAGGACTTTTATTATGTAAAACTAAAGGCCAGATTTACAACTCCAAATGTTTAATAACATGGTTTTGATAAATGAATGATGTGATAGCCTAGTTGGCACTTTGTATGTTTGACATGTATGTATATGTATATAAGTATATGGGGCACTCCTATCTAGGGTAACCCTTTATGGGTGAACGCATAGGAAGAATCCGTGTTTGGGGAAGGCAAGTGCAGTGAGATGAGTCACGCATGCAAGAGCCTTCTTACCTACACAGTATTATTATAACCACCATGGGTTCCTGGGCGACTTATAGTTGATCGAGTGATGGTTTCTTATCAACCCCAATTAGACGGGTTGGTACCCATTGGTAAGTGTATAGGCCAGATGGGGAGTGACACTGGTTTCTATTGTTGTGAGGGTGGTCAGTTGGTTGTAGACTTAGGTGTTTCACCATACGCCGGTAAGTGGTTCCGAACCGAGTACATCCATGGGTCTTCTAGGGATGTTTAGGATCACCCATGGTTATTTAATTATTCACATTGCTTGTTTTCTTTTAGCTATACCAGTTAGTTTACTTCCAGTTTGTACTGTTTATTCATTTCTTTTAGCAAAACCATGGTCTTTCTGTCTTGGTTTTGTTTATAAAATGTCAAATGGTTTTAGAAGTGGTATGTAGCATGTGTTTGTTTTTATTTATATGGTAAAACATGTGGCTTATTTTTAAATGTGAAAAACCTAATTTCATACTTGTATTTCAAACTAGTGTTTATGGACTGCTTCGGAAAAGAGAACTTTTGGATTCAGTGGTTTATTTCTGGCATCCCTACTGATCATCTCGGTGCTCATGCCTATTATATCTTTTGAGTTGTAGGTTTAGTTTCTTGTTTAGTTTTTTGGTTCAGCTGATCAATGTTGGATTAGACTTAGTTCTGAGTTGGGTGGTGACCTAAAGGGTCACAAGGAGGTATGTAATTTTTTTCCGCTGCTATTTTTATTTCCTCATCATCAATATTTATTTATTTTGTTATATTTTGTTCATGGGACAAATCATTCCCAATAGTTATATTTTGATGACCAACACTAGTTTCCAGCCCGTGGGGATCGGGAATGCCCCTCGGGCCATGCCACGGCCGGCTCGGGTGACCGGTTCAGGGTCGACTCGGGTTGGTTCGTGACAAAATGGTATCAAAGGAGGCCCTTGTTATTTGGGGTGTCTGGTAGAAGGAGATTAGGACTGTCGAGGCTCAAGAGGTAGGTTATGGGTCAGTGCCTGATCACCACCGCTCGTGAAGAGACCTGAGTTACCAGGGGTAGTCCGGGATTTGAGTCTTTTTTCTTTGGTTATTTTGGATTGAAGGATGACAATGGGGGAAAATTGGTTCATGTTGCGGCCTCACATGGGGTGGTGACCCATGTGGAGTCCATGTGCCCGGTTTAAGCTCCTCTTAGTGTAATGCCTTACTTGGGGCATGGCTCACCACCATGTCACTGGGTTAGGCACAAACACTAGTTCCTCATTTTGATGGTTTATAGTTGGCTGTGTTTCATTTTGAACTCAGTTGATGTGAGTGTGTGTTAAAAATGAGAGTGATTTTGAAATGAAAAAAGGTGGTTTCTTCCAAATTGTTTTGAAAATTGTAAAGTGGTTTTTTTAAGAGAAAGTGTTTCGATTTGGAAAAATTTGGTGTGTGTTTGGGTTTGATTAGGGAAAGATATTTTTGAACCTTGGCACTCCTTATGAAGGGTTACATGTGCGTGGGTATGTACGGAGAGTGTGTGGGGGAACTTGTTTGATGATGATGTGAGTGATATTGAATGAACACACATGTGACAGTTCATAAGGTTCCATAGTTGAGTTTTAAAATTTTAAAGAATTAAAGGTTTTGTAAAAGTTATTTTTTTCTTGTGTTTGTATATGTTTGTCTTATGGGCCTGTTTCCCTTGGCTTCTGTTCTTTCTTTGATTGAGTTTTGGCTTGATGTCAGTTTCAATGGTGTTTTTCATGTTGTTATGAGTATGACGCCCAGAAAGCCTCCAAATGTTGTTAATGAGTTATGCCCAGTTCCTAGTTCTTTTTGTGTGTTTCCTGCTTATCGAGGTAATCGAAGTATGTTAAAGGTATTTGTATAGTTTGGAAAGATAGCGTGTCTTTGGGTTTTTAGGAACTCCCAAGGTAGTTAAGGTTCGTACTGTCCCATAGTTATTTGAGGGTTCATTTCGGGAATAGTAAAGGAGAGATGTCTCATCATCGTTAGAGTCTCAGGTGTAGTTGGTGGGGGTCGACTCTTGTGAGGGTTCCCTGTCTGGAAAGGATCTTCGTCTATACCGACTCCTAGTTTTTTGGACCGTTCTTTCACATGCGACTAGACTGGTCGGTTCAGGAATTATAAGCCACCTTATCGCATCCCTCTGAAGTATTGCTACCGTGCGACTATTCAGGCCACCAGGGAGAGTTCTGAAAGAAGCGTCATTTAGGAGGAAGAAGTTAAGCACCAGAGGATGAAAATGACTGACTGTGAGGTAGGATATGCTTTAGCCATTAGGGCCCCAACCACAGGTCTCGGGGTGAATCTCGCACACAGTTAGGAGTTGTCGAGGGTGTGTGGAACCTCAGTCTGGATAATGTTTTTAGCTTTGGGATGGAAATATCCAAAATTTCCTTGTTCTATTCTCGTCACTGTCATAAGCTCATCCATGTTGTGGTGGTGTGATGAGTTCATTCCACCACAATCCAAGCAGTCTTATATTCTCTTAGCATGGTTTCCAAATTGTTCATTGTCCTTGAAGGGTGTTAGGCCTGTGAATAAACTGACCTGTTCTGATTTTGAGTTGGTCTCAGCTGTGTTCATAAGGGGGATATTTCATTTCATAAAATTGATGGGAGGTGTTGAGTTAATTTTTCATCCTTAAGTTATTGAGTTATTTCGTAGAAAGATTTCTAAAAAAGTCTCAGGTGTGTTGTTTGGTCCATGTGGGGAAAATGAATGAGTTTGGTTTGGGAGCTCCTGTGTTGCCCCCTCAGGGGGGTGGTGTGTTTGGGTTTTGAGGGTTTTCGTATTAGTGAATTCTTTTGGTGGGGAGAAACCTACCCTATTAACTCCTCAATATCGGGTCGTGGTCCTCCTTGAATTGGTCAGGTGTGACGTTTTTTGGGAATGGTCACCCCAAGGCTCTCGGTTCTCTATGATTTTGTCTGGTTATGGACTCAAGTTGGGTCGACTATTGGCTTGGTGACTTTCTAGGGGCATAAAGTGTCTGTGGTGGGGATAATTATCACACCCCGACCATAGACGCCTATTATTTTATTCTTTTCTCAGTCCCGTATCTTTTGGACAGAGTTGAGTTTGGGTCTAGGTTTGAAATTTTTGAAGCTTTGATGATTTCAGTGGGTCTCGAGCCGGTGTGCAGTCACTGTACCATTAACGGTGCCCATGCGTTTGGTCTTGGTGAATAAGCGGTTTCCTGATACATAAAATAACTAAATTTTATAAATGTTTAAACCACCATGATAATATTATTTTTGTAGATAATAATAATAATAATATCATTAAATGGATATTAATATTATTCTTATTAAATTTCTATTAGTATTATTTTTTTATATTAAATTTTCATTAATATTATTACTAATACTACTACTACAACTATTATTATTATTATTATTTTAAGTTGTTTTGTTTTGTTTTTTTTGAAGGGAAACCCCAAAGGGGTCGAACCCCCTATCTTCCTACTCCACATGGAGCACAGCTCCCCTCCCCTCTCATTCCAGTAGCACGCGACGCCCTTCCCTCCTCCCCGATCCGGCGGCCTCCGCCTCTCCTACCTCTCCCTCTCACAAAATGGACCCCCTATTTCCCCCTATTTGCAGCGCCGCACCACCCACCTCGTGACCCACTTTTTTGCGCGATGGGTCTCCACGGCCTGTCCTCCCTTCAGTTCCCCATGGCCAGAGCTTATCATGGTCACAACCTCCTCTTAAAAGTGACCTGTAATCGGCACGCATGAACCCTCGACTGAGTTTCAGTGGTGTGTGACCCCCTTCCTTGGATCTATTTCATTCCTCAATCTTTCTTCCAATTTCTTGGTGTTACTCCAACAATTCATTGAGGTATTGTACTTATACCCCTTCTCATTCATCGTGTTGGCGATTTGTTTCTCTTTTGGTACCCGGTTTGTATTCAATTGGAACACTAAGGTTGGGATATTATGCGATTGATGTGTTCTTTCTTGAATAGGGTATGCGAAGACCTCATCAGATCTTATTCTTTCATGTTCCAACATCTACCGCCGAAGGTGATGCATATTGACTCTGTTTCGGTCCGCTGCTGACATACAAGATATATTTTTATGCCCATTGTTTGGTTTCGTAGATTCATTATGCCCTTAATTAGCCTGCTATAGTGTTCTTGAATATTTTTGAATTTGTTAAAAATATGTTTTGAGTCAGTTCCTGGTTTACGTCTTCATGCGTCTGTGATGATATGCTCATTTAAGTGCCAAATCTTGTTTTTGATAAATTTTAAAATATAATTCGCATCCCTATGGTATTCTCGTCTAGCTTTTTGTGATGATTTGGCATTGATGGAATTGTTCAAAATTGGTCTTTATTGTGGTCCTTTAATTATGTTTATGTGTTTATACACTTGGGGTGTCGATGAAAGGTGAGGTGAGCTTTTAGAGAAAATTGATGTGATTTTGGGGGTGTTACCCTTAGTTTTGTTTTATAAAATTTATGAAAATATGATTTGGGTTTTACTTGTGAACTTGGTGATTTTTATAGAGTTGGTTTTTAAATTGTATCTTGATTTATTTGTTTGGATTGATTTTATTTTTAGGGATTTGTGGTGTTTTTGAGTCTCGGGGTTTTATCGTAGGGAGTGTGGTTAGTTTAGAAGGCGCACATGCATATCCCCAAGCATGGATATATATAGATATATGTATCTTCTATGGGTGTGTTCCCTCATGGTGTGGTGAACACATGCATTAGTTTAAGAATATATATATATATATAATGGAAGTGCATGCGTGCGAGCGAGCTACTGTTTGAGTTAGAAAGCATGGCGTGACCAATGTTTGAGGTAGGTGTTTCCATCTTTTCTCTCATCCAAAGTTTTCCATATGCACTTTCATTATTTCATTTAATTTATAAATGTTATTTGAACCTTTATAAGCATGATATTTTATTCATTGTAGTGTTTTTATGATGGTTAAAATTGATAAAAATAGCTTTGAAATAGTTCCTTGGTTATATATAGGTGTTTCCATGCCCTTACTCCCAGTTTTAATCCATCTAATGTCTGTTTTTTCTTAATTGAATCTTAGATCATGTTTCCCACCTCTATTATGTTTATAGTTAACTTATGATAGTGTTTTCCTGTTGAAATATTTGATCGAAAATGGATTTTTGGATGCTCCTCTATTTATGAACATGTTTATACCTTACCAACTTGGTTGGAACTAACTGCCTTTATCTGAAAATGGTATTTTTGGATGTCTTGAGTGGTGTTTGCTTGTATAAACATTTTATGGAACTTTTTTTTCCTGCGTTGGTTAGTGAACATAGTGTTTTTTTAGAAATGATTTTGTGTCTCTTTGAATTGGAATTTTTCTTGAATCATTGGTTTTATAAGCGGTTCAAGTTTTTTAAATGTTTTGGGTCTCTTTGTGCAGTTCTTTAAATTGGGTTGAAAAGAAATCCATGAGTATATGCTCATTTTGCTTTTGGTGTATATATTTTGTTGAGTTTGTGGTGTAAGGCAACACTTGGTTTGTTTTTAAAAAATTGAACATAGTATCACTAAATAATTTTATGTAAATTCTTTGAAACATGGAACTTAAGGTCCCATTTGGATTTTTAAATATGAAAGTGGTGTCTAGAGATGTGTTAGAAGATCTTGTGCAATGTTTTTATAAAGGAATTTGATTATGTAAAAATAAAGGCCCGATTTACAACTCCAAATGTTTAATAACGTGGTTTTCATAACTGAATGATATGACATCCCAGTTGGAAATTTGTATGTTTGACATGTATGAATATGTATATAAGTATATGGGGTGCTCCTATCTAGGGTAACCCTTTATGAGTGAACGCATAGGAAGTGTCTGTGTTTGGGGAAGGCAAGTGCGGTGAGATGAGTCACACGTGCGAGGGCCTTCCTACCTACATAGTATTATTATAACCGCAATGGTTTACTGAGCGTATTATAGTTGATTGAGTGATAGTTTCTTATCCGCCCCGATTAGATGGGTTGGTACCCACTGGTAGGTGTATAGGCGAGATGGGGAGTGCTGCTGGTTTCTATTGCTATGAGGGCAGCCAGTTGGTTATAGACTTAGGAGTTTCACCATACGCCGACAAGTGGTTCCGAACCGAGTACATTCATGGGTCTTATAGGTATATTTAGGATCACCCATGGTTACTTAATTATTCACATTACTTGTTTACTTTTAGCTATACCTATTAGTTTATTTCCAGTTTGTACTGTTTATTCATTTCTTTTAGAAAAACATTTTTCTTTCTGTCTTGGTTTTTTTGATAAAATGTCAAATGGTTTTAGAAGTGGTATGTATCATGTGTTGGTTTTTATTTATATGGTAAAAACATGTTGCTTATTTTAAAATGTGAAAATACTACTTCCATATTTGTATTTCAAACTTGTGTTTATGGACAACTTTGAAAAAGAGAACTTTTTGATTCAGTGGTTTATTTATGGCATTCCTACTGAGCTTCTCGGTGCTCACGCCTATTATATCTTTCCAGTTGTAGGTCTAGTTTCTTATTTAGGATCCTAGTTCAGCTTCTCAATGTTGGAGCAGACTTGGTTCTAAGTTGGGTGGTGACCTGAAGTGTCACAAGGAGGTATGTACATTTATTTTCATTCCGCTTCTAGTTTTATTTCATCATCGTCAATCTTTATTTATTTTGTTATCTTTTTTTTCATGGGCCAAATAGTTCCCAACAGTTAGGTTTTGATGCCCGACACTAGTTTCCAGCCCGTGGAGATCGGGAATGCCCCTCGGGCCTTGCCGCGGGCTGACTCGGGTAACCTGTTCAGGGTCAACCCGGGTTGGTTTGTGACAAAAACTGATGATAAATCTATCGAGTACTATGGGGAAAGGAACAATCAAATTCCAATGTATGTTTTTTAAAACTCATTTGTCAAGGATGAGTCTTATTGAGATAAGTGCATAATAATTTTTCTGGTCACAACCTAGAAACTAAAGTGTATGATAAAATCTGTATAAATATTTATTACTATATAATATTATATTTAGAGAAGGTGAATTAAAACCACATGGATGCAGTTTCTATATGGAGATAAGAATGTAATACCCTAATATTTAATTTATATCTTCTTTCTAAAAGTACACTACGTTTAATAGTCTGTAGCACACACAACACTGAGTTTAAATGAACATCAAAATAATATTGTTGGTAGGTAGGAATAACCACAATATAAAATATATGTATGTGTATTTATCCTTAAAAAATAAAAAATTCATCAATAAAGTTAACATTTATCTAATTTTTTTCTTGGAATGAAAAAAGAATAAATTCATTTTATGCTTCAAAAAATACACATTCTTAAAAAAATGGTTATTGCATGTTGTACACATACATTATGATTAAGTTATTCCATTTTTAAAATTTTATTTAATAAAATGAATATAATTTTTAAAATCATGAAATTAAAATTATCTTAGGTAAAGTTTTTGGTATTTTATAAAAAGATTTATTTTTCATTATAATGTGAAAAATATTGATTTTTCAAAAAATAAATATTTATTTTCTTTAAATAATGCAATTTAAAATTCCTATTAATTTTTTTTATTTGTAATTATAAGAATATAGGTTCCAAATTATTATAAATAATCAAATTAATTACATAGGAACCATAATTATAATCGATTTTGGTATAAGTTCATTTTTATACTTAAAAACACATTTATCTAAAAACTATTTTTCATTGGGTGTCATGCATTTATATTAAAATTAATTTATATCACTTTTGGAAATTTAAATTTGAAAAATATATTCCATTTTTATAATAATTACTTAATTTTTTTTAAATAGGTCCCTTTTATTTTTGTCATTATAAATAGTAACTATGGTAAATAGTTGTCATCTCAGAAAGGGTAAAACATCTAAAATAGGGTTAGAACTATGGTCTAAGGCTTTAAAATATATCTAAAACATTAATTTATCCTATTTTATGAGTTTTATTTGACCTAATACATCCTATATATGAAAATATGGAAATTTCTTGCCGCTTTGTATTGATAAAAATATTTATATTATTTTTAAAAAAGCATAAATAAAAAATGTCACTCTCTTGATTTTAATTTATGTTATATATTTTCATAGGAATAAAAATGAGGTATGAAATAAAATAAAATTTTATTTTTAACATAAAAAATTTAAGTGTATGATGGTATTTTTTTGACGGTATAATTACTTTAAATGCTTATACACTATCGACTGAGTACTTGTGAAAACAATAGAAAAGGTCTAGTAAATGAGTTTAAAAACATTAAAAGAAATATGTTTCTGATTAATTATGGTAATATATTATTTTAATGGTTAATAATAATGTATAATTTATTTAAATAAAGTTTATATTCTATATTAATTTTTATCTTGATGACTTTAAATTCAAATTAAATGAATAGTCTCAAAAATGACTTTAATGATATTTTATGTTCAATAATATTTTATTAAATGATTTAAAAATAAAAAAAATCATAAAATAGGAGAGTTTTAATGTTAAATGGTCAAAAAATTCATTCATGGCCCATTATTTATTCGTTTTTCACCATAGAATCAAATTTTTGACCCTTAAATGCTAAAAAATGATATACCATAATTGAGGTTAAAAAGGGTTGATGAAGGTGTTAAACCAAAATATAAGATTTAAAATGAAGCAAAAACAAATTTAAATTTTATTTTATGATTATATTTAGAACTTATCCTATTTTTCATCAAATTTATTTCCATTTGGATTCATTTTACTTTATAAAGATAATAATTATATTTAAATCTTTTAAATAATTCCAAGTGTGTCATCTCCTCGCTTATAAAAGGTAACCTCCTCCCCTCCCTTTATCAAAAATTTTGAGCCTTATAAATCATTAAAAACTATACCTGATACATTATTAAGTTTTTCCCTTCATTCTATATCTCATTTCATTGCCCTAAGATCATCCTAAAAAGGCTTAAGGTGTAAGCCAAGGAGGTCTCTCAAAGAACAAGTAATCATCTTACCCAACTCTTTTAAAATTTATTTATTCATTTAATTTATCTAAATATATTTTTTCCATACTAACATAATTACTATAGTATAATCAATATACTGAGATGTTATTAGGGTTATTATACAACCATTTTATACCTCCTTTTTTTCAAATGAGAAATCAAAGTATCAGTCTTGCGTAAGCGTGGACTACAAACGCCACGTAGAGATGTGATTCATTTTCCGTAAATGCCTCTCTTGGATGGTTATAATGATATATTTAGTAAATATATATGATATTTATTATGTAATAATTATTATTAAATTATATAATATTATCTAATTTTTTTTATTTTTTTTATTAGAGAATGAAAGTATCGTTCACACGTATGTACGAACTGCCTTCTACATGGGAGATATATTTCATTTTCAATATCTAAATTTTATGGATGGTACTAAAATTTATAAAATGAATATATATGAAACATATGAAATGAATAATCTCATTTAAATTTTATATTAAGATTATACCTCATAATTTTCTTACTCATTCGTTCTTTATAATATCCTCTTGTTTAGGCCGATTTAACCACTTACATGAGTAATGTTATAATGTTTATGAAATGAATGATTTAGTAATGTTGAATAAAAGTGATATTATGTAATAATATGATATAATTTTTAATTATTAATATTTTGGATATTGTGGAACCATGATCTAAGTGCAAGGACCAGAAAATCCGAACCAAAACATGAAAGAAGAATGAAATAGTTATCACCAAAAATAGCGATTTTAAGAAAGAATTGTTAATGAATGGGATATTAAATGTTATAAGTAAACCATATATGCTATGATAATATTGAATATGGTTCTATAATTAGTGTGTAAAAATTATAAAATCATTATACAAGATGATTTATATAACAACCCATGTCTTTAATACACATTATTTCATGATTTATTGCATAAAGAAAAAACTAAAACATTCCAAAAATATCATGAGGCCTAGTGAATTTGGTAAATTATATAAATATAATAATAACTTGAAACATGGGTAAAATACAAAACATTCCTTTATATTCCATTGATATTTTAATACTATACGGGATAACCTTGGGATGTAGATAAGAAAGAGGTGATCTATGAAGCCTGATAAGGGAATAATAAAATAATAAAATAATGAAAGTAATAAATGTCAATAAATAGGCATATCAAGGTGGTATAAATGGGTTAGAATCATTAAATTGAACATCAAATCACAATATAAGATGATAACATCAAGGAAACATAGGAATCTGGCAACAACATAAAAAATGACATCATATACATAAGTCAAGGATAATCACCAATACATCATAACTTATTGTGATTAAGATAAGATAACTTGAAGCATAAATGGTATGTCATTATATATAAACATTTCCCAATACATTGGAGAGCTATATAATTTGAGTTCCACCTGTCACATTCATATTATGTACATGAATTTGTGTGCTGCATAGATCCTACAACATAAGGATGTATTTCATTACTTTTAATCTCCTGATTAAGGAGTGTGGGTTAGATATATGGGATTCAAAAATAAATTAAGTATTGGTATATCTAGGTGAATACCCTTGAGTAGAAATGGAGATGGGTATACACAACACAAATTTTTGGTATGGAAAATCATAGGATAATTTTGAAAGAATAACGAGTGTATATAAGGTTTAATGAGAGTTAAAGGTGGTATATCAATACATGGGGATAATAAGGAAAATAAACGTATCTATAAAAAAATTTAAAATATGAAAAATTGTAAATCAAATTTCATAACTCAAATAATCTTTTTTGAATAAAGGGGAGGATAGAATATCATTAATTTGGCATCGTAATAGCCTAGGTAAAGGTTATAACAAGGGGGAATAAATAATTTATCATTCATATAACCACAATTAGACAATAAAGGGATACTAAAAAATGCTTAACAACATAAAAAAGTGAGGTCCAGAAGTCTAAATAAGAATAAGGTGATTGTATGGAAAATAAGAGAGAGAGACCCCTTTCCTTGAGAGGGAGCTTTTAAAAGATTGATAAGAGCTTCTTAAGAGCTTGGGAACACCTTGGGAGGGATTTATAGTGATAAGGAGAGGAAATGTTTTCTAAATGGTTTATGATTGAATAAGAGTGAGAGTTTTGGTCGATATTTATAACAAAAGAGAGGGAAATTATTTATCAATTTCTAAACATGTGTTTTGGACTCTATATGATAAAATAATCAAAACCACAAACCCTACCATGGTTTTAACCATATTTTCTATAAATGAGGGGTGGTTTTAATTTTTTTGTTATTATAAGAATTTAAATCCTTAATATAATACCATTGGTTATGTGGAAGTGAGTCATATTCATAAAGAATTGATTTTAAACCCTTAAAATATAATATAGTTTATGCAGAATTAATTAAAAGGTTTATAAAATTAATAAAAAAATTAAAATAAATTATTTTAAAGGGTAAATTTATTTTGGGTCATGTATTCCATTTATTTTATTTATTACATCACTTTTAGCCTACTATGATGTCATAATGCATATCATATATTTATATCAAACTTAGTCTTTACCCATAAATTAAATTATCTTAGAAAATTATAAAAAATTTATCATTAGTTAATTTAAAAATGATGATTTAAAAAATATTATTTATTTTCTCAATATAATTCTTTAAATTTTATAATTTTAACATTTAAATCATAATCCTTATTTATTGAAAAATACTTGGTTTTACAACAATAATAGTTTTTTGTCCGTTATAAAGAATATATTGGACTTCATTAAATTATATTATCATTTTCATATAAAAAAATATTATTTAGTAATAATATTATATAAAAATTAAATTTATTTAAAAATTCAATAATTTATTAAAATATTGTTTTAATTAAAATAATATATTTTTCAAAAATACAATTTCGGTTTCTTCATATCAGAATCTAATTTTCCTGAACTCATATATAATTGTATATATAAATTAATAATGAAAAGGGATAAATATATTCATTATTTTATTAAAAATGAAAACATATAGATTCACACTACTACAGTCTATATATAACTTATTATTACACCAGTGTACACCCTAAGGGCAAGGTGTGTGATGGAGGAACATTCTTGGGGTTGTTTAATGAACTTGGTTTGGACTATGATCTCGATAGGATTGAACTTCTACCATAAATGGTTTTCTTTGTGCTTTAGTTGTGGAATTTTATCTTAGTCTTGGTTAAGTAAAAAACCCATTGGTTATATATCCCTTGGAAGATCTGATAAATGGTCTTCATAGGGTATAATCCTACTAGTCAGGACAAACACTTCTTCTGTCTATGACTATTGGAATTTTTTTATAACCCTTAATATACTAATATTAAGGGTAACTATACAACAACAATATAATCATTGGTTTTTATGTTTAACAGTCTTTTAAATCCTACATGATATATTTTATAATGGTCTAAAAAACCAAAGTAGTGCATGTGTTTTCTGTAACTATATTATGTAATAAGGAATTTATTCATTCAAAATAGGAATTTAATTTATAAAATATTGGGTCATTAAATTCTTCCCCTATTATTAAATTTCTCCCTTTAAATTTCATTTCGTACTCTAAAATAGATTAGGTTACTTCCATTTCATCACCTCTTATGGTTCCCATGTCTCCTCCTCAAATTGGAGGCTCCACCAAAACACTTTAATCATGTGAGATTTATTGTTTTATAGAAATTATTCTCTATGATCTACGTTGTTCACATAATGATCCTCATACGAAAGATCATTATCCAAGGGTATCATCTCTGGATTCATTACATTTTAAGGGTATGGTATGTACTTAAGATGGATATATAAAACACATAATGTACTTGAGATATGTTAAGTGAGAGTGCTAGTTGATTGGCCACTGCTCTGATGAAATAAAGGATCTTAAATGGGCCAATGTATCTAAGAATATAATTTTCCTTTTTCCCTAACCTCATGAATTTCTTCCATGGTGATACATAAAGGAACACCTTTTCTCAAACCTCAAAATCCATGTCTCATTGATGATTTTATGCATAGATTTTCTATCTACTTTGTGAAAATTTCTTTTGAAATTGAATGGTTTGAACATTCTTTGAAATCTCTTAGATAAGTTCAAATCCCATAAAATTCCTCTCTCAAACTTCATCCCTACATGTTGAAATATAATACCTATTCCCAGGTGTCATTTGAATTCTATAATGGAAACTCTTGTTATATATGAACTTCAATATGGGAAGTTGATGGAACCAGCATCCTTGGAAATACATTGAACATGATCTCAGAAAATCCTCTAGATTTGAATGGTTCTCTTAGAATAAAAATATATCTAAGGGTGATAATCAATACCAAAAATTATATTTGTATCCCATTATTTTTAAAGGATTCTCCAAAACATCAAGGTAAACTTCATATCTCGATTATATAGAATGGAGATTAGAATTCCATACAGTCATACCACTTTCTTTATATATATCATATAGATTTATTCAAGAGATAAATATTACTTGATAGAAATGAAATGAATAGAATTTTTAATATGATTGAATACCACCTAGATTTTGTTATTTCCTTTAGATGTCCTAAGGATTCCTATGATGAAATAATTGGTTATTTTTTAACATTCCCATACTGGTATGTGCAATGGTTTCATTATACCCTTATACTTCTGGAATCCATCCTTCACTTGTTGTAATACCAAGCATCAAGATACAAATTCTATAATATCCCTCTTCATGTTATCCCACTAGAAGTTTTGATTTATATATATATACATCATAGTTATTCCTGGATGAATAAAGAAGTATGAGCTTTGAACATAATCTGAAATTTCTCTCTTCAGCTTTGTTTTTGATGGGCACTTATACGGGTTCCAAATATTATGACTCCATCTTTAGAAAAGTTGAACTCTAAAATTTTTCTACATTTATTATTATCTCCTCATAATAATTTTAGGCCTCATTGATCCTCTTAAGAATGGATAGTTGACAATTTATTTTATAAATGTAGGATGATGTCCCTTTCATAATTCCCATGTCTATCCTTTGCATGACAAAGAATATTGGATGCCTTTCAATCCTCATCACTGATAGGGTTGTGGGATCCTTTCTACTCAGAGAATATTTCACTTTTTTCACCTTCCTAGGATGGTAATGGGTTGAACAATTATAACTGTTTTTTATCTATAACTACCTTCATTGGCATATATTGATCTCTTTTTGTGTAAATATATAAATAAGTATTTTTATGATCGGTATATTTTCCATATTTCTCCCCGCAGATCTAATGTCACAAAATATTCAATGTGAATATCAAAACAGTCAATTATATATCATGAATTGGGTAGTTTTTCTCATGGATATTTATTTGGTAGAATGAATAGGATATAACTTTGTTATCTTACATGATTACACAACCCAATCCCTTTTTGGATACATCACTATATACCACAATTCCTTCCCTAATTATGGGTAATGTTATAATAGGTTCACTTATTATCCTCTCCTTTAACTCTTTAAATCACTCATAGTATTCGTTAGTCTAGGAAAACTTCACTCCCTTTTGAGTTATCTTGGTCATTGGGCTTGCAAATCATGATAATTTTCTCAAAAATCAGTGATAATACCAAGATAATCCAAGAAAACTATGTTTCTATATCAAAAAATTTCTTATGGATCATTCTTTAATTTCCTATTTTTTTGAAGGATCTATAGATAACATTTTTCTAGAAGTAAAATTCCCTATTAATGTTACTTTTTCTATCCAAAATCTTCATTTACTACACTTCATATATAAATTTTCCTATTGCAAGGTCTTTAGTACAACTTTCAAATGATTGTCATAAACCTCCTTTATTTTGGATTACATAAGAATGTAGTCTATCAAGACTACCAAAAATTTGTTGAGGTAATCCCTAAATACTATATTCATTAAGTCTATGAAGATAGATAGAGCATTGGTGAGTAAAAATGGCATCACTATAAACTTATAGTTCTCATGCCTTGTACAAAAATCAGTCTTGGGGATATCCTCTATCTTCACTATTACTTAATAATATCACGACCAAAGATCCAGCTTATAAAATCACTGGGATCCACATAAATAATAAAAAAATCATCAATCTGTGGAAGATGATAATTGTTCTTTATCATGATCTTTCTGATTAAATGATAATTAATATAGAGGTGGACTTTCCCATCTTTCTTTAAAAAAAGGGCTGGTGAACCCCACGATAAAGAACTTGGGCATATAAACCCTTTACCTAGATTCCCTTGTATATAATTCTTTAGCTCTTGAAGTTCAATATTGGCCAATATATATAGATTCTTAGATATTGGATAATCTCTAGGTAAAATTTTTATTGAGAACTCAACCTATTAGAAAAGAGGGAGACCAGAAAATTCTTCAAGAATCACATCAGGATATTACACTACAATGGGCATGTCATCAAGGATGATATTTTACTTAGTCTCAATCATTTAATATTGATAAAAATTTTCATAAGGAAATAATAACCATTTTTGAGATTATGATTCCAATGGAGATTCATCCTCCTTCTTATACTTGTATAAAATCAGAGGGTGATTTGTGATATAGAGGGTGATTTCCTACACATGGAAATTTATGTTGGCTATATATATAAGGAAATATAATCCATAATAAAAATTTAGTTGAATTCATATAAAGAGATCATCAAAAGGTGTTCTAGAAAGTTCATCCTACAAATATAAACAAGGGAGAAGTTATGTACTAGGGATGCAATGATTTTCCATTTTCTATTTTAACTGATAGCTCTACTTCCATGTTTTGAGGTGGTGTTTGAATAATTTTACTAAACTTGTTTGATATGAAAGAATGTGTAGAAATAGAATCAAATATTATGTTCACTATACTTTAATGAATAACTAATATACCTGACACCATGTTGTTGTTAGGATCCACCTCAATAATTATAATGGTATAAGCTCTCTCTTTCTCTCTATGACTTGATTGTTGTTTTCATCAGTTATCATAGAAAAATCTTGGATTAGTTTCTTTATTCACACAACTTCAATGTTCCTTGTAGTTGAAAAATTATACAATAGGATGAGGGTTGAATGGAGAACTATTTTTCTTCCATCACCTTGGTGAGTTTCTCTCATCAGTATTTGCTAGATATTTTCCCTTCCTTCCCACACCAAAATAATTTACTTGTCTCATTAAAGTAATTTTTGGGATTATTCTTTCCATACTTTGGAAAAGTGGGGTGTTGTACATTATTTCCAATGTGTTCTTTGTTCACCCTCCCCCATAATTAAACTCCATTTTCCACTTCCTATCTCTAGAATTGTGAGACCGTTGAGATTTTCTGATCTATATTTTAACTTTGACGGAACATCAAAAAATTTCCTCATATATGTCAACATATTTAATCTACAAATATTTTTATAGATTCATACTTATCCCACTAAAAAAAATTTCAACCTTACTTTCAGGGTAAATGAAAAATCTGGAGGCATATCATGAAATCCTTGTGAATTTATCATCATACTTCCTGGGAGATTTTTAATCCAATTTCTTGAGTCAAAGGAAATATCTCTCTATTTTATGTTGGATTGTGGCAAGAAAATATTTATCATTTTTTTTGGAATTATTTCCAATCCACCACTTTGATATCCATGTCAATAATTGTATTTTTTATCAATATACACCATTGATCAATCTGTACCTCTATATGAAAGACTTACATCATGACCTTGTATTATTCAGAGCATTAAAGTATAGATAATATATTTTCAATGGATTTTATCCATTATTATGTGATTACGGGACTGAAAGATCCACAAAAAGTAGGAGGCATTTTCTATATAAAGGTCTTAATTACAACATTATATTTATTAGGGGGATTTAGGTTTCCCCCTAATTTATATTTATATTCAAAACTTGAGTTAATGGAGAAATTATTTTTCTGAAGTTCTCAACTCCTAATCCCATTGGGTTGAGAAAATTATTTGGATAATTATTATGTTTCCTACCACATTGGTTGTTAACTCATTTCCTCCCATTTATAACCATTAACTAAAATAAAGGGAAAATTAGGGATTATAATTTTTTAACTATTAATAGTATAAAATTAAACCTATGATAATTTAAGGGATAAATAAAAAATAACACACATTTATTAACCTATGAATTTATAGGTTTGAATCTAATTTATCCATGGTCTATTTCCTAACATAAAATTTTATGGGAATTTTTGTTCCCTTTATGATGGTTCATAAGGATCTTTTGAATCTACCAAAGAATATCCCATGGGATTTTCAAACTAGGTGTACAATAATGGATATTTTTCTTGCACCAGGTGAAGATTGATTTAATACCAAACAAACACTTTTCTAGGTTATTACCTCAAGGTACAAATGTTCCATAGCCACACCCAATTATAATACCCCGGAAGATATATTGTTAGTTAGAAACCACTTACTCCATAAATTAACATAATTTAGGAATGTTTTACTATATTTAGTTTTTTTAACAAGTTAGGGAAATCCCTTTTATTGAACCAAAGAAGAAAATATTTTTTTCTTGGTAGAGGGGGACCCATTACATAGCCTTTTTTCCTAGTGGGAATTAAAGAAAAATACAACATATAATGAAGGCACAAAACCATAGGTCCCATGTAGCATATTATTCCATCTCTAATACTTCAAAATCCATTGAACACCCAAAACTATAGTGATGCCTTTCCATTGATCCATTCACTCCGCACAACATCTATTTCATTGTAGTCTTCCCTGCCATTACCTCATGACCATACCATCATCAGGAGTGAACACCAGTGCCATTAAAGCCAACCCTAATGATGTTTCTTGATCCTTTCATATTCCAATTTGAAATACAACAATAATCATACAAATATTTATCACAAATATTGTTTATCCATACTCTGGGAGAAATCACAACATCACATCCTACAAAAGAACCTTGTGGACCTTCCACCAATTGTGACAACCCATATCTTTAATAAACCTTATTTGAGGATTTATTTCATAGAGAAAAACTTAATACATTCCTAAAACTTTGTGAGACCTGGTTTATTTGGGAAATTATATAAATGTAAAAACAACTTGAAACATTGGAACAATAAAATTATTTAAAAACTCCAAAACACGCCCTTATGTTCCATCGATATTCTAATACTACACGGGATAACATGGGGATGTAAATAAGAAAGGAGTTAGCTATAAATCCCAGTAAGGGAATAATAAAATAATAACATGATAAAATTAATAAATATGAGTCATAATGGATATCAAGGTTACATAAAAGGGGTTAGAATCATAAAGTTTAACTTTGAAGCATGATATATGATGATAACATCAAAACAACATTGGAATGTGGATAAAACATAAAACATGATATCATAAGAATAAATCAAGGATAAGCATAGAGACATAATAACATAGTGGGATTATGATAAACTCCATTTCACCATGTATGTTATCTCATGAGATAAAAACATTAGCCAATTCATTGGGGTGCTATATAATTTTGTTCCCACCCATCACATTTATATCACGCACATGAAACTATGTACGACAAAGATCGTACCACACAAGGATGTATTAAATTACTTTTAATATCATGATTAATTAGTGTGGGTGACATAAAAGGTTGTACCCAATAAATTAAGGATAGTCACATATAATTTAATACTCCTTAATGTAAATGAGGATGGGTATATAAAACATATATGTTTTACATGTAAAATCACACGATAATTTCAGCAGTATAGAGGGTGCACATAAAGGTTTATAGAAGGATTTAATGAGAGTGAAAGGTGGTGTATCAATAATTTTGATTCATAATTAAAGAAAAGGTATGGTAAAAAAATATTAAAAGATGAACAATTATATTTATAAAGTCATTACTCAAAGAAAGTGCTTGAATGATGATGATGAGGAGAGAATCTTATTACTTTGACATAGTAAAAACCAAGGAAATGGTTTTAAAAATATGGGATAAATGATTTATCATTAATATAAAATAAATTTTATATTAAATTGATATTTATATAGAAATGAAAATATAATAAACTGAGATTCAAAAGGATAAATGCGAAGAAGGTTCTTGAATGGAAAAGAAGAGAGTGAGATCCAAACCTAAAGAGAGCACTTATAAAAGATTGGGAGGGGATTATTAAGATCTTGGGAACAAATTTGGAGGGATTTATATTGGTATAAGGAGATATAATTAATGTTTAATGGGTCTTGAGTGAATAAGGGTGGTAGTTTTAGTTGATATTTATAGAAAAATATACGTGAATTATATATAATTTTCTAAACATAGGTTTTGGACTCTATATGATAAAATAATCAAAACCAAAAACCTTAACATGGTTTTTACCATAGTTTCTACCAAATAGGATTTATTTTAAATATTTTATTAGTATAAGAGTATATATATTCAAAATAATACTAATTTTTGATGCGAAAGTGAGTCAAGTTCCTAAAGAAATGATTTTAAAACCTCAAAATATAATATAGGTTTTGGAGGGTTCATTGAAGGTTAATAAAATTAATAAAAAAACTTTAAGAATACATTATTTTAAAGTTTAAATTTATTTTAGGTCATTAATTCTATTTATATTATTTATTACATTAGTTTTTTTATTATTTCATAATATATACTTTATATTTATACCATATTTAATTTTTACCAAAAAATTCGACTGTCTCAGAAAATTATGATAATTAACCATTAGATAATTTTAAATTACTGATTTCAAAAATAATATTTTTTTATAAAAATAATAATCTAAATTTAATCATTTATAGTTTTAAATCAAAATCCTCATTTATTGAAAAATACCATTTTTTAAGACAATAACAGTTTTCTGAACCTTAAAAGATTACATTTGACTTATTTAAATTATATTATAATTTTTATATAAATAAATATTATTTAATAACTATATTATATTGAAATAAAATTTATTTAAAAATTAAATAATGTTTCAAAAAGTGTGTTTTACTTAAAACCATATTTTTTTTCAGAAATGTAATTTTTATTTCTTCGTATCAAAATACAATTCTAATCAAATCATATATAATTGTTTATATAAAGTAACAATGAAAAGGGATAAATATTATAATTATTTTATTAACATTAAAAACATAAAAAATCATACTAATAGGTTCTAGATACATTAATCCTTTTTACACTAGTGTACGCCCTAAGGGTAATGTGTGAGATGGTGGTACTTTCATAGGGTGGTTCGAAAAAAATGGTTTGGGTTGTGATATCAATAAGATTTAACTTCTCCCATAAATAGTTTAATTCATGATTTATTTGTTAAATTTAATCTTTTTCATGGTCAAGGTAAATTCCAAGTGGTGCCATATCCTTCATAATCTCAGATAAATGGACTTTATAGGGTATAATCCTACTATTTGAGGCCATAGCTTCTTCCATCTGTATAAAAACTCAACCTTTTCTTACACTACTATTACATCATATAGAATATAAAAAAATAATAGTATTACACAACTAGGATCTATAGTTTTAGTTTATTGGGGAAACTAAGACCATATATAACATTTACAATATAAAATGTAAACATTTTTTTAATCCATTCTTCCCCAGCTTCTTATTGTCCCTTCAAAACTCCTTAGTACTCATAATCACTTGAGGATATACATCAAAAAGGGGTGAGATAAAATCCCATTAAGTGGATAAATAATAACATGAAACAACATAACATGGGATGAGAATAATCATTATCATCATAACATAGGCATATGCTCATAATCATGAGAGGAAACATTAAGAAAAGACTTGGAATGTGGCAATGCATAAAAAGTGAAACATCATGTATTAGTGGTTAACTACCACACATTGTTGTGAAAAAATATAGCATCAAGTTCACACATCATTTAACTTTAACTAATGAGATTAATCACTTTATTGAATGCACTGTAGCACTATAAAATTCTGGGCACACCCGTCACATTCAAACATTCATATTGCGTTATATAATTCTGGGCGCACCAGTCACATCATAACATATTCTTTATCATGAATGCCACATAGAACATATATCAATAATGAATATAAATAAACCATGTAAAAGAATGGGTTTCACATAATAAATAATAAATTCATAAAAATTTGGCTCCCAAAATAAAGAGGGGATAACATTCTTGACATAGAACAATCAACGATGAGTGAAGTATAAACAATCTTTGAGAAGTAAAAAGAGGGTGTTTATTTGTAAGAAGGGTTCGTTTGGAAGAACATTGGGTTTATTATAAATTAAATTATAAAACAGTAATATCCCAGAATAGGAAATAAGAGAATTAATAAATGATTCTTAAGGAATATCCATACTGAAAATGGATTGAAAGAGGGAAAATCCAAAGTGTGAGAGTTGGGTTCTAGAATTTCCCCTTACCATGTATCTGAATGCTTTCTTCACTTTAATGTCATGTGTAACCAAATTATATTCATTAATTAACAATTAAATAAACTTTTTACATTAATAATATTCATTAAGGTTTTATTAAGTTAATTTATGGGATTTTTATGAGTTATAGAGTTTAAATTCATTATTTGAGAACGTTCATTTTTATAGTTTTCTTGAATGGTTCACTTGTATTCATGAATGGAAGTTCTTTTAAAACATGAAAAAAACATCCAAAATTGTAATTATATGTTATTGATGATTTTAGAGAACTTTAAATGATCTTATAAATAATTTTTTTATATACCATGGGAATGAATCATTATATAAGAATTTAATGATGATCGTTTGGGTTAATTCGAGTGGTTTTTCGACCACAATGAACTTGTTTTATTTAATAATTTAGTAATATTAACATAAGTTAGTTCCATAAAATTAAATAGGATATAATACATATAAAATAATCCTTTTTAAAACATAAAAAGGGTATCATGACTGGATCCTATGGTGGTAAAGGAAAATGAAAACATGTCATTTTTGAAGGTGATAAATTAACACCTCACGAACAATGTTTTCCTTTCTAAAATAAAAAGAAGAGGAGAAGGGGTTTGGATGATATATTATAACATTAGTATCATAAAATTAAATTATATTTAATACAATAGAGTTACCATACCGTGTGGATGAGGATAAGTGGAGAGAGATTACGAAAATAAATTGAAATTGAAAGGAAATTAAAGGAAAAGAGAGAAATGGGAATTAACTCTTGAATCCTCCTTAAGGCGACATGGATTTGTCTATTGAAGAGACCAAAAGCTCTTGGATGTGGGGGAGGGGATATATAAGATGTTTGTGAAGAGTTTAGACAATTATTTAAGATTTATAGGTGTTAATAAATGAGGGTGTGACAGGTGGTATTTATAGTGGATGGGAGAGGAGTTTTCTCAACATTATTTTCATTAATTTATTATTTCCCCACACAATAAGAAATAGTGATGAATCCATGACCAAGAATAGTAATAAGTGAATGTGAGTTCTATATTGGGGTGCTTACATCACTTATGATTTCAGGAATAGTGTATTTAAATTATAATGTATTTATACGGTAAATTAATGTATTTTACTATTCACCAAAAATTCAGGTATTTTAGAAAAATCCAAAAAATTCACCATAACCATTCTTCGATGTTTAGAATCTAAAAATGAAATATATTTTTAAAAAATAGTTTTATAAATATTTTAAGTTAAAATTTTAAATAAAATAATAGTTTATTCAAAAAATAAAAATTAAAAAACATTTATTTACTTACTCCAAGATATAGGTATATCATACTTTCACTTAAATCATATATATATACACTATCATATGTAAAGTTACTATTAATTAAGGTATATTACTATTCATGAGTGTAGGTTACTATTCATAAGGGTAGGTTACTATTCACTAAAAATTATGTTTGTTCTATCAGACTCCAAAAATCATCCTGGACAGAACAGTGTATGTCAGGTTTTCAAAATTCAAAATGTAGAAGTGGTAAATTTATGTTTATAGGTCGCATAATATTTAGAATCATTATATGTCATTGTGTTTAATAATGTGATTATACTTTAAGGCATGATTATAAGAAGGTATTTCCATTGATAAAACTTTGGGTCGTTACATTCTTCCCCCCTTATGAAATTTCACCCTTTAAATTTCATTTTACACAAACACGCGAGGGTACTTATCCTTCATCACCTCCTATAATTCCCAAGTTGCTTCTTCAAACTTATGGTTCCTCCAAAAAACGCCGACAAGGTGGGATTTCTTGTTGTGTAGAACCTTATCTCTCCGGTCTAGAATCTTTACTGACTGCTCCTCACAGGAGAGATCATCTTCTAGTTGTACCACCTTTGAGTTCAGTACATGTGAGGGATCTGGTATGTACTTCCTCATGAGTGATACATGAAACACCTCATAAACTTGTTCCATATTCTATGGAAGTGCAAGCCTATAGGCCACGACTCCTATGTGGTCAAGGATCTCAAAACGGCCAATGTACCTTGGGCTTAGCTTCCCTTTCATTCCAAACTGTGTGACTCTCTTCCATGGTCATAAGGAAGAATTTATCTCCAACAACGAACTCCAAGTCCCTTAGATGGTTGCTAGCATAGCTATTTTTCCGACTTTGAGAAGCTTTGATATGTTTCTGGATGACTTGAACCTTATTTGTCATCTCCTGTATAAAATTAGGTCCAAGTAGATTTCTTCTTCCAACTTCATCCCAACAGGTTGGAGTTCTACATCGCTTTCCATACAGAGCTTCATATGGATCCATCTGAATACTCGAGTGGAAGCTATTATTGTATGAGAACACAACCAAAGGGCGATGCTGATCCCATCCAACTTTTAATTTTAGAGAGAAGTATCTTAGCATATATTCAAGTCTCTGAATAGATCTTTCAAATTGGCCATTAGTTTGGGGGTGATAGGTCGTGATGAAATTTAATTCAGTACTCAAAGAATATTGAAGACTCCTCCATAATTTAGATGTGAACCATAGAGAATGATCATTTAAAATTGAGATTGGAACCCCATGTATTCTCTATAATTCCTTCACATATATCTTTAAAGTTGTTCAAGTGATAGATCTTCCCAAATAGAAATAAAATGGGCAGTCTTGGTGAGTTGGTCAACCACAACCCATATCGCATTATTTCCCTTGGATGTCTTTGGGAGACCCATGAAAAAGTCCATAGTGACATTCTCCCATTTCCACATGGGTATAGGCAATGGTTTCATAATCCCTTTAGACTTTTTTCAATCTTCTTTAACTTGCTTACATACCAAGAACCTTGAGACATATTCTGCAATCTTCTTCTTCATGTTATCCCACTATAAGTGTTCTCAAAGATATCAGTACATATTGGTGTTACCGGGATGGATAGAGAATGTTGAGCTCTGTACAATTTCCAATAGCTCATTCTTTATCCCGGGTGATGAAGGCACAAAAATACGTATTCCAAACTGAATCATACCATTATCGTCGATATGGAACACATGCAACTTCCCTTAATTTACTGCATTCACCTTCTTTTGTAACTTCAGATCATCCCTTTTGCCTCTTTAACCATCTCATGGATTGATGGTTTCAAAATAATTTGGTAAAGGTTGGATGTATCCCTTGTCTTTATGATTTAAAAATCCATTCTTTGTATATCCAATAAGATAGTGTCTTTCTCAATCTACAACATGGATAGAATAACAGGTTATTTTCTACTTAGAGAATTAGCTACCTTGTTCGCCTTTCTAGGATGATAGTGAATAGAGCAATCATAGTCCTTGATTATCTCTAACCATCTCCTTTAAAGCATGTTGAGCTATTTTTTTTGTGAATATATACTTTAGGCTCTTTTGATCGGTTTATATGTCACACTTCTCACCATAAAGTCAGTTTCGCCATATTTTCAAGGAAAAAATCAGGGCTACCAGCTCTAGATCACGTGTAGGGTAGTTCTTCTCATGGATCTTCAACTGTCGTGAGGAGTAGGCTATAACATTATCATTTTTCATGAGTACACAACCCATGCCTTTCTTTGAAGAATCATTGTATTTCACAAAACTTTATTCACTCTTTGGTAATGTGAGCATAAGTGCATTGATCAACCTTCTCTTTATCTCCTTGAAACTTTCCTCACATTCATCCATCAAGACATACTTTACCCCTTTCCTTGTTAACTTAGTTATCAGGATAGAAAATCTTGAGAAATTACTCCCAAAACTTTGGTAGTACCATGATAATCCAAGAAATATATGGATTTTCGTGACACTAGAGGGTCTAGGGAATTCCTCAATTGCCTTTGTCTTTGAAGGGTCCACAGAAATTCTATCTCTTATGGTCACATGTCCCAAGAATGAAGATTTCTCCATCCATAATTCACACTTTCTAAACTTGGAATACAACTTATCTTTCCTTAATGTCGACAATACAAGTCTTATATATTCTTCATGTTTTTCCTTTCTCTTGGAGTATATGAGAATATCATCAATAAACACCACCAATTGTTTTTGAGGTAATGTCTAAAGACTCTATTCATCAAATCCATGAAGATTTCTGGGGCATTAGTAAGACTGAAGGGAATCACTAGAAACTCATAGTTCCCATACCCTGTATGGATGATAGTCTTATGAACATCTTCCTTCTTCACCTTAAGTTGGTGATATCTAGAATGAAGATCCACCTTTGAGATGTATTTTCCTCCTCTCAACTGATCAAACATGTTTTCAATCCTTGTAAGAGAATACTTGTTCTTTATGGTAATCTTGTTGAGTTCCCGATAATCGATACACATATGCATTGATCCATCCTTATTCTTCACAAAGAGAACTATTTCACCCCAAGGTGATAGACTAGGGAATATGAACTCTTTGTCCAAATGCTCTTGTAGCTACTTATTTAACTCCTCCGGTTTGATAGAGGCCATTCTATAGGGACACTTTGAGATAGGAGTATCACCAGGTATGAGTTCTATGGGGAATTATACCTAACGATCTGGGGGGGGTCCGGGTATCTCTTCAGGAAATACATCACTGTATTCCCTCATAATGGGAATTTCCACAAGGTTGACACTTTTCTTTGACTCAACCATTTGAGCTAGGTATGCCTCTTCACATGGAATCAACACCTTAAATACTGAATGATTTTACAAAGGAGATTCACAATCTTCCTTGCACTTGTAGAGGATCATGGGATGGTTAGGAATATGAAATGATATTTCCTTTTACTGTCAGTTGATATGTGCTCTATATAACGAGAGCCAATCCATTCCCATTATAGTATCGAATTCCGCTAAGGGAAGTATTACGAGATTCACTGGAAGAATCTTCTCACATACACCAACAGGAGAAGAGTCAAACACTTGGGTTGCAATGATTTCACCACTTGGTGTTTTTACATAAATATCTACCTTAAGATTCTGGGTCTTCGATTCTATAGTTCTAGAAAAATTGCAAGATATAAAGGAATGTGTATAACCAGAATCAAATAATAATTTTTCCATTCTTGAGTGAATAAGAAGTGTACCTTGTATGAATTCATTATCTTTATCCACTTCCATGATAGTGATGACATAAGACTTCCCTTGATCCTTTGGATTTTGTGAATGATGATGCTGATTACCCTCGAGAACTCGAGGTTTAGTGCACTCGCTTGCATAGTTCCCCTGCTCCCTCCAATTGTAGCATTGGACTATGGTTGGTTATCTCCTTTCTTACACTACATTATTCTTATTTCTCATGTCTTTTCAACACTCTTTATCATGGATTCCTTCTTTCCCACACATGAAGCATTTCCTCTCCCCTTTGAGGTAGTTACCAAAATGCATCTTCCCATATTTTTGACTTGTGGGTGGTTTATTTTGCTTTCCACCTTTATCATTAAATCCTTCGGCATGAAACTCCATCTTTCATTTATTATAACCATAGCCATTGGACCATTATCCAAACTTCATATCCACTTTGAGAGCACATTGAACAACTTCTACATAACACCAAAAGTCCTGAATTTTAGGATCATTTAGAATATGTGGTTTTAATACACTAAAGAATCTATCAATTTTGCTATCGTTGTTGATAACAAAACCCAAAACATACCTTTAAATCCTTGTGAAACTCTCTTCGTAGGTTGTGAAAAATTATACTTCCTTTTTCTTGAGCTCTATGAATTCCCTCTCCATCTTTGTACAAAGAGTTCTTGGGGAATACTTGTTAAGAAACATTATCTTAAAGTCTTCCCATATCAGCTCTTCAATTTCATCAGTAAGATTGGCGTTCTTAACCAATGCTCACCATTGGTTGACCTCTCCATCTAGATGATAAAAAACCAGAGTCACATTATCCATCACAAAACAGTGAAGAATAGAAAATATATTCTCCATGGAGTAGACCCACTATTCTGAAACTAGTGGACCATAATACCCACTAAACGACGGTGGTTGTTGCTACATAAAACACTCGATATCCAGTTTCTCCCTCTTAGGTGAAGGAGGACATTCCCCATTATTCTGGTTATTGTTCATAACCTGAAATAGCTGGGTAATAATATCCATAAAGTTTTGAACTCCACCTCCCATAACATTGGGGATGTCATTTTGGAAATCACTACATTGTCCCTCACATTGGCTGTTAGCCTAGTTTCTCCTGGTTCCCACCATTTCTAAAATAGAAAAGGTTAGAACAAAAAATAAGTCAAGAATTCATGAATAAATAACTTATTCATTTCTGAAATTTACACTAAAATTACATATTGTGGGATCCATATGTTTAGAAAATATTGTTGTGTGCATATCTATACTTAGTCTCATAATAGAGGTTTTCTCTAGGGTTCACTAATCCTAATTCCCAAATTAACTAAACCTTGCCTCTGATACCAACTATATAGACCCGGTCTTTTCTTAAACTACTATTACATTATTTAGAATATAAACAACATAATAGTATTAAACAATGAGGATCCAAAGGTTTAGTGTATTGGGAAAACTAGGACCATACATAACATTTACAATAAAAAATGTAAACATTTATTTAATCTATTTTTCTCCAGCTTCTTAATGTCCCGTGAAAACTCCTTAGTACTCATAATCACATGAGGATATACATCAAAAAGGGGTGAGATAAAGCCCACTAATTGGATAAATAAGAACATGAAACAATATAACATGGGATGAACATAATAATTATCATCATGACGTAGACATATATAATAACCATGAGAGGAAACATTAAGACACAACTTGGAATGTGGAAATGCATAAAAAATGAAACATCATGTATTAGTGGTTAACTACCGCACAAAGTTGTGAACACATATAGCATCATGTTCACACATAATTTTACTTTAAATCATGAGATTAATCACTTTACCCAATTAATTGGAGTGATGTATAATTCGGGGCACACCCGTCACATTCAAACATTCATATTGTGCTATATAATTTCGGGCACACCCATCACATCATAACATTTTCATTATCATGCATGAGACATAGTACATATATCAATAATGAAAATAAATAAACCATGTAAAGGAATGAGTTTCAAATCATAAATAATACGTTCATAAACATTTGGATCCCAAAATAAAGAGGGGATAATATTCTTGAGATATAACAGTCAACGATTAGTGAAGTAGAAACAATCTTTGAGAAGTAAAAAGAAGGTGTTTATTTGTAAGAAGATTTTGTTTGGAAGAAAATTGGATTTTTCATAAATTCAATTTGAAAACATGTATATACTAGAACTGGTAATATCAATAAATGATTCTTATGGAATATCCATACTGAAAATGGGTTGAAATAGGGAAAACCCTAAGTATGAGAGTTAGGTTCGAGAATTTCCCCTTACCTTGTATCAAAATGATTTCTTGACTTTAATGTCATGTATAACCACATTAGATTAATTAATTATCAATTAAAGAACCTTTATATATTAATAATATTTATTAAGGTTTTATGAAGTTCATTTATGGGATTTTGGATGAGTTATAGAGTTTAAATTCATTGTTCGGGAACGTTCGTTTTTATAGTTTTCTAGAACGGTTCACTTGTATTCATGAATGGAAGTTCATTTAAAACATGGGTAAACAAACATAATTGTAATTATATGTTATTTATTATGATACATAAATTTAAATGATATTATAAATAATTTTTTATATGTCATGAGAATGAATCATTAGATAAGAATTTAATGATGACCATTTGGGTTAATTCGGGCAGTTTTTCGACCACAACAAACTTGTTTTGTCTAATCATTTAGTAATATGTACATAAGTTAATTACATAATATTAAATAGGATATAATACATATAACATAATCTGGTTCAACCATAACAATGGTTTCATGACTGGATCTGAAGGCGGTAAAGGAAAATGAAAACATATCGTTTTTGAAGGTGATAACACTACTGTAAAAGAATGTTATACCAACAGTTTTAAACCGTTGGTATAGGCTGGAAAACCATAGGAATATGCTATAACAACGATTTTATAAACCGTAGGGTAGTAAGCCGTGAGGAAATCCCTATACTAATGGTTTGATCTAAACCATTGGTATAACCCACTGTATTAATGATTTACCAACGGTTGTAGACTAACCATTGGTATATGATTGTATAACATTTTTACCAACGGTTTCAAGAAACTGTTGGTATATATTGAATAAAAAACACTATACCAATGGTTTTAAATCCATTGGGATAGTTTTTAAATTTCTCTCAAAGTATACCAATGATTTAAAACCATTGGTATTGTGTTTTTCCAGACCTACTGCACAGCAGCCCCTCCAGTAGCCCCTCCAGTATACACCTGCATAAAAAATTGCACAAAAACCACATACAAACAGACTTAAAACAACATAAAAAACACCTAAAATAGCACAAAAAAACACATAAAACCTTCAAACTCTTCCAACCATGTAATGTACTATAATTCCCTATTTTAATCTTCATATGACAACAATCATCTAGTAGAGTTAATAACAGTTTCAATAACTCAAACATTATTTACACCCATTTCAATATTCATATGACAACCACTCTTCCAGTATTAATTCACCTCACCCCTGCACAACCCCACCAAAAATAACAGCCCCCACCTCACCATCAAATTCTAATAGGCAGAATAGTCTGAGAAATACTTATTATAGTTGAATAAGAGTTTGAAATTAGCTCAAATCCCAATTTTTTTTTTCTGATCCTAGATTTGGGTATATAATGATTTGTGATGCATTTTGCATTGAACTTTTATTTTTTATAATATATGGTGAAAATGTATTTTTTTAGTAGTCTCTTCACTTATGAACCCATGAGTGAAACTACCCAACTCATGAAAAAGAGTTTGCGACTATCTTTGATGAATGTAAATTTCAGTTGTTGTATTCACTTAAAATGATGTCCTTTTGAAACAAAAGAGAGAAACTTTGAGTAGTTCCGGCCACACCGTGCCTTGGATTGAGGCGGAGTTTACTCGTACACATCACAAATGACCTATGTATCGTTTTACAAAAGTATTAACATAATCTGAATGTGTTTGGTCGGTTTTCCGTATGCCGGTTGTTTTTACATAAAAGTGTATCCATTTTAAACAAAAGAAAGAAACTTTGAGTGGTAACAGAAACACCATACCTCATATTGAGGCGAAGTTGAATCGAAAACGTGACAAATGACCCATGGATACTTTTCCTAAAGTTTCAATATAATCCGAATGCGTTTGGTCTATTTTCCGTATGTCAGTTTTTGTTTTCACTTAAAATGTTTTCCATTTCAAAGAAACGTGAGACAATTTGAGTGGTGCTGGCCACACCGCACCTCATATTGAGATGGTATTGACTCTTACATGTCAAAAATTACCCATGGATCATTGTCCTAAAGTTTCAATATAATCAAAATGCATTTGGTCAGTTTTCCGTATGTCAGTTGTAGTTTTCACTTAAAATAATGTCCATTTTAAACAAAAGAGAGACATTTTGAGTGGTGTTGGCCACACCGTGCCTCGAATTGAAGAGAGGTTGACTTTTACATGTCAGAAATGACCCATGGATCGTTGTCCTAAAATATCAACACAATATGAATGTGTTTGGTTAGTTTTAAGTATACCAGTTGTTGTTTTCACTTAAAATCTTGTCCATTTCAAAAAAAAGAGAAACACTTTGAGTGGTTCCAACCACACTGGCCCTCGGATTGAGGCGGGGTTGACTCGTACACATCACATATGACCCATGGATCATTTTCCTAAAGTTTCAACAGAATCCGAATGCATTTGGTCGGTTTTCCATATGTCAGTTGTTGTATTCACTTAAAATGACGTCCTTTTGAAACAAAAGACAGACACTTTGAGTGGTGCCGACCACCCCACACCTCGTATTGAGGCATCTTTGACTCATACATGTCAAAAATGACCCGTGGATCATTTTCCTAAAGTATCAACACAATCCGAATGCGTTCGACCAGTTTTGACCACCCCACGCACGCTTTTCAAGCGCACCAAACACCAAAAAAAAAAACATATTCAGTCGTGCCGTGCAAACCGTGCATCCAAATGAAGTTCCATCTCATATTACAACTCAAGAATAATAATTAGGGTGTTTTCATGTGATTTCAAGTCATTCCTATATCGTTCGGCATGCATTTGACCGTTAAACGAATGTTTTGGCCATTTATGACATGAGAGTGCGTTTTCGGCCAACGCGGTCACAAGACACCTCCGATTGATGTTCCGTCTAGCCAACCATTTCAAAATTCACCCAACCTTTGTTGTTGTCTAATTTCATGGAATTCCTAGGTCATTTGGCAGGTTTCGACCACCCCACGCATGCTTTTCAAGCGCGCCAAACACCTAAAAAACACATATTCAACCGTGTCGTGCAAACCGCGTGTCCGAATGACATGTCGTCTCCTAGTACAACACAAGAATAATAATTAGGGGTTTTTCGTGTGATTTCAAGTCATTATGATGTCGTTCAGCATGCATTTGACCGTTAAATGCATGTTTTGGTCATTTACGACATGCAGAGTATGTTTTCAGCCAACGCGGTCACACAAAACCTCTGATTTATGTGTCGTCTGGCCGACCATTTCACAATTTATCCACCCTTTGTTGTTTTCCAATTTCATGGCATTCAGAGGTCATTTGGCTGGTTTCGACCACCCCACTCATGCTTTTCAAGTGCGCCAAACACCTAAAAAACACATATTCAGCTGTGACGCCCAAAATGCGTGTCCGAATGATGTGGCGTCTCCTCGTACACCTCATGAATAATATTTAGGGTGTTTTCGTGTGATTTCAAGTCATTTAGATGTCGTTCGGAATGCATTTGACCGTTAAACGTATGTTTTGTCCATTTACAACACGCAGAGTGCATTTTCGGCTAGCACGGTCACACGACACCTCCAATTGACGTGTTGTCTGGCCGAACATTTCACAGTTCACCCACCCTTTGTTTTCGTCCGATTTCATATCATCCCGAGGTTGTTCGGCTAGTTTTGACCACCCCACGCACGCTTTTCAAGCACACTAAACACCTAAAAAACAAATATTCAGTCGTGTCGTGAAAACCGCGTGTTCGACTAATGTGCCGTCTACTCGTACACCTCATGAATAATAATTAGGGCGCTTTCGTGTGATTTCCAGTCATTCTGATGTCATTCGGCATGCATTTGACCGTTAAACACATGTTTTGACCATTTACAACACGTAGAGTGCGTTTTCGGCCATCGCGGTCACACGACACCTCCGATTGATGTACCGTCTGGCCGACCATTACACATTCACCCAAATTTTGTTTTCATCTGATTTCATGGCATTCTGAGGTCGTTCGGCTGGTTTCGACCACCCCACGCACGCTTTTCAAGCACGCCAAACACCTAAAAAACACATATTCAGCCGTGCTGTGCAAACCGCACATTAGAATGACGTGTCATCTCCTCGTACACCTCAAAAATAATAATTAGGGTGTTTTCATGTGATTTCAAGTCATTTTGATGTCGTTCGACAAGCATTTGACCGTTAAACGCATGTTTTGGCCATTTACGACACGCGGAGTGCTTTTTTGGCTAGCGTGGTCACACGACACATTTGATTGACATTCCGTATGTCTGACCATTTCAAAATTCTCCCACCCTTTTTTGTCGTCCGATTTCATGGAATTCTGAGGTCTTTCGACCGGTTTTGACCACCCCACGCATGTTTTTCAAGCACGCCAAACACCTAAAAACACATATTCAGCCATATCATGCAAACAACGTGTTTGAATGACATGACATCTTCTCGTACACCTCAAGAATAATAATTAGGGTGTTTTCATGTGATTTCAAGTCATTCCGATGTCGTTCGGCATGCATTTGACCGTTAAACGCATGTTTTGGCTATTTACGACACGCGGAGTGCGTTTTCGGCCGGTGCGGTCACAAGACACCTCCGATTAAAGTGTCGTCTGGCCGACCATTTCAAAATTCACCCACCCTTTGTTGTCCTCCTATTTCATGTAATTCTGAGATCGTTTGGCCGGTTTGACCACCCCACGCACGCTTTTCAGGCACGCCAAACACCTAAAAAAACATATTTAGTCATGCCGCTCAAACCGCGCGTCCGAATGATGTGACGTCACCTTGTACACCTCATGAATAATAATTAGGGTGTTTTCATGTGATTTCAATTCATTCTGATGTCATTCGACATGCATTTGACCGTAAAACCTTTGTTTTGGCCATTTACAACACGTGTAGTGCATTTTCGGCCAGCGCGGTCACATGACACCTCCGATTGATGTGCTGTCTGGCCGACCATTTCAAAATTCACCCAAACTTTGTTTTCGTTCGATTTCATGGCATTCTGAGGTCGTTCGGCCGGTTTTGACCACCCCACGCACGCTTTTCAAGCACGCCAAATACCTAAAAAACACATATTCAGCCGTGCCGTGCAAACTGCGTGTCCGAATGACATGCCATATCCTCATACACCTCACGAATAATAATTAGGGTGTTTTCGTGTGATTTCAAGTCATTATGATGTCGTTCGGCATGCATTTGACCGTAAAACCCATGTTTTGGACATTTACGACACGCATAGTGTGTTTTCAGCTAGTGCAGTCACACGACACCTTCGATTGACTTGTCATCTGAACAAACATTTCAAAATTCACCCACCCTTTGTTGTCGTCCGATTTCATGGCATTCCGAGGTCGTTCGGTCAGTTTCGACCACCCCACACACGCTTCTCAAGCACGCCAAACACCTAAAAAACACATATTCAGCCGTGCCACGCAATCCGTGCATCCAAATGATGTGAAGTCTCCTTTTACACCTCCGAAATAATAATTCAGGTGTTTTTGTGTGATTTCAAGTCATTCTGATGTCATTCAACATGCATTTGACCATTAAAGGCATGTTTTGGCCATTTACGACACGCGGAGTGCGTTTTCGGCCAGCGTGGTGACACAAAACCTCCGATTGACGTGCCATCTGGCCGACCATTTTACAATTCACCCACCCTTTTTTATCCGATTTCATGGAATTCCAAGGTCGTTCGGCCAGTTTCGACCACCCCACGCACGCTTTTCAAGCGCGCCAAACACCTAAAAAACACATATTCAGACGTGCCGTGAAAACCGCACATCCGAATGATGTTCCGTCTCCTCATACATCTCAAGAATAATAATTAGGGCGTTTTCGTGTGATTTCAAGTCATTCCGATGTCGTTCGACAAGCATTTGACCATTAAACGCATGTTTTGGCCATTTACGACCTGCAGAGTGCGTTTTCGGCAAGCACGGTCACAAGACACCTCCGATTGACGTGTCGTCTGGGCGATCATTTCAAAATTCACCCACCCTTTTTTGCCGTCCGATTTCATCGAATTCTGAGGTCGTTCGGCTAGTTTCGACCACCCCACGCACGCTTTTCAAGCGCGCCAAACACCTAAAAAACACATATTTAGTTGTGCCACGCAAACCATGCATCCGAATGATGTGTTGTCTCCTCGTACACCTCACGAATAATAATTAGGGTGTTTTCATGTGATTTCAAGTCATTCCAATTTCGTTCGGCATGCATTTGACCATTAAACGCATGTTTTGGCCATTTACGACACACAGAGTGCGTTTTTGGCCAGCATGGTCACATGACACCTCCGATTGACGTTTCATCTGGCTGACCATTTTACAATTCACCCACGCTTTGTTGTCGTCTGATTTCATGGAATTCTGAGGTCATTCGGTCAGTTTTGACCACAGCACGCATGCTTTTCAAGCGCGTCAAACACCTAAAAAACACATATTCAGCCGTGCCGTGAAAACCGCACGTCTGAATGATGTGATGTATCCTTATACAACTCATGAATAATAATTATGGTGTTTTCATATGATTTTAGGTCAATATGATGTCGTTCGACATGCATTTGACTGTAAAACCCATATTTTGGCAATTTATGACACGAGGAGTGCGTTTTCGGCCAGCGCGGTCACACGACACCTCCGATTGACATGCCGTCTAGCCAACCATTTAACAATTCACCCACCCTTTGTTGTTTTCCGATTTCATGGCATTCTGAGGTCGTTCGGCCGGTTTCGACCACCCCACACATGCTTTTCAAGCGCACCAAACACCTAAAAAACACATATTCAGCCGTACCATGCAAACCGCGTGTCTGAATGACGTTCCATCTCCTCGTAAACCTCAAAAATAAAAATTAGGGTGTTTTCGTGTGATTTCAAGTCATTCGGATGTCGTTCAGCATGCATTTGACTGTAAAACCCATGTTTTGGTCATTTACGACACGCAGAGTGCGTTTTCAGCCAGCGCGGTTAAATGACACCTCCGATTGACATGCCTTCTGGCTGACCATTTCAAAATTCACCCACCCTTTGTTGTATTCTGATTTTATGGCATTCTGAGGTGTTTTGGCTGATTTTGACCACCCCACGCGTGCTTTTCAAGCGCGCCAAACACCTAAAAAACACATATTCAGCCGTGCTGCACAAACCGCGCGTCCGAATGACGTGTCGTCTCCTTGTACACCTCAAAAATAAAAATTAGGGTGTTTTCGTGGGATTTAAAGTCATTTAGATGTCGTTAAGCATGCATTTGACCGTAAAATCCATGTTTTGGCCATTTACGACACGCAGAGTGCATTTTCGGCCTGTGCGGTCACACGACACCTCCGATTGATGTGCCGTCTGGCCGACCATTTAACAATTCACCCAAAATTTGTTGTAGTCTGATTTAATGGAATTCTGAGGTCGTTCGGTCGGTTTCGACCACCCCATGTACACTTTTCAAGCGCTCCAAACACCTAAAAAACACATATTCTGCCGTGACGCACAAACCGCGCGTCTGAATGATGTGTCGTCTCCTCGTACACCTCACAAAAAATAATTAGGGTGTTTTCTTGTGATTTCAAGTCATTCCGATGTCGTTCGGCATACATTTGACCTTAAAACCCATGTTTTGGCCATTTACGACATGCAGAGTGCATTTTCGGCAAGCGCAGTCACACGACACCTCCGATTGACGTGCCGTCTGGCCGACCATTTCACAATTCACCCACCCTTTATTTTCATCCGATTTAATGGAATTATGAGGTTGTTTGGATGGTTTAGACCACCCCATGAACACTTTTCAAGTGCGCCAAACACCTAAAAAACACATATTCAGCCGTGCCGCGCAAACCACGGGTCCGAATGCGTTTGGTCTGTTTTAAGTATGCAAGTTGTTGTTTTCACTTAAAATCTTGTCCATTTCAAATAAAAGTGAGACAGTTTGAGTGGTTCCGGACACACCAGCCCTCAGATTGAAGCGGGTTTGACTTTTACAGGTCACATATGACCTATGGATCATTATCCTAAAGTTTCAACAGAATCCGAATGCCTTTGGTCAGTTTTACGTATGTCGGTTGTTGTATTCACTTAAAATGATTTCCTTTTGAAACAAAAGAGAGACTTTGAGTGGTGCCGGCCACACCACGCCTCATATTGAGGTGAGGTTGACTCGTACACATCAAAAATGACCCATGGATCATTGTTTTGAAGTATCAACACAATCCAAATGCGTTTGGTCGGGTTTCCGTATGCCATTTATTGTTTTCACTTAAAATGTTGTCCATTTCAAATAAAAGTGAGACACTTTGAGTGGTGCCGGCAACACCGCGCTTCGGATTGAGGCAGGGTTAACTCGTACAAGTCACAAATGACCCATGGATTCCTAAAGTATCAACACAATCCAAATGCGTTTGGTCGGTTTTCTGTATGCCAGTTGTTTTTACTTAAAAGAGTATCCATTTTAAACAAAAGAAAGACACTTTGAGTGGTACCGGCCACACCGTGCCTTAGATTGATGTGGGTGGGGGGCTGCCTGGGGGGGGGGGGGGGGCTGTTCGTGGTCCAGGGAGGAGGGTGGCGGGGCTATCCGGGGTCCCGGAAGGAGGGTGGATAATGTATCTAAAACTCTATCTAGGTATCATACATAAAATTCTGATAGGACTGAGAACCGTTGCGGGGTGTCGTCCTGGAGCAGGGTCAAATCACGTCATTATTGCGGCGTGACCGTGGCGTGACCGCAACATGACTGCGGCATGACCGTGACATGTTCACGACGTGACCGTGGCGTGACCGTGACATGACCGTGGCGTGACCGCGACGTGTTGTCCCGATCCAGCGACATCCGCGGGGCATCATCTTCTGGTCAGGATTCCAAATAAATCCTATGTAGTTGTCCTTCACATTATAGAAAATGATCTTATGTTATAAAAAACAGACTCTTGATTCAGGATTGTGGTATGATAAAGATATATATTTTATATTTGTTGTTTTTAAAAGTGGTACTAGGTATTTGAAACTACTAATTTAGAGTCAAATTATCACACCCTAAACTATCACTGTGAGTTTTCGCAAACAGCGCACCTCCATTGGAGGGGTTTTATTATAAAAACATGACTTTATTTATCAAATGAAACAATTCTATTAAAGAAAACTTATTCAAGATATGCAATTCAATATAATTTAGTAGAATTAATAAAGAAGATAAATTCAATTTAAAGCATTCTTAAATTAAAGAGGCTTCCATATTTGGTCAAAAATAAAGAGTTATACTGAATTCAAAAATATCCATACCAGAGTGAAAAACCAGGTTCAAAAATAAAGAGTTATACAGAATTCAAAAATGTAATGGATCAATCTGCCCCTGATCACCATAACCATCACCACTGTCTTCATCGGCCTCATCCTTACTGCCATCTCTATCCTCGTCATCATCCTCGTCATCATCCCCATGCTCATCCTCAGCCCCATCCCTGCCCTCGGCCCCACCCTCACCCTCGTCCTCCTCCTCATCCTCACCCTCATCCTCTTCAGCATCCTCGTCACCACCAAGAACGTCATCATCTCTACCGCCACTAGAACTTCCACTTAGTGCATTGGATAATGCACCCATCGATGACATATATGTCTGAAAATCCATGCTGGCCTCTGGTGGAAGCGATGAAGATAAATCTTTCATCAGTTTCATAAATTCTTTGTCCCTCGTTTGAACTTGTACTCACAACTCTGTGACCCTTTTATCAGACTGTCTTGAATTCTCATTGACCTGTTCCAACTCGGTGGTACTTGAATGGATACTTGGAGAGGACCAATACCTCGTCGGGACTATATTCTTACTAGGTCGGTAGCGTACTCGACCTGAGTGCTCATCTCCCAAAACCTGATATAAATGATCATGTGGCCCTAAATTGTTAGGCTCCTGGGTATCAAGGGCCTCTAAATAATCATGTTAAAAATATTAATAGATTATTAAATTTCAAAATAGATATTAAACTTTGAAATAAACAAATTAAAACTTATAATCTTTTCTTGTGTCGGTTTATTAACTGCAGTTCTATCTTTTTTCCTTCTACTCAAGCAAAACAATTTTGCTGGAGGGATACGTCCTTAAATATTCAATTTGTGATTCTATAATGACATTTAAACAATATAAAGTTCAAGTATAATAATATATTCAATATTCAATAAATCATATAATTTAAGTAGGAAAAAATAAAAAGGGCAAGTCCTAAAGAAAAATTATAAACAACTATATCGTACCAGCTGCCTCTCATGATCTGACATAGTAGTGTGCCCCAAAGTGTGGAGGTATTTCTTTGAATCGATGTTTTTATTTGTTTTTTCAGAAGATTCCTAAATAATATTTAATAATAAATTAGATAATATTAATTCAAAATATGAAAACTATCATGTAAATACCTCAAATGGGATTAATACCTTAAATTTGGCAGTCACCCAGTGGGTAATCATTTGGAGATATTTCTCTATTGGGAAGTCATCCACAATAGGTAATATCTCCAACTCCGTGACCACTCTATCACACCATCCAACATATAGATCATTCTTATAAGCTCTCCAAAGCTCTCCTAGCTCCTTTAAACATGCTGGTCGTGCACCTTCGCCATTAGGGAAGTTATACCAATGCTGACACCCAATAGATTAATTCATATAAATACAAAAAAATACTACATTAAATCCAATAGATTTTTTACCCATATTTGTGCCCACGCATTATTCTTGACTTAGTGTGGTAGAGGTCTCCAAAAGAGAGGTTTGACCGGAATGATGTCGGAGTATTTGGCTAGCGTCACCAAAAAACCCCGACATTCTTGCCCAGATTTATCAATCACCTGTCCATCATCACTGTATTCAACCATCAACTGTGTCTGGCGGTTCCATACCACACACAATCAAGTACTCCCCCATCCCCCGCCTTCTATTAGTAGATGAATCTGTTATTAAAGAAAAAAATATCAGTACACGTTATAATAAAAATAAATTTTGGTATAAAAATTTGTTAGAGTTGTATAAATATACATGTGGTAGTCAGATAAATGGGCGTCACTGGATGTGAAGAAGCTAAAGGAATATCCTATACAGGCGGAGTGTCCCTTAGTGTATGCTCCTCAGCCACATACTATGTTGGAGCAGGAGTCGAAGAAGGTGGAATATAATAGCTCGTAGATGATGAACCAGAAGAAAAAGATGATGGCACAAATGTCTGGCCAACTGGTAGTGTAAACATCGGAGGCCTGAATATCCCTTGTGTCCCTAAAGACACACCAGGATCAAAATGGGGCATAGAAGATACGTCTGTGGTAGGGGCATAGTCCAATCAAGTACGACTAGTGGATCTTCTAACTCTCACACCACGAGCCCTCGTACCACCGACCTCAGTACCGGGACCACCAGATGATCGTCTAACTCTGACACCACCCCCTCCCACCACTAGCCTCTGTACTGGGAGCAGTATCAAGATCCTCATCGGATATCTCTCATCTATGGGGTAGATCCTAGAAAAAAGTATAACACAAAAGTAAACACATGATATTATAAGTTATTGAAATATATATATTTCAAATAAAATACTCACAACAGGGATGAGTGGAGGAACGCCCATCTGTGTCATGCGATGATTATTTTCTGTCATCTTTTCCACCACCTCTCTTCAATGGGTGTCATTTCCTGCAATGAAAAAAATATGGAAGTAATTAGAAACATATAACTAATGTGTAAGCCAAAAAAAATATAGAAAAACCATTCTGATAAAAAAAACATAAACAAACAGAAGATTTATGGTGTTTTGAAGGTAAGTACTAGGATACACACTCTGAATGTTGTAGGTGAAACATGTAGGTGAGAGCACGAATGTATGATTCTATATATTTCCCACCACAAATTCAGGTTCACGATCAACTCTGACAATTGAGCTATTGGAGTCATCATAAGTAATAAACGTATTGCTTCCAATTTCAATAGGGATAATGTCAACTTCATCATCACCATCATCAAAAACATGTCTAGGATTTACTTCAATAATTACACCGAATTTAGGATGATGATGATCTTTGACATAAAAAACTTGTTTCACCATTGATGCCAATACATATGGTTCATCAGTGGAAAGAGTGCATCATGTCAATAACTAAAAATCCACAATCATCAATAAAGGTGACTTGCCTCGTCATTGAATCAAACCATTGACATTTCATCATTGTGACTCGACCATGCGAGTAATAATCCAAAATTATTATTTTCTCCTTGATTCCATAATAAGCTACATTTTCAGAATGAGGTCTATTATCCGATGAACTGGTATAACAGTCTGTTGTGGCAGTTATCATAACAACATCATGTTGTGTTCTCATGTTTCTTGCTCGTTCAGTGATAATAAATTTTTATCCATTGATCACAAGTGATTTACAAGCACGAACCATGGTATTAGGACCAAAATCCAAAGCTCTTATTTCCTCAGAAACAGAGTCTGTAAGAAAAATCGATACCTGAAATATAAAAAAATAGTAAACTTAATTAAATATTATTTTTATTTAGTTATTACAGAAATATTTTTACCTTCAATTTCAACCAAGAAGAAAACCCTTTGCTATGAAAAGTCTCTTTCCTTCTCAAATATAAAGAATGACTCTTTCTATATATCAATTCTTTATGTTCCATGTAGATAAAAATAATAATAGTTTAACAAATATTTAAAATGACAAGAGATAAGATAAGAGATACATGTACAATTTACTTACTTGATATACTCATCGAACAAATCACAATTTAACAACATTGTGTGATGTTCCATCTCTCACTCTTCAATGATTAATGTCATCAATGTATATGATCCTGGAATTCCTCATGTCTGAGGAGGTGATGGAAAACTAGGTTCAATTTTCCCATACTGTTCTTCTTCATTTCTCATTGGTTTGTTTATTCTCGTAGTAAGATCAGACAAATACATTGAGCAGAAATCCATAAATTCTTGAGCAAAGTAACCATTCACAAAAGAACCTTTGAGATAATTCCTATTCCGAACATATGATTTCAATGTGAACATGTTTCTTTCAGTTGGATACATCCAACAGAAAGCAACGAATCCTCCAAGAAGTATTTTGGTCGGAATATGGACAATCATAGGCAACATGCATGTAAAAAATGAGGGAGGGAATATTTTCTCTAACTCACACAAAATTAATGGTGTCTCTACCAATAGTTTTTGCAATAAGTATTTGGAAAACCTCTTAGCACAAATATCTCTAAAAAAATAGCACAACCGAATAACTTAGACTCTTACATTATTGGACAAGATATGACAGATTGCTATTGGAATCAACTCATGCAAAAGGACGTGATAATCGCGAGTCTTCAAAGGTTTAAACTTCAACTATTTTCTGTTGACCTATTTTGATATATTGCTTGAATATCAATCAGGAACTTTAATAGTCTCTAGCACTTCCAGAAATTGATTTTTTTAGCAGGTTTCATCACATAAGAAGCACATGGAACTTTCCATTTATTTTCACTGATACAGATAGGATGAAATTCTGGTCTGATCCCCCAATCTACCAAGTCATGCCGAGATTGTAAATCATCTTTTGTATTCCCCTTTACATTTAGAAGAATTGAAAGAAATATTTCACATATATTATTTTCAATATGAATTATGTCTAAGCAATGATGTAACAAGTTGGTTGACCAATACGACAACTCAAATAATATACTCTTCTTCTTCCAATTGTAACAGGTATCATTGGAAACATTTTTCCTCTTTATAGATTTCATTTCACCTTTCCCAAATGAATAATTGAAATCTTTCAATTCATTAAGCACATCAGCTCCAAACATACACTGAGGTGGATCGTCAGTCTCCATGGTATTGTCAAATCTTTAACGATTGTTTCTATATGGACGGTTCATTGGAAAGAATCGTTGATGTCCCATAAAACTAAAACTACGATGATATTTCAGTCTTCTCGATCGAGTATTCTTTATAAAAACAGGACATGAAAATTTTACTTTTGTGTTCCATCCAGACATCATTGCATAAGAAGGAAAATCATTGATCGTCCACATAAGCGCAACACGCATATAAAATATGTCTTTCAAACATGCATCGTATGTGGGCACACCCACATCCCAAAGAAGTTCCAAATATTTTATTAAAGGTTTCATGTATACATCTATATCATTGTCGGGATCAGAAGGGACATATATCAGTATAATCAAGAAAGTGTAAGGCTTTTTCATACACAACCATGGGGGAAGGTTATAAATGTGTATGAAAACCAGCCATATGCTGTGCGAAGTAAGCATCTTCCCAAATGGATTAAAACCATCACATGAGAGACCCATTCTCACATTACGCACGTCGGATACAAATTCAGGATATCGCGCATCAAATATCTGCCATGAAAATCTATCTGCAGGGTGAATCAACTCTTCATTATTCTTTTTTCTCTCGATGTCATGCCATCGCATTTTTACTGATATTTCATCATACATGAAAATGTTCTGTAATCTGGGGATCAATGGAAAGTACCACATTACTTTTTGTGGCACACGAGATGGTGTTCCGTCATCTTTTGGATTCCATTGGGAGGTTCCACATTTGATACAATCATTTCTTTCACCAGTTTCTCCCAAAATAAGCTGCAATCATTTGGGAAAGCATGGACTTTTTTTTGCGAATCCAAGTTCATCAACTAACTTCCATGCCATATAGTGGTTTGAGGGAATATCTGCATCATTTGGAAGTAAGTCCTTCAAGAAGGTAAGAATGTAATCAATTGTAGTATTTGAAATCCCATACATAGTTTTCCCATGAAACAATCAGATTAACAATTCCAACTTTTTCATTTTACCACATTGCCGATATACTGGAGTCATCATAACATCATTCAATTTTTTTTTCACCCTATCAACATCATCATTTTCATTAGACACATCATGTGTTCTTGTATCGAAATCTTGTTGGCTGGACATCCTTTCCTTCTCATGATGCTGAATAAATGGAAACCGATCATATATCAAACTCTCCAATTCAGTCCTATCATTTGGATCATCAACATTTTGAGATTCCATTTTCTCTCTATTGTGATACCACACATAATAGTTTGTTTGGAAACCATATTTGGTTATATGATAGCTAACTCATTCATGAATCAACCAAGGTCTTACAACACAATTAGAACATGGGAACTGTATGCGACCACTATCTGAAGCCTTGTCAAATGAAAAATCTAAAAAGATGTTCAAATTATTTTGAAAATCGGTTGAAATCCGATCAGTTTTGTACATCCATCTTCTGTCCATTCTGTAAAAAAATTACAATAAGTCATTTAAAATAAATTCAATAATATTGAAGTTATATCAAAAAAATATTTAGGTAAATGACAATTGTTTACTTTAAATAAAATCATAACTGACACATTACTCTATATGAGAATCATATTACGAAATACAAAAAAATACAGTGTTTATAAGAAAATAAGATACAAAATTTCTAATGCCTATATTCAAGGATTGCCAAGTAATATATTGTAAGTGGATCTAGGAATACATAATCCTTAAGGGTCTTGTTGGGAGTACATGAGTTTTATACTTTAACTTCTTCAGGGAGATCAGGATGAGGAGTAGGATGAGGATCACATCAAAACTAGTTATGGCCTCATCAAGTTTCACCTTAACCATGGATTAAAGGATCCTAGGTTTGGGGCCATAGATCATAGGTTGGTAGGGTGTATTCATTTAACCAGTGTTCTAGTTTTTTTTTAGGTGAGGTGAGTTATAAACCATGTTAGGAATGTCATTAGAACACGGGTTCTTCCATTTAACCATGTAGTCTTGAATTTCAGTGTAGTTGGGGTTTGTCTTAGTGGTAAGCACCCCGTAATACTACATGAAAAACGAGGGTTCAAAACCCATTGGGCGCAGGTTACTGTAGCAGCACTGTAGCGGGTACTGTAGCAGCAGCGGTTCTATTGATCGGCAGGTACTGTAGCGGCGGCAGGGCACTGTAGTGGTGGCGGTACTGTAGCAACCGGGTTACTATTCACAGAATAGGAATTTGGGCAAAAATTTGGGCCTACGGGCTATGTAATGGGCTACTAGCCCACTGGGCCTTCGGGTTATGTAATGGGTCTCCCTCTACCCAGTTAAAAGAGGTCTTTTCTTTGCTTTATTAATAAAAATGAGGCTTCGGCCCCAACCTTTTAAAAAAAATGTAGTCTTGAATTTCAGGGATGAAAGTGTTTTGACTGAGCTAATTACTACCTACTCTATAGTATGGCCAACACATCATGTGGGCATACCCATGAAATAAATCCATGTGTAAATGGGATGTTTTAAGTACCCAATTTGGCCAAACATACTTTTCACTATAAGGGATGAAAGTTTTTTGACTGAGCTAATTACTACCTACACTATAGTATGGCCAACACATCATGTGGGCATACCCATGAAATAAATCCATGTGTAAATGGGATGTTTTAAGTACCCAATTTAGCCAAACATACTTTTCACTATAAGGGATTGGCCATGTATATTTATATGGCTAACCAAGTCATGTATTGTTTGTACATTCCCATGTACATTCCCAGGACACTAGATTATCGTAGACACCATGTCAACCGTTATACACATCATATGAACCCTTATACCGTATCGTCATTATTATAACCATTAATAACAACTTATTAAACAACATCACTTGTCAAAGATAATAAAATTGAACATAAATCAATAATAATATTGGATATATCAAGTAAAATGAAGTCATACTATCTTACATCCTAAATGACCACCCATAACCATGATTAATGACTACAAACTCCCCTTTCAGCCAAATAAAAAGTGAAAACAAAACACATAGTTGCAGAAAACAACTTCATTTGTGTGAAGAATAATAATCCCATGGTCCTCTTGATATTTGAACCACACAGTCATGATTTTCAAGATGAAGTTGCATCCATGAAACCATATGAGAAACACGATTTAATACATGTGTTTTTTTGATTTTCCCAAGCATTTTGAGGAACCCAAAATCAGTGAAAATGGTCATTGAGTTTTAAAAAGGTGATTTAATAAATCATTTATGATGTTAAAGGCAAAATGATTTATGGTTATATTAGAAAAAATAATATTCATTAATATTGTGAATTTGACATTATGTGAATTAGTTTCATGAAGAAGGAAGAAGTATTACATGGGAAAAGAAGGGGTCCCACTGAGAGTTCCCTTTGTAGATATAATATTCATAAAGAAAATTGGATTATACAGTTAAGTATTTATTATTTCTTCTGTGAAGAATAATTAGGGACCACATACTATTTTGCAAAGTTCAAGAAGATACTCCATATTTTCTATTGTGTAAAGGATAAGTGAACAATGTGTCATTTTATATATATATAGATTTTGATTGAAACATGATACGTACTTGTTATGTAATACACTTAGTGTAAAAAAATTAATATGAATAAGATCTTCATGTTTGACACGATCTTAATGAAATGAGTGATTTTCATGAAATACTATGAATAAATATTACAAACAATTTCTTATGAGTTCATATACATGAAGCTGTAATATTTGAAGCATTGAGATTTAAAAAAACTATGAATATTTAAAATTAGAACACAAGAAAGAGACAAAATTCCCTTATAAATGTATATGTGTAATGAAAACATTAATTGGAAAATGTGTACACCGATGTAGTGATTTGAGTACACAATTCGTGGATTTAGTGATTTGAGTACACGTGGAGTACTGAATCATAAAATTTTCCAAAAACCCTAGAAATAGGGAATAACGATATCCTTGAGAATAGAAGGATATCCTTGAGAAGAGGTGGAAGGATATCCTTGAGAAGAGGTGGAAGGAGTCTAACCTGGCAGCTGATCTGATGGAAGAGGTGCACCTATGCTGGGGCTTCTCAAGGTCTTCTGGGAGTCGGGAATCGCTTCTGGGAGAGTCGTGCACCTTCTGAAATCTGCTTCTAGAATCGGGGGGGGGGGGGGGTCACCTACCTTAGTCGAAAATGGGTTTTTTTATAACTGTTATTAAAAACCTTTGGTAAAACAATGCTCTCCCAATGGTTTTATGAAACCATTAGGAAAACTCATCTAAACTCCATCTTTTCCAAGGATTCTCATGAACTGTTGGTAAAGAACAATGCTTTCCCAACAATTTTATCAAACCCTTGGGAAAACTCATCTAAATTCCATCTTTACCAACGGTTCATGCAAACCGTTGGTAAAGAACACCTATACCAACGGTTCCAAAGAACCGTTGGTATACAAGTGTTGGGAAAACAATGATTTCTAGTAGTGTAAATTAACACTTCATGAACAACATTTTCCTTTCTAAAATAAAAAAAAGAGGAGAAGGGGGTTGGATGACATATTATCCCATTAGTATCATAAAATTAAATTATATTTAAGACATTGGAGTAACAATACAATGTGGATGAGGTTAGGTGGAGAGAGATTAAGAAAAGAACTTGAAATTGAAAGGAAATTAAAGGAAGAGAGAGAGAGGGAAATTACCTCTTGAATCCTCCTTAAGGAACCTTGGATTGGTCTTTTGATGAGACAAAAAGCTCTTGGAAATGGGAGAGGATACAGGGAAGATGTTTGGGTATATTTTAGAAAATTATTTAAGCTTTATAGGTGTGAAGAAAAGTGGCTGTAAGGGGTGGTATTTATAATGGAGGGGATAGAGGTTTTCTCAATATAATATTCATTATTTATTATTGCCCCACGAGACAAGAAATAGTGATGATTCCCTAAAAAATAATAGTAATAAGTTCATGTGAGTTCTATATTTGGGTGCTTACATCACTTATGATTTCTGGAATAGGGGATTTAAATTATAATGTATTTATACAGTAAATTAATGTATTTTACTATTCTCATAAAATTCAAGTATTTCAGAAAAATCCCAAAAATTCACCCTAACCATTTTTTGACATGTAGAATCCAAAAATAAAATGAATTTTTCAAAAATAATTTTCTAAATTTTTTAAATTAAATTTTTAAATAAAATAATAGTTTATTTGGAAAATACGAATTTAGAAACATTTATTTACTTACTCCAAGATATAGGTATATCATAATTTCACTTAAATTGTATATATATAATATCATATGTATGTTTAATATTCATTAGGGTAGTTTACTATTCATAAGGGTAGGTTACTATTCACCAAAAAATATGTTTGTTCCATCAGACCCCCAAAATCATCGCGGACACAACTTCGTGTGTCAGATTTTTGGAATTCAAAACGTAGAAGTGGTAAATTTATGTTTAAAGGTCACATAGTATTTAGTATCATTATATTTAATTATGTTTCCTAATGTGATTATACTTTAAGGAATTATTATACGAAGGGATAAAACTTTGGATCATTACAATCTATGTCAATTTGACATTATCATAACCCTTAATATAATAATTTTAATGGTCAATATACAATAGATACATTATAAATGGCTATGATGCTTAATAGCCTTTTAAATCCGACATGCTATATTTAATAACTGTCTAAAATAGCCAAATTAGTATATGTATTTTCTATAAATACATTACATAATAAGGTGTTTATTTATTAAAAAACAGAATTTCATTTATAAAAGTTTGTGTCACTAAAATTGAACACATACCACTAAGTGGAGACCCAAGGTAAGGGTTTTCTCATCTCACTTTTACTTGTATGATATATATTTCATATTCACTAATTTTTTCTTTTGTATGGTTTATATACTACCTATGAATTTATTTTATGATTCCATTGGTGGAAATTATGTAATTTAAAAATCCATATAATTTTATATCATTTATGAGGGTTTTATTCAAAGATTACCAAATTTGTAATGGATTTATGTTGCAATCTTATTTTATTTCATTATTTTTTATGATTGGATTTTATTTTGGAAAATTATATTTTCCTAATATCTTAAACAAAAATTCTTTTCTTTTCCTATGTCTATGTTTGGGGTTTGAATGTTTATTTTCTATTTCTTCTCTTGTTGATTCAATAATCAATAAGTAAGTTACATGTAAATGATACTGACCTTATTTATTCTTTTGAGTGATGAATATTTTTCTTATATATCCATGTTCTTAAAATTATTTTATAGATGTTTTTAAATATACATGAAAGTATTTTAAAATATAATTTCACTGACTTTGAATTTATTAACAAAGGTTTAATAGGAAACTTTTCCAAAAATTTCTGAACAAGTCATTTTCATGACTTTTTACAAATGTATGACAAGAATGTTATATTTTAATGTATACTATATCATCCATAACCAATTTTACACTCAAATTGAACTTCAGGCCGGTTAGCCACTATGCCTTAGATATGCTTACCCATATGCCAAAGGCTTCCAACTAGCAGCGAGAGTATAATAATGTGATTGTGGGGTGACTATAACCTCTGGTGATAATAATAATAGTGGTCCAATATATATATATAACATCATAGAAGAAGGACCATAAAAAAATTATAAACATAATAAAACTAACTCAATGGAAGCATAATAAACAAAAATAATAATAACATTCTGACACATGCCTATTTTGGGGTGTGAAAAAACAATTATTTAATAAGTCAAAAATTCAATAAAGTGATTAGCCTAGGTTGTCTCTAGGGAGAAACACACAACAATCAAGTTGTCAAATTTAATTAGAGGGAAAATGGAGTGTTTTTGAAAATTTTTGATTTTGAAAAGAAAGGAAACAAAACAAAGAAATGAAATTTAAGAAAAATATTAAGAAAAAATTATAAAAACAAGTTATTGAAAACTATTATACAAGAATGGTGATTAGGTTAGGGTCAGTTTCCAATTTTAATTCTATTCTAGCTCCAATTTATCCAATTATCTTCTACTATGTCGATGAAAGTGAGAATCCACAATAACTTCCTCTCACTCCCTTGGTCAAATGATAATGGTGAGAATAAACCATACCAAAATATCATATTTATATACACACCTTCCAATGTGTGATAGATTTTTAGTAAATATCCCCAATTGAATTATGAAATTCCTAATTAGGTTTTGTTTATCCCAAAAAATAAAAAATGTCCACTAACCCTCACACACGTACTATCGATCGTCGATTACTTCACCACTAATCCATGGTTTATTTTATATTATTTAAACCAAAAACTAATGGAGGGGGATATTTATCATTTACCAAAACAATAATAACAATATAATATAAAATCAAATATAATCGTACATGATAATAAAGTCTTCTATAATAAATTAAAACAATGTTTATTGGAGAGAGAAAGGGATATTAAACCATTAAGTTTAAGAACTCAAGAATTAAAAAAAGTAAATCCTATCCTACCCCAATAACATATAATTTTACTCCTCTATGTGAAGAGTATTCATAATTAATGGGAAAGAATTTGACATCACAAAACTAATAAGCGAAAAATAGGGAAAACAATGAACAAAAAATTTTCCCCTCCAGAATCTTTCTTCTAGAAGTTTTCTTTAAATTTTCCCATCATATAGTTGAAACTCACCAAGATATATTCTTAATAGATCTTCACAATTGAGTCATATTTCAACCCTCAACATTTAAAATCCATAAGATACATGTACAAGAATTTATATCTATATTAATTACAATGACTTTTTTTAGATGAAGAACATTGTTCCACCTACTCCACTTTAACTCGCACAAAGGCTTCCTTAATGAGAGAATTTCTTCCTGAAAATTGATGTTAAACAGAATATTTGAGTCCTATTTCTAAAAGAGTTGGAATAACCTCATATGAAAGTTGGTAGCCTGATATATGTCTCATTTAATATCATTCAATATATTTCCTCTTCATTTCTTCTCCCATTCACACAAAACACTTACCTCACTTTCATTTTCTGTCATCACACAAATGTTAATTCTCAAAAAATCATTTCTCATCCAAACTCATGCAAGGATCACCATAGGATTGATAAATTCTTACATCTCTACATGATATGATTCAAGGAAATGTGTTTATCATGGGTACTTTTTTGGGTTTTTCTATGGATTTTGGTTGGTAGGATCTTAGATGTCAAAAATTATGATGCCGAATGAGGAGGGTTTTTCTATTTTTAAAGAAAAATTGGATGATTCCAATTATCACTCAAAAATGGTCTTATTCTCACTCCCCTTAGTAGAAAATTATATCTAATTATCTTTGAAAATATCATGGACATCCCACACTATCATAATTTAATAATAAAAAATATCAATCTTTACATATATAATTTTTCTTAAAATATCAAGATAGACACAACTTTATTTCTCCTTCGGAAGCTCCAGAATGGAACATCTTATATCATCATGAAAGCTCCAGAAAGGCATATATTTCAACAGAATGAAATTTTTTGCAGCCAAATATTTACTACAACATTTTATTCTCCACTCAAATTTTCACCAAATGTGGTAGCATAACACAAGACAGCTTCCCCTCACACTTAAGTTCAACTAGATCATGCAATTTCACTTCAAGATCGGGTTGGATAGGGAAAATTGAATTCTAATGTGGCTAACATAATATGTTTTTCATGGATTATAAGAGATAAAAGGATCAAATGTGCATTATTGGACATAATTAAAATGATTATTTAAAAAATGGGTATTTAAAATCAAATAAATCCCTTAATCATTTAATGTACAAGAACCTCAAACCCTCAAGTTTTGGCAGGAATAAATCAAATTATGGTTAATGAAAACTTGGTATTGTTCTATTAAAAAGGGATGTGAATGTGAATAATATGACAAAAATGGTTCATAAGCCTCACAATAAAGTTATTTCAATGATAAATTCTGTTAGATGTGTCAAGGGATTCAAAAATCAGAGTATTTTTATGAAATTTCCAAAAAATTGAACATGAAACAAAGTTTTTTATCATTAATTTAATCTTAGTTTCATGGGATAAATTTTTCACTCATGGATATGGGTTTCAAAATTTTTAATGATAATCTTTTCGTATCAAAAGTTTCAAGAACACATAAAAAATTGAAAAATAAAGGCACACAAATTTTAAAAACACGCATTTTTTGGAAAAGAAAAAAAGAAAAAAACAAAAATCCTAAACTAAAATGGTTCATTCCCACATACTTAAATTACGTGGTGTCCTAAATTAACTCAAACATATTTTAACATGTAAGAATAATTGTAAATTAATCACATAAAATAATAAAGTGTAAATGAGAGGTACAAACTGGTGACTTTTATTGATAAACAGGTTGGAGGAGTGTGATCTCCTCCATTAGCTCTGATGGAATAGACCCATGGAATTTATTCAGCCTATTTCCATTAACAATTATGGGATCCTACTCACCATCCTCCATAATATGTAAAACACCAAAAGGATTTACATGAGTAACTATAAATGGACCTTCCCTCTTAGAAAGAAGTTTACCTGGCATTAGATTGAGTCTTGAGTTGAATAATAACACTTTGTATCTAGGGTGGAAGTATTTTTTTGGATCATATTGTCAGGATCCAATCCTGTTATCTCTTTGTAAATCCTTGAATTTTCAAAATCTACACTTAAAATTTCATCCAACTTTTACAACTATAATCTTCTCTCATTCCCAGTGCTTTCAAGATCCAAATTCATCTTCCTCACAACCCAATATGCCTTATGTTAAAATTTCACCAGAAGATGAAAACTATTCCCTATAAATCACCCTATATGTATTCATTACAATTGAGATTTTTATGCTATCCTATAATACCTTAATTTTTATTCCCACCTTTGGATTCAATCATTACTATTTGGCTTAACAGTCTTTTCCAAAATTCCTTTGATTTCCCTGTTGGACACTTTAGCTTAACCATTTGTCTATGGATGATAGGGAGTTGATGTTTTATGATGCACCCCAAACTTATTCATCAAATACAACATTATACTTTTTCAAAAGTGAGTCCCCTAATCATTGATTATGTATCTTGGAACTCCAAACCTATAAAATATGTTAGCCCTGAAAAAATCACAAACAACTTTAGCATCATCAGTCATTGTAGATCTTGTTTCCACCCATTTTGAAACATAATAAAATACAAGAAAGATATGTGGATTTAAAAATGATATTAGGAAAGGACCCATTAAATCTATCAACCAAACTTCAAAAATCTCATAAAAATAATGTGGATTTTGGGGAATTTCTTGTCTCTTTAAAATATTTCTAGAAAATTGACATTTTTGACACCTTTTTCAAAAATCATGAGCATATTTAAAAAGGGAGGGCTGATAAAATCTTGAGTATAAAACTTACTTATAGTACTTTATAGTAAAAAGTGACCTACACAAGCTAATGTGTGGCAAAAATCATAGACAGAACCAATTTCACTCTCAGTAAAACATCTTCTTATCACATGATCATTGAAAATATTCTAATGAAATAGATCATGCCAAATGTAATATCTATATTCAGATTTTATTTTTTTAATTTGGTGAGAATGAAAATGATATGGGGCCTAATATTTTACTATATAATTGACCATGTCATCATACCAAGTCACTTCTTCTTTATTCAAGTACAACTTCTCTCTTATTAGGTGATTATTCAATGGTTCTTTTTCTGGAATTTGAGCTTTTTCAGTGTTTGGTAGTCTTCTTAAATGATCATCCACTTGGTTCCCAGCTCCCTTATTGTCCTTGATTTCTATATTGAACTCATACAATAGTAACATCCATATCACTAGACTCATTTTAGATTCATCATTCTTCATCAAGTATCTAAGAGCAGTATGATCAAAAAACACAATGACTTTAGTTCTAAGAAAATATGATCAAAATATTTTTATGTAAAGAAGACTTATTAAAAATATTTTTATATAGTTGTAAAATTTAATTGAGCTACATCTAAGGTTCTATGGGAATATAAAATGACTTTTTTCCTACCCTCAATTCGTTGAGAAAGGACCACACTAACTTCTTGGTTGGAAGTATCACAAAGTGTCTCAAATGGTTCTTCTAAATGTAGTGGCTACATCAATTATGGTTTAATAAATATCCTCTAAAAATCATAAAATTATTCCCTAAAATCACCATTGAAATCAAAATAAGCATCTTTCAAAAGTAATCTTGAAAGAGGGAGAGAAATAATACAAAAATCTTTGATAAACCTCTTGTAGAATCCTGAATGTCCTAAAAATTATCTAACAAGATTCACACAAGTTGGGTAAGGTAATGAAATTCTCACTTCTATTTTTTATTTATCCACTTAAATTAATTTCTATGAAATAACGTTACCAAGGAAAATTCATATATAAACCAGGAACTAATACTTTTCATAATTTAAAACAGGATTCTATTCAATGTAGGTTTTCAAGACTTTTCCATATTTTTCATAAAATGGTCAAATGAATTTCCTAAAACAGTGAAATAATCCAAGAAAACCTCCAAAAAATCTTCAATGTGATCATAAAAAATACATACCATGCCCCTCTAAAATTTACATGTAGTATTACATAATCCAAATGGAATCCTTTTATATGAGAAAGTTATAAATAGAGAAGTAAAGGTTGTATTATCGTGATACTTAAGAGAAATAGGTACCTAAAAATACCTTGAAAATCCACCCAAAAATAAATAATGAGTTTTCTCTACCAATAACTCTAAAATCTAGTCAATAAAAGGGATGGGGAAATGATATTTTTGAGTGAACTGATTCAACTTCCTAAAATCAATGCACACTCTCCAGCTATTTTTAATTCCCATAGGTATTAATTCATTATTTTCATTATTCAGAATTGTTTGGAAAAAGTTTCTGAACTACATGAATGGGGATAACTCATTGTGAATATGAAATGGGATAGATGATCCCAACTTCCATAATCTTCTCAATCTCCTTCTTTACAACCTCTATTAAGGTGGGATTCAACCTCATTTGGGGTTGTCTGATAGGTTTGGAATATCCCTCAAGAAGAATTCTATGTGAGAATATTTTAGGGTTTATTCATGGGATATCACTTAAGATCCACCATATTTCTTGGAAGTTATCTCTCAAAAGATCAATCAAATATTTTAATTGGGTTTTAGACAGATTATTAGAAATGATCACTGGTAATTTCTCACCCTCTATAAGGTAAAATTATTTCAAATTAGTGGGGAGTGGTTTTAATTCCATATCCAAGTGATGCTCAAGAGATGAAATTTAAATAAGTTTCCCCACTTCTAAAGGTTTTACCTCCTACATATAATAAATCATATCATTTTCCTCATCATTTAACAAATCATCAATGAAATCAGATTTTAACTCTTCTTTCCACATGAAATCAGAATCTCTAATGTTTTGGGTATTATCTTGTTTAGTGGTATTTTCAAAGTAAAAATCATATCCTAAAGGTAAGAATTCATATAACATACATGATTCTTCAATTGGTTCAGTACAAACTTCATGGGAGAGTTCAAAGAGTGAGTTAACATCTGATGGATGCCTCATGGAGTCAAAAATATTGAAGGGCATAGTAATTTCACCAAACTTAATTTTGATGATGTATGAGTGTGATGGGTTTCTATCTTCTTTTATATTCATCACATAGGTGTCAGTTTGGAATAATAGATCTTTTAATTTTACAAGGACATCCTCCATAACTCATGATGGGAAGACTATGGATATTTTTGTAAGTTGGACCACCACTAAGGTGGACTTCAAGTCTCACATCTACAAATTAGTGTATACAAATTAGGGAAATACATCAATGTAAGCACCTTGATCACACAAAGAATTATAGAAATATAAATAATCAAGGGTCCATGGAATGGAAAACATCCCTAGATCTTGAAATTTGGTTGGAAACTGTGGTGTGATAAGGGTTGAGAAAATTCTTCCCAAGTTGATCATCTCATTCCCTTAAAGTCCCATATTCTTGGTTAAATGACCCTTCAAAAATTTCACATAACTTGGAATTTTATTGAGTGCTTCAAGAAGGTGGATATTAATTTACACTTTCTGGAAGATGTCCATAATTTCTTTTTCAAGCACTTCTTCTTATAATATCTTTGATTATACCATCGTTGATGTAAATGGAATAGGTAAGTATTTATTCTAACTTTTTTTAATTTTCAATGGTGTTTCTTGTCTATTATTCCTCAGTATATCCTTCTCCTACTAATCTTTCTTATCTTCTTCTTGGTGCATTTTAACTGAATTTTTAGAATCCCCAACTTCATTTTCCCTCAAATTAGGTGGTCTTATTTCATGGGATAATTATGGTGAGAGTTATTTTATAATTATTATTATTATGTTGACATTCTATTTTTGGTTTGGTATTTTTTTGGGAAGGGACTTTACTTTGAATTTTGGTTAGGAAGTCCATGCGACTTTTGAACTTATTGGAAAAATATTTTACAGTGTCTTTCAGCCCCTCAATATCAAATATCAAATATTGATTTGGAATTTGAGATTATGAAATAGTGGTTGGTTATTCATAGGGTATTTGTAAAGTTTATGGTTGGTTATACTAATTCTGATTATAATATTTATTTTGTTGAAATGGTGGTGCGTTTTGGAATTGTTGTTGGAATGGGGGTTGGTTTTGGAATTGGTTTTCATATGGGGGTCTAGATTAATTATAAAAATTTCTAAATCCATATTGAACTAGGTTAATATTTCTATATCCTTGTTTTTTTGGAATTTCCATGGCTTAAAGGCTACCTCACAAGTTTTTATTCCCTATATTTTAGCACATTGGTCAGTGAAATGATTATGTGATGAGCATAAACCACATACCTTAGTCAGGGCTTATTAGTCACCCAATTGTTTTAGGGACATCTGTCTCACCATACTAGTTATCTAATCAATATTAGTTTTTAACAAAGGTGATGGATAAGAAGTTCTTGCCCCATGAATACCTCTATTTCCAATACCTCTTGTACCAAACTATTGTGAGTTCTGGGAAATATTTTTATTCAAGACCTTGTCTTCTTATAGTGACTTTTCAATCACTTTTCCTCTATATAATTCATCCAGAAGGTTTATGTCATTGTCTAGTAAGCCTTGGTAAAATAATAAAATAAATTTATGCTCCTCAATTACTTTATGTGGGAATCTAGCACCTATATTTTTAGACCTTTTATAGTACTCTTAAGTGTTTATCTCAATAATTATCTAATGGTGTAGATTTTATTCCTAATGGTTGTGATTCTAGAGGCGGGGAAGAATATTTGCATGAATTATCTCACTAATTCATTCCAACTATTCACATCACCTAGTTTTAATCCATACAACTATTATTTGTCAGCTCCTTCCAATGAAAATGGCAATTCCTTTTACTTTACCTACTCCTCAGCTACTATTAGGGGTATAAAAGTAGAGCAACATGTGTGAACTCATTAATATGTTTATTTGGATCTTATCCTACTAATCCATGAAATTTTGGGGTAAATGGAATCATGTTAGGTTTTATCTCAAAATCATTTTTGTAACACTGGTAATATAGGTTTATTATTTTGATTAAGGAATTGTAGTGCACAAAAGTCTCTATGGGTTGGGTTCTGATTTTTAGCCATGATGAAAGGCTCGAAGTGAACACTTTAAGTTTCACTCAAGTCTAGAAGAGTGATTTTCCCAAATTCAGATTTAAAATTAAGGTTTTTAAGTCTATTCAACATGTATCTTTCAATTTTAATATCTAGGGGTATGTTTCAGTGTTTTAGGTTTTATTCATGCAATTTTAATGAGAAAATAATAAAAAAAATATTTTTGGAACCCCCTACCTAGTAACAATGAAAAGTATTAACATGTGTCTACCATGGAGTGTGAAAAAACAATTATTTACTAAGTTAAAATTTCAGTAAAGTGATAAACCTATGTTGTCTCTAGAAATGAGGGTAGAATAATCAAGGTGTTGCCTTTAATTAGAGGGAAAATGGGTTGTTTCTTAAATTTTATGATTTTGAAAAGAAAAGAAACTAAAAAAAGGAATGAAATTTAATAAAAATATTGTGAAAAAATTGACCAAAAAAGTTATTGCAAACTATTATATGAGAATAGTGACCAGTTTAAAGTTGGTTTTCCAATTTTAATTATATCCTATTTATAATTTATCTAATTCTCTTCTGCCAGGTCGATAAAAGTGATAATCCACAATCCCTTCCTCTCACTCCGTTGGTTAGATTCTAACGGTGAGAATAAACCTTTCCAAAATCTCATCTTGGTCTAACTCCTTTTAATGCATGATAGAGTTTTAGATAATACCCCCATTTAACTTAGGTAATTCCCAATCAGGTCTTGTTTATCCCAAACAATCAAGAATTTCCACTACCCCTCACAAAATTACTGGAAATCATTGAGTACTTCACCAAAAATTCCTGGTCAATTCCATTGTATATAAAGCATAACCTAGTAGAGGGAGATATTTATCAATAAAAAAATAAATAATAATAATAGATTCTAAAATCAAATATAATCGTACATGGTAATAAAAATCATTATAATAAATTGAAACTAACTTCGCAGAAGAGATAAAGGTATATTAAACCATTAAGTGAAAGAACTCAATAATTAACAAAGATAAAACCTCTAATACCCCAATAACACATAATTTTACCTCTAAGTGTGAAGGGTATTCATAAATAATGGGGAAGAAGAAGGAATTACAAAACTAAAAAGATAAAAAGATAAAAAATAAAGAACATAAAATTTTCCCCTCCAGAATCTTTATTTCATAAGTTTTCTTCAGTTATTCCCACCATATGGCCAAAAATATCCAAGGTATCTTCTTAAAAGATGTTCATAATTGAGTTTTATATCGATCCCCAAAATTTCAAATTCATATGGAAAGTGTACAATATGTTAATTCTATATTAATAAATATTACCTTTTCTAGATGAAGAACACTTTTTCAACCGACTCTTCTTTGAATTGAACAAATCCTTAATGAGATAATTTCTCCATGAAAATTTATGTCAGCATAAAACATGGATTCATATTTCTAACACAGCTAGAAGAAACTCATTTTAAGGTTGTTAGCCTAAAATATGGATCATTTAATGAGGTAGAGTCCATTCTGTCAATAAGAATAATATTTCAAAATGATTTATTTGTTTGGTCTTATTATAATTTGAGTGGGATCTTGGTCTAGTAGAAGAAGTTGAATCCCACTTACAAAAGTATACTACAAAAAATAATCACATAAATAAGATCAAAATTTTAAAAGTTATTCCTGAAAACAAAAGCTCTAGAAAACTTCCAATTCTCCAGAATTAAGAAATTTTCACAATTAAGCCAAAAATTCCCCAAAAACACTAAATTAATAAAAATAACCTCAAATTGATTAATTATAAGGGATTAAATTATTTAAACACACATTAAAAATAATTAAAATATTAACTATATATCATTCCCAAACTATAATACCATTTATAGATAATAACATTTCATAACAGGTCATAAAAATTAGTAGACAAGTAGGGTCTTCGGGGGATAGCGATATAGATACATATATAAATCCTAAAAGAACTCAAAAGAAACTCCAAATTGATACAAGAACCACCTTGGTCCAATTCCATATATCCCATGAAAAATTATGATCCCTAATGTCCAACTCCTGAGCATGAATCCTTACCTAATCTCAATAGCATAAAGTCTTCACATGTCCCAAGGGTCCCATGTAGGGTGAGAGTGTGAACTCATTACACCACCACCAGTTTGATCCTATATTACATCCATAATTATGAAAGTGTATGTGAAGAGTAAATAGAATAAAATTCATGCATATTTATTAGTTACCCCACTCTACTTTCGCTCAATAGACACAAGTGAGTGTTCTACCTTCTTCGACCAATGATGGAATATCTCTGAACTCATTCCCCCAAATATATATATATATATATATGGAATAAAAAATTTCATTATATATATATTTTCTATGGTCAGGACCCTTGGATCAATTCCTAGGAATCCCATGATAAATATCATATATGAAAATCCATTGGGAACCTCCATAAATAAATCACCACCACCTCATGACATCCGACACCTCTGGTGCCATGATTAAAGTACTCAACATCCTAATGGGATTACCAATCAATAAGTCCCAGGTCCCTCAGACCTCCTATTAAAAATTTCCATTTAGATTAATGGCCTAACTTCCTGAGGCACGATGATACCCATCCTCCAATATATAATCACTATCAGCTCAATATCCAACATACCGAGGCATGATTATATCCATCCTCCAATAATCCCGAACCATCAGCCTCAAGTATAATGGAAAGAATAATCACCAAACTAATGGTCTCAAAACCATCTCACAATGGTCCATCACCATCCATGTGAATTTATATGGCGAGTACCTCCAATATCTATGATGGTCAACACTATCCCCTAAGATGCAATATCTACGAAGGACTCTATCCACAACGAGTGGTGAACACCATCTCAACTAAGTCCTGTCTATGTGGACATGAATCCAACAATTCATCAGCCAACAATAGAGAGTGGAAATCACCAACATATCCTAATCTACATCATCTAGAACCCTGTTACCCTACAACTATGTCACTAAGTCCTGATGGTAAACACCATCCCAAGTACCAAGATACATTCCCTCATCATGATGACCTCATCGTCTTAGTCCCAATGACCATATTTCCTCTACCTTGTGAGCAGCATCAGCCCATGTGTCTTGGTCCAAGATCAACATGACAAACCATTCCACCTCAATCTAAGGGATCAACACCACCTCAAATCCTTGATCCATGCTCATCATGTTCCCATAGAACCAAGGAAATCAATATATATAATTTAATTAATTTAAAACACACAACCTATCTATCTTTACCATTTGATAAAATCCCCTTACTTGGATTATTATATGTTTAAATAGACTATGGTATGATTAATATAATCACATGGCATTTATTAATCAAGAAAAATGAATGCATTAATTTATCTAGGTTCTCGCTCAGTTAAATCAATGTTCTCATTAAATCATGGACCCCAAAACACTCATAAAATTGAATATAAATATATGAAAAACCTAAATTATACTCATAGGTGATCTATCATCAAATATTTTCCTCTAACATGATCCAAAATGAGATAAAATTGAGTTTTAGAAAAATGTCATGAAAATATAGGAAAATAGATTGCATAGATTTTAATATTCCATATGTTGAGGTAAATAGGGAAAAGAAACAAGAGGACTGAAGGGATTATCACTACACTTAAAATGAGACAAATATATCTTATATTAGAGCTAGGATGGAGAAGAACCCAAAAAACATAGAAGAGGGGGAAGAGGCATACTGCGAGACCCCCTGGGCACACCTTCCTCTGTGCATGGAGGAAAAAAATAAGAAGAGGGGCCAATCCCCTTGTCCCTCTTTAAAAAAAATGTTTTCCAAAAAATTAACCATGTGTAGATTTTATATTTCATGTATTAGTTTCATTATTTTAAAAAAAGTTTCATATTGTGAATTCCTCGGTTCGACCACCCGAGCCTTTATGCCCGGCTATGTCATCAAAATGACTTACACTTCATGTAAGTATTACACGGTGTGTATTTTTGGATAAAACTATTTTCAATAGTAAAGGCCATATATCATTTCACTTGTGTTTTTGTGAACATCTAGGAACTCCAATAAAACATAACCTATTCCAAAAAATAATGCCTCAGGTCAAAAAACTCTCTAAATGAGGTTCCGCTGCATAGAATTTATGTTGTTCCAACCACAAAACATAAAAAATCAAAAAGTTTTGGAATTTTGACCCATTAAAAAACTAGGGATGTAACAATCTCCCCACTATAAAATAGACTATCCTTGAGCTATGAGGTCTCACACCGAGATGGTACTGAACATACCCATATCATTTTTAACATCCCAATCTACCAAAGTTATTAAGTCACAAACCAATTCCCTTGGTGGCACTCCCCACCTTATTAATTACCTACCTGGTCACTTCTTGACCTAATATTTTGAAATTTATATAATTTCACAAACCATAACTAGACTTATAAGTCCTCCTATGACATACCTTTATTCATGAACCTCATCAGGTGCTCAAACCATTCTTGTGTCATACCTGACACCCATCAAGTCCCACATCTCATCAGATGCCCATATCATACCTATTCCATAAATGACGCTCATCAAATCTTTCAACTTTATTAGATTCCCATAAGTCATACACCTTAAAAAATACTCAAAATAAATATGTATCATTTACATTCCCATCATAGTCTTGATACCTATTCACCTCATACATATCATGCCTCATATGACTCCCACAATAAATAACAGTGCCCACACACCTCATATATATATATATATATCACACATCACAACTGATTCCAACCTACCAACCAGTTCCTGTTTAGTCTAAAACAATACTCATACACTTCATGCACTAAATCTATCCATGCCAAAACAAAATTAAACTCAATCACTCCACAATCAAGGCATACCTCTAATTGTTATTAGCTCATCGTACTGCTCTGGACCTAGTAGCTCAAAAGTTTGAAACTAGCCTGATGCATGACTACCTGAGACCTAACCTCTCTATAGAGTTGTACCAGTAACCAGCCACTAACCCCACTACTATGTCTCTCTATATCTACCACAACCTCCATGTGTAGCTGAATCTTAGCTACCAGCTCCTAGTACTATTATCAGTCCCACCTCAAATCCATGTTTCTAACCTGGTACCTAAAGCCTAGATTTTTAAGAATGCTTCATGGAGAACCTCTCTAGATTCCCCCTCTAACCACTTGATCTACACTCCTTCAGAACCTGATTTCACTAGGTATGAACATGCCCTAATTTCCCAAACTAAAATAACACTGTTGAAGGCCCACTCCTTACCAGTCTTCCTAAATCTTTTTCCTAACTTTCCTACTAAGACTCCTCATTGTCTTACTTACCGCTACTAGAAGCACCACTAATAATATCACTTGATTCCATCACTCAGCTTGAATAAGACCAACCCATGAAATTTCACTCTGCTATCATCGCCCAATTAACTACCTCAGAATAGGATGTCAGCCGGAGGGTGTTCACATATACCCTTATAGAATTCTGTAAACCATCCTTGAAGAACCATACCCAGGTAATGTCATCACCCACCATAGTAGTTGAAAAACGAGACAACTCTGGGAAGTTTGTCTTCTAATCCATGAAAGTCATATCTCCCCATTGGAGCTTCATGAACTCATAGGCTCTATATTCCCTCAACATATCTAGGAAGAAGTACTCAAAGAACATGGCCTCTAAATCCTTCCATGCCAGTCCCTCATGTCTTCCAGCTTGTACCTTTATGTCTCACCATCACTTTTTTTGTTCTCTGAGCATATAAGTCACAAACTTCACCCTTCGACTAGGGGGTGTCTCAAGCTGGTCAAAGATGGTCTCGACCAACTTGATCTAGTTCCCTTCTACCTACGGTCTTCCTTCTCCATAGAATATAGGTGGTTGTTGAGACTAGATCTCACGAGTCCAATATTCCATGGATGGATCAGCTCTCCAATCTCCCCTATCGATGCCTTATATAACTCGAACCAAGAACTCCCTAAGTTTATCATCAATTCATGGCCCAATTTATACCATATTTTGTGGATATCCAATATGTACTAGAGCCTTTATGTGTGTATCATAATAATCCTAACACTTAGGGACCTCATCCTAACCCTTAGGGGACTCATCACATGCATGCTCATACGGAACCATATCACCACCCTCTTGATGCTCCATCAGAATCCATCTAGGTGGCATCATGCTAAATACCAATACCTTTTCCAAACAACCATAATAGTCATATATATCAAAAATAGAGAAATATTTAATAGGAATATAATATCACCACCCTTACACTCACTAACTTCACCCAAGTCACACGACATCTGGCCTCATGGCCCTTTACCTACCCATGAAAGATTCAGGTATCAAGTATCATCTAGGCTCATGGCCCCTTTCCTACTAAAAATAGAGTCAGTTATCATATATAATCTGGTTTCATGGACCCTTTCCTACCCATAACAATGTCAGGAATCCCATATCATTTAATAAATCTATGTTTTCTGAGTAGAATTCCACAAAAATGGATAAGTAGGAAAACTTTGTTTAGCTTCTTTGTTGACACTATAAATAACTCACCCCCTTTTTATATCCCTACCTACAATTATTAGGGCCGGGCCCCTATCTCACATGTATATAGAATCACAAACTGATCTCATCCGGGAAAAAACCTAGGATGGATGAGTAGAATTCCTCTGAAAGGCTATGTAGGAAAACACTATCTAGCTTATTTGTTGAGAGTTTAAATAGCCCAGCCCCTCAAAGTACATTCCAATTTCTAAATGACAATCAAAAGAAAAGTACACATCATGTGAGACTATTTTCATTCCAATATGCATAAACAATCCACCCTTGCCTTACCGAGCCAAGGGTCAAAACCATATAACAGATAAAAATCACACCCAAGTGAACCAACCAGGTTGGAAATCAAATAAACTATAAAAGAACACAACATAACATAAATTTCTCACCCATGGCAATTTGGCCTATCCCCCGTGCATGGGGATTCATGCACCCAAACATTAGATACTTTCCCATTTAAAACTATATTCTATTATCTGGTATACATTATCCCAAATATTCAGATAAAAAAGGAAAATGAACACATTTTATACTATTTGTAGCATCCCAACTCAATTTTACACTCAAATAGTGCATTGGTCTAGTTGTCCACTAGGCCTTAGGCATGCCTCCCCATACACCAATGGTTGTTGACTAATAGTGAGGATTTGATGAGGTGATAGTGGGGAGACTATAACCTTTGGTGATGATAATAATAATTGTCTATACATATATAACATAACTTAAGAAGGACCAAAATAGAAACATAAATATAATAAAAATAACTCAGCTGAAGTATAATAAACAATAATAGTAATGACATTCCCAAACTATAATACCATTTCTATATAATAAAATGTCCTAACATGTCATAAAAATCAATATAAAAGATAGTTCATCCAATTGCAACCATATAGATACATATATAAATCATTCTAAATCTCAAATGGAACTCCAAATCGATGTAAGAACCCCCATGGTGCAATTCCTTCCATACCATTCAAAAGGTCAATCTTCAATAACTAAGGTCCAACTATCGAGCATGAATCCTTACCTGATCCGAAAAGAATAAATTCTAAACATGCCACGAGGGGCCTATGTTGGGTGTGATTATTAACTCAGTAGGACACCACTAATGCATTCTTGTATTACATGCATAATTATGTAGGTGTATGTGAAGAGTAACTAAAATACAAAACATGCACATTTATTAGTTAACCCACTCTAATTGATCTTAACAACCATAAGTGATCATTATAACTGCTTCAAAAAATGATGGTATATCTATAAAATCATTCCCCAAACATATAAATTGCATATAAAACATGTCTTCATATATATATTTTCAATGGAAAAGTCCCATGGATCAATTCCTAGAAATCCCCTAATGAATATCATGGCCAGAAATCCCTCAATAACCTCCCATAAATAAATCACTGGTACCCCATGCCATCTGACACCTCTTGTACCATCAATCAAGTACCTGACATCCTTACAAAATTCCCAATAAATAAGCCGTATGTCCCTCAGAACTCTTTATAGAAAGTTATCATCGGCTCAGAATCCCAATTTCCCTAAGCACAATGATACCCATCCACTAATATATAATCCTTGTTAGCTCAACAACCAACGTCTTGAGGCATGTCAATATCCATATTCCAATAATCCCAACTCATCAGCTTTAAGTATAATGGAATGAACCACCCTCAAACGATGGTATCAACACCATCTCCTGATGGCCCATCACCATCCATGTGGCTTTCTAAAGTGAGTACCTCCAATATCTCTTATGGTCAACACTATTCCCCAATCCTCAATATCAATAGAAGCATCCACCCGCAATGAGTGGTAAACACCATCTCAACTAAGACCTATCTATGTGCACATGACTCTAAGGACACATCAGCCTAACATGGTGAGTGTCAATCACTAAAATATCCTAAGACACATCATATAGAACCTCATACCCCTAAGACCACATCATTAAGTCTCGATGGTCAACACCATCCCAAATACCGGAAGCCATGCCCTCATTCTAAAAACCTCATTGCCTCAATCCTGATAACTATTTCATCTGAACCTAATGATCATCATCGACCCATGTTTCTTGGGCCAAGAACATCCTAAAGAACCATGATTCCTCAATCCAGGTGATCAACATCACCTCAAATCCTTAGTCCATGCCCTTCATGTTCCCATGGAACCAATAAAATAAATATATACAATTTAATTATTTTAAAACACTCAACCATACTATCCTACTCAGTTGGTCAATGCACCTTACCCAGCTTAGAATATGTATAAATAGTTTAGGTAATACTCAAAGACATCCCATGAAATTTAAAAATCAATAAAAATGAAATCATTAATTTATATAAGGTCTCACTCGATCAACCCAACATGCACGTTAAATCATATATCCCAAATCACTATAAAATTAAGGAGAAATCTTGGAACCAATTACCTTATACTCATAGGCACTCTCTCATTAAATATCAGCCTCTAACTCAAGAAGAAATAATAGAAAATATAGTTTTATACAAATTCCTTGAAAATATGGAAAAATATATTGCACATATTTATCATTATTTACAGAGAGATAAATAGGAAAATGAAAAAAAAAACGATTGAAGGACATACCACTATGGTTCCAACAAGATAGACGAAGCTCAGATCAGAGATCAAATGGATAATAACCTAAAGAACCTAGGAGAGGGAGATAGATGCATTACCAGACCCCCTGGGTGATCCTACCTTTGTTCATGGTGGAAAATAAATAAGAAGGGGTATTGAGCCCCCTATTTCTCTTAAAAATAATGTTACCCACAAGATTCATCATGTGTAACTTTTATAGATCATGTGTTGGGATCATGATGTGTAAACCAGTTACATGTCATGAACTCATCATGTAGATCCCTCATGCCTTCATTTCCAACTTCACATCATAAAAATGACTTACATGTCATGTAAGTATTAAATGAAGTATATTTCCAACTTCATCTATTTTCAAAATCACATGTCTTCATCCTTCCTTTGATGTTTTCTCAAACCCCTGAGACCTCCAATGAAATATAAAACACTCCCAAAAACAACACCTCATGTCATACAACTCTTGGAATGAGGTTATTAAGAATAGAATTTATTTTGTTCCCATCACCAAACATAAAAATTAAAAACGTTTTGGAATTTCAACTAGTTCAAAAACCTAAGGCATTACATATACAGAAGGAATAACTTTTACCTATTTTAGTATCATTCATTGATTTGAATCATCATTTATTATTTTACATGGTTATTTTAAAATAAAATTGATTTCTGAATATTATAATTTTTTTTTGTTTTTAATGATACCAAAAGAAATGGGTATTACTTTCTTAAAGAAATGAAAATATTTTTAAAAGTGATTTATGAATTTTTTTATTACAAAAAGTCACAAGGGATTTATTATTAATGTTTTTATTTTATTTTATTTTAAAATTTTTAAAGTATTTTTATTACAAAAAACCTGCATTTTTAATGAATTGATGGTATTCTTTTACCCTTTTCTAATTTACATTTTTATAGTCATTAACTTTCTCACGATCACATCCCCTACAACACACCATCATTCCAATGGATATTATTTTATCCTATATTTTCATATTTAAAGTATCATAGGTTTATATGGAATCATTCCCATCACATTTATATTGTATCAACCATATACCATTTCTATATATGGTATCAGTTGAAGGATTCTTATCAAAAAAATTATTTCATTGACTGGGGAAATATTTAGTATTCTTGATTCAATTTAATAATTATTTATTTAAAAGTCATTATGAGAGTTAATTTAATTGGTAAATAATATATTAAGAATTAATATTACATTGAAGTTATGGGTGGGTCCCCATTATAGATATACCGTTAATTCATTTCTAGGTCTCATGAGATAAAACAAGTGATCATGATATATAGGATGAGGTTGTAAGATCATGTCATAATAGTTGGATATTTGGTGTATGAATTACTTATTTATTTAATATTTATTGTTTGAGAGGACTTAAAAATATGAAATATTTCTTGTATTATTCCTTAAAAATCAGTTTCATGATATGTTAGTTAAGGCCTTGATGGTAAGATCATGAATCTTCATATTTATCCATTTAATTTATTGAGAATTATTCTTTAATTATCCATTTGATTTATGTGTTGATATTGGCCATGAATTTAACTTGAAATCAATATATTTATATAATTATTTTTTTTGATTATCCGCTCTTCCATATTGATTATTTCTTATTTACTCATGATAACTTCCATCATACATAACCCTTACTAAGAATCTGAGCTCATCCTTTATTTTTTTCCATTCCCCAAGATATGAAGAAGGATTATTTGAATACTTTAAATAATGTGAGAACATTTTTCATGATATTTTTAAAATTTCATAAGTAATATGGAAGTTTTTTATCTTTCTATATTTCCAAGGCTACTAAACTGACTGATCTTGGGTGGTGTGGTTCCTTGTATCTTATACAGATGTAATAAGTAAGCACCAAATCAGGGTTATAAGAGTTGGAACTGTTATAACCAATATCTACTAAAATAAATCCCCAAATCTCCTACCCACTTACTTAAGGTCACTATCTCACTAAAATACCAATCAAATAAGGCTTAAGGTGTAATTCAAATTAGTAAATCCAAAGAGGATGAATAAGTCTTAACCGAATTATTTCAAGTTTATTTCTTCTTCTACCACCTTAAAATATTTTTGAAACATACAAACATATTTAAATGAGTATATTTACTATACTAAAATTTTATTATGTTGATTTAAAAACTATTTTCTACCTCATTTCAATTTAAAGGGAAGTTAATATATTGCTCATGTGTTCGTACACACCACAATATCCAAAAAGCAATGTATTATATTTTTCATCACCTCCTCTCATGGATAGTTATAAATATGGATTTAATGAATATATATATATATATATATATAATATGACACACTTATTCTTCTATAAAGATAATATATTATCTAATTTCTTACCCTCCAACCTGATGGAAAATGGAAACATTGCTCATGTGTACGTGCAGACTACCGCCTCCATGGACAACACATTTCATTTTTAATTATCATCTAAAATGGATGGTCATAAGAATTTATTTAATAAATAGAAATGGTATTTATAATTTTATTATTATTATTTAAATTTAAACCTTTACCTACTTTATTTTCTTTTTATTCATTAGAAAAATGAAAACTTCACTCATGTGTATGTGCGGACTACCACCTACGTGAAACGATGCATTTCATTTTTCATGACCACCATATATGGATGGTTTTAAAATTAAATTAAATGAAAAAACATGATAATTATAAAATATTTAATAATAATTAGATGACGGAACCATGACCCCTTTGACAATAATCAATGCACCAATGTTATTTTGGAGATTATGAACTGAATGACCTCAAAAACTTCTAATGTATACTAAAATATTTAGTAACAAAATAAAAAATGATTATAAGAGAAATAATAATAATAATATAATGAATAAAAAAAGTTTCTATAAAAATTAAATAATAAATATAATTTTATTATTTTTGAAATTAAGAGACGTATATGGTGAGTCGGGACTCAAGGTAAAGTATTTTTTTTAAAATAGTTTAAAATCTTTTTCCTCTATGTCGAAGTTCTATTAAATGTTTCAAGAATATTATTATTTATATTTAAAATATTTTTAAAGTCCATTTCTATCTACTTATGAATTTATTTTAAAAAAAATTAATAATAATATTTTTAACATTTTATGTATTAGTCAATTTTGAATTTCCTTATAAAAGTGAAAAAATACATTTTTAATGTTTATTGCATTAACTTATTTTCCTACCATAATAGAAGATATTCATTATCAAGATTTCATTAAAAGTTTTTATTATTTTTAAAATATGATATTATTATCATTGTTCTAAGATTTTTTATTTTTAAAATGTTTTCAGTCGAAAAGGATATTTCTTCTCATTTTTATCTGGTAAATGAAATTGATTTTACTTATGGGATCAAATTCCAATTATTACAAGATTTATGATGTAAATTCAAGAGTATATGTGTTTAATTATTGTTACTATTATTTTTCATTTATTATGAAGATGGTTGGGTCTGATATAACCCTCTAATACATTGGGTAATGATAAGTTCTCTATAAAGAGATATAATGGAATTAACCTTGGAGGTTTTTCCTTTGTAAGGGTGAATATAAGAGTGATATGAATATGATTTACCAAGGCACCTACATGACTTTATATCATTTTTAATGGGTTTTTATGGAAGCAAATTTATTTCTTAAGGTAACCAAATGATTTAATGAAATTTCATGACCTTTTTAGAAAAAAAAAGGTGTGTTTTCAATGAAAAATTTTCATGTATATTATGAAACCATCAAGATTATGATTTTTAATTAATTATTTATTATGATATTTTTTCTATAAAAATTAGGAAATCATTTCTATTTTATGTGTAAGTAAATGATTATTTAATTTCAAATTTTATTATGTAAAATGAAAACTTTATTATGGGTTTTCATTATTTTTGAATAGAACAATGATTTTATTTTATTTTTATATACCTCAGTGTTTTTTATTTTTATTATCCCACATTTTAAAATGTTTTTCACTATGATTAAGAATGTATATGGTTTATAACAACTTCAATGTGATTCATCTAGAGTAAAAAAAGTTTCATAAATGAAATAGTAATTTAAATATAAGAAACTATTTTTTTGGAAAAAATATACATTATATGGAAATGTCCAAATTTTTATACAATGGTTTTACTAATTCTATAAAACTGTAAACCTAAAATATCCTGGAAATTTAAGAATGTTCATCCCTTGTTATAAATCATATAATTATGGTTTGATTATGTTATAGGATGTTATAACATATGTTTCAACTATTATAACAATCTTATATGTTATGTTTTTTACTAATCCTAATGCATATTATGTATAGAGTATGATGAGTAAATACCAATAAAGTATTGGTTAAATTCATTGGGTAACTATCAAGAAAAACCTTGATTAATTGGGAATAACTAAGGTTGTATTCTTACTCTTTAGAGGTTAGTAAGATCTATTTGTAATTGGTTAAATTTATTCATGTTTCCAAACAAAAAAATATGACTTTAGATCTTATTCAATATTTATTCATTTTCTTGAATAGTGGATCAATAAACTGGAAAATTTCTAATCAAATTATTTTTGTTGATTATACATAAGAAGGTGAATATATCATAGAATTTGATGTGGATAAAAATGCTATTTTGATAAAAAATTATTATTATTGCATAGGTGGTCCCAAGTATCATATGTCTAATTGAACTCTATTATTATGATATTAGATTGGTTTCATAGTCTAAGGATACCAAATATAACCATAGATTAAAACATATTATTATCTGATTTTATTTCATTTCATTTTATATATTATAAAAAGATGTAGTATTAAGATGTATCAAATTCTTATAGAGGATAATAATGAAAATATTCTGAAAACCCTTAAGTAAAAAAAAATAATGAAATATACACCAGTTCTATTAGTATTAGATACATGATTGACTAGATTTAGTTTAAGTGGGAGACTTTATTTTTCCCCTAAATTCAGTCAAGTGAGGTTTCCTTATGGATATTTTGTATCATATAATTTATATTAATAGAAATATTTTATCATTTATTTATTTATATTTCTTAGAACATAGTTGATGATATAATAATAACCCCTGAAGTATATGTATTTCTAGGTTACCCCTCATTTATGATAATCCTTTTGAGTTATAATTATAAGTTTAGATTAGTTTGAGCAGTACCACTTATATAAAATACAATTGATTAGTCATGGAATATAAGTTAGTGAACCTATATCCAGATTAACCTATTAAGTACATGCCATATGGATTATTATATATATATATATGTCAGTGGTGTTAATCAAGTGAATATTGTATATGGATCCTTTGACATGATGTCATCACATATGTAACCTACTTTTGAAATTTATTACATTGATACCTATCTAAAAAATTTGATAATTTGGAATTATAGGATATAATTGGGTATGATACTTAACAATCAAAGGGATTTGATTAACCAAGATAGGATGTTTTAGCCCATATGATTGGTTTATGAAATCTTGTCCCTCAATAAAATTTTGACTAAGTGCACAAACATTCTAAGATAAATACATTTTGGTTAATTATATAATATTTAGTCATCTTGGGAATTGAAAAAAGAGTTAGGTTTTATAGGGTTGATATTTTCCAAGTCTCATATTTAATCTTGATGTCAAAGATGAAGGAAATTTATTAATAGAAATGTGGTGGATTAGATTACCCCAAATCCCCTTATAATTTGGGAGACTATAAAAAGTTTCTAGATATCACTATTAGTTTATGATTATGAATGAGATTCATAATCATTTTCAACATTACAAAGGTCCCTTGGGTTTATACATAAGATAATGTTAATTAGTATTTTTTGATTAATTTGATTACTCATGTATTTCAATGTTTTTGTTAATAATAAACACCAATATGATTTATTTTTTGCACATTTTTAATAATTAATTAATAATTATTTTTTAATTTAAAAAACTAATGTAGTGTTAAAATATAAATAATTAGTTATATATATTACTATACAAAAACATTAGGAAATTGTAATGAATAAATGGGATTAGGGTTTGGGAATGACATAATGAAATTAGAAGGATCATTACCTAATAGAATAACATAGGGTTATCTAATATTTTCATTTAATAACCCGTATGTTAATTTTGACCTATTTAGAGGACCGTTAATGCACCTCCCATTGTGGTTTAGCACTTTAGTCACATTGGGAGGCAATTTAATCCTATAAGAGACATTTAGAGGCTATTTATTCTGCCTATTTTGGTTTTCAATGATTTAGCTTCCCAGGAGGCTATTTAATACCCATTTTTCTTATAAATATCAAGGATTAGGGGTGAAGTATTTATTCCATTGTGGGAAAGAAAACAAGATACTTATAGTTCTCTATATTCTCTCATCCATGAGAGTTTTCTATCTTTCATTATCCAAGAGATTCTATAGTGTTTTTTCTTAACCCTTCTTAAATAATCAACACTTGGAGTGACTTAAATCACTTGGATAGGAAGATGATCCCACCAAGTCATTGATGATAATAATTATTGATGGATACCAAATGAGTCTTGGATTAAAAAATTAGGCTTATCTAAATATTCCATACTAGTTTAAAAAGTATTTTTTTATTGTAGTATTACTCTATTTTCCATTTACTCTGGATGGGTTTTATTAGTATGTATGCTATATTATATGGGTTTGTACCATTATTAAAAACTACTAATATATGTTTTAATTATCCCATTGATAACTTTCACCCATTGAGTGATTTTGGTATAATTTCCTAGGATGCAACCTGATCTTCTACCATCTCTACATCACTTGGACCCAATGATCATCTATCTGACGACCTACCAAATAAGCAACGAGAAAAAAATAAAAAAAAAACACGAAACTTAATCAATTAATAAAAAATTAAAATCCTGCATTTACATTATCTGTATAATACCAAATAATAAAAAATTAAAATCAAAATGAATAATAAGGAAACATAATATCAGAAATATATGCCTTGATTGGTTAGAATCCTTTTCTTGATATAGTTGATATTTCCCTATCTTTAGTTTTCCATTGGAGTCATTCCTCCACTCATATTAAAATCCTCACTTTCACCCTAAATTCCTTCTCTACTGGGTTTTGTGGAATCTAACACTGTTTTTTAGACATAGTGGAAGCAATTAAATAAACTCACTCCAAGATATACCATGAAAGATAAATGAAATCAGATGTAAAATGGAAATGAAAAAACCTTTATACCTTACACCATTGCTATCCATTTCGATCATCTTCATCACATGTTATTTGATGAATACCTCATGGGTGGAAACTAAATGAAATCCATCTTCTAGAGATATCCACGGGTTAGGATAAATCACTCGTCATGGGAGAGGGATCCTTCTTCACACCAATACATGCCAGCACCTCACTGGCTAAAGGTGGGAGAAATCAAGAACATCAAGATGGGGGAGTTTTATCCACAAAAAAACAAGAAAGAACAAATGAACAATCACATAGAATTAGGATTTAAAAACCCCACAAGGATACTACTCTAGTGAACTTTCATTTACCCATTTATTATAACTCATGAGTTAATGTCTCATCTAATTCCTGAAACCGATGCATGAATGCAACTATTCCCATGTGTTTCATCCTATGATATGATTCTTTCTTATAAAAACTTGAAGATTAGTCAATAACTAAAACTTAACATTTAACCTCTATATCTATCATTTTATGTATGAGTGTATCATATACTATGATTTCACTGAAAACATACCATACAACATCACCCACAATTACAATATGATTAGGTTTGGTTGTGGCATAACCATGCCTTATGATATCCATCAATAATATAATATTATATAACGGGAAGTCACATGATAACATGCTTTATGAAATCCATTATAATTTAATACAATATATCCATATGCATCATATATAAAAATAGTTTTAGGGAAAATCTCCTTCGATCTCCCACTTACACAAAAGTCTAAAAGTATTACATGTTGTTTCACCTTATATCATATCATATATGATAAATTATGAAAACATATCAAAAAATCCTTTGGAATATATTCCAAAACACTTTTGGAAGGATATAATAAACTTAACTATGTATCACAACATATTCAATACCTTGTTAATACCTATCCAAAACTCTTTTGGATTAACATTTAAATACTTTTTGAGAGTTTATTTGAGTCAAAATCATTCCTCTTTCAGTCAACAACAAAGTGTGATCCCATAGTACGTTGTAGAATTTATCGAAAAACGAATTACTATATCTATAAGTGTAATAAAAGTGTGTCCTCTTGGAAAGAATCAGTGATACTCAATATAAAAAGGGATATGGTGTGATCATCAAACACATGTATCTCTATACTAGTGTCCACCTATTGCATGAACTGATATTGTGCATTATCATAAATTCCCTTTTTTAAATACATTGAGTAACCATTGGACATAGAGTATTTTAATCCAAAATGGAAAACTCTATCATTCTCGAATATCATATTATATTCTAACTAAGTTGATGAATACAACACATGTCATTCACCTTTATGGATGAGTACATCACATCTCACACCCCTGAAGAGATAAAAAACATATATAATATCTCGATGTATCCATACACTCTTTAGTCTATCTAAATAGTTTAGCCAGATTTCATAATCATCATAAAGGAGGATACATCCCATCTTGGTTGAGATCTAATTGAATACATGTTTAGAAACATAGACAACAACACTTTATTATCTAAGCCTTGAGCCTTGGGATAAAAGTTATCAAAGTATAAATGTTCTGATATGAGGTATCTCACTAACCACATGTAGTGGGGCCTCCAAATATGATCCATGAAACCCTAGTATACCAAATACATAGTGTATGATACCTCATTTGGTATACTAAGTGGGACATACAACACACAAAAACACTTTTTGTGCCTCATGATCATATTTTCTACATCCATAGAAGAATCCTACTCATGTTAATATTAAAATTTAATTATAACTGATAATAATCTTTGATGAACATCAATTAGAGATAATTTAATTTTGTACTTTGAGAAGTCAATTATCATTACACTTCAAGAAATGTATATTAATATATATATATATATGTATCCAACATGAAAGAATGATAAAGTGGATATTTCATTTTATATGCTACATTTTATATTATTAAACTCTTTTAATAATAATTAATAAAACACTAAATAAGTACATGTTTATCAAATCATATATGATAAAATATATATCAAACTTATATTTATTACACTTTCTAAGGTTTTGTTAACTCATTAAATCTATATGTAATTCCTGGAACATATCTATGCGACCATTTTATAAAACCCTCCCAATAAACCATTTAGTAACAAATTTTAAGCAATCATGTTTAAATAATGATGATATTTTGGAATCATATTCCAAATATTCAACTCCTTGAACATATTAAAACCCTTTATATCCAGAACATCAAATTTTATGATGTCAAATTTTCTTGTCTAAATAGAAATATTTCTAAGTTTAACATAATAATCCTTGTAAAACATTCTATAAAACTTCTTCCTCGAGATATTATGGAAATTAATATAACTATTTACATTATTAGTTACCAACACATCCTAAACTTCTTTATGATTAAGTGTCATCCACTTTGTTATAGTAACTAAATGTAATTATTTATATTTATATTTACTTCCATACCATAAAACTCTTTTAGGATATTAAGTGAAATTAGATTTGAATTTTGATTGTTATAAATCTTTAGGAAATAATGATACTAACTTACACATGATTACTAAATATAACTCTTTCATTTCTCTTTACTGTCACATATCCTAAACTCTTTAGGATATTATGTAAAAATAACTAATTTTTTTTGAATAGTATAATATTTTATTTATTAAACTTGAAATTATATAAGTTCAAACATACTCCCACTAACCACTTAGACACAATATTCTCTTATAATAACATGCTAAGATACACAAACTCTTTTATGTTAGTAAATAACACTTATTTACTTTTAGTAGAAATTTTAAATAAATAATCCATTGTTTCCATATTATATATTATATTTTATTTGTTTGGAGAAATTTTTCCTATTAAAAGAAGTGTTTTTTATTTAAAATATAAGATTTATTGGTAGTAGGAACACCTCCCTTAAAATTTCAATAACATATTTATAAACACTTTTTGTAATATCCCAACCTTTCTTGAGACTTCTCATACTCATTTTCAGGTATTCTTTTACTGTTGTTTTGATCATACATTGGTTGGGTCTTGATTTGGGGTTGTTTTAAGTGAATTTAGTGAATTTTGAATTCTTGTGGGGCTATGCATGGTTGGTGCACAATTATGGAAAACCATGTGGTTTACTCTAGCAAACAATGTGCCCCATTTTTAGCCATAGGAAGGGGGCGCACAATGTGACTAAACTGTGCAGCCACCCTCCCCAAACTGTGCACCCTTGGATAGAGGGGGTTTTCATTGTTGGTGCACAGTATGGAATACCTTTCACCCACCTAGGATAATCCATGAAAACTATAAAGTAGGGGTGCATGATTTTTCTAACCGTATGACCCGTTCAGAAAACTATATGCGTGGTTATTTAATGAACCAAAAATTTAATTAAAATTCCTTGAACCCCCAGTTTATTTACCTAGTCACCCTGTCTCAACATAATATATTTTACTTCAATCTTGGAGGATCCCAAGAGGATTCCTAGGCTCCGTGAACTCCTTTATTTGTGAATCAAAAATATGGTGGAAGGATCGACTCCTCTTTGTTAGGTGATCTCTTCTTTGATTAGATTCATCTCTCTCTCTCTCTTATTTTCTCTCCCATTGGATAGGGATTTTTCCCATTTTTAATGGGTTAGATATAGGTTTTAATAGATCATGTTTCATTGGATCTTGTCCCTTGGTTTTTGTTATTATATCTTCTCCGAAATTGTGAATTTGACCATTCTACATCCAATTGAGGGCTAAGGTTAGGCGAGTATTCATCAAAGGTTCTAAGGTTGGTGGTATATAACATCTTGACACAGGTTATACACACCAGTTCCCCAAAGCTAGTTCTCTACATGACCTCAAACACATGTCCCCATATTCCAGAGGTTATCAACTAGCATCGATGGTCTAATATCGATCATGGGTAGACTATACCCTCTTTACCAAAGTAGCACAATAATTGAAATAAAAAACTACTAAAAAGATATAACCATGACTAGAACAATACTAGATTAACATGATGAAAAAACAATAAATAAATTACCCAAAACTAAATAGTAGATATATCATGTCAATACATGTCATGTTTCAATATGAAAAATCCAAAATAAATAAAGACACTAACAACTCCCAAGCGGTTCTTGAATCCATGTTTGGTTCCCTCATCCAAGATTCATCTTTACTTGGCAATCCAGTACATGGAATTTTCCCTTAACCTATCATGAAACCATGAAATCTATTTGGGTACTGATTGGGCAACCTGATTAGGGTGTGAGTATAACTCATTTAGCCACCACCAATGAAATATAAAGAAATATACATTCAAAATAGTGTGTACAGTTGTATAAAGAATAAATGCTAGCAATAATGTAAACATTTTACATTTATTAAATTACTATTTATTTAACCACATAAACCCTTGGTTTCCCAAGAACGCTCAAACTCTCAATACCTTCTTTGGAATAGGTTATAGTCTCAACTATACCCAAGCGATATCATATATCTGAATTCCACTATTACAATTCATCATCTCACTTCACATCTGAATTCCATTGTTAACATTCATTAACTCAATTCATATATGAATTCCATTATTACCATTCATGGTCTAAATTCACACATGAATTCCATAGATACCATTCATCATCTCAATTCCCATATGAATTCCATTATAACCATTCATTAACTCTATTCACATATGAATGTAATTATTACCATTCATTGTCTCAATTCACATATGAATTCCATTGTTAAGATTTATTAACTCAATTCACATATCAAGGCCATTGTTACCATTCATTATCTCAATTCCCATCCGAATTCCATTATTTCCATTAATTAACTCAATTCACATATGAATTCCATTGTTACCATTCATTGTCTCAATTCACATTTATCACAATAGCACAACAAACCATTAATTAATCTAATGTAAAAATTTTATATCCACAACATTCCATTAATTAATACAAAAATTAATCAATCGCCTCATTTCTATTAATTAGCTCATAAATTAATTAATCACTTCAAACACATTAATTAATTAAATAATTAATTAATCACATCATTTTGATTAATAAACTCAATAATTAATTAATCAAATCAATTTCATTAATTAATTCAAAACATAATTAACCCAATTCAATCAATTACATAAACAAAACATTATACTTTAATTAACTCAACAATTAATTAATCTAATTATATAATCCCAATATCCCCATAATTAATTCAACAATTAATTAATCTAATTCAATCAATTTAATATCCCAATTTCATGATCCCTTAATTAATTAATATACCAAATTAATTACTTTAATTTCATAATATCAATTGATTGAAATCCAATAGAAATTCTATAATTACATACATATAATTAAAATCAATACTTTTGTATTTGAATAATATACCACCTACCTCAATATTGATGATGATGATTTGCCAACGGATGTCCCCAATTACAATTTGAATAACCCTAATCATGATGAAGAATTAGATCTTAATTTAATTCCTAGAAACAAGATAAAACAAATCAAGATATAACACTACTAGATCTACTTATAGAACCAATAGTGGATAAACATCACTATTTTATCTGGGAAGAGGAGCATGAGAGAGGGAGATATCAATCTAAAAGAAACCACATACCTAGAGAAGTGAATATATTCAACCCACCCTTATATTCTCTAAGAATGGAGGTCGGGAGGGCTTGAAATCTATTCAGAAGCCTAAAAAATGAGAGATAATGTTTAGGGTCGAGATAGGGATGATTAGGGGTTAAAATGGTGGGTTTGAGAATTTTAATTCTAATTTTAGGGTTAATTAAAAACCTGCACATGATTTCCTGGGTAGGGGTGCATGGTTTCTCCTAAGAGGGCACATAGTTTGACAAACCGTGTGCCAGCTGTACAAATCCACTCTTTTTTTGTTCACACGGTTTGCTGGGATGGGGCACACAGTTTGGGTAAACTATGTTCCAACTGTCAAATTCCGTTCTTGCTTTCAATTTTCTCATATTTTTACCCAAACATACCCAAGGAAAAACCCAAAAAATATACTCAAAATAAGGAAAAAGAGTACCTATAAATAAGCTTGAGACATCACCAGAAGAGTTTGGGATCTTACAATCTTTCCACCTTATAATAGCTCATCCTCGAGCTGTATCCCCCGGAATCTCTAAGATTCTGAGTCAAAAATGTTAGGACACTGAGACCCCATATCTATTTCTATCTTCTAAGTTTCCACTTGAACAAACCCATGTTTCCACAATACATGAACTATCAGAACGGTCTTTACCCGCAACACTTTCTCACTACGATCCAACACACGTATTGGATTCTCCTCAACGAACACATCTATCTCAAGGTCAAAATATTCCACATCGTTTACATGAGATGTGTTGGGGTGATACCACCAAAGTTGCGACACATAAAAAATTTCATGCATAACATTGTACCGTTGTGGAAGATCCAATCAGCATACCATCAACCCAATTCTCCCCACAACCTAATACAGTCCAAAAAAACCTAAGCACCAGATTTCCCTATCTTTCTATACCGCGGTGACTCAATCTAGGTGATACCTGAAGGAATACACAATCTCCCTCTAAAAACTATAGGGGTCTTCGATATCTATCAGTATCAGAATTCTGTCTACTCTGAGGCATATCCATACATTTCTAAATTAGCTAAACCAACTCCGACAACTCCTATATGAGACTCAGTACCAACAACTCTAACTCACCCATCCCCATCCATCATAGAGGTGATACACATATCCTACCATAATGAGTCTGATACAATTAAATTTAAATATTTTTCTAATAAATATTGTTATAGGAGAAATCTGCCAAAACTTGATGCTTTTCCCAAGAACCACTGAAATATAGGACACACACCCAAAGAATATCCTTAAGAACCTTTATAATATAATCTAAATACACATATATCTGTGGGAGGAATTAAATACTTAGTAAAACCTATGTGTCGAGTGCCTTCTGCTAGCACTACCAGAATCATGAAGTAAAATGTGATTTACGGTCTGAAACAACAATCAGTGTCACCCTGTGCAGATGGGATATCTACCAGACTTACAAATCTCAAAGCTTCTCCATGAATAAAGTCTATCGTATATGAATTAAATGCAAAAACTTTTTCAAATAGTCCAAAATCATCAAAATAACATCATTCTTTTGAGGTTTCCTTGGGAGACCCACATTAAAATCCATGGTAATGTCATTTCACTTCTATTCCAGAATGGGAAACGACTGTAACAAATCACTAGGTCATTGACGCTAGGACTTCACTTGTTTTTAGGTGTAGTATCGTGTCACAAACCCTATTATCTCCTTTTTCATGTCCATACACCAAAACAATTATTATAGGTCACAGGTCATTGTTTTCACACATGGATGCACTGCCCACTTAGAGGCATGAAATTCACACATCATCTCCTCCCAAAAAATCATTGGCATGACAACCCGATTCCATACATAGATGATCTCATCCTTATATACACTCCTATCTGATGGTGTCTCCCCAGCTTCAAGGATTTACCTCAATGAAAAACATTTTAAATCCTCATACTTCATTTCCTAGATCCATCTCAAAAGCGTAGACTCCACTGAAACTGATACGAGAGTAACATACTCCTGAATCTCCTAAACCACAACATACATCTCAGCTAGTAAATCCATCATCTTTCACTCAGCACTAGAATATTAAACTATACAAGTCTGAGTTTTCTTACTTAGATCATTAACAACACTATTCTTTTTTTTGGGCGTATATACTAGCCCAAAGTCAAAAGACTGCATATACTCAACCCACCACCTCGGCTAGAGATTGATATCTCATTGTAAAAAGATATACTTCAAGATCTTGTGATCCCAATACAAAATAAATGTTTTTACCAATAATTAATGTTGTTAACCCTTCAAAAAATAAACCACTGCAGCTAACTCAAGGTCATGCGTAGGGTAGTTTCGTTCATGTGGCCTCAACTGCTGAGACTTGTACACCACAACTCAATCTCCCTACATCAACAACACTCCACGTCCAATCCTAGAAGCATCACAAAACATTGTATACTCCTCACCTGACTTGTGTAGGATCAAGATTGGTGTCTTCGTCAAACACTTCTTCAACACCTAGAAAGAATTATTGCATGATATCGACCATTCAAAATTTATCCCCTTCTTGGTTAAGCCTGAAAGTGGTTCTTCCAAATGAGATAATTCCTGGATGAACCTCCGATAATATCCCGCTAACCCCAGAAAAATGAAGATATCAAAAACATTCTTGGGATTCCCCCAAGATACAGCTGTTTTCACTTTATCTGGTTCCACTGATACACCCTCCTCTAAGATTATGTGACCCATGAAGTGTACCTAATCAATCAAAAACCGACACTTAGATAACTTGGCATATAGCCAATTCTCTCTCAGTATACTCAGGATGATATCAAGATATTGGGCATGATCATCATTAGCCTTGAAGTACACCAAGATGTCATCCAAAAAAAACTGATCTAGGTATGGATGGAAGATTCTATTCATTAAGGCCAAAAAAACTACTGGTGTGTTCATCAATCCAAACGATATAACAATGAACTCAAATAGGACATACCTTCTTCTAAAATAATTCCTCTGTATATAAAAAGTTCGAACTCTCAAATGAGGATACCCTGATCTCAAATCAATCATTGAGAAAACACAAGATCCTATCAACTAGTCAAAAATATCGTCATTATGTGGAAGAGGATACTGTTTTTTCAGAGTCATTTGGTTCAACTTTCGGTAATCAACACCCAAGTGCAAGGTTCTGTCATCCATATTTGAAAAAAGACTGGATAACCACCAGATGACGTACTCAGATGGCTAAATCCCTTAACCTCCAAGTCCTCTAGTTGAGTATTAATCTCTTGAAGCTCTGTTGTTTCCATTCTGTATGGTGCAATAGAAACTAGATCAGCCCCCAACGTGAGACCAATTTTAAATTCCACATCTCTCTCAAGTGGAACCCCTAAGAAATCATTAGGAAAGACATCCTAAAACCTATCCACAATGGGTGGAAAGACATCCTGTATTACACCCCCATTATCCAACAATAGACTAGAAAATGAGACAGTAATCTCCCCTAGTTGCTGATGAACAAGCCCTATATGGCCCACCTGGATATCCCATTCCCCATGATAAATGTAATTGTTACTCATAGGAGACGTAAAAGTCACTCTTCTATCGTAACAATCTATGTGGGCTCGGTATGCTACTAACTAGTCCATAACCAAAAATTAGGTTTATGGCCGGATTGTCAAGAATGTAAAGATCCCATAGAAAACAATACTCCCCAACCTTGGGAGAACACCCTTTGCATAGGTAGATGTCCCTTGACCATAATCCCAATGGTGTATCAATCGTCAACACTCCTCTCACCAAATCCTCCTCCAAGCTCAAACCATTCACAAGTTGTGCAGAAATAAAGGAATGAGAGGCACCCGTATCAAATAAGGCACTAGAAAGTATAGAAGCTACATGGATAGTACCTCTCACTATTGATTGTCCAGACTCACTATCGACTAGTGTAGGCTGAACGACATGTAACTGTCCTACCCCTCTTCCCTGTGATCACTACAAAAAATGACTTATTATGTTGAGAATATTGACCCATTGCAAATAGTCTATAAAAAATAGGTATTTGCGATGGACTGTCACAAATACATTTGGCATGCCATGCACTTGTTAGCGCAAGAAGAGTATTTGCGATGGGGGTTTAGTCCTGATCGTAAAGACTCTTGTCGGGTTTCTGTTATTTGCAATGGGGGAGGATCCCCAACACAATTTATTTGTCGCTATGATAATATTTGCAACAGGACCCGTCACAAATACTATCTTTTACCGCCACCTCAATTAATAACCAGTGAACTATTTGTGATGGGTGCCGACGTAAAAACTAATATTTACGACGACTTACCACAAATAATGTGTCAGTATGATAGTATTTGCGACAGGACCTGTCACAAATACTATTTTATACCGCCGCCTCAATTAATAAATGCCTAACTATTTGCGATGGGAATCCCGTCACAAATACCTCTGTCATAAATGATCTAACCTATATATACCCCATATGATTTTTTTTCAATTTCACAATTCTTTCAATTCGTATCTCCTTCTCTTCTCTCATAATTCTCTCTACAGTTTTTTAAAACTTTTAATTTTTACAGCGGACCAATTTTCTGGACCTGCATCACATGAAAGATTCAGTTTTAAGGTATTTATTTGTTGCTTTTAATTTTTAGTTAATCCATTTTAATTTATATTAGTAATAATTATTATTAATTAGCAGTAATTAGATTAAATTAGAATTAGATAGTTTTATTTTGCATTATTTATTTGTACAAATATGTTGTTTCATTAATATTTAATATTTTTATTTAAAAGTAAATTGTATTAATTTGTAATAATTTGGTTAAATTGTCATTAATTAATAATAATTACGTGTAATTGGTATTAATTCATATTAATTACTAGTAATTAGTATTAATTAGTATAATTTAGTATATATTATTATTAATTAGCATTATTTAGTATTAGTTAGTAATAAATAGTAATAAATAGTAATAAATAGTAATAAATTGTAATAAATAGTAGTAATTAGCGGTAATTACCGTTAATTAATAATAATTAGTAATAAATAGTAATAAATAGTTTATATAGTAATAATTAGGAATAAATAGCGGTAACTATTTATAATTAGTAATAATTAGTAATAAATAGTTATAATTAGTAATAATTTGTAATAATTAGTAATAAATAGTAGTAAATAGTAATAAATGCTAATAAATAGTAATAAATAGTAATAATTAGGAATAAATAGTAATAAAAAGTAATAAATAATAATAAATAGTAATAAATAATAATAAATAGTACTAAATATTAATAAAAGGTAATAATTCAAAATAATTAGTAATAATTTGTAATAAATAGTAATAAATAGTAATAAATAGAAATAATTAGTAATAATTAGTAATAATTAGCAGTAATTAGTAATAAATAACAATAAATAGTAATAATTACTAATAATTAGTAACAAATAGTAATAAATAGTAATAAAGAGTGATAAATAGTAATAATTCGTAATATCTAGTAATAATTAGTAATAAATAGTAATAAATAGTAATTATTAGTAATAATTAGTAGTAATTAGTAATAAATATTAATAAATAGCAATAATTAGAAATAATTTGTAATAATTAGTAATAATTAATAATAATTTTTAATAAATAGTGATAATTCGTAATAAATAGTTGTAATTAGTGATAAATAGCGGTAATTAGAAATAAATACAAGAAATTAGTAATATATGGCGATAATTAATAATAAATAGTAGTAATTAGTAATAATTAATGGTAATTTGTAATAATTAGCGATAATTTGTAACAAATAAAAGAAATAACGATAATTAGTAATAATTACTAATAAATACTAATAAACAAAGGTAATTAGTAATAATTAGTAATAAATAGCAATAATTAGTAATAATTAGTTATAAATAGCAGTAATTAATAACAATTAATAACAAATAGGAAAAGTAGTAATAAATAGTAATAAATGAGAATAAATAGTAATAATTAGCAATAAATACAAATAAATAGTAATAATTTGCAATAATTCATAATAATTAGCAATAATTAGTAATAATTAGAAATAATTAGTAATAATTAGTAATAATTAGTAATAATTTGCAGTAATTAGTCATAATTAGTAATAATTAATAATAATTGGCATTAATTAGTAATAATTACTAATAATCAGTGTTAATTAATAACAATTTCTTATAATTACTAGTAATTAGTAATAAATAGTGGTAATTGTTATTAAATAATGGTAATTAGTAATTAATAGTGGTAATTAGAAGTAATTAGCAGTAATTAACAATAATTAGTGGTAATTAGTGGTAATTTGTTATAATTAGTAATAATTATTGATAATTGGTGATAATTAGTAATAATAACAGTAATTAGCAGTAATTAGCAGCAATTAGTAGTAATTAATAATAATTAGTAACAATTAGTTTAAAATAGTAAAAAATATTAAAAATTAGCAATAGATTTTAATAATTAGCAATAATTACCACTAATTAATAATAAATAGTAATAAATAGTAATAAATAGTAATAAATTATAAAATTTAGTAATAAATTGTAATAATTAGTAATAAATTGAAATAAATAGTAATAAATAGTAATAAATATTAATAATTAGCAATAATTAGTAATAAATAGTAATAATTAGTAATAATTATTAATAATTAGTAATAATTAGTAACAGTTAATAATAATTAGCAGAAATTAGTAATAATTAGAGGTAATTAGTAATAATAGTGGTAATTTGGAATAAATAGTGGTAATTAGGACTAATTAGCAATACTTAGAAATAAATAGCAATAACTACTAATAATTCAAAATAACTACTAATAATTAGGAATACTTAGGAATAATTAACAAAAAAATCTCCGTTTTGGATCATGTTTTTCTTATATCAAATTAACTATTATAATAATAATAATTTTATATTATTTAGAGAAACATGGAAGAAGGAAGTCAAAAACATTCATTATTAGATTATCACACTTGGATAAATCATCACATGAATCCAAAGGATTCTGGTATAAATCCTATATATATTATGGGTGTTGAAACTTTCTTATCATTTTCATCATCAAAACCAGAATTTTTTTCAAAAGGGAAAATTTAGTGTTCATGTAAGAAATGTGATATGAGGATGTTTGACATATTTGACAACATTAGGGGTCATCTATTACATTTTGGTTTTCAAAAAGATTATGTTTTTTGTATCAACATAGTGAACACAGTTCTAGAGAAGATACTCAAAATTTGGTTCCAGATCCATCATGGTTTAAAAATTTAGTACATGATGTGGTAGGTCTATATTTTTAACAAACTGAAACTCAAGATGATATTGATTTAACCCCTGATTTGGAACCATCTCAATTTTATGAGTTTTTGAGGTCTACTGGGGATGCCTTATATCTTGGTCATGAGATAAGAAATTTAGATGCGATTGTAAAATTTATGGCTATTAAATAAGATAATGGAATTCAAAATAACTGTTTTAATCAGATATTCTCTTTAGTTAAAACACTGTTACCTGAAAGAAATGTGTTTCCTATAAATTTCTATGAGAGAAAGAGGCTAGTTCATAATCTGGGTCTTGGTTATCAGAAGAATCATGCATGTTGAATTGATTGCATATTATATTATGATAAAAATTATTTGTTGGATAATTGTTCTGCATTTAGAAAATTAAGGTATAAAGAGGAATAACTAGGGAAGTATGGTTTGATTCCTATAAAATAGTTGAGGTATTTCCCACTTACACCCATATTGTAATGTTAATTTATTCCCCAGAATACATCTTCATTGATGTCATGGAACAAAAAAAATATTTCACCCGGTAAAAGATTAAATTATCCATCTAATCGTGATTCATGGAAACATTTTGACCAACTACATCTGTGTTTTGCTTCAGAATCTTGAAAAATGTTATTGGGTGTTCCTATTGACAATTTATATCCATTTGGTTCTTATGGTAGTCAATATTCTTATTGGACTATCTTTATAACTCTGTACAATTTACCTCCTTGGTTATTGATAAATGAGCCATATATCGTTTTGACCTTATTATTTCTAGGACATCCAAAAAATAATATTGATGTTTATTTATAGAAATTTATTAATGAGTTAATTTTTTATAGAGTAATGGTGTTAGTACATATGATGTTGCTTTAAAATATAATTTCATACTGAAAGATTCATTAATGTGGACAATTAGGGGCTTCCTAGCATATGACATATTATCTGGCTGGAGAACACATGGTCTAAAATCATTTTTGTACTATATAAAAGATAGAAAAGTGTTTATGCTCTTTAATGGAAGAAAACCTTGTTTTTTTGTCTTTTATCTTATATTTTTCTTCCAATTGATCATACTTTTCTGAGGAACAAATATCATTTCAAAAAAGGCACAGTTAAAAGAGATGGAACTCCAATAATAATCTTTTTTATTGATTTAAAATCATTTATCTCTTCATTACCACCCATTACATTTGGACCAACTATAAACCAACAAAAAATTTATGGCTTTGGGAAAGAACACAATTGGATAAAAAGAATATTTTTTTGGGATGTTCTATATTGGTCTGATTTTTTGGTCTGTCACATGTTGGATGTCATACATATTGAGAAGAAATGTTTCGATAATATATTTTACATAGTTTTTTACACACTAGTTAAAAACAAATATAATGTAAAGGAATGATTAGATCTTTCTAAAATTTACAAGCAACCAGAACTTGAACTGTTTAAAAGTGTCAGATCCCAGAAGAAAATGAATCCAAAAGTAGCTTATACAATTTCGAAAGAAAATAAATTATTATTTTGTTAGTGGATTGAATATTTGAGTCTTCTAGATGTTTATGTTTCCAATTTGGACAGCTGTGTTAGAAATGGTTATATTACCGGATTAAAAATTCACGACTGTCATGTTATAATGGAAAGAATTATACCAATTGAATTAAGAGTTTTGTTGAAATCTATGATTTGGTATGTGCTAAAAAACATATCATATTTTTTTGAGAAATTTGTGTTGAAAAAATAGACTATGTTACACTAAGTAGACTGTAATGAGATGTTGTTTTAAGTTAATGAAACTGGATAAACTCTTCCCACCGGATTTCTTTGTCTCAAGGGAATATATGAAATTAAATTTTCCGCCTGAAGAAAAATGTAGAGGACAAATATAGTTCTTATGGATGTACCCATTGGATAGATTCATACAAAAATTGATGAAAAAAGTATGTAATGAAGCATCAGTTTAAGGATCAATTATAGAAGCTTATTTATAAGAGAATTTTTTTCTACTCTTATTACTTTTAATCTGAATATACCTCAAAACATAACTACATGGTCCGTAATGAGGTAAATGTTAATGATCAAATGAAGAATCAATTATCAATTTTTAATCATCTCAAACTTTCTTTTTTGAGGTTCGTGAATGATGGATTTTAGATGATGAACGTCAAAGAGCTCATACATTTGTTCTTCTCAACTATGAATAAATGACACCATTTTTATTATGATTTATCCTATAAATTATTATATAATATTTGTTATAGTAAATTAATATTATTCGATTTGTAGATTATATTATAATAATATCAAGAAATAACCTCCACAAATTACAATAGTTGTATTGGAAGAATTTCGACAAAATAATTTTTCCTACTAGTTTCAAAAACTGGTAACATAAATTATTTATGGTTTAACATATAAATAAATTTATTACTTGTTATATTGATAATTTTTTATCTAATTTTTAGGTATCTCAACATGCTGATAAAACTGATAATCTATTTTCAGTATTGAGTAACCCACCATCCAAAATGTTTAAATCTTATAATTCATATGTGGTGAATGGTTTTAGATGTCATACATGTGCATACGGGAATAAGAAAACAATGAATAAAGGTATTTTATTAAGAGTATATCATCATAGATAAATTGATGTTGACATTTACAACATGCTGGAGGGAATAATTAAACTATGTTATTTGGGACAGAATTACATAAAAATGTTTAAATTTCAGTGGTTGGATACTAAGAGAGGCTTGAACGCCTATCCTAGTCATGGAATCATTGATATTAAATATAAAATTCTTATTGTATTAAATGACTAATTTTTATTAGATTATCAAACACATAAAATTTATTATGATTTTTTTTGTGTTGAGAGTAAAGTGATTGGTGGAGCATAATAAAAATGAAATATCATGGAAATCAATTTATTCAAAGTGAATGTGGTTCTACTAAAGTTAAATAAATAGAAAATTTTCAAGAGACTACTCCAAATCCATATTTTACATGAAGAGACATAAATATCGATGATGAAACCCAAAGTCAAGGGTCGATGGTGACAATTATGTTATTGATGTAACAAATGAATTTGAAATGACAAGAGATAAGGAAACTAAAACAACTATGGAAATTGATGATACTGAGGAAAAATATGAAGATATTGACACCATGATATATGATGAGGATGAAGATAAAGATTAACATAGTTAAATTATGGTTATAATAATATATAATATATATCTATATATAATAGTTTTTCTCAACTATTTACTAACAACAATCATTAACTATTTACTAACAAAAGTCATTTTGTGTTTTAGATAGACTTCAATATATTTCGTGTGTTAGAGGGGGAAGATCTACCTATTAATAAGAATGATGTTGTATTATCTGACCCTCAGACTATTGATGGTGCAACAATAACTCGGAAGGGTAATAGTATTGTGAGATTGATGATTCCTGACCCTATGCCTGATAAACATCCACGATTTGGATTCAATCCATGCATGTAGAGGTATGTTTACTTGTGTATTTCCATTAGTTTTCATTAATTATCATTAATTTATTTATATACTAATTTTTTGATTATTTTTTATCTTTTTTTTATATATTTTCACATATAGTTGTCAGACAGGGGAGTGGTATATTACATAATTATTTTTATGGATCATGGATTACAGAGACCAGATTCCCATTGATGTTCAACACCACATGTTAGATCAATTGATAATATGAAAATAAATTATACTTATTTTGAAATTTATTTAATTAATAACTTCATATTGTTAATTGATTGTTGGGTTTATGATACTCCATCGATGATAGCATACCTGGCGCTATTTGGGAGGCATGATAGGGTTGTATTCATGAGCATTACCGTCAATTTTTGTGTAATTTGTGGAGGAAAACAATAAGGGAAGTATGAGTCACAAAGTTTTACCAGTCTTGATATGCCCACTGACCTGATTACATTTCATCTCAGGTTTGAGATGTATTGTGTTTACACTGGGTGGGTGGTTATTTTCAGAGGAGATCATTAGTAGGTCGACAGAACTGGGGTAGACAGGAGGTGACACATTGAGCTGGTAGTCGTACATTTAGTATTAATAGGGAATATATGGTAAGTTACTTTTTTTTTAAATAATTTATATAAATTTAAATATAAACTTTTTAGTTTATATTCATATAGTCAGTCGAAAAACCCAATATTATGAAGTTTGACATTTATGGGAGGATGTACAACGATCCTATCACTGGAGAGATTGGATTTGATCACCACTATCAGATTGTGGTTAGTATATTTTTTTTTGAGTTTTAAAATTAAATAAAAGAAATTTTTTATCTATTTTAATTTTAATTTGAAATTGAAGTTGTCATATGATGTCGTAATGTCCCAGACATAGACATAGAGTCAGGTTGAGACCACAGATCAGAACAGTGCAACAATATTTGATGTGGTAGCATGGATGCAGGTGACCCAATATGCCTTAAAAAAGGTTGATTTGTTAGTATTGGCTCTTGATTGGCACCCGTGAGTTATTTTTGTATTGCTATGATGTCGTCATGCAGCTTGAGAGGAGCTTAGGGATAGTCATCATCATCTACTACATAGTATCAGGAGCAGCTGCGAGCTCAGGGTGAGATTATAGATTGTATGTGTAGGTATCAAGAAGATCTTTGTCAACAGTAGCAGTAGGAAGATATGTGTTGATGGTAGTAGCAGTAGCACGATCAGATGATGGATTACATGCGACATTTGACTCAAGGTTTAGGGATGGAGTTCCCTCCTCTAGCTCATCTAGCTCCTCCAGATGACCACCCCCCTTAGTGGCTTATTTACTTTTTTATGAAACATTTGAATAAAAAACTTTTTTGTAATATTTTTATTATTCCATATATTTATATTTTTATATATTGCGTTTTTTATATTATTACAGATAATGTGTTTTTTTTAGTTTTTATTTTATATTATATTACATATTTATTATTACATTATATTATTATTTATTATTATTATTATTATTTAATATTTTTTTGAATATTTTGTTTTCTTAAATTTTATTTTTTAAATATATTTTTACTAATAATAATAATAATAATGATACTATTTTATTATTATTCCATATAATTTATTATTTTTTTATTTTATTTTTTATTATTATTATTTTATTATTATTATTCCATATATTTTTTTTATTTTTTTATTTTTTTATTATTATAATTTTATTAAATATTATTAATATTATTTGTTTTTTCAGTTTTTGCGACAGACCCATCACAAAATGGACTTTTAAAAAACATTGATAAAATATTTATGATGGGATGGTTTCCCATTGCAAATTGATTTATTTGTGATGGGCCGTCAGAGAAAAAATATTTGCGATGTCATTTTAAGTGATGGGGTAATTGCGATGGGACACCATTGCAAATGACCTTTTAAGATGGGATCCTGTTACAATTACCCCGTCACAAACAGTTCAATTTTATGTTGTGGATGCAGTATGAGCTCCCTGAGCTATAACACTATTCTGATGTAGGTACCCTTTCCTCAAATCACCTCGTCCACTTCCTCTACTACCACAACCAGTAGAACTCTAGTTGCCAAACCGATATGGTAGAGAATACCCCCTTCCTGAACACTAGTTCTGTGTAGCTCTTCCACCACTATCTATTTGTAATGGGTTACTATAGAACTTATTTAGATGTCCCATCCACCCACAACATCGGTAATCTACTGGTCATCAGGAATAATACCTATGATAGTGGACCGACCTACCGAACTAGTGATAGACTATCAAGGTAAGATCTTGAGTAACTGATCCTTACCCCCATCCACTCTTCTTATTATCTCCATAGGTCACACTCTTGTAGTGAAACATCCTTCTCTCGGAAGAAGTTCATCCTGATCATCTCATGGAATCCATCTATCCTGCACTGAAATCCTCCTTCAGGTTCTACTAAGCTATGAGAGATCCACCACCCCAGCAAACTTCTTTAAATAAAAGTTGTTAACTTAGAACTTAATCTCACATTTAATCCCATACTGGAAATGCCTTTCCATAACTGGATCATACCCTGTCAGTGCTAGAGAAAAACACTATAAGTCTATAAAGTTACTAGTATAGTCCATCACAGTCATACTCCGTTGACTCAACCACATGAACTCAGCTGCCCTTTCCAATCTCAACATCTCTATATAAAAGTTCTCCAAAAAATTCCATAAAAATCCCTTCCAAGCCATCCCATTTGCATTCTCTTTCTGGGCCTGAACATCCCATAAGTTCTTCTCTGATCCTTACAACATGTAAGAATACAAATTGACCCTCTTCTCAGTAGGAGTCTCAAAATAGTCAAGTATATTCTAGATGGACTCAATCTAGAACTCTTCCACCTCAGGTCCACCCTCTTCGGAAAACGTTGGAGGGTGATGCAACTAAAACCACCTCATCAGTTCAGAAATTATCTTCACAATACCTCCCTAGGTAATTGGATTTTACCCTCTTACATGGGTCCACCCTCATGAAACTGCTCTCCTGCTTCCCCACCCAGCACTATCGGTGCCTTAGATTCCATTACTAGAGGAGCATCTCCAACCATGTCCTCATATCATAATCTCAATAAGATCCATCATTGAGGCATCTCCCCACATTGAAAAAACATATCTTATATAACATAACACACCTTTAACACATTTATTCAATAGAAAACTTACAACAAGACACAACAAGTCTTTCCCCCAGGACTCACCACATGGTCAAAACCAAGGTTCTATCACTACCCTTAACCATCCCACATCTAGGTCGTGGTAAAAAAAGTTTAATCACATTATAATGATTCAAGTTTCACATTATACACCTATTTATTCACATATAGAATAATTATTCATTTTCGATTTCACATTATGCTCATTTTTCCATTTAAATTACACAAGTAAGTAAAAATTTAAATTTTTCCGCTCATACCCAAAAACCTATTTTTCCTGCACATTCCAAAAATGATTCATACCCCTAAGTACCTCTAATGATTCATGAATACTCAACTATAATTCTATTCTAGTCCTGAAGTCAAATATTAGAAAATCTCAGAAATAATAATCACATTCCATGACAAGTGAATCACATGAGGTGAAATAACATCAATGGTAACATCCCACCTCAATAACAATAATCTCACCCGGGGTATATGGCATCCTGCCATTTTATAACATAAACTTTCATTACATTACACAAAACTGAGGATCTTTAAGGTCTAGTGTCTTGGAAACCAGGAACATAATACATGAAAACAACATAAAACATTCTTCTTAAACACTTGAAAGGCGTCTCCTTAAGTTCATTCTAGGTTCATTACTACATCTCATAACCTGGGGACATACATCAAAAGAAAGGGTGAGCAGAAGGCCCAGTAAGGGAAACAAGAGGAACGTTTTACATGTGAACTTGAGATACTTCAATAAGGACATGAAAAGAACTTTTAGGCATGAGAAAGAAATCATGAGGCGTTTCATAATAAAAATAACATTTTTCATAACTTGAAGATGTGGCTACATCATTTAACATAGACAATCATGAACATATCACCAAGGTCCATCCCTAAGGTGTCATTTGAAAATTACCAAGGTTATTCACCAAGGTATCGTGAAAATTGTAATCTCTAGTGGTTACATCATTACCCAATGCATTGGAGCGCTATCAGGGAAAACCCTTAAATTTGCCTTTATTATCATGTGAGCCACATATATCATCATCAAACATTTCATAAATAACCAACATAGCATAAAATAAATGGGTTTCATTTCATAATCATAATGTTTTAAAAACTGCTTTAAAGACATGATCTTTACGTCACTTTAAACCCACGGAACGGGAAAGCAGGTCTCATGTATGTAAATCCTAGAATTTAAAATGGAACATTTTGATATATATATGTGAATACCCTTGTAGAAATAAGAGCTTTGAGTATTCACTTTATAACATAAAATAATTTTTGAGAAAAGAGAGAGGCATTTTGAGGGGAAAATTCTGCAGCATAACGGCTAAGTTTCGGGGTTTTAGAAAACAATGAAATGAGAGGGGACATGGGTCACCCACTCATAAATGATCCATAAAACAGTAGGGTGAAAGAATAAGAAGGAAATATGGACATGGTAATGAAATTTTAGGGACATACCATTTGAAATGAAAAACTTGGAAGGAAAAAAATTAGATTTCTCTTATGAAAATTCGGCAGCCTTACGGCGTCACTTAACTTCAAAAGAAAATGATTTGACAAGATAAAATAGGGTCCCTCATCATATGATCATAAGAGATCAGTATTATAGATATAGAGATCATACCCCAACATAATAAAAAGGAACTTGAAAGACTTGACATGAAAATCGAACTTGAAAAATGAGAAGGGTGAAAGAATCCCTTAAAAATTCGGCAGCCTAACGGCGTTACTTAAACTTTCATAAAACGAAATGATGAGAGTAAGATGGGATCTCTCATCATATAAACATGAAAGGGTAGTAAGAGGAATATAAAATAACATCCTCTCACATAAAAACATGGAGCATAATAGGAATGACATAAAAGAGATTACACGAAAAGAAAGAGAGGGGTCGGATCCCTTACCTTAAAACGTGACTCTTGAAACTCAAAGGATTGGACCTTGAGGGCTTGGGGGCACCTTTGGAGGACTCCTTGGAAGGTAAGAAGACCATAACTTCATTGGGGGAGAGTTGGGAGTGAAAACTAAGGGAGGAAAGGGTGGGTATTTATAGGGAAAGTGAGGGGACAAAGCATTAATGGCCAAGGGACACCTCACATGTGCTTTTCTCAAACCCATGTGCTCTCCCTTGGCATTTATCATGGAGTTAGGCCACATGGGGCCCCCAAAACAATAATTCATCACCCTTGGCCGGCCAACCCTCAAAAGATCTCATGACATCATCATGACACCATTATGATGTCATTAAACATACCGAAACCCTAAAACTGTATTTTTACTATTCACTGAAAATTCAACTTTCTCAGAATAACCCCAAAATTTCACCTTAACCAAATATCAATGCTCTTATTTCAAAAATGAAATCCATTTTATAAAAATAATTTTCTAAATATTTTTAATTTAATTTTTAAATAAAAACACTATTCATCGAAAATTCATTTTTTTCAGAAAAATCCCCAAAAATTACCTTAACATAATATCGATGCTCTGAGTTCAAAAATAAAGTCCTTTTTATAAAAATAATTTTCTAATTATTTTTAATTAAATTTTTAATTAAAAAAACACTATTCATCCGAAAAAACTAATACTTGACTAATAATTTATGAAACCGTTATTTACCCATTTTATTGAATCACATTACTTAATCTAGGTGTCTAAATTATATTAAAACTTTCTTTGAGTGAAATTACTAATCCATTTGCTCATATTACTAATCCTAAGCGTAAAATCACTATTCATAATTTACTATTCATCAAAAATTAAGTTGATCTTATTAGACTCCAAATTCCTTAATGAACACTTTTGTAGAAGACCATTTTTTGAAAATCATTACACATCATTAGTTATTTAGGGTTTACATAAATATTTCAAAATATCCCTTTTTCAAAATTCATCAATAAAATACATTCTAAAATTATCTAGACATTTGAAATTTCACAAACATCACTAAAGGAAGAAATCTCAATTTATTCACCTGAAATAATTACACAAGGAAACTAGGGTCTCATCACATAGCCCCTTATAACACTGGCATAAGACCTAATTGTAAGGTGTGCTACGGTGAGAGAATCTGAGGGAGGCTCAGATAACATTGCCCTAGTAGCAATCTCCACTAACTTGAACTTCTCCTGCAAGCGTTTTTGTTCAAGCTTGACACGCTGGAGCTCGGCTTGGGCTTGGTCCAAAGCGAAGCCCACAGATGCTACCTCCTTCCCAAGCTCTGATAAGTGGGCTTCGTAAGGGTTGAGTCTACTAGATGAAGCCATCAACTCCCCTTTCTGCATTAACCATTAACGTCTTATTAAATCAATAAGAATAAGTTAATATACTACTCAAAAAAAAAAAAAAATTGGGTCGTTACATTCTTCCCCCCTTAAGAAATTTCGTCCCTGAAATTTATACTTGAGGCCTAGTCGAAAAGGTGAGGGTACTTTTGCTTCATCGTTTCCTCAGGCTCCCAAGTCGCTTCTTCATATTTATGATTCCTCCACAACACTTTCACAAGGTGGGTAGTCTTGTTTCGTAGGACTTTGTCTCTACGGTCCAAGATCTCCACTGGATGCTCCTCATAAGAGAGGTCATGTTCCAGTTTTACCACCTCTGGGTTCAGTACATGCGAAGGGTCGGGTATGTACTTCCTCAAGAGAGATACATGGAAGACATTGTGAACTTGAGCTAGGTTCGGTGGAAGTGCTAGATGATAGGCCACTGCTCCTATGCGATCAAGGATTTCATAGGGGCCAATGTACCTAGGGCTGAGCTTCCCTTTCTTCCCAAACCGCATGACTCTCTTCCATGGAGAGATTCGAAGGAAGACTTTGTCACCAACACCAAACTCCAAGTCTCTTCGTCGATTGTCAGCATAGCTCTTCTGCCGACTCTGAGCAGCTTTTATGTGTTGTTGGATGGCATGAACCTGTTCTGTCATTTCTTGTACAAGATCAGGCCCAAGAAGCTTCCTCTCACCAGTTTCATCCCAACAAGTAGGAGTTCTACACCGCTTTCCATACAGAGCTTCATAGGGTGCCATCTGAATACTCGCATGGAAGCTGTTGTTATAGGAGAACTCCACTAATGGGATGTGTTGATCCCATCCACCTTTAAATTCCATTGAGCATAATCTCAACATGTCTTCAAGTGTCTGAATAGTCCTTTCAGATTGGCCATCAGTTTGAGGATGATAGGCCGTATTAAAATTCAATTCAGTATTCAGAGCATGCTGAAGACTTCTCCAGAATTTTGATGTGAATCTTGGGTCACGATCAGATACGATGGATAGTGGTACCCCATGCAGCCTTACCACTTCCTTCACGTATATCTTGGCAAGCTGATCCAGATAGAAATCTTCCTGAATAGAGATAAAATGGGCTGTCTTGGTGAGACGGTCCACAATAACCCATATCTCATTGTTTCCTTTGGATGTTTTTGGGAGACCAGTTACAAAGTCCATGGTGATATTATCCCACTTCCATACTGGTATGGGTAGCGGTTTTAATACCCCCTTAGGAAGTTGTCTTTCTGCCTTTACTTGCTGACACACCAGGCACCTTGTAGTGTAATCGGCAATCTCCCTCTTCATGTTATCCCACCAATAATGATCACGAAGGTCTCTATACATCTTAGTGCTTCCCGGATGTATAGAGAAAGTAGAGCTATGAGCTTCATCCATCAGTTCTTTCTTTATCTCTGGAATAGATGGAACACATAGTCTTGTACGAAATTTCAATACACCTTCTTGATCAATATTGAAATCAGGGAACTTCCCATCCTTTACAGCCTCGAACTTCTCCTGCAGCAAAGGATCTTCTTTTTGAGCCTTCTTGATCTTCTCTAGTAATGAAGGTTGGGAAATCATTTGGGATAGGGTTGATGATGTCCCTTTCCTTATAATTCCCATGTCCAGTTTTACTAGATCTTTAATCAAGGGATCTCCCAAGATCCTCATTGTTTCCAGAACAACAGGATCTTTCCTGCTTAACGCATCCGTGACTTTGTTTGCTCTTCCAGGGTGATAATGAATTGAACAATCATAGTCTTTAATAAGCTCCAACCATCTCCTTTGTCTCATGTTCAATTCTTTCTGAGTGAAAATATACTTTAGACTTTGGTGGTCAGTGTATATATCACATTTCTCCCCATAAAGATAGTGCCTCCATATCTTTAGAGCAAAAACAACTGCCACCAGCTCTAGATCATGCGTAGGATAATTCTGCTCATGAATCTTCAACTGTCGAGATGCATAAGCAATTACTTTGTCATTTTGCATGAGGATGCACCCAAGCCCTTTCAGAGATGCATCGCTAAAAATAACGAATCCTTCTCCGATAGAGGGTAGTGTTAACACAGGTGTAGTAACCAATCTCTTCTTCAGCTCTTGGAAACTTTCCTCGCATTCCTTTGTCCAGATGAACTTAACCCCTTTTCGAGTCAACTTGGTTAGTGGATTAGAAAGCCATGAAATTTTTTCACAAACCACCTATAATATCCCGCTAAACCAAGGAAACTACGAATCTCAGTTACTGTTGTGGGTTGAGGCCACTCCTCCACAACCATTGTCTTTGCAGGGTCAACTGAGATTCCTTCATTGGTTACGATGTGCCCCAAGAAAGCCACTTGTTGTAACCAAAACTCACACTTTCTGAACTTCCCAAAGAGCCTCTCCTTCCGTAGAGTTTTCAAAATAACCCTCAGATGATCTTCATGCTCCTCGTGACTTTTTGAATATATCAAAATATCATCAATAAAAACTACCACAAAGTTATCAAGGTAGTCCTTAAAGAATCTATTCATCAAATCCATGAAAATAGCAGGAGCATTAGTCAAGCCGAAGGGCATAACAGTAAACTCATAATGCCCATATCTTGATCGGAAGGCAGTCTTTGGAATATCTTCCTTCTTCACCCTCAGTTGATGATAACCAGATTGAAGGTCAATCTTAGAGAAGAATTGAGCCCCACGAAGTTGGTCAAATAAATCATCAATTCTTGGAAGAGGGTATCTGTTCTTCACTGTGATCTCGTTCAGTTCTCTATAATCAATGCATAACCGCATTGATCCATCCTTCTTCTTCACAAAGAGAACTGGTTCTCCCCAAGGAGACACACTCGGTCGGATAAACCCCTTCTCCAACAAGTCTTGGAGTTGTTTCTTTAACTCCTCTATCTCCACATTTTCCATTCTATACGGAGTCTTTGATATCGGTTGAGACCCAGGTACGAGTTCAATGGAGAACTCTACCTCTCTTTCTGGGGGAGGTCCAGGTAACTCCTCAGGAAATACATCCATGTATTCCTGAACAATCGGAACATCTTCAATTTGTATGCTCCCTTTCCCTTCTTCATCATCACCGATTAACTCCATAAAGAAAGCTATGGGAGGTTCTTCTAGATAAGGATCAGTTTGGGATATCTCTCCTCGGAAGATAACTGTAGGTCGTTCATTCAAGACTATTGAGATTTCCTTACTTCTGCATTTGATCTTAGCATTATACTTTGAGAGCCAGTCCATCCCTAGTATAACGTCGAATTCCATCATGGGAATGACTACTAGATTTGCGATAAGATTGTGCTCACCAAAGTAAACACTAGAGTCTCTAAACACTGTTGATGCATGGATAATCCCACTTGGAGTCTTGACTGACAACTCTACCTCAAGCAATTCGGGGATTGATTCTATATTCTTTGCAAACTTGGAAGAAATAAAGGAATGCGTAGAACCAGAATCAAATAAAGCACTTGCTAGTTTTGAGAGGACAACAAGAGTACCTGCTACCACATCGTTCGGAACTTCAACTTCGGTTGTTGTGATAGCGAAAGCACGACCTTTCTCCCTTGGCCTCTGCTGAGGTTGATGGTGATTCTCCTCCACCGCCCTTGGATTTGGACATTGATTAGCAAAGTGCCCAAGCTGTCCACACTTGAAGCATGTGACTTCGGGTAGGGCCAGAACCATCTTTCCTCTATCGTTAGTGTTGGGAAGTTGAGGCTTCACATCACCACGACAATTCTGAGAAATATGGCCTTCTTTTCCACACCTATAGCACTTGCCACTTCTGATCAAGCAGTTCCCCGGATGCTTCTTCCCACATTTATTGCATGTGGCATGTTGCATATGCTTTCCACCTCTTTCCTGATCAAAACTTCTTCCCAGGCTCGGTTTTAGAGTTCTCTTCTTCTCATTAGATTTGTGAGACCACTGTGTCTCCCCAAACTCTAGTTCAACTTTCATAGCACTTCGAACTATTTCTTCATAGCTATCGTAGTCCCTGTTGGCTAGATTCTTCCGCAGATGTGGTCGTAGTCCGCCAAAGAATCTATCAACCTTCCCATTAGGGTCCATGACAAAGCTTGAGGTATAACGGGAAAGCCTTGTGAAGTTCATCTCGTAGCTTCCGACAGATTCATTCTCCTTCTGCTTCAGCTCGAGAAACTCTTTCTCCATTTTCGTTCTCATGGAACGAGGGAAATACTTGTTAAAGAAAATCCCCCGAAATTCTTCCCACTCCATAGCTTCAATCTCTCCTTGTGGATTCGTGTTTTTGATCAGTGACCACCACTGATCAGCTTCTCCCTCTATGCGGTAAACAGCAAGGGTGACTTTTTCTTGTTTCGAACAATGAAGTACAGAAAAGATCTTTTCAATGGAGCTTATCCATTGTTCCACAACCAATGGGTCAGTAGATCCACTGAATGTTGGCGGTCGTTGACACATGAAGGACTCAACAGAAAGTTGTTCCCTTCGTGGTGAGGTCGGCCTCTCATCTTGATTCAAGTTATTACTCATAACTTGAGTCAGTTGGTTCATCATTCGCATGAATGTTTTCATTCCGGCTTCCATCGGAGGGCTGTCAGCACATGGTGCATTGCGGTCACCATCGGCACAGTTTATCCTATTGCCCGCCATTTTCTAAAAGAATAAAACCTTAGTGAGAAACTTATTTCATTTATGAATCTTTTAACTAAGACTTTGTGCTTAGACAATTATAGTTCTCTATAATTCCTTCATAATGATTCATAAAAAGCATGTGATTAACCAAACATATCCCCCGGGAGTGTCGTAACCAAAAGTGCAGCAAGGCCCGTTATCGTGCACCAGTTCCCGTTCGAGTCTAGATCAAAGCGGTGTTTTCGGGTTTTACCCCTATGTACATCTGTGCCAGAGCCGCCTCTACCTGCTCGTATCCAGACAGGGATGTATTTGTTTGATAGACCACTTACTCAATACTTACCAAAATACCAGGAAGTTTTCCTATATTTAAACTTTTCTATAGGGTTCTTCTTAAAGTTTTTATATCCTAATTTCCACAAATAACTAAACCATCCTTTGATACCAACTATGGCATCCCGCCATTTTATAACATAAACTTTCATTACATTACACAAAACTGATGATCTTTAAGGTTTAGTGTCTTGGAAACCAGGAACATAATACATGAAAACAACATAAAACATTCTTCTTAAACACTTGAAAGTCGTCTCCTTAAGTTCATTCTAGGTTCATTACTGTATCTCATAACCTGGGGACATACATCAAAAGAAAGGGTGAGCAGAAGACCCAGTAAGCGAAACAAGAGGAACGTTTTACATGTGAACTTGAGATACTTCAATAAGGACATGAAAAGAACTTTTAGGCATGAGAAAGAAATCATGAGGAATTTCATAATAAAAATAACATTTTTCATAACTTGAAGATGTGGCTACATCATTTAACATAGAAAATCATGAACATATCACCAAGGTCCATCCCCAAGGTGTCATTTGAAAATTACCAAGGTTATTCACCAAGGTATCGTGAAAATTGTAATCTCTGGTGGTTACATCATTACCCAATGCATTGGAGCGCTATCAGAGTGCACCCTTAAATTTGACTTTATTATCATGTGAGACACATATATCATCATCAAAAATTTCATAAATAACCCACATAGCATAAAATAAATGGGTTTCATTTCATAATCATAACGTTTTAAAAACTGCTTTAAAGACATGATCTTTACGTCACTTTAAACCCACGGAAAGGGAAAGCGGGTCTCATGTATGTAAATCCTAGAATTTAAAATGGAACATTTTGATATATATATGTGAATACCCTTGTAGAAATAAGAGCTTTGAGTATTCACTTTATAACATAAAATAATTTTTGAGAAAAGAGAGAGGCATTTTGAGGGGAAAATTCTGCAGCATAACGGCTAAGTTTCGGGGTTTTAGAAAACAATGAAATGAGAGGGGACATGGGTCACCCACTCATAAATGATCCATAAAACAGTAGGGTGAAAGAATAAGAAGGAAATATGGACATGTTAATGAAATTTGAGGGACATACCATTTGAAATGAAAAACTTGGAAGGAAAAAAAATTAGATTTCTCTTATGAAAATTCGGCAGCCTTACGGCGTCACTTAACTTCAAAAGAAAATGATTTGACAAGATCAAATAGGGTCCCTCATCATATGATCATAAGAGATCAGTATTATAGATATAGAGATCATACCCCAACATAATTAAAAGGAACTTGAAAGACTTGACATGAAAATCGAACTTGAAAAATGAGAAGGGTGAAAGAATCCCTTAAAAATTCGGCAGCCTAACGACGTTACTTAAACTTTCATAAAACGAAATGATGAGAGTAAGAGGGGATCTCTCATCATATAAACATGAAAGGGAAGTAAGAGGAATATAAAAGAACATCCTCTCACATAAAAACATGGAGCATAATAGGAATGACATAAAAGAGATTACATGAAAATAAAGAGAGGGGTCGGATCCCTTACCTTAAAACGTGACTCTTGAAACTCAAATGATTGGACCTTGAGGGCTTGGGGGCACCTTTGGAGGACTCCTTGGAAGGTAAGAAGACCAGAAATTCGTTGGGGGAGAGTTGGGAGTGAAAACTAAGGGAGGAAAGGGTGGGTATTTATAGGGAAAGTGAGGGGACAAAGCATTAATGGCCAAGGGACACCTCACATGTGCTTTTCTCAAACCCATGTGCTCTCCCTTGGCATTTATCATGGAGTTAGGCCACATGGGGCCCCCAAAACAATAATTCATCACCCTTGGACGGCCAACTCTCAAAAGATCTCATGACATCATCATGACACCATTATGATGTCATTAAACATACCGAAACCCTAAAACTGTATTTTTACTATTCACTGAAAATTCAACTTTCTCAGAATAACCCCAAAATTTCACCTTAACCAAATATCAATGCTCTTATTTCAAAAATGAAATCCATTTTATAAAAATAATTTTCTAAATATTTTTAATTTAATTTTTAAATAAAAACACTATTCATCGAAAATTCATTTTTTTCAGAAAAATCCCCAAAAATTACCTTAACATAATATCGATGCTCTGAGTTCAAAAATAAAGTCCTTTTTATAAAAATAATTTTCTAATTATTTTTAATTAAATTTTTAATTAAAAAAACACTATTCATCCGAAAAGACTAATACTTGACTAATAATTTATGAAACCGTTATTTACCCATTTTATTGAATCACATTACTTAATCTAGGGGTCTAAATTATATTAAAACTTTCTTTGAGTGAAATTACTAATCCATTTGCTCATATTACTAATCCTAAGCGTAAAATCACTATTCATAATTTACTATTCATCAAAAATTATGTTGATCTTATTAGACTCCAAATTCCTTAATGAACACTTTTGTAGAAGACCATTTTTTGAAAATCATTACACATCATTAGTTATTTAGGGTTTACATAAATATTTCAAAATATCCCTTTTTCAAAATTCATCAATAAAATACATTCTAAAATTATCTAAACATTTGAAATTTCACAAACATCACTAAAGGAAGAAATCTCAATTTATTCACCTGAAAGGATTACACAAGGAAACTAGGGTCTCATCACATAGCCCCTTATAACACTGGCATAGGACCTAAGTGTAAGGTGTGCTATGGTGAGAGAATGTGAGGGAGGCTCAGATAACATTGCCCTAGTAGCAATCTCCACTAACTTGAACTTCTCCTGCAAGCGTTTTCGTTCAAGCTTGACACGCTAGAGCTCGGCTTGGGCTTGGTCCAAAGCGAAGCCCACAGATGCTACCTCCTTCCCAAGCTCTGATAAGTGGACTTCGTAAGGGTTGAGTCTACTGGATGAAGCCATCAACTCCCCTTTCTGCATTAACCATTAACATCTTATTAAATCAATAAGAGTAAGTTAATATACTACTCAAAAAAAAAATTGGGTCGTTACAGGGTACTTGGATTTTACCATTATACAAGGGTTAGCTACTCCCATGCACGATCTCTTAACCAAGGCCCAACTCATCCCATTCTCATGTCTACCTTTCCCAAATAGTAAGATGAAATAAAAAAAATAAAACCTCCTTTGATACCACTTTATTATGTCCCGACCCAGGTTCCACACACTAGTTCCCCAAATATAGTTATCTACATGACCTCAAGTTCACCTCACCATATTCCCTAGGCTGGAAACTAGTAGTGAGGGTCTAGTATCAATCATGGGGAGACTATAACCTCTTGAACAAAGTAGAAAAATAGCGAAAATAAAAACAATAGCAAAAAAGATCTAACCATAACCAGAACAATACCAGATTCACATGATGACCAAAATATGAAATACAATCTCCAAAAATAAATAGTTGATATTTCATTCCAATACGTATCAACTTTCAATATGAAAAACCCAACATAAATAAAGACATTTAAAACCCCCAAGCGGGTTTTGAATCCATGTTCTATTCCCACATCCACACTCCATCCCAACTCAATCATCCAACACACAAATTTTTCCCTTAACATGTCATAAAACCATGAAATCTATTAGGATATCAATCAGGCATCCCAAGTAGGGTGTGAGTACAAACCATTTGGACACCACTAACAGTGTCTAAAAAAATATCCAGTGAAAACAATTAATGAATTTTTATAAATAATAATTACCATTAATAAAGTAAATAGTTTATATTTATTAAATTACTCTTTATATAACCACATATACCACTTGGATCCCAATAACACATGAACTCTCAATACCTTCTTCATCCAATTCTATAGACTGAACTATCCCTAAGGTATATCATATATTTTAATACCACTGTTACCATTCATCATCTCAATTCACATCGAAATGCCATTTCAACCATTCATTAACTCAATTTTCATATGAATTACATTTTTAAAATTTATTGCCTCAATTCACATATGAAATCCACTATTACCATTCATCATCTCAACTCTCATAGGAATTCCGTTGTTACCATTCATTAACTCAATTCACATATGAATTCCATTATTACCATTCATTGTCTAAATTCACATATGAATTCCATTGTTACAATTTATTAACTCAATTCACATATGAATTCCATTGTAACCATTCATTATCTCAATTACCATTTTAATTACATACATATGAATTCCATTATTACCATTCATTTTCTTAATTCACATATATCACAATAGAACAACAATCCATTAATTAATTTACCAATTAATTAATAAAATGTAACAATTGCATATTCACACCATTCAATTAATTAATTCAATAAAAAATTAATCACCCCATTTCAATTAACTAATTCAAAAATTAATTAATCACTTCAATTACATTTATCAATTCAAAAATTATTTAATCACATAAAATCCATTAATTAATTCAATAATTAATTAATCACATCAATTCCATTAATTAATTCAACAATTAATTAATCCAATTAAATAAATTTCATAAACACAATATTCTCTATTAATTAACTCAACAATTAACTAATCTAATTACACAATCCCAATATCCCTATAATTAATTCAATAATTAATTATTCCAATTAAATAAATTTAATATCTCAATTTCAGGATACGTTAATTAATTTACCAAATTAATTAATTCAATGTAAGAATATCAATTTCTGAACATCCAATATAAATTCTATAATTGCATACACATAATTAAAATCAAGACTTTGGGATTTCAATAATAGAACAATTACCTCAATATTGATGATGAACACTCACCAACGAATATCTCCAATTTCAAGCAGAATAAACCTAATCACAATAAAGAACAAGATCTTGATTCAATTCCGTGAAACAAGTTCAAACAAATAAATATATAACAAACGTATATCTATATCTATAAATAAAATTGTACAAACATCCCCCTTTTGTCCAGGAAGAGGAGCAGGAGAGAGAGATAGATCAATTGGGAAGAAACCATTTACCTAGAGAGGTGCATATCTTTAATCTACCCTTTTATTAGAAAATAATGAAGGTCGGGAGGTCTAGGAATCCATACAAGAACCTCCCAAAATTAAATATAATGTTTAGGATCAATCTATGGATGATTATGGGTTAAAATGTGTGGTTCATGAATTTTAATTCTAATTTTTGGGGTAATTAAAAACCTACACCATATTTCCTGGTTAGGGGCACATGTTTTTCTAAACTTTGTGCCGTAACCATGTTCCTCTTATAGGGGGGGTGCACAGTTTCTTCTAAGAGGGATAATGGTTTGAAAAAATATTCACCATCCTTGCGAATATCCTCTATTTTGGTTTGCAGGGTTTGTTGGGTTGGGGTGCACAGTTTGGGAAAACCATACGCCAACCATGCATTTCTCTTATTCCTTCCAATTTTCAAAAAATTTCATCCAAAAAACCCAAGGAAAAATCTAAACAAAAGTACTCAAAATAATGAAAAAGAGTACCTATAAATGAGATTGAGACATCTCCAAAAAGTTTGGGATCTTACATGGTCTGATTTATATTTTCCTACAGTCTAATTATGATCATGAGTATTTAATTACACTATTATGTTTCTATATTGTTCAATTAATTTTAAATTTAAAAGGTGAATTTAATTACATGAAATTGTGATACCCTTCATTAACCCCATTGGACCCGTTGGAGATTACGTGATTGTTCTTAATGGAAACACATTGGGTGTCCCAATTTTTCTTAAGATGATAAATATAAAATGAAAAATGGGAAATAGTGGGTTGATGGAATTGAACTAAATACTTGTTTCATGGTTTGAAAATGGAATTTAAAGGTTCAAATTGATTAAATTAAAGGGTTAATAAGTTGTGTGTTAATTGATGATAAAATAATAAATGGGTGATTCTTTATTTTTTTCCTTGTGATAAAAGTAAATAACCATGTTTGTGATTGATAAATTAAATGGTGTCCATGATGTGAATTATTGATAATATGGTTAATACTATTTAACCCTGATATATATATATATATATGTATATATATATATATTTATATATATATGTATATATATATATATTTATATATGTGATTGATCAATGAGTTGTGGGTGAGGGACTACTGCTCCAAGTACCTATAGGGAGATAGAATGGTACTCTAGCCCTCAATGAATGCATGTGAAAAATGAGTTTTTGGTGAGGGACTATTGATCCAAGTACCCATGGGGTTCCAGACTACTACTTTAGGCCCTAAGATATTGGAATAGGACTGATGTTCCATGTGCCTGAGATATTGGTACCTGGACTGTTGCTCCATGGTACCAAATGAATTTTGAATTAAATGAATAATTAAATACTAAGAAATAATGAATTGTTACATCCCTTTGGTGTAAGGTTCAGACTCTGGAACAGTCTGAAGTAGGTATTATTGGTTTTGGTGTCACTATAAACTCAGTAACCTATGTGGTTGATTAAATAATAATAAATGTGAAGCCTATTTACTTTTTTCATTTGTTTCTTTATTCTTTATACAACTGCATACACTATTATAGATTGGATATTTATTTATATTTCATTGGTGTCTACCTAATAAGTTATACTCACACCCTACCTGGGGTTCTTGATTGGTACCCGAATATACTTCATGTTTGTGGGACATGACAAGGGAAAGATCCCTATGTCAGATGAATGAGTTAGGATTTAGTATGGATCATAGATGAGGGAACCAAACATGATGTTGGGACTCCCTTGGGAGTTTTTATTTTTCCTTCATTTTGGTGGTTTCATTAAACACTTGACACTTTTATGACATGACTTATTTACTGCTTTAGTTTATGCTCCTTTTCCCTATTCTGGATTGATTCATGTGTTTTTTATTGATTATTGATAATTTTGGTTTCTTGGTTATGTTTCATATGGATATACACTATTTTCCTAATTTTATTAAGAGTGAATAATCTACCCACATTATATATTAGACCCTCTCTATTAATTAGTAGCCTCCGAAAAACAAAAAGGTATGCATGTGGTTATGTGGAAAATCATATACGGACACTGGTATGTGGCACTAGGTGGAGTCATTAAAAAAGTTGTATTAGAGGTGTATTTCATTTATTTTTAGTTTTCTCACTATTTAAGGAAGGTAAATATGAGACAAGGATGATTCAGGCCTTGGTCATGAGCTTGTTCATGGGAGTAGGTAACCCATGTGTGGGGGAAACCCAAGGACCCAGGGTGAGATTATTAATTTTTATGTTTATTGTTATAGTTAGATGATATTTTATCTTGGGTGATTCACTTTTTGTGTGATGTTATTTTTTTCTAATATTTTATTTGTGTCCTAGTATGGGACGAGAGTCTTGTATTTATACATCATTTTAGGAAGAGTAGAATTTATGATATATGCATCATTTTAGGCATGCATTAGAAAGAAAGTTATGGGTGAGTTTTGGGAAATGAAAATGATTTTATTTATTTGAGTAATCTAAAATAAGTGGTGCCTAATGAATATTTTTTAATTGTAAATGAAACTAAATATATAAATTTTTAATGGTTAAAATGGGTGTTGAATAAGAAACCATAAATATTAGGAGTTGATAAACTATGTTAGTCATGGACCATGTTAGGAATGGTTAAGGGTAGTGATAGGGCCTCAGTTTTGATAGTGGGGTGGTATAATAGGGATGACTTATTCTGACTTTATGTGAATCCCTATTATGTAAATTTGTTAATGATGTGTTATGTATCCTAATATGTGTTCTTGGAATTGTAGTGACATGTATCCATAAAAATTTTTATAGGTGGGGTAAAATGATGGATTTTCTGGAAATGTGCCTCCAATAGTAGGACAAGAGGCCTTAATAGTTTTGGGTGAAGGATATAAAGATAATTTTTTGTGAGAAAATTTCTCGATTCATGCATTTCTTGGAGACTGACTGAGGGAGGGATGTGTAGAATGTGTCTGATCTAACATGGGAGTTCTAGTTATAGCACCTTCCAACCATCATCATAGAGGGTGGACCTGAGGCTTCTGAGTTTTGGATTTATTTTATCTAGAAACTTCTTTACCATTTGGAGACTCATGCAGAGAAAAGAGTCAATTTGGTTGCTTATATGTTACGAGTTCAAGTGAAGCATTAGTGGGACATTCAAGATCAGGATGAACTATTTGAGAGCTTGTTATGGAAGTAATTTCAAGAAATTTATAGAGAAATATTACTGAGATATTCTCATGTAGGATATAAAAATAGTGTTTATGTGTTTTACCTAGGGATGTATATTTTTATGGACTATGATGATCAATTCACTAATTTTCATTGATTTGTTCTATAATTGGAAAGAGATGAGGAAACTTTGGTGAGAAATTTTTTAGGATGGACTTAAATGTGATATTATGTCCCAGTTTAATATATTAAATTTGAGTAATTTTGTTTATGTGGTGAATTTGGATCTCATTTATGAGGTGAACTTGAAAGAGGCTTCCAATGGAGTTCTGTCAGTTTCTATTGGACAACTAGGGTGTACTTCTTCCAAGAGTAGGAAGTGTAGTTATGATAATGCTAACTAGAGAAATGGAAAATAGAGTATCCAAGTGGAAGGATTAGTTACATAGAGCAGTAATCAAGTATTCTAACATCAGTACAGTAGGACGGTGGGAATTCATAGTTAGTTGTCAATAACATCTGATGGAGCTCCAAGCTTGTGGTAGGATGGGAGAGTTATCGAGGTACTACATGAACCATAGATTTATGGGTAGTGGTGGAGGATATAGGATGAACCATAGTATTTTGAAGTGTTCTTATACCCCATAATAGTCAGGAATTTGGAGCTCTACTAGCCATGGAAGTTAGGGAAATAGACGTGGTACATCATGGAAATAGTTCCCATATCAGTAGAGTAGTGCAACGTAGGGGATTAAGACTAGAGCACAAGGAAAATGGGTAGGACAGTTACATGTAGTTCAACCTTCACTTGTGGATAGAAAGGTTGGGAGATTCATATTCATATGTACTATTCTTAAATCTTTTATGATTTCTATAGCTATATTTGATACAATAGGCTCTCGTTCTTTAATATCTACAAAACTAGAGAATGGTTTGAGTATTATGGTGGAGTTATTGAGTGGAGTTATGATGATCGATACACCACTGGGTATACTGTCAAATAAAATATATCTATACTGGAGATATGTCCTAGAGGTTAGTGAGTTTCATTTCCTTTTGGACATTTATGTACTTGACATGTCTAGTTTTAACTTGATTTTAGTTATGTACTAGCTGATGTTGTACCGATCCCAAATCAATTGTTACCACAGGAGAGTAAATATCACATCTCCTAAGGGTGACCGATATATTCATCATGGAGAATGTGATATCCAAGAAGGCCATTAAAGTCTAGTTCATTAGAAACTAGGGTAGCTCACCACCCAGGTTGAAAGTCTTCTGTTGGAATATAGGGTGTAAATAAATGCGTCTTTCCACCCATAGTGGATCAATTTCTGAACATTTTTCCGAAGGAATTTTTAGGGCTTCTTCCTAAGAGAGATATCAATTTTATGATTGAAATAATTTCTAGAGATTAACCTATATCCATTCCACCTTACTTAATGGAAATAGTAAAGATTCAAGAGTTTAAGACTCAGTTGGAAGAATACATGGATAAGGTATTTTTCCATTTGAGTATATCACTTTGCGGTTATCTAGTTTTTTTTGTTATAATCCTAATGGGACATTGCAATTGTGTGTCAATTATGGGAATTTGAACTGGATGATAGTTAAGAAACGATATCCTCTTCCCAGTATCAATGATCTCTTTGACCAATTGAGAGGACATTGTGTATTATCCAATATCTACTTGAGATTGGGGTATCATTAGTTGTGAGGAAGACCTTTTTATTTATTGTGGACTGATTTTAGAAGTTGGAATGTCTTATATAATTTCATCACAGTTCCATTTGTATTTAAAAAAAATATGGCTATGTTTATGGCCTTGATGAACCAAATCTTTCAACCATACCAGGGTCTATTTGTGGTTGTTTTTGTGTATGAAATCTTGATGTACTCAAAGAATCTTGAAGATCATGCCTAACATTTTGACATCATCATGAGTACACTGAGAGATCATAGGATATATTCCAAGATATCTAAGTTTCAATTCTAGATCGATAGGTTACAATTATTAGGTCACATCATCTCAAAAGAAGGTATTTTGGTAGACCTATAGAAAGTTAAGGAAGTTGTTTCTTGGGAGTAGCCTAAGAATATTTTCATATCTAAATATTTCTAGGTTTGGTGGGTTTTTATCAGAGATTTAACCAGGTCTTTTCTGGATAGGTATCACCACTTTTGTTATTGACCAAGAATGGGATCAAGTTTGAATGGTCTAGAGCTTGTAAAGATTCCTTCAGGAGTTGAAGAAGAGTTTGAATACTACACCGATTTCGATCCTACCTAAGCTAGGTGAGGATCATACCTTGTTTTGTTATGTTTCCAGGATTGAACTTGTAATAGTGTTATTATAGAGAGATCGGGTCACAACATATGGTTTATGATAGTTAATGCCACATGAATGGAATTATCCTATGTATGATCTCGAGTTGTCTATGGTAGTTTATGTCTTAAGGTGTTGGAAGTATTACTTATTTGGTGAAATGTTTATGGTGTATACCTAACAAAATATCTTAAATTATATCTTTTCTCAATAATAGTTTAATCTTATATAGAGGATATGAGTTGAGTATATGTAGTTGTTTAATTTTGAACTAGCCTATATGCTTATGAAAGGAAACAGTTTTGCTGAATCTTTGAGCCAGAAGACACAAAATCTGGTAGTCCAAGAGTATATTTATGAGTAGAAGATAATGGATTTGTTGACTAAGATGCATATATAGGTTTAATAGGGCCAATTCATATGAATCTTATGTCCTTATCCACTAATTCTACACTACTAATCAAGATCAATGAGTGGCAGTATGAGGATCCAGAGTGTTTTTCCTTAAGGGAAATCCTTGAAGGTGTGAAGTCACCTTATGATTGGACTATATATGAGGTTGAGATCATCTATGTTTGAGGATGTTTTTTGGTGACTACATATATATTTTAGGATATGATTCATGAGTTTCATGCCTCTAAGTGGGAAGTTCACCCTGGTTTGACCAAAATTTTCTATGATCTATGTCGACAATATTTGTGGGTGGGCATGAAAAGTGATATTATAGGTTTTGTGAAATTATTATACACATGTTAGTAGGTGAATATCAAACATCAATGACCCAATGGTTTGTTACAGCCATTTCCCATTCCAGAATGGAAGTGTGATGATGTTACTATGGACTTTGTGGTAGGTCTTCCGAGGATCCCTTGGAAGAATGAAACTATATGGCTAATTGTGGAACAATTGACAACATCATACCATTTTTTTCTAATTAGGGAGACTTTCATGGTTGATAGGTTGGGTGATGTGTATGTTAGGGAGATAGTTTGTTTGCACAGGGTTCCACAGATCATTGTTTCAGGTCATGAATATTTATTTAATTTGTTATTTTGTAAATTCTTATTGAATTCATTGGGTACCCAAGTGTTTCTGAGTATATATTTTCACCCAAAAACATATATAAAATCATAGCATGCTATTTAGGTGCTAGAGGACATGCTACATGCATGCATCCTAGATTTTTTTGGATCTCTAGAGAAGCACTTAGTGCTCATTGAGTTCTCATATTACAATAGTTATCAAGAGACTATTAATATAGAACCATACATGGTACTTAATGTTAGGACATGTAGAACACCTTTATGTTGGATGGTGGTAGGTGATTCAGAGTTTTTGGGACTAAGTCTCATGCATGAGACATCAGAGCATGTTCAGTTGATTTGGAAATGTATGGATATAGATCATATTAGAAAAAAGTCTTATGATAATAGAAATCATTGAAATATTGAGTTTATTATGGGTGATTGTGAATTCTTTTATGAGTCACTGAGATTTGTACATCATAGGATTTAGAGGTAGGGAAAGTTGGTGCCCAAGTTTTTCAAAACATTTGAGAATAAGGAGAGGATCAGACCTATGGAATAATGATTGTATCTTAAAAAGAGGTATACTTATATGAATGATATTTTTCATGTGTCCTAGATTCTGCAGTATCACCCTAAACTTTCTAGTTGATAATCATTTATTATTTTGAGCTTGAGTCTGATGCATCCTTTGAGGATCATCTAATTTGTGTTGTGGATTACTGTGAGAAAGTTTTTTAGGGAAATACTATGCCGTTGATCCAAGTATTGTTGCAGCCTAGCCATGTTCAAAAGGAAACATTGGAGATAGAAGTAGATATGCAGGTCCAGTGACCAAACGTTTTTTTTAACTTAGAGGATTAGTGATGCTTGGGAGTGTAGTTTGAGGATGATCTATTATAAGGTGGGGAGATTTTAAGATCTTGACCTTTCTTGAGGCTCCTCATACTTGTTTTTTGGCATTATTTTAAACTTATTTTGATCAAAACATATTTTGGTATTACTTCAAGTTTATTTTTGGTGAATTTGGATAATTTTGGAAGCCCATGTTGCTTTACATAGTTGGAACATGGTCGGGGAAAACCGTGCAGTTTTCGCCATCAAACTATGCACCCCATTTCGATCTATGGGAAGTGGATGCACAGTCTAACCAAACTTTGAAAGAACCCTTCCTAAACCTTGAACCCTTGGATAGAGGGTGTTTTCATTGTTTGTGAATGGTTTAGAAAACTATTCACCTAATTATGAGTTACTGTACACCTGGATAGTAGTGGTTCATGGTTAGGGTTCATAGTTTGTATAACTATGCAGACCTTCCATAATACCATGCACATAATTATATAATACCCTAAAAATTTAATTAAAATTTCTTGAACCCCAAGTTTATATCCCTAATCAACCTCAATTGTCCTAATATTATTTAATTTTTTCTTGAATTCTCTCAAGAGGGTTCCTAGGCTCTATGATCTCCATTATTTGCAAATCGAAGATTTGGTAGTAGGATCAACTCCTATTTAGTAAGTGATATCTTCTTTGATTATATTCTACAATCTCTCCCATATTTCTCCCCCATTTTAGAGGTATATTTTCTCCCATTTTTATTGTTTAAATATAGGTTTTAATGTATCATATTTCATTGGATATTAATCCTAGGTTTTGGTACAAGATCTTTTCTTCCATTGTGAATTCAACCATTCAACATCGAATTGATGGACAAGGTATGGTGAGTGTTTATCATTGATCCTAAAGTAGGAAGTATAATTTTTATTTCCCATAGTCTTGATTATGATCATGTGTATGTAATTGTGCCATTTCATTTCCATGTTTTTCAATTTCTTTTAAATTAAATATGATAATTTAAATTATGAGACCCTTTATGGATCCCATTAGACCTGTTGGAGATTATGTGACCTGGATTGATGGAAACCCATGGGGCGTTACAATTTTTCTTGAAATAATAAACATGGAATGAAAAAGGGGAATTAGCGGTTAGATGTAATTGAACTAAATCCTTGTTTTGTGGTCAGATAATGGTATTTAAAGGGTTAAATGGCTTAACATGATGGGTTAATGAGTTGTGTATTAATTAATGAGGAAAGAATAAATGGGGGATTGTTTATGTTTTCCTTATGATAAAAGTAATGAACCAAAGTTTCAATTGATAAATTATATTTTCCCATTATTTTAATGATTGATAAAAAATATTAATAGGTTTGAACCTTGATATATGTATATATATATATTTTGATATATGTGATTGATCAATGAGTTGTGGGTGAGGGACTACTGCCCTATGTATCCATGGGGAACCAGAATACTTCTCTAGGTCCCATTGAATTCATGTGAAAAATGATTTGTGGGTGAGAGACTACTGCACCAATTACCCAAGGGGTGCTCGACAGTTTCTATAGGTCCTTGAGATATTGGATCTAGACTGATCTTCCAAGTGACTGAGAAATTGGTACTCAGACTACATTTAGAGGGTACAAAATGAAATTATAATTGAATGAATAATTAAATACCATGAAGGAATGAACTGTGATACCCCTTTAGTGTATGGTTCAAACTCTAGCATGATCTGATGTAGTTATGATTGGTTCAGGTGTCAACATGAACCCGGTGACCTATGTTGTTGATTAAAGAATAATAAATGGGAAGCCTTTTTAATATTTTCATTTCATTATTTTTTATTTATACAACTACATACACTATTATAGACTAGATATTGATTTATATGTTGTTGGTTGTGGCCTACTTAGTTTTACTCACACCCAACTTAGGGTTTCTGATTGGTACTCAAATAGACTTCATGTTGGAAGGACATGATATAGGAAAGATCCATATGTTAGATGGATGAGTTGGGATTCAAGATGGATCATGGATGTGGTAACTAGACATGTTTTTGGGACCCACTTGTGATTTTTCAATATGTCTTCATTTTGGGGTTTTTATTAGACACTTGAAACTTTTATGACATGTCTTATTTACTACTTCTCTATTTGGTTTTCCTTTACTTTTGATTTATTCATGTGTTGTTCGGTTGATTATTGATTACTGTCTTTTCATGGTTATATTACACATGGATTTATATTATTGTGTCTCTTTGATAAAGAGGGTGTAGTCTCCCCACATTACATATTTGACCCTTACTACTTGTTGGTAGCCTCTAGAATATGGGGAGGCATGTCTAAGGTCATTTGGTGAACCAGATCGAGGCACCAGTATATGGAACCCAGGTCTATATATCACATATTATCTAGGATAAAAAAATTTCATCCTTGTATCCTTTTCAAAAAATATTATAGAATATAGTGGATTATAAACCATGTTTATTTTCTCACATTGTTCATAACAAAAATTTATTAACGAACAACTATTCTTATCATATAAGGGAAATGGGATGATTATACCTATACTTATATCCATTTTATCTTGATTTAGTCTTTTGTATTTACCTCTTTTATATAGAAACTCTTTACTTTATCACTTAAATAAAACATATGAGATCTATTCATTCTTATAATGATTTTTAACTCTTTTATATTTACTGGAGGAACCAAGAAGATAAAAAAATATGAAAGAAGGTGTGATTTTAATTTTTATCAATGAATATAACATAAATTAATTTATTTATATTAGTGATTCTAAACTAATACTAAGTATCTTGTGTGAATTTATTTATGTATGAAAACAAAATCATAATAATACCTTTGAAGAATGTCACGATCTCAGTGATATACAATCTTATTCAGATTTTCATAGATTTAAGACACAAAATTATATTCCTTATAGATTATAAAAACATGTAACATAAGACCATAAATGCTATTATTTTATTCCCAAGTGCTATAATGGAATATAAAATTCCTCACAACTCTCAAAATATCTCAATAAGATCACATGATCGATCCTCAATTTTGGATTGATATGTTATTTATCTTTCTCTCCCTAGAATACTGCGAGAAGGTACGATAGGAGAGTGAGACTCTAAAATTCATGAAATTTTCTTCAGGGGATATTTATGTCTCAAAAATGAGAAACAATATTAAGGGTTAATTTTATAAAATTGCCCTTAAGCCCTTGTATAATTTAACCCATTTAAACTGTCCCAAAATACTAGGAATAAAAAATAAACATGTCATACTGATCATGAACATTTCACCACTCCATGGTGATATAGTTAAATGCCACATGATGAACCACAAGCCATTAACTCATTTTTTTCCTACCATAATTATTTAACAAACCTAGAATTGTGAGATGTTTGTTCAATATATAATACTTTCTCATATTAAATTTTATAATTAATTAAACTTGGAAATTCCTAGAGAAATAAATTCAATTAAAATTTTCAAAACAAAAAAAAATAGATATTAGTTAACTTGTGATCATTTACTTGGATTCACTTTGGTCCCCACACATGGATCTCACTTCATCATGAACTCCAATTCTTCTAAAATGGCGGATCCTGTGAATACACTTTGTGTGTGACCCTCTAAACCCCCATATTGATAGTTGTGAGTCCAATCCATAGACTAAGGTTGGTATCTAGAAATACATCATAGACCCCTAAATAGATGACGAAAAGTCAAAGTTATGGCATCCTACTCTGAATAATTACCATATAATATAATCACCTAATCTTGATATCTTATCCAAGAAGGTTTCATCACTTGTGTTATCAACCTAAATGCTTGAAATCTATTTATTTTACTTTTTGGAAATGAACATATTGATGTATCACCTTAGACATGAATTTATCATATATTTACAATTTCATAAAAGGTTCTGAGATCTCAACCTCTTTTAAAGAACAGAAGTGACAAGTCCTTCTCTTGACTTATTCATTAATTCCATATCATTAATCATGTACCCAACACATATAACTTCACTAAGAAAATTTTTCATCAGGACTTATGAAATTCATAAAAGTACATGAATCATGATATTAATTAATAACAATCTTAAATTCTAAGGATCATTATACACATACATAGGTAAAAATATCCAATGACCCATAAAATATGTATATTTTATATTGGTGGGTTCGTTCTCACAATCCACCTCTCTTAGAGAATAATAAGGGAGAACTTAATGAGAAGAAGTTTGAATGTATTAAGAGCTCCTTACCCCTTATATGTTATATCAACTATGTCTAGTCAGAAAATTTCATCCATCCAAAGAATATATATTTAAGAATATAACCATTGAACTTCGTGATTCTCATAACAGGGGGAACTATTATGACCTTTCAGTGTGATAAATACTCTAATGAAATTATTATGTTCATTATCATTCATAATAATGATGAATATGTGATAAGATATTAATTAATAATAAATAAAATGAATATTCCTATAATAAAATGTACATTGTATTTGGTTCTAGGGAACCATCTCCAACAGTCTCCCACTTACACTAGAGATAACTAATAACTACTCGATTGGTTATCCTCACATGATAAACATGCTTATGATGAGATATGGCTATAACTATTGATCCTAACACACTAATTGGGATTGTTCTGCTTATTGCAACCTCATATCACGGAGAAAATACTTGAAGATATTATATCACCAAGTATATACATTTTTTCTTCTATCACCCCAAACATCATAGATAATACCATAGACTAAAGTTCATCAAAATATAATAACAATTAATTATCTAGGTATAACTACAAATATAGAAAAAATCATTATTAATAACACAAATTATGTTGTATCATAATTCGTAACATACTCAATCTTTGTAGAAATCGAAACTACAACTGGTAATATGTTTTTATCTTGAATATTACCATATCCTAACTGTGATCATAAAAAAATTGATCTTATATAAAACTAATTTTATATCATATGAATTAATATAATTCTCATTTTTCCAAAAACCAGGTAATCCTCTAATTTTAATTTCTCAAGCACTACTAGACAATTTTGACCATTATCCTATACAGTCCTCCTGGTTATGTTTGAGATTCACTTGTAATGATTTACATAAAAGAAATAGGAAAATTAATTATATATCATGAAATGTTATATATATTACCAAATTACTCTTATTAATATGTAGTCTATACACCACATGAATCTCAACTTGTGTTTTAACATACCAACTGGGAGACTTCATGCCATTTGATGTAAGAACCAATACCATCTTGCATTTTTCTATACAATAAATCTTTAATATCTGGTCAACTCATGTACTATGATGTAGAATAACCTACCCAAAAAAATAAACTTATGTAGGTCAAGTTCCATAGAACTATTTTAATACTTTAAGTCAATCTTGAATAAATTATTTTCATTTAGTCTTAACTAACTGTAAGAATGATAATCTATTTTAATTTTTTATCAAATATATATGTTTTTGAAAATAAGATCAACCCATTAAGATATTATAGACAACTGGAAAATATTAATTCCAAATAAATAGTCCTATGATCATCATTCTTTTCTCGATCCATAAATATATCCTTGAAACTTTTCATTCCTTAATGGATTTCCTTCACTATTACAAAACTGGCATTTAACAACGCTGAAATATTACATCTCTAGAAAAATGCACTGATAAATTCCATCTTTATCAGTGCTAAATTAAAGTACTGATAAAGGATACCATTTATCAGTGCCTTTTATTTATCACTGATAAAATTTCTACTATATCATCACTTTATTTTAGCACTGATAAAGATGTGTTTTATCAGTGCCTTCAGAGCATTGATAAATATCAAGATTTATCAGTGCTTTTTTAGCAATGATAAATATTAATTTTATCAGTTCATATCAATTTAACATTGATAAAATGTATATTTATCATTTATTTTATAAAATATATGTTAAAAGTGTCATTGATCTATTTTAAATAACCCTAACCCTCACTCAGTCATCACGATTCTAAAGATCTTGCGGAACTCCTCTACTGCCAGTGCAACTCCACTATGATCTATCAGACAAATCAAGAATAGAATCTCCGGTATTTAATTTTTTACTTTTCCTATATCATTTTTTGATCTTTTGTGTTCCACGTTTTTCATTTTTGTTCTATTACGAACCCTACTTTGCATCTCCTCTCCGCTTCTAGATCAAATCCTCTAGAGGACCAACCAAATTACTTTATTGAGATATAATCATTAAAAATAATTCATTTTGAGATGAATTACCATATGTAGTAATTTATATTGTTTATAAAATGCATGTTGGAGTCCCATGTATGTTCTCTATGGCCATGAATGACTCAAATAATATTTTTTGTTGGTTGCTTAATGGCCTTGAAGAACACCCCTTTTGTTTACCTTGTGTAATTTCTTTTCAGAGGGCTATCTATAAATTTTTTGGTGCAGTCACTATCTATAAATTCATTTATCCTCAATAGAATCCAATCATTTACTTAAGGAATTAAATTTTATAGTCTATTGGATTCCTAAATAATGTGTTTCCCTATATTATTTAAACCACCTCTTTATAATATTTGATCAAGGATGACCCCTTCCTAAATGATCCTTTATGTGGTCTAAAAAAATATCACTCTAGTATCTTATAAATAGATTTATAAAAATATTTATAAATTATAGATGAATACTTTATCCTATAGGTTCTCCCACCTTAGATGATATTAATACCTATGAATTGATGGATCCAAAGACCTTTTAGAAACTTTATTTACTTTGTTAAATCCCTTATAAGAATATTTTATTAAGGCCTCCTCAGAAGAAACTTTACTTGTATGGGTATTACTTAGTTCACAAGAACTAACTAACATTTTACATTTGATCACTTGAATATTAATAAATATTTTATAACATTGTGATTGTTATTATTTTTAACATTAATGTTATAATGTCTTTAGAATATCTATCACATCGATATGTTATACAAGTTACCCAATATAATGTGATCCATGAAATGTAATGTAAATATTCATAAACATATATCCAGTGATCTAGATTTAATTTTTATGATTGGAAAAAAATGATGCTTTACTATTAGGTGTTGTATTCTTATACGTACAAGAAAATTATTCTCATGAATTTTAACCTTGTAATCATCAAGAAGGGGGTTGTGAGGAATGACCCTAAAATAAGAATTCCCCTTATTATATGTGTAATTAGGGATTTCTAACTATATATGTGTGTGTTTAAATATATATATTATTTTATTAATGATGTATATTATAATCAATATAAATTGACATTTTCATGTAAAAAGTAGAAAAATATTTTCATGGAATGTTAAGCTATATTGGGTTTGTGATACGTTATATGACATTAATTGACTAATTTTAGAAATATTTTTTTCTTTAATTTTATGGAAGATGACATCTCTAACATTTTTTTTGAAATTGAATTGTATGATTAAATCTATAACCCTTGTAGTACATTCATGAGTTCATATCAGAAATTCAAGTAAAGATAAATAAGTAATATAGGTTAATAAAAAAGTGTGAAACATTTATTATGAGATATAATTATAAAGGGATTTCATTGAATAGTAATCTTTCATATGATTTGGTTATCATTGTGACATTATCTTGTTTCTCTCTGGGTGTCTTAATGTATTTCTAGATTCCAATCAAAGACTTTGAAATTTATACTAATTAAATTGAGAAATTTTCCTATAATTTCTCACAATAACTCTATCCCCAAGCTTAGAAAAATTTATATTAAATTTAATATTAAGAATAAATATTATTCTTGATTTTGATAGAAAACCCATAAACCATAATTAAGAACAAAGAACATAGATAGAATGAAATAAGACAGAAAATATAGAGTTTAAAAACTAATTATTAGGATGTTCATAGAGCTTGATAACTCAGATAAATTTGTTTTTTGGTTCTAGGAGCCTCATATGCACTCTTCATCATTGGATTAAATTTGTTTTTTGTATTGTGAGCTAGTTTTTTGGCCCAAGATGTTCCTTTTGGTTGTGTTTTAGATTGATTATGAACCTGATTTTTTGATTTTTGTGTTATTCAGAATATGATTCCCAAAAAGGTCCCTGAATTTTCTAGTGGGTCTTGAAATATTTCTGGTTATCCCCAATTTATGACCATATTTCGTTGAAATCGAGGTTCTTTAGGGGCAGTGAAGTGGTTTGATTAAGTTGAGCATGTCTTTTGAGTGTTTAAAACTCCCAAAGCTATTAGAGTTTGTGCAGTTTTGGGTCTGTTTGGGAGTTTATCTTTGGAATAATGGAAGTTGTTTTCCACACCAATGATGCAATTTGGGATGATGTGGGAATATTTTAAGTCCCTATTTGTTTGATAGTTTATACTTGAGGAGGTTAATATGAAGAAAAGGGAAGAGCTCATGAGTGTCTGGCAAGGTCAGCGGGTGGTGAAGAATTATATTGAACACTTCAAATACCTAGTTTCCTTTTGTATAGATGTGGTGTCACATGATCTATTGAAAGATTATATTTTTATTGGGTATCTTAATCCAAATATGAAGGAGTAATTCCTCTTCTTCAAGGATCTCCATTTTGAGAAGTTGGTGGAGGAGGGGTTTTTGGATGAGTTGTTGTGAAAGAAACATAAACACATTGTCTTAGTTGTTGTCTCCCATGTTGGGGTGCTCTATCCTATAGTTAGGATTGTTTTTGAATGTATGTAAAATTTTTTATTTATGTAATTATATAAAGTAATGTTTTAAATTTTTATAATATAGTGTTTTGTTGGTATTTGTGTTATAAATTTCATTTTATTTAAATTCTGTATTGTGACTTGTTTTTATTGATACCTAGTGTGTTTTTGGTGTGTTTCTAGTGCTGCACTATAGTGTTCTATAACAACACACTATAGTGTCATCCTTTATCAGCACTTTGTTAGCTCTAATAAATATACCATTTATCAGCACTATTTGAGCGTTTATAAAAAGTTTGGGGATTTTAACGTTGCTCAAGTAGTCAGTGCTTTTCTAGTGCTAATAAAGTCCATTTATAATGCTATTAAAGGTTGGTTTTGTAGTAGTTCTTATCTTCTATTTCAATTTCTAGTTGGGTCATATAGACACCATCCATATAGTTTCCTATAAATTTAGTGGACTTGACATCTAAAAATCAATAAAATAATCATAAAAATATTCTATGAAAAGTATAATACAAATGGATTTAAGTATGATGAATTGGAATAACTAATCAATTCTTACTGGAACCATGATTTTACCATCCATGTATAGTTTCTCTTGAAAACCCACCTATGACTATACATCAGTGAGAGAAACTTCCAAAATTTAATACTATATTTTTGTATATGAAATTCATTCATGAATTTATATGAACTTTTCAAAATAGCTTGTTGTAAGTTACCTATCCCTATAGGAATTATTACTCATACTGAATAATATAACACTTTTATAAGTGAATATAACACAACCTCTATGGTTTTATCTTCCCTATTTATTATGTGTCTCTAGAAAAATTCCTCCCACTAAAACATGTATATTTTAGTGTTTATATTCCAACTCATGTGCATTAGAATCCGAGACTTCATTGAATTCTATCTTGATCCATCTATAACCAAAGTGATATACTTCCCTCATAGAAATACATTTGGTATGATTAATAAATTTCTATCTTGGGGGTGATAATATACTTATTATAAATATTATCCTTAACTATGATACACTTTTTGAATACTTTAATGTAAATTTTAAGCTTACACTAGCTTTAGAAATGGTTCTCATCAAACACCCGAGGTTGTGGCATAATGATCTCCCTTCATATCATTACTTATATGATATTTTTTAGTCAATATAGTTGGTATATGACTAGTGTTTTTGCTTCTATAGGCAAAATATACTTAGAAAGATGTCAAGGAAGATTGTAAATATATATATATATTACTCATAATCAATTTACCTTTTACTAATATCACTACTATGATGTGTATAAGGTAATTTGAGTTTGGAAAAACCTTCACTCTATATTCAAGTGATATATGAATACTTGGTTATGATATAATCTTACAATCCCACCAAAATAAACTTAAACCTTCTTAAAAATTTTATTCATTACTTCCATTTTACATTCCTAAAATCTCTTAAAGTAATATTATGAAGTATATAAATTTACCTCTAGATTATATTTAGAACAGTACATGTTGTCGAGCAGAACAAACTCTGGAATTTTTTTGGCCCACCATTACTTCTAATGGTATTTTAATATAAAAATGATTTAGTATGCTGATAATACTAAAGGGTTTCAACTATATGGTTTCTAAACACCCTTATAGGTATATCCTTGGAAACTAAATTTAGTTTTATTTGACCAATAATTTTCTTTCCACAATTGTGTATGAGTATTATATTCTATATTCATCATTCATTATGAATATAGGATATATTTTATTAAAGTATTACTTAAACTATAAAGTATCAAGTACCATAACAACATTCATTTCAAAGGAAATAATCTCTTAGTGTATTCAATTAGAAACTGAGATAATTGTTTTGGTAGAACATGATACTAATCAATATTTTAACTTGAACCAATCCTCATCGACTATCATGAAGCTATGAACTTATCCCATTGATCTAGGAATCAACCTTCTTCAGCTATCTCAAGTTTAATTGATTTTTTTCCAGTCATGTGCCCCAAAAGGCAATAAAGTGGTGGTGGATTTAAATCAGTTTATTACCCCTTATCCTAAGAAAACAAAGAAGCATATGGATTATTCCAGGTTGAAGATAACTATTGTTACCAGATCCTTAGGACTAGATGATGAAGTGAATCTGAGCCTTTCACAAGCTGAAGTTTTCATGTAATGAGTTCCATTTATTAATGAAGAGAATTTGGATGAGATGCGTAAGAAAAAAATTATCTTTGGACTTTCAAGTAGGGTATCAATAGAGATATTTATTAATGGATTGAAGATAATGACACCTTGATGTTTCAATGGTATTAAAAGGGGGATATTACCTTCACTGAATATTCTAAAATTATGGAGCACAATATCTCTAAAATTAAAATGAATTTTTAGTTGAATATCAAATTTGATGATGAGACACAAAGATTGATTTTGGATGCCATGAATTGGGAATGAAAATGAGTGTTGAGATTGTGTATGATCCAATATCTCTCTACTTTGTGTTTTCCCATTTAGTAATATGGGATATCTTATTAGTTGTGTTCTATTTGGTGGTTTTTTGTTGAAATTAGCTGATGGATGATGTATGGAGGTTTTTTATTTGAGGAAGAGGGTGTATATTATTTAAAAAACTCCTTTTTATTGTATCCTTCAACAAATTGATAAAGTATGGACTCCTTTAGACTTGTTGAGTTTCAAAAACTGATGGATTTATCCTTGGAAATGAAAAGTTTAGTTTGACTATGGATTCATGCAGAATCATTATTGTATTAAGATGTAAATAATTTTTTGGAGGAGTTTTTTGGCATCGTCAATAACTTCAATGGTTACCTTACCTCATCTATTGTCGCTCCTGAATCTGCAGATGAAAACTGTAAGCACACCCATGTTATTGACACTTCTGGATCTTTTCTTACCAACTTTTTAAAATGTTGTTTCTTTCAATTAGACCTTTTGATACCACAACTAGTTTGTAAGTTGCTTCACCGATTACAAAAAATTATGCTAAAATATGGCATATTGGAAAAGAAATGTTTTATCTAGGACATGGATGAGTCTCTTATTCTTCAGAAATTTCTTATAAATTGAAAATATTTAGAATAATTCTTAGCCTAAAGGATTAGAAAAGCATGGGAGTAATTACTTAATTTAATTAGTGACCATAATTTCTTTTTTGGAAAAATTTGAGACACATAACTCCCACATCCCATGAAACTCAGTATGACGATGAGAGGGAACTTTATAGCTAATTCTCACCAGGATGTTGTCTGTTCTCTACATGATGTTTCTAATAATTGATAACTTTCCAGGTCGTGGTCCATAAGTAAAAACTAGGCTTGCAACATAGATGATTCTCAATAGTCTGAATGAATGTTTGATATCAACATGTTGTGCACATATTTCCTCTTTCTTTATTTGAGTACACATCAAACTGAGACTGACTCTTATTACATGATGGGTGTTATGATGTATCATATTTTTATTCATTTTGTAGTGGTTTGTTTGGTAGTCTTTGGGGTCTTGTAGGATCAACTATTGGAAGTTATTGGAATGGAAATGAATATTATATTGGATGAGTCCGGACAAGAATCCATGACAACAACTATGATGGGAACAAGATGGGATCCCAGTGAGGTTCTTCTATCTTTCACTACCACAGATGATAAACCAGAAGGTCTTCATTTTCTAACTCTCATTTTTAACCTCTTGACTTCTAGCTGGTGACAATATTGTTCACCTCATGTCATCACTTTATTACTTATTTTCATTAATAAATTTTTGGGGTATGAGTTGGGTAACCAACTCATGTTTGAATAATTTTAGTAAATACAAGTATATATTTAATACCCAAAAATTGAAATATAAATATCACATGCATTGGTGAATATACTTAAATTAGAATATACCACATTCTTTATCTTCAATGTATTGAAATTATTATACCAATGTACTTTATATCCACTAGAGAATAAAAGAGTATATTTTTTATTGCACTACCTATGAATATTTTTTATATTTGAAATAATTTGTAAATTTTCCATTGAAACTAAATTATTCATGGTCGTTTTAACCCAACCCTTCATTTAATTTACCATAAAGGGTGAGTAACGATGTTCCCACTAGTCCCTATTTCCCTAGAGAAGAATTATAAAAAATATTCCTGATTAGATTATCCATATTTTTCATCCTATAATTCCTAATGAATATATAGAACCATTAAGTAGATGATGATGATATGAGATCAATGGATAACTTCTTATCTATATGAAGCACAACTTTATTATCACTAGTTAGGTATCTATCTTCAAGATTTCACTAAATTGGTGTAGTGAAAATATCATTTATCTAAATCCTCCATTTCCACTTTATGAGAACTATAAGATTAATTACCTTAATTTATGAATCCATATAGCTCCTATAGGAATTCTAATGGGCCTCACTTTCTAATTGAGGTGGTTGAACAAGAATTGGAATATTAGTAAAAAATAAAAATGATCTGGCAGTAGTGGAGTGTGAAAACTACCATACCACTCTTGGAAATGTGGGTTGCTGGGAACATGATATTTTTACTTTAATTATATTAGTGTACCTATTTATTTACTTTCCATTTTATAAAATAAAATAATTTCATATTTTATTACTTTATATTGATTACCAAAATGTGGTTAAATAAATTCCATTTATTAGTCTCCAACTATTTTATCAAATCCCAATAACTATCATAGTTAGATTATAAATATCCTATCATTTGGATATTATAGTGGAAAGGATAAAAATTTCCCTTATCATAACCCAGACTTGGGTCTAAAAAGCTATTTAAAGGTATTTAGGTAGGTGTGACTAGACAATTGCATTAACTTTCATCTCCTTTATTCATTAAGAGGACCCCTCAATCCTGAAATCATAAACTCAAATTTCCCCATCAATTTCCCCAAAGTTACTTAAATTTATTATTTGGGAGTCAAACCTTGATGTTAACTTAGTTATGTCAACCTAAATCCCAAATTAAAGTATCCTATATAATTGAAAACACCCTAACATGGGCTAGACATGATCTTTAATCTGTGGTTGCATTTTAACTCATTTAATGGAAAGTTATACTGAATTAATATTTCCTTAAGGTATTTTTATATATTACCCATAAATATACATTATTTTATCCTGTTAAAATATTTTTTATATTATATTTATTTTATATAATCAATCAACCATATCCAAATAAAATAATTTTTATATATTCAATTTAGTTTCCTAGATGATGGAAATCCAGTTCTATTTATCATGTATGTTACTATATGATTGAACTAAAATAATTAACCATTAATAAATAGAAAAATTAATCACAAATTTATTCATTTTTTTATCTTTTAATTATTATTAACTATTCTATATGATGATATAGCATCCATGAATTTACATAATTAACCATGCTAGAAAAAATAATAAAAAATCACTTGGACATAAGCTATATTTTTCTGGTTGATCCATCAAGTGGATAGTGGATCAATTTAAACCTTTAGGGAATAACTTGAGTCTTAAATTGAATCATATTGTAGCATCCATCAAACTAACATAATATCACTTGTTTGGTCTCATACAGGCTCCTGACTCAAACTTCATCATTGATAACACCTATGATTTTTCAATGTGTACTCATACATAGGTGAGGGGAAACCAAGATACTAGAATTACATTTTATCACTCAAATGTGAAAAATTGGCCATTATAAATTTAAATACAGAGGGATGACATTCATAACATCAAAAGTAAATTATTGTCTCAATATTTTGGATCCAAATACATCTATGGTTGTCCCCATTAATTTGATATATAGTAATGTTCTCCTTTAGAAGTTTCTATGGTGATAGATCTGGTCTTTAAATTGGAAGGAATTTTCACCTTTTCCTATTTTCCTTATTGACAATATTATAAACCCTCCCTATGTTGTGAAGGGGTTTTGGGAAAGGTGGTGTCATCCTCAGAGTTTTGGTGGTAAATAAACCAGTGATTTGGTGTTTTATATATTGAGGGGTATATGGATATCATTCATACATGGGTTCATTGACTGGTGGTTTCTAGATTAGGTGTTGGTGAGAGTGATGGAAGTGGTGTCATAGTGACATTGGTGTTGGAAAGAATCAAATAAAGTGATGAATTCTATGTATTTAACAAAAACGATAGTGTGACATCAATTCTAGAGTGATGGGGTTGGCGGTAATGGTGTCCATGGAGGGAGGCAATGACATCGGGTAAAGAGGATGGTAGTTTAGAAGTGAAATTTAGGTCGGTACCTATTGGATAATTTCATTTCATACCTCTAGATAGTTGGGTTAATAATTGGTATCTTGGTGGAAACTAGGGTTCATTCTAGGTGATTGAAGACTAACTAGGTTCTTAAAACCCCTTATTCAATTGGGACTTATTTTATCCTTATCATCTGGGCCTCTAATCTAAGGCCTCTATTTCAGCACCAATGAGTAGAAGGCAGTGTTTTAGAAACTATCTGAATGGATGGGTGTATTAGATAGGCAGTGTGGAAGTACTTCCTAGAAAGGAACCTTGATTTGAGGGATAAGAGTATTGACTCTTATCAATCAGTATTATGTCCCCTTGGACCAGAAAAGTGGGATAAAGGGGTTACCTACCACATAATTATCTAATATTGAGACTAGTAGAAGTATGAGGATCAATATTTGGGTGATGAAATCATGGGCCACATAGGCCTTATAGGAATCACTAGGTGGGAAACTAAAAATAAGATGGGTGTGCTAGAATCCATCATCCGAAAATTCTCCAATAATGTTTTTTTAAAGGTAAAGGGGGAAAGCCCCCGTTTATTGAAATAAAGAAACTCCTTTTGAAGGGAAGAATGAGGAACCCATTACAAAGAAAGATGTAGAACATAAAAAAAAAACAGGGCTCATGGCCAAATAGAGATACAAAAATCAAAAGGAAACAAAAATTAAAGCAGGATCAAGCCAAAAAGTCTCATCGCCCCCCCTAATCGAAAATGCAACAGCGAAGTCAGGCAAGATATTAAGTCACCCCTCTGTGATGAAATGTGTCGTGCTGACAACAAAACCAGAGCAAATCACTCCTCCAACTCACACTGAAAAATGAGAGGAGGACTGGACGATAAGTTCCAGCACACCTATCTATCTTTCGAGCCACCCCCCGACAGTGAAAATGATAGACTTACTGCACCATCAACCTGATACGCCACAACATCCACCAGAGAAAACCGTGAAAAAATCAATCAGGGTACGCATCCATCCAAAAGAACATACGACTATATGATGGGTGTTAAGACACCCATCCCTCCATCGAGGTCGCCCACCCGACACAATCTATAAGATATAACACGCGAACCAAATGCAAAGAGACAAGAAACAATATCCCACCTAAACATCTACTTCCCAGTGACAAACAGAGGGCCACACAAGGGCTTGAATCAAAAAACCAAGCATTCATACAATCCTTCAAGAAACTGAAATTGATGAGGCAGCAAGGCCTTCTATACAGGCACAACAAATAGCAAATCCTGAGCAAGCAGCAACCAATGCGTGACGGTAAGCATGAAAGATACCAATTCTCCCCAACACCGGCATCCACACACCCCCCCACTTGGGCCTTTGGTTTATGTATAGGTCCCCTCTTAACCCAGTTTAAAAGATATTTTTTCTAATAAAATGGGAAATCATCCCAACCTATTTAAAAAAACAAAAAATCCATGATTTGGCCTCAACTCATGATCAATTAACATGAAATTATATTTCATAATAATTTTTTTTCTAAAATTCTACTCATGAGAAGTTTTAATGTATTAACTCACATAATGTTTTTAATAAATCATAAAAATGTCCCATATAACCCGAAATAATTTTATAAAATTACATACAATTAAATATAATTCCTGATTTTTACATATTTTTAGCCCATTTTTACATGAAATAGGTCATTTGAGTTAAAATTATGTTTGGAAAGGGTAAATGGATCAGGTGGGTCAAATATTTTATGACTCGGCCTGGCCCATGTTGTAGAAGGCACAACCCACCAATGCAGGTAGTAGGGGGTGCCTACATTATGAGCGGTGGTTATAAAATAATAATAATAATAATAACAATTTTTTAATTTCATTAAATGCCCTGTATGGGGAGCTATCATCATTAGTGTCCCACCCCCTAATTAACGGGGGAGGGGGGTTATTCCCAAAAAATGCTTGCAATTTCTACCCACCATATTTTTTTTATTTCTTTCTCATCCATAGGGATTTCTATTCATGCCACCCCCACCTACCTAACCACCTTTTCGAGAATGTTTCACTACACTGAAGACATGGAACCACACCAACCAAACCCATATATAATCCTTGTTAATATATATATATATATTGATTTACAAAATTCCATCTATCTTTGATTGGATATATCTTGGATGTGTGAACTCTAATCAATGATCTTCTGCGACATTGGGACTGTATTGATTCCCTCTATGTGAATTATATAAATTTTAATAAGACTTTTGTCATAAATAATTTCATGATAACTCTGATACCATTGAAGGAATCAGGAACACAAAAAATCATTAAAGTAGTTGAGATTTTGATTTTTATCACCTGATATAACATAAATTACTTTATTAAGTATAGTTATGAAGGATTAATATAAAATATATCATGAAAAGTAATTTATGTATGAAAAAAAATTATAATGGTACCTTTGTGTAATTTCATGACCCCATTGATATATTCTCTTCTTTAGATCACCGTAGATTGAAGTCACCAAATTATATTCTCTCAAGATCATGCACACATGTACCACAACTCTAGAAATGTCATGTTTTTATTATTGGGTCTTGGTGAACAATATATAAGGACTTATAATTCTCATAAAATCTCCATAAGGTGACATGATTGATCCTCAAACTTTATTCGATCCATTCTTGATCTTTATCTATCTATAAACTTTAGATAAGGGAGGCAAGGAGAGGGAGACTCTAATTTTTTTGAAAATTACTTTACTCACTATTCATGGATAATAAATGGGTTTAAATATTAATTGTTAAATTTCAAAAATTTCACTTAATACCATGGATAAATTAACCCTCTTAAAATAGCCTAAAAACACCATGAATAACAAAGTAAATGTATTGAAACAATCATGGACATTTCACCAAAAACTGGTGATATAATTAAATTCTGTGTGATAAATAATTATCTATTAACTCATCTCATTACACCTATAATTATTTAATGAACCTATAATTGTGTTACATTAATTCCAAAAATAATACTTTATCATATTAAATAAATAATTAATTAAACATGTGAATACCATGAGAAATAAATTTAATTCTAATAATTCAAAACTCGGATAATATAATTGAATTTAATTAACTTCTTTTCATTCACTTAGATGCTCACTGGTTCCCTCATGTAGGGAACACTTTGTTTTAAACTAATATTTATTTGAATATGTGGAGCCTATGAATAATTTTTTTTTTGGAACCTCTATTCCTCTATGTCGATAGAAAATAATCTACCCCACAGACCAAGAGTAGTATCTAGAAACATATAATGGACCCCTAATGATAGTAGGAGAGGTAAAAAATATTAATACCTCTTATGAATTCTTACCATGTAATATAATCACTTTATATCAATATCTCATAAAATCATGTTTCATCACTTAGGTTATCAATATTATTGAAATATATTTCTTTGAATTTTTATAAATAAACATGTTGTTGTATCATTATGAAAATGGATTTAACACAAAGTTCTAATTCCATCAATGTCCTGTGATATCATCCTCTATTAATAATATAAGGTACAAATACTTTCTCGACTTATTAATTAATTCTATATCATCCGTGACATTCTCAAAAAATCTAGCTTCACCATGAAAATATATCACAATGGTTTATAAAATACACCAATGTACATAACTCATTATATTGATTAATAATAAACTCAAATTATAAGGATCATTATACATGTCTATAGATAAGAAAATCCAATGATACATAGAACATAAATATTTCCTACTAGAAAGACTATTCTCACAATACTCCTCTCTTGAATATTTCTATGGGAAAGCTTCATGAGAAGAAGTATTAATGTATTATGATCCCCCTAGTACTTGATTTCATGAAATATCTATGTTCGGTTAGATGATGTCAACCATCCAAAGAACATATATTTAGAATATCTCCGTTTCACTTCAAGGTTATCATCATAGCAGGGAACTACTTTGACCTATCAATGTGATAGTTACTCTAAGGAAATTATTACATTCATATTCATATATAATAATGATCAAGATTTGATAATATATTTAATAAAATCCAAGACCATGAATATTGTAGAAATCAAATTTACATGATTGTTTTTCCTAGGGCACTAACTCCAACATTTAAAAAACTTTTAAAATTATAATTGGAATCATATACCATTCAAAACCAAAGAATCAATTTATATAACATCAATACCAGACATGTATATTCGATGGAGTTTCCCAAACCCCTTTAGACATCCTGAACAATTTTATCATATAGAATCATTTACTCCTTCCTAATTTTAACAAGTTTCAATGACCTTGACTAGATACTTAAGGAAACTTTGTTAGACTCTAACTAAATTTTCTTCTATTCGTTTGAACTTTTTTTAATTTATAATATTTATATTTAACTAGAACTTATAAATCATATAAAAAGTTCATTTATTCTCAATACTTTGAGAATATTGGGTAAAACTTTCTTAAACTCATTCATATTGTTAGAAAATTTCCATATATGATAATAGAATTAATTTTTTTAACTTAATAAGCCTTGTTTAAGCCTTTGGTATCAACAAATCATTATAATACTCAAATATATTGAGTATCATTGACATGACCAATAATATTGAGTATATGAGACAAAAATTCATTAGGTCATAATATATTTAATTCTTTTGAAACCAAAATTGAAAAATTATATTCATATCCAAGGAATCTAGATTCACCTATTAAAAAACTTAAAAATTTGGTTTACAGTGACCCAATATTAACATACATATAAATTACATCACTTTATCATAATAATTAAAACATTATACAAATATATTCACAAAGACCGTATTATTCTAGTGCCTTTGGAAACATGGAAACATAAACACTGGTACATAAGTGAGATAAATCATCTCCCACTAGGTTCTTCTTGACCAGAATCCTTATTAGACACATCAAACATAATATATATCTTCAAAACATGGGGAAAAAACATAATAATGGGTGAAATGAGATGTTTAGTAAGGGAAAACAAGGGAGAAATATAAGCATAAACATGATCATATGAGTATGATAACACGGAAAAAACATTTAAAGATCATAACCTACATATCAAATATCATAAACATGAATCATGTAATTAATATTGAAAGTCCATATGACAAGAATCATAAGTAAATAAAGAACATAAGCCATGAAAGCGTAACATAATAATAACACATGGAAATATGGAAGCGATATAAGAATATAAAAACCCTATGTCAAGTAGGCCTACCAAGCCCTTTGTAACATGTTAGGATTAGGTTAATCACCTGTGTTCCTACTTCAAGCTTGGGATGACCTCCCATATACCTTCTTGTTTTGGGAATGGGATTTCCTCTCGTACACCCTCTTGTTTCAGGCATGGGATTTTTTTCCATGTACTATCCTGTTTTGGGCTTGGGATTTCCTCATATGTACCCTATTGTTTTGGTCTTGGGATACCCTCCTGTGTACCCTTTGAGCTCATTTAGAAATTATCATTACCCAATGAATTGGAGGGATATATAAGTCCCACCAACATCATAATGAAATCATATATACATGTTCCACAAAATCATGAACAATCATATCATAACCCATGAAATTAAATTGGTTTCATAAACATATAATAAAATTATAAGCTATGAAAAAATATAGGTTTCATAATCATTTCATCAAAAGCATAACCTGTGAAAAGAAATGGTTTTCAAAATAATATAACCCATGGAAGAGAAATGGGTTTCATAAGTATTAATACATCAAAACATAAAACATTCAAAAATTAATATGGGTGGAAATTTTGAATCATTTCTTAGAAGGGCATAAGTAACATAATAGATATCATCTTAGATTTAAAATAACTTGGAAAGATATTTTTAAAACATTTCATGATGAAAATATCCCTTATTCATTGAAAAAGGCTCTTTAAAACATAAAAAATTCTTAAAACCATTTTATTGAAAATAAACCTGATATCTTACAAATAAATATTTGAAAACCTTTTGGAAACATTTTTCTTTGAAAATATATAAAGAAAGCTTGAAAACGTTTTGAAAACAATTTTCCTTGAAAACTTATAAAAGAAGCATGAAATTTTTTTGAAAGCCATTTATTTGAAAATATATTTTAAAGAAATTTTCTTAAAAATTATCCTTTTAAAAATGAAAATAAAACTTCCAAGAATTGATGGCTGGTAAATCCATACATGTCATATGGGGTAAAAAGAACATTCCTTTTCCATGGTAAAAAGGTTCAAACAATGCCTCGTTTAGAAAGAGACCAAAATATTTCCTTGAAACCATTGGTAAAATAAAAATAGAGTAAAAACATATTTAAATGATCAATCAATATTAGTATAATATTCTTGGAAGGAATTTTTATAAAATATGGTTTTGATGGAACATAGATTTCCAACCGAAGAGAGGGTAATGTCGGGATTTCTTAAAGATAATTTCTTAACTATCTTTTGTACCAAATAGTAAAAAAATGGATCCAATTCATGAATATATCATTAATAAACAGAGTAAAAGAAAAATCATGAGATATCTGAAGATATGGATCATAATATTTCATCAAAGGAAGCATAAACATAAACAATCTTGAAAAGCGATAAGATTGTTTCAATAAACTCTTAGCACTTGGTAAATTTGAACCATACTCACCATGTACTAAAATGGAATTACATGAAGTATAAAATATCATGAAAATAAGTATATTCATGCAATAAAATTTCAAATTATTTATATACTTCTTAGGAAAAAATATAGGTGCATTTCATATAATGTGTCTCAAAGAAGACAAATTGAGACAAAATTACTTTACCGATTTTGTAACTTTTGAAACATAACTACAATTACAGAAATATAATAAAATGGATATGTAAATAGCCATATTTTTAATTATAAGAGTTATAGAATACATCCATGGTCATTATACACACCACACAAAAGGAATGAGTGGTGAATAAACCTTGTATCTCATGTAAATAAAAAGTGAGATGAAATTCCCTTACCTTATGTCTTGACTCTATTCATACTCATACAAGATTCTTGTATAATAAATATGAGTTTATTATACATATTTTATAGAATAATATTATTATATATAATACTATATATTTTTTTATTACTAACTTATATCACCCATTTTTTAATAATTTTATGTTCGGGTTTCACTTCAGGTAATATTCGCTTTGTTTTTCACATGTGTCTTAATTTGGTATATCTTTGGTAATTATACTTATATCATGATATATAGAAATTAAACCGTGACTTAAATATAATTTATATTCAGTATATGTGTGTTATAATAATCCATATAATATATATGTATGAAACTAAATACACCGTTCATAGATATTATAGGTCATACGTACTTATGAACGTTATTTCTATTTAATTGTCGTGTTGAAAGAAAGAATGTAAATGAAATATATGTATGTATGTATATATATCACTCTTAAATAAGATTTATTATATCATGTATATCATATATATTAACTAAACCCATCCTTAATACATTCCATGTAGTGTATGACTGAATCTCATCACTTTGAGGGTGTGGTAGTCAACACTTCCCCAAACGAAATTTTTGTATTAACAAAAAATGGAAAGTAAAAAAATATTTATTTTAATAGAATAAAAAATGATTAAATACATAATAAATATAATATATAACATATATAAATATAGTTTCCATCACAATTTACACCGTCAGAGGCGGTAAAGGAAAAATGAACAATCATTGTTTAGTTAGATGGTAGTTTGTCGTGCTCATAAATAGTATGTTTGTTACCCATTATACGGAAGTGTATATAATTTTAAGTTGAATACTTCACATAAAAACATAATAGTATGTTGAGGATATTGTTTTTTTATAAAATCATGTAATAATAATATTTTAGTGAGTGGATAAAGAAAATAAAAGAAAGGAGTTTGAGGGAGGGTGTTGCCTATTAATCAGATAACTCCTTTTGGTTTGCGCCAAAGGGATACATTGGAAGGATTTATGTCCAATGCAAGGATTTAAGGAGGAAGGAAGGATTTTTTGAGGATATTTTATAATATATTGTCCCAACTTAGGTTGTTTTAGTGGTGTAAATATGTGGAGTAGAGGAGGCCTTTTTTATAGTGGAGGAGGAGTGACACTCTTCTAATATTTTGACAAAGGAATTCCATACATGTTTTTCACAAGTCAAGTGGATCCAATAATGGAAAGAATTATAGAAACGGGAGTATAGGGTAGAAATATGGCCATACAATGACCACTAGAGAAGTTTCTAGGTTTTTTTGGGTCTTAAATTTAAGGTTTAGTCCTTAGTTAAGATTAATTTTACCTTAATTGATGTAATTAATTTTAATTACATTCACTAATATTTTTTTATAAAAACAAAATTGAACTTATTAGAAATTAAAATTATTATTATTAAAAATATGGAATAGATTTTTCCAAATTCCTATCACAGAACTAGAATAAATTAATTTAAAATTAATCCTGCTGGAGGGACGACACTGCAGGTTTTTAACGAAAAATATGATCAAAAGTTTTCTAATTTTTTTATCCAAGTTCAAAGTTAAATTTATATCAATGAACTTAATTTTATAAACTAATAAAAATTTTATCTAATTAAACTTTCAAACCTATTTAAAATTTAATTTAACCTTATAAATAAATTAGATGAAAAAGCAATTTTGAACTAAAATTCAGTATTTTTTACTATTCATTAAAAAATAAAACTCCATAGAAAAATACCAAAAATTTACCCTAAACTAATTATTATATTAAAATTTCAATGAATAAGTTTATTATGACATATTAAATATATAAAATTGTCCAAATTTGATTTAAAATTGGTTCTCCATTAAAAGTCGATAAAAATTCCTTAATAAAAATATTGGGTTTTAAGAATAAAATTGGGTTTGTTATTATCTTAAGTCTATAAAATATATTTCTTGAATATAAAAATTATTTGATTGAATGTATAACATATATATTAAAATAATATCACTCACTAATTTTAATTAATTTAGTTTATTAGGGTATAACATCTTTGTGACCATAAAAATAATAATATTTTCTTTTATATTCAATCGATTTTCATATTCATTTCTAATTAAGTGTTAACCTATGAATTCATATTATATTTTTGTAAACCATATATTTTCATAAATTAGTTAATACTATTCATAACTTCTAATTTAACATCTAGGTTATATCTTATTATATTAAGTAAAAACATTTTAATGACATACCATTATTCGGTAAAACTCAATCTTGAATGTTATGCAAGCCATCATGGAAATTAATTGTTGCTTGTAAGAAAAGATGACCTCAGTGTTCTATATAGAGAAAACTAAAATTTATGTTGCATGTAGTGCACGATTAACTTGGTGTTTCATATAATGTAAGCTAGGCATAATACATTAATATAAAAATACTATCCCTAGTGTTGCATGAAATGAAAAATATCAATAAGGTTAAATTAATTCAAAAAACATTTAAAAAATCTCAGGGTGTTACATTCTACCCACCTTAAAATAAATTTCTCCTTCAAAATTCTTCTAGGTTATCAAAGTTTTAATACTTGAAAATTTCATTCATAGAAACCCACATCACAAAAATGAACACTAAAACATCATTTTAAAAAAGGAATGTTGGAAACATAATGGTTACCCAAAGTAACTCATAACTAGGTTTACACATGGGAGAACATAGGTTGAAAGTGAAAATATGGATTTAGAACAAAAGAATAAATATTTATAGGGACTGATTGAGGTCATCAATCATAAACAAGTGAATGATAACAGAAAAGATGAGGGCCGCAAAGTCATAAATCCGTAATGATTTAAAAGGTCATAGGTTCAACAAAATTAATGTATTAGGACAACATATTTTCTTTTGATCATTATCCTAACATTGAGTAATTCTTTTATTGACCAAGAATATAAGGAAATATATGTACTTTATATATTTGTTATAAAAAAATCATTCTTTATTCATGATTTTATCTATTTCTAATTCATCCATTATTTCAAGAAATGGATGTCCAAAAATTAAATTTGATGCCTGATGTGCTAAAATATAATTTTAGAGAATATTAAGGCCCATAAAAGAATGAAAAGTATGACTATTTGTCTCTAACTATTATTCAAAATCGATATGGTTAATATATTAATATGTAAACATAAAAAGTAACTCTGCTAGTTTATAATTAATAATTATTCAGAAAAAATAATTACACATTAACTTGAACATTGCGTAGGCCAATGTTAGGTGTGAAACCCTTATCGCTCTTTGGTAATGGGTTCAAGACCTGGAACCTTTCCATAATTGATTGGTTCTCACCCTATATAATTTTAGGTCAGAATATAAAATGTAACATAAGAGGGGGGGGGGGTGAATTCTATCTTTTAAAAAATATTCTACAATTCTAGATTTTCACACCCATTATGATTTATATGGATATACATTGTTTACTTCTATAAAAATAATATTCAGTGGATAAATAAAAATGAAGAACATAGATTTTTATAGTGGTTTGGGGCATAAAGATCGCCTAGTCCACTCCACCAAATGCTCTCTCTATGAGCTCGGTGAATTTCAATAGTATGGTCCTCTTATTAGAGGACCAAAATTACATAACTGAGTGTAGGTAGTTGAATCATTTACAACAAGGATATAGAAAATTGATCTTTCTAGATCTTTATCAGAGAACAAATAATCCACAGATTAGACCGAGAAGCTGATACTCCACTACAACTATGTACGAGTAGTTGAAACTCAAATAAAAAAAAGAGTTTTATTTGTTGAAAACAGGATGGAATTCATAATTATAGATACAAAAATTAATAGTAGATGGATATTATTATTCAAAAATAATAGTATTCAAGAGATAATGTTTCTGAATCTATCTCGGTTGCACAGAGATCTTCAATTTAAAAATAACAGCAAAATATAGCAGCAACAAGCTTATAGAAGAATGAGATAGGGAATGTATATCTCTAAAGTGTAGTCCTCTATAAGAGTTTATTGTTCACTATAGCATTATTAAAATATTTTTACCAGAGTATTATTGAATATGAAAATATGTTCCTTACAAAAATCCCATTGTTAAAAAAGCGATACATCGGTAGAATATATAAAAAATATCCTACTTTAGAATTCCAGATCTATAAAAGATGCCTGATGTAGTACCCCCAATTTCTGGTATGTAACCCTTTATTTATGATTTTATTGGTTTTAAAGTTAAGGGTGACGAATGGGAGAGTCGGTAGAACTTTAAATGATTTTTTGAGGAAAAGGGGAAGCCGCACGGGCAGTGCACGATTTGTCTAAATCGTGCGGCCAAACCATGTGTAGTGGGACCTTAAGGCAGTAGCTTCCACATGGGCGGCGCACGGTTTGTCTAACCATGTGGCAAAACCATGCATGGAGTGTCTGCCGAGGCAGTGGCTAACGCACGGTTAGCACACGATTTTTCTAACCGTGCGAGCAAACCGTGCGACCACTTAAATGAGATCCTATAAAGGTGGATCTCACGTGTTTTTTCCTCTATGTGCCTTGTTTTTTCTCTTAAGAAGCCCTAACTCAGGATTTTTTCTCTTGTTAATGTTTGGTTATGGTTGGTTTATGGGTTTATTTCTTAAAGGGTAAATTGTCCCCCACTTGTACTTGAAACCCTTCGACATTTATTTCCAGCTTTTGGCACCTTGTGGATGTCGCTTAAGGCCTAGTAATGACTCATGGTACTCTCAAGACAATGTGAATTGGCAGGTCAATACAAATGGTATCAGATTGTTCAGTCCTTGCCTTACAAGTAGTCATCAATGTTCTTGGTCTTGGAGTTGAAATTAATTCTTGTCTATTCCTTGGGTTGAAATCTTAGACAGGAGTAGGATTTTCGGAACTTGAAATGTATAGCATAAAAGGACATAGCTAACCTGTTTATGCTGAACTTCAAGTTACCAGGGTGTTGGGTACATAAGTGTTTTGGATACACTTATAGAATGTTGGAAAATCTCATTGTCATGGGTTTAGCCAATGAGATGAGCATGGAATGCATTGTAGAGGAATGATTTCCCACTATAATTTCATATCTCATTGTGAGGAATGAGTAAGGATTTTGTGCAAGGTGATAATTTTTGAAAAATGAAGAAATTGTTTTCAAGTAAAAGATTTTGAAAACAGGGTATTTGGTTTATTTTGAAAATGGGTTGATTTTCAAAAGGCATGTGGAATGTTTTCAAAAATGTTTGAACATGGGAAAAAGGTTGCTTTGAAAACAATTTTGTGATAGATGATGTGATAGAATTTGAAATGCTAAGCCATCAGTTGCTAGAGAGTGAGATTGATGGAGTTTGTTGTTGGTTTAGAAAATGGCACCCGGTAGGCGTCGTTGGAACCAACCCAAAGAGGCTGTAGAGAATGTGGTTTCACCAGAACCACGTGTGAACCAAGAGCTGGTTCAGAGTATTGTCCAGGCTTTTCATGCTGTGGATACGGGGAACTGGAGAAATGAACCAAGGAATGTGGATCATACCATCCAGTTCATGAAGCAGAATCCACCGAACTATCAGGGATATGCTAAACTCGAGAAGGTGGAGGTGTGAATAAGTAGGATGAATCGTATCTTCGATTTCATCAACACACCACTAGATTTGAAAGTAAAGTTGGCGACGTATATGCTTGAGGATCTTGCACGTCAGTGGTGGGATTTAGCGGTGTAGGCTAAATTGGATAAAGGCCTTAATTGGGAATATTTTGAAGAATTGTTCAACAAACAATTCTATCCTCACACATTCAAGATCCAAAAAATGACAGACTTCTTCATCTTGAAATAAGATACTCTCTCTGTCATAGAGTATGCGACTAAATTCATGAATTTAGTCTATTTTGCACCAGAGGTCACGACAACTGCATCGTTGAAGGCACACATCTTCAAATCGAGGCTAAGGCAAGAGATTCGATCGAAGATTACAATGCTCTGTATTACGGATTATATAGAGATGGTGAACAGAGCGACTGTTACTGAACGTGATATATCGGGATCAATAAGAGGAGGAATGATGATACCTACAGGAAACGGTGGGAACTCAACCTCTTGGAACAAGAGGAAAGGGACACCTATTTCCACAGTGCAAGTGGAAGTCACTATCAGACAGCGGGATCAGTGAACCTTCCTCTACGACCCTAGAACAAAGAAGGTTGTTTTCAATTTGGTTCACTTGACCACAAAAGGTGAGATTGTACGGCGCAACCAAGAGCCTGTCACAATTGCAAACATATGGGGAATCTACAATGCTATTGTAGGAATGGACTGAGGTCCGGTGTGCGTGACACCCCTCAGGCGTCACAAGTATCATATGCTTCGACAGGTCATGGACAACAGAATCAGTCTCATCAACATAACAAAGCAAGCCATGGTGATTTTCGAAATACCATGACTCTTCAACTAGGGAAATCTCAGCAAGGCAATAAGGAGAATAGTGCAGTGATGAAGCAATTGTATGGAGATGAGTAGATGATGGTTGACAATCAGGTTGGAACATCTAAGGTGAGAGGTACAATTCTTTTGAATTATACCCTTGTGCACATTCTCTTTGATACTAGTGCATCACATTTCTTCATTGCTTCTCGTGATATTGACTTTCTATGTTTAAAACTGGAAATGATGCCTTCTGTTTTGAAACTGAAAACTCCTCTTGGTGAAAGAGAATGTCAAGATTTTTTGCATAGATCATGTGCTATAACTATTGACGGAGTTGAGTTAAAATGGGACTTCTCGATGTTGGACATGGATGTCTATGACGTAATCCTGGGAATAGATTGGTTGACAATGTTTAAGGCTCACATCGACTATTATAGGAGAATAGTTAGTTTCACGACTGAGGACGGTATCAACCATCTCTTCAGAGGAGAGAGGATGGTAAAGAAAGGTTAAAAGTGCTTGTTGGCACCAATGGTGGGAACAATCTCTTACCAACTGGCAGCGTTGAATTTCAAATCAATGGAAGAGATTTAAGAAAATAGTTTTCCTACTGTTGTGGATCAATTTCCAGATGTCTTTCCCAATAACTTCTCAGGGTTACCACCTCTAAGGGAAGTGAAGTTTATGATTGATCTTCTTTCGGGGACCATTCATATTTCCCTTCCATATTATAGGTTGGAACCAACAGAGTTACGGGAATTGAAAGTGCAGTTAGAGGAGCTGGAAAGAAAGGGTTTCATTCTACCAAGTACTTCTCCATGGGTAGCACCGATGTTGTTTGTAAAGAAGGTAGATGGAACTCTTCTGCTGTGTGTTGATTATCGTAAGCTTAACCAAGTTATGATAAAGAATAGATTTTCACTTTCACGCATTGATGATATGTTTGATCAATTAAGGGGAGCTCAGTGGTTCTCCAAGATTGACTTACGATTAGGATATCATCAATTGTGAGTTCGGATGGAGGATATTCCACATACAGCTTTCAGAAGTATATATGGACACTATGAATATATAGTCATGCCTTTTGGTCTAACGAATGCACCAGCGGTCTTCATGGATTTGATGAATCAAATATTTTAGCGATATCTGGATTCTTTTATTATGGTGTTTGTGGACGATATTTTGGTCTATTAAAAAAATAAGGGCTGATCATGAGGTGTACCTGGAAACAGTGTTACAAATCTTGAAAGATCATTGTTTGTATGAAAAATTATCAAAGTGTGATTTTTTGATACGGGAAGTACATTTACTTGGCCATGTCATTTCTGAGAAATACATTTCAGTTGATCCTGAAAAGATATAAGCCTTTATCTCTTGGAAACCACCAAAGAACGTGTTCGAGATACACAGTTTTCTTGGTCTAGCTAGTTACTATAGACGCTTTGTGCATGATTTCTCATGACTAGCTTCACCAATGATAGCTCTGACTAAGAAGAATGCTCTCTTCCAATGGATGGAAGAATGTCATAAATCCTTTCAAGAACTAAAAGTTCAGATTACATCGACACCTATCTTGATCTTTACAGAATCCGGATATGGGTATGTGGTGTATTGTGATGCTTTGGGATTAGGGTTGGGTTGAGTTCTCATGAAAATAGATCATGTGGTTGCTTATGGTTCAGGGAAGTTGAGGGTGTATTAGAAAAATTACCCAACACATGATTTGGAGTTAGCTGCAGTCATCCATGCTTTGAAAACATGGAGAAATTATCTCTTTGGTGAGAAATTTACTGTGTTTACGGATTACAAAAGCTTGAAACACATTTTCTCACAGTGAGATTTGAATCTTAGGAAAAGGAGATAGATGGAGTATCTCTATATGTTTGACTTTGACTTGATGTAAACACTAGGAAAAGGGAATTCAGTGGAAGATGCATTGATTAGAAAGTCATATGCTCAGTTGGAGAAAGAAACTTCAAATGAATGGCAGTTGATGTCGGTCTTAGCCGACATGCATGTGGAATGTGAAGACCAAGGTAATGTTGTTGTTTTATTTTTAGCTACACTTGTTCCAGATTTAGTAAAGATGATCAAAGAAGCACAAACATCTAATGCAGAATGTCTGGTTGTAAGTTCAAAACTCAGTGGTGGAGAGACCATTGATGGCTGGAAACTTGATGGGGGTTCAGTTTTGTGATTCAGAGATTGCATGATTGTACCTATGGTTTTTCAAGAACAACTCGTTCATGCTTACCACCATTCAAGATGGGTTTTACATCCTGGTATATAGAAGTTGTATAAGGCGTGGAAGGTGCAGTTTTGGTGGAGAGGCATGAAAAGGAAGGTGGTCTAGTTCGTCTCGTGGTGCTTAACTTGTCAGCAGGTTAAAGCAAAGTATCAGAGACCAGCTGGTATGTTACAATATTTACCTATCCCAGTGTGGAAATGGGATCAGATATCAATGGATTTTGTTACATGTCTTCCAAGAATGGTCCATAAACATGATTTAATTTGGGTGATAGTGGACCGTCTAACTAAGTTGGCCCATTTCATCCCTATTCATAAAACTCATACGGTGGAAGATATTTCAAAAATCTATATCCGAGAAGTGGTAAAGAGGCATGGTGTACCAGTTTTTATAGTCTTAGATAGAGATCCGAGGTTCACATCCCATTTCTAGAAATCATTACAACAATCCCTCATAAATCACTTGACTATGAGCACATCGTATCATCCTCAGACGGATGGGAAATCCGAGTGGACGATACAAACATTGGATGATATGTTGCAGGATTGTGTAATGGATTTTGGTGTCTCATTGGAGGAGCATATACCCTTAGTTGAATTCTCATACAATAATAGCTATCAAGACTTGATACGCATGGATCTGTTTGAAGCATTGTATGGGTGTCCTTGTCATTCTCCACTATGCTGGGTGGAAACTGGTGAAACATCACTAGTCAGACAAAGCCTCATCCACGAAATAACCGAGAAGATCTAGTTGATTGGAAAGAGGATGGAGATAGCTCAGAGTCATCAGAAATATTATGCAGATCACCGTGAAAGACCATTTTCGTTCATTGTGGGTGATCATGTATTCTCGAGGATCTCTACTAGGCTTGGACATCTTCGTTTCGGGAAGTAGGGAAAGTTATCTCCAAGATACATTGGCCCTTTTGAGATACTGGAATGGGTTGGATAGGTGGCATATTGGTTGGCATTACCACCATAGTTCAGTTTGGTGCATAATGTCTTCCATGTATCTCAGTTGAAAAAGTATCAGCCTGATCCTGACCATGTGATCAGATGTGATCACGTTGACCTAGAGCCAAATGCTTCGTTGATACATATCTCAGTACGGATTGTGGAGAGGCAACATAAAGTCTTGCGGAAAAAATGCATCGGTCTAGTGAGGGTTTTTTGACAGCATGTTCAGTTTCAAGAAGAGACTTGGGAACGTGAAATGGAAGTGAAAGAGAAGTGGCCAAAACTATTTCAGTTGGGTGAAGGTTTTCTACTTTATGAGGATGGAAAGACCAACGGTGGGGAGAATGTAGTACCCCCGGTTTTTGGTATGTAACCCATTTTTGATGCTTTTAATGGTTTTAAAGTTATGGGTGATGAATTGGAGAGTCGAGAGAACTTTAAATGATGTTTTGAGGCAAAGGGGAAGTCACACAGGCGGCGCACGGGTTGTCTAAACTGTACAACCAAACCGTGCGTAGTGGGAGCTTGAGGGAGTAGATTCCGCACGGGCGGTGCACGGTTTGTCTAAACATGCGGAAAAACCGTGCATGGAGTGTCTGCCGAGGTAGTGGCTAACGCATGGTTAACACACAGTTTGTCTAACTGTGCGAGAAAACCATGCGACCACTTAAACGAGATCCTATAAAGGTGGATCTCACACGTTTTGCCTCTAAGTGCCTCATTTTCCCTCTTAATCGGCCCTAACTCGGGATTTTTTTCTCCTAAGGTTAGAGAAGGTTCTACCATCATTCCAAAGGCAATCCAAAGGCTTCTCTTGGTGAATCAAAGTAGGATTCTGTAGGAGAAGAGATCTAAGGCAGGTTTTTTGGAGAACTGACCCGGGTTTCTTAAGCGTTCTTCGACTGTTGTGGTTTTCATCAAAACCTTTGAGGTAGGTGGATCCAATCTCGACTCCTATTATTAGAATAGATTTTTTTAGTTCAAAATAGGTTTATTTGGATGGATTTGATTGTGAAAAGCATGGAATAAATTTTCTTTGGTGATGATTTATGGTTTTAGTGAAATTGTGAAATCTTGGTGAATTTTTGTGCAAAGTGATTTGGATTCTTGAATTTAAAATGATTATTTTAAATTATTTATTTGATGGAATTGTAATTGGTTTGTTGAAAAATGGGTTTTCAATAAAAATGGTTTTTATTGAAATGGTTTGGTATTGAAATGACTTTTATGGAATTTGTTTTCAATAAAAAGGGTGTTTTATTGAAGTGGTTTGGAATTGAAATGGGGTGGCATTTTAATGGTTTTGATGGAAAATGGTTTTTAATAAAAAGGTATTTTTATTAGAAAGGTTGTTTTGGAATTATTTTTGGGAATGTATGGTTGTGAACATTCTTATTGCACTATGGACAGATAAGGGTTAGGAGTCTCCCCCATCATTCTTGGATGGATAAGGGTTAGGGATCTCCCCCATCAAGAATTCATGTGCATTTGGGTTGGATAAGGGTAAAAAGTCTCCCCCATCATGGTTGGGATGGATAAGGGTTAGGGATTCTACCCTCTTCAAGGTAGCATGCATGGTTGGTTCCAAGAGTTTGTGAAATGGTTGGGTATGCCAAAAAGGGAATGTTTGTGAAATGGTTCTTAAGCTTGTTTGGTTATTTTTATGGAAAAATAACTTGCTGGAAAATTGGTTTCAATTGCTTTGGAATTTCTTTGGTTATGAATGGTTTTGTAAACTTGTTTATATTTAGTTATAAACTGATTTTGAGAAAATGTTTTATATAAAATATTCTTTATATAAATTTTTCCAACCTTTCTATCCTAGTGGTGTGAGTAGGGAAGTCATTGGGGAAACCTACTAAGTTTTATACTCACCCCTTCTTTGGAACTTTGGTGATTTTGCAGATGTTGTATTCTAGGACACAGGTAAAGGTAAAGAATCTTATTGATAGTGTCTTGTGGAGATTCTTGGGAGATGTTGTGGATCTTGGATCTTGTGGAGCACAAAGTCATGGTGTCTTTTGAGAGTCTTGAGTTTTTCATCTGCTATGTACCTTGATGCTTAGTTTGGTCTTCTATTGTTGTGTACTTGATGTGGTTTGACATAATGAAGCTGTTTAGTGGTCTTTCTTTTGGTCATGCATCATATAGTGAATTTTTGGTTATGCTGGGTTGGTTTATGGGTTATTTCTTAATAGGTAAATCATCCCCCAACTTATATTTAAAACCCTTCGGCATTTATTTCTATCCTTTGGCATCTTGGGGATGTCGCCTAGGGCCTAGTAATGACTCGTTGTACTCTCAAGACAATGATAATTGGCAGGTCATTACACCTAATAAACTGTATAAATTCAAATTAAAATAAAATAGGGGATTCACAACTTCCCTTAATAATAGGAGTGATTTTATCCATTGAATACGGTTCATTAAATCAAATATAATGATCTTTAAATTAGTTTAGAATGATCTTTAAAATAACCTTCAATTCCATCAAGACCATTGCAGAAATCATGAAAAATCTCGCAGATTAAATCTCTGACATTGAAAAGTCAAACATAGGGTTCTTTTACAAAGAGAAAAAAATACCAAACGTAGGGTTTAACTACATAGTGTTCATCTTCTGAATGTAATGTTAAACATAAAAATAAGGTTAATTATCCATACATTTCTCTCTAAAATGTCAGGTTCCTTACTTATATAGGGTTATTTAAAAATACTTTCTTATCTTGAAAAATGTAAGGTTCATTTCGAACATAAGGTTCTTTGAAAACACTTTTATGATAATATAGGGTTTATTAAAAATAACAACTATTCTAAATGTAGGTTTGAGAAACCAAACTTTGTTCTTCTAGTGTACTGTTGAATACAAACACAAGGTTCATGATCCATACGCACTGTATAAGGCATAGGGTTAATTCCTTACATTACGCTTATCCATGTAGGGTATGAGAAGTGTTTCTAAAATGTATAAAAACGTGTCCTGAACATTTTACCAAATATTCTTTGTGAATTAAAATCTTGAAAATAATTTCAGAAAAAATATTATAAATAATATTAATTCCTTGAAATACACTTAAATTAAATTCATTGGTAAGAAAAACAGGGGTATTTTTGAGAATTAAAATCATAATAATTTATATATTATTGTTGAGAAAATACATGCCCAAAAATATCCACCTTTTTATGATCACAAAACCCATAAAATTAGTGATATAATATATAATTTTGTAATAAAATATATAATTTTGTAAACATAATTAAGGAAAATATTTAAAATTTCTATCCAATAGTATTATTTCGATAAAATTAAATGTTGTGTTCATCCAATTTTCTCCCCTTTTTAGGATATAAAAAAGAAAGTGTAGAGAAAAATGATTAAAACACTTTTAATTTTTCATAGAATATTAAATAAATGTTATAATGTAATGTTTGGATAAATAAGATAGGGATTTTGTAAATAGAGATAAATATAAAAGAATAACAAACAAAGAATATAAAATTAGAATAAAAAAATTAATTAATAAAAACTATATAAATACTTTAGAAAATTTGGCTATGGAAATAGGTTAGACATCTAGTTTGGTGACTGGTAAAACTATTTGGTTAGGGTTTGTTTCTGGTACTGGTTATGTAGGGGCTTGAATAGTTTGAAAAACATATTTTTGTTTTTTTATCTATACCTGCAATCTTTTTTCAAGATTATCTCCCAATTTTCTTATCAAAATTATGGAATCCTAGCTTACATGCATATTTTGAAATAAATTTACTTACAAAAAGTCATGTCGACACTCTTCTTTCTACATAAACTGAACTAACTGATCACTTAACCTATTGAGCATAATCCTGATACCTAGTTCACTTGAGGTTAGTTTCTCAACAAGAAATCTTTGGTTGTCTAACAAGACTGAAAAAAGATCATTGTTGCAATGATGGTTCTGCAACCTGTCATTCATATCAGCCATAACAGATGTGATTACTCAAAATCTTCTAATCAGATCTGGTGTGGTTGAAGGGGTAGAAGTAAAAGCACTGTACTGACTAAGACTTCCCTTGATTAACTCAAAATGGCTTCCCAAATACCATTTCTAGTCTAAAAAATATATCCTGGAAATAGATTCAGACTTGATATTTCCAATCTCATCAAGAATTTCCCTTTTAACAGCATGAAAATATTTTTTTGACATAGAATGTTCTTTAATTTCTTGAAGCTAAGTTTGAATAGAATGAAACTCTATTCTTGTGGCTGATGAATTATTCAAATCATCAAATGATTTTCCTGAGGCCTCTATCTTTTGTCTAAGAATAGAATCCTCTTCCCAAACCTTATTAAACTTAATAAAAAGATCCTCAATCTAATTAGTCAAAGAATTTGAGGTCCCTTCAAATGGATTCTTGGACTGATTAAATTTCATAGTGGCTAAGGGATTATAAGGATACTTCTCAACATACTTTTCACTAGAACATGAAATATTTTCAACAACTTCTGTATTTTCTCCAGAGATAGAACTAGGTATCGCAAATTATTGATCAATTTATATTATATCTTGATGCTCAATAAAATTGTAGCCTCATTTACTGATCTTTTTATTTGTTGTTCTACTTTTGCAACTTCTTCCTGAACTACTTATTCTTGAAGAACTTCATCTCGAACCTGATCAATTGGTTGAGAAACGTCTTGAATCACTCAAACATGAATTCCAGCTTATTTATCCTCTTCATATACTGGTTCTTCCCAATGAACAAAATGGGTAGATTCTCTTGATCCTAACATTGACTCTTCAGGTGTTGGTTCTTCTCTATTCCTTGGATTCATAACAAGTTTGTCTATAACTTCTTCTTCTACTTCATTTTTTTCACCATCAAATCTTAATTTTCTCTTAACAGACTAAGAGACACCTTTAGTCTTGGATTCACTAATTCCTTCATTTCTTGTAGCAATTTTCTCCCCCTGAGAAAAAGATCCAAACTTTTATTAGTCATCTGCACCTACTAGAATAAGCTTTCATTTCACAATAATCCAAAAAAACCAAATTTCTATGGAGTACTAGCATTTAGGAAACTACTATGATGAAATTTCACTCTTGAATAAAAAATATGAATGAAGTTCTTCCTGAACTGAATTAGGTATAGTGTCCTTCCATAAGGATAAAATAACATCTAAGATTCTTCTTTGGAACAATAATTAAGATATCTCAAAATGTATCTAAGAAAATTTAACTTGATATCACGAATGAAAAAAAATGAGGTACATATCTGGATACAAAATTGTCTCTATTTCAGCTACTCTTGGGGAAATTAAAGTTTTAATAAACTTAACTAATACTTTCTCATCTACCTAAAGATCCTTAAAAAACATTTTTATTATATTATTTGATCCAAATAGAAAGGAAATTATATCTGCAGACTTATGATCATGATTTCCAATTGATCTGAGATCAAAGTAAAATATTCCTTCATGAGGACATTTTAGAATCTTAGCAGTTTCGACTGAAGGAATTGAAAACTCAATGTCTTCTATTCTTGTAGATGTAGTATCTTTTGTTTCACCAAAACAAAATTGAACAAAACTGTAGAAATTTTTCAGTTATACCTCATAAAGAAAATCTTAATTTTCTAAAATGAATAAATATTCAAAACCTTGAAATTCTAGAGATTTATAAATAAAAATGTTTGTCTCATGAAGACACTCAAAATCTACGACCATTACTTGAAGAATCTTTCTTTATGGAAGTTGTTGATGATTTATGTCACTGGGTTCTCCTTCTTCCATTCTCTATGACTTCTCCATTTAATGGAATCTAATGTTTTAAGTTTTTTGGATTATAGGGTTTTGGAGGAAGATGAATTTTTTTGTATGAGAAACATCTTGAAAAATGTAAGGTAACTCAATGGGTTTCTGACAGATAATGACGCGACCTAGTTTCCCATTCCAGTTATATAGTGTAATCATTAATTTTTTTTTTGAAAACATATGATTATAAAAACTAGAAAATATTTATTTAAGAGAACAAAAAAATAATAACTTCTTTATCCAAAATAAAATAAACAAATAGAAACAAATTTTATTGAGAAAAAAATTCCTTAAATTGAAATAAACTAATAGACATTTAAAAATTAAAAAAAACCTAACCCCCCATTAATAAAATCAAAACATGAAGTGGGGAGTGGTTTAGTGAAAATATCAGCTAATTAATATTTAGTATTAACAAATTCTAAAGATATATCCTTTTAAGAACATGATCTCTTATAAAATTATTCCTTATATAAATATTCTTAGTCAAAGAATGACTTATAGGATTTTTTGAAATATTTATAACATTAGTATTATCACATAAAATAGGTATATTATTAAAATTTAATACAAATTACAATAGAGTTTTTTTCATCTACAATACCTGTGCACAAGAAATACCAATAGATACATATTCTACCTTATCTATCGATAGGGAAATTGAGTGTTTTTTTACTCGACCATGATACCAAATATTTTCCTAAAAAGTGAATGGTTTTTGAGGTACCTTCTCTATCTAACCTACAACATCTAAAATAAAAATCTAAATTTGAAATTAAATTAAAATCATAATTTTTAGGTAAATAAGAGATTGAAAAATAGTTCCTTTTAAATATCTAAAAATTCTTTTCATAGCAGTAAGATGAGATTTTTTTGGATTTAATTGAAGTCGAGCACATAAGCACAAAAAAAAAGTTTATGTCTGGTCTGCTAGTAGTAGGATATAACAAACTACCAATAATACCTCTATAAAACTTGTTGTTGACTAGTTTTCCATCTTTGTCCAAATTAATTTTTATATTTGTACACATGGGAGTTGTATATGTCTTGTTGTTCTCAAGTCCATTTTTTTAATAAATCGATAATATACTTACTTTGATTTAAAACTTTTCTATAATCTTTTTAATAAATTTTAAATCCTAAAAATAAATTATGTTCTCCCATCATACTTATTTCAAATTCATTTTTTATTAATTTTGAAAAATCATTACAAAGCTTATTATTATATGAACAAAAAATAACATCATCAACATAAATTTGAACTAATAAAATATCAAAAGAAATGGTTTTCTTAAAAAGTGTTGGGTCATCCAAACCAACAGTAAATCCATTTTCAATAGAAAAGAACTCAATCATTCATACCAAGCTATAGGTGCTAATTTAAGTCCATAGAGAGCTTTAGTAAGTTTAAAAAAAGAATTTTGTTTAAGGGGATTTTCAAAACCAGAAGGTTGTTCCACATAAACTTCCTATATTAAATAACCATTTAAAAAGGAATATTTAACATATATTTTACATAATTTAAAATTCATATAAGATGAATAGGTTAAAAAGATTCTCATGTCTTCTAATCTAGCTACATGAGCTAATTTATCATTATAATCTTTACCTTTTTCATAATTATAAATTTTAGATACTGATGTATCTTTATTTCTACTAATGATCCCTTGATCATTTTGTTCATTTCTAATGACCAACTTGGTTCTTATAACTGGATAATTGGTTAGCTTCTATACTTGTTCCCAAACTTCATTCCTCTTAAATTTATTTATCTATTATTTCATAGCTAACATCCAACTCTCATCATCTATGGCTTCCTCTATTGTCTTAGGTTCTAAATGGGACAAAAAGGCAGAGAATACAACTAGGTTTGCTAAATTTCTTCTGGTTATAATACCTAAATCTAGGTCTCCTATAAAAGTTTCTAAAGGATGGTTCATTAGGGTTCTAAAATGTTTAGGTTAGACACTTTCTAGTTCTTAAGTACCATGTTCTTCTAAACTTGAATGAATTTTATTAATATCATTTTCAAAATATTCCTAAGCATTTTGAGTCTCATGTTTTCAAATGAATCAGTGAAATCATTAGTTTGATCATTTTCTTTAATGAAAGGATCAATTTCATCAAAATTTAAATGATTTGATTATTCAACTATACTTGAATTTTTATTAAACACTCTAAACATTTAGAAGTAGTAGAATATCCTTAAAATATTCTTTCTTTATATTTTGGATCAAACTTACCAAGATTATCCTTGGTGTTCAAGATATACACCTTGCATCCAAAAACATTAAGGTATTTTACTCTTTTATTTCTATTATTCCATAGCTCATAGGGAGTCTTTTTGAAAATAGGCCAAATTAAAACTCTTTTCATAATGTATAAGGTTGTGATTATAGCTTCTTCCCAAAAATATATTAGAAGACTATATTCATTGAGTATAGTACTTTCTATTTCATGAATAATTTGATTTATCTTTTCAATAATTCCATTTTATTTAGGTGTTTTTGGTGTAGAGAAAGTATGTTTAATTCCAAAATTTGAGAAATAAGAATTAAATTCTTGATTCCCAAATTCTCCACAATGATCAATTCTTAATAAAATCATTTTAAAACATTTTTAATTTTAAACAATTTTACAAAAACTTTCAAAAAGTATGAAAACTACACTTTTGGTTTTTAGAAAATAAACCGAGGTAAATCTAGAAAAATCATTAACTAAAAAATAGACATATAATTTACCATACAAACTTTCTATTCTTGATTTTCTAAAAAAATCTATATGGATAAGTTCTAAAGGATTAGATGTTTCAATTTTTTTAATCGACTTGAAAGAATATTTGTATTGTTTTACAATTTGGCATGCAACATAGAATCTATTATTATCAAATTTAAGTCTGAGAAAATTAGAAACTAAATGTTTCTTGGATAATTTATGTAAAGAATTAATATTACAATAACCAAGTCTCCAATGATAGATCCATGACTCATTTGTCTTTACAGTTAAACAATTCACCTTCTGTTTACATAAGTAATTTAAGTCTAGAGTATAAAATTGGTCAGTTCTAGGTGCTCTAAATTTAAGCAATTTATCTTTGAAAACTGAGAAGGAATTGTTAGAAAAGGCAACATAAAAACCATCATAAAAAAGATGAGGAATACTTATTATATTTTACTATAGCCAAATATATATAGTAATTTGTTAACTGAGATGGTCTTTGTATCTCCAATAGTTCTAACTCCAACTATCTTTCTTTTGGAATTGGCTCCAAAAGTGACAAGACCTCCATATATTTGAGTTATTGTATGAAATTTTGATGTATCTCCAGTTATATGTCTCAAACAGCCACTATCCATATACCATATAAATTTTTTGTTCCTGTGGCTTATTTCCAAGAAAAGAAATTAGACAAATGTTTTTTGGGAACCCACACTTTCCTAGGTCCTATAGTGCTAGCTAGTAGTGATCTAAGAATCTGGATTTGATTTTTGTTTCCACAATTTATTTTAATTTATTTAAAAAAATTGGAAATAAAATCTCTTTTAATACCACTAATTTTCAGATTTCTCAAATAAAAGTTATTAGTGATATGAACTTTTATTCCACAATAATAACAAACATCAATTTTTTGAATTAGAGACAAAAATAATTTTTATAAAATTTAGATTTATCACCCTTAATTCATATTCCAAATCTTTCTATTTTAATGAAATTGTTTACTAGAATCTCATTCATGACTTTTTATATTTTTTTAAAAGTAATTACAACACTCTTATAAGATTCTACTTCATCCTAAAATTTTTTAATTATTTTTTTATGATCAGTACAGTTTATTGTAGATGAGTTGAATTTTGAAACTAACTATTGATGTTGTTTCAGCATGGTATCTCTTTCTTCTAAAATAGAATTCTGAATATTTTTCAACTATTTATTGTTCATTAACAAAGAATCATATTTCTCTTTGATAATTGAGTAGTAAGAAGCTAATTTTTTATTTGAGAAACTACCCGAATCCGGATTAGAATCATAAGAATAATAAGTTTTTACCTTTTATTCTTATTCCTTGTCTATAAAGAACATGTTGGATTTTATATTTTATTTCTATTTTTCTGAATCATACTTTGAAGAGATACTGGTTTCCTCATATACACTCCATGTAGCATTCTTTTCTCATTTTCCTTTAGTCTCAAAATTAGCATCCTTTTGATATCACTTTTCTGGCCTTTTCTTTTCGTCTTCTAGCTGAGGTCAATCTAGTATGATATGACCTAATTTCTTACATTCATAACATAAAACTTATCTTAGTTCCTTCTCATTTCTCATGAAGTGTTTTCTGAAACCTCTTTTCTTCTTATAGAACTTGCTGAATTTTCTATCCAGCTGAGCCAATTCCATTTCACAACCAGAGGAATCTGAATTTTCGATTCTTTGAATTATTTATTTGATCTTCTGTTATGATTCTGAGATTCCACCTTTAGATTAGTATTTTTATTTTTCACTATAATTTTATGATTTTAAACTTTATTTTCATTTTTTCTTCATACATCATGTGTTTCCCAATTAGTTCTTTCATTATAAAATCATTTACATGTGATAATAGGAGAATAACAGTAAATATTCCATTCTATTTAGAAGGTAGTACTCTAAGTACTTTCAAATCTTGATCCGATTGTTTGATGGGTTATCCTAAGGCTATAATATTGTTAACAATTTCTGTAAGACTTCCATTCATCTATGTGATTCATTCTACATTAAAAATTCAAAAGGTGTCAAATTTCAATTTAGTAGTAGCATACCTAATCTATTTAACATTTTCCACTCCTTTATAGGAAACTATAATGTGTTTCTACATCTCATAGGTAGTAGGAAATTGTGATACTTGATTAAATTTATCTAGTCTAAGACCGCAAATAATAACATTCATTGCATTTGAATTCATATCATATTCATATTCTATTGGTGTATCCCATGTTTCTGATTTTTCAATAATCTTATAAGGAGTAATAATTTTTTAGTAGACTTTGAATCCAATATTCTTCAGATATATGATCATTCTTGACTTCCAGTATCCATAATTATCACTATTAAAGTTTATATCAGGAACCATAGACAACCATTCTCTAGGATAATCCATTTCTATTTTTGTATAGACCTTATAATTTTATATTTCTATAGTTTTATCGAAAATATCTCCCCTAATTCCAATTGTTAGGTTAAAATATGCAAAGTAACACAAGAGGGGGTGAATTGTGTCTTTTCGAAAAACTTCCACATTTTTGAATTTTTATACCCACTATGATTTATAGGGATATGTAGTGTTTACTTCTATAAAAATAATATGAAGTGAATAAACAAAAATAAAAAACACAACATTTTATAGTGGTTTGGGGCACAAAGATCCCCTAGTCCACTCCACCAAATGCTCTCTCTATTACCTTAGTGAATTTAACTAGTACGGTACTCTTATCACAAGATCGAGATTCCAAAAATGAGTGCAAGAAGTTGACACCTTTACACCAAGGTTAAAAAAAGAGCCTTCTGGTTATTTAACAAAGAATAAAAAAATCCACAGCTTAGACTGAGAAGCTGATACTCCACCATAATTGAGTACGAGCAGTTGAAACTCAAATAAATCAAAAGAGTTTGATTTTTTGAAAATAGGTTGAAATTCACAATTTCAGCAGCAACAATTGACTATAGATGGATCTTATTCTTTGGAAATAATAGTCTTCAAGATAGAATGAGTCTGAAGCAATCCCAGTTTCACAATGATCATTAATTTAAAAACAACAACAAAATAGAGCCACAACAAGCTTATAGAAGAACAAGATATGACATGTATATCTCTAAAGAGTAGTCCTATATTAGAAAATTTTGTTCACTATAACACTGTAAAAATATTTTCACCAAACTATGATTGTATTTTAAAATATGTTCCGGGAAAAAATCCTATTGTTAAAAAAATTATACATCGGTATAGTATATAAAGTAAATATCATGATTCAGAATTACAGATCCACAAAAGACACCTGATAGACTGTAGATATTCTAATTCAAACAAAACAAGGGATTCGTAACTTCCCTTAATAATAGGATTGATTTTCTCTATTAAATACGGTTCTTTGAATAAAAAATAACGAGCTTTAAATCAGTTGAGAACAAGCTTTAAAATAGCTTGAAATTTTGTCAAGACCATTTTAGAAATCTTGCAAAATATCGTGGATTAAATCTCTAATGTTGAAAAGTCAAACATAGGGTTTTTCACAAAGATATAAAATACCAAATGTAGGGTCCAACTACATAGTGTTCATTTCAATAATGTAAGGTTGAACATAAAAGTAAGGTTGATGATCCATACTTTTATCTCTAAAATGTAATGTTCCTTACTTATGCAGGGTTCTTTAATCATAATTTCTCCTCTTGACAAACTTAAGATTTCTTTCGAACGTAAGGTTATTTAACTATATTTTTTTGATAACATATGGTTGATTAACCATACATAATTTTCTGAATGTAGGGTTGAGAAACCATACTTTTTTATTCTAGCATAAGTTTGAATTCAAATGTAAGTTTCATGATCTATACAAGTTGTAAAAAGCATAGGGTTTATTCCATATGTTATGCTTATCCACATATGGTATGAACAATGATTCTAGAATGTATAAAAACACATCACAAACATTTAAAAAAATATTTTTGAATTAAAATATTGAAAATAATTTTGGAATAAATATTATAAAGAATATTAATTCCCAGAAATAAACATAAAGTAAAATCATTAGTAAAATAAAAAAGGGTATTTGTGAGAACCAAAATAATAATAAATTATAGAGTATCATTGATATAATACATACCCAACACATACATGATGTACTTTTCTAAAACTGAGTACATAAATACTTCCTCTAAAGTTTAACTTAAAACTTTCATGAGCAGTTAACCTTATAACCCTTCTGAAAGATAAAAATACAAAATATTATAAATAAAGTCATGAGATCAGATTAACATTGATTCCCCCATATATCAAAAAGTATAACTTGGTTTTCACAATCCAAACATGTGAATACCCTCCTCATATTATATATTGAAACATAGTAATAACAAGAATTACCATAAACCCTTATTGAGGATATGAATTCTTCCTTATTCAAAGTATATTGGATTTATTCCATGATTCCAAAAATGTTATAAACTTCATCAATGATATCATAAACCACCTATAAAAAAGTCCTTAATTAGTTTAATGGTAATCCGTACCTTCCAATTTACTTATTCATATCCCACATATCTTTATCCAAAAAACATTATCATAACATAAGAAAATTTTAAGGGATATCTTTCATTTAATCATGTTTTTTCCATTGAAATCACCTTTCAATTATATCACTTTTATATTCCATCAGAACTATTTAATGTGTTCTTGTAAATCCATAGTGAAAAACATAAGCAGAACAATCATTATATATTTCACCATTCATATGAAATAATTATTGATTCCAAATTCATAAAAACTTTTATTATTCCACTTAATCCTTCTACCATTAAGAAGCAAACCTTTTCTTATTACACAATAACTATTTTATTTCAAATTTCATCTACAATCTCTTCATCTTCCCCAATGTTACTATTACTTGAACCACCTTGCTGATTCTCTTGAGGAGCTTTCCCATGGGGACATTGAGTTGCATAATGACCATTTTCCATACTTAAAACACTTAACATTTTATGATGACTTATGGAGGTAAATATTATCATCCATTTTGTAAATAAAACTATTCATTTTTCCCTTGCAGTCATTGGCTTTGTGTCTTTCTTTTCCACTGTCAAAATACATTATTGTTCCCCTAAGGAATTTACTTTGGTGATTCTTTCCACATTCTTGACATGAAGTAAACTAAATATTCTTTACTTCATGGTTTTAAAGCATAACCAATTTTCACCTATCGACCATTCAAAGGTTGAGTGCTCTACTAATGTGTATAGAGGAACACAAGTTGAATCCTAAACAATGGTATAAATGTTAGTGTCAAATTTTTAATTGATTTCCATTTGATTGGGGTGTTTTTTTGCAGAGCATAGAAGAAATTATTGATTGATAAAATTTTATTTAATAATTTAATAAATATTTGGGATGTAATCTTATGAAATTATAGATCTTAGAAAAACATTTCATTTAATTAATATCCACTTTACATGATGATTTCAATCGAAATTACAAGTTTTAGATTTAATCCAAGCCTTAACAAGGGTTCCAATTTTTATAAAATATCATTAATGTAAGGTTAAATATTTCATGAAACCATGTGTATTTATGGCTCCAATAATCCATAGAATCTAAATGTCACAAATATTTCACTAATCTATAACATATTTTATTTGACATATGCAATATTAATTCAAAGAATGTTAAATTAGAAAAATCTCTCCATCACTTAACATCCCCAAATTATGAAACAACCCAAATGAGATATTTACTTATCCATTTGGGTGGAATATAATTTGTTTTTAATGTTTACGGTGATGAGTTAAAAATATCAGAAAAAAATGAGACAAGAAAATAGCGGTTCGCCGAACACGCACATGAAATGTGAAGAGTGGTAAAAACGCACTTTTGATCGAATAAGAAAGTAAAAGAGGAAAAATATTTTAACTTAATTCAAACTATTTTAAGAACATTAATATTTCATAGTAGAACACATATAATAATTAGATATGAATATGAAGAAACATGCATGAATATTTAATTGAAATAAAAACGAACATATGCGGTCACAATTGAAAACAATTGAAAACAAACAAGAAAAGGAAAGTAGTGGAGAGGTATCTCTTATTGAAACAAGATCAATGAAAATCCTCCTAGGCCCATGTAAAGGCTCCTGTCATTCTAAAAATCCTCCTTAACTACTAAAATTCCAACTCCTTTCAAGGTGATAATGATTATGTTTTTATAGTGAAATGGAGTGAATTATTTCCATTCAAAAACTAACCATCAAGTTTTATCACCAATTTTTATTATAGAAAGATTAATTAGGGGAAATATTATGCTTAAAAGTTTTCGATATATATGTTTACAATCTTCCCTAAAAAATTGGTGGCCATTGGTATTTTGGAGTAAAAGTTATGGATACTTGAATAAATAATTTTATTCTATCATTTTAATCCAGGTGTTTTCTAAATCCATAATGTGAATGGGTTTTTGAATAGTAATATGCCTTAAAATCTAAACCATTTCTTCTAAAATGTTGGCCAAATACATCATTTATTTCATAACAAAAAATATTAGCTCTATTTTATGTCTATATTAGTAGAAAATTCAAGGATTGTGTACTAATTTTAATTTGCAGATAGAATGGTGGGATGAACTTCAAAGGATCATTTGGGAACCTTTTTGGGGGAGTTGCACCTTAATTTTTTATCCAATATGAATTGTATTTTACCACTGAATTTTGGTTGATAATAAAATAATTTTTACTTCTGTATTGTTACCATAAATTATATCATCATGGCTGGTCTAGTTTTCTTAATAGATTTGTTGGTCCTTCTTGTGTGGTCCATATAAACCTTAAATTGACCTAATTTTCCAAATATTCCTTCTAATTATATGTTTTAATTTTCATCCAAAAGACTAAAAAAGAATAATCACAAAATTTTTATTAATATATTTAATGATATGATTAAAACATTAAAATTACATTTAATAAAATGAACTCAAACAATTCTCTTCTTATGTGTTTTTGGGGAAAATAACAACATTGATTGAAAATTAATCATTTTGAAGTGACAATTATAATATGAGATTAATTTAAAATCATGAATTAATATTTAATATCAACTCCCCAAAACTTAGGCTTGTTCATTTTCTCATGTACATTAAATAAAAATATGACTAAATAATTTTTACTCACAAAAAAATATTAAAATTTTGTTTTCTCTAATCAGAGGGTCTAGACTAGTTCAATCATTCACCAACCAAAAGTGAAAATAGTGTAGATTGAAGGAGATCTCATATTTAATTCCCTATCCAAATTTTCTTAAGAATCAATCTGTTTTTTTAGTTTTTTTTCAATGGTAATGGTATGGTAGAAATATAGTGTCCAAAAGAGTGGAAAAGTGGGGTAGAACACCAACATGGGTAAAAGAATGCACAATAATTTTTTCAAATAAAACATGGAATAAAATTGAAACAAATATTTATATGGTAATGATTGTGTTAAGCAAGACATATAAATAGGAATAAAATTTTAAGAATATGAGAAGATGAAATATTTACAAAACACAAAACTTATCTAAATGACATAACTGCTATTTTTTTCTTTTTCTTTTTGATTTTTTTAAAAGTTAAACTTGAAAAAGATCTCATACTAATCTCCCAACCCATATTTGATATTCTCAAGACACTAATTATAATGTTTATAACAAGATTAAAGGTTAAGAAAGAATGATTTTTGACCATCCCAAGACCCAACCCATTCTTTTTTGTAATATAATTTTTTGAACACTTTTCAATAAAATTTGTACAAAATTTCATAAACATATATACATTCCCAAAAATCACCAAATGAAAACTGATTCCCCACACTAAAATGGATGCTTTCCTTCAATCATATGATAACACGCTAAAAATATAGAAAAATATACCCAAAATAAAATCTATCCACCCCCACTTAAAATTTCAATAAATTATTCAATGAAAATACATGTAAATGTTGGGTTGGATAATGTATTGGGCTTGTAATATGGATACAAAAAAATATTCATAGGCCTGAAGGGTCTTTTAAAAGTAAGATTAATGGAAGGGTAATCATAGGGTATTTGGATATTTTAATTCTCATGTGGTTTAGAAAATTACTCTATCATATTAATGTACACTGAATTAATAATTTTAGCTCCAAGGTCCACAAACTCAAGACTCTCAATCAGGGGTGATATTTTTTTTGAAAATATGGACATTGGTGTAATTGGAATGAAAGATGATGTTATTCCTCATGATTGGGGAAGAATCATTTTCCAAATTAAAAATTGAACTTTTAAAATTTATTATTTCTTGACACAAAATTATTTATCAAAATTTATTATGAAAATAAAAAAAAAATTATATGAAACAAATTTCATTCGCCTCTCCAAAAAGGTTGGACAAAATTTAAAAATTTAATGGTGAGTAATTAGTACTCTTTCTTGTTTTATTTTTATATTATTATTATTTTTTATTTTTTTAAATACACACTCAAAGAAAATAGAAAAAGATAGAAGGGTTTGATAAATAAAGTTATAAAAAAATGAAAGAAAGAGGAAGAAGAAGAAAGAATGAGAAAGATAAGGAGTAATAATAGGGTTATTAGGAGTTAAATAGAAAAAGGTTCCCCTTGGTTTTGATTTTGTGGGTTTTCATCTCCATCCTGTGGCGGGTCGGTAGAAGTAGATGTTATTTTTGAGGCATGTTTCCTCTCCGTCGATGATTTAGAAAATTCTAATTACCTAAAATAGAATCAAAAACAAAAAATACTATTCATTAAATGAAAAAATAAAATGAAATTAAAATTTTATAAAAGTAAAAGAAAACTTGTGTTTACTCCTAAGCAACACTGCATTTATTTTGTTTATAGTTGTACAATTACAACAGACTACCCATAATCTGATGGGGGACAATGTATTTTCTTAACTCCAATGTGCTTCCAAAAACTATTATCCTTTGAGAGGCTTGATTTTTAATTGGATAATTTCTTCCCTTGCTCTTGTGTTTTTTATTCAATGGGTATAGAAAGAGAATGTGGTTATCTTCCCTTTAGACTTCATCTTGAGAAATGATGCTATTCACAAAGAGCTGGATTTATATTCTTGTAAATTAAGGAAGATGTTTCACTTCTAATGGTGTATTTATATGTGGTTTAGAAAATATGAAATCATAATATGAGATGTATGTTGTTTTTAACTTATTTATTTCATCACTTACATAAGTACAATAATGATGATCAATGGAGTCATAAGACTGAATAGATTTTTTAATATCCTTTATATCAATGTTTTTTTTCAGAGAATGGTCAATTTCAACATCACCAGTGATCACATTATTAATTAGTTAACAAATATCACAAATTTCACTTCCATTGGGAAAAGAGAAGCACATTGTATCGGGGTTCACCTCACATATAATATCAATTTCAGAATCATGGATAAGAAATGATGAATGTTGGATAATATGATTTGATTCAACAAATGAACATGTTGGTTTATTTTCCTCATTATCATCCACTCTAGAGCTTTAGAGATTCGAGGTGATATGAGACTCCAACGAATTATCAATATCCTTTATATCGATTGAATTTACATTGGGAATGTCAACATTAATTTCTCCATTAATGACTTGGTTAATGCAAATGAAATATTAAAAAACTCCTCTATCATTAGAATAGGAAGAACATGACAGATTTGGGTTTAACACACTCACTTAGATACTTTTAGATGCATGGATAGAGAATATAGAGTGATTCTGTTATAGGTATTGCATAGATTGAAAAATATTGAACTTGACCAGACGGTTACCAAATTCCATGGATAAGATATGAGTATGAACATAAAATTTCGTTCTAGATGTCATTAGGAAAGGTCTTACTAAAATTAAAGGATATTGGGAAGTAGTTGTGTCACATTCCATGTCAAGGACAAAGAAATCAGCTAGGAAGATATGTTCATTGACTCAGAAAAGGACATCCTTAATTATTCCCTTAGGACTGGAAGTGATTCAATTAAATAATTGGATGACAACACCAGTTGGGTGGAAGGGAATTAGAACAAGGTTAGATAATATGGATTGTGGAATGGCATTTATTTAGGATCTTAGGTCTATGAGTGCATCATCAAAATTGGAACTTTCTATTTGGCATGGAACCGTAAAAGTCCCAAGATCATTGCACTTAATTGGTATGGACTATTGGGTTGAATCATTCTTGACGGTCCTATGTTGCCTCTTATGGGTGAAAAACTCCTTAAGAAACCTAGAATACTTAGGATATTTTTGATGGAATCTAATAGTGGAATGGTCACTTCAAAGCGTCTAAACATGTCAAGAATTTCAGAATCAGGTTTAAAGGGATTCTTTGGCATAGATATGGATCGAGGAAAAGTAATTGGGTTTTTTTGAGGACTGGAAGGAGGTGAGGGAGTGTCTTAATGTTCTTTTTCTATTTTTTTGTTCTTTTCATTTTCAATTCAACATTGAATGGAGATTATGTGGATTAATCATTAGGCATATTGATTTTTTTCCCAATCTAAGTGAAATTTCACATACATTACCCTTGGGGTTGGGAAATGGTTTAGACATAAGTTAAAAAGAATTGGATTGTTACTGATAGATGAGGGGGGATGCAAGTTGACCAATTTGGGTTTCAATTTTTTTGAGGATGGAATAGGTGAAGGGGGTATGAACTTCCATATCACTTTCCCAATGTTTCTTAGAAGAAGAGGAATGTCCTGCATTGAGATTTCCTTAATTTGTGTTTTTGGGAAAGTGCATGTATTGGGATAGAAATTGGGAATGATCATTAGGATAGTGGAATATAGGAGGAGCAATATGGGGATTGATCCTTTGAGTTTGAGGAAAAAATGATAAGGTTTTTGGAAGTTACCACCACCATAACCATATTAAAATTGGTTTGGATTTTAAGGAGGGAACTGAGGGGTTTGAGAAATGGGATTACCATAAATATCATTGAGATAAGGTTCAATATTCGATGAATCCATGTGTATTTGTGGTTCCAAATTCTCTCAATCACTTAACATCCATAAATTATAAAAACACCCTAAGAGATTTACTCAGTCATTTGGGTGGTTTATAATCTATTTGGAATGCTTATTGTGATTATTTAAAAAGATATGAAAAAGAATGGGATAAGAAAATTGTGGTGTATAAAACACACATACAAAATGTGAAGAGAGGTAAAAAATGTGATTTTGATTGAATGATAAAGTAAAATAGGAAATATATTTTAACATGTTTTAAAAAATTCTAATAACAATAATATTTTTCATTAGAATGAATATAATAATTAGAGATGAAAATGAAAGAAACATGCCGTAATATTTAATTGAAATAAAAATAAAAAAACATGATTATAATTGAAAACAACCAAAAAAAACAAGAAAAAAAAATTGGAGGAGAGGTATATCTTGTTGAAAATGGTTAAATGAAATTCATCCCAGGCCCTTAGAAAGGCTATAATAATTCTAAAAATCCTCCTTAAGTGCTGAAATGCCAACTCATTTCAAGGTGAGAATGAGTATCTTTTTATAGAAAAATGGAGTGGACTATTTACATTCCAAAACATCCCATCAAGATATCTCACCAATTTTTTTATTCATACAGTTTAATTTTAAGAAATATTATGCTTTGAAGTTTTATATATGGATGTGGACAATCTAATCTCAAAATTTGGTGGTCATTGATCTTTTGGAGCTAATGTTTTTTCTATTTGAATAAAAAAATTCCTTCTCTCATTTTAATACAAACGTTTTTGAAGTCCATAATGTGAACATGTATTTTTAATAGGAATATGACCTCAAATACAAACCATATATTCTAAAATTTTGGATGAAAATATATTTTATTTCACACTGAAAAAATATTAGCTCGATTTGATGTCTATATCATGATAAAAGTCAACAATTGTGTGCTGATTTTAATTACTAGATAGAATGATGGGTTGGACTTCATATCATCATTTGGGACCCTTTTTGGTGGACTTTGTCCCTGAAATTTTTATCTAAGAAGAATTTTATTCTACCCCAAATTTTGGTTGAGAATAAAATAAATTTAAATTCTGTATTGTGCCTAGAAATTATATCATCATGGCTAGCCCAGTTTTCTCAACATATTTATTCATCCTTATTTTGTGGTCCATGTGAACCTTCAATTGAACGAATCATCCAAATATCCCTTCTAATGATATGTTTTAATTTTTATTAGAAACACTAAAAAAGAATAATCACATAATTTGGATTAATATATTGAAAACCCAGATCAAAAAATTAAACTATAGTTTAATCAAATGAACGCGATTAATGATATTCTTATGCGTTTATGATAAAAACATGAACATTTATTGTAAATTAATCATTTTGAAGTGATAATTATATGATGGGAGTAATGAAAAATGATGAATGAATATGTAATATCATGTTTCTATTACCTGAACTCTAGAAAAATACTTCTTTCTCTTCATTGGGGAGTCTGAGAGTTGGTTAAGGTACACATTGTTAATCAAATTCTATGAAAACTAATTAGGAATGATCACAAAATATTTTATTCTAGTGATCATTCCACTTGAATTATAATTATAAAATATTCTATCACATTCAATGTTAATCCAATTCCTTCAAATTCCATCATTTAATAAAACTAGAAGAATTGTGTGAGCATTACTTACCATAGCTGAAAACCACATAGTAATGAAATGAATTACTTATAGGATGTCTAAATAATTATACCTTTCTTAATATATTAAACACAAGGTTAATCCTTGGATATTAACATCCAACTTATATTTAAATCCTTCATGATATTTTTTTAATAGTTTTGTAAATTCCCAAAGCATATCCCTCGGAAGCATAAAATCGGGTGTGTAGAAAGGCCAATTGTCATGTACCCAATTACCCCAATTTAGGCCCAGAGCATCTTTTCAAAGTTGTTAACCCTAAGTAAATCTATTTCAGATTGAAATATACTTTTAGTATACTGACAGGGATTTATTTCTAGGAATCCACTAACTCTATCCTTTACCAAAATTACATGACATTTTTTTAAACTTTAACTCATCCTTATACTTATCCTTAGAGACATCCCTAGACATATCTTTAGAAATATACCTTGGGATCTCACTAATGTTTTTGCATCTTAATTTAAAAAATTTAACTAAAAATATTCTCTAATACCAACTATCGAGACCCAATTTGGACATATATAGAAATTACATCACGTTTTCAAAATACTTAAAACATTAAACAAATAGATGCTCAAAGACTGTATTAGTCAAGTGCCTTTGGAAACATGGAAACATAAAAACTATTACATAAGTGAGCTACATAATATCCCACTATATTCTTCTTGACTATCATCTTTATTAGACCCATTAAACATAATATGTATCTTCACAACCTAGGGGAAAGAAACAAAAAAAGGGGTGAGCTCAAATGCTTAGTAAAGGTAAACAAGGGAGATATGTAAGAATAAACATGAGAATAGGAGTATGAGAATGTGATAAAAATATGTGAAGATCAAAACCTTCATATCAAATATCATAAACCTGAATCATGGCATAACAATTTACATTACATAAGACATGAATCGTAAGTAAATAAAGAACACAATCTATTAAAGCATAAAATAAGAATAAAATAGGGAATTGTAGAAGACACATAAGAATATAAAAACCATATGTTAAGGGGGCCTACTCAGGAATTTGTAACATGTTAGGCTTGGGTTAATCACCTGTGTACCTACTTCGGGCTTGGGATTCACTCCCATATACCCTCTTATTTTGGGCTTATGATGTCCTCCTATATACCATCTAGATTCAGGCTTGGTATGTCCCCCTGTGTACCCTCTTGTTTTAGGTTTGAGATGTCCTCTTGTGTACGCTCTTGTTTCAGGTTTGAGATTCCCTACCATGTACCCTTTGATCTCATAAAATATTTATCATTACCCAATGTATTGGAGGGATATATAATTACCACACATCACATAATGAAATAATACATACATGTGCCACAAAATCATCAACAATATTATCATAACCCATGAAATGAAATGGGTGTCATAAACATGTATTCGTATATTAACCTATGTAAAAAGATAGGTTTTATAATCCTTTCATCAAAAAAATAACCCCATAAAAGAAGTGGGTTTAAAAAGAATATAACCCATGGAAGAGAAAAGGGTTTAATAAGCATCATTCCATCAAAACATAAACCATTAAAGAATGAATTTGAATGGAAACATTGGATCATTTCTTATAAGGGCATGAGTAACATCAATAGATATCATCTTTGATGGAAAATAACTTAGAAAAACATTTAGAAAAAATTTCTTGAGGAAAATATCCTTTCTTATTTGAAAATTTTTATCTAAAACATGAAACCCTTTTTAAAACCATTTTGTTGAAAATAAACTTTAAAGATTATAAAGTATACTTTGAAAACCTTTTTTTTGAAAACATATAAAAAGTGATTGAAAATATTTTGAAAACAATTTTCCTTGAAAACTTATAAAAGAAGCATAAAAATATTTTGAAATCAGTTTATTTGAAAGTATATTTTAATTTTTTTATTAAAAATTAACCTTTTAAACATGAAAATATAGCTTTAAATAATTAATTATGGGAAAATCCATACATTTCATTTAAGGTAAAAGGAATATTCCTTTTGCACGATAAAAAAGTTAGAAAAATGACTTCTTATGAAAGTGATAAGAATATTCTATTGAAAACATTGGTAAAAGAAATAAAATGGTAAATTTTTATTATAATTATCATAGTATATACGTATAATATTCTTGGAAACACCTTTTAGAAAATATGGTTTTGAAGGAATACATATTTTTGACCGAAGAGAGTGTAATGTCAAGTTTTCTTAAAAAAACTTTCTTAACTATATTATATACTAAAGATTGAAAAAATTGAACCAATATGTGAATATATCATGAATAACTAGAGGATAAAAAAATCATGAGAGTTATTAAGATATGGATCATAAGATTTCATCAAAGGAATCATACACATAAACAATCTCGAAAAGCGATGAGATTGTTTCAATAAACTCTTACCACTTGGTAAATCTTAACCATAATACCCATATACTAAAATAGAATTAAGTGAAGCTTAAAATATATTGGAAATAGGGAGATTAAGGAAATAAAATTTCAAATGTAGTATATATATCTCATGTAAAAATATACGTGCATAACATGGCATGTGTCTCAATGAATGAAAATTGAGATAAAATTACTTTACCAATTCGGTAACTTTTGAAACATAAATACCATGACAGAAATATAAAAAAATGGAAATTTAAATAGCCATTATTTTAAGTATAAGAATCATATAATGCATCCATGTTTAGTAAACACACCACAAAAAATGAATGGGTGGTGAATAAATCATGTATCTCACAGAAATAAAAGTGAGAAGAAATTCCTTTACCTTGTGTCTTAACCCTCTTTGCACTTATACAAGATTAATGTATAATAAATTTAATTTTTTGATACATATTTGAATGAATAATATTCTTATATATAATAACATATATTTTTTATTATTCCCTTTATATTACCCATTTTTCAACAATGTTGTGTTAGGGTTTCACTTTGGGTAATATATACATTGTTTTTCGCATGTGTCTTAATTTGTTATATATTTGGCCTATATAATTATATAATGATTTCCATAATGTAAAAAATGATATAAATATAATTTATATTTAGTATATTTTTATTATAATAATACATATAATATATAAGTATGATACATAATACACCATTCATGGAGATGGTAAGACATACGTACCCATAAACTCTATTTCTGTTTAATTGTCGTGTTTAAAGAAAAAAATTAAAAGAAAAAAACACACACACAAATAATTATTAAAATAGATTTATTATATCATATATATTCATAAAACCTTTCTTTAATTCATTCCATGTATATTATGAATGAATCACAGTGCTTTGAGGGGGCAGTAGTCCATAGTTACACAAACCAAATTATCATATTAACACAAATTGGAAAGTATAAAGATATGTGTTGTAAAAGTATTAAAGAAGATTAAATACATAGTAAATATAATATATAACATATATAAATATATTTTATATCATAATTTCCATCATGATAGGTGGAAAAGGAAAAATGAACAGTCATCATTTAGTGAGGTCATAGTTTGCCGTACACATAAACAGTATGTTCATTACCCATTAGATGGAAGTTTGTATAAGTGTAGGTAGATACCTTAAGATAAAAAAAATCCTATTATATTAAGGATTATTATGTTTCTAAAAAATCATGGAATAATGAGATTTTATTTAGTGGATAAACTAAATAAAATAAAGGAGTTTGAGGGAGGGTATTACCTGTTAATCGGGTAACTCCTTTTGTATTGCACAAAAGGGATCCAATGGAAGGATTTATGCACACAGGGATGATTAAAGAAGTAAGGGATGGTTTTTGGGAGGATATTTTAGTAGATATTTTCCAAACCTAAGTGGTTTGAGTGGTTTAAATAAGTAGAGGAGAGAAGGCCTTTTTATAATGGAGGAGGAGTGGCACTCTTGTAATATTTTGACAAAGGAATTTCATACATGTTTTTCACATGCCAAGTGGATCCAATAATGGAAATATATTTGATCCAACCAAGTATAGGGTAACAATATTTCCAAAAAGGACCCTTGTACAAGTTTTTAGTTCAGTTTGGGTCTTAAATTTAAGGTTCAGTCTTTAGTTAATCATAATTTTACCTTAATCGATGTAATTAAGTTTAATTCCTTTCGCTAATGTTTTTGGTAAAAAAACTAAGTTGACATTATTATAAATTAAAATTATTATTATTAAAAATATTGAATCAAATTTTCCAAATTCCAATCACAGAAGTGGTATAAATTAATTTAAAATTAATCCCGCTGTTGGGATGACACTGCGTGTTTTTAAATTAAAAAAATTATAAAACGTTTTCTATGTTTTAATATCCAAGTTCATATTGAAATTGATATAAGTGAAATAAATCATATTAATTGAAAAAAATATTATATAATTAAACTTTTAAACCAATTTAAGATGTAATTTAACCTTATAAATAAATAAGACGAAAAATCTATTTTGAACTAAAATTCAGTATTTTCACTATTCATTTAAAAAACATCACAGAAAAATACCAAAAAATTACCCTAAAATAATTATTATATTATTATTTAAAATATTAAGTTTATTTTGAAATATTAAATCTATAAAAGTTCCAAAAATTGGATTTGAAATGGGTTCTACATTAATAGGAGGTGAAAATGCCTTAATAAAAATATTGGATTTCAATAATAAAATTGGGATTTTTCTTATCTTAAGTTTAGAAAATATATTGGATGAATATAAAACTTATTTTATTGAATATATAACACATATATTGAATTAATATCACTCAATTATTGTAATTAATTTAATTTATTAGGGTATAACATCTTTGTGACCATAATGATAATAATATTTTCCTTTATATTCAATCAGTTTTCATATTTATTTATAATTAGTTGTTAACCTATGAATTCATATTATATTTTTGTAATACATATATTCTTATAAATTAGTTAATATTATTCATAACTTCTAATTTAATAGCTATGTTATATCTTATTATACTATGTTATATCATTTTAATAATATACCATTGTCCGGTAAAACCTGGTCGTACATGAGTCTCATCCCAGTTGGTGAGGTATCCTTAAGTGAATCTATGAGACCAAGATTTGAAACCAGGTGAAGGAATATTATCGATTTACTATAGTAGTACTTTAGAAGGAACTGTATCAAGTATTGTGTTGGTACTATATCAGGTACAACAATAGTTACTGTAGCAGGTACTATTCGGTACCGTAGTAGACAAAACTATACGCCTTGGGCCACCAGTTTGGTCTTGGAGTCCTTAAGACATTTGGGACACCTAGGACATTGGGTCAGTATGGCTTTTGGTCCACTATTAAGGCCTTTGGGCCACCTCAAGGCCTTCAGGCCACATACAGTTACCCCAGACAAACTACAACAAGGAGAATCCCCAGAGGAGGATTCAGAGCAGGCACACTCACCAGAGCCAAACCAATGGATTTGGAGTAATGAGAGGGTATGAATACGCAATCAGGACTAGACTATTCTTTCAAGAGAAGCTCAACCAGATGACCATGTTAAGGTAGAGAGCTACCATCACAATGCAAATGCTGAGGAGGGGAAGTTCCTTGTAGTTATAGTCTGGTTGAATTCCCTAACACCTTAGGGTCATGTATTGTCTCTTAAGGCTATAGTCCATGTAATCACTAAGCCTATTAGACTTGTAATGGTTCCCCATCATCCCATGAAAGTGGGGTTATCAAAAATCAATAAAAACTAAGGCCTTAAGTCCATTCATGGGTAAAACTCGGTCTTGCGTGTTACGCAAGCCATCGAGGAAATTCATTGTTGTGTGTACCAAAAGCTAACCTCAGTGTTCTGTGTAGAGAAAACTAAAGTTTATTTTCTGTTTTGTGAATGATTAACTTGGTGTTTCATATAATGAAATCAAAACATAGTACTTTAATATAAAATAAACAATCTTCAGTGTTGTGTGTAATGGAAAAATATCAAAAAGGTTAAATTAATTCGATTTTTTTGCAAAATCTCATGGTGTTACATAGTTGCTCATGAAGATGTTTCTATGGAACATAGAACTTATTATTACATAATACCAATTCTTAAAATGTAGTTCATATGAGCTATTTACATTAAGGTTCAGCTTCCTATAATATTTTTCTCAAAGATAAGTCTAAATATGATAATGATATTTATCTACAATAGAATATTTTATGACATAAGTATCATGTTTTAATTATATTTAGCAAGGAATTTTATTAAATGGTCTCCCACTAAAATGATGAGCCATTTAAAAATCATAACATTTATTATAATTCCAAGATCTATATTTTATTAAGAAAATGACCCCACATTGGAATGAAACTCATTGATTAGTCATTTAGGCAAGGAATCATCCCAATCACATTATATGACTCTTGGATAGTTAATAAGACAACACTTTTTCAAATCCATGATAATGATAAACCCAAATCTATTCCTCTAGTACCCTAAACATTAGGGTTTCCCAACTAAATGTAACCCAAATAAAATTCAAAGAATGAAGTACCCAACTCTTAGGGACCCCTCGTTTATTTCTTTCTTAACACAAGATAATCTAGGGGAAAACTGATTTGACATGAAAATAATTGGTTAGATGATTTAGTCCTTGATAAGTCCCAATTTGGAAGGAATATAAAAGTTAGTATTTTTTAAGGTATTTAATATCACTATATTATATCATGTTATTCCATTTATATATTAATACATTTTGTGATTTATTTTGGAATCATGTCCCTTCCCCCAAGCTAATTTTTCGAAATCATATTGATGCATAAGTATTTACATAACTCCCAATTCATGTTACCCACCCAAAAATAGAATCGAAACATATTTACACACATAAAAATGCATCCCACACATAAGTTATATTAAGTTTTCATGTAAATGTTCATAATTATATTAAATTAGGAATATCATCGGGAATTAGCCTAGTGTAACACCCCATGATTTTGGAATATATTTTTTTCATTAAATTAATACTACATTTGATAGCTTGCTTCACGTGCAACAGTGAACTAAAATGATTCATTAAATATTAAAAGAATAATAAAACCCATAATAAATAAAAATATTGTAATCAATTATAAATGCATAAAAAATATGATTAATAACACTAAACATTTTAAAAAGGAAAAATTTCAATAAAATAAGTTTCTCTTTATATATTTTATTTTAATTTATCAGGAAAATTTATAAATTATAGAATTTTATTTTTTAAAAAATTAACATAATTTTTGAAAGAAGTATGTAAAACTTATATTAGGGTGAATTTTTGATTTTTATTAAAATAAAAGATTTTTAGTTGAATTGTGAAAAATAAAATTTCTACTAAAACCATAGATTTTGTGAACAAATCAAGGGGAAAGTATAACTTAAAAACTATAAAAAGAAATTCCTAAAAAGAAATTTATTTAGTATTTGTTTATAAATACTTTTTTTGAATTTCTAAAAATAATGTTTAACATTTTGGAAACTTAAGTAATATTTTACTCTAAAAACTATTTTTATTCACTTATATTAATTTTTTTATTAGCTATTGAAATTAAATATAAAAAATTGATTTTATATTTTATATCATCGTTTTCATATTATGTAATAAGTTCAATTTATTTTTTAGTTATAAAATTATAATTACTAATTTTAAATTTAATGACCATGATAATGGTAAATGAGTTATTTACAATGAATGACATTTTTAATATTGAATAATTTTTATCTAATAAATTAATTTTATCTATTTTATATAATGTTTTTTATATGATTTTAAAAAATTATAAAAAATTTATCATGAATTTTATTGGTAATTAGTTTTAAATAATATTAAGAATGCTTAATGGTTAAAACATTATTTTTCTATAAACATGATTTTTTGTATATTATGTATTTTAATTTAAAAGGTAATTTTCAGATGTTGAGAAATTTATTTTGATTAAATGGAGTCCAAATTCAGGTTTCAAACATAAAAATTTGGTAATATGGTCTTCATTATATTTTTAATAAAATATAAATTACTTGGGTAAAAATTAGTTACCAACGTAAAAACCAAAATGATACAGTTTAAAAATGAAGTTATAAAAGATATTAAACATGTTTAATAATGCCTTAAAATGATTGGTGGAGGATTTATTGGCCTTAACTCACCCCAAAAATCATTATTTCTGATATTTGGATCCTTGAATCTTGAATTGTTTCGTTCCGTCATTGAAAAAGTAATTGGTATTAATAAAAAATCTCATTTTCTTCACTTTTAAAATGATGTATCATCCACCCCATTTTTCCACCCATTAAAAAGAATTATCTCATAAAAAACTCAACCCAATTATGTCCTCAACAATATATCTATGTCCTATAAAACTTGTTCTTTCCCAAATATCATCCTAAAGATCCTTAAGTTGTTATCCAAGGGAGAACATCCAAAGGGAGTGGTAATGTTCTCAAATGATCTCTCTTAGTTATTTTTTATTTTACCACCTAAAATATTTTTTTTCACTGAATTTATGATATAATTATTATTTATAATATGATGAAATTTTATTATAATAATAGAACATCTATTTTATACTCTCCCCTAAACCATTAAAAAAATAAAAACGTTGTCATGCCTATGTGTGGACTACGACCTCCATGAATAACGTTTTCTATTTTTCTCAAGCACCCTATATGGATGGTTAAAAAGAGTTATTTTATAAAAAAATATAATATTAATAAAATTTTTAATATTATCAAATGATAAATTATTTTATTTTATACTTCTCTCTCATTCTAAAAAAACAGAGTGTCTTTTATGTGTACGTACGAACTATTACCTCCACGAAATGATGTATTTCATTTACCATTACCGCCTAATATGGATAACTTTAAAAATGTATTTAATTAATAAAAATGATATTTATGACACTATTAATATTATATAAATATAATATCATTTATTCAATAAGTGATATAAATAATGAATAATTATAGTAAACTTAATCACCTAAAATGATCAAATCAAGGTACCTTTTTAAATTTGAGTTCATTTTGAAAATAATAATAAATTATATAAAATTTTCACTAATTTAATATTAAAATAAATAAAAATATAAAATATAAATATCATGAAGCTATTTTTCAATAGTATTGAATTTTTTCAATACACTAAGGAAGTTTCATAGAAATCTACTGAACCGCCTCAAGTAATTTCCAAGAGAGAAAAATATTTAACAAATTAATAAAATGTGATACTAAATAGACCTTAGGAAATGAAATATAGATGTAAAATTTTCTTAATAAAGTTTTTAGTAAACATAATTTTATTATTCATGACATTTGGTGCACATGTAGAGTGGATCAGGACCTAAAGTAAAGGTTAATTGTCTATATTTTAAATTCCATGAGACATATTTGATACTACGCACCATATTTTATTTTATATAGTGTATTCACTTACATTTTTTACTTATATTATAATTAATATATTTCATTTCATTATATATTAGTTTCCCTTTCATGGTATCCCTGTTATTTACATTTGATTATTATGTTACCATTACCATAAGGTTTTTCATGTCTCAAATTTAAATTATTGAGATATGACAACTACTGGAAAGTAGATCTTTCCCAACGCTTCTATACCAACGGTTTTCAAAAACCATTGTTATAGGTCCCCTTTCCCAATGGTTTGGCCAAACCGTTGGGAAAGGCCCCCAAATTGGCCACTTTTCCCAACGGTTTGGCCAAACCGTTGGGAAAGGTAGACCTATCCCAATGGTTCGTCCAAACCATTGGGAAAGACCCTCAAATTGGACACTTTTCCCAACGGTTTGGACAAACCATTGGGAATGGTGGACCTATCCTAATGGTTTGGCCAAACCGTTGGGAAAGGTCCCCAAATATGCCACTTTTCCTAACGGTTTGGCCAAACCGTTGGGATAGGTCTACCTTTCCCAACAGTTTGCCCAAACCGTTGGGAAAAGTGGGCCAAAATTCAACATCCTTCACAAAATGAAAATCACAACCAAAGACCTATACCAACGGTTGTTAAAACCGTTGGTTTAGGTACTTTCATTTTTTATCGGACCTTCGTACCGAGAACATTATATAAATCAAAATTTAAAATATTTATGAGAATACATATATATATATTTATGTAATTATGATCACAAAAGTCATGTTAGGTTATTGGTTGAGTCGTTCAATTATAAACGAGGAGTCATGGGATCAAATCCCAGCGGATGTTTTATTTTTGGAATTTATATACCAACGGTTCCATTACCGTTGGTATAGATTTCATATTACCTATACTAATGGTTTCCAAAACTGTTGGTATAGGTCTATACCAACGGTTTTTGTAAAACCGTTGGTATAGACCTATCCCAATGGCTTACTTGACTACAGTTCTCCAAACCGTTGGTATAGGCTATACCAACGGTTTGGAGGCCTATACCAACGGTTCCAAACCGTTGGTAAAGGTTAGTTTTCCAGTAGTGGACTCATATATCACCACTTATTTCCATTTTGTGGTGCATATATTGGACATATATTTCTTTTATAATAATTTTTTATGATACCTAGTGGATTTGGAAATCCATCCCATGTTCTACCTTTCATAGGTTATCAATTTGAATGATAACGATGATGTAAGGGTTTTGTTAACTCAAACCCCCATCATTTAGTTATAATATCTCATCCTAAACTTCCTACATATATGCTTAGTTTTATCCATTGTAATATTTTATATTTTAATTTATCTTTACCTATGGAAATTTTTTAGTTTTTATTCAAATCATCCTTGATGAATTTCTTCCAAAAACTATATGGGGTCAAAATCAGGCATCAACAATTCTAATGATTCCAATACTCATCTAGAATTCTCACAGACTAGGTGCCTGGGTAAAAATTGATTATATAAATATTGAAATTCATGATATTAAATCTTATATGGTTTCTGTGCTCAAAGCCAAGAAAATATCTTTGAAAATTGGTGAGTATTAATGTAATACCCCGAGTGTTACGGTGTATTTATTTTGGATTATTTTATTTTATTATGGAGAAGGTTTCAGTTATAGTAGTTGACATGCCAAAATTTATATTTTAGAGGTTTTTTATATGTTTCACAGTTATCCTGAATGGTTAGTAGTAATAGTATAGTGCCTGTTTGGGTGTCCAAGTGAGTTAGTTGAGTGGCACACAACTTTCACATGGTCTATTAAACCGTGAATAAAGCATGTGGTTGGGATCCTTAAGTTTATAGTTTTAATTCCCATGATTTTTTAAACTCTAAACCTTTGTATAGATAACCATGTGAGGTTACATATCCTTATAAGTGGCGAGGGCACAGTTAGTTCATGGTTCAATAAACCATGCACAAACCGTGCAAGTTTCCTGTAATTTTAAAAATTGTGTTTTAATTTTTTCTTCCTTTTCCCTTTATTTATTTTCTCTTTTATCCCCATCTTCTCTCTATTTTTTCCATGAGACACACCCTACCCCTCACTCCATGTTATACATGATCCCCCCCCTCTCGACCTCCCCTCCATTCAACAATCTCCTTCTATTTCATTACTAATCTCACTCAGTCATTCAAGGTAAGACCTTATACCCTCATCACCTCCCATGGATGGCTATATTTCCTTCTCCCCACTACTCATAATGGTTTGTATGAACCTTAGGTCAAAATTCAAATGATTTTTGTTGTTTTACTTCAATGATAGGTTATGCGAAGGGTCTCTCGGGTCAACCTTGTTCATGTTCCGACATTCTCCACCAAATGAAAATTGGATTGGTTCATTTTGGCTAGTAGTCACCACTTGGGGTAGGGATTTTGTTCCACTGTTTTGTTTAGGTTAAATTTTATTTGGGTTATTTGGTGATTATTGGTCCCTCTAGGTTAATTTGAGAAATTTGGGGCTCTTTAAAGGGTTTCACTCACATACATAAGAATGTATATATATATATATATCTTCCTTGTATATATATTCCCTCATAGTGATGGAAATATGTACATTGTATTAAGGGATATATATACCGTAATGTATGTGTTTGCAAGTGTGGGTAATTCTTATTCAAAAGATTCAAGTGCTGAAGTGTTTCAGCATTATCCTTTTCTCTTTGAGGTAGGTGTTACTATGAAATTATCTTCCTTTTGGAATTATAATATTCTTGTTCATTTTTAATTCCATTTTTATGCAAGTATAAATATATTTGATATCCTTATGATGATTTAAAACCATTTTATTATTACTTTGGATTGACATAAATGGTTAGTTTTGTGTAATCCATGTTTTATGATTTAAATTGGAATGTTTATTTGTGTTAAGATTTTAATGAAATGCATTTGGGGATTTGTTTTAATGGTTATATAGTTGGGAAATGGGGTTTGACCTAGTTTGGTCTTCATTGAGTGGAAATGATATTTTCAATTGAAATTGGTTTTAAATGGAGGTGTTGACATCAAGTGATTTAAAAATGGGGGTTTCACTTTTATTCCAAATGGTAGTTTCAAATGGTAGTTTGGTTTATCCCTTGTAAAAATTCCATGATGGATTCTTTAAAAGTGGTTTTATGGAAATGGATAGACTTTGGCCTTGTTTTTCTTTTTAATTAATGAGACCCATGCATGGTGGGTGGGTTTTTAATGTTTTGATATCTTTTGTGGGTTTTTTCTTGGATTGAGTGGGAGAATTTTATTATACAATGGAACATGGTTTTGAAATGGGGTTTTTCGCATTCTTCATGTTTGATAAAATTTAAAAGAGGGATTTCATTGTAAAATTCACTTAATCCAAGGTATTTAGGTCAAATTGATTTTTATGTGGGTTCCATTTTTGTATTTGATGGGTTTCCTTGCTTTAGAAGTGTGTTTTTGTTTTATATAGTGAAAACCGATTTTCTCTTCACTTATGGGGTTGTGCCTGGAAAGTATTTATGTTTTTATTTTAAATTGTGTTTGAAATTTCATATTGTTTTAGAAATGGTTTTATAAACTTTTTTATATTAGTGAATTTCTAGTTGGCACTTGTTAATGGATGTTGATTTCCCCTTGTTGAATCCTCTCATTGTAGACGATGATTATATTGTTGATGTGATTTATTATTGTGATGTGATTGATGATTGTGCTATTGGTATTATCTTTTTGTGATTTTGGGTTCCCTTGGTGAGAAATGATATATTGATTTATTAAATGATAAATTAAAACCCTCATGATCCCTATGGGATGCATGGAGGATATCAGGGTTAGGTATTGAGGCAACCCATGGGGTGTGTCATGTTCATGAACTTGAGTTTTTGTTGTTAAAAATCCAAGTGGTGGAATTTAAGGGGGTAAACCTAGGATTGTTATGTTCAACATTTTAACGTGGTTTATGAATGGAAATTTTTAGAATTGGGTTTAGTTGGTTAACGTGGTTGTAAATATAATTGATATTAATTGTGCCTAATTGAAATCATTAAATGAGGGGGTGTTTGGTATATTATTAATGGGTTAATGGGAAATTATTTTCAAATGTTAACATGTTTATGGGTTATGTCATGAGAATGATTTATGCTTTCATTAATTATGATTTGTGTATATTATATTAATGTTTAGTTATGGTTGTGAAATGATATATGTGATAAATGGTTGGCGATGGCTGAGCGAGTTGTGTCGAATCCTGGTTGGATTCATGGATTGATGTTCCATGTTTTCTAACCTATGACTAATATTTTTGGGATGTTGGACTGATGATCCAATCATCTATTTTGGGTGGGTTATACTAATGCTCTAGGAAACCTAGTGCACTATAGTTTTCAGGGGAAGGGTTGATGATTCTAAACCCAAGGGTATCAATAAGACATTCCATATTGAGGATGATATGGCCCGACATGGTTTTCTGAGACTAAGTTGGATTCATGGATGGATGATCCATGTTTTATGACTTGTAACCTAGTGGTTGGGATGGCCAGACATGGTGTTATGGATCCCTTGAGATGTTTAATGCTTGGATGGGCATGTTATTTGCTTGATGTATTTTTTAGTTCCACGTTTGATATGATATATTGAAATATGTTATTCCCATTGTGTTCATTGATTATATATTGATGATTATATCCTTTTCCATAACTTTTTGGATATTTGATAATTTTGTGCCTAAGTGGCCTAGGTTGTTTACATGACCCTCACTGGAAAATGTTTTAAAGTGATTGATTTCATTTAAAAATACCAAGTGGGTTGTTTTTTATAAATGATTATAGTGTGTGTGGTGTTTGACAAGGATTAGGCCTATATATTTTTTTTCAAAACACATGTGTCCAGTTTTGAAAGGAAATAAAAGAGAAATGATTTTCATGGTGTAAATGTTGGTTGACATGCGTTTGGAATATTTTAAACCTCACATGAGTTAGTCATTAAAAGGTATCACATTTTAGAAGGGGCATAGTTATCACTTTGAATTGGAATTCATATTATTTATTACTTGGGATGGAATGATTCATGTATTTATATTTAAGTTTTTTCATTTTTTTGGCTAGTTTCAGGCCAGTGTCAGCCCATCCATTCATCTAGCTTGTTGATTTTGATTATCTACCCTTATTTCCATTGTTTACCACTAGCTGGGTATGTGTGTTGTATTTAAAGGAAAAAGGGAAAGTGGTTGTAAAAGGGAATTTTAAATTATCATACTTTTTAAACATCTCAACCCATGTATGGGTTTAATTTCTAAAGCATAATGACTAAAATAGTGCTTGGTTTTCCTTGGAAGTGGTCTATGTATTTGATTTGTTTTTCCTTGAGATGATTATGTATGTAGAGACTAATTTCTAGATTTATATTCAAACTAGAATTGATGTTTATCCTTAGGGAACCTATTTCATAGTTTTGGAAAGTATTGGTGACCTACTGAGGTTTTTACTCATGAATATATCTTTCTAGGTTATCAGTTGGATTTAATTTTATTCTTCATATCTGGCATGGGGGAGATTTGGGTGGAGATGTTTGGGGTCTCATCTTGAGTCAATTAGTTTTCCATATTTCTTGCATGTATATATTTATTTAGTTAGTTATTTTTTTTATTTCATGATTTACTAATTATTTAATTATTTTGGTTATTTTATTTATATATTTTGCTATTGTTTAACTCTATTTTGGGAGAAATTGTACCCAAAATATTTATGATGATGTCCATGTTCTAGTTTATATCCTGAAGGGATCTGGAATTCCCTTTGGGCCTTGTGGAAAATTGGGTCTGGTGTCGGGTAGGATGGGATCCCTGTCCAGTTTGTTAAAAAGTGTTATCATATCCTATGTCCATAATGGGACCTAGGTCTGGTATAACCCATGTTATTTGGATATGATCATGTAGAAGAGAGACAAAGTCTATCGAATCTTGAGTGGTAAGGGCAGGTAGATTCTATCTAGCTCTTTCTTATCTCAAGCCTCAAGCTCTTGTGGGATGTTGGGTTTCAAATCATGGATTCGAGTTTGTTCTAGGATGTTTTGAATGTTTTTTTATTGAGGTTTTGATCCCCTTTCATCATGTTCTTGATATTAGGGGTCACTCTTGGTCTCGAGGTGGAATGTAAAGAGAACATGAGCTATGTGGTTGGCACACATGGCCTGGTAAACTATGTGGTTCCCATGTAGTCAAGTCTGCCTCTTATATGGAGATTGTTTTAGGGTCAACTTACAGTCCCCCAACCATGGGTCCAACGCATGAAAACACTATTTCTTATCTAGTTTCCATATTTTAGACTCCACATGATTCT